>CM060901.1:1032217133-1034717133 GCA_030737815.1 Allium fistulosum
ATGGCTGCTCCTTTACTTTACCATGCATCTTTAGAAATTTGTTTTTATAAATTTAATATATGTAACAATTAACTTAAAAAGTTTAATATAATTTTTTTTACTAAAACGCATGTAACAAAAAAAATTCGTAGACATTTTGCAAAAAAACGTCATCGAATATAATATTATAAGCATAAAATTTCATGCATAATAATTTTCTAAAGCCAAAATCCAAGGTAATTGTGCATATTACTAATAAACTAGAAATCTGAATCTGATTCAGCACCTGTAATTTTTCAAATCAATATCCGCATCAAGAAATTAATAAACTTTAGCATCTTCCTCATCTGTCTCATTTAGATTTGTTTCTTCTTCGTGAAGATGTAAAGGAGCTGATGTGGATGTTGAAAAGGCGCATCATTTTGCAAACACAATAATATGATAAATAATAACTTTTATGCAATTTGAGTTGTGGAAAATGAAAAATAAATAAAAAACAATAAAATAACAAAAATACACGTCATTTTTCTACCGTGCGCCATTTGCTGCGTCTTTCCATGTTCATCGCGCCATAGGAAAGAAAGACGCAAAGGCCGCGCCTTGCACCATAACGCGTGCCTTTCACAACCGGGGCGAGGTTGGTTTTGACGAATACAATTAAGGGCTTGAGGCAGACAAAAAAATTTTCTTGAACTAGAAGAGGGAAAATGGAAATTTTGATTGAGATCTAAGGGAAATAGGATGATTCGCCAATGGTCCTTAGTGACATCAACGATGGTCGAGGAGGAGGTAACGGTGGCAAGGGTGGGCTTTTTTTAAGTTACAACCAAAAATATTAAATATAACTAGCATTTATTTTTTGTATTGTAAAAATGAATATAGGATTATATATATACGTATAATGATGGTTTAATTTAGTTTTTTTGGACTGTAAAGATAATTATAAGATCATTAACGACAACTGTTCTGTTCACTTGCAAAGTTTCACCCATGCTGAACGAACAACCTTTGAACCCAAAAGAAGAAAAAACTAAGCATAGAACCTGTTTTTTTATTTTAAAAAAACCACTAGCAAATAAAAAATGCAAAGCCTTGACCTTTTTATTGTATTTGAAATAATACGACAAAGACTCTGCCTTTTTAATGCAAAAATTGAATAAAACGACAAACTCTTTGCCGTTATATCCAACGGTCTGCTTGTTCGGTTCATTAGCCATGAAGAAGAGTTAAATCAGCTACAAAGTGGTGAACAAGCCATATTCGGTTGCATTGTATCTAGTTCAGTCCTAATTTTTCCATTGAATAAGCCATTGCTGGTCGTACTCTAACATCCATACATGTATGATGCTAGTTAATTTAGCATTTTTTTAATTGTATTAATGTATATAACATTATATACATATAATGCTAGTTAATTTAGCATTTTTACAAATTATGTGTACTTTCAAACGATAAATTTTGTGCATAGACAAATTCACATTCGTAAAAGACATATTTATGGAATTGGATAACTTTTATCTTTTTTTATTTCAAAAATTGATACGATGATTTACTTTACCATTCAAACACACGCAATAAAATATTTTCAATGACATGTGACTTGAAGCATATATTGCAATTTGTCGAAAATAAAGTTGTACATTTCTTGTCCATAAGAAAGTTCACGCACACACACATAACACATATAAATTATGTTTTTCTTATACAAAAACTACACACACACACACACGTTTAGTTTTTGTATAAGAAAAACATAATTTATATGCGTTAATTGCATGAAATTGTTCATTTGACTCATGAATCAATGCATATGATGCATTTGTCAAGAATAATGGTTAACTTGTTCGGAGGAGAGATCAACTTACTTAGAGGAAGGTCAACTTCGAAACTTAACATAGTAGTTAATTTATACATGTTAGTTACATAATGTTTTGTTAAATGCATTATGGTCATTGATTGATTTTTAGGTTAAAGAAACCAAAATTTTGTAACTAACATGTGTAAAATAAGTTTAACGAAGAAAACTAAAAGATGCATATATGTGACGAAAGTAAACTCAAATTCTTTTAAGGAAGTTCAATTTCATTAGAAAAAGTTTAGCTTTCATCAAAAAAGTGTACTATAGACATTGGATTATACATCATTAGAAAGCTTTCAACCTGTGTGACTGAATTATGAAAATTTATTTATTATCTAATGGTAGAAGATGGATCTACAATTTTAATTATATCCTATAGAAAATATTGCATTTTAGAATATCATGTATTTTTCCTGATGTCATTTGAACTTTGAAGGGACCTAATTTGAAGAATATTTACACGATTGTAAACTTGTAATGTGTAAGTGGAGTATGAGACATGGAACAACTTAAAATATTCCAAGGAAAAAATATTAACAACCTTCAGCCTACTGATGCCAAAACCAATTCTCCAAACTCGAACATTTGTTGTGGAATAACTAGATAGCCATTGTTCTATCAGTTTAAAACAGCATGTCTCATGTGTTTCCTCATGTTTTAGCATTATCGGTCACTAAGGTTACTCTATGTTTGTTGCTCATCACATGCCACCAGTTACGGCTTTTTCTAAAACCTTTTACATGCAAGTCTGTATATTTTGTTTTATATTCAGATATATGGGATGGATGCAGCTTCAGGAGCTGCTATTTTGGCCCTAAATATCTTACCAGGAGATCATGTACTTGATTTGTGTGCAGCTCCAGGTAATAATTGTTTTGCCTGGACATGAAATCTAGTTATATTGTTCAATTAAACATATATATCACGAACGCCATTGTATTAGAGATATAGCGGAACAAGTCATAATAGAGATGTCAAGGTAAAAGTATACGATGTATACAAGTTATTCAGTATGAATAGCATGTGATCTTGCACATTTTATTATCCTCGAGCACTGCCTACGTACCACATCACAATTATATAAGTTTACAACATGACATGCAAGTACTCGATTTTGGCTGATATTATACATACACACACACATATACGTATATAATATATTTGTATTAGAAAGGTTCCGTGACACCCTATTTTGTAGGTGCCCATATTAGTACCTCTCTCATATTTTTAGTTACAGGACTCCAAAAATGCTATAATATCGTTTAATATCTTCTCCACAAAACTTTGGTTTGAATCATTGTAGAACGACAAAATTGTTATTTCAGATAAAAAGGTTTAAATAGATGTTTTGGCCTTAATATTGAATTTTAAGGTTGAAGGGTTTAAACATTTTAAAAAGATCCCATTCATTTGTGAAAATGATATTCATAATATGGATTAGATGATCCAAAAATTTCATAGCATTTTGAATTTGTGGTTCAAAATATAAGAAAGGAGGGGTGCCATGGATCTTTCGGGTTTATATTTGTTCCCCACAGGCTCATTACATTGTAATACCATAGAAAAATAACATATTACTACATTCAGCTCATGTAACTATAATTTGTTGGGTAAAATTAATAATCTTCAAGAACCCTATGTATACTATATACTCATAACTTTACATTGTTACAAAAACAAAAGGATGCCAGACAATAAGTAGTAGGTACCACTTATCGATAACATTGTGTTATCTGTGCTTTGCTTCAGCAATGTTCAGTTTCCTTTATTTGTATTACACCCCATTCCAATGAATAAAAAGAGTGTATTTACTAAATTAGGAATGCTTGCATGAAATTTCTTTGCCCTCTTTCACACAACTCGAATAGAGGCTATAATTGATCATGATTTTGCAATTTTTTCAAATTTGTGTTATTATTGTTTTAATCTTTTTGCATCCCTTTTATTTCCTTTCAAATCATTTATTATTAACCCTCTGATGTTGGAGAACATGTTGTGCTCTTGTCCAAAATTCATAAAACCGGTCCTATTTGTATAGGGCCAATTCCACAGATGTTCCTGTGTCTCATTTATACTTTATAGCTTCTCCATTTTCAACCATATGTCTTCTTATTTAGAAGTATCAAACGTTGGATATTATTAGGCCTGATTTCAGAGCATAGCATTT
Organism: Allium fistulosum; assembly: GCA_030737815.1. Taxonomy (NCBI): domain Eukaryota; kingdom Viridiplantae; phylum Streptophyta; class Magnoliopsida; order Asparagales; family Amaryllidaceae; genus Allium; species Allium fistulosum. The sequence goes on from CM060901.1 coordinate 1,032,221,138, forward strand.
ACATGCACAGATCTTTAAAAAAAAGTTAGGTGAGGTGAACTATAATTTACTAAATTAATGAAGCTACTGTAACAAAATATAACAATGATGCACCTGGTATTCTAGACAATGTTGCGATCAGTTACCATCATAGGCACCTTGTCTACCTCTACCTAACTAGTGGCTACATTCATTAGTTTTTGTAGTTATTTGAAGTGATCAACTGAAATCATTATAGTAAATAGCATCTTGAACTTATTGTAATCTATGATTTGTTAGGTGCTAAGCTATGCATGATATCAGATCTACTGGGTAGCTCAGGGACTTTGACTGGTGTTGACATTGCAAAGCATCGTCTAGCAGCATGTCGTACTATGTTGCAGAAATATGAACTTGGACATTGTTGTCGTCTTTTTGTTGCTGATGGAACAACTTTCTCTCTCTTACCTCTGAGGTCAGATGCTTATAAATTAAGTAAGGTCTTTTTGTATGTCCCCTTTCTCATTCTTATTCATCTACCCCCCTTAGTTATCTTGTATTATTAAAAGCATCTAGTTGCACATAATCAATTTGTAAGATTTATGGAAACTTAAATAAAATTTAACAAGTGCACAAGATAAGTATATAAGGTATAATAGGAAACAGCTCCCTTGGACCAGGGCTTACGTTAGCCGGCGAAAGCATATCCTAAGATTATCAAAGCACTGTGAATTTACAATTTGGACATTTCTATATAATCTACAGAATCACATTTTATAGAAAAAACAGAATGTTTGTTTGTTTGTTTGTTTTTTTTAATAGATATTTAGCATGCTAATTTAAAATCTTGTTATATGGCACATAGAAAACTGATCATTAGCATATTGGTTGAGAATGTTAGAGATCATGTAATCATGTGATACCCATCTGCTTCATAACTTTTAGGTCAATTAGAAAAGTGGAAATCATGAAATTGATGATCGTCCATGTGTTTTGGGAGGCCTCTTATGCTGATTTGAACTCGGTCCTAGGGTATTTAAATGTGAGAAAGGTTCAATGACACCCCTCTTTTGTACCACCCTTATTATCCACCACAAGTTTTTCTTTAAATAATAGTATGATGTGTAAGAGAGAGAAACAGCTAATATTTAAAAGAAATCTTGTGGTGGAAATTAGGGGGCTAGAGGGGTGCTACAAAAGAGGTGTGCTATTGAACCTTGCTCTTTATATATAAATGTAAAAACTAGTCTGATTGTTTTTAAAGGTAACTGTACATATCAAGTCCTTGAAATGTTGCAGACACAGATAATAGGGAGGACACAAATGATATATACAAGGAGTGGAGTTCAAAAAGGTTGTGGAGAGATAGGAAAGAAGCTAGAAAACTGAAGAATGCTATTGGACCTCTGTCAGTTGTTGAAAAGGTTGAGCCAGAATTGATTTATTACGGAAAAGAGTCCGGTGTGATTAACTTACATAGACATGAGCTATTTCGTACAGTAGATGAGATAGAGTATTCAGTTTCTGGCTATGATAAGGTAAGATACTTATTTTATGTTGCTTTTTTCTGATTTACTGTTGTTAGAATGGTTATTCATAGAATTTCATAGGCATTCCAGATAAAAATTCTCAAGACTTTAGAAGGCGTTCGACCAGTTAAATGAGTTTTTAATCATGCTATTTTATTGAATTTTCCAAATGCCAAAAAAGGTCCTTAATATCAAAAATAAGTTTATCCATGCTAGCCTGACACATTCTTACTGCTGCAACCTTTGTCAACCATCAATTTGTTATATTAGAAACTCAGTGATCACAGGCTATCAAATAGCTTCCATATGCTTGCCACATTCAAACAAGTGCATGTAGAATTGGGTTCCTAAAGTGGCTTACTGTATGTATCACTAGTTTATTTGAAAATTTGCATCTGCTAGTTATTTTATTGTGAGATTGTTCTCTCTAAGTACCAAAACTGGTTAGAATTACCATCAGGTTGCCGTGAGGCAAGGCAATCATAATATCACCCAATATTATTTTAGCAAATGAATTCACTTCGACATTTCAATGTATTAGTAATTTTATGCATAAAAAGTTAAATCCGAAGAGTAAACGAGTATCATGCCCATTGAGTGGTTAGGTGGTTGAGTATCAAGTCGAGACAGTGATGGCATTTTATGCTTCTTGAAGTAATCACTTGTATGTTAAAGACATGTATGCATCCATGGGGATTAGAGACATCCACCTGTATGCTAAAACAATTTCAATTAAGACAGTTCTCCTAAGAAACTCAATTTATTTTCTTGCTGACACACATCGGCATGGTTACCTGGCTGTGTATCTGAATTTATTGCAGTCTCTTATACATTTCAATTGCTCACAAACCATATAAAAATTGTGCTTTTCATCAACCATTTAAAGTTTGATGCCACTTTGAGATGCTTATTGGACAAAGCATTCGGCAATGTTACCTGTGTATATTTTTTGGTCTTTGCTAATATACTCATGATTTATGAACCGTGTTAAGGAGAAATTTGACGACATTTTATCTAGGTTCTTGTAGATGCAGAGTGTACTCATGATGGATCATTCAAACACATTCAGAAGTTTGAACAATGGGGTTGGGAAACTCTTCAATGTCGAGTACTTGATGCTAAAAGATCTGATGACCTGATGCAGCTTCAAGTGAGTATTGTATCAAGCCAAGTTGATTCATATGGTTTATACTCTTATAAATGCCATGGACGCTAAAATGAGCACAATATGGTATTATTTTAGAGCAATATAATGACTGTTGAACACACGGGCATCCCCTATTGGAATGAAGGTGGGGCCGCATCAAATTGCAATTTTCTTTGTTAGAAAATTGCAATTTAATAGAGCTGGATAGTGTGAATAGTACTTGCTTCAATGGTACTACTGGTGATTTATGCTATGTAGCAAGGATGCAATATTGATGTGTGTGTGTGTCTCTCTCTACATACATGCATGCATACACATGCATGCATGCATGCATGCATACATACATAAATAAATACATATATGTATGTATGTATGTATGTATGTATGTATATGTGTGTATTTATATTTGTATGATTCTTAATTATTATCTACATCCCCATATAGCCGATCTCTTCGACTGTGGCTCAAATTTTTGTATGATATTCTCATTGAATACAATTTAATGCTTGCTTTCCAAAAAAAATATATATTTTATCTTCTTAAGTGAAAAGCGAGATAGGAGGAGGGTGAAGGACTGACCAAAATCACGTGATGCTTAATTTATTGTTTTGCATTTTTTGTCGTTTCATGTCATGCTAGACTTCATGTTTAGTTTGTTTAGTTATTTTATTTTTACTTCATGTTAAGCTCATTTATCTTTTATTTTGCTGACAATATTTTATGTTTTACTGTACTGCTTAAAGCTAAAGCTTTTAAGCAATGGTTTCAGGTTGCTAAAAGTCGGCGGATCACTTGTTTACAGTACTTGTAGGTTGGTGGTTGTTTTGCAATATATGTGTTAGAGATTGTCATGGCTTACCTGTACCTGTACATTATTGCTTTTCTAAACACTTCTTCTGTACACTTGGCATAAAACCTATAATTATTTTGCATCTCCTTTTGTTATGCAGTCTAACGATTTCACAAAATGAGGATGTGGTTGAACAGTTCCTGGCTAAAACTCCTTCTGCAGGTATGTGTACTTTACCCATTAAATATTGCTAGGAAAAAATAGTGTATCTTCTCAATATATATTTATTTGATATTCCATGCTGCACTGAACATCAAGAAGTGTATTCCATCATGTGATCCAATAATCCATTAATTTTCATTGCTCATAGAGAATTGCTTGTTTAAAATTATAACTCATCCCTATATTTTTTTGCAGTGTGAGTTTGTTTGTGTCATTAAACATGCAACTAATTCCTTTATATTTCAAATATACGCAGTTCTTGAAGTTATAGATAGTGCTAGTAATTGGCCTTGCAGGAGTGGGAAAATTCCAAAAACATTGCGATTTGATCCTAAAACATCCCAAACTAGTGGTCTCTTTGTTGCAAAGTTCAAGAAACTTTCTGTATAGTAGTCAAGGTTAGTTCTTAAGTCAAACAATTACTATAATCACCGGATCATGGTATTGATTTTTCACTTATGATTTTTTTTTCTTATACTATGATTGGGAGCTTTAATTTTTATTATCAGATGCTCCTTATTGATTTGCAACATTGATATTTATCCCGAGCTTACCCTTAGACCATATTTTCAGTTTTAACAAGTGATCAAAAAGAAAAAAAAAAGTTCAATCAACTGTTTGGTTGGAAATTGTAACTGTATTTTTCTTTCTCCCAAAAATCTTTTATCTGAAAAATATATATTGCATCAAAGAAGCAAATGTATTAGACAAGTGGCTTCTGATAAGTTTGAAGGGTTTCTTCTCATGTTCTAAATGTTGCTTGCCAGAATCCTTGCTAACGAATGAAGAGCTTAGCTTTTCTTTTATTGGGATTCACTTTGTTCTGCGTTAATACTTCGTCTGTTTATTCCCTTGGAAACTGGAAACTTAAAGCCCTAAAAAAAGTGGAACCCAGTGCATGAAAGCGGGCTCTGGAAAGGTCGATAAAATTATAAAATAATGCTTGTACCCCCAAGAAAATTAAAACCCTACATTTATAAAATTATATTTTAAAATAAGACATCATGTAACGTGCAAGGACAATTTCTTGTACCCCTAGGAAAAGATCAGATAATAAAGGGAAACTGGTAATTAGAGAACAATGTCTAAGCCATGAAAACATAAGAGAGGCAGGAAGCCATGAAAGCTTTTCTTTTGTTTTGTTACTAGTTTGTCTGTTGCTTTATTAAGCTATCCTGCTCTTATACGTTTCTTTTACGTACCATCTACCGATAGTCTGCTACTTGTTCCAACACTTCCCCTTTTCCCATGCAATAGCTTGATCAACTGAGGTTGTGCCTTTCAATTCTACCAAGTTATCGTTCTCAATATCGAAGATGGATGACCTCTTGTCACCTCCATCCTTTTGAATTGTTATTAACTTTTGTTCCTTTTAGTGCTCCGCTAGTAAATTAGCCAAAAAGGATGATTTTTCATTAATGCTTGTGCCATTGGACTATTGATTAAAGGAATCATTTTACTATCTGATGGCAGTAAACGACGATACATCAGTTTTAAATGTCCACCCTGCTCCTCGTCTTTCCAGATTTGCATCCTCAACATTTTACTTTATAGACATAGGTAGGGGTTGCTAACCAAAATAACTATACATCAAAGTTCTTTGGAAAATATTCTTCGCACTCTCCCAGCCTGAATTTTTTTCCACCACAACCATTTGAACCTAAAATGTTCATTATTTCTCAACAATCCTAATCCAGTGAGGTCGATAAAAGTTACTATAAAATAATGCGTTACTAAAAATTATGAACAACCTAAAATGTTCGTCCGTTAATACTTATAAAATATTATATTCCTAATAAAGATATATCATACACATAAACAATAAAACTTGCAGGCATGATTGGTTGCCAAATTATAATCATACTGTATAACCAGGGGTAAGCTGCTAGAGCGACTGAAGACAAACAGTACGAAAGCTGCGAATTTTGGATCCAAGGGTGGAATTCAGGAGAGCCTCTGCTATTTAATAATGGAGATTTGTTTGCAAATGTTTCGGTCCTTTATTTTTGGGCCATCAAGGCTTACTAAACCATGGGTAACTCAAGAATATTTGTGGCTCTAGAAAAAAGTTACTATATTAACAAAAATTACTGGGACTTTTCTATTTATCTATTATACATATCTGTTGACTTCTACCACATTGTGAAATCAGTTAATGTATTTCAGCAAAATAAGTCATGAAGACTGACCTGAACCAAATATTAGTTTCATAAGCCTTTTCTAATACGGTAATGCCTAGGGTGAAACAAACACGGTAAACTTTTAAAGGAATATGCATTAGTCTAGCACTATATTCTTCATATGATCAACAAAACGATTTGGTGACATTCCTTGCACATCTTCATTGATGTTGCTGTGCCTTAATCAAATATGCTATCCATTGGTGGTAGTTTCACTTTTTCAATTTCTCGATGAATGATTTTAAATGGGAAATTTTATTTCTTATCAAGTAATAATCCAATATTATGGATACTCCGACACACGATTTCGGAACTGAACATAAAATGTTAAAGATGTGTTTCTACTCCTAATATCTTTAATAATAGTTGTAATACCTTTGGTGTCATATTCTTTTGGTATCAGCTTGAACTACCAAAAACGTCTATCTAAAGATATTAACAAATCTTAATATAACTTAAAATAGGATCCAACTTACAAATTCAAAATGTCCATCTACAAATATTAATATCCCTTAAAAATAGCATCTAATAAATAAACTTATTTTACAAATTCAAAATGCCCATATACAAATATTATCAAATTTTACTATCACCTAAAAACATGATTTAACAAATAAACTTTTTTTACAAATTCGTTCTCTATTAACTAACAATAAAAATAAAAATTCAAATTAACAAAAAAATTAAATGTTGCAACTTAAAAATAAAAATTCTAGCTAAATAGACATGGTTTCAATGCAAAACATGGTTAAATATTTATGCAAACCATTTCTCTTTAATGTTTTAAACATATACAATTTTTTTAAAAACAATTCATGTGCGAAGCACATGCCATAACACTCGTTATGGATGCTTCAACTTGGTGCTCACTTATGCCGTCATTTGTTGAGAGATATATGTAGTGAAAATTTTATTAATTATTGTGAAACCAAGAATCTAACCTCTTGATTAAATACCAATAATCAAAACAATTTATCCAATCACTAAATTAATTAACAAAAACAAAATTAAAAAAGTGACATAAGAGATTTAACATGATTTTTTCAGATTGACCTACGTTCACGGAGAACCAAACAACTTCTATTATCCACTTCACCAATATGGACGATATAAGCCAAATAAGAGATTAGAGATTACAAACAGGTGAAAAATCTCTCTAATCTCGACCACAGAGAAGGAATTACAATGCAAACTTAATCAAAAGTTTTTCTCTAATTGAAGAAATCAATATGTACTCTCGTGTATATGATGTGCATTTTCAACGTAGCAATGTGTACATAATTAATGTATATATATATATACCTATATATACACACACACATATACATACACATACATACATACACACACACACACACACATATTATATATATATATATATATATATTGGCTTTAAATCTGTAACGTATACATTCGACATTTATATGCTCATTGGTTGTCTCAAACATTGTTTTTATACACATATAAATATTTATATAACTTCAAATTTTATTTATATATTATATAAAATAAAATTTTAAAATATTTAATTAGATTTTGACCAATGCAATAAAATTCGAATTCAAATTTAATATCTAAAATATTTAATTTTGACTTGGCAAAATAAAAAATTCAAGCCTAGATATGTAAAAATCAATATATTTATATTTTATATAATACCTTTCCTATCGAAAATTATAATGATTTTTTTAAATAAATAAACTAATTAAAATTGCACAGATGAATTAAGGTATGCATTTTATAATAAAATAAATGTTAAAATAATATATGTATAATTAAATTTCTTTTTGGCCATGTTTATTTTTTTAATCCTAAATAATTTTTTTATTATTTTTTAATAATTAAATATATACATATATATATATTATTAATATAAATATTGTTTAAATAATTATTAAAATATAAATATATTATATTAAAAATAGGTTCAGCTGATTTTTTTTATAAAATCGAAACATATTCATATTTATATAGTGTTTTATAACCATTTTTAATGGATATTATAGATACATATAATTAAAAATGGTAAATAACATTTTTTTTAAATTATCAGAAATTAATTTTAATTTTAAAAAAATTAACACTTAAATAATATTTTACATGGTCAAATTCAAAATGTATTTTTAATTAATTTTATATATCGATCAGATCGACAACATCAATCAATATAGGTAATTCAATATAATTCAAACTTAGACTATTTTGGGAGACAATAAATGCATATACAAAATCGTTCTATAGAGATCGCCCGATATATCATATATAAATTATAAAATGTAGATATATATCTTAGGAAAAAATGGTCTTTAGGTGCACCTTGTTTGAAGAGATTTCCTAGATTCAGAAAGAACCAATCCACCAAACCTTGAAACAGCATATAGTACTACTTGTTTTAATCTGTTTCGATGTATTTAATCAATTAGGAAGCCTGGCTATGGAGTGTGGCTGCTAGGTGAGTTAGGCACTAGCCCGAGGAGGAAGCAAGAGCCAAACAAATAAAGGGGTTGGTAGGATTCAAATAGAGAATGTGGAGCATACATATTCTCCTCCTTTTACCATTTCTCGTTTTACCATTTCTTAGATCTAGATCCAGAATTTAAACCCCTTCTCTCTCTTCCTAAATTGGCAATATCAAAGACTTACAAGGGCCAAGGAACCTCACACCTGTTTGACAATTAACATTATTTAAATCTTATTTAAATGCTTATCGGTATCGTATATCGATACGTACATACATAAATTTTATATACGCACCTAATTAATTATTAATGACATATAGAAAATACTAATAGCACCCAGTACATCAAATAAATAAATAAATAAGATTTCATAAATATTAATTAATTTATAACAATTATAAATCAATTAAATCGTATGATATTTTGAAGAAATCACCAACGCAGTTGTGCGACTCGTATGTGTAAATTCAGTCAGCGATTAATATAGAAAAATTCAAATATTAAAGTTCACACGTCACCTTAACTAGTGGTGTGACAGTTTGGAAGATTTATCGCTTATAAATCTTCAATCGTAAAATCCAATTTTACAATCTAAATGGTACCTCTTAGCAACGATTATCTAAATCAATTCCCTTCGTCAAAACTATCACTTTAGGATTTATGAAATTTGATATTGGTTAAAATTCTAATATCATCCACATTCAACTTGGTTAGTGCAATATTCTTCATTTTTGGGTCCGAAAATAAATACTATTGATGCGGTCATCCTTCCCAGTGACAAAACGAGATCAATTATGTATTATTATTATCACGAGCACAAAAATTCACAAATTTAAACAGAACATTTTCATTGATTTATTTGCAAATTCATCATCTCAATTATATAACCCCAAGATTGCATCGTTCTGATAAAATATAATAAGTACAAAAGTCTAAGAGGGACATATGAAGATGCCACCTTGGATGATCAGAGTTTTAACTACCTAGACGGTTATAAACCCAGTCGTTACATACAATCAAAATAACAAAAGCAGTTAAAATTGCATAACGCATGTAAACTCTAAATATTATTTTGCCTTGTACACGTTTTCAGAAGCTTATTCGTCTAAACTTGAAAATCCTACTCTCAACCTACTCAATTTCACTTGAGCATCGGAGAGTTGAGGGGGAATCAAAAACTTTGGGTCAGACAAAAAGTTCGGTGTGAATAATGTGATACTGTCTCAAACCAAACCTAGATACTTAATGAACCACATCGTTGAGCGGAATGAGTTTCCTCTCCTTAATATCTTGTAACAGTATGTCAACAATAATATATCCTACAACCAAAATAATTAGAACATAATTATAACATCATTGTTATCATGCATATGTGGGTCAAAATGATCAGTCCGTCATTCACTAAGGGTAAAGGTTCGCACATTCCCATAATTACACAATCCAATAAAATAGTCCATTCAACAGCATAGTTTTTCCGGGGTCATTATGAACTTATTAGCTTTCACGGGTCAACTAAAAACCCATCGAGCTAACTCGGACCAAAACATACCAGATAATCCAACAGTCTTCTAATCCATTCAGAAGAAATTTACAATGGTCTCTTAAGTTTGGCAGTAAAAGAATAACCACGATCTCCTAAATATAGTAGGAGAAAATAACAACGGTCTGCTAATTATGATAGCAGAAGATAACAAGGTATTGGAGAAAAACATAGGTGAGCTTCTCTGCTATGAGTTCCTTAGGATGCATAACTCAATTTTTAGCCTCGGTATCAAAAAGCCATACGCATTGCAATCACGGACCTGACCAACCGGGGGCTTAACGGTTGTAATGTAGGACATGACCTTACACCAGTCTCCACCATTCGATCTGGTTTCAAAATGTCAACGAGTCATGTCTTTTGATTAGTTCGGACATCCTAACGTTGCGTGTTCTTCACAATCTCTCGAAAGCAATTTTACTCATTTAAGAGTTTAAGACTGACCATACTCATTATTGGAATAACTGTAACGATCCCGAATTTTATATATATTTAAATTGATAATTAATTGAATTTTTGAATTAAAATTGTAAAATTAATTGTAAATGAAAGCGAGTTTCCCAATTCAAATAAAATATATATTAAATCATATGAATTTAAATATTGGATATACGTGATTTGAATTTAAATCGTAAATAAATGGTTCAAAATAAAAATACAAATTATATAAGATAAAGTATAAAGTAACACTTAAATAAAATCTAACAACAAAATTTAAATAGAAATTTATTTAGCAATATTACTAAAGAAAAATAAAAATATATACAAGTGTGTAAACAAAATCAAATTGGATGTGAATAATAAAATGAAAAATAAATGAAATAAAAATACATGCATAAAGCTTGTAAAGGAAGCCACAACAATTATCTTCATATTGAACAGTCGAAAGAATTTTTTTTTATAAATATGGTACAACACAATTAATGCACGCACAAATATATCTCATCAGCTTCCAAAAACAAGAAAAAATCTCTGGTTTCTATTGTACAAAATTATATCAACTTGTACAACATAAATTATCACCCCGTAACACTTCAATTCCTATATACATTAACAAACTTCATTCCAGTTTTTCGTTCATCATTTTAACTGTGGGAAAACTGAGATAATATCACTTTATAAACAAACAAACATCCACTTAAAACATCAAAGCAATCAAAGAAAAATCCGAGATCAAGTAAAGACTTCCAGCTAACAACTTCAACCCAGATTTTCAACTTCGTAAATTCAAAAAGGTTTCTACTTCAACTTGAAGGCTTCTGGAATCTAAAAATGTTTAAGGTGAGTAACATATAGCTGTTTAAACTTGAATATATATCAATAGATGTATATTCTTATCAATGAATGCTTATTGTATATTTTTAAAATATGAATACTTACAACCATCGAATCTCAGCAAGGCACTTTCACATACAGCTCCAAAAGCCAGCAAACCACATGTCAAATGTTTGGAATTTCACCACGAATCCGACGTAAACCTCACATGAAATAAAGGTTGTATGAAAAAGATATGGCGATTTAAAGTCATATGGTTTAAAATACTATATATAATTTAACTAAAAAGTAAAGTTTCCTTCACCTCTATAGTAATCTATAAATGCCGTAACGTATTCTACAATCTCCATGCCCCAACGTCATCGTCGCTTGGGGCCACCAAGTCCCAATCCGACCCCACCACCAGAACCATCGTGACCTATAAGCTCTTTAATGACCTTGTCGCCACCTAGAATTGCCCCCAGTGCTGCCATGACCGTGCCTAAGCCATCATCATTCGTGTTAAATTCTAATGAATTTAGCCACCTTTAGCATGATCGAACCATGCTGATTTACTTCTCTTAGCCTCATTTACAATCTTATACCTTCCGATTTTTCTCTCATGATATTTCTCTATTTATTGGAAAACCTAAGATTGACAATCATGGTTTTTTTTTTCCTTCAATTCTATAGCTTCCATAAAATATAAGACCAAACTGTAACATCCTAAAATTTGGCTTTAGTTATTTAATTAGTTAGTTAATTAATTTGACTCCAAAAATGAAATTTGTGCAAATGATGGAATTTGACCATGTAATTTGCACCATTGCATTTGTGGTGAAATTCTGAGCAACTTTCATACATGGAGTTTTGCGATCGGAGTCTAAACGAAGAATTACGGACGAAAAACGAATTCGGAATAGAAATAATCCATTGAAGAAATTAACGTTTGAATGTGGTCCATAAGTCAATCCGCTTAGTGTAGTGGTCAACCTAGGGCGATTGGCTGCTCTTACGGCAGTGGCTAGAGTTTTCCCTAGCCTAATGGCTCGAATCTATTATATTTTGATTTAACGGTTCTGGTTGATTTTAGCGCCTATAAGTACATTTCTAACCCTTCCTTCTCTTCTCATATTTTTCTGAGTAGAGGAATGAAACTCTACCATTTCTTTTTCTGACAGAGGTGTAAAGTTTAGGAAGCGATTTTTCGGCACCTTAGTTTTTGGATGGTAGGAATTGGATGCAAAATTGGTTGCTTCATACTTCTATATGGAGGAATTTAGGGGTTTTAGTTGAAAAGATTTTTCAAAAGTTGCAAACATATAGAACTGTCAGTATATATACAGATTGTTTGCATCATATTTTTCAATTTTTTTCCAAAGAAATGCATTCATATAGGAGGATCCGATTTAGAATTATTCCACATACATATTTTCTATGCGGTGATACAGTAATACACTATGCATTTATACACATTTGGTTGCTAAATTGATTATACACTCATTGGTTGTGTAGTTTAAAATAATTATGAGCCAAAACCATGACTTAGTCATTTGTAAAATTTTGGGGACGAAATTCTTTTTAAGGGGGAAATAATGTAACAGTCCAAAATTTAGCATTAGTTATTTTATTAGATAGTTAATTAATTAGGCTCCATAAAAGAATTTGTGCAAACGATGGAATTTGACCACGAAACTTGCACCATTGTATTTGTGGTGAAATTTTGAACAAGTTTCATACTTGGAATTTTGCGATCGGGCAAACGAAGAAGTTACGGATGAAAAACGAATTTGGAATGAAAATAATTCATTTAAGAAATTAATGTTTGAATGTGGTCCATAGGTCAACCCGCTTAGTGTAGCGGTTGACCTAGGGCGGTCGATTGCTCTTACGACAGTGGCCAGAGTTTTCCCTGGCCCAATGGCACGAATATATTACATTTTGACCTAATGGTTCAGATTGATTCTAGCGCCTATAAGTACAGGCCTAACCCTTTCTTCTCTTCTCATATTTTTCTGAATAGAGCAACGAAACTCTGCCATTTCTTATTTGCCACTTTCTTTCTAAATTATAAGATATTTATATCTATATTCATACAATTTGGAGAAGAATAGAAATCTAATAAAAAGGAGAAGAGAATCAACTATAGGCGTAGTTAAGATAATTTATATATATTTGTATATATGTATCTATTTTCTCTCCCAACGCCAAATCTTTTCTCGGATCCATAATTTTAATATATATATGCACCCATTTTATACATATTTCTTAGATTAAAAAGGATTTGGAGATGAATCAAAGGTTTTACTTCAGATCTGCAGATTTGGATCGTTTTTAAAAGGTGATAGGAAATTATATATATTGTTTAAGATTTTAAATCTATTTCATTGACATACGTTTAAATTAGTGTAGAAAACTATTTACTATATATTCTTGTTTTAGATCTAAATTGAAATATGTTTAAACCTAGATCTGGAAATCAGTCCAAAAGGCTTTAGAATTTTGAATATTGTATATTTTTATTCCAGATCTATTCTTGGATGTAAAATAGGGATTTTGGATTATTGCCCAATTTATGCTATGTTGTAGATTTTTCATAGTTTAATTTGTAGGAAGAACATCCATTTAATTTTTATAAATTTGTTTACTTTTTACGCTTTTCATTCAAAAGGGCAACGTTTGATTTAATAAGGAATTACCACCAAAAAAAGAGATGTGTAATGTACAAACTTATTCTCCATGGTTTACACTGTATATTCCAATTAAAAAGAAATTATCCATTCCTTGTAATTTCAAATGGAGTCAATCTTTCCTTTTTGTGTAAACCAATTTATGGAAATCATAATTGAAAATCTTCCTAAGGAATTTAATTCCAGCAAATTAAATATGGAAAGCATATTCTAGTTACATATTTATGACCAGAATATATTTGATTACGGATAGGTAGTTTTATTTGGCAGTTTAAAAGTATTTATTACATTAATAAAGAAGAATGGCGTTTATTCATGCATAACTTTCGTTAGTTATTATTATATTTAGAGAAGCAAATAGTTAGAATCAGAAAAGGTAGTAATTCATATTAATGGGAAATAAATTAGGAATTTCTATTAATTAATTAATAGAAAATGAATGATTTTAACCTAAATTAATGGGCAGTTATGAGAAATAATGGATAGTATTAAATTAAGGGTTATAATTAATAGAGACACATGGATTAATAAGACAGATAAAAATGGAATAAATATAAAAAGGTCGTTAATTTAAAATTAGTAATCTTACGTAAATGTTTTAGGAAATGTCCGTTAGAATTTTATGGACAAATTGACATTTCTGAGCATTAAAAGAGGATTTATGGATAGATAAGTATTTAAGGTAAATCTTATTGCATTAAATAAAAAGGGAACTAGTAAGTTAAGTCCAATGTTAACCTAAGATAGTATAAGTAAAGACTTAGGATGATTAATTGGACTTAGTAGGTTAGTGATGCGAGTTCAGTAGATTCACTCGATGGAAGACTGGCCTTCACTTTAAGTTTATAGTAGTCGAAGGTACTTACTACTGATGTGAGATATCATTAATCTTAGGACCCATGACGATGTGAGAGATTGGACTTTCTTTCTTAATAGGAAAGTATTAAATGGTCTAAATTTGGAATTAGGAGCGGTGAGGGATATTTCTAAAATGGTTTATTTCAGCGTTGAAGTATTAAATGGCTATGTTAGAGCCTGCCTCCCTACCGAAAGAAGTAATCTAATGAGATTCCATATTTACAAGAGTGATACTGAATATTTCGAGAGAGGTTCGCTTGAGGTTTGAGGTATTAAGCGGTTGTAAGATCTGACTCTTTCTTATAAAAGAAGTATTAATAGTCTAATGAGATTTCTAAGCAATGTCAGCTAGATAGTACCAGTGAGGAGTCTACCTTGGGGTTGGGTATTAAATGACAAAGGCTTACTTATAAATAGGTATTAAATGGTCAAAGGCATGCCTATTCCTTATAATGAGGTATTAAGTGGCTTGGGTACAGTCTCTTATATTGCTAACTCTTTAATAACGATCGATGCGCTAGCGGTATGACTATTAAAAATTATAAGGCCATATATAGTGGTCAAAGTCTTTGTACTTAGGACCAATGGACCAATAATGACGATACTTGAAGTGCACTATGGGAATAGGTCTTAAATGACGGAGTCTACCTAGATTGAGGTCTTAAATGGCAAAGTCTATCTATTTCTCTTTTAAAAGCATTATATGGTGATAGTAGAAGCGGGATTCATGTTTAGAAGTATCAAGTGGCTAATGGACTTGGAAGTATTGGATGGTTAATAAGGCTTCGTCAGTATTGCGTACCTTGGGAATGGGTAGGTAAGTAATCGTGTGTGCAATGTAAGGTTAGATTAGAATTGCTAACCTTAATAGACATAACAATCAAATGGAAGATAATCAGTATAAATTTATGTTATGGACGATTTATAGATTTTCCTGTCACCAGACCTTATTGGCATGCTTATGCTTAAATGATACGGGGTTCTCGCACTGTGAACTATGGTGAAGCTTTGTCTCTTGCCCCTACACGTCCCAACAATGTAGGTTGGTTGATAGTCAAGAAGCTGGCCGTAAAACACGAAAGTCTGGGGTTACCATTTGTAGCTACGCCCTTTAAGGAGTGACCGTATGGGTCGTTACATTTGGTATCAGAGCCTAGGTTAGTAGGTCAGAGGAATTAGGATAGATTGAGAGAATGCATTTGTACTTTCCTATCTAGCATTATTATAATTTTACGTTAGATTTAAAGATTTCGACTATAGAAGCAATTGTAGTTCCACTCCAAAGGAATGATCAAAGCAACTATGGGTTGGAAATATCTTAGAGTTAAGATTTTCATGCCGACTCCGAAGTACCCAATGTAAGTGCCGGCGATGCATAAGGCGTTGTTAATAAAGGGCATAAGTATGACATATGGCTAGTGTAACAACCCGGTATTTCGTACCGATTAATTATCGTCTTTAGACGATTGCTTTTCCTAGCAAATTGCTGTTTGGAATTTTGTTTAACCAGTTGAAACTCTTTTGAAAAATCTGTTAAATGTTGACGGGCTTTAAAATAAATTCTTGGCCCACGTTTTCAAATGTTTGAAGCCGTGAAAAATTTGCAAAGCAAATGTACCCGTCCCCTTTATCTCGATGCCGTCCCATTCTTAAAGAAATTCGACCCGTTCCTTTATCATTTTCTTTTTTGTTCGTAAACCTAAATAAACAAATCGAAAAGGGGAAATAATGGCGGCTTCAAATTCCTTCATTCGATCGTTCGTCTCCAAAATTAGGGCATAGAAATCGAAGGCAATGGCTGCATGGGTTCGAACTCCGCTCGATTCAATCTTCAGCAGCTAGGGCTTAACTTCGTTCGTTTCCTTCGATTGCTTCGGCCTCGACTTCGACGGCTCCATCCGTGGAAAAGGTGGGTAATTTATATTACTCACATCTAACTGTGAATTGTTCGATCTCGTCTGCTTTCTTTTTTTGTTTTCGATGTCTTGGCTCGACTTGATTTTATTGATGATTTCCTGTGTCTCCGGTCAGTAGCACACGACTTGTTCATGTTTCTTCGACTGTGACTCTAGATAGCATTGGGTTTGGCAATTTGATTGATGCTTTGAGTTGTCGCCGTTTTCACTCTTGTTCATGCAGTTTTATATGATGATTATTCTAGTCATTCAAACTTTTTGTTGTAGTCATTTATGCATTAATGCTATTCTCTATTTCACTTGCTCATTTGAGTTTGCACTGCTTCATCATGTCACGTGATCTGTTTCATTTGAGTTGTAGCTTGATAATCATGTCTGCACTCTCTGTCTTTTGTCTGGGTTCACTACTGCCCTGTAGTGTTCGTTAGTTCATATTGTATTTGAGCATTCTGGTCCGATAAGGTTGTGGTACTATGAAGCACTTTTGTAGTTCACTGCTGCAGTTCTCTGGTCTACTTGAAATTTATATATATTGGTCTGACCTGAACTTGATTCACTTGAACTTTTGTGTAGTTGGTATCTTCACTTGAGTTGCATTTAGCTAGGTGGTTGTTACTGCATTCATATTGGTTTAGATGTGCACTTCAGTCTGCATTTACATTGATCTTGGTAGTCATTGTTGCACTTCTTTATGTCATACTTGTTGATATCTTTGTAGTCTGTTTACAGTCAGTACTTCACTGCCATTATGTCATTCATGTTGCATATTCTCTGTAGCACACTTGAACTTACCTATGCAATTTGCCACTGTTTCATATATGACATAGTTTGCATTTGAGTTGTTACTGTTGCCTTGAACTGTTGCTATAACATTCATGTGCATTTTCTATTTAAGTGAAATTGATTTCGAGTTGTGTTATTGAACGCTTGAGTTTCACTGAGCATTGTGCATATCACTTTTACCATTATGTCATTCAGTTTGTATTTATATTTCATCAATGCTTGCTGTTTGACCTGCTGCAC
This sequence comes from Allium fistulosum, assembly GCA_030737815.1. Taxonomy (NCBI): domain Eukaryota; kingdom Viridiplantae; phylum Streptophyta; class Magnoliopsida; order Asparagales; family Amaryllidaceae; genus Allium; species Allium fistulosum. Next base: position 1,032,238,704 of record CM060901.1, read on the forward strand.
TATATGTTGTGGTTGATTCATTTATGCATCTCTGACTTGCCCACTTACTCCCTGACCTGTAGCACTATTTTTAGTGCTGATGTGTTATGTAGTTCACTGTACCATGTAATCACTCTCCTTCTATTTTTGTACCTGTACCACTGCCTTGTGCCTTGGTGCTGCCGATGTGTTGAGTCAGAGACTTGACCTTCTTGCATTTCGTGGTAGTTTCCTACCTTCTCGAATTTGTAGTGTTATTACATTTACTTGGTGGCAATTGGTTTGCATACCATTTACCCTGGGCAGCCTTACCCCCCTGCTGCATTCGTTTGATTGATGTATCTGGTTTTTCGGCTGTAGTTTGTTGTCATCTTTTCTTGACTACTTTGGCATTTCTCTGCCTTGTCCGAACTGGTTTGGTTGTTGTTGCTTGAGGCAGCCAACCTCTTCAACTCACTTGGTCGAAGCTTTCCACTACTGTCACTTGCTTATTGCATTTGTTGGCACTGTGAATTCTTGAGCATTGGCCTTTGTGCCTTGTTGCTATTTCTTTATATGCTGTTGTGGCGAGGCAGTGCACGTGTGCGTGTACAGCAGCCACACAGAGATGACAGTTTTGAATTGATGTTTCAAATTCTTGAATTGTTTTATGTGTTTCAATTCATATTCTGGAATTTATATTTTTATTTGGTTTCCAAATCTTAATCGATTTCATTCGATTCTATTCACGTCTTCGTATGTGAATTCCTGTGATTGATTGTTTCTACAATCATTTTTTTGTGATTTGTCACTTTAAAATTATAAAGGTTTTAATACTAGTAGTAAATATCAAAACTCTTTCTTCCAAATGATTTCAACTCTATTTTATTACAAAACTCGTTTTCCTAAACCGTTTTCCAACCTATTAGTATATACAAGCCTTTACTTCACTCGGATGAGAAATCAACTTAAACGACTTAGTAAAACGAGTGGTATGAAACGCTTGCGTTCACTTCGACGGTTAGCTCTTGGACTTGTTCGATTGAACCCTTTTTGTGACAATTTCCTAGTGAAGATCTACAGTTTGTTCGTAAATATTTAAGTTAAGCTAGTGGTTATGGGACATGAAGCTAAACTCATATATTTACTGGCTTAGTGTAATTGACACTTCCTTATGATCATGACGATCATTTTTTGTGATTTAGACTAGCGATTGAGCGATGTCTCTTTTTCTACGAGGGAGACTATACCCCGTTTGTGTGATGTTTCGCCATCACATATGTAGGGTAGCACCCTATGGTCTTCGGGCCATTCCTGTGTGAAAATTTAATGGATAGCTTCCATGAGATAGCTTCTCGTCATGTGTTTTACACGTAGGTGAGTTTTCATGCTCCCATTCATGTGTTAGGCCTCCCCCTTTTATGTGTTTTCTGGATTTCTTGTGATGATTTCTAGAATTTATGCTTCACCAATTTTCATGATTTTCATTGATATGATATCAGTTTTTGTGCATTGGTGAATTTATGTGTTATTGACTTGTTATGAATACAAGTTTAGGGTATGATACCCTATTTTATCTTTGAGAAGATTCTTGTGATATTGATTTATCCATTGTTGATTTTTCAATTGCATACTTATCATAGTATGATTTTATGGTTTTATGCATTTATGCCATATCGTTTATTCTATATCATGTCATCTGATATTTTCAGTTAGACTGACCCGTTTATTATTTTCTTTTAAATAATACTCGGGTCAGACCGAGTTATTTACAGGTCGTAGATATCTCGCCTTGGGCGGATGCTAGAGCTATGAAGTCTTTTCATACTTTTGGAGTAGCCGTTGTCCTAGTATGGGATATTATGTATTCATGCATATTAATCACGATAATGTAATTGTGTATATAACTTCCTGAGTCGTCAGTTGTAGTTGTATCATATGAAACCTATCACATGTATTGTAACTGACATCAGTTATTGTATATATGTACGAGATTCATTGATGCATTCTTTTGCTTAGCACTTGTATCTATCCTTTTGTGTTATTGTGGATCTTGTTAGACCACTACTCTGATAAACACTTTTAGTGTTGTCTATTCATATCTATTTCCGCCTTAGTGATATGAATTATCTGTGACTGATTTATGTTATGTTTATTTCTATAATTGTTTCCAAAGTATATATATATAGCCACCATGTGATAGCTTTGTGTTTGTATCGGTATGTCGGATTTCCTCTTTAAAAAGATATGCATTCTATTCTATCTGACATATCGGTGCTCGCACAAAGAAGTTACACGGATGGTCGCTCCTCAACAGCCTTATTCTCCGTGCTAATTGACAGCACCACACCGTAGTGTTCTTGGTTAGCGTGGGTATAGAGATGGGGCGTCACAGCTAGATCCCAGAGATTGGAGGTGTTCGATTTGATGGTTGAGATCTAGCTATTTTTTGATTTTGGATTTTGATGATGAATTTCAATCGAAGATACACATTTATTCCAAATGGGCAGAAAATTTTGAGTCTTTATGTTGCAAACATTCGGAAACCAGTTTTGGCAAGAGATTGTCCATTGATCACCTCTTTAATAGCAAAACTGGATTTTTCTTTGAATAATTAATTTCAATTCCTTAGTATAAAACCCGTGAGAGAATTTTTAAGTATACTTTGGAAATGCCTTAAATTTTGGAAAAAGGGTTTTCAAAGGATTACTTTTTCAAAAATTTATTTTAGAATTTTGTTTTAGGAAAGTTTTGAAAATTTAATTTTCGAAGAAACACGTACACTACTACATTGGTTGTGTTAAGAAATTTTTAGTTTATAGAAGATTAATTTTTGAAATCCTTACATACGTACATACATACATACATACGTGTATATATATATATCAGTAAAGGCTTGATTTTGATTTTTGGCAAGGAAATGATTTTCCAATTTAGGAAATTTGTGTTTGAAAGAAAAGTTTTTGAAAACCCTAATATATATATATATAAGTTTGATTTTTAAGGTAAGTTTTGGTATGAAATAGTTTTTATTATTTAGAAACAAGTATAAAGGAGCATATATTTAACTCAATGGTTTTTTGGTGTATAAAATCAAGGTTTTTAAAATCTTATCTCCTTAACATACAGATAAAATAGAAATGACATTCAATTTTATTGGGGTAGGTAGTTTAAAGTATTGTTGTGTCAATAGCTATGGAAGAAATATTACCATGCGAAGTTGGCAGAAAATAGTAACTGGATTATTTTCGAGATTTTGGAATTGTTGTTGGTCGCAGCAATTTTGTTGGGACTACTATGAATTGTTGGAGCATGGTCCGAGACTAGGTGGTAGGCTTTGAAACCACCGTGATGAGGATAGGAATTTTCCGGATCGTGTCAAATCGAAGAAGACGGCGCAAAAGATTATTATTATTTAATCTAACCCTAGTTGGGTTTAGGTTCAATCAACGACCAATGCCTTTCTTGTGGTTGACCACCTAGCGGTAAACCTACAGTGGTCTAATAGTTCATGAGTTTTGGCACAACTTGAATCTGGAACGGGACTATAAAAGTTGCATCTGAATTACCCAATTTCCTTCTTCCGTTCTTCCTCAACAAGTCGAACCCAATCTTTATCCTCCTCCTCCTTCAAGTATCAGCCTCTCTCCCTCCTAGGCGACGCCGTTTTTCCTTAGGAGCAGCAGCCTCGCCTTCCCCATGTGCTGGTTTGGCATATTAAATCTTGCTCCACCACCTGTCCAGATCTAAAACCTATTTCCTCCCTCCAACCACTTCTTATACCGAGACACCTTTCCACGCTGCCGGTTTTTCCGCGCACCATTATGGTCTCAACCCTCAAGAGGCCACTTGGCTGGACCGGAATGAACAGAAGGTTTCACCACTTTTGGGCTAGAAGAGCTACACGTCGCGGTAGAATTTGCACCGATTCTATGCTTCGAGACCTTTGAGCATGAATGTTAACCATGCTGCATCTACCTTTTCGATGTCCTATTGATGTAGAATTTCAATGGAGGCAACAGTTTGATTTATTCGGGGGTGAAGGATTCTTGATTGAGCTGACTAATGATGATCTCGCTAAGGTTTTGGAGGCCTCCACGAAGTACACGGACTTGGATGGTTTGAAATGACCGACTCAAAGATTTTGCAGCAGATCTTTTTCCAGGATGTCGATGTTTGGAAGAAGGATAATCTACATCTGACTGCCCATCAGGTTGTGCTCATCATTCAGCATAACGTCACCCCTAAGACTAAAAGTTACAACTGGATTTATCCCATGGTGCTAAAGACCACCTATGCTAGGATTGGCGGTATCGCCATCAATTGGAGCCGCACCCTTATGATGCAATTTGTTGATCAAGGATTAGCACTCCACAGAATCACTTTTCGTATTTTCACTTATCCACTCTCATTTTTAGGTAATACGGATGAACCTCCATGGAGAGACAGTTTAATAGAAGGTTCCTTTTGCCATTATTAGATGCTTCCTTAGGAAGATGACAATTCCAAAGCCGTCAGCAACACCAACAACGCCAGCATCACGATATTATGTGTATAGCCACCATGCTATGGCCTTTCAAGGCTCGCGGCAATGGATCCAACCATGGAGCAAGGCATCTCGTAGTCTATAGGCATTATTTTAGGATTTATGGTGTTGTTGTCTTTTCCCTTCTAGCATTTGATCTTTTCTTTTAGGTTGTTTGAGTTGTAACCATTAGTTGTCTCTTGTAAAAAGCATGCACGATGTTATGAGTTCCTATTTATTTACTGTGTTATTATTTATGGACATGCAAACCGCTCTTATATATGCATAGTAAAAAGCAGTATAAATATGGAAATCTCATAAAAGACACTTAACTAAAAGTAAATGCACTATAAGATTGGAGATTTATAATAAATGGAAAATTTTAGCGAAGGACAGGTTTAAGCTGTTTAGTACCACGGGTCATTATTCCTATTCCCTAAAAGCTAAAAAAAATTGGTAATTGGACATGAAATTTTTAAATAAAATGTCAAGTTTTAAGCGTAAAGCTTAGTTGTAGAATTTTAAATTTGGTTTATGCATTTAGCGCATAGCCGACTCCCAACTACCCAGAATTGTGGCTTGATTTATCAAATTTTTTGAGTAGGAAATATTTTGAAAAGTTCCTCAAAATAAATTATTAGGTTTTACTTATTTCTGGAGCTTAAAATATTTTTAGTGTTTTTGTCTAAAATTTTGATTTCAATAGAAAACGCGCGTCTAAATATTTTGGGAATTTATTTTTCCAATAATGTACAAATTTGAAAAGTAAGAAAGACTTTTGTGAAATCTTTGATCTTGAAGGCCACATATTAGGCGCAGGGAAGACAAATAAAGTAGGAATTTGCGAATTTAGCAGTGCATAAGGGTCGGTGATATGATGGAACGCAAACGATAGCAAGGGAAAAGCTGTTTTAGCCTTGGAATTTATATTTCAAAATCTTATCGACGATGCGTGCTAGTCTATTTTTAAACTCAATTCCATTTTTGAGCTTGAAAATAAGCCTTCTTATGCATTTTGTACATGGAAAATTTAGAGTAAATATAGGGCAGTGGGAAAAATTCTACTATACTACGGGGATTGGAAATTTTTAGAGTGGTACGAATGATAAATTCTCCTCCTAAATTCCTTTTTTCGACATAGGAGTAAAGTTTAGGAAGCGATTTTTCGGCAGGTTAGATTTTTGGATGGTAGGAATGGAATGCAAAATTGGTTGCTTCATACTTTTATTCGTAGGAATATGGGGGTTTTGGTTGAAACTTTTTTCAAAAGCTGCATACATAAAGAACTGTCAGTATATTTATAGGTTGTTTGCATCATATTTTTCAAAAATGCTTTCAAAGAAATGCATTCATATAGGAGGATCCAATTTAGAATCATTCCGCATACATATTTTCTGTGTGGTGATACAGTAATACACTATGCATTTGTGGACGTTTGATTTCAAAATTAGTTATACACTCATTGGTTGTGTAGTTTAGGATAATTATGAGCCAAAACCATGACTTAGTCATTGGTAAAATTTCAGGGACGAAATTCTTTTTAAAGGGAAAAAAATGTTATATCCCAAAATTTAGCATTAGTTAGTTAGTTAATTAATTAGGCTCCATAAAGGAATTTGTGCAAACGATGGAATTTGACCACGAAACTTGCACCATTGTATTTGTGGTGAAATTATGAGCAACTTTCATTAGAGTTTTGCGATCGAAGTCCAAACGAAGTTACAGACGAATAGCGAATTCAGAATGGAAATAATCCATTTAAGAAATTAACGTTTTTAATTAATTGAATGGTGTACAAAGATCGACCCGCTTAGTGTAGCGGTCGACCCTCATGAGGAGGGTGGTCGACTGCCCTTAAGGCAGTCAGTAGGATTTTCCCTAGCCTAATGACCCGGATCTATTATATTTTAATCTAATGGTTATGATTGATTCTAGCATCTATAAATCCAGGCCTAATCTTTCCTTCTCTTCTCATATTTTTTGAATAGAGCAATGAAGCCCTACCATTTTTCTTCTCCACTTTCTTTCCAAATTATAAAAGTAAGATATATATATATATATATATATATATATATATTCATACAAATTGGAGAAGAATAGAAATCTAATAAAAAGGAGAAGAGAATCAACTATACGCGTATTTGAAATAATTTATATATATTTGTATATTTGTATCTATTTTCTCTCCCAATCCCAAATCTCTTCTCAGATCTATAATTCTGATATATGTATATCCTTTTTAATGCATATTTCTTGGATTAAAAAGGATTTTGAGATGAATCAAAGGTTCTACTTCAAATATCGAGATTTGGATCGCTTTAAAAGTGAGTGGGAAATTATTTATATGTTTATGATTTTAAATCTATTCCATTGGCATACGTTTACTATTTTTTTTGCCTAAATCAATTTTTGTGTGAATAATAGGCTTATATTAGTGTAGAAAACCATTGCTTACATATTCTTGTTTAAAATCTAATTTGAAATATGTTTACACCAAGATTTAGAAATCAGTCCCAAAGATTATAGAATTTGAATGTTGTATATTTTTATTCCAGATCTGTACTTGGGTGTAAAATAGGATTTTTGAATTATTGCCTAATTAGTGCTATGTTGTATATTTTCTATAGTTTGACTTGTGGGAAGAACATCCATTTAGTTTTTATAAATTTGTTTACATTTTCCACTTTTCATTCAAAAGGGCAACGTTTGATTTAATAAGGAATACCTACAAACAAAAAGGGAAGAGGTGTGTAAAGTACATATTTATTCTACGTAGTTTCCACCAACTATTCCAATTAAAAAGAAATTATCTATTTCTTGTAATTTCAAATGGAGTCAATCTTTTCTTTTTGTGTAAACCAATTTATGGAAATCATAGTAGAAAATCTTCCTAAAGAATTTAATTCCAACAAATTAAATATGGAAAGCATATTCTAATTACATATTTATGACTAAAATATATTTGGTTATGAATATGTAGTTTTATTAGGTAGTTTATAAGTATTTATTGAATTAATAAAGAAGATCAGCGTTTATTCATGCATTATTTATGCGTAACGTTTATTAGTTATTATTATATTTAGGGAAGCAATAGTTAGGATTAGAAAAGGTTGTAATTCTTATTAATGGAAAATAAATTAGGAATTCATATTAATTAATTAATAGGAAATGAAAGATTATAACCTAAAATAATGAGCAATTAATGAGAAATAATGGATAGTATTAAATTAAGGGTTACAATTAATAGGGACAAATGGATTAACGGAATGATAAAAATGAAATAAATATAAAAAAGTTACTAATTTGAAATTAGTAATCATACATAAATGTCTTAGGAAATGTCCACTAGGATTTTGTGGACAAATTGACATTTATGAGCATTACAAGAGATTTATGGGTAGATAACCATTTAAGGTAAATCTTATTGCCTTAAATAAAAAGGTAATTAGTAAGCTGAGTCACGTGTCAACCTAAGATAGTATAAGTAAAGAATTAGGATGGTTAATTGGACTTATTAGGTTAGTGATGTGAGGTCAATAAAGTCACTCGATGGAAGACTGCCCTTTACTTTGAGGCTACCAGCAGTCGGGGTACTTACTACTGATGTAAGATATCACTAATCCTTGGTGATGTGACGACATAAGAGATTGGACTTACTTTCTTAAATGGAAAGTATTAAATGGTCTAAATTTGGAATTAGGAGTGGTAAAGGATATCCCTAAAAGGTTTACTTCAATGTTGAGGTATTAAGTGGCTATCTTAGAGCCTGTCTCCCTACCAAAAGAAGTAATCTAATGAGATTTCATATTTAGACTGGATATCTCGGGAGAGGGTCGCTTCAGGTTTGAGGTATTAAGCGGTTGTAAGGTCTGTCTCTCTCATATAAAAGAAGTATTTAGCAGCCTAATGATATTTCTAAGCAATGTTAGCTAAATATTACCGGTGAGAAGTCCACCTTGGGGTTAGGTATTAAATGTCAAAGGCCTGCCTATAAATAGGTGTTAAATGGTCAAAGGCCTACCTAATCCTTACTAATGAGGTAATAAGTGGCTTGAGTACAGTCTCTCACATTGCTAAGACTTTAAAAACGATCGATGCGCTAACTGTATGGTTATTCTAAATTATAAGGCCATATATAGTGGTCAATGGTCTCTGTATTAGGACCAATAGACCAATAATGACAGTGCCAAAAGTGCACCATAGGAATAGTTCTTAAATGATGGAGTCTACCTCGATTGTGGTCTTAAATGGCAAAGTCTGCCTATTTATCTTTTAAATTGTTATGTGGCTATAGTAGAAGCCCACTTCATATTTAGAAGTATCAAGTGGCTAATGGACTTGGAAGTATTGGGTAGTTGATAAGGCTTTGTTAGTATTTCATACCTTAGGAATAGTTAGGTAAGTAATTGTGTGTGCAATGCAAGATTAGATTAGAATTGCTAACCTTAATAGATATACAACTAAATGGAAAACAATCGGCATAAATTTATGTTATGGACAGTTTATCGATTTTCCAATCACCAGAATATTGTTCTGACCTCCTCCTCATTACAACCCATATGATAGATTTAGAGGAACGGGTTACTGGAGTTAGGCATGTTTACTTGTTGGAGAAGCCTTCTTTTCTCTCATGCTCAATGCTGATATGACAATCTGCTACTTAAGGAGTACCATTAATTCCATGGTAATAGTCATAGTCAGTATTCTTATTCTATTATTGTTTCTGCTGTGAGTTTAGATTTCTATCAATCTCTGATAATGCTAGTGCTTATTTGTAGGTACAAAATTCAACGGTATGTGCTTTGATGAACTTCAGTTTCATTTTTTTTGAATTTAGGCTCATTAAGGTATGGGTTATTACACAAACTACAATGAACAAGCACCACCATTGTGTTCATTCCATCATGCATGAAATGGAAAATCATAAGACCTAGTTTCAGATTTATTTATAAATCACCATAGTTTGTAGTTACTAAATATAATCTCCATTAGTATCCAAAGATTTTGAGGTAAAGAGGATATCAGGACAAATAAAGAAGGATAGAGTGGAAGCTACCTAAGGTTTCCACATATGTGGCGCATGACCTCTATACCATATTACCGAAGAGATTATAGAGTAATATTGTCTGGTAATACAAAGAATGAGACTTGTTATAAGCAAAAACACACATGAATTTTCCCTTGGGCTAACACTATTATGTATTCTTATCTTATGTAATGCACAAATGTACATCCTTGGTATCGGTTTAAAGCAATGAGCACGTGGGTTTACTAAAAAAGAACAATCATAATATAATCAGGGAACACAAAGTCACAGAATGTAATAGAAAATATAATATCACAACATAAAAATTACAGCATAGGTCATAAATGATGTATCAGACCTATACACAATATATTAATCGATACAAGTTAGATGCCAGATACATCTCAACCTTATCACATATATACATACGTGGAGACATGTAAAGAAAATATACATAATAGACTTCCAAAATACAATACAGTCTACAATCATCTCCTCAATAATACCAACCTCAATGAAAGGCTAATGTCCATGTACCTGTTAAGTCTTGGACCAACCCGAATATTATATAAATAATAAACGGGCCAGACCATGTCTAGATTTAAATATAAGATCATCATAATGGTACATATAATCATAACAGATAAAGGTATGTTGAATGGATTTCATAACATACCAAATGAATGTCATACACAATTAATATTAACCCCAATCGCTATTGAATAACATATATGATGTCATAATATGTGAGTTGTATTTCTATTTAATGTGACCACAATCGTAAATCCACTCAATTGTGATTCATTCCTAATCATAATTGCTAAGAATCACATTTATTAATCAATTAGTTATCGTGAATAAATAATGATTTACTTTATATAACTCATTGAGTGCAGAATACACTCTTCTAAATGCTGATTGAGCTAAGATACATAGCCTTTTTCATTCATGTATTCCTTGATTAAACTATAACTCTACTTGATGTTGATCGAGCTAAGATACACGACCTTTTCCATTTATATATCCCTTGATCAAAATTGTGGATGCTCCCATACGATCTATTTGCAGTACCATTCTCTATTTCCTGGGTTTCATCATTTCCATCAAATATACTACGTGTCCATCATTGTTTTTGTACCCATACAACAGGTCTCTCAATCTATGACAAATAGGCTAGAATATCACTCACTCCCAACTAGGATGAATGCAGCCTATATGTTATCTCCTCTCATTTGATAAATGCATTATTTTTTCCATTCTCACATTACGACAGTAAACCCTTTTAACTATTATTTAATTCAGCGTCACTTAGAGTTATTAACTTACTAATAGAGTTAAGGGTATGCCCTTGTAACATCCCAAAAAATCAGTAAGAATTGAATAAGTAAATTAAATTAAGTAGGGGTAAAAATGAAAATTTTGTAAAAGTTGGAAATTGGCCATGAAAGTTGTACCATTGCATTCAAAGGAAACTTCTTATCTGTTTCCATATATAACATGTTGAAATGGAGCTCAAATGAAGAAGTTATGGGCATTTGAAGTTTTCATGTTTAAAATACTTTAATTCGAGTTCAAATCAAATAAAAATTAAATTTGAAATTTGAAATTTGAAAATTAATTAAGACTAGACTTGGGGGTTAAGAAACCATTAATGTTAAAAGTATAATAAAGGAATTAAAATAAAACCAACGGCACAAAAATAATTACGTTCCCAAATAGGTGGAGGGGTCGACCGCCGACCCAAACTGGTCGACCGATGCATATAGGGCCATCGACCGCTCCTGTTGGTGGCGGCTAGGGTTTTCCTATCAACGAATGTTCCCGATTTATCTGTTTTTAACTATTTTCATCCTAGGTTCTGGTACATTTCGACTTCTACAAATAAGACCTTAGACTCCTCACTTTTATTCACAAATATTTTAAAAACATCGGTGAAGCTCTGTCAGTTCATCTCTTCTTAGATTGAGAAAACTCCATTAGGGTTTCAGGTAAAAAATCCTATATTCCTATCTTTATTTATTATTTGATTTCTAATCCTCTTCTCCTCCGACTTTTCTGAATCTAATATATATACACAAATCTTTGTTATATATATCAATAAGAAGAGATCTGAAGGAAATTATAATTGGCATTTCAAATCCAAAGAGAAGCAATGCTAAGACTAACACTGAGTGGAAATCTTAGCATTTTTATCTCAGTTATTGATTAGTATATTATGGATTTGATTATGCCTTAGGTTTTTTGGTTTTACAAAAATAAAACAAATGAAACCCCCAAAACTCCTATAATTCAAAATGTCAATTCTTATTGGAATTCTCAATTGTTTACATTAAATTGTTGGAATATGTAATTTTTGCAGCTTCTAGTTATTTCAATTTTTATTCCACTCCTCTTTAATTCTAATTTGATTATGAAGTTTCAATTAAGGAATAAAGTGAAAAGTATGAATTTATTTGTAGTTTACACCATTTATTCCATATGAAAATAAAAGAGAAATGTTTAAATTCTATGTAAAAGAGGGGTTGAATAGAGATTGAAACTAGAATTCCAATTTCTATTTTTGAGATTATTCCATGATTTGGTGTGATGGATTGAGTTGAAATTTTTATTATGTACAAGTCTGTTTATTACCATTTTTGGATATGAATATTGAATCCTTTATTAAGGATATTGAAATTCCTTGTTATGGATATTGGAAATATGCACCATTGTTAATATGGAAAAAGGACTTGCATTATTATTGTTAGAAAGGAATTGAAATTTAACATTAGTTAGGGTGTAACTCCACATGCATAGAAACTAATAAGAGCATATTTATTTATATATTAATTACCATAAATAGCATACAATTATAACGTATTAATTACGTAGTTAATTAGATAATTAGTGTCTATTAAATCCACCTTAGGAAACTAATTGATTTGTTAAGGCAAAATAAGAAGGAATTCTTATATAGCCTAATTAATGGACATGGTGAGATGTGTGATAATATATAGAGTGTTGTAAAATATGACTAAGCCATAAATGGTGTGAGGTCAGTCACAAGATACACGAAAGTTTGCCCAGCTAATCTGCCTATCAGCGATGTGACTTTGGGGCTAATGTAAGTTATCACCGATGATAAATGACTACGATGACGAGAGGTTAGTCCTTATTCTGTAAGGTAAATCTGTCCAGTTAATCTAGCTACCAGTATCTATGAATAGTCAGGCTAATGCGAGACGTCACTGTGGGTACGAATCATAAGATGAAGGGCCTACTTCAGTGTTTTGGCAGTATTAAGTAGTTAATTGAGGGCTTGTCTTCTTTCCAAATGATTTAGTAAATGGTCGGGATTGGGTTTAGGCATGGGTATGGATATCTCGGAAAGGTCCACTTCAATAGGAAGTATTAAGTGTCCGAAGAGATTTTTGTGCCATGTTACCTAGATAGATGTCTATGTGGAGTCCACCTTGGGAATATTTATTAAATGATGGAGGCCCACCTTAATTGAGGTCTTAAATAGTCATAGTATGCCTATTTTCCATTAAAAGGATTAGGTGGCTTAGGCTCTATCTCTCGCATTGTTAGACATTTATGATGTTAGTTATGGGATTAGAAAACCTGCTTCGGGATTAGAAGGTATTAAGTGGTTGTTTGAGGGTCTGCTTCCTTTCCTTATATGAAGTATTAAATGGTTTCAAAATACATAAGATATTCTTATTTTGAAATATACCGCCCAAGTACTGAAATAGTAAGGCTCGAGGTTTTTTTTTCATTAGACACTTGTTGTTCTGACTCCCTCCTTACTATGGCAAAGGTTGGAGAAGGAGTTGATGATGCTTGAAGATGACAAGAGTGAAGCTTGTGGCAGTTATGATTTATCTTTTCAGGTTATTTTTTGTTATACCCGTAAATGTATTTTCGGAACAAAATAATGTAATGGTTGTTATGGATAGCCACTATGATTTTTGAAAGAATAGATATATATCTCTATATTGTTTTTCTTTTTACCAACCAACAGCCAGCTTTAGAAGGGGTCTAAGTTCCAATGGGCCTTTTTTGGGTCGGAATTTAGCATTTTTCGAGGTGGGTTGTTACAGCCCTTGAGGCAATTATTTAATTTGTTACATATATCTAACTCTATGCCCAATCTTGTTCAAAATTAAAGGTTTTTTTATTCTATTAAATACTTATTATATAGTGATATAAATAATTAAGTAAGTAATTTAAAGTATATAGATGGAAGTCCTTAAATGATATGTTATGTGATAGTAATTACTAAGTGTTGTGATCCTGAGAATTTTATCACATTAAAAATAAATATTGTTTTAAGTATTACTAGTCAAGATGTTTCAAGAAAGGATATGGATTCATCCGTTGAGACTAGAGTACGTAACGCTCTTCAAATGTTGGGCAGTGTATTTTTCATAGCAGCTGGGGGCACCACGAGGTTACGTACTGATAGTTATTGGATAACTATGGAATGACTCACTCGATAGTTCTCTTTGGTTAACATATCTAAGATTAAACAGTCAATGTCAAAGTGATGATGTTACATAGTTCCCACGACTTAGGAATACTATGGAACTTTAATGTGGATACTCCACTTTGATTATAGTTAGATCGTGGCATAGTATCCATCGAACAACTAAAGTTGGGTCTAAGTTGAAGCATTGGAAGGGAAACACTGAGAATCTGTCTCCTCATTAGTATGGTGTTAGTATCATTGTAACGACCCACTATTTTGGACCATTCAAATCGACAATAATTCATACATGTCAGACTTGAATAATGCAAAATAACAGATTGTAATAAAAATTTGGAGCGAATAAAACCAATCACAGAATCACAGACACAGAATATCAGAATAACTTGCAGCGGAAAATAAAATAAATAGTGATTCATGAAGCCACTACAATACAAAGTCTCGAAAATAGATACAAAATACAAAGTCTGAAAACAAATACCATTCTGAAACAAGTACAGTAGAAATCCAAAATACATATGTCTCTAATACAAAGCTGACATAGAAATACTGAACAGAAATAAACAACAACTAGATAAAAGATGATCTCCAGCAGTCCTACCTCCAGAAGGTGAGATCCAAAGCCGATACTCAGGCTGACCCGAGCGTAAATAAAATACAAACACTCGAGTCAGGACATACATACTTATACAATGTAAACCAACTCAAGTGAATTGTAATAAAAGGTACAAGTAACTTAAAGAATGCCTGGGATCGCCCATTCTTTAAGGATCCGTTAAACTATCTACTATGTAGTAATATTCGCTATTATAATAATATCTAATTATAAAATAAACTTACTTTTAAATAGCGTTAAGGGGTTACCCATATAGCCCTTAACACATAATAGTGCCAATAGTCTATACAGTACCTCCATACCTCGAAAGGCTAAGAGAAGATACTCCATAGGTACGACACAAGTAGAAACTCGTAGTAAAGCTCGATATGGTAGGTGACACGGCACAACTAGGCAATGCTAGGGTAGATATACCAATTACGCATCCGGGCTGGTGGAAACGCATAGCTGCCACTACCTCCCACCTCGAGCCACACTCCAAAATCAAGGGGTGCACCTAATCAATCACAAAAGTAATAGAAAAATGGTATCGAAGAAGTGTGTCCGATCAGAGGTGCTACCTCATTGGCCCGAGAATCGCTCCTTTTTTAGCCACCTTATGCCAACTCACGGGAGTTGGGTCCATGCAAATATACCTTTAGGATCGTCGCCACCATCCTACTTCATTCTGGAATCTCCACCGCGTACACAGTTGTTAAAGTGGTTTTCGGTATTGACAGAGAGTATGTCCATATCCGATCTCGATCTCTTTAACAACCAATCGTTATTATAACTCGTGGTTATAAATTTTAAAAATAGTTTATATTTCGAATCAAAATACTCCATTTAAACCATTTAAAATAAAATCATTATTCTTTCAAATCAAATATTCAATTCCCAAAAATTTAGCCTTTTCTGAGTTCATTTATTCACTTAAATACTTTAAAACATTGAAATTTCAGCATTCGCAGCACTTAAAAAATGCTACGGTAAGTTATATTTGAAAAAAATTAATTTCAGCAAAGACACCATTTAAAAACTGCTGTAATAGTTCAGGGTTCAATTTATAAGGTTTAAATTCAATTCAGCAAAGACAGCGTTTACAAAACTGCTGCAGTAGTTCAATTATATTCAAAAATCTCATTTCAGCCAACTGCAGCACTTAACAAGTGCTACAATAGCTCTTTCATTAGTTTCAATTTCAAGTTAAATTTCTGCAACTACAGCACTTACAATGTGTTGCAATAGCCCTTAGTTAAATTTCCTTTATGTTCATTTGCATCAACCACAGCACTTACAAAGTGCTGCAGTATCATTTACTTCAGATTTTAAGTTAATTCCAGAAACGATAGCATTTCTGAAGTGCTATTAAAAGAATTTCCAGATTTATATTAAAATTCCATAAACAATTAAACTTCAATTTTAACCATTTTAACTTATAAAAATCATATTTTTCACTTCAAAAATGTTCATTTAAATACCCTTTAACATATGATTTTTATAAAGGAAAATTTTTACAATAAAAATCAAATTTTCCAAAATTTCACTTATTAAATTCAAGTGTACCATTTTCCCATTCTTTTCATTTTTAACAATTTACTTTAACACTTAAATTTAAATTTCCATTTTCACAAATAAAAATTAATTTCCATTCTTATTTAATTAACTTAAACTTCCATTAAAAATCAAATCACAAATTTCCAAATTAAGTTATGTTTAAATCACAATTTTTCTATTCATTTATTTAACATTTTTAATACATAGAAAAATCATTATCACTTTATTAAATCATTTTAAATTCAATTTAAATCAAATTATCATATTTTTACATTTTAAAATACTTAAAATTTTCTAGAAAAATATATAAAATAACCACGGGTCTGTATAATATTTTCTAACCTAAGTCAAGTGATACGGATAATATATCATTTCAATTCGTAATTTACAAAGAAAAATCCGGGTTCTATCATTTCAAACCTGCAATCCCAAGTTAATAAAATAAATAAAAGTCGCTCAGGCTTATCATTTCAGCCCATAACAATTTTTCCCTATTCTAAAGTCTGTTCGGGTATGTATCATTTCAACCCATAACGATTCTATTCTACAGGGAACTTGCAGTGTGAGAAACAGAATAAAATAAACAATATAACAGAATATAACATAGCAGATGATGTAACGAGTTTATAACAGGGTTTAACATCATATAATTTACATCACAGGCAGGTATAACATGATATAATAGTTTCTACATATTCACTTGTTGTCACTTCACAAATTATATAAGTATAAATGTCATGTGCGAATACTCACCTTTTTACGCTGGAATTAGCAAATCAAACACACAAACAAAAATCCAGAAAGCACGATAGCACGACTTGATTCAAATGGAGAGATAACCAAGATATTAATCTTGTATTCATAAAAAAAAATGCAATATAAATATACATTTACAATACAAAGATTAAATTGAAACAAATGAAAATAGAATTAGACAAATGACATCACCAAGCTTTTAAATCGAATTTGCTTGTTCTTAACTCAACATATGCTCGACCTTGATGCTCAATTGTTTCAGCCACAACATGTTTTCAGGTGGTAAGGCTCGGGTATGGAGCAATATGGCATGGTTAGTCAAGAGAATATGAAGAGTAGGAGTTACAAAGTGGAAGGTCAAAAGGCAAGGCCAAAAGAGGAGGGTTAGTGCATCATAGGCTCGGCCTATGGGTCAAGTGGCTCGGCCAGGGGCTGCTACAAGTTAGATGATGATGGTCAGGGGTCATGTCAACAGGTGGTGGTGGTTCTAGGGTGGTGGCCGTGGCTACAATGAAGAGGGTGGTCAAGGTAGGGGCTTGGCTATGTAGTTTCAAAGTGTTTTGCAACTTTTGTGTAGTTTGCATCATAGGATGGTCATGGCCTGATCTGGTCAGAGGGGGTGGGAATGTTTGAAGCATGGATGATGAGGAGGAAGGTGATGTGGTGGTCGATGGAGATGGTGGAGGGTATGGCCGAGCAAATATATGAAGAAATCAAGCAAAAGCAATGGAAAAAGAAGAAGAAAAAGTAGAAAAAAGGAGGCCATTGCTTACCAAAATTTCAGAAATGATTTGGCCATGCAAAGTGATGGAAATGAGAAAGTTTTCACATGAAATACAAAAAAAACTCACGGCTACAATCAAGGAGAGAACGACCAAAGCATGTGAAAGGTCTAGACAATGAAAAGTCAAAAGTTTTAAAGCTTTTTGTCTCTTAGAATTTCCACTTTATATTTATACAAAAAAAAACAAAAAAAAATCAGTAAATAAAAATAAAAGACAAACAAAAATAAAGTAAAATGAAAATAAACAATTATTCTTAAGAAAAATAAAAAGTAAATAAAGAAAATAGTTTATTATATTGAAACTAGAATTAAAAATTGCAAACAAAATACAATTAACTTTGGAAAATTATAACTTTACTTCTAAAATGTTTTAAAAATAAAATATTGAAATAAAATTTAATTAAAAATAATTTAAAAATATTTGCAAAAATATTGGGTTGTTACATTCTCCCCCACTCAAATCTTTTCGTCCTCGAAAAGAACGAAACAAGGAAAATAAGGAAAACAAGATAGAAATGCAAATAGTACCTAAAACAAACAATTTCGGATTCGAAGCACGAATGCTCTCCTCCATCTCCCAGGTACAATCTCGATCATCAGTACTCCATTGTACTTTGACCAGACTAACAGATTTCCTTCTTAGCTGCTTTGTACCTCTGTCGACAATACGAAGTGGCTTCCTCTCGACAGTCAGATTAGGCTCAATATCCAAACTATCAAGAGCAGAAGGCTGAACAATAAGAGATGGATCATGCAGATAGCGACGAAGATGAGAAACGTGGAATACATTATGCACTCCAGAGAACTTCTCGGGAAAATCCAGACGATAAGCCAAAGAACCAACTCTTTCCATAATGCGGAAAGGATCAACAAACCTAGGAGCAAGCTTCGCTCTACGACCAAATCGAATGACATTCCTTAAGGGAGAGACCTTAAGGAAAACCAAATCACCAACAGCAAACTCTAAACTCCACCTACGCCTATTAGCATACTTCTTCTGCCTATCCTGAGCAATCCTCATCTTCCCCCTAATCTCCTCAACTCTCTCAGAAGCCTCTAAAATCATCTCAGGACCAAGAACCAAACGATTACCGGATTCAATCTAGCAAGATGGAGATCTACAAGGTCGTCCGTAAAGAGCAGCAAATAGAGACGTATTAATGCTAGCCTGAATTCAAAGATAGAAATGAGATAGACAAAAGATTAGGGTAAGATTAAAACAAAAGATAGAAATTATACATGATAACTATTGTTATAGGTAAATTCGACAAGATGGAGATGATCTTCCCAAGATCCTCCATAATCAAGCACACAAGCACGAAGAATATCTTCTAGAATCTAATTCACTCTTTCCGTTTGACCGTCGGTCTATGGATGGTAAGCAGTGCTCAAATTTAGATGAGTACCCAAAGATTTCTGAAAAGCTTTCCAAAACTGACTAGTAAAGATAGGATCACGATCACAAACAATACTGAGAGGAACACCATGGAGACGAACAATCTCCCTCATGTAGATCTCAGACAAACTAGAAGCAGAACAGGTAGACTTGACCGGAATGAAATGAGCTGATTTGGTCAATCTATCCACAATAACCTAGATACTCTCATTACCCCTCCTAGTCCTCGGTAATCCATCAATGAAATCCATAAAAACCCGTTCCCACTTCCAATTGGGAATCTCAAGAGGCTGCAACAAACCAGGGGTCTTCTGATGATCGACCTTGACTTGCTGACAAGTCGCACACCTACTAACAAAGATGGAGATATCCCGCTTCATACCCTTCCACCAATACAACTTCTTCATATCCTGATACATCTTGGTCACTCCCGGATGAATAGAAAGTCTGGACCGATGATTTTCCCAAAGTAACTCCTATCTCAATCCATCAACATTCGGGACACAAATCCTATTATTAATCCTCAAAATACCTCTATCATCGATCTGAGCTCCACTGCCATCAAGACTACTACTACCAACTCTGCTACGAACATTCTCCTTCATCAATCTAAGCATCTCATCCTCATCCTGCTTAGCCATGATACGATCCAAAAGAGGAGAAGAAACAACCAGCTGACACAACAAAGCCTTCTTCCGACTCAAAGCATCTGCCACAACATTAGCTTTC
Organism: Allium fistulosum; assembly: GCA_030737815.1. Classification (NCBI taxonomy): domain Eukaryota; kingdom Viridiplantae; phylum Streptophyta; class Magnoliopsida; order Asparagales; family Amaryllidaceae; genus Allium; species Allium fistulosum. Next base: position 1,032,258,498 of record CM060901.1, read on the forward strand.
CCAGGGGTATAGTTGATGTCGAGGTCATAAGAAGCAAGAAACTCTAACCACCTAACTTGTCTCTGGTTCAAATCCTTCTGAGTGAAAATATACCTCAAAGACCGATGATCCGTGAAAAGCTCAAACTTAGTTCCCAAAAGATGATGCCTCCAAAGCTTCAAAGAAAAAACAACAGCAAGCAATTCCAAATCATGAGCAACATAATTTGCTTCATGGGTCTTCAACTGGCGACTAGCATAAGCAATAACCTTCCCATCCTGCATTAGAATAGCTCCCAAACCTTCACGACAAGCATCTGTGTATACCGTTAATCCCTCATTTCCATTTGGAACGGTAAGAACTGGTGTGGAAGTAAGCTTGTGCTTTAACTCACTGAATGCGGCTTTACACTCATCACTCCAAAAGAACTTAGCATTCTTTCGAGTCAAAGTGGTGAGAGGTGCAGCAATCCGAGCAAAATTCTCAATGAATCTCCGATAATAACCGACAAGGCCCAGAAAACTACGGATATCAGTTGGAGTCCTAGGAGTTTCCCAATCCTGCACAGAATAGGGATAAATAAGGACAACTGGAAAGATAGAATAAATTGAATGAAACAAGGAAAGAGAAGGAAAGAAAGACTTACATTGATCGCAGCGATCTTGACTGGATCAATAGAAACTCCATTACCATAAACATACGCCCGAGGAATCGGACTTCATCCTTCTAGAAAAGGCATTTAGAGAATTTAGCCTTCAACTGATGCTTTCTAAGAGTTTCAAGAACAGATTTCAAATGTGACTCATGCTCTTTCTTGGACTTGGAGAAAACAAGGATATCATCAACAAAGACTAGAACAAATTTATTAAGCACATCACGAAAAACACGATTCATCAAATCAACAAAGAAAGCAGGAGCATTAGTCAAACCAAAAGGCATGACTAACCATTCAAAAAATCCATTCTTAGTACGGAAAGCAGTCTTGGGAATACTTTCCTCAGCAACTCTGAGCTGGTGAAAACCTGAGGCAAGATCAAGCTAAGAGAAAACAGTGGCACCATAAAGCTGATCAAACATATCATTGATGCGAGGCATAGGATATCTGTTTTTCATAGTGAGCTTGTTCAGCTCCTTATAATCAACACACATCCGAAGAGAACCATTGGACTTAGTGACAAAAACCACCGCTGCTTCCCATTCTGAATAGCTAGGTCTGATCAGACCCTTGAAGGACAAGTCCTCAATTTGCTTTCCCAACTCAACCTTCTCACGAGGTGCCATTCTTCTAGGGGGAAGAACTACAGGTCGAGCTCCAGGAATAAGATCAATACGGAAATCGATTTCCCGCTTAGGAGGTAAAGTAGTGACTTCACCAAATACATCGGGATAAAGTTTGACCACACGAGTCGACTGATGATCAACAGGAGAAGAATCCAGAGAATAAATAAAGCTGCCAGCATAATCATGAGGCATACGACACTAAATAACCAAAGAATTACCCCGATCATCAACAAGAGAAACAGTTCGGGATTTACAAGAGATGTGAGCATCATGATTCCTTAACCAATCATCTCCAAGCAATAAATCAAAAGTATTGAAACCAAGAACATAGAAATCACCACTAAAGCGATGATCAGAATGGAGGAGTTTCACTCCTCTACAAATCCTACTAAGGTTCGCGGGACCCCCAATAGGATTAGAAACCCATAAAGGAACAGAAGCATACTAAGGAGAAAGAAGATGCTCAAACTTATCACACAAATCAACAAAAATAAAACTATGCGAAGCTCCAGTATCAAATAAAACACGAACATGATGATTAAATAATGAAAAGATGCCCTGAAGAGTACCTTGATCATCACTAGGAGCAGGAGCAGGTGGAGCAGGTGAAGAAGCGGAGATAACAGCAAAAATACCAGATGGCTTGCCCTTCTGATACAAAGGACAATCATTCTTGAAATGACCAGGCTGAAGACAGACATGACAGAGATTGTTCTTGGTACCCTGAGGTGGAGGAACAGCAGCACCGACTGAAGTAGGGCAACTATTAGCATAGTGTCCCTTCTGATCACACTTGAAACATGTAATGGTAGATAGGTCGATAGGGTGCCTCTGAGAAGGAGAAGATGATGAAGATCCCAAACCTGGATTCTTGAGCCAATTCTTCTTCTGCTGGTGAAAATTGGGCTTTCTCTTCTTAGAGTTAGTAGAGGAAGACTGAGATGCAGGAGCACTAGCAACAGCAGGCCCCTTGGAAGTAGGGTTCTCATAACAAATAGCCATATCCATAAGCTCGGTGAAAGTGCCATGAACATGAGAAATGAGACGATCGTAGAACTCTAGGCGAGCTCTAGCTATGAACTTCTCATTCTTCTTAAGTTGGGTGTCAATAAGGGCAGGACCAACTTGGAAAGTTCGTTGAACTTCCACTTATACTCAGAAAAGGACACGGTACCCTGCTTGAGATCCATAAATTCATGATAAAGCTGAGATTTCCCGGCTTCGGGCATCCATTTTGCCACAAAAGCCTCCTTGGAAAGAAGATACAGAAACAAAACTTAAGATAGATTCAAAAGAAAGGAAATGGAAAAAAATTCAAGATAACACGAAGGATACCTAAACTGCTCCCAGGAAATATCACCCTCGTTAGTGTGAGCTGTAACAGACTCCCACCAATCCAAGGCTGACTCTTGCAGCTGCCAAGCTGCTAATTGACGCTTCTGGGCATCAGAAATCTCGAAACCAGTAAAGATCCTCTCTAAACTCCGTAACCATTGCTAGGCTTCGATAATGCTCTCTGAACCGGTAAACTTGGTACCGCCAAGCTGAGAGAATTCCTTACAAAGAACAGTAAACCTAACAGGTGCAGCAGGTTGAGGAGCTAGGGCAGTACCACGACCCCTACCTCTGGCATTTCCACGATTCATCCTGAAAATATCAAGAATGAATTTTTGGACAAAGGTACAGGGAAGACAAAGATAAGATAAGATAAGACAAGATAAAATCACTTGGATGAATATCCTAATTAAAGAAATTTCTAACAAGGTAGATACGAAAAGAAGGAAGTTTAGAAAATTTGCTTTTAAATAAGAAAATTTTTATATCAAAATAATCTTTGAAAAATCCTTTGAAAAATCATTTTAAAATCAATTTATACTTTGAAAATACGTTCTCTCATAAAGAAATGATTCTGAGGTTGATTTCACTCATTCTAGGGTTTTTCTACCCTATCTCTAATGAGTTTTTGCTCCATAGGCTAAGGTTTGCCTAAAAACCAAACTCTGATACCAAATGTGACGACCCACTATTTTGGACCATTCAAATCGACAATAATCCACACATGTCAGACTTGAATAATGCAAAATAACATATTGTAATAAAAATTTAGAGCAAATAAAACCAATCATAGAATCACAGACACAGAATATCAGAATAACTCACAGCGAAAAATAAAATAAATAGTGGTTCATGAAGCCACTACAATACAAAGTCTAAAAAACAGATACAAAATACATAGTCTGAAAACAAATACGGTTCTGAAACAAGTACAGTAGAAATCCCAAATACATATGTCTCTAATACAAAGCTGACATAGAAATACTGAATGGAAATAAATAGCAACTAGATAAAAGATGATCTCCAGCAGTCCTAGCTCCAGAAGGTGAGATCCAAAGCTGATACTCAGGCTGACCCAAGCGTAAATAAAACACAAACACTCGAGTCAGGACATACATATTTATACAATGGAAACCAACTCAAGTGAACTATAATAAAAGGTACAAGTAACTTAAAGAATGCCTGGGATCGCCCATTCTTTAAGGATCCGTTAAACTATCTACTATGTAGTAATATTCGCTATTATAATAATGGCTAATTATAAAATAAACTTACTTTTAAATAGCGTTAAGGGGTTACCCATATAGCCCTTAACACATAATAATGCCAATAGTCTATATAGTACCTGCATACCTCGAAAGGCTATGAGAAGATACTCCATAGGTACGACAGAAATAGAATCTCGTAGTAAAGCTCGATATGGTAGGTGACACGGCACAACTAGGCAATGCCAGGGTAGATATACCAATTACGCATCCGGGCTGGTGGGAACGCATAGCAGCCACTACCGCCCACCTCGAGCCACACTCCCAAATCAAGGGGTGCACCCAATCAATCACAAAAGTAATAGAATGGTATCGAAGAAGTGTGTCCGATCAGAGGTGCTACCTCATTGGCCCGAGAATTGCTCCTATTTTAGCCACCTTATGCCAACTCACGGGAGTTGGGTCCATGTAAATATACCTTTAGGATCGTCGCCACCATCCTACTTCATTCTTGAATCTCCACCGCGTACACAGTTGTTAAAGTGGTTTTCGGTATCTACAGAGAGTATGTCCATATCCGATCCCGGTCTCTTTAACAACCAATCGTTATTATAACCCATGGTTATAAATTTCAAAAATAGTTTATATTTCGAATCAAAATACTTCATTTAAACCATTTAAAATAAAATCATTATTCTTTCAAATCAAATATTCAATTCCCAAAAATTTAGCCTTTTCCGAGTTCATTTATTCACCTAATACTTTAAAACATTGAAATTTCAGCATTCGCAGCATTTAGAAAATGCTGCGGTAAGTTATATTTGAAAACAATTCATTTCAGCAAAGACATCATTTAAAAACAGCTGTAATAGTTCAGGGTTTAATTTAAAAGGTTTAAATTCAATTCAGCAAAAACATCGTTTACAAAACTGCTGCAGTAGTTCAATTATATTCAAAAATCTCATTTCAGCCAACTGCAGCACTTAACAAGTGCCACAATAGCTCTTTCATTAGTTTCAGGTTCAAGTTAAATTTCTGCAACTACAGCACTTACAAAGTGCTGCAATAGCCCTTAGTTAAATTTCCTTTTTGTTCATTTGCATCAACCATAGCACTAACAAAGTGCTGCAGTATCATTTACTTCAGATTTTAAGTTAATTCCAGAAAAGATAGCATTTCTGAAGTGCTATTAAAAGAATTTCCAAATTTATATTAAAATTCCAGAAACAATTAAACTTCAATTTTAACCATTTTAACTTATGATTTTTATAAAGGAAATTTTTTACAATAAAAATCAAATTTTCCAAAATTTCACTTATTAAATTCAAGTGTACCATTTTCCCATTCTTTTCATTTTTAACAATTTACTTTAACACTTAAATTTAAATTTCCATTTTCACAAATAAAACTTAATTTCCATTCTTATTTAATTAACTTAAACTTCCATTAAAAATCAAATCACAAATTTCCAAATTAAGTTATGTTTAAATCACAATTTTTCTATTCATTTATTTAACATTTTTAATACATAGAAAAATCATTATCACTTTATTAAATCATTTTAAATTCAATTTAAATCAAATTATCATATTTTTACATTTTAAAATACTTAAAATTTTCCAGAAAAATATATAAAATAACCACGGGTCTGTATAATATTTTCTAACCTAAGTCAAGTGATACAGATAATATATCATTTTAATCCGTAATTTACAAAGAAAAATCCAAGTTCTATCATTTCAAACCCGCAATCCCAAGTTAATAAAATAAATAAAAATCGCTTAGGCTTATCATTTCAGCCCATAACGATTTTTCCCTATTCTAAAGTCCGTTCGGGTATGTATCATTTCAACCCATAATGATTCTATTCTACAGGGAACTTGTAGTGTGAGAAACAAAATAAAATAAACAATATAACAGAATATAACATAGCAGATGATGTGACAAGTTTATAACAAGGTTTAACATCATATAATTTACATCACATGCCGATATAACATGATATAATAGTTTCTACACATTCACTTGTTGTCACTTCACAAATTATATAAGTATAAATGTCATGTGTGAATACTCACCTTTTTACGCTGGAATTAGCAAATCAAACACACAAACAAAAATCCAGAAAGCACGATAGCACGACTTGATTTGAGTGGAGAGATAGCCAAGATATTAATCTTGTATTCATCAATATAAACATACATTTACAATACAAAGATTAAATTGAAACAAATGGAAATAGAATTAGACAAATGACATCACCAAGCTTTTAAATCGAATTTGCTTGTTCTTAACTCAACATATGCTCGGCCTTAATGCTCTATTAGTTCAACCACAACATGTTTTCAGGTGGTAAGGCTCGGGTATGGATCAATATGGCATGGTTAGTCAATAGAATATGAAGAGGTAGGAGTTACAAAGTGGAAGGTCAAAAGGAAAGACCAAAAGAGGAGGGTTTGGTGCATCATAGGCTCCGCCTATGGGTCAAGTGGCTCGGTCAGGGGCTGCTACAGGTCAGATGATGATGGTCAGGGGTCATGTCAACAGGTAGTGTTGGTTCTAGGGTGGTGGCCGTGGCTACAATGAAGGGGGTGGTGAAGATAGGGGCTCGGCTATGTAGTTTCAAGGTGTTTTGCAACTTTTGTGGAGTTTGCATCATAGGATGGTCACGCCCTGATCTGGTCAGAGGGGGTGGTGATGTTTGAAGCCGTGGATGATGAGGAGGAAGGTGATGTGGTGGTCGGTGGAGATGGTGGAGGGTATGGCCGAGCAAATATATAAAGAAATCAAGCAAAAACAATGGAAAAAGAAGAAGAAAAAGTAGAAAAAAGGAGGCCACTGCTTACCAAAATTTCAGAAATGATTTGGCCGTGCAAAGTGATGGAAATGAGAAAGTTTTCACGTGAAATACAAAAAAAAACTCACGGCTACAATCAAGGAGAGAACGGCCAAAGCATGTGAAAGGTCTAGACAATGAAAAGTCAAAAGTTTTAAAGCTTTTTGTCTCTTAGAATTTCCACTTTATATTTATACAAAATAAAATCAGTAAATAAAAATAAAAGACAAACAAAAATAAAGTAAAATGAAAATAAACAATTATTCTTAAGAAAAATAAAAAGAAAATAAAGAAAATAGTTTATTATATTGAAACTAGAATTAAAAATTGCAAACAAAATACAATTAACTTTGGAAAATTATAACTTTACTTCTAAAATGTTTTAAAAATAAAATATTGAAATAAAATTTAATTTAAAATAATTTAAAAATATTTTCAAAAATATTGGGTTGTTACAATCATGATCAACTGTAGTCAACTCAAAATCAAAGTCTCTAGCTAGAGCAGTACGGTTAATAATAATTGTAATTATTGAACCAATGATTTTATGTTTGGAATAACAACCATGTGGACAATGTTGATATTTTGACCAAAACCAAATTTAATAAAACCTAATATGATATATTTTTAACAAAGAGAATTAGTGTAAATAATCGTTACTACCAGATACTGCTAATAATAAGTAAAATTGAATATTACCAAAAAAGATGTGTATGCAATAAATTCAGCCAAAATGTCACACCACTAGCTAATGTAACGTGTGTACGTTAATATTTGAATTGTTTAATATTAATCGCTGACTAAATTTACACCTTTGAGTCGTAGAACCGTAATGATGAATACTTCAAAAAACCACATGATTTAATTAATTTGTGATCATTGTAAATTAACTAATATTTATGGAATATTAGTTATTAAATTTTATTTCATTTGTCTGAATGCCATTACTATTTAATAAAGTACATTTATAAAAGTTATATATATATATATTGATATATAATATCGATAAACATTTGAAATTAATTTAAACCAATTAATTACAAAGTGGATTTGGAAATTTTAAAGGCTTATCTAGGCACTTTATTTGCTAGCCATACATGTATAGAAAAGGGGTTTGATTTGAATTATTGAGATTTAATGAGCAATAAAAGTGGGAAGATTTTAGAGGAGGAACTGGAAAGGTTTTAATGTTTCCCTTAAAAACAAAATCTCTTTCATTTTCATCTACAGACAATCCATTTTTTTCCCTCTCTCTCCTTCTCCTCTATTCCAATTAAAATAATGGCCTTAGGCTTAAAAAAATTCCGAAATCAGATCAGAATAAAATTAAAACAAAAGGTGGTTTCTGTCTCTTGATCTTTGCACAATCTGGAGGTTGATTCCAGAATCTAGGAGTTTATTATTCATCATTCAAGATGCATTCTTTTAGCTACATCTTAAGGTAAAATTCTAGTTTTATATATTCATATACACATTTATTTCATATGATTTGGGTCTTTTGCATACCATATATGAATATAATTTTACCTATTTAACTTGAACTTAATCCCCTTTTGTCACATCTCCTTTAATAATATATATGTTCATAATGTTAACTTGATTTAGATCCATTTTGTGCTATCCCCCTTTTTGATTACATTTTCATCTTCTTAACATTAGGGCTGTGACATATCACATCTTATATAATTAGTTGTTCATATAGTTTAGATCTAAAATTTTACCATGAATTTATATGTTCCTAAGTTGTCCATTTTGTTCTTCTTTTGGAAATTATTATATAATAAAAAACAACTATTTTGATTGCAATCTAATTTTAAATTTATTGATATGATTTTTTTTTTCAACTTGAATAAATTACGTATGTTGCCGATTTGAAATCATTTAGAAATTGAATATATGATTGATGTTTGAATACAATTCTTTTAATTATTGTATAATTTTGTTTAAAAGCTATTTAGAAAAACCACAAGTGGACTTTTTTGTAAATATCAAACATTTAAATCCTTCCTAATTAAATGTTAGCCTTTTAATTTGTTGACTTTAAACCCTAACACATATGTTAAACTACAAACATTACATGTTCATTTGTTATTTTAATTTTAAAATATAGTTTGCAATTAATCATATATGTATATATGAGTGTATGTTATTTTAGTTCAAAGTTTATAAAATATACTTTTGTGTAAAATCATAATTTTAACTTTAAAATTCTTCCTAAGTTGAAACTTGATTTATATTTGTTAATTATAGATTTTAAATTGTACGAATGTTAAAATTTAATTTTATATGCATATATGTTTACGAGTTTAACTGCTAATTTGAAATGACATTGAATAAATGAGTAAAGGAAGTGGTAAGTCCTCTACCATTCCTTCATTATAAATATCTACTTTAATTCATTAATTGTCCCATTACAAATATAAGTTAGCTTTGTCTATTAGCAAAATACTTTAACATATTTTGTATATGTGCAAGTAGACTTTATTTACACATATATTACTATTATTTACAAGTTGTTAAAATAATAATATAGACAATAAAGGCATATATAAAGGTTGAATGTGTCCATTGCGGTGTAAATCCGAACACATTTATATATACATATTAACTACGTACACTGCTTAGATGTTGCACTTACACTTTACACATATGAATGTATTTGATACATTCATTATTATACATTGGAATTTAAATAAATTTAAACTTATTTTAAATAAAATAAAATAAAATAAGATTTTATTTAAAATTTATTAGATTGGATCTAATATACCTTTAGACTTCATTGGCCTAGTAGATCCAAGATAGGGAATTTTTTTGAAATCCACCTATTTCACCCACTTCTGTCTTGCTTTGTTTGAACTATAGTATCAGAGCTATATAGTCTATGCGATCTAACTTATTCATGTTTGGCTAATGAATTAAGCTTACCAATTTAGTAGAGTCTGTAGAAAAGCAGTGTCTAGGCTTGGGTTTGGTAAATCACGTATCCTGCTCCCCCTATATACCGGTCTAGTCCGAAAAGTGAAATGAACCCTAAGGTTGCCCCTAATAAAAAAGACCCAATTTGAGTTAAGACTTGGACTAATTCCAAATTAACTTTTAAAAATAAAAATGGAATTTTAAATTGAAAAGTTAAATTTAAAATAAGAAATCCATTATAAATGTTATAATATAATTTCAAAGTATTTTTGAACTAAAATCAAATTTTAAATTTAAAAGTTAATTCTAAAATAAGAATTACATTATACATATTATAATATGATTTTCAAAGTTGGCTTTGAAAACAACGTAAATTATAAATGTTAAAGTATAGTTTTTCAAAAGTGCTTTGAAAATATAATAAACGTATTTCGAAAATTTTAATCTTTATTAATATGATTAATAAATTAAATAAATAATTAATTAAAGTATATACATGTAGATATATGTTACATTACTTTGAATTGTTTAAGATGATGTAAGCATATATGTATATACAAAAGAAATTTTCAAAATTAATATTTAATTGAATTATCTAATTAAATAAGTTAATTAAAAGTTAATTAACAAATTATATATATATATGTATGTGTGTAACCATAAATGTTATGGTATACATATTCAATTAAAATGTTTAATTAAATAACATAAAATTAATCAAATAAGATTTAATTAATGTAATGTACACAAGACTGTTATATAAGATAATTAAATTATAAATGTTATATAAAAATTGCAATTACATAATATGAATGTATAAAATCAAGTTGAATAGAAAAAAAATCCAAATAGACTTAAGAGATACATGCATATAATACGTATATCATAATTTCTGATGTGTCTGACACTTGAAACACGAGGGTAATTCATAAGAAATACATTATTCCTTAAGTTGATATCACTTAATATAATATATTAAAGAATATAAATCATTAATATAAAGTTTTTCTTCACCATTTATATAATAGATTGCTTGCATACTTTCTAGTTGTTGATATTCTTCAAGCTAGTTATGTTATGTGTAGCACTATTAGTATATTGACTAGATGTGGTAAGATACATGCATGTATTTTTTGATATTCCTCAAGATATGAGTATTATACTTAAGCCTTTGCAAAATGGTGGATGAGTAAATAATCTCTTTCAATTTGTTGATATTCCTTAAGGTCGAGATGAGACTAGGACAAATACCATGGGTTAGAAGTGGTATTTGATACAACCAATAAAGTGTTATCATCGCTTGTAGGCCTATGATTTGTTAATATTCCTCAAGGTTGAATCCCAAGGCAAGTAAATCCTAACATCCACTAGATAAATCAAATGATTTTTATGTTTTTCATAGGATTTTGATAAACATAAAAATCCATTGGGAGCCTTATTAGAAAATTGAAATGATAACATTTAGCCTTTCTAATATTGTAAAAACATTTGCTATATAAAGTTATGATAATTTACATTGATAAATTTGTGCATGTAATATAATTGATAAATTTTTTATCAATTAAGATATACAAATGAACTAAATTAAAGATTGACAAAAGAAATATAAAATATACATACTAATAAATATTTTCTATATGTTATTGTTTCAATACTCATGCAAGCGCTTAATTTTATAACTACTAAACAAATTCATAACTAGTTACGCGTTTATTTTCCTAAGACCATGTATTGACCTTTATGAGTTTCAAACTCTAAAACCGAGACTTGAATATGGATATTCGATCTTTGAACGATGACGTATAAATGTTATATGGTGAACGTTCGCAATTTGTAACATACAAAACCCTAATAAAATTGGTTCATATGAAATAAGAAATTAATCCACAGTGTGAGATTGAATATTCAATATGATTGATTATAATAATGATCATGTAGTGGTAAATGTAACGCTAGATCTAAAGCTACAAGATAGTTATACGAATATGATCATTGAAATGTCAGTTTGATCAATTTACAATATCTTAAATGTTAGGGATGATTAACTGCACTTTTGTAAAAGTTTCGTTACAATATTGTCGCGAGGTTTCTTTTTGAATGGTTCAAACATTTAGAAAGGAAAAAAAATGTAGGAGAGTAGATTTAACTTAACGCGTAGTTGGGGTGAAGAGAGTGAATGGTCACTTCTGCTTCATAAATAAACATTGGAAACGATAATTGTAAAATAATAATTGATACCTAACATTGCAATGGAAAATATGATTTCTATTCCAAAATGTATTTTTATGTACAATTATTCTTTTAAGTTCAAGATAATAATCGGTTCGACCATTTATATGAAAATTATTCTTTTAAGTTCAAGATATTTGATCTAAAAACTCTTGACTATAATATGATTGCAGTTGATGGAATAGATAACCTACATTAAGTCATTGAATGGACCTCTGTATTTCATATGCTATTACAGTAATGACAGAAATAGTGGGATCTTACTATATAGCACTTATTAGTCGCATCAAGTTACAAAAATTGTTTTCATAAAATATACCGTACATTATTTATGAAATAATAACTATTTTTCAGTTTAGGAATAGTTTTATTTTAATACGAGTATTATGAATCTTCATTATAAAATAAAGCTATAATAGTGGTATTTGTTACATAAAAAAAGTAATGCATTTGAAAATACATAAGTATCTATAATTATTTGCAATTATTTTGGTTTATAGACCAAGATGTAGTTTTAGGAAATAATTTTTGGTTATATGATTATAAATAATATGATATCGGTTAATTATATCTTAAAACAATTAAGGGAAAAGCTCTCATTCAGCAAGAGCATCAAAGAGTTGGTGAACTCTTTGGAATGATACATATAGATATATGAAATCACAAGTCTATCAATACCAAAACAGTTCCATATACTTTATTGTATTCATTAATGAATTATCACAAGCATGAATATGTGTATTTGATACACATGTAGCATGTTTATGATAAGTTCATAGAATATAAAATGGAAGTAAGTGTACATGTAGTAGAAATGATTCAATCTGATCCAATATGTCAGCATATTGAGAAGAGTTTCAAACATACCTAAAAAATTAAAAATAGATTCGATCTTAAAAGTCACTCCTCCCTATGGTACATAATGATGTTTTGATAAGGAGTAATAAAACTTTTTTGGAAAATGTACTATTAATGATGAGTGAATTTGAGCTAACTTCCTTCTATAAGGTCTTGTACTTAAGAGTAGTACACAAGGTTAAATTAATTTCATCTAAAAGAATTGTTTGCAAAATTAAACAAGATAAGAATTTATGTGAAACCCTAACATATCATAAACCAAGGAGTTGGTAGATTATGCAAGTCGAAAGAGTACGCATAATAAATATATGTGAGGGTTCTTGTATGAATTGCCCCCAAAGAGTTTGGGTACGATCGTCATTGGATAACCAATTTATGTTTTGAACATAATTATCATAAACTAAAACCAAGTCAGTTATTTGTAATGCAATTCAAATTTTTTTATGAATACCTATTTGATTACACTAAGAAGCAATTGTCACTTCAAGGAATACCAACTTCACTGTGAAGGAATTTCTTCTATAAATTATTGATAGTAAAATGGATGCCGATAGCATCCAAAAATGAAACTGATTATGAGGGATGAAATCAAATTAACCAAACCTATATAGACATGGCCTATTAGAACGTCTAATAATAAATCTCGCACATTAAAAAGTTAAATTATGAATTTTTTTAATGTTGAGAAAAGAGCTTTCCCAGTCTTAAGCAAGTCACTAAGAGTATTGACTCTACCATGTAGCACAATGCGCAAATCTAGAATGGATTTGAAGTACCTTATTAAAATATGATTTAGATATTGGTACTCGAAAGGATACGATTCATCGGCTGCAAAAGTGTCTTTAGGAAAAAGGTCAATGCGGATGGAATATAAGCCATGTTGATAAGAATAAACATCATAAATTTCAATTATTGAAACTAACTGTAACGATCTAAAATTTTCAGCCATTCGTATCCACATTTGTCAGAAATTGAATTGCTCAAAATATCAGATTGTTAATTTAAATTTGGCAAAACTCAGTATATATAGTAAATAAAATAATCACAAATCACAGATGTTAGCACCAAAATTGGTCACTAACCTCGTTGAGAAAGATTGTGTAGAGATATAAGTGATGAAGTTAAATTAAACAGAGAAGACAATGCTAATTTAAATGCAGAAAGTAAGAACACCAGATTTATAGTGGTTCAGCGTAAATGCCTACGTCCACTTTGAGATTAAACTTTATTGATCTTCCTTATTGTTGATTACAAATACAATTCGTGAATCAAATGCTTGAATGAAGTTGTTAAGTAGAGAAGATGAGTCTCAAAAATGGCAGAATCTCCCCAGTGTTCTCCCAAAAAGGATCCCTTTTCACTGTGACCCTGCCCCTCTATTTATAGACAAATATGGGCTGGACTTCCCAGGTGGGCTTGGTGGCCAAACACTCTAGCCCAAGTGTAGTGGTCGTTGTATGCCGAACCAAGTAGACCGAACACGTTGACGCCGAACCACCTTCTCAATGCCGAACGGTACGTTTGATGGGTGGGAAGTGCAGAACAGTTGTCAGTCGAAGCCGAACGATCCTTTGGCCGAACGATGCTTCTTAGCCGAACGATGCTTTGGCCGAACGATGCTTCTTAGCCGAACGATCCTTTGGCCGAACGATGCTGCCATGTAGAGTAGTTATATACGCCGAACGTCTTCTAACACCGAGTACCACTGGATGCCGAGTACTACGCCGAGTACTCCTTGATGACGGGTACCACTGGATGCCGAGTACTACGCCGAGTACTATGAGATGCTGAACACTACGCCGAGTACTATGAGATGCCGATCACTAGTTGACACCGAGTCGTCCTGTACGCCGAGTACTCAGTTGCCTGGTCAAATCTCCAGGAAACACTTGCCCCCCAAAGTGTGTCGTGTGAAGCAACACAACACGCTTTGAATCAGCGAGTATTCCTTGTCTTCAGAAAGAAATCCACCATGTTTCTTGAATAATCATTATCCTCCCAAGGTGTTGTATCCTTCTAAGGTCATCGTGATGCTTGGTCGATTCCCAATATTATAAATCCAGGGTTGTGGTTCATTAGTGGCCATACATGACTGATTCTGCAGAGCTAATAAGCTTCGGCTATCTGATCTAGTCTTTTCTTAATAACCCTTAGTGAGAATTCAATTTCTGTTGATTTCAAGAAGTCGAACTTTTAAGGATGTACACATGCACGTTCGGGTACATGTTCTTGCCATTGGCTCTCGGATGCGTTTTATATGCTCATAAGTCGTCACCAACTCCATCTAGTTTAATTGCAATTCAATCGCGATTCCTTGTTTGTATTTTCTGTGAAATAAGGGTTGCAATCAGCCACTTGAGGAGTTTTCCAAACCTCTCTTTAGTACTGACTCTATGATTTGGTTCACAGCTTCAACCTGTCCATTTGCAGTTATAATGGATCATGGAAGGTCATAAGGACAGATGACGTTACGGATAAAGAAGTTGATTATTTTCTTCATCTTGGTCATGGTTAGAGTTCTTCATCTGCCCATTTGGTGACGTAATCAACTGCTATGGTGGTGTATTTCGCACCATCTTGAGGATCGACAAGAAGATGATTTCAGTGCCCCCAAGTGGCAAACGGCTATGAACTAGCCAATTGACTAATTTCCGTCGGCGGGGTTCCCGGATTTTTTGCAAACATCTTGCACTCGTCACATTGTCTAGCATGATCAACCGCTTCTGGGTTGATAGTTGGCCAGTAATACCTGTAGCAGAGTATCTTCTTTATCATGGTTTTCCCCCTGATTTTATTACCGCGTTCTTCTTCATAGACTTTGCTCAAGATA
The DNA here is from genome assembly GCA_030737815.1 of Allium fistulosum. Taxonomy (NCBI): domain Eukaryota; kingdom Viridiplantae; phylum Streptophyta; class Magnoliopsida; order Asparagales; family Amaryllidaceae; genus Allium; species Allium fistulosum. The sequence goes on from CM060901.1 coordinate 1,032,273,970, forward strand.
TCATCATGGGCGATATGCCGAAGCGTGGGGATGGATAAACTCCTTTTGACACACGACTTATTCTTAGATGATTTGGCGTGAAGCTTTGAGGAGGATCTGTCGTTTTCCATTCCTCCATTCAATAAGAATTCTTTACTGTAGATAGTCTTTGATAGGAGTCAACCATGACACCTTTTCATTTTGTTCACTGAGTTCGTGTGTAATGATGTAATGCGTGAAGTCGGTTAGTAGCTCTTGGACTTGGCCGAGATAAGGAGCAAGACAATGCCCCCTAGCAAGATCAACTTCCTTAAATTTGTATACTACCAATCAAGAACCACAAAAGATATGCAAAGTTTTCACTTCAAATCCTCTAGCAGATTTGAGGCTGGCAGTCAAGGCTTCATACTAAGCATCGTTGTTTGTTACAGGTAAATCGAGTTTTAGGACGTAGTAGATTGATCGTTCCTCAGGAGTCATTATCATGATTCCTATTCCATAACACTGATCATTGGGTGCTCCATCCGCGTACATTTTCCATCTTATGGTTGGTTCTCTGCTACTCTTTGAATAGTCATCTGAGGTAGTGAATTTGGGTGTGAGGTCTGCTAATTTCCGTCCTTGGATAGCCCTTCGTGGAAAATAAGTGATATCGAATTAGCTTAGTTCGATATTCTATTTAAATAGTCTTTCAGACGTCTCAGGCCATCGTATGCCATGTCGCAATGGCTGGTGGGCATAGGCGTTGATGGGGTGAGCCTAAAAGTAAGAGTGGAGCTTTCATGAAGAAATCAATAGAGATTGTGCTAGCTTTTGTAGCTTCGGTTTGATATCCAATGCATGGCTCGCGATAGTTAATGAAATCACATATGCATGTCAGAATGGGTCCAAGGGAAGATATCATCATTTATTTAGAAAAATTCAACTAATTCTTTTATCATCACTGCACTGAGCTGTGATACGATATTCAGCGCCCGGAAAGGGTCGCCATGGCTGGTTGTAATGTCGACCGTCAGATTAGCAGGTGCCATCCCAGATTCTTTGAGTAAAGATGTAACTATCATAACATTCAATGTGAAATATGGTTGGGACGGCCAAAGTTGATGGTTACTCTAGTCGAATCCTAGAGTCTTGTCATGAGTTATTGAGCCTAATAGCGAAGGGTTCTGAATGCTTTAATAGATTATCAGCAAATGGCCAAAGATCAGGCTTAAAAGCGCGTTGAAGGAAACGTCGAGTAGGGGCCAGCCTCGAGTTGCATGCAACTGCATAGCTGGATCTTGCCATGAGTTTGAATTTGCCTGTATATTCGAGTAACGCATTTTCTATTCGATGCATTCATGATCCTTCACTCGTCCTTCGGGTTGGAGTGACAGTCAGTTACCCACAAGCTTTGGCATTGATTTAATGATTCTATCTCTGGGCATCCTTTCGGTCGTTGCCTTGAGTAGCTGTAAGCACTATACACAAGTTTTAATACTGAGCTATCGTAGCCAATCTTTGGATGACCATGCGTCTTCTCCCAGTCTCAGGTTGATAAATGTACTACATGGACGGTTGAGTCTCGTCCTAGCTATGTATATGTTTTCACCTAAACTCCAAAGACATAGAGGTGATTGGTGAAAAGTCGGTTCACATTCATCTTGCTTCTTGCTCGTGCCCCCAGGTCTGGGGCATATACTGATAAGTAGGAAGGCTAACCACGTCCACTTTAGCTTTACTCTCTTTCCCGTTGAATCGTGGGATCATGTCAGTCGATGGGAGACTAGGTCTCGCCTATCTTGGATTTTATCGTGGTTTTTCATTCCAAGAGGAATACTTCGATGCCACGTAAGTTTCAGGGCGTAATTTGGATAGTGGATGGTCATCCACGTCCACTTTGGTTCATGCTCTGTAATCAGATCTCGGGGTAAAGTTGGCTACAAATGCAGTCGGGTTATGCTCATCCAGTTTCATACTCCTCCTGACGAATCGAACGAGGGTGCTGGAGAATTTTTGACCAAGTATTCGTGGTTTACCCTCCTTTCCATACTCTGGGGGTCATAGTTTTTCAAAAAACAAACATCCGAGTCACATTCGTATGTGCTTGGCGCGGATCGGCATTGACCCTTGGTCTGAGGTATGATATAGTAGGTTGCTCGTAGCTTTGGATTCCGTTTCGATTGGTTCTGTATTGAGGCCTCCCTGCAGTCGCTGCCTCAAGTTATAAAGAACGCCATGCTAGAGCTATAGTAAGCTGTCGTATTCGGCTTTTTAGTGTTTTGTACCCCTGCCCCCAGCATTGATTTGGCCAGGTCACTAGTTGGATGGTCGAACTCCATCCTCAGCGTGTTAATAATCCTCCTGTAGATTCCAGGCCGAAGTTTACGGAATAGAAAATGGTCGGAATCCACTCGTCTATTTATCGATGATCATACACCACTCTGCACTCTGGTGACTTAGTGTTATTCTCCCCCCGGTTGACTCGCGCCCAATTTGTGTTCATGCTTCGGTCCACGCTCCGGGGACTTAGAGATTTGTCGAACGGTTTATGCTTTAGTCCACAGTTCGGGACGCAGAGATTTTCGTCAACTCGTTTATACTCTAGTTCGCACTCTGGGAACTTAGAGTAATCTGGTCCGCTTCTGGGATTTAGGGATTTTTCTAAAGTTGTCTATAATCTAGTCCATGCTCTGGGGACTGAGAGTACTGTAGTCCGCACTCTGGGGACGTAGAGGTTTTTGAGTCATTTATACTCTAGTCCGCGCTCAGGGACTTAGAGTACTTTAGTCCGCATTCTGTCTCCCATTCCAAAGGGTGAGACCCCCTGGATGGCTGAGAGTCTGCCTAGACCTGGTAGATAATCCTTCTCTTTAAGATTCTCTTTAAGATTTCGAAAGTCGTTATTCTTTATGTAGGACTATTGCATTCTAATGCTTGTTTTCCATGATTTTGTGCAGGCCGTTCTGACCCCGAGCCCACTCCGAGGAGCGATGTCGCCAAGGAAGTGGGGGAGAGAACAAGTGAAGCCACTCACGCAGGGGAGGCTCCTGGTCCAGACGCTCAGGTGATCGGAGCGCTTGATGAAGACAAGTCTGAGACCTTCTCTCCTACCGACGGGGGTTATAAAGTAGAAATTACAGGCGCCTCTGGGCACACATCTGAATTGAGCATGGAGGAGCCGCTCGAGATAGAGAAGGGGGAGACGGTCAAGGTCATAGTAGAGCCCCGAGTTGTGGACTTGGACGATCCTTTGAACAAGCCGTTGAAGGTCATCCTTCCTGGCGGATCCAAGCCCATGGAAGGCCCCCGTACTCCTTCAGTTGCTACCCCTCTATCAAAGAAGAGTACCAAGGGTAAATGCTCTGGAGAGGAGCCATCTGGAAAGAAGTTGAAGAAGCACAAGAAGTGATTACTATCCTCGTTCAACGAGAGTTAGTTTAAGTCATGTAATTATTTTCATCTATTTCCTAGTCCTTGTAAATAGAATGTCGACTCCGAATTTTGGAGGGGTTGTAATAGAAACTCATTTCTGAATAAGGTTTAGTTCTTTTTCTGTCTTACAAAAGACTCTTATTGTTCAGTTTTCTTTGTGATTGTGACTTTAATCCAAGCAGTTGTGAGTAACATAGACTTCTCAGTCCATCTTCATATAACTCGGAAACTCTTCGGGAGTCGTTGAACTTCCATTCTGTGCTTCGAGCACTTAGAAAACTTTCTAGCCCGTATGTTAGGGATTTGACAAATTCAAGTCATCTGTGTCATAGTTCATATTCAGGGAACTTGGAGATCCAATTCGCTTATATTCGAGTCCGCACTTTGGGGAGTTAGAGTACTCCAGTCCGCACTCTGGGGACTTGGAGGTTTAAGTCATTTATACTCTAGTCCGCGCTCTGGGGACTTAGAGTACTCCAGTCCGCACTCTGGGGACTTGGAGGTTTAAGTTGTTTATACTCTAGTCCACGCTCTGGGGACTTAGAGTACTCCAGTCCGCACTCTGGGGACTTGGAGGTTTATGTTGTTTATACTCTAGTCCACGCTCTGGGGACTTAGAGTACTCCAGTCCGCACTCTAGGGACTTGGAGGTTTATGTCATTTATACTCTTGTCCGCGCTCTGGGGACTTAGAGGTTTAAGTCGTTTATACTCTATTCCACGCTCTTGGGGACTTAGAGGTTTAAGTCATTTATACTCTATTCCACGCTCTGGGGACTTAGAGTACTCCGGTCCGCACTCTGGGGACTTGGAGGTTTAAGTCGTTTATACTCTAGTCCGCGCTCTGGGGACTTAGAGGTTTAAGTCATTTATACTCTATTCCACGCTCTGGGGACTTAGAGTACTCCGGTCCGCACTCTGGGGACTTGGAGGTTTAAGTCGTTTATACTCTAGTCCGCGCTCTGGGGACTCAGAGTACTCCAGTCCGCACTCTGGGGACTTGGAGGTTTAAGTCGTTTATACTCTAGTCCACGCTCTGGGGACTTAGAGTACTCCAGTCCGCACTCTGGGGACTTGGAGGTTTTAGTCATTTATACTCTAGTCCGCGCTCTGGGGACTTAGAGTACTCCAGTCCGCACTCTGGGGACTTGGAGGTTTTAAATTGTTTATACTCTAGTCCGCGCTCTGGGGACTTAGAGTACTCCAGTCCGCACTCTGGGGACTTGGAGGTTTTAGTCGAGAGCAGTCGTATTTCCATTTTTTAATTTGTATTCATCTACTGTATTGAGGCTAATGTCGTCGAATGAACAATCGAAACACGTTTGCTCACGGAATGGGATTCTGCCCCCTAGGATGAGGGACGAAATTAGAAAAATGGACGATCGATTCTCGTCCGCTTGGTGATTATATCTCTTCCAATCAAGTCAAGGAAGGAGGTATATGACAGATGGTTGAATCACATCCATGTTGGGTTAGATAGCCAAATCTCTTACAATTTGCTCTGTATCTCCTTCTAGAAAATAAGGATATAGATTGTTGAGTAGACAAAGTAAGTTGCATATGTTCCAAGGTGCAGTCGTGTCCGTATTTTGACAGCGATGGTTAGTGAGTACGCAGTCTACCATAGCTACTTCAAGTTGGGCTTTCGAACAACCTTTCGTGTTCAGGGTAGGATTTGATGTGTAGATGATCAAATCACGTCCACTTTAGACGGATCCCGGCGTCACTGAGCTTCATGAGGTGTATCTGTATTTTGTCGAACTTTGTTCTATGACTCGATTGGAGTGGATGATCGGGCCATGTTCATTCCAAGCAGTTTAGGTCTCCAAGTCAAATGTGGAGGTTGATGGATGGATGGTCGGTTGTTCGAATCGATCATAAGTTGAGCATACGAACTCGGATCGTCTTGAGACTTGGAACATTGGCTTCCCTGGCTTTGATTGTTATGTCTTGTTAATCGTGGCTCGATCCAGACTCGGACAAAATCCATCGATATCCATAGTGAGCCTTTGTGTAACCGATCTTCAAGACGAACTGTCACTGGTTTCTAATCAAGTTCTTGGTGTCACGGCCTTGCCAAAAGGCGGGATAACATTTGCCCCCCAAAGGACGTCTTGTGTAAACATGACGTGCTTTGAAAAAACCGCAGTCTTTCATGCTGAATATTTTCGTTCAGTTGATTGCTTGACAGTCGTCTCTTAATCGTTTCGTTGCAATCTTCTTTTAGACAAATGTTCAACTAGCATGCTTTGCTTTGGTTCTGCCTCCAGTTTTGGGGATGAGTATGGAGTTGATGTATGTTTATACTCCGTCTCGCACTCTGGAAATACGGAGTTGATTAATGTTTATACTCCGTCTCGCACTCTGGGAGTACGGAGTTGAGTAGATGTTTATACTCCGTCTCGCACTCTGGGAGTACGGAGTTGATTAATGTTTATACTCCGTCTCACACTCTGGGAGTACGGAGTTAAGTAGATGTTTATACTCCGTCTCGCACTCTGGGAGTACGGAGTTGATTAATGTTTATACTCCGTCTCACACTCTGGGAGTACAGAGTTAAGTAGATGTTTATACTCCGTCTCGCACTCTGGGAGTACGGAGTTGTGCGAAGGATCGTCGTGTATCAAACCATTTTTAGCCTTGATGTGATGGCTTGCCCCCGAGCTCGAGTTTCACTTAGTGAGTGGTTGGTCGTATCGCAGCCGCTCTCTACTTGAATAAATTCCACTTGCAGGATGGAATTCAGCTCTCCGTTCATCGTGATGTTGTACATTGTATTTAATCCATAGCCCCAAATCAAAGGCATATGGTTGATGATGAGCAATAGAATTATTCTCGTCCAGATGTAACTCCACACGTCCGATCATGGTCTGCGTAGATTGGTTGGCAACCAAATCTGAGTACCTGGACACCTGCATCGTTTTGAAAGTAGTTTAGTTCAAGCTAGTCGTAGTTCATAGAACAATTGAAATAGAGATGGAAATGGAAATAATTCAAAGAAGATTATGGTAAATCTCATTGATATGTGAAGCAGCGTCGTGTGCTCGCTAATCGACTCCGCCCCTGGCTTCTTTCAAAGGGATGTTGGCCGTCAACCGTCCAATTGATAATCATAGCCCTTTATTAATAGGCATCAGATATTCGCTGCCCGCCATTCTGCTGGACTTGTACATACTATTGAAGCTTTCCTTTCCAGGTCATCTTTTCGATCACACCTCGGAGGTGTTTGTAATCGCTCGTGTTAGGATTAGTGAGCATCTGGGAATATACAACATTCCCCTGATTTTCTTTAGACTTTGGTGTACTCTCTCGAGGTTGGTTTCCAGTACCACTTTGAGTCGTGAGTCTTCAAGTAGAGGTTGTCAATTGAATCTTTCAAAGAGCATATGAGCTGAATTCTGAAGTCTTGTTTCGGCTACTGGGATCTACATCCTTAGCCAACGGGCCTTCATTGTTATTTTTCTTAGTCTGCTCCACTCCTCCTCACTTTAGTTCTGATTCATTTTGTAGAAGAAACGATCCATAGTCGTAGGAGGCTCTTTAGCTAACTAGCTGCCAAAATATATCTGGAGGTCGACTTTCCTCAAACGCGATCAGTATGATACCCTTGTTAGTATTTGGAATAAATTGTTTAGAGCATTGGTTTGCTTGGGGTCATTAAATTCGAGGTGCTGGGTCAGCGAAGAATGGTGCTTGGAGTCATCTTGGCGTTTGCTAGAGTCATATCATCTATGTTCTCCAACCTTTGGGAGTACCGTTTGGATAGCGGTTGCTTGTCTGTTCCCTTGATGCCGTTCATAAGCTGCCGCTAGATCCTCTATGCCCTGGTCGATCATGGGATGTCAGGGAAGTGGATAGAATGTTCCTTTACTAAGTGGTTTAGAGGCTTTCTTTGCTAAGTTGAGTTTTGAACTCATTATCCGGAGGCACTGCGCTGCGGCTAGGGTTCGGGGGGCCTCTTTTCTGGAAATTTGGGTCGTACCCGAAAATATTTTTTTTTTAGAAATAGGGGTTGTATAGGTGACCGGTGTAACTTAATTCCAGAGGTGCTCGGCATACAATACCGTTCGGCATTGATGAGCGTTCGGCATACAATACCGTTCGGCATTACAGAGGTGTTCGACATAGAGGTATGGATCGGCCTGGAAGAACGTTCGGCCTAGAGGTATGGTCGGCCTGGAATGGTTCGGCCAAAGTTGTTCGGCCAAGGCTGTTCGGCCAGAGTGGATCGGCCTGGAGTGGTTCGACCAAAGCTGTTCGGCCAAAGTGGGTCGGTAGAGGCTGTTCGGCCAAAGTGGATCGGCCTGGAGTGGTTCGGCCAAAGCTGTTCGGCCAAAGTGGGTCGGTAGAGGCTGTTCGGCCAAAGTGGATCGGCCTGGAGTGGTTCGGCCAAAGCTGTTCGGCCAAGACTGTTCGGCCAGAGTGGTTCGGCCAAAGTTGTTCGGCCAAGACTGTTCGGCCAGAGTGGTTCGGTCTGGAGTGGTTCGGCCAAAGCTGTTCGGCCAAAGTGGATCGTCCAGAAGTGGTTCGGCCAAAGCTGTTCGGCATCCACACTGTTCGGCACAACCAAGTCGTTCGGCATACAATACCGTTCGGCATTAGGGCGTTCGGCCTACGCCTTTTCTGGAGCGTTCGGCCTACGCCTTTTCTGGAGCGTTCGGCCTACGCCTTTTCTGGAGCGTTCGGCCTACGCCTTTTCTGGAGCGTTCGGCCTACGCCTTTTCTGGAGCGTTCGGCCTACGCCTTTTCTGGAGCGTTCGGCCTACGCCTTTTCTGGAGCGTTCGGCCTACGCCTTTTCTGGAGCGTTCGGCCTACGCCTTTTCTGGAGCGTTCGGCCTACGCCTTTTCTGGAGCGTTCGGCCTACGCCTTTTCTGGAGCGTTCGGCCTACGCCTTTTCTGGAGCGTTCGGCTTACGCCTTTTCTGGAGCGTTCTGATGGTCTGGGCCTCCAGCCTCCATTTGTACTCCTGTCCTGAAGTTTCCAGCTCTTGCTTGGTCACGGTCTCCAGCTGTTTGAACAGCAGCTTCAGTCTTGTTGCACGCTAGCCGTCTCGCGGGCATCCGCATTATGAGAAGCTGACTTGGTACGTGGTCCTGCCATTGTAGAGTTATCGGTATGAACTCTGAGTAGAATCAACGGATGTCCTATCAGTGAGTCGGATCTTCTTTGGGGGATTTATTCAATCCAGTAGCTTCAAAGCAGATCCTTGAGGTCTGAGAATTCAATTCTCAGTGAAAGCACCAAAGTGTTAGCACCAAAATTGGTCACTAACCTCGTTGAGAAAGATTGTGTAGAGATATAAGTGATGAAGTTAAATTAAACAGAGAAGACAATGCTAATTTAAATGCAGAAAGTAAGAACACCAGATTTATAGTGGTTCAGCGTAAATGCCTACGTCCACTTTGAGATTAAACTTTATTGATCTTCCTTATTGTTGATTACAAATACAATTCGTGAATCAAATGCTTGAATGAAGTTGTTAAGTAGAGAAGATGAGTCTCAAAAATGGCAGAGTCTCCCCAGTGTTCTCCCAAAAAGGATCCCTTTTCACTGTGACCCTGCCCCTCTATTTATAGACAAATATGGGCTGGACTTCCCAGGTGGGCTTGGTGGCCAAACACTCTAGCCCAAGTGTAGTGGTCGTTGTATGCCGAACCAAGTAGACCGAACACGTTGACGCCGAACCACCTTCTCAATGCCGAACGGTACGTTTGATGGGTGGGAAGTGCAGAACAGTTGTCAGTCGCAGCCGAACGATCCTTTGGCCGAACGATGCTGCCATGTAGAGTAGTTATATACGCCGAACGTCTTCTAACGCCGAGTACCACTGGATGCCGAGTACTACGCCGAGTACTCCTTGATGACGGGTACCACTGGATGCCGAGTACTACGTCGAGTACTATGAGATGCTGAACACTACGCCGAGTACTATGAGATGCCGATCACTAGTTGACACCGAGTCGTCCTGTACGCCGAGTACTCAGTTGCCTGGTCAAATCTCCAGGAAACAACAGACACAGAGTAATATAACAACAATGCAGCAGAAACAAAAGGATAGTAGTTCATGAAGCTACTATATATATATAACAGAGTTAAACAAGATACAACAGAAGTCACAAATACATAGATGTCTCAATACAATAGTCAAATACAAGATCTGAATACATCACTGGAATCAACTGAATAATGGATAGCAGAATCGATAGATAGCTGGATCTCCAAGCGAAGTTCCAACTCCAAAGGTGAGTTTCAAATATTGTATCACTCAGTCTGACCCGAGCGTAAAGCAAAACACTCGAGTCAGGATTAACATTCTTATATCAATAAACCCAACTCAAGTGAAATAACAACTGAAATACAAGTAACTTAAAGGATGTTTGGGATAACCATCCTCTAAGGATCTGTTAAACTATCTACTATGTAGTAATATACGCTATTATAATAATGTCTATAATAAAATAAACTTACTTTTAAATAGCGTTAAGGAGTGACCCAATATTCCCCTTAACACATAATAGTGCCAATAGTCTATACAGTACCTGCATACCTCGAGAGGCTATGAGAAGATACTCCATAGGTACGACACAAATAGAAACTCGTAGTAAAGCTCGATATGGTAGGTGACACGCCACAACTAGGCAATGCCAGGGTAGATATACCAATTACGCATCCGGGCTGGTGGGAACGCATAGCAGCCACTACCGCCCACCTCGGAACACACTCCCAAATCAAAAATCGAAGGGTGGCCACCAAATCAATCACAAAGTAATAGAATGGTATCGAAGAAATGCGTTCGATCAGAGGTGCTACCTCATTGGCCCATCAATCGCTCCTGTTTTAGCCACCTTATGCTAACTCATGGGAGTTGGGTCCATGTTCATACCTCAATAGGATCGTCGCCACCATCCTACTTCATTCTGGAATCTCCACCGCGTACACAGTTGTAAAAGTGGTTTTTGGTATCGATAGAGAGTATGCCCATATCTGATCCCGGTCTCTTTAACAACCAAACATTATTATAACACCGCGGTCATTTCAAAAATAGTTTATACATCAAAACCAAAATATCATTTTCATTTCAAACCCAAATCAATATGATATCGTTTCCATTTCAAATATATCCATTTCCAAAATCATATCACTTTCCAAAGTTATAAAGCTTTCGAAATCATAGTCTTTTAAAGATCAAAACACTTTGGAAATCAGAGCTTTGAAATCATAACATTTTGGAAATCATAACACATTTCCCCTAAACAATTTAGATATTAAAATTAGTGTATATAATAAAATAAAATAGTTTATATAAATAGTTATAAGTTAAAATAGTTTATAAATAAAAATAGTTTATATTAAAAATGATTTATATTAAAATAGTTTATATTAAAATAAATTTATAAAGTAAAATATCAATAGTTTTAAATAAAATTTTAAATTACTTTATAAAATAAAATAGTTTCCTCGGCTTTCACAAATCGATTCAAATCAATTCGAATTCCAAATTCAAATTTAATCAAATCTAAACCATCAATTTCAATTCCAATTCAATTAAACATTTTCAAGTTATATCGATTTCAAATACCGATTTGAACCACAATAAACCATTTCAATTTCAAAATATTTCAAAGCTTCAAATATTCCATATTTCAAAACTAAATTCGATAATTATATATATATATACACATCAATTCACTTTTCTATTATTTAGTTTTGAAATATTTACTTAATTATTTCAGTATCATTTGAATACAACTTCAATTTACAAAATATCCCATTTAAATTCATATAAGCTTGAAATATCCATTTAAGTCATCTTTAATCCAATTTCAAGTTGTAAAACAATTCTTTAAAATTTCAAATTCAATAAATTTCAAATCAAACTTATTTAAGTATAATTCTTAAATAAATATAATTTCAAATAAATTTCAAATTTATCTTTACAACCCGAATCATTTCAAACTCTATATTCGAAAATATAAATTTTAAATACTTAAACATATTATATATCAACTTTATTAAATCAACTCTAATAAATCTTAAAAATCAATATTTATCAAAACCATATATTTCTTTTCAAAACCATAGAAATCATTTTCAAAATATTTATATATAGACCAACGGTGTCTGTATATAATTTTCTACCCTATGGTCAAGTGATACGGATATTTATCATTTCAATCCGTAATTTAAATATATATGGGTATATATCTTTTCAACCCGCAATCCCAAATTCAATTCAATGAAAATCGCTTGGGTTTATCATTTCAACCCATAACGATTTCCTCCTATTCTACAAGATCGTTCGGGTATGTATCATTTCAACCCATAGTGAATTCTATACTAACAGGGAACTTGCAGAGTGATAACAGATATGATAAAAATATAACAACAGTAACAGGCATATATCATCATAATTTAAATTTCAAACACATATTGAATTAAATATATATAACAACAGTAACAGTTATAATTATATATATAACTATTTATATATAATCATAATTTAAATTTCAAACACATATTGAATTAAATATATATATATATATATATAAACTAATATAGTTTACAAGCATCTTAAAACTATATATATATCTATATATAATCAAACGTTTAAAAACCAATATTTGGGAATATATACCACTGTAACAATATATTTATAAACCAAACATCGAGATATAAATACAAGTTAAATATATACATATTGACATTAATATTTATAACCTATATACGTGAATGTAACAGATTATATATATCTACACATTACTTATAAATAGTTATTATATGAATACTCGCAACATATAAAGACAAAATATAATTTACCTTATGATATAATAATACACGGTCCCTTATAACTGCTCATAAAAATCAATTACAGATGCATATTATTTGTTTCCTAAAACCAATACTCAATTTAAAGTACATAAAATAATAATGTCTCCATATTATATATATATTTCTCCTTTCTTAGAAAACAAGATAATTTACTTTATGCAGACTCCAATATATACTAACAACACTATATAATTATAATATAAGACATCCTCTTACATAACTTATATAAATTATACAATACTATTTATACTAACAGACAACCTTTAACTAACTAAATATATTGTAGATATAGACTAGTATATAAATTTATACTTTACAATACTTAAACAATGCCAAAACAGTCACGTGTAAATCATGTCTGACATATACCAATTTTATAAATCAACTTATATATAGCAGACCAAACTTATATGGTATCACCGACATGTAAAACTTTATATATAACCAGAAAAATCAAAAGACCAAGGCTGAATAATCCATATAGACTTAGTATATATATATAAATACTTTCGCCGTAACTAGTTATAAATATAAGCTAGTAAACAATATATATTTCCTTCAAGCCAAAAGTTATGAAAACTGTATACCATAAACTATATATTAATATATATATATATATATATATATTCTCTGTAAAACAAGTTTTAAAGTATACAAATAACAGCAAATCTCATAAAACCAGAAAAATAAAAGTTTATACACTCACCTATATAACGACTCATCTTGATACAAATTTGCAGAGAAAGGGACGCACGGCTCTGGCCTAGGATGGAAATGCGGTGGCCTTGGAACTCATGCACGAGGCATGCTCGGCGATGGACCCGAGGTGAGAAGCTCGGCCAAGCATGGAAAGTGATGAGTTGCCCGCGTCTGGCTTGCGATGGCGGAACAGAGTCTGGTGGTTTACGTGAGGATGGTGAGGATTTCTTTAGATACATAATGAGAAAGTTATAACTATAAACTGGAAATTAAAATAATATATCTTTCTTTTGGAAGAAAACAAGGAACCAAACAAAAATGAAATGACAGAAGGAAAAATTTGATCAAATGGAGAAGCCAAACTAACAATTAAATTGGAAAGGTTGGAAGAGATAAAGCCAAAACGTTGAATTGAATGAAAATTAAAAGCTGGTGACTATCTAAAATCAACCGATAGGCAGATCAAAGGGCAAAGGAAAACCAAAAATTAGAATTGGGTACCCGTACACGAATCGTTTATCCATTTTCCGACACATATCGGACACCGAAACACAGAATTTAATATACCGCAGAGATCAACACGACAAGACGATCAAAACGGTATACAGATATTAGTGGTACGATCATCTGATCAAAATTCGATATCGAACATTGATATACGTTGCTATCCCGTATGGAAAAATCCAAACGGAGCTAGAAACGCTCGAATTTCGTGAAACAGATTACGCAGTCTTATTCAGAGTGTTCTAAATAAATTTTCTCATGTTGACATATTTAGGTTTCGGAACACTTTTATTATCATCAATTTTAATTGATATAAATTGGAATAGAATTACACTAGAAAATAAACTTCCAAATTATGATAATTATCTGATGAAAATTTACCAGTTGCTATGTTAAAATAGACGTATTCCAAATATCAAATTTTTATTTCAAATTTTTATTGTTTAAAATTCCACAAAATTACAATTAAATATATAAATAAAACAAATAAAATTATTTAAAATTTACGGGTCATTACACTAACATAACATATTCATCATTCGACATGCTTTAGTTAATTCAGATTTTACTACAAAATTATTAGTCAGTAAGACTTTGAGTTATGGTACATATATGTTGCAACAAAGATTCTAAATAATCATTTAGAATAGTCTGTTTGCATATAATAACCAAAATGTAATGAAGTCAGTGGAAGCAATGACGAAGTTTATGAGACCAAGAAATGGTACGAAAGTATTATTGGGTAAGCATCAGAGTTAAGTACATATTTTGACAAAGAAATAAAAAAAATTGAATATCAATCAAAATTCAAAGGAAACATGTGTCTATAACAAAGAATATTAATAGGTACTAAAATATATTTCTAAAACTATAAGTAAATAACAAATTTATGATTGTTAATGATGTATTCATGTTAAAATCATTTCAGTTTTGTTGTTTAATTCGTGACATTGGATTCAAAAATAACATCTATTCTAATCAATATAAAAGGATGTTGGGAATGTCCCATAACGATATACACATGCATTATTAAATTGATTTATATTAAGCATGTAAGAGGGATTCCTTATGCATTGGCAATTTGAATATTAGCACATGCCACATTGTCTATAATATCACACTTTGCTCATGCATTTGATACATACAGCAAGTAACAAATCCAAATTAAGGTCACTTAATGATAATTTAGTGTGTTCTCAAATATTTATGAAATACTAGAGAATTGTTTATAGAAACAACGAACTCCTTATAAAGGACTGGACAGACTCAAACTTCATTAGTGATATCCAGTATGGTATGTCAATCCTAAATTCATATTCAAATTTAAGTTAAGAACTTTAAGTTGGAATTGTTCTAAATAATAAGTAGTGGCTGATTCAACCAAAGGCTACTATAATGTAAGAAGAATAAATAAAATCATAAATATATAACTGAGTTAGGGTTGATTTCAAGTTTTGAAAATTCCATGACATTTTTATATGATAATAATGTCGCGATATAGTTCTTCAAAGAACCTAGAGTTCACTAGAAGTCAAGAGACACACTTTGAAGAATCACACATGATAAAGGCAGTTTATCAACGTCGGAGTGAGTTGATTGACAGAGTAGATGATTAAACAATATAGCATATCCATTCACTAAGGCACGGACCTAATTAGTTTTTAATAAAACCAGTCGTAGAAGTTGGAATCAGATTCCATAATTGATCTGAAGTACATGTAAGAAATTGTTAGAGTTAGGAGTATGCTCTTGGGGAAATTATGTAATTTGTTACATACATCCAACTCTGCCCAATCTTGTTCAAATTATGTAATGTGTGTAAATAATCTTTACTACCGGGTACCGCTTATAATAAGTAAAATTGGACTTTACAAAAAAAGTAAGTAATAAATTCATCCAAAATGTCACATTACTAGCTAAGGTGACATATGAGCATTAATATTCAAATTATTTGATATTAATCGTCGAATGAATTTGCACCTTCGAGTCGCACAACCGTAATGATGAATATTTCGAGAAACACATGATTTAATTAATTTATAATCATTGTAAATTAATTAATATTTATGAAATATTAGTTATTAGATTTTATTTTATTTGTTTGAATGCCATTACTTTTCAATAAAGTGTGTTTATAAATGTTATATACATATATATATATATATATATATATCGATATACGATATCAATAATCATTTAAATTTGAAGTCAACTAATTACTAAGTGGATTTGGAAATTTTGAAGGCTTATCTAGGCACTTCCTTTGGTTGGCTGTACAGTATAAAAAGGGGATTTGATTTAATTTCATTGAGAATTAATGAGCAATAAAAGTGAGAAGATTTTAAAGGTGGAATTGGAAATGTTTCAATGTTTCTCTTAAAGAAAATCTCTTTCATTTTCATTCATTAATCCTCCTATAGACAATTCATTATTTTTCTCCCTCCCTTCCGCCTCTTCTATTCCAGCCAAAATAATAGCCTCCAAGGCTTAAGAAAAATTGCAAAATTAAAACGAAAGGTGGTTCCTAACTCTTATCTTTGCAAAATCGGGAGGTTGATTCAAGAATCTATGAGTTTATTATTCATCATTTAAGGTGTGTTCTTTTGGCTACATTGTAAGGTAAAATTCTAGTTTTGTTTATTCTTATATACATTTAGTTTATATGATTTGGATCTTTTGCATACCAGATCTGAATATAAGTTTATCTATTTAATTTGAACTAAATTGCCTTTTGTCGCATCTCCATTAATAATATATGTTCATAATGTTCATTTGATTTAGATCCCTTTTGTTTTATCCTTCCATTTGATTAAATATTCATCTTCTTTAGATTAGAGCTACAACATATCACATCTTATGTAATTAGTTTTTCATGTTGTTTGTTTAAGATTTGAAATTTTAGCATGAATTTATATGTGCCTAAGTTATCCCTTTTGTTCTTGTTTTGGAAATTATTGTTTAACAAAACAAAACAACTATTTTGATTGAAACCTAATTTTATTTGCTGACATGATTTTATTTTGTTTCAACTTGAATAAATTACATATGTTGTCGATTTGAAATTATTTGAAAATTGAATACAAGTTTTATATGATTGTTGTTTGAATATAGTTCTTTTGATTATTATATAATTTTGTTTGAAAGTTATTTAGAAAAAAACCACAAGTGGACTTTTGTGTAAATATCAAACTTTTAAATTCTTCCTAATTAAATGTAAGCCTTTTAATTTGTTAACTTTAAATCCTAACACATATGTTAAATTACAAACTTTACATATACATTTGTTATATAATTTAAAAATATGGTTTGCAATTAATCATATATGTATAAATGAGTGTATGTTGTTTTAATTCAAAGTTTATAAAATATACTTTTGTGTAAAATCACAATTTAACTTTAAAATTCTTCCTAAGTTGAAACTTGATTTATATTTATTAATTATAGATTTCAAAACATGGGAATGGTCAAAATTAATTTTATATGCATATATGTTTAAGAGTTTAACTACTGATTTGAAATGACATTGAATGAATTGTAAAGGAGGAAGGAAAGTCCTCCACCTTTACTTCTTCATAAATGTCTATTTTAATTCATTAACTGTAACACCCCATCTCTATACCCATACCAATCAAGAGTATTAACAAGTAATACTGTCGAAAAATACGGAGAATGAGGCTAGATGGGGTTCACATGTGAATATTTCCTTGGGCTAACACCGGTACATATTAAAACATCGAATAAATAACTCACCTATACGTACACAATAACGGCACAAAGTAATAAATATGTGTGCCTCCAAGACAGAACATTACACAATATACCGTAAATAATAGAGATCACAGAGTTAATCACCGCGATAATATATAATATACAATATACAAAGTATAATATACATTGCTAGGTCATATATATACATGAGTCTATACAATACAAATTAATATACAATAGTACCGAATAACTAATCTCCTCTATGCCCAAATAATACAACCTAGTCTAACCGTTCTAATACCTAAAATGTCTCGGACTGACCAGAGTATTATATAAATAATAAACGGGTCAGACTATATCTATAATGATGGATGTAATATAACTTATAACAATAATATAAGAAGAATAATAGATTACAGTCTTAAAATATCTCAAACAACATTCACAGCAAACCCAAACAGGAAAGTGTCATCACCCATATGAAACACATTAAAATTCACATTAAATAACATCGAATGAGTGAATCATACACATCTCAAAATCGCTATCAAAACCAAAACTTATTAATAATGAGATATCCTCAAGTGAAGTCAGGCAGTAATGAAGCAATGCCCACAATCTCTCTCAATCTCATTTATAAAATACCATATTGAATCAATGAAATCCGTAAGAAATATTTGAGCTAGCTCATAATAATGCCGCAATGTGAAAGATCATATATCTCGACCCAAGGCACTTGGAGAGGCGAAACTCTCGATTGTACGGTCCTAAAAGATAGAAATAATAAATCAATAATAAGTATGCCGTCTGCCCGAGAAGGATATGGGGTTGATCATACTCTAGATACAGCCTCAGGTATAATCTCATCCATACATAATATATGTCTATCTACTATCCACATATGTACACCCACACTGGAACCAATCAGAAGACTAATGGCATGTCTGCTTGCTCTAGGAACCACATGTGGTCCATATGACATGACTTCTACAGTCATCGGTTACCGTTACCTCTCCCATCTCGTTATCGTGACAATGATCCACCATAGGCTCAACAGCGCATAGCCTATTCGTCCACGACTACCGACATATACCCCATTGGTAACTGACTGCTAGCTAATATGACACAAGGGGTAACCAGTTATCAATCTCGTGAAGCACATCAAATATAATATACAACAACGGTGTCGTAATCAGGGGCTGCGACCTTCTCGATTAGGCCACCAGGGTACATACTGGCCAATCTAGTTCACTCCTAAAACATAAAGAGAGATGGAAAAAGATAGACAGACACATAATGTACACATCTATATGCTAACAAGTAGCCTCCATATGTGCTCACTGCAACGAGTCACACACAACATATGTAACGACCCGTAAATTTTTAATAAATTTTTTTGTTTTAATATTATATTTAACTGGATTTTTGTGAAATTTTTAAATAATAAATTTGGAAATAAAAATTTGATATTTGGAATACGTCTACTTAAACATAGTAAATGGTGAATTTTCATCAAATAATATGGAAGTTTATTTTCTTGTGTGATTTTTTTTAATTCAAATCGGTTAAAATTGATGATGACAAAAATATTTTCCAAACCTGAATATTTTTACATAATAAATTTATAAACCATCTTCTGAGTGAGACGTCATATTTCGTTTCTCCAAATTTGGACTGCTATTGCTCGGTTTATCTTATTTTTGTCAAATCAGCAGCATTTTTGGTACCGATTATCGACTTTTGATAGGATGATTTTACCACTAATATCCGTATACCATTTTGATCGTCTCGTTGTGCTGATCCCTGATATTCAATTCTGTGTTTTGAAGTCCGGTACGCGGCGGAACCCGCGAAAAGGGTAACCGTATCGGTACCGTTTTGTGCCTTTTGGTTTGTCTGACCTTTCAATATTCCACCGTTCAAACAGCCACGTGTTTTAATGATTTTAAATGGCATGACTCTTTGTTATTCCTGCTGTCCGATATCAAAATTTTGGAACCAAAATTTATGTTGAAAAGTTAAATAAATAAATATCAGGCTTATAACATTTTTCCCTGTAGCTTATCATCATCAAAACCCATGCGCGTCTCTTCCCTTTACATTTTTCCCAAGCCCTGATTATTCTCAAACCCATCCACGCTTGTGCCTCTCCACCTTCGCTAAAAGCTCCCTCCATCCGACGTGAGCCTCATCGCAACCAGCAGCCGAAGCCGCTGTATCCGCCCCTCTTCCACCCGAGCTAGTCCAGATCTTCCCCGAACTCCTCAGGCCTTCTACGTGATGGGTGAGAATTTATATATAATATTGTTAAGTTTGGTGAGCAGCATATATCTATGCTCGTATGTAATTACTTGAATATACATTGATTTAGATATTTTAATATATTAGATTTACATATAATAGTTACATTTGCAACCTGCTCTGGCTCTTCTCATATGGTACTATACAGAATATCTAAGCTATATATCTAACATTTTTATAAATATATTTTAGTAAAAGCTATATTTTATAACGTGAGATATATTTGACAATTATATATTTGATATGTTATATGTATATATATATAGGTATAAGCTATAGTTTATATATATATTGTTATATACGTATATATAACTGTGTTATTATATTAGCTTGGAAGTTGGGTATATATAGTATAATATTCGTATATTTTGGGTTAGTAATCTATATTTATATAATATGTTAACATATATATATATATATTAGTTTCTACAGATCATCGGTCTTCTACATATATACAATTTATATAGGGGTTATTTAATCTGTAGTACATATATACAAGTTTATAAACTATATATATGATTATTCTATTTTATATGTAAAAGTTTACATAGGCTGTATGATCTGATGTATATAAAAGTGTGTACATTTAAAAAGAAAGATATATATGTTGTATAATGTCTGTCAGTATACATGTTGTTTACATATGGTTTACACTGTATATATATTAATATCTAGTATATGCTAGATTTATATTTATATATTTTGTCATGTTTATGTACTATGCAGAAAAGAATATATATATATATATATATATATGTTTAAGTATTAAGTAAAGTTTTTAACAAGTTTTCATTTTACTGTTAGATATATATATGTGTATAATTTGCATATATTATGTTTACTTATGGGATTCGTATATGTAAACTATGATATTAACTATATATATATATATATATATATTTGTGTGTGTACGTTAGATTTACATATGACAACTGTATTATATTATCTGTGTAAATCTTATTTGATGTGTATGTACAAGCCCATATTAATATTGTATATTATATATTATATGTTGTATATATTTTAGTATTATATATATACATATATATCTACTGCACATAAGTACGTTTGAGTTTGATTTTAAAATATATTATATATGTGTTTAATTCAAAACAATAATTTATTTTTATTTTAAATGCAATATATATAATAATGATGTATATATTTCCAGTTTATATCAAAATTGATTTTCTTGTTCTCATCGATTCTTATCTATCAGCTTTGCCCGTGAAATCCGCTTTCAGCTTACTTCGCTTTAAGAATTGTTGTTTGGATTGCTCGATTTCCTTAACGTGACCCAATTCGTAGCTTGTTGTGTATCAAACTCCTCTAGCCTCGAAAGGTGAGCAATCACTCACGATTTAACGTTCTTATATTTATTAAATTTGATTCCAATTGAAATGAAAATTGAAATATGTTGTTGTTAGTTATTTACATTTGCTATATATATGCTGTTATTTGTATCTGTTCACCTATGACATCTGACACCATTATCTGTTATTTATCATTGATGATATATGCCTGTTACTGATTATTATATTATTATCATATCTGTTATCACTCTGCAAGTTCCCTGTTGGTATAGAATTCACTATGGGTTGAAATGATACATACCCGAACGATCTTTAGAATAAGAGAAAATCGTTATGGGTTGAAATGATAAACCCAAGCAATTTTCAATTGAATTGAATTTAGGATTGCGGGTTAAAAAGATATATACCCATATATATTTAAATTACGGATTGAAATGATAAATATCCGTATCACTTGACCATAGGATAGAAAATTATATACAGACACCGTTGGTTTATATATAAATATTTTGAAAATGATTTCTATGGTTTTGAAAAGGGATATATGGTTTTAAATAAATATTGATTTTAAAGATTAATTAAAGTTAATTTAATAAAGTTGATATATAATATGTTTAAGTATTTATTTAATATATGTATTTCAAATATAGAGTTTATAATGATTCTGGTTGGAAAGATAATTTGAAATTGATTTGAAATTATATTTATTTAAGAATTTTACTTAAATAAGTTTGATTTGAAATTTATTAAAATTAAAATTTTAAGATATGATTTTTATAACTTGAATTTTATTTAAAGTGACTTAAATGAATATTTCAAATTTACATAAATTTAAATGGGATATTTTGTTTATTTAAATTTGTAAATTGAAGCTTTATTTAAATGAAATTGGAATGATTAAGTAAATATTTCAAAACTAAATAATAGTAAAGTGAATTTGATATATATATATATGAAATTATCGAATTTAGTTTTGAAATGTTTAATATTTAAAGCTTTGAAATATATTGAGATTGAAGTGATTTATTTGTGGTACAAATCGGTATTTGAAATCGATATAATTTGAAATGTTTAATTGAATTGAAATTGAAATCGATGATTGAGATTGAATTAATGTGAATTTTTGGAATTCGAGTTGATTTGAATTGATTTATGAATTTGTGGTAACTATCTTATTATATAAAGTATTTTAAATTATATTTAAACTATTTTATATTACTTTTAATACAAATATTTTTAATATAACTATTTTTAATATAAACTATTTTAACTATACTACTTATTTTTAAAATAAATTGTTTTAACTTATAACTATTTTATATAAACTATTTTATTATATATACTAATTTTAATATCAAAACTGTTTGAAGGAAAGTATTATGATTTCCAAAGTATTATTATTTCAAATTGTTTTGGTTTCAAAAGTATTATAACTTTGGGAAGTGATATGATTTTGGAAATAGATATATTTGAAGTGAAAAATGATATTATATTGATATGGTTTTGAAATGGAAATGATATCGTATTGATATGGGCTTGAAATGAAAATGATATTTTGGTTTTGAAGTATAAACTATTTTGAAATGACCGCGGTGTTATAATAACGTTTGGTTGTTAAAGAGACCGGGATCGGATATGGGCATACTCTCTGTCGATACCGAAAACCACTTTAACAACTGTGTATGCGGTGGAGATTCCAGAATGAAGTAGGATGGTGGCGACGATCCTAAAGGTATATTTACGTGAACCCAACTCCCGTGAGTTGGCATAAGGTAGCTAAAACAGGAGCGATTCCAGGCCAATGAGGTAGCTCCTCTTATCGGACACACTCCATCGTATACCATTCTATTGCTTTGTGATTGATTTGGTGCGCACCCTTGATTCAGGAGTGTGGCCCGAGGTGGGCGATTGCTGCGGCTCTGCGTTACCACCAGTCCGGATGCGTGTAACAACCCTATATTTTTGCAATTTTTTTTAAATTATTTTAAATTAAATTTTATGTCAATATTTTATTTTTAAAACATTTTAGAAGTATAGTTATAATTTTCAAAAGTGTAGTTATAATTTTCCAAAGTTAATCGTATTTTGTTTGCAATTTTTAATCCTAGTTTCAATATATTAAACTATTTTCTTTATTTACTTTTTATTATTCCTAAGAATAATTGTTTATTTTCTTTTTCACTTTATTTTGTTTGTCTTTTATTTTTATTTATTGATTTTTTATTTTGTTTATATTGAATTAAAAAGAATTGGAAATTCAAAGAGGCAAAGTCCTTTCATTTGCTTGACTTTTCATTGCCTAGTCCTTTCATTTTCTTTGGCCGTTCAAAACTTTATTGTAGCCGTGTGTTTTATTTTGTATTTCATATGAAAATCTTCTCACTTCATCACAAAATTTTGGCCATCTTCATTTCTGAAAATTCTAGGTAATGGCTTCTTCATTTTCCTCTTTTTCTCTTCACTTTTTCCATTTGTTTTTGCTTGATTTTGCCTTGCCTTCCTCATATGTTGCTCGGCCTATACCCTCCACCATCTCCTCCACCGACCACCACATCATCTTCCCATCATCATCCATGGCCTAACAACCATCTCCTCTGACCAGCAGTGTCGTGACCATCCCATGATCAAAACTCCACAAAACATTGAAGATCCCTTCCAATATTGCCTAGCCGAGCTCACTACTCCACCTTCATTTTTTGACCACGGCCACCCCTTTAGCCACCACCACCAGCACGTGACCATCACCCTAGCCTTGTTTCAGATCTGACCTGACCTGTACTTGCCTCTGGCCGAGCCCATAGACCCTATGGCCGAGCCTAAAAGATGAACCAAAACTCCTCTTTATCCTTGCCTTTTGATCTTCTCTACATTTGTAACTCCTACCCCTTTGCATTCTTGTGTAGCCGTGCCTATACGAGCCCAAACCCGACTCTTTTCCACCTATAAGACCATCATGGCCGAGCCTAAAGCATGTTAGGGTCAAGCATAGGTTGAGTTAAGATCAAGCAAATTGATTAAAAGCTTGGTGATGTCATTTGTTGCTTCTATTTTCAAATTGTTTCAATAAACTTTTGTATTGTATTTATATTTATATTTTGCTTTGTTTTGTTGTTGAATACAAGATTAACATCTTGACTTTCTCTCCACTCGAATCACGTCGTACTATCGTGCTTTCTGGGTTTCTGTTTGTGTGTTTGATTCGCTAACTCCATCGTAAAAAGGTGAGTATTCACACACGACATTTATACTTATATAAATTGTGAAGTGACAACAAGTGAACGTGTATAAAATATTATATCATGTTATACCTGCCTGTGATGTAAATTATATGATGTTAAACCCTGTTATAAACTTGTCACATCATCTGTTATGTTATATTTTATTTTACTGTTTATTTATTTCTGTTAATCACACTGCAAGTTCCCTGAATCACTATGGGTTGAAATGATATATACCCGAACGGACTTTAGAATAGGGAAAAATCATTATGGGCTGAAATGATAAGCTCGAGTGATTTTTATTTACTTGGGATTGCGGGTTTGAAATGATAGAACCCAGATTTTCTTTGTAAATTATGGATTGAAATGATATATTATCCGTATCACTTGACTTAGGCTTGAAAATATTATACAGACCCGTGGTTATTTTATATATTTTTCTAGAAAATTTTAAGTATTTTAAAATGTAAAAATATGATAATTTGATTTAAATTGAATTTAAAATGATTTAATAAAGTGAAAATGATTTTTCTATGTGTTAAAAATGTTAAATAAATGAACGGAAAATTTGTGATTTAAAACATAACTTAAATTGTAAATTTTGATTTGATTTTTAATGGAAGTTTAAGTTAATTAAATAAAAATGGAAATTTAAATTTAAGTGTTAAAGTAAATTGTAAAAAATGAAAAAATGGGAAAATGGTACACTTGAATTTAATAAGTGAAACTTTGGAAAATTTGATTTTTATTGTAAATTTTTTCTTTATAAAACCATAAGTTAAAGGTATTTAAATGAACATTTTGATATGGAAAATATGATTTTTTTTAAGTTAAATTGATGTAAATTGAAGTTTATTTGTGGCTGGAATTCTATTTAAAATTTGGAAATTCTTTTAGTAACACTTCAGAAATGCTATCGTTTCTGAAACTGAACTAATAGAATCTAAAGCACTTTGTAAGTGCTGTAGTTGTAGAAGTGAACAAAAAGGAAATTTAACTAAGGGCTATTGCAGCACTTTGTAAGTGCTGTGGTTGCTGAATTAAAATTAAAACCTGAATCAAATAAAAAGGCTACAGTAGTACTTGATAAATGCTGTCTTTGCTGAAATGACTAATTTCCCAAATTTAACTCTGAACTACTGCAGCAGTTTATAAATGCTGCCTTTTCTGAATTTAACTTGTTTTCAAATTAAACTGAACTACTACAGCAGTTTATAAATGTTATCTTTGCTGAATTGAATTGTTTTCAAATATAACTTACCGCAGCACTTTCTAAATGCTGTGAAAGCTGGAATTTTAATGTTTTAATGTATTTAAGTAAATAAATGAGCTTAGAAAAGGTTAAATTTTTGGGAATTGAATATTTGATGTGTAAGTATAATGACTTTACTTTTAAATGGTTTAAACGAAGTATTTGATTTGAAATATAAACTATTTTGAAATTTATAACCACAGGTTATAATAATGATTGGTTGTTAAAGAGACCGGGATCGGATATGGACATACTCTATGTCGATACCGAAAACCACTTTAACAACTGTGTACGCGGTGGAGATTCCAGAATGAAGTAGGATGATGGCGACGATCCTAAAGGTATATTTACGTGGACCCAACTCCCGTGAGTTGGCATAAGGTGGCTAAAACAGGAGCGATTCTCAGGCCAATGAGGTAGCACCTCTGATCGGACACACTTCTTCCATACCATTCTATTACTTTTGTGATTGATTGGGTGCACCCCTTGATTTGGGAGTGTGGCTCGAGGTGGGCGGTAGTGGCTGCTATGCGTTTCCACCAGCCCGGATGCGTAATTGGTATATCTACCCTGGCATTGCCTAGTTGTGCCGTGTCACCTACCATAGCGAGCTTTACTACGAGTTTGGATTTCTCCCATAGCCTGTGGAGTATTGAGGGTAGCCCCCATTCCGGGAGTATGATAATATTGGATAGACTACTGGGACTATTACGTGTTAAGGGGCATATTGGGTCACTCCTTAATGCTATTTAAAAGTATGTTTATTTTATATTAGACATTATTATAATAGCGAATATTACTACATAGTAGATAGTTTAACGGATCCTTAAAGAATGGGCGATCCCAAGCATTCTTTAAGTTACTTGTATCTTTTATTACAGTTCACTTGAGTTGGTTTACATTGTATAAGTATGTATGTCCCGACTCGAGTGTTTTGTGTTTTGCTTTACGCTCGGGTCAGCCTGAGTATCAGCTTTGGATCTCACCTTCTGGAGCTAGGACTGTTGGAGATCATCTTTTATCTAGTTGCTATTTATTTCCGTTCAGTATTTCTGTGTCAGCTTTGTATTAGAGACTTATGTATTTGGGATTTCTACTATACTTATTTCAGAACTGTATTTGTTTTCAGACTATGTATTTTGTATCTGTTTTGAGACTTTGTATTGTAGTGGCTTCATGAACCACTATTTATTTTATTTTCCACTGCGAGTTATTCTGATATTCTGTGTCTGTGATTCTATGATTGGTTTTATTTGCTCCAAATTTTATTACAATCTGTTATTTTGCATTATTCAAGTCTGACATGTGTGGATTATTGTCGATTTGAATGGTCCAAAATAGTGGGTCGTTACAATGCGTAATTGGTATATCTACCCTGGCATTGTCTTGTTGTGCCGTGTCACCTACCATAGCGTGCTTTACTATGAGTTTGTTTTGTACCATACCTATGGAGTGCCCTTTGACGACGCCCATTACGGGAGAGATTACGGTACTGTATAGACTATGGGAATATATAAAATGTGTTAAGGGGGATATGGGTAACGCCTTAATGCTATTTTGATAGTTTACTTTAGACATATTATAATAGCGTATATTACTACATAGTAGATAGTTTAACAGATCCTTAGAGGATGGTTATCCCAAACATCCTTTGAGTTACTTGTATTTCAGTTGAACGTGAGTTGGATTTATTAATATAAGAATGTTAATCCTGACTCGAGTGTTTTGTGTTTTGCTTTATGCTCGGGTCAGACTGAGTGATGTAGCATTTAAGACTCACCTTTGGAGTTGGAGCTTCGCTTGGAGATCCAGCTATCTATCGATTCTGCTTTCACTTATTCAGTTGATTCCAGTGATGTATTCTGATCTGTATTTGACTATTGTATTGAGACATCTATGTATTCGAGACCTCTATTGTATCTTATTTAACTATGTATATTTATATAGTAGCTTCATGAACTACTATTCTTTTGTTTCCGCTGCATTATTGTTATATTATTCTGTGTCTGTGATTCTGTGATTATTTATTTACTGTATATGTTGAGTTTTGCCAAATTTAAAATTAACAATCTGATATTTTGAGCAATTCAAATCCGACATGTATGGATGCGAATGGTTGAAAATTTCAGGCTGTTACAGTTGGTATCAGACCTTTGGTTTTAGGCAAACTCAGCATATGTAGTAAATTTAATTACGGAATCTCTTTCGTTCGAGTTTGAATCTCTTTCTTTTTGACTCGGATTTTTCTTTGAATTTTGGAACGTTCCCCTCGATTCCAAAATCTATTCTTGTCTCTCCCTATTCGTATTTACTTCATTCTGGAGCATCCCATAGCTCCATTGTATGAATTGTAAATGAGTGAACTCTTTACAACGGCATTGATTCACCAGAGATTTCTGCATACTCGGTTTACGATGCTGTTATCTTTTGCTATACCCGAATTCTATCTCTTGCGATCGGTTGTCGATTTGCCTCAGTATTCTGCATCGATCGTATTCTTGAAGTCGCGGTTGACCCGGTCAAGGTCGCCCTCAACTTATATCGGTCTATCCATCCCCTCTCCTTTGTACTAATTATCTTATCTCTATTTCAAAAATTTATCTTCTAGTTTGAATTCTTTTGACTAGAATCTCTCTAAGTTGAATCTCTATCCTTGTTTTGAAATCCATTCTAGAATTTTCGAGTGAGGGAGTGTATTTGTAACTAATATAAAAATGTTTTATATGTTGTGTTGTTTAAGTTGTTATGTTGATTTGGATTTTCAATCGATTCTTCTGATCAACACTACCGATAGGAATTCCAAAACACAAGAACAGAGCAAACTGACATAATATTATTTTCAAATTTGGGAAATGAAATAGATTTGTATGATTATATTATAAATATATAAGTAAAGGTTTCTGGAATTTAATAAGTTAACTAAATTGGTTATTTGAAATGATAATATTTGATTATCACTTATTGTTTCATAAATGAATTTATAAACATGGTTTATAAATTGATTTGGAAATTTAAATGAATTTAAATCAGGAATTTGAGAATTTAATTTCCGGTGAATTCAAACTTTGGTTTTAAAGTTTTAAAGTGTATTTTATTTAAAGTAATTTCAAATAGAAATCGTTTCAAAGAATTTTAAAGGTTTTAAATCAGTGCTCTCCTCTTTTGCCGCTGGAAAATAATTTCAGTGATGACTGCAGCATCATCGACATTCATTTTTGAGTTTCAGAGTGGAGAGACCGTTCTGTAGCTTTGCTACAATTTG
This sequence comes from Allium fistulosum, assembly GCA_030737815.1. Taxonomy (NCBI): domain Eukaryota; kingdom Viridiplantae; phylum Streptophyta; class Magnoliopsida; order Asparagales; family Amaryllidaceae; genus Allium; species Allium fistulosum. The sequence continues at coordinate 1,032,302,450 of CM060901.1, forward strand.
TTTTGGAAAATGAATTAGATTCAAAATTCTGAAGTATGACTTGATTTATAATATATATATTATATATATAAATATATGAGTATAGATTTGATTTGATATATATAGTATATATCTATATTTATTCCTAAATTGTTTAAGGTTAATCGGAAATTTAATTCTTAAATTTTGTGTTAAAGGATGATTTCAATTAAAAAATAAAGTCAAATTATGAATAAATATTTGAACTTGAATAATTAAATTGGGAATTTTTTTTACTTGTATAATACCCAATTACATCTTAATATAACTTACCTAAATTATTCAGAAGTTATCTATGAACTTGAATTAGTACAATATAAATTGATGTTAAATGAAATATAAATAAATTTGAGTGATTATAATAAATGTTTATACACTTAAATTTTGATTTTAGAAAATGTTAATAGAGATAAATGGAATAATAAATAATGAATAAATAAATATGAATTTAGAAATAGTTAAGATTGAATTATAAGATGAATTTAACTTAAGTAAAACCAAATGGATTAACCCAAATTGTTGAATATAAATTAATTTAAAATTGAAATTTATATGGTTTTAATTTTAATTGTCTTATTTGTATTTCAATCTATTTTCTTTCTGGTTGTTTATATTCTCTTACCTCCTTCCTTTTCGGGGACGAAAATTTTTGAGTGGGGGAGAGTGTAACGACCCGTAAATTTTTAATAATTTTATTTGTTTTAATATTATATTTAACTGTATTTTTATGAAATTTTTAAATAATAAAATTTGGAAATAAAAATTTGATATTTATAATACGTCTACTTAAACATAGTAAATGGTAAATTTTCATCAAATAATATGGAAGTTTATTTTCTTGTGTGATTTTATTTAAATTCAAATCAGTTAAAATTGATGATAACAAAATATTTTCCAAACCTGAATATTTTTACATAATAAATTTATAAACCATCTTCTGAGTGATACGTCATATTTCGTTTCTCCAAATTTGGACTGCTATTGCTCGGTTTATCTTATTTTCGGCAAATTAGCAGCATTTTTGGTACCGATTATCGACTTTTGATAGGATGATTTTACCACTAATATCCGTATACCGTTTTGATCGTCTCATTGTGCTGATCCCTATGGTATATTCAATTCTGTGTTTTGAAGTCCGATACGCAGCGGAACGCGCGAAAAGGGTAACTGTATCGGTACCGGTTTTGTGCCTATTGGTTCGCCAGACCTTTCAATATTCCACCGTTCAAACAACCACGTGTTTTAATGATTTTAAATGGCATGACTCTTTGTTATTCCTGCTGTCCGATATCAAAATTTTGGAACCAAAATTTATGTTGAAAAATTAAATAAATAAATATCAGGCTTATAACATTTTTCCCTGTAGCTTATCATCATCAAAACCCATGCGCGTCTCTTCCCTTTTCATTTTTCCCAAGCCTTGATTATTCGCAAACCCATCCATGCTTGTGCCTCTCCACCTCCGCTAAAAGCTCCCTCCATCCGACGTGAGCCTCACCGCAACCAACAGCCGAAGCCGCTGTATCCGCCCCTCTTCCACCCGAGCTCGTTCAGATCTTCCCCGAACTCCTCAGGCTTTCTACGTGATGGGTGAGAATTTATATATAATATTGTTAAGTTTGGTGGGCAGCATATATCTATGCTTGTATGTAATTACTTGAATGTATATTGATTTAGATATTTTAATATATTAGATTTACATATAGTAGTTACATTTGCAACCTGCTCTGGCTCTTCTCATATGGTACTATATAGAATATCTAAGTTATATATCTGACAGTTTTATAAATATATTTTAGTAAAAGCTATATTTTATAACGTGAGATATATTTGACAATTATATATTTGATACATTATATGTGTATATATATATAGGTATAAGCTATAGTTTATATATATGGTTATATACATATATATAACTGTGTTATTATATTAGCTTGGAAGTTGTGTATATATAGTATAATATTCATATATTTTGGGTTAGTAATCTATATTTATATAATATGTTAACATATATATATATATATATTAGTTTCTATAGATCATCGGTCTTCTACATATATACAATTTATATAGGGGTTATTTAATTTGTAGTACATATATACAAGTTTATGAACTATATATATGATTAGTATATTTTATATGTAAAAGTTTACATAGGCTGTATGATCTGATGTATATAAAAGTGTGTACATTTGAAAAGAAAGATATATATGTTGTATAATATCTATCAGTATACATGTTGTTTACATATGTTTTACACTGTATATATATATATATTAATATCTAGTATATGTTAGATTTATATTTATATATTTTGTCATGTTTATGTACTATGCAGAAAAGAATATATATATATATATATATGTTTAAGTATTAAGTAAAGTTGTTAACAAGTTTTCATTTTACTGTTAGATATATATATATATATCTATATATATGTATAATTTGCATATATTATGTTTACTTATGGGATTCGTATATGTAAACTATGATATTAACTATATATATATCTGTGTGTGTACGTTAGATTTACATATGACAACTGTATTATATTATCTGTGTAAATCTTATTTGATGTATATGTACAAGCCCATATTAATATTGTATATTATATATTATATGTTGTATATATTTCAGTATTATATATATATATATATATCTACTGCACATAAGTACGTTTGAGTTTGATTTTAAAATATATTATATATGTGTTTAATTTAAAACAATGGTTTTGAAATGTATATATATGCATATGAATTCTATTTTAATATAAGGGTTTTATTTTATAAAGTGATAGTTTATATTTATATTTATATTGAAATAAAGCAAATCTATTTTGATTTTAAATGCAATATATATAATAATGATGTATATATTTCCAGTTTATATCAAAATTGATTTTCTTGTTCTCATCGATTCTTATCTATCAACTTTGCCCATGAAATCCGCTTTCAGCTTACTTCGCTTTAAGAATTGTTGTTTGGATTGCTCGATTTCCTTGATCATGACCCAATTCGTAGCTTGTTGTGTATCAAACTCCTCTAGCCTCGAAAGGTGAGCAATCACTCATGATTTAACGTTCTTATATTTATTAAATTTGATTCCAATTGAAATGACAATTGAAATATGCTGTTGTTAGTTATTTACATTTGCTATATATATGCTGTTATCTGTATCTGTTCACCCGTGACATCTGAGCCCATTATCTGTTATTTATCACTGATGATATATGCCTGTTACTGATTGTTATATTATTATCATATCTGTTATCACTCTGCAAGTTCCCTGTTAGTATAGAATTCACTATGGGTTGAAATGATGCATACCCGAACGATCTTTAGAATAGGAGAAAATCGTTATGGGTTGAAATGATAAACCCAAGCGATTTTCAATTGAATTGAATTTAGGATTGCGAGTTGAAAAGATATATACCCGTATATATTTAAATTACGGATTGAAATGATAAATATCTGTATCACTTGACCATAGGATAGAAAAGTATATACAGACACTATTGGTCTATATATAAATATTTTGAAAATGATTTCTATGGTTTTTAAAAGGGATATATGGTTTTAAATAAATATTGATTTTAAAGATTTATTAAAGTTAATTTAATAAAGTTGTTATATAATATGTTTAAGTATTTATTTAAATATATGTATTTCAAATATAGAGTTTATAACGATTCTGGTTGGAAAGATAATTTGAAATTGATTTGAAATTATATTTATTTAAGAATTTTACTTAAATAAGTTTGATTTGAAATTTATTAAAATTGAAATTTTAAGATATGATTTTTATAACTTGAATTTTATTTAAAGTGACTTAAATGAATATTTCAAATTTACATAAATTTAAATGGGATATTTTGTTTATTTAAATTTGTAAATTTAAGCTTTATTTAAATGAAATTGGAATGATTAAGTAAATATTTAAAAACTAAATAATAGTAAAGTGAATTTGATATATATATATATATATGAAATTATCGAATTTAGTTTTGAAATGTTAAATATTTAAAGCTTTGAAATATATTGAAATTGAAATGATTTATTTGTGGTTCAAATTGGTATTTGAAATCGATATAATTTGAAATGTTTAATTGAATTGAAATCGATGATTGAGATTGAATTAAATGTGAATATTTGGAATTCGAGTTGATTTGAATTAATTTATGAATTTGTGGTAACTATCTTATTATATAAAGTATTTTAATTATATTTAAACTATTTTATATTATTTTTAATATAACTATTTTTAATATAACTATTTTTAATATAAACTATTTTTAATATAAATTGTTTTAACTTATAACTATTTTATATAAACTATTTTATTATATATACTAATTTTAATATCTAAATTGTTTGAAGGAAAGTATTATGATTTCCAAAGTATTATTATTTTAAATTGTTTTGGTTTCAAAAGTATTATAACTTTGGGAAGTGATATTGTGACGCCCCACTCCGAGACCCACATTAGCAAAGAGTATTACTAGGTAACACCGTCTGCTAATACGGAGAATAGAGCTGGATAGGAGCGACCATCTATAGCCTTGTCTTAATTATCTATTGAATACGCCGACAAATGCCACTTCTTTCCCAAGTGGATCGACATCTTCAATAAATACTTAATACAAAGCCATAGGTGGCTGAAGGATCTATCAGAACGAAATATAATAACTTAAATGTAATACACATCACAGAACAGTGGACCATCACATGCATTTACACATATACAGATACATTACAGAGTATACAAAATGATACATGTCAAGTGGTATAGCAAACCACAATATACAGGCGAGTGAAAAGAATACATATCAGAGTTACAGCCAAAAGGACTACACAAAAAGCTATAACAAAAAGGAGCTAGCGGAATAGTCCATGCGGAAGCAAAATAGGCTAGGACCAATGTACCTAACTTGAAACATCTCGGTCTGACCCGAGTATAAAATACACGGGTCAGTCTAGCTAAACAAATCAGTTAGATAAACTAAATGGTAATGAACATACAAGGTCATAAAGTACCGCAAATATCCCCAAAAGAGATAACCAGATCATCTAACAGAAGATGAATCATAACAAGCCTCATATCATAGGCAACTCAAATAAACCAAGGATATCATATCCCAAAACAAGCCAAGAAGGCAAATACAAATACCAATAAAGGTAACACAAGTTTCCACAAGGTAATCGCTATATATCGTGTGGTTCAAAGGACCTACACCGAAGGGCGATACACTAGGGAAATATAATAGTCAAAGAAACAAAAGATGCTCGAGCTCAGTACTGTATAACAAGGATCCGCACGCCCGAAGGCAACGAACCGTAGTGGCGAAGGTCCGGAGACCCAGTACTGGACACCACTAACTGGCAGAATGTGTCGCAACTCTCAGAAAGGAACCCGAAAAATGTTAACGTGAGTCCCATACCACTCGTTCGCACTAAACAGTTTACTAACCATTAGTCAATTTCACACTCAAAGCAGTACAAAGTTCACCTCATCTCATCGGTAAACCAGACCCAAAGGTCAAAACGGTCAAACGAATAGATTAGGAATTAACTGAAAAGATAAACCCACGTGTTCATAGCACGCATTTTATTTAATCATTTAATTCTCCTCCCTCTTCGCTCAAAGTGCAAAATTGTGTGCGTTTTATATAGAAATTATAAATTGGAGAAACGAGCTTTTAATACAATTTAAAAAGATCATTTTATAAAAACCCGTGTACTAAATCTAAAAAGAATCATCAAAGTCAACTAAAGTGAAACAACTAATCGAAGAAAGAAGAATTGATCAAAAATTGGAATCCCACACAAAGTAGGCAAGTTGGGCTGAGACAAGCAGATTCAGACGTCTGAATTGTATATTTCAGACGTCTGAAACTGGAGCTCAGGCAATACTTTACTTAGGCCAATGATGGCCAAATCATATCGGAAGCAATTGGATGAGTGATGATGGCTAGGGGTTTATGCCAAACGACTACCCACCTTAAAGACTCACCAATACACTCCGACCAACATGCCCAAACAACCGTATAAGGATTTTTCATAGATTTTGACTTCAACGCCAAAAATTGGAATATTCATCAAACCAGTTCAATTCAAAAAAAAACAAATGGACAAGGAATATATGTTAGGAATTGCTACCTAACACTATCAAAGATATAGACATAGTTGTGAATTCAAAAACTCACCTTTTAAACCCAAACACAAAATGATAAGTTCTAGAACATGCAATAGGTTAATCTCTCTTCAACAATACCCCAAGAACTTCAATCTATAATCAAAGATGAAGTTTTCACTAAGTTAAGATATTAGGAATTTCTGAGAATTTGAAGAGGGATTGAGATGGAGAAGATGAAAAGAAGGCTTACCTAAGCTTCTCCTTGATTTTGGAGCAAGAATTTGAGTTTGCAAAAGGAAACTAGGGCTTGGAATTTCTTATTCCCATTCTCTTCCCCCATTTTCAGTTGAGCTTGAGTGTTAGCAAAATGAAATGAGTGAATGGAGAGGAGAAGGGGCTGAGTTTGGGTATAGGATGAGTTGGGTGAAACCCAAACCCAAAAGTCCACTTAGAAAATAGCAAAATTTAACTTACTCCAAACATATCGATGCTTATACTCCAAAAAGTCGCAAACCCCATTTTTAACTCAATGGAAGTGGTCTCGAGTCCCAATTGTTGATTCTCAACTTCATTCTTAATTCAAACGTCTGAAATTTCCAAACTAGACGTCTGAATCGGGAAAATATGAGTTTTCTAACTTCATTCAGACGTCTGAAACGAACGATTCAGATGTCTGAATCTGGAAAAACAGAAGTTGTCTAAAACAATATTCAGACGTCTGAATTGTCCATTTCAAACGTCTGAAAATGGCAATTTTAGCCTATTTCCTTTCTGGTTTGACTCGAACAATTTCAGACGTCTGAATGCTTCATTTCAGACGTCTGAATCCCTGTAAGACAGTCTTTATCTATTTTTTTCAAATAGACACCTCCGAATCTCGATCCACATAGACTTTTAACTATTTCGACTATTCTACTACGAATAGTGACTTTTTCAGACTAAAATCTGACTAACGATGCTATACTTAAATAAAACATTTCAATATAAAATCGTAAAATATGTGGGTTGTTACAGATATGATTTTGGAAATAGATATATTTGAAGTGAAAAATGATATTATATTGATATGGTTTTGAAATGGAAATGATATCGTATTGATATGGGCTTGAAATGAAAATGATATTTTGGTTTTGAAGTATAAACTATTTTGAAATGACCGCGGTGTTATAATAACGTTTGGTTGTTAAAGAGACCGTGATCGGATATGGGCATACTCTCTGTCGATACCGAAAACCACTTTAACAACTGTGTACGTGGTGGAGATTCCAGAATGAAGTAGGATGGTGGCGATGATCCTAAAGGTATATTTACATGAACCCAACTCCCGTGAGTTGGCATAAGGTGGAAAAAGCAGGAGCGATTCCGGGCCAATGAGGTAGCTCCTCTTATCGGACACACTCCATCGTATGCCATTCTATTACTTTGTGATTGATTTGGTGCGCACCCTTGATTCGGGAGTGTGGCTCGAGGTGGGCGATTGTTGCGGTTCTGCGTTACCACCAGTCCGGATGCGTAATTGGTATATCTACCCTGGCATTGCCTTGTTGCACCGTGTCACCTACCATAGCGTGCTTTACTACGAGTTTGTTTTGTACCATACCTATGGAGTGCCCTTTGACGACGCCCATTACAGGGGAGATTACGGTACTGTATAGACTATGGGAATATATAAAATATGTTAAGGGGGATATGGGTAATGCCTTAACGCTATTTTGATAGTTTACTTTACTTTAGACATTTTATAATAGCGTATATTACTACATAGTAGATAGTTTAACAGATCCTTAGAGGATGGTTATCCCAAACATCCTTTGAGTTACTGTATTTTAGTTGATATTTCACGTGAGTTGGATTTATTGATACAAGAATGTTAATCCTGACTCGAGTGTTTTGTGTTTTGCTTTACGCTCGGGTCAGACTGAGTGATGCAGCATTTGAGACTCACCTTTGGAGTTGGAGCTTCGCTTGGAGATCCTGCTATCTATCGATTCTGCTTTCACTTATTCAGTTGATTCCAGTGATGTATTCTGATCTTATATTTGACTATTGTATTGAGACATCTATGTATTTGAGACCTCTTTGTATCTTATTTAACTCTGTATATTTATATAGTAGCTTCGTGAACTACTATTCTTTTGTTTCCGCTGCATTATTGTTATATTACTCTGTGTCTGTGATTCTGTGATTATTTATTTACTGTATATGCTGAGTTTTGCCAAATTTAAAATTAACAATATGGTATTTTGAGCAATTCAAATCCGACATGTATGGATGCGAATGGTTGAAAATTTTAGGCTGTTACAACATACCCCCCGTATAAGTGTCATCCACGAGTAAAGAACAAATGAATAAATAACATAATGGCATCCTATACCATTGTGTGTTACTAGTCTATTTATTCAGTGCTCATACATCACACTCGCTCCTTCAATATTCTATATAACGAGTCCAAAGAATAACCTGATAAATATTACCAAATGTCCCATCCCAAACGGTATTATAACTCTGTTTATCCAGATTCCTCATTTCACAGAATAGAAATCATCACAAAATCACTTAAAAGGATGACACCACCGTGTCATATCCAAAATCATAAATCAAATCCATCTCAACGGTGAATCTCTCATAATATCAATTAATATTGAGAAGATGAAAAATGAGAAAAACTTAGAAACCATACCTAAACATCTTTATAACACATATCGAAAAGTTCATTAATAATTATATTATTAGAGAAATACTCTTTAAAATATTCAAAATACTAATATACGAAGTTCTTATAATTTCTATAATTTCTATACTTTAACTAATTAATTCAAACTAAATATAAAATATACTTTTCAATGATTTATTAATTTCTTAACTCTTATATATTTTCAAATATTAATTAATAAATATTTGTGTACTCCAAATCAATGTACATGGAAAGGTTGTGTAACGACCCAGATTTTTCGAAGTTTGATTTGGAATATTTAAATGGTTTTAAATATTGAATTTGATTTATAGATTGACTTTTAATATGAAGATTTGGGTTTATTTATAAAATAAATCCAGAATTTAAATATAGCGATTTATTAGATAAATTAATTATTGAATTTAATAATTGAATATTGATTAAATTACTGTAACTTGAGTTTTAAGCCCGATAAAAATAATTTAAAGGCTTATAAAATTTATATTAATAATAGTGAAGATAATAACAGTTTTAAAATTGAATTTAAAAGCGATATGTTCAATTTTAAAAATAGTTTGTTCAAATTGACATTTAAAAATAACGATCCGGGGCATAGTCTCGGATTTCGACGAAACCAGTTCCATTGGATCCGTAATATTGTATTATTATCGAATTTCAAATTTCATAACATTTGAAGTTATCGTTTGGTCGTACAGGTTATAAACGTGCTAAAATTTATATCGAAAATTCAATATAGTAATTGGGTCTAAAAAGCTATCTTCTCCATACGATCGAATTAGGACTCGAAACCTTTTCCACCGCGTTCAGAATAGGGGCATAACATTATGAACGCCTAGCAGCATGCCTCAATAGGAGGTCAAGATTTTAAGCTACGAATTCGAGACGATTTAAATTTAAATAATATATATATATATAATCATTGACATGACAATTTCTTTTACATTAGCTTTATTTTTCTTTTCAAGTCACCGTTCACCTGTTCAAACACAAAAGAATCATGTCCCCTTCCTTTCAATTTAATCACGGCCTCCTCCTCTTCCTTTTAAAAATCACGAGCCCTTATCCTTTGAGTCCAACCCAAAAATTCAAAACATTCGAACGAAGAAAAGCCTTGTTCCCAAATTTTAAATCATGTCTTCCCTTCCACCATTCAAAAGAATTTCATTTGAACTTATATAAAAAAAATTTGTATCACGATGGAAATCGACCGCGATTCCATATGGGTGCGGCGGCATCGAAGGCGGCGACTTGAACGATTCGATCGAGGCTAGGATTTCTATGGTGTTTGGGTTTTGGCGTATGCGTAAGGGAGGAAGGGGTGGTCTGGTCTCAAGTACATGCGGTGGAGGCGCGGTGTACTGAGGAGGAGTCGAGCGTGGAAAGGAGGCAGTCGCGATTGGGGCCGAGCAACGCGATGGTAGGAAGGGGATGCGGTCACGATTTGGGAGGGAACGACGAGCGCCTGAAGTGGTGTAGTGGAAGGTTGACGACTTGTAAGTGGAAGACACGATCGTATGTTGAGGGCAGAGGCGCTCGTGGTCATGGAGGAGGGCGACAGCGGGGTGATGCGCTCGAGAGGGCAGTCGCTCGACAGCAGGGTGCGTGCATAGCTCCGACCTGGATGGGAAGTGGAGGTATTCTTCAGCTTTGGTTAATTAATTTTTGTAATTAAATTGTATTTAAAATTCATAAACAAGTAATTTGTTGATTAATCACAGGAAAAAAAATTCGAAATTGCTAATTTATATTATTTTGAATTTCTTTATACGAGGTTAAATCGCTTGGAATCAGTCGTACGGGATTGTAGCTGCGGAATCTATGAAATAAAAATTAAATTGGAACGGATTTGCAAATAAAAATCAAAGGTGAGTAAAATCTCACTCATTTGGATAGATGATATAATTTAAAAATGTAGAAATTAATTTATTGGTTGATTTTATAAATTATTATCTGTTGAATGTTAAGTATATATGGTAGTATATATGGAGTGATATTCCCGCATACTATAGCGGATGAGACCCTATGCGCCTCGCATAATAGCGGATGACCCTATATACCGCGATATCCTCCTCGAAGTGGAATTAGTATTTATTTTATACTATATTAACATCTATGGATGCAGGGAAACAGGTTGGAGGTATCCATTTGGATTCCTCAAATTTATTGTTTATTTTTCATATATAGTGATATATGATTTGTGTAGAATAATCTATTATAGATTATTGTTGTGACAGCCCGAAAGGATTTTGGACCCCGAAAATCGACACTAATACGTTCATTGTATAGAGTGCCGAGCAATCGAGTGCCGAAAATCCCAGACTGTTAGGGTTAAGAAGAAAAAGAGGAAGAAGAAGAAACAAAACAGAAGCACAGAATCTCACAATCGCAGCGGAACAAAAATATAATATTTCAATAACAACATTTATACAAGGAAAAGCTGTAACTGTCAATATACATACAAGATATCAGAGTACAACAAAAACTGGACAGTTGTAACAACTTGTCCTCAATTGCTGTCTATACAGCCCTAATGTACAGCGGTATATAATCTGTACGTCTTTGCCATCCAGCTTGTCTCCTGAGCTCCAAACGTCCCAACCTGAAAATCTGTAATACTCGGTCTGACCCGAGCATTACAAAGAAGTAACACCCGAGTCAGGCTGGAAACCAGCGTGAGTAAACCCATCTCAAAATGAAATATTTTAGTTATAAAACTTATTTGAAAACCAGGGTAACTTGTATATCATTACGAGTGCTTATCTTGTTATAGTCTAACAGTTATTACAGTAATCCATTGATATTTTCAAAAGTAATATCTAAGTACCGTTATTTTATTTTAAATGGTCAGTTTTATCCAATTTTATTCAATTCCAGCCCATACGATTCTATAATCAAATCCGTAAGGGATTATAGTGCTTATTTAATTGAAGTGGTTCCGGATATTGCTGATATCCGATCCCGGTCTCTTCGAATCCAAGTGAAACATTTAAAGGGTAGATCGTTTTAAAAATAAGCAATTTATTATATTGGCGTCACTATTTAAATATGGGAAGACTCGTCTGTCCCCTTAAGGGTACAGACGAGAATAATTTAAACGAGTAACAATGTAGATAGACAAAGATATGGATCGTTAGCAAATATAGCGATCAATAACAAATGTCAAGATGATCTGCTCCTTAGGATTTTATTATCTTTACTTAGTCGGTTTCATTTATATTTATATCCAATTTTTTTCCAAATTAACCAATTCATTAACGGAAAAATAAATTATGGAGTATCACTAATCATTCACACGTTTAAGTCAAATAATAACATGATCAATTACCCTTTTGAACTATACAATATTATTTCTCTTTAATTTATGGATTTTAAATGGAATAGATTTTTAGTGAAAGAGAATATAAGTTATCTTATAAATATATAAATGTATAAATTCCAACCTTCCTTCTTTCTTTCTTTTCTCTTTTATTCTTTTTCTTTTCTTTTCTTTTCTTTTTCTTTACCTTTCCCCTATTTTCCTTTTTCTTATTTCTTTCTTATTCTTATTTTCTTTACCCCCCTAATCTGGCCCAACCCGGCCCGCTACCCTCCTCCCTTTCTTCCTTTCTTCATTTCTGCCTGCTACTTCTTTTCCCTCTCTTCTTCAAATCACCTAACCGTACACGCACGCCGTGCACGTACACGACTCCTCCGATCAACCACTTCCGCCGCCGACCCCCTACCCGAGTCACGCCCAGCCCCGACATCCCATGCCACCCCTTGGAACCCCGACAACCCATCAATTCGCGAATCTGACCATCAACCCAGACCTGAGACGAAAACTACGATCACCACAATCGCCTCGTTCAGCCGCTATACCCAACCGTAAACCCTCAGACTTCGATCAGAGCTCCGCCACACCCTCATCTTCCACGTCCCCCCCAGCGCACGCCCCCAGCTCCTTTGTCACGACGCCATGGACGAGAAACCCGAGACCCAAAATCAGCGCTCTTAAACCCTAAATCGAGATCGACACGCTATCCTAGGGCCCTACAAACCATCGCGTCATTTTTAGTAAGCTTGCCATCATCCAACGCACCTCCACGCCCACCCCTTCGCCATGAAAACAACCACCTCGCCGGGATTTGCCGAGAAACCCAAATCTGATCATATATCGATTCCTACCTCCACACTTGCTTAAAAATCTTTAAATCACTTCCAAAATTCAAGATTTTCAATAGCCATCGACATCATATAATCCATTAAATAAAACGTGATAGTTGAAACTCAACCATTCCTTAGCTACTTACTGTGCCATACGCTTTACTCCTCCTATACTTCATACTTCTCACGGAATAAATTTTTAAAATGATCTATAATCGTAAACAAGCAGATTTTGTTTTGATTTCCAAGCTTAAATCTATCTAGATCGTTTGGTTATTTTTTTTTAGTTGCTGTTAACTGTTTTGTCAAATAGAACATGGAACATAGAAGGAAAAGAGTACATTGGTTTTCTTCTTGAGTTACAGGGTGTTAAACATGCTTATACCATCTATAACCGTATTGAATATCTTAACACACGATTACATACCAGGATATACGAGTTTATCCGAATTTACATATACATACCACTTCATTCAAGGATTAAGATATGTGAGGAAATGGGTTTTACTCACCTTTTCTCTTTTCTTTTGAACAGAGCAACATTTTTGAAAACTGCTGCTACTTGGATTATGATCTTCCCTGACTTGAGTTGCTTTGATTTTTATTATGTTTTGCTTAATGGCAGTTTGTATTATTATTTTTTCTTGCTATTATCTTGTTCGAATACAGTGAATGGAAACTGTTGGAATTCCTTAAGGATTGAATGAAATATAAAGTCCCACATCTCCAAATTGTGAGAGCTATATTGGTTTAAATATAGTTTTCTCATGAGGAGGTTGGGGGCCTGGGGCTCCCAAATGTATGCTTCGTTGTGAGGAGGGAGATCATGCATCTCTACCACACGCGTGCCGCCGCCCGTCCGACCGACCGAACTGGGCCGGGTACGGGTCTAATATGATACTCATATTTTTACTGGACCGGGCTTTCTGACGGTTGCAGGCCAGACGAACAGATGCGGATCTGTTTGGGAACGGACGCGGTTTGAATAGGCGCGAACAGTAGCGGGTGCGACCCGTTAGAAGCAAACATGCATTTAACGTTATGTATTTACCCTAGCAGGGGCAGCAGTGTCATGGAAATCTACCAAACAAACATGTATAGCTCGATCCACTATGGAATCAGAGTTCATTGCTTTAGATAAAGCAGGCGAAGAAGCAGAATGGCTTCGTCACTTTTTGGAAGATATTCCATTCTGGCCTAAACCTGTACCGGCCATATGCATACACTGCGATAACCAAGCAGAGCGCACAACTTTGTGTATAATGGAAAGTCCCGACATATTCGACGACGCCATAACACAGTTAGGCAGTTACTCTCTAATGGAACTATTTCCATTGATTATGTGAGGACAAATGATAACCTAGCGGATCCGTTTACTAAAGGTTTATCCAGAGAGAAAATTGACTGCGCATAGAGGGGAATGGGTTTAAAAGCCTAAACCACCAAGAGTTATCTTATACGGAAACCTATCCTAGCGACTGGAGATCCCACGGACTAGGATCAATAGGCAAACCAGTTCTGAATAACTCAAGACGAAATGCATTTGCGTGGACATAGTCCAACTCCATTCCTATGGTGCACAATATAAATGCATGCCTACAGAAGTATTTAAAGGTTAAAACTATGTTTTTTAATGATGACCATATCTTGGAAATAACAAGTGGGGTATATGTAGGATACTCTTAATGGTTGCGATCACCTATGTAAGTGTGAGCTGGGTCGGCTCTATGAGAATATTAAAAGGCTTTTATTTTCTAAAACACTCGCAGAACCAAGTACTGTTCAGGACCAAAATGAACACAACCAAGAAATTGGATGAGAAGGGAATTAATGCTTCGTAGAACTTATTGTCTGGATATACAATAAAGGCTGACGGTTCAAGATGAAATATTTCACCGATTAGCCAAGTAAATCCGGTAAGTTTTAACTAGGGAAAGTTCAAAGTGAAATATCTACTTATCCACGATAAAGCATTAAATCCATATATACTCTGTGATATTTCGCTTTGTGTGGGGGATATGTATATTATCATTCATGTGGGGGATTGTTGGAATTCCTTAAGGATTGAATGAAATATAAAGTCCCACATCTCCAAATTGTGAGAGCTATATTGGTTTAAATATAGCTTTCTCATGAGGAGGTTGGGGGCCTGGGGCTCCCAAATGTATGCTTCGTTGTGAGGAGGGAGATCATGCATCTCTACCACACACGCGCGCGTCGCCGCCGCCGTCCGTCCGACCGAACCGAACCGGGCCGGGCCGGGCCGGGTACGGGTCTAATATGATACTCATATTTTTACTGCAAACTGGACCGGGCTTTATGACGGTTGCAGGCCAGACGAACAGATGCGGATCTGTTCGGGAACGGACGCGGTTTGAATAGGCGCGAACAGTAGCGGGTGCGACCCGTTAGAAGCAAACAGATGCGGCACGAGTGGGTGCGACCCAACGGAAGCGGACGCGGGTGTGAAACAGATTCGTTAGAGGGGCATAGCAGACAGATGTGACTGTACGAAGAGGTACGGACGCGACTGTTTGAGCGAACGGGTGCAGACACGACCGTTCGGAAGGGATACGGACCACTATAAATAAGGAGGAAAACTGATCACTTTCCTCACTCATTTTTCAATTCCGAATCTCTCTCTTCTCCTCTGATAAATACTAATTCAAATCACAGAGTGATATACTCATCACAATTTCAAGCAGAATTCGTCTGTTGTATCTTGGGAGAATTTTGAAATAAAATTCTTAAGGAAATCGTTACGACGAGCCTTAGACATATTTCGGTTAGAATTCTACATTCTATCCTTTATTTTGGTTATACTATTTATTCAAAATAGCATAACGCTGTTGTTGTAATTTATTTACAACATCCATATTGTTATAATAATTAACGCAGAATTCCAGTGTAGTGGAAATCTGAGTTATAAACTTGTGCGACGAGTTTATAATTGATTATTCTCTGTTTTGGTATACTAGACGTATAACAGAAACAATGCAGTGATGGGTGTATGTATATATATAGAGTGGAATTTTGCAGAAGAAGCCAAGCTGGCTGTTAGTATATTGATTTGAAAAATATGGACTTGATAAAAAAAGGTGATTTGATTTTATATGAAAAAGTTTTGATTTAATGCAATGATTTGATTTAAAAGATGACTTTGTTTAATATAGGGATTGGATTTTTCTGTTGACATTGATTTCTGGTTTTGTCTCCACTTTTGTTCACACATATCTTTATATGAATTGAAATATATTTATGTATATATATTCTTATGTATATACTTGCCCTTTTCTATTGTATAAATACATATATGCCTCACATATATATCCACCTATATATCCTTCCGTCATATATATACAATATACATTCTTACTTTGTCATGCTTACCCTTTACATTTACATACATATACACTTCATATATATATTAGCTTATATTTGTTCTCATATACAAACATTCACATTTATACATCTTTCCTATTTTCTCCTTCACATAGCATTTATACATATATACACTTTCTATACTTATATATATTTTCAAATGTCATAAAGCTTGTATATATTTATATATATATTTATGGATATTTTATCTTTAATTTATATGGTGGGGTTTTATATATACATTTGATTTTTTTCTATAAGATTCATCATATCCAGAGCTTTTTAATTTAATATTAATATAGTTCCGAAATCGATTTATATATTCAGATATTTTTAATTACCAGAAACTCGTATATTCGTCTTGTAGAATCAATATTTCAATGATTTGAATAGGTTAATTACCCGATTAACAAACGTTAAAAATCGGGTCGTCACATTCCTCCCCCCTTAAAAGAATTTCGTCCCCGAAATTTCTAGTTAAGAAGAATGGTCCACAACCCATTAACCATTTTCCCAAAACCACCCAGTTATTATATTAATCTTTCGATATAGATTTCAGCGCGTTTATATCCCGTACAATCACACGACCACTCCAAACGCTATGAAAATTGAAATCCGATAATAATATACTATTACGGATCCAATGGAATAGGTTTCGTCAAATTCCGAGACTGTGCCTCGGAAGGCTATTTTCAAATTTCAATTTAAACGATATGTTTTTAAAACTGAACACAACACTTCCAAATCAATTTTAAAAGTTTTATTATCTTCAGTATTGTTAATACAAATTTTATAAGCCTTCAAATTATTTTTAACGAGCTTAGAACTCCTGGTTTCACATTTTACCAAATTTCCAGCAATTAAATTCAATAACTTAATTATCCAGTAAATAGTGATATTTGAATTTTCAAGTTAAAAAATTTAACTTTTAAATATTTAAAACCAATTAAATATTCCAATTTCAAATGTCCAAAAATTCCGGGTTCGCCGTCGAAAATCGAGTGAAAAAATCCCACTCGGATCGATATAAATATCTCGAAATTCTGTGCCCGAATCTGGATCAAATCGCTATGCGGATAAAATAATATACGTACATCCTACGTATTAATTTCCAATTGATTATTACTTACATCAATTCTCTTTTTTTCACATTTATTTTGATTTCTATTCCCTTATTCACAATTTCCCTTTTCACCACTTTTATTAAACTTTCATTCAAATATTAACTCAGTATATTTCTCAACTGCAAATTTACTTAAGAATTTCACCATCCATTTCTTACGTCCAGTTTAATTTATATACTTCTTATATTTATTTTCACTTTACCACTTAAGCTTTTATATCTATTTTCATTTAACTTAAATTTCCAATTCAATTTCACCACCAAAACTATCTTTATAAAAATACTTTATATAACTCGATGTTTCAACAAGTCCATCCTTGTTCTCACAGAAATTCAGTCAAACGTTGGCCAGGCGCAGGACCGAAAATCTATAAGTACTTAGTAAACCCGTTTTCAACACCCAGTGAAAATACTTGGAAAAACTTTTGTGAAAACGTAGAAACATTTTTGTGAGAACGCTCTGGAAATCATCACCCCCTCCATGGATCGCAGTTAGCCCGATGATTACGTCGCCATCCCGGCGAAAACCATAGAAAATCATAGGCATCTGCACCCCTCGATTACACCATGGAACCGCCACAGATCGCAGCTACACCCAGGGTTACGTTGCCATCACGGCAAAAACCATATAACTGTAGGCATCAGCGCCCTCGAATTTCGCTGCCAAATGAAACTTCACCACATAGATCGCAGACTACATCAGTCGAGTCCCAATGTAGCCTATAGGCACTCACTGCCACACGACTTTCGCTATGTCCTCATAGATCGCAATCTACCGATGTTACGTCGCTCTCCCAGCGAAATCAAACGTAGACTTTAGGCAATCGCTGCCCCTCGACTTACGCTATGGAACGCAGTAGATCACAGTTACACCAGAGTTACACTGCCATCATAGCATAACCCCAATGTCTCTGTAGGCATCAACGCCCTCGACTTTCGCTACCCCAATCACAATCCACAGGAACTACAGTTTAGTCCGGACCTCCTCTGGGATCAAAATGTAGAACCCCCCTTAGGGCTCAAGGCAGAACCACCCAGTGGATCTCCTACTATAAGTTTCAACTCTAAATGGGAGCGCCTTTTCCCCCTAGCATTCTCAAAACATTTTATACTATACACGTATAGTATCTTTCAAATCATACTCTTTATATGTCTTACATATAAACTTCAAAATCGATATCTCAAAATCGATAATTCTCAAACTTGGCTTTCCCACTTCTCAAAATTGATTTTTCCCAAAATCAAAGCCTTTCAAAATCAATTGGTCCCATTATGACCAGTTTGAAATTTGGAAAATAGTTTGTATAGTTTAAAATAGTTAAGTAGTGGTAAAATAGTAATTTGTTGTAAAATAGTTGTAAAATGGTTAAATAGCTAATATAAGATAGTTGAGTTTTAAAAAGAAAGGTTGTATAATAAATGGCTTAGAAAAATAGATTTAAAATAGTTTATATTAAAATAATTTGTTTGAAAATAGTTTCAGAGTCAAACTGGTTCAATTTCCCAATCTCCAATTCAATCAATTTTAAATTTAAATATCCACTGCCATTTAAATTGATTCAATTTCAATTCAATTTGAATTAACTTCGATTCTCATTCTAATTCAAATAAATTTCCATTTGAATTAAGCTTATTCAACTTCGATTACAATTCATTTCAATTCCACCTTTGAATTATTTCCAATTTCATTTTCACATTTTAAACCATCTAGATTTATACAAATTCGAGTTAAATTTTCAAATGTTGATTTAATTCCTTAAATCAAATTAAGCCCTAACATTTAATTTCACAACCCAACTCTTTATAACAATTTAATTCCGAGTCCAAATTTCAAATATTCATTTAAATTATCTTTACTTAACTTATTTCAAGGTTCGAGTGAGAGTTAAAATCTTCTTAAGCAAATCAATTCTCAGAATTCAATTGATTTCCCAATTATACTTCAATTTTTTTCTAAAAATCCAAAATCATTTAAGTAGTTTCAAAATAAAGTTTTAATTCCATTTAATTTCAACAACGGACGTATATCATTTCAATCCACTCCTTAATTCATTCAAAACAATCCAATTTACAGAATTTGAAACCCGTTTGAGACCATACATAACTCCCCTTTCATTTTGACCCATTTAACTTCCTTAAGTTAAACCTCAATTTCATCTTGAAATTTCCAATTTCAGATTTTAGGTCAAACTTATTTAACTTCCCCTAAGTTAAATTCAATTCCATTCATTTAATCCATTCCAAATTTAATTTTTCTACCAATATCTTTTCCCACTTATAAGTTCAAAAATTTATTCCTCTTTGGGTTATACATCCCATCCTCGGGGGATTTCAAAATTCAACATTTCGTATTTATTTCAAATTATTTTGAAATCATATATATCTACATTTATATATATATATATAATTATATATATATTTATCCATTTCATCTCAATCCCACTTTAAATTTTAAACCATCCTTGGTTTTTCTTTTGGGTTCAAAACAACTTCATCTTCAAACAACCCTTGTCTTTAAACAGGGTTTCCATATTCAAAAATATTCTAAATAATATTACTTATTATTTCCTTAACATTTTAAAACAATTTCAATTTTTTTTCTGGGTCTAGATTTAGAGTTCCATAATTTAAATCTATCTCAATCTATAAATCGTACTTATAAAGATTTTTACTTCCTTAAACATTTCATTCTGCTTTATCATTATTTATTTTAAAAATAAACATCCCTTTATTAAGACCCGATAACCAATTTATGATTATTATCATATCAAGAAATCAAAAACGCCATACATTCCATCATAATTCACTATAAAATATAATAAAGGTAACTTATTTGAAACACTTTGAAAATTCCTTTGAATTTTCCAGGATTTAATTTTCAGGGTTTGAATCCATTTTTACTTAGCTTATTTGCAAAGTTAACCCTTATTAAATTTCTATTTGGTTATATGTGCCTTACCACTAAAATCTTATGGCCTTATTTAATTTTAATAACAACAACCAATTACCTTAATATATATAATAATTAGAAAAGCTACTTCTTTATATATCAAAATTTTTAAGCTTATATAAAAATGATTTTTAAAACCGTTTTTATATATAAGAAAATAACAAATACGCTCTCATATAATACACTCAACTCATTCTAGGGTACTACTGACCCTATCTCTAATGAGTAATCCCCACCAGAGCCAAGGTTCTTGCTTAATTTTTCAGCTCTGATACCACTATGATAGCCCGAAAGGATTTTGGACCCTGAAAATCGACACTAATACGTTCATTGTATAGAGTGCCGAGCAATCGAGTGCCGAAAATCCCAGACTGTTAGGGTTAAGAAGAAAAAGAGGAAGAAGAAGAAACAAAATAGAAGCACAGAATCTCACAATCGCAGCGGAACAAAAATATAATATTTCAATAACAACATTTATACAAGGAAAAGCTGTAACTGTCAATATACATACAAGATATCAGAGTACAACAAAAACTGGACAGTTGTAACAACTTGTCCTCAACTGCTGTCTATACAGCCCTAATGTACAGCGGTATATAATCTGTACGTCTTTGCCATCCAGCTTGTCTCCTGAGCTCCAAACGTCCCAACCTGAAAATCTGTAATACTCGGTCTGACCTGAGCATTACAATAAAGTAACACCCGAGTCAGGCTGGAAACCAGCGTGAGTAAACCCATCTCAAAATGAAATATTTTAGTTATAAAACTTATTTGAAAACCAGGGTAACTCGTATATCATTACGAGTGCTTATCTTGTTATAGTCTAACAGTTATTACACAAATCCATTGATATTTTCAAAAGTAATATCTAAGTACCGTTATTTTATTTTAAATGGTCAGTTTTATCCAATTTTATTCAATTCCAGTCCATACGATTCTATAATCAAATCCGTAAGGGATTATAGTGCTTATTTAATTGAAGTGGTTCCGGATATTGCTGATATCCGATCCCGGTCTCTTCGAATCCAAGTGAAACATTTAAAGGGTAGATCGTTTTAAAAATAAGCAATTTATTATATTGGCGTCACTATTTAAATATGGGAAGACTCATCTGTCCCCTTAAGGGTACAGACGAGAATAATTTAAACGAGTAACAATGTAGATAGACAAAGATATGGATCGTTAGCAAATATAGCGATCAATAACAAATGTCAAGATGATCTGCTCCTTAGGATTTTATTATCTTTACTTAGTCGGTTTCATTTATATTTATATCCAATTTTTTTCCAAATTAACCAATTCATTAACGGAAAAATAAATTATGGAGTATCACTAATCACTCACACGTTTAAGTCAAATAATAACATGATCAATTACCCTTTTGAACTATACAATATTATTTCTCTTTAATTTATGGATTTTAAATGGAATAGATTTTTAGTGAAAGAGAATATAAGTTATCTTATAAATATATAAATGTATAAATTCCAACCTTCTTTCTTTCTTTTCTCTTTTATTCTTTTTCTTTTCTTTTCTTTTCTTTTTCTTTACCTTTCCCCTATTTTCCTTTTTCTTATTTCTTTCTTATTCTTATTTTCTTTACCCCCCTAATCTGGCCCAACCCGGCCCGCTATCCTCCTCCCTTTCTTCCTTTCTTCATTTCTGCCTGCTACTTCTTTTCCCTCTCTTCTTCAAATCACCTAACCGTACACGCACGCCGTGCACGTACACGACTCCTCCGATCAACCACTTCCGCCGCCGACCCCCTACCCGAGTCACGCCCAGCCCCGACATCCCATGCCACCCCTTGGAACCCCGACAACCCATCAGTTCGCGAATCTGACCATCAACCCAGACCTGAGACGAAAACTACGATCACCACAATCGCCTCGTTCAGCCGCTATACCCAACCGTAAACCCTCAGACTTCGATCAGAGCTCCGCCACACCCTCGTCTTCCACGTCCCCCCTAGCGCACGCCCCCAGCTCCTTTGTCACGACGCCATGGACGAGAAACCCGAGACCCAAAATCACCGCTCTTAAACCCTAAATCGAGATCGACACGCTATCCCAGGGCCCTACAAACCATCGTGTCATTTTTAGTAAGCTTGCCATCATCCAACGCACCTCCACGCCCACCCCTTCGCCATGAAAACAACCACCTCGTCGGGATTTGCTGAGAAACCCAAATCTGATCATATATCGATTCCTACCTCCACACTTGCTTAAAAATCTTTAAATCACTTCCAAAATTCAAGATTTTCAATAGCCATCGACATCATATAATCCATTAAATAAAACGTGATAGTTGAAACTCAACCATTCCTTAGCTACTTACTGTGCCATACGCTTTACTCCTCCTATACTTCATACTTCTCATGGAATAAATTTTTAAAATGATCTATAATCGTAAACAAGCAGATTTTGTTTTGATTTCCAAGCTTAAATCTATCTAGATCGTTTGGTTATGATTTTTTTTAGTTGCTGTTAACTGTTTTGTCAAATAGAACATGGAACATAGAAGGAAAAGAGTACATTGGTTTTCTTCTTGAGTTACAGGGTGTTAAACATGCTTATACCATCTATAACCGTATTGAATATCTTAACACACGATTACATACCAGGATATACGAGTTTATCCGAATTTACATATACATACCACTTCATTCAAGGATTAAGATATGTAAGGAAATGGGTTTTACTCACCTTTTCTCTTTTCTTTTGAACAGAGCAACATTTTTGAAAACTGCTGCTACTTGGATTATGATCTTCCCTGACTTGAGTTGCTTTGATTTTTATTATGTTTTGCTTAATGGCAGTTTGTATTTTTTTTTCTTGCTATTATCTTGTTCGAATACAGTGAATGGAAACAATGCAGTGATGGTTGTATGTATATATATATATAGAGTGGAATTTTGTAGAAGAAGCCAAGCTGGCTGTTAGTATATTGATTTGAAAAATATGGACTTGATAAAAAAAGGTGATTTGATTTTATATGAAAAAGTTTTGATTTAATGCAATGATTTGATTTAAAAGATGACTTTTTTTAATATAGGGATTGGATTTTTCTGTTGACATTGATTTCTGGTTTTGTCTCCACTTTTGTTCACACATATCTTTATATGAATTGAAATATTTTTATGTATATATATTCTTATGTATATACTTGCCCTTTTCTATTGTATAAATACATATATGCCTCACATATATATCCACCTATATATCCTTCCGTCATATATATACAATATACATTCTTACTTTGTCATGCTTACCCTTTTCATTTACATACATATACACTTCATATATATTAGCTTATATTTGTTCTCATATACAAACATTCACATTTATACATCTTTCCTATATTCTCCTTCACATAGCATTTATACATATATACACATTTCTATACTTATATATATTTTCAAATGTCATAAAGCTTGTATATATTTATGGATATTTTATCTTTAATTTATATGGTGGGGTTTTATATATACATTTGATTTTTTTTCTATAAGATTCATCATCTCCATAGCTTTTTAATTTAATATTAATATAGTTCCGAAATCGATTTATATATTCAGATATTTTTAGTTACTAGAAACTCGTATATTCGTCTTGTAGAATCAATATTCCAATGATTTGAATAGGTTAATTATCCGATTAACAAACGTTAAAAATCGGGTCGTCACATTCCTCCCCCCTTAAAAGAATTTCGTCCCCGAAATTTCTAGTTAAGAAGAATGGTCCACAACCCATTAACCATTTTCCCAAAACCACCCAGTTATTATATTAATCTTTCGATATAGATTTTAGCACGTTTATATCCCGTACAATCACACGACCACTCCAAACGCTATGAAAATTGAAATCCGATAACAATATACTATTACGGATCCAATGGAATAGGTTTCGTCAAATTCCGAGACTGTGCCTCGAAAGGCTATTTTCAAATTTCAATTTAAACGATATGTTTTTAAAACTGAACACAACACTTCCAAATCAATTTTAAAAGTTTTATTATCTTCAGTATTGTTAATACAAATTTTATAAGCCTTCAAATTATTTTTAACGAGCTTAGAACTCCTGGTTTCACATTTTACCAAATTTCCAGCAATTAAATTCAATAATTTAATTATCCAGTAAATAGTGATATTTGAATTTTCAAGTTAAAAAATTAACTTTTAAATATTTAAAACCAATTAAATATTCCAATTTCAAATGTCCAAAAATTCCGGGTTCGCCGTCGAAAATCGAGTGAAAAAATCCCACTCGGATCGATATAAATATCTCGAAATTCTGTGCCCGAATCTGGATCAAATCGCTATGCAGATAAAATAATATACGTACATCCTACGTATTAATTTCCAATTGATTATTACTTACATCAATTCTCTTTTTTTCACATTTATTTTGATTTCTATTCCCTTATTCACAATTTCCCTTTTCACCACTTTTATTAAACTTTCATTCAAATATTAACTCAGTATATTTCTCAACTGCAAATTTACTTAAGAATTTCACCATCCATTTCTTACGTCCAGTTTAATTTATATACTTCTTATATTTATTTTCACTTTACCACTTAAGCTTTTATATCTATTTTCATTTAACTTAAATTTCCAATTCAATTTCACCACCAAAACTATCTTTATAAAAATACTTTATATAACTCGATGTTTCA
Source organism: Allium fistulosum (assembly GCA_030737815.1). Classification (NCBI taxonomy): domain Eukaryota; kingdom Viridiplantae; phylum Streptophyta; class Magnoliopsida; order Asparagales; family Amaryllidaceae; genus Allium; species Allium fistulosum. The sequence goes on from CM060901.1 coordinate 1,032,327,572, forward strand.
ACAAGTCCATCCTTGTTCTCACAGAAATTCAGTCAAACGTTGGCCAGGCGCAGGACTGAAAATCTATAAGTACTTAGTAAACCCGTTTTCAACACCCAGTGAAAATACTTGGAAAAACTTTTGTGAAAACGTAGAAACATTTTTGTGAGAACGCTCTGGAAATCATCACCCCCTCCATGGATCGCAGTTAGCCCGATGATTACGTCGCCATCCCGGCGAAAACCATAGAAAATCATAGGCATCTGCACCCCTCGATTACACCATGGAACTGCCACAGATCGCAGCTACACCCAGGGTTACGTTGCCATCACGGCAAAAACCATATAACTGTAGGCATCAGCGCCCTCGAATTTCGCTGCCAAATGAAACTTCACCACATAGATCGCATACTACATCAGTCGAGTCCCAATGTAGCCTATAGGCACTCACTGCCACACGACTTTCGCTATGTCCTCATAGATCGCAATCTACCGATGTTACGTCGCTCTCCCAGCGAAATCAAACGTAGACTTTAGGCAATCGCTGCCCCTCGACTTACGCTATGGAACGCAGTAGATCGCAGTTACACCAGAGTTACACTGCCATCACAGCATAACCCCAATGTCTCTATAGGCATCAACGCCCTCGACTTTCGCTACCCCAATCACAATCCACAGGAACTACAGTTTAGTCCGGACCTCCTCTGGGATCAAAATGTAGAACCCCCCTTAGGGCTCAAGGCAGAACCACCCAGTGGATCTCCTACTATAAGTTTCAACTCTAAATGGGAGCGCCTTTTTCCCCCTAGCATTCTCAAAACATTTTATACTATACACGTATAGTATCTTTCAAATCATACTCTTTATATGTCTTACATATAAACTTCAAAATCGATATCTCAAAATCGATAATTCTCAAACTTGGCTTTCCCACTTCTCAAAATTGATTTTTCCCAAAATCAAAGCCTTTCAAAATCAATTGGTCCCATTATGACCAGTTTGAAATTTGGAAAATAGTTTGTATAGTTTAAAATAGTTAAGTAGTGGTAAAATAGTAATTTGTTGTAAAATAGTTGTAAAATGGTTAAATAGCTAATATAAGATAGTTGAGTTTTAAAAAGAAAGGTTGTATAATAAATGGCTTGGAAATATAGATTTAAAATAGTTTATATTAAAATAATTTGTTTGAAAATAGTTTCAGAGTCAAACTAGTTCAATTTCCCAATCTCCAATTCAATCAATTTTAAATTTAAATATCCACTTCCATTTAAATTGATTCAATTTCAATTCAATTTGAATTAACTTCGATTCTCATTCTAATTCAAATAAATTTCCATTTGAATTAAACTTATTCAACTTCGATTACAATTCATTTCAATTCCACGTTTGAATTATTTCCAATTTCATTTTCACATTTTAAACCATCTAGATTTATACAAATTCGAGTTAAATTTTCAAATGTTGATTTAATTCCTTAAATCAAATTAAGCCCTAACATTTAATTTCACAACCCAACTCTTTAAAACAATTTAATTCCGAGTCCAAATTTCAAATATTCATTTAAATTATCTTTACTTAACTTATTTCAAGGTTCGAGTGAGAGTTAAAATCTTCTTAAGCAAATCAATTCTCAGAATTCAATTGATTTCCCAATTATACTTCAATTTTTTTCTAAAAATCCAAAATCATTTAAGTAGTTTCAAAATAAAGTTTTAATTCCATTTAATTTCAACAACGGACGTATATCATTTCAATCCACTCCTTAATTCATTCAAAACAATCCAATTTACAGAATTTGAAACCCGTTTGAGACCATACATAACTCCCCTTTCATTTTGACCCATTTAACTTCCTTAAGTTAAACCTCAATTTCATCTTGAAATTTCCAATTTCAGATTTTAGGTCAAACTTATTTAACTTCCCCTAAGTTAAATTCAATTCCATTCATTTAATCCATTCCAAATTTAATTTTTCTACCAATATCTTTTCCCACTTATAAGTTCAAAAATTTATTTCTCTTTGGGTTATACATCCCATCCTCGGGGGATTTCAAAATTCAACATTTCGTATTTATTTCAAATTATTTTAAAATCATATATATCTACATTTATATATATATATATATAATTATATATATATTTATCCATTTCATCTCAATCACACTTTAAATTTTAAACCATCCTTGGTTTTTTTTTGGGTTCAAAACAACTTCATCTTCAAACAACTCTTGTCTTTAAACAGGGTTTCCATATTCAAAAATATTCTAAATAATATTACTTATTATTTCCTTAACATTTTAAAACAATTTCAATTTTTTTTCTGGGTCTAGATTTAGATTTCCATAATTTAAATCTATCTCAATCTATAAATCGTACTTATAAAGATTTTTACTTCCTTAAACATTTCATTCTGCTTTATCATTATTTATTTTAAAAATAAACATCCCTTTATTAAGACCCGACAACCAATTTATGATTATTATCATGTCCAGAAATCAAACACGCCATACATTCCATCATAATTCACTATAAAATATAATAAAGGTAACTTATTTGAAACACTTTGAAAATTCCTTTGAATTTTCCAGGATTTAATTTTCAGGGTTTGAATCCATTTTTACTTAGCTTATTTGCAAAGTTAACCCTTATTAAATTTCTATTTGGTTATATGTGCTTTACCACTAAAATCTTATGGCCTTATTTAATTTTAATAACAACAACCAATTACCTTAATATATATAATAAGTAGAAAAGCTACTTCTTTATATATCAAAAATTTTAAGCTTATATAAAAATGATTTTTAAAACCGTTTTTATATATAAGAAAATAACAAATACGCTCTCATATAATACACTCAACTCATTCTAGGGTACTACTGACCCTATCTCTAATGAGTAATCCCCACCAGAGCCAAGGTTCTTGCTTAATTTTTCAGCTCTGATACCACTATGATAGCCCGAAAGGATTTTGGACCCCGAAAATCGACACTAATACGTTCATTGTATAGAGTGCCGAGCAATCGAGTGCCGAAAATCCCAGACTGTTAGGGTTAAGAAGAAAAAGAGGAAGAAGAAGAAACAAAACAGAAGCACAGAATCTCACAATCGCAGCGGAACAAAAATATAATATTTCAATTACAACATTTATACAAGGAAAAGCTGTAACTGTCAATATACATACAAGATATCAGAGTACAACAAAAACTGGATAGTTGTAACAACTTGTCCTCAACTGCTGTCTATACAGACCTAATGTATAGCGGTATATAATCTGTACGTCTTTGCCATCCAGCTTGTCTCCTGAGCTCCAAACGTCCCAACCTAAAAATCTGTAATACTCGGTCTGACCCGAGCATTACAATAAAGTAACACCCGAGTCAGGCTGGAAACCAGCGTGAGTAAACCCATCTCAAAATGAAATATTTTAGTTATAAAACTTATTTGAAAACCAGGGTAACTCGTATATCATTACGAGTGCTTATCTTGTTATAGTCTAACAGTTATTACACAAATCCATTGATATTTTCAAAAGTAATATCTAAGTACCGTTATTTTATTTTAAATGGTCAGTTTTATCCAATTTTATTCAATTCCAGCCCATACGATTCTATAATCAAATCCGTAAGGGATTATAGTGCTTATTTAATTGAAGTGGTTCCGGATATTGCTGATATCCGATCCCGGTCTCTTCGAATCCAAGTGAAACATTTAAAGGGTAGATCGTTTTAAAAATAAGCAATTTATTATATTGGCGTCACTATTTAAATATGGGAAGACTCGTCTGTCCCCTTAAGGGTACAGACGAGAATAATTTAAACGAGTAACAATGTAGATAGACAAAGATATGGATCGTTAGTTAATATAGCGATCAATAACAAATGTCAAGATGATCTGCTCCTTAGGATTTTATTATCTTTACTTAGTCGGTTTCATTTATATTTATATCCAATTTTTTCCAAATTAACCAATTCATTAACGGAAAAATAAATTATGGAGTATCACTAATCACTCACACGTTTAAGTCAAATAATAACATGATCAATTACCCTTTTGAACTATACAATATTATTTCTCTTTAATTTATGGATTTTAAATGGAATAGATTTTTAGTGAAAGAGAATATAAGTTATCTTATAAATATATAAATGTATAAATTCCAACCTTCCTTCTTTCTTTCTTTTCTCTTTTATTCTTTTTCTTTTCTTTTCTTTTCTTTTTCTTTACCTTTCCCCTATTTTCCTTTTTCTTATTTCTTTCTTATTCTTATTTTCTTTACCCCCCTAATCTGGCCCAACCCGGCCCGCTACCCTCCTCCCTTTCTTCCTTTCTTCATTTCTGCCTGCTACTTCTTTTCCCTCTCTTCTTCAAATCACCTAACCGTACACGCACGCCGTGCACGTACACGACTCCTCCGATCAACCACTTCCGCCGCCGACCCCCTACCCGAGTCATGCCCAGCCCCGACATCCCATGCCACCCCTTGGAACCCCGACAACCCATCAGTTCGCGAATCTGACCATCAACCCAGACCTGAGACGAAAACTACGATCACCACAATCGCCTCGTTCAGCCGCTATACCCAACCGTAAACCCTCAGACTTCGATCAGAGCTCCGCCACACCCTCATCTTCCACGTCCCCCCCAGCGCACGCCCCCAGTTCCTTTGTCACGACGCCATGGACGAGAAACCCGAGACCCAAAATCACCGCTCTTAAACCCTAAATCGAGATCGACACGCTATCCTAGGGCCCTACAAACCATCGTGTCATTTTTAGTAAGCTTGCCATCATCCAACGCACCTCCACGCCCACCCCTTCGCCATGAAAACAACCACCTCGCCGGGATTTGCCGAGAAACCCAAATCTGATCATATATCGATTCCTACCTCCACACTTGCTTAAAAATCTTTAAATAACTTCCAAAATTCAAGATTTTCAATAGCCATCGACATCATATAATCCATTAAATAAAACGTGATAGTTGAAACTCAACCATTCCTTAACTACTTACTGTGCCATACGCTTTACTCCTCCTATACTTCATACTTCTCACGGAATAAATTTTTAAAATGATCTATAATCGTAAACAAGCAGATTTTATTTTGATTTCCAAGCTTAAATCTATCTAGATCGTTTGGTTATGATTTTTTTTAGTTGCTGTTAACTGTTTTGTCAAATAGAACATGGAACATAGAAGGAAAAGAGTACATTGGTTTTCTTCTTGAGTTACAGGGTGTTAAACATGCTTATACCATCTATAACCGTATTGAATATCTTAACACACGATTACATACCAGGATATACGAGTTTATCCGAATTTACATATACATACCACTTCATTCAAGGATTAAGATATGTGAGGAAATGGGTTTTACTCACCTTTTCTCTTTTCTTTTGAACAGAGCAACATTTTTGAAAACTGCTACTACTTGGATTATGATCTTCCCTGACTTGAGTTGCTTTGATTTTTATTATGTTTTGCTTAATGGCAGTTTGTTTTATTTTTTTTTCTTGCTATTATCTTGTTCGAATACAGTGAATGGAAACAATGCAGTGATGGGTGTATGTATATATATATAGAGTGGAATTTTGCATAAGAAGCCAAGCTGGCTATTAGTATATTGATTTGAAAAATATGGACTTGATAAAAAAAGGTGATTTGATTTTATATGAAAAAGTTTTGATTTAATGCAATGATTTGATTTAAAAGATGACTTTGTTTAATATAGGGATTGGATTTTTCTGTTGACATTGATTTCTGGTTTTGTCTCCACTTTTGTTCGCACATATCTTTATATGAATTGAAATATTTTTATGTATATATATTCTTATGTATATACTTGCCCTTTTCTATTGTATAAATACATATATGCCTCACATATATATCCACCTATATATCCTTCCGTCATATATATACAATATACATTCTTACTTTGTCATGCTTACCCTTTTCATTTACATACATATACACTTCATATATATTAGCTTATATTTGTTCTCATATACAAACATTCACATTTATACATCTTTCCTATATTCTCCTTCACATAGCATTTATACATATATACACATTTCTATACTTATATATATTTTCAAATGTCATAAAGCTTGTATATATTTATGGATATTTTATCTTTAATTTATATGGTGGGGTTTTATATATACATTTGATTTTTTTTCTATAAGATTCATCATATCCATAGCTTTTTAATTTAATATTAATATAGTTCCGAAATCGATTTATATATTCAGATATTTTTAGTTACTAGAAACTCGTATATTCGTCTTGTAGAATCAATATTCCAATGATTTGAATCGGTTAATTTCCCGATTAACAAACGTTAAAAATCCGGGTCGTCACAATTGTAGTGATTGGAATTTTTGGATGCTATTGTAGCACTGACCTGTATTTTGATAATTCAAATACTATAAATATATTTTTTAAATTTATGGAATTAAAGGGAATTTGATATAAATATATATATATATATATTGTGGAATTGGATTTATTTTAAAGAAATTGAATTAGGAAAAAAAATATTTGAGTTTAGTTATACTTAACCACTTCGAATCAGTAAATGGAGATTTTTTTAAAAATGAACTATATAAGAGAATTTATAAATGGTATTCTAGAAATATAAAAAGGAGTTAAAGTCAATATTAAAAATACATTGGAAATTAAAAATTAGATTATAAAGAAAAGGACTTATAAAATGGAATTTTATAAATAAGATCGTTTTTATGGACAAAAGAAATTTAAAGGAGTTATAAAAATTTATAAACGATGTTTATAAATAAGGGAAGTCGATATTAGGATGATAAACTGGGAATATAAAACTTATAGGTGGAATTATATTATAATATGGAAATTGGGTGAGGGAAATAGTGGATTACTATTTTAGAAAAGTGAAAACGGTTAAGGAAATCAGAATAGAAGTGATGTGATGGAAGTCGAGAGGAATTCATAAGTTGAATTGGTCATTGAGATTTAAAAAAAGTATATTTTAAATTATAAGAATGAGTTTGTGTAAAAGGAAGATTTTATTATTTTAAAACTATGGAATTCTAACCCAGTTGAGATTTAAATACTTTGGTAAGTAGGTTTTCAAATGTTAAGTATTTATTTAATAAATTCTAACTTTTAAATTCGGCTTGAAAATCTATTTGTTTATCTAAAAATGAGTTATTAATAATATAAAGGTGTTTTCAATATTTTAAATAATAACTTAAACATATTTCAAATAAAATACTATTCTTTAAAGAAAATACTCGTTATATATATTGTTTGAAATGATTGCAAATTTATTTATAAATTCTCTTAAAATGTGTAAATGGGTTTATCAAAGGATGGGATTTTATAAGAGAAATCTTATAAATGGAATTATAGGAACTTAACAAAATTCTGATGTCTAGATGCGATAACTTCGGAAAGATTTTGAATTCTTTTAAAGGAGTTATAAATGGTGGATTAGGATTATAAACAAGTATAATCGATTTGGAAATCGTAAGAAGAATTTATTAAAAATTTCGAAGACTTATGATAAGTATGAAATATTTCCAAGTTAGATATTAAAATGATTTTGGAAATTTTACGTATAAATATTCCTAAGTGTCGAAAGGAAGGTTTTGGAGATATCTTTAGTGGAAAATGATTGGAATAGAGATATTTCCTAAGTGTTGTAAAAATATAAGTTGGAAATATTTCTAAGTATTGAAATGGTAAAATATCCTGTTATGGGTTCAAGTGTCGAATTTGTTTTCAAATATAGAAATATTGAAAGAGATTGAATATATATCTTGGTGAAGATGTTTTGGAATAAATATTTTGGAGATTTATAAAATATGGCCTAGTGTTTTCTTATGGATGTTTTATTGATAGTTAAATAACCGACTATCAATATTGGCCAATTTCGTTAATCGTTTCGAAGAGATCGGGATCGGATTTAATTATCCGAAAACCACTTCGATCTGGTTTGAACGTAACGAATGAATGCCATGAAGATGATGAAGACGGTGATTCGATTTGTCTGGACCTCGGACAACTTGTATGGATGAATGCTATCAGAACATCGTCATTGGAGGACGATGAGCATTCTAAGTAAAAAATTTCTTGAAAGGTAACGCTTAGCCTCGAACCTCACCAACCAGGAATGACTGAAACATGGGAGATGCAGCAAGGCTAAGTGGGTCGCACCCAAGTAGGGTATGTTATCACTTTTCAAGATGTCCACGGAACCCAATTTATCTTAGATATGGGTATACATGAAAGAAGAAGCGCTCGATAGTAAGGGTGGGAACACCCGGGGTGATAACATATTCGGTCTATCCAGGTTAGTGGTAGGCTGGTCTTGTGTAGCAGGGGATCCTGGCGTGGTCCTCGGTATATTTTTCTAGAGGTGTACTGTAGTGGGCGGTACCCCAGTGGCCCAGTCATTCGTTGGAATCCATTCTCCAATACGAGCTTACGATTTTGTTTGTAGAGCCTAGTATGCTGGAATTTAATTAATGTAACAATTTCAGCTATTTGAATAAGTACTTGTATTTAGACACTATTATAATATCGCTGGAATTTCTATAAAGTGTTTTGGTTATCGTAAGTTAAAAACCGATCGTGTTTATGTGTGGCGCGGTTTTACGAGATACCTTTGTTTTTCAAAGGATTTTGATAACTCTAATAATTCAGATTAAGTGTATTTTCTCACGCTGGTTTTCCAGACTGACTCGGGTGTTATTTTATTATAATGCTCGAGTCAGACCGAGTATTACAGATTTAGGATTGAATGCAATGGAGCTCAGGAGACGAGCTAGATGACAGAGACGTATCTCCATACTTGGCTTATATTCCGCTATGTAAGGACAAGTTATATAACTGTCCAATTTGATGTACTGACTGTTGTACTCTGACGATTATAAGTGTTAAATAGTTACAGATTCTTTTGTATTTAAAAATCTGTTATTATATATTATATTTTGTTCCGCTGCGATTGTGAGATTCTGTTGTTGTACTATTTTTCTTCTATCTATTTCTTCTTCTTTATCCTAGTTATTCGCTCTTTCATACACTTTGGGTTGAGCAAGGGAGAATTATTATCAATTCAAGGGGTACACAACTGCAAGTCGCTATATTTTGGTATCAGAGCGAGGTTAAGCGAGAACCTTGGCTCTGGTGGGAATTACTCATTAGAGGTAGAGCCAATAGTACTCTAGAATGAGTTAAGAGTATTAATAGATATGAGCACGTATTTGTTAGTGAATATAAAATGGTCTTATATTGTGCTAACTTATTGGTTGAGTGGTATATAAATTCTTGTCGAATAGTGGGATGCCACCAAATCGATAGGAGTTTCTAAACAATTGAACGCGATAAACGAACACAGTATGGTTTTGAAGTGGTTAAATGAAATCATTTTACCCAAATTATATCTTGATATAAAAGAAATAATTTTTTGGAAATTATTATAGTAGTGTGTTTGGTTATTACTATCATATAATCAAAACAAGATTATAAATGTTTATATAACCAAATAGACATTGTATAAATATGGATTATGCAATTGAGTTAAAAACTAAGACTTGATCAAAAACCAGAGTTTGAAAATTTAATTCCAGAAATTTTTGAAATGTTTTCCAAAGTATTTTGAGATAAATAATAGTATTATTATTTGAAGATATTTTTGAATAGAAAAATGTTTTTAAATGGATTTTTGAAGGTGATAATAGCACTGAAATCGCTTCGGTCGTTGGAAAATAATTCTGATGATGATCGCAACATCATCGGTGTTCATTTTCGAGTTTCTAAGTGATGGATTGATGCCGGTGTCATTGTTTTGGATTGTTTTGAGGAAAAACAAGTTTGTTTGAAAATTCCAAAGGAGAATTATTTTGGGATGGAACCAAGTGAATTTTTAAAAATTTCGACGGGATGGTTTGTTGAAACGAAGGGTTATATATATGTATATAATTGATTTCAAAGTAATTTAAAATAAATGTCGGGTGTCTGAATTCTGAAATCCTTATTTAAATAATTTAGAGATAATTAGGAAATAAGTTATAAACTTATAAATTGAAAATGATTCTAGATAAGAAAGAAAAATATGGAAAGTGAATTTTGGAAATAAATTTTAACTTGAGAAAGTCAAAATGGATGAAATTTTACTTGAGCTAAGTTAAATAGAGTTGTATTGGAAATGATATCGATTGGGACTAAGAGATCAAATTAAATGGAATTCAACTTAAGTTAAGTTGAATAAATTAAATTTTAAAAATTTAATTGATTGGGTTGCATTGAATTAATGTGGTGCATTAATGAAATTGGAATTTAACTTAAGCAAGTTAAAGTAAATCAATAAATGAAGTGATTTTAATAAATAGGATTTTAACTTAAGTGAGTTAAGTTAAATTGAATGAATTAAATTTAACTTAAGCTAAGTTAATAAAAATTTGGTTGAATTTGGATTGAATTGAAATAAAATTGAATCGAGTTATATATGATTTTGAATGGAATAAATAAACTTCAATGGCTTATAAAAATTGAAATGAATTGAATAAAAATATATTTAGGCTATAAATAAATGTATAGTCTCGACTTAAAAATAAAATAGAAGCATACTCGAGTATAAAATTGATGGAAATGTGGAAAATAAGTTGTGTAACTTATAAAATTGAAAAGTAAAATAGAAAATCCAAAATAAAAAATGATTTTTTATTTTTGGTGAGGAAATAAAAATCCAAACTTGAATTTAAAATGAATTTGAACTCAAGTAACCTGAAAGAAGTGATTTTTAAAGTAAAATCAGATGTGGAATTATAAAAAGGGCAGCGAACTAATTAAATAATTAATTAGTTAATCGAATATGAAGATGGAATTTAATTTGGATTGTGGATTAAAAATGGATTTTTGAAATGAAACTTGAGTTATAAAATAAAATTCGACTAAAATTGTAAGCGAATTAAATATAATTGGAGACGTGATCAAATGAAATGAAATTAGATTGAAATGGTAATGACTCAAGTTATAAATAAATCCAATTGAAGTGTAAATGAATTAAATATGGCCTTGATATCATTGAAAAGAATTCAGGAATGAATTCGAGTATGGAATTAGAAATTTGAAGTGGATTGAGTGAATGAACTAATTAAATAAATTAGTATATGGAATGGAATTAATTGGATAAGAACCAAATTAAATTGAAATGGAGTTTGTTGCAAATAGAAATGAACTTAAGTGTTTGCTAAAATGATTGAAATAAATAACTTAAGTTAATATTTAATAGAAGCTTGGCTTCGAGTAAATTTGTGAAATGGCCATTAAATAAAATTTCATGGAATGATTTCAAGCCAAGTAAAAGTGGATTTAAATGGAATGCAAAATGAATTGATTGAGAATCAATTAGAAATGGAATAGAATTAAATATAAATTGATTTGGAATCAATTTAAAATAGCTATAAGCTGATATAATTATTTTATTAAATGAATATCGTCGAATTGGCATAGAAAAAAATTGGTCGTTTGGCGTAAATGGAGTAAACAAAATTATACGAATCAAATGGAAAGTAAATAAATTGATTTTTAATCAATTTGGAAGTGATGTGAGTTTGTTTGGTCTAAAAATAAATTGAATGCATGTAAAGTGAGTTGAAAATCATTTAAAATTGAATAAAATGATATATGGATCGATTGAAAGTGATTAAATTGGTACCTGAACCTTATAGATTGCTTATGATATATGTTTAGCATGCTAGTTTATGAAACTTATGTGTTTACACTAGTTAAATAAATGAAATGTCATGGAATTTCATTTATTTGGTGCTTACGTGTTTAAATTGAGTAAGTACAGGTACCTGGAGCTGTTTTTGCTTGACTTTGATTTCGCGAATTGCAAAAATAAATAAGCTTGCTTGCTTAAAAAATGCTAAAATAAGGTACGTTTTCGGATTAAATACCGCAAAATATAAATATTGTTATATATATTTTGTTTTTCGACCGTGTGGGTCGATGTATATGTATTTATATCTCTTGTCATATTGCAAAAGGTCCTCCGTACAAAGGAGACTCTGCCGAAAATTTTCGAAAATTTAGGGTGTTAGAAAAATTTTGAAAAATTTTTGTTAACAGAAATCGATTTCGAATTTATAATTGAAATAAAGGGTTTTGGAATTAGAATTGAAAACTAATTGTTTTGGTAAAGACTAAAAAGATTAGAAAAGTGAATATCAAGTTTTCATGAAGTGGGGTTTGAAAAAGAAATAGGTTTCGAGCATTCTTTCTGCCTTAGCAATTTCGGGGACAAAATTATTTTAAGGAGGGAGGAATGTAACGACCCGGATTTTTCGAAGTTTGATTTGGAATAATTAAATGGTTTTAAATATTGAATTTGATTTACAGATTGACTTTGAATATGAATATTTAGGTTTATTTATAAAATAAATTCATAATTTAAATATAGCAATTTAGTAGATAATTTAATTATTGAATTTAATAATTGAATATTGGTTAAATTATTGTATCTTGAGTTTTAAGCTCGATAAAAATAATTTAAAGGCTTGTAGAATTTATATTAATAATAGTGAAGATAATAAAAGTTTTAAAATTGAATTTAAAAGTGATCTGTTTAATTTTAAAAATTGTAAAAATAGCGATCTGGGGCACAGTCTTGGATTTCAACGAAATCAGTTCCATTGGATCCGTAATATTGTATTATTATCGGATTTCAAATTTCGTAGCTTTAGGAGTTATCGTTTGGTCATACGGGATATAAACACGCTAAAATTTATATCGAAAATTTAATATAATAATTGGGTCCAAAAAGCTATCTTCTCCATACGATCGAATTAGGGCTCTAAAGCTTTTCCACTGCGTTTGGAATAGGGGCATAACATTATGAACGCCTAGCGGCACGCCTCGATAGGAGGTCATGATTTTAAGCTATGAATTCGAGACGATTTAAATTTAAATAATATATATATATATATATTCATTGACTTGACAATTTCTTTTACATCAGCTTTAGTTTTCTTTTCAAGTCACTGTTCACCTGTTCAAACACGCAATAATCACGTCCCCTTCCTTTCAATTTAATCACGGCCTCCTCTTCTTCCTTTTAAAAATCATGAGCCCTTATCCTTTACGTCCAACCCAAAAATTCAAAACATTCGAACGAATAACAACCTTGTTCCCAAATTTTAAATCATGTCTTCCCTTCCACCATTCAAAAGAATTTCGTTCGAACTTATATAAAAAAAATATTGTATCGCGATGGAAATCGACCGCAATTCCATATGGGTGCGGCGGCATCGAAGGCGGCGACTTGAACGATTCGATCGAAGCTAGGATTTCTATGGTGTTTGGGTTTTGGTGTACGCATGTGAGAGGAAGAGGTGGTCCGACCTCAGATAGATGTAGCGGCAGCGCGGTGTACTGAGGAGGAGGCGAGCGTGGAAAGGAGGCAGTCGCGATTGGGGCCGAGCGACGCGATGGTAGTAAGGGGATGCAGTCGCGATTTGGGAGGGAATGGCAAACGCCTGAAGTGGTGTAGTGGAGGGTCGACGACTTGTAAGTGGGAGACGCGATCGTATGTTGAGGGCAGAGGCGCTCGTGGAGGAGGGCGATAGTGGGGTGATGCACTCAAGAGGGCAATCGCTCGACAGCGGGGTGCGTGTAGAGCTGCGACCTGGATGGGAAGTGGAGGTATTCTTCAGCTCTGTTTAATTAACTTTTGAAATCAAATTGTATTTAAAATTCATAAAAAAGTGATTTGTTGATTAATCACAGGAAAAAAAATTGAAATCGCTAATTTATATTATTCGAAATTTCCTTATACGAAGTTAAATCGCTTGGAATCAATCGTACGGGATTGTAGTTGCGGAATCTACGAAATAAAAATAAAATTGGAACGGATTTGCAAATAAAAAGCAAAGGTGAGTAAAATCTCACTCATTTGGATAGCTGGTATAATTTAAAAATGTTGAAATTAATTTATTGGTTGATTTTATAAATTATTATCAGTTGAATGTTATGTATATATAAAAGTATATATATATATATAGTATTTGGAGTGATATTCCCGCATACTATAGTGGATGAGACCCAATGCGCCTCGCATAATAGCGGATGACCCTATATACTGCGATATCCTCCTCGAAGTGGGATTGGTATTTATTTTATGCTGTATTAACATCTGTGGATGCAGGGAAACAGGTTGGAGGGAAACAACTGGATTCCTTAAATTTATTGTTTATTTTTCATATATAGTGATATATGATTTGTGTAGAATAATCAATTATAGATTATTGTAGTGATTGGAATTTTCGGATGCTATTGTAGCACTGGCCTGTATTTTGATAATTCAAATACTATAAATATATTTTTAAAATTTAAGGAATTAAAGGGAATTTGATATAAAAATATATATTGGAATTGAAGTTATTTTAAAGAAATTGAATTAGGAAAAAAATATATTTGAGTTTAGTTATACTTAACCACTACGAATTAGTAAATGGAGATTTTTAAAAAAATGAACTATATAAGAGAATTTATAAATGGTATCCCGGAAATATAAAAAGGAGTTAAAGTAAATATTAAAAATACATTGGAAATTATAAATCAGATTATAAATAAAAGGACTTATAAAATGGAATTTTATAAATAAGATCGTTTTTATGGAAAAAAGAAATTTAAAGGAGTTATTAAAATTTATAAACGATGTTTATAAATAAGGGAAGTCGATATCAGGATGATAAACTGGGAATATAAAATTTATAGGTGGAATTATATTAGAATATGGAAAATTGGGTGAGGGAAATAATGGATTAATATTTTATAAAAGTGAAAACGGTTAAGGAAATTGGAATAGAAGTGATGTGATGGAAGTCAAGAGGAATTCATAAGTTGAATTGGTCATTAAGATTTAAAAAAAAAGTATATTTTAAATTGTAGAATGAGTTTGTGTAAAAGGAATATTTTATTATTTTAAAACTATGGAATTTTAACCTAGTTGAGATTTAAATACTTCGGTAAGTAGGTTTTCAAATGTTAAGTATTGATTGAATAAATTCTAACTTTTAACTTCAGCTTGAAAATCTATTTGTTCATTTAAAAATGAGTTATTAATAATATAAAGGTGTTTTCAATATTTTAAATAATAACTTAAACATATTTCAAATAAAATACTGTTCTTTAAAGAAAATACTCGTTATATATATAGTTTGAAATGATTGCAAATTAATTTAAAATTCTCTCGAAATGTGTAAACGGGTTTATCAAAGGATGAGATTTTATAAGAGAAATCTTATAAATGGAATTCTAGGAACTTAAGAAAATTCTGATGTCTAGAGGCGATAACTTCGGAAAGATTTTGAATTCTTTTAAAGGAGTTATAAATGGTGGATTGGGATTATAAACAAGTATAATCGATATGGAAATCGTAAGAAGAATTTATTAAAAATTTTGAAGACTTATGATAAGTATGAAATATGTGACGCCCCACCTCTATACCCACGCTAACCAAGAACACTACGATGTAGTGCTGTCAATTAGCACGGAGAATGAGGCTGTGGAGGAGCGACCATCCATGTAACTTCTTTGTGCGAGCACCGATACGTCAGATAGTATAGAATGCATATCTTTTAGGGAGGAAATCCGACATACCGATACAAACACAAAGCTATCACACGGTGGCTATATATAATCTTCGGAAACAAACACAGAAATAATCATAACATAAATCAGTCACAGACATCCATATCACAAAAGCGGAAGAAGATATGAATAAATATATAACACATGAAAGTGTACATCAGAGTAGTGGTCAGAAAGATCCACGATAATACAAAAGAATAGCATCACGTGCTATACAAAAGAATAAGTACACAACATAGAGTCTATATCTCAAAGGTGTACATCCAAAAACTACTAATCTATGTAGTTAGCCAAAAGTCAGAAATATCCTGAAGAGAAGTCAAGCAGAAGCACCTGTAACATCTCGGTCTGACCCGAGTATTATTTATAAGAAAATAATAAACGGATCAGTCTAGCTATAAATATCAGATGATATGGTATAAAGTAAAAGGCATGACATGAACATGAAATAACCATAACGACATACTACTATAAGTATGTAAATGATAATCAACAAAAGATTAACCAATATCACAAGAATCTTCTCAAAGATTAGGTAGGGTATCATACCCTAAACTTGTATTCATAACAAGTCAATAACACATGAATTCACCAATGCACAAAAAATGATATCATATCAATGAAAATCATGAAAATTGGTGAAGCACAAAATTTCAGAAATCATCATCAGAAATCCAGAAAACACATAAAAAGGGGGGAGGCCTAACACATGAATGGGAGCATGAAAACTCACCTACGCGTAAACACATGACGAGAAGCTATCTCATGGAAGCTATCCATTAAATTTTCACACAGGAATGGCCCGAAGACCGTAGGGTGCTACCCTAGATATGTGATGGCGAAACATCACATAAACGGGGTATAGTCTCCCATGCAGACAAAGAGACATCGCTCAATCGCTAGTCTAAATCACAAAAATGATCGTCATGATCATAAGGAAGTGTCAATCACACCAAGCTAGTAAATATATGAGTTTAGCTTCATGTCCCATAACCACTTGCTTAACTTAAATATTTACGAACAAGCTGTAAATCTTCACTAGGAAATTGTCACAAAAAGGGTTCAATCGAACAAGTCCAAGAGCTAACCGACGAAGTGAACGCAAGCGTTTCATACCACTCGTTTTACTAAGTCGTTTAAGTCGATTTCTCATTCGAGTGAAGTAAAGGCTTGTATATACTAGTAGATTGAAAATCGGTTTGAGAAAACGAACTTTTGATATTTGAAATAGTGTTGAAATCGCTTTGATGAAAGAGTTTTGATATTTACTATTAGTATTGAAACCTTCATATATCTTTAAAGTGACAAGTCATAAAACGATTGTAGAAACAAATCAATTCACGTTCGAAGACGTGAGTAAAGTTCAAAGAAGTCAATCCCAAAACCATCAAAGTAGAAATTCTGATAAATGTTTTTCAGATGAGATTGCCTACGCAGAGTAATACGGGGTTCGACCTAGTGAAGGCAAGCTGGTCAAGCGACCTAAGGAAAAGAGGTCATACGACTAGCAGAAGAACAGGTCGAACGACCTAGGGGAAAACAGGTCAAACGACCTAAGTGCTAACTCGCGAGCGACCTAACGAAGTGCGCGACCTAACAGTGAGGCGCGACCTAAGGATGTGCGTGACCTATCAGTGAGGCGCGACCTAAGGCCTTACGACCTAAGGGAAACAAGATCTTGCGACCTAACGGAGTTAAGTCCATACGACCTTAGAAGTAAAGGCCTTACGACCTAACAGAGTTACGCGACTTAAGGTGATTCGCGACCTAAGGATGTGCGCGACCTATCAGTGAGGCGCGACCTAAGGCTCGCGACTTAAAGTTTGCCTGGGGAATTATAGGTCGGCAACGACCTACGACTTAAGGGTGAACGACCTAACATTTTTCCTGGAGATTATAGGTCGGCAACGACCTAAGACTTAACAAAAGTCGAGCGACTTAGTGGTTTGCCTAGGAATTTTAGGTCGGCAACGACCTATAACCTAAAGCTGTTTCGACCTACGACTTATTTCCCTGCGACCTAAGCCAGAACGACCTAAGCACGCAAGCGACCTAAGTCTTAACTCGTGAACGACCTAAGAAAGTGGAGACTTTTCAACACGCGAGCTAGCAGCCTGGACGACCTAAGGAGGGCAGAACGACCTAGGGCCAGATTTTGCAAACAGCACTGAAACTTGAGTTTCTCACCAATTCAATCCAAACCAGTTGCAAACATTAATGCTAAAGTGATAGGAAGTCATTTCCAACAACCCAATAATAGTTATAGGCGAGATGTGAGATTAAAAATCTCACTTTTTCATGGAATTTGATGAAGATGGAGATTTGAGAGCAAAGCAAGAACACCAACAAGCTTGAATCAATGTTCTTCACGTGAATTTGATGTTGAATCTCGGATTTGCAATAGAATTTGTGTTTGGAGTATTAATTTCCACTTCCCACCACCATTTTTGACAAAGCTTGAAGTGTTTTGATAAAGTGAGGAAGATGGTTGGGCTGAACTAAAGGGGTGCAATCCAAACCAAAGTCAAAGGCGGGAAAACGTGCCGAAAAGTTCACTATCTCCAAAAATATCGAAGTTTACACTCAAAAAGATCGCAAACGTCATTTTGAACTCAATGGAAGTGGTCTCGAGTCCTAATTTGACCGTATGCAAAAAGTAGCTTTTTGGACTAACATCCGACTAACGATAAAATATTTAAATATAAAATCGATAGATATGCGGGTTGTTACAAAATATTTCCAAGTTAGATATTAAAATGATTTTGGAAATTTTACGTATAAATATTCCTAAGTGTCGAAAGGAAGGTTTTGGAGATATCTTTGGTGGAAAATGATTGGAATAGAGATATTTCCTAAGTGTTGTAAAAATAGAAGTTGGAAATATTTCTAAGTATTGAAATGGTAAAATATCCTGTTATGGATACAAGTGTCGAATTTGTTTTCAAATATAGAAATATTGAAAGAGATTGAATATATATCTTGGTGAAGATGTTTTGGAATTAATATTTTGGAGATTTATAAAATAAGGCCTAGTGTTTGCTTATGGATGTTTTATTGATAGTTAAATAACCGACTATCAATATTGGCCAATTTCGTTAATCGTTTCGAAGAGACCGGGATCAGATTTAATTATCCGAAAACCACTTCGATCCGGTTTGAACGTAATGAATGAATGCCGTGAAGATGATGAAGACGGTGATTCGGTTTGTCCAGACTCAGGACAACTTATATGGATGAATGCTATCAAAACATCGTCATTGAAGGACGATGAGCATTCTAAGTAAAATTGTTCTTGAAAGGTAACGCTTAGCCTCGAACCTCACCAACCGAGAATGACTGAAACAAGGGAGATGCAGCAAGGCTAAGTGGGTTGCACCCAAGTAGGGTATGTTATCACTTTTCTAGATGTCCTCGGAACCCAATTTATCTTAGATATGGGTATACATGAAAGAAAAAGCGCTCGATAGTAAGGGTGGGAACACCAGGGTTGATAACATATTCGGTCTATCCAGGTTAGGGGTAGGCAGTCTTGTGTAGTAGGGGATCCCAGCTTGGTCCTCGGTACATTGTTCTGGAGGTGTACTGTGGTGGGCGGTACCCTAGTGGCCCAGTCATTCGTTGGAATCCATTCTCCAATATGAGCTTACGGTTTTGTTTGTAGAGCCCAGTATGCTGGAATTTAATTAATGTAACAATTTCAGCTATTTGAATAAGTACCTGTATTTAGACACTATTATAATATCACTGGATTTTCTATAAAGTGTTTTAGTTATCGTAAGGTAAAACCCCGTCGTGTTAATGTGTGACGCGGCCTTACGAGATACCTTTGTTTTTCAAAGGATTTTGATAACTCTAATAATTCAGATTGAGTGTGTTTTCTCACGCTAGTTTTCCAGACTGACTCGGGTGTTCTTTTATTATAATGCTCAGGTCAGATCGAGTATTACAGATTCAGGATTGAATGCTATGGAGCTTAGGAGATGAGCTGGATGACAGAGACGTATCTCCGTACTTGGCTTATATTTTGCTATGTAAGGACAAGTTATATAACTATCCAGTTTGATGTACTGACTGTTATACTCTGATGATTGTAAGTGTTAAACAGTTACAGATTCTTTTGTATTTAAAAATCTGTTATTATATATTATATTTTGTTCCGCTGCGATTTTGAGATTATGTTGTTGTTGTTCTATTTTTCTTATATCGTTTTCTTCTTCTTTATCCTAGTTATTCGCTCTTTTGTACACTTTGGGTTGAGCGAGGGAGAATTATTATCAACTCAAGGGGTATAGAACTACAGGTCGCTACAGGTTGATCTGAAAAACTGTGAAATAGATTATCTAAATAAATATAATTATACTAATTTATTATCTAATAAAATCAATTAATTAATTTATAAAAAGATTTCTTTTTTTTGCTATAATATTGATTCAAAAAGAGTTTTATAACCAAAAACAAAGCTATATTCATATTTATAATAAAAATATATTTATAAGCCTGAAACTGGCTAAATTAAAAAAAATTAGTAAAATATTTACAATATACTTTTAATAAGATTTTAAAACCCTTAAGTAATATTTTTAAACTTTTCGAACATTCGTTAGAACAAGAAATGAACAAATATATATATATATATATATATATAACTATGGAGTAAAATTACTCCATAATATATCAACGATCATCAAAAAAAATATCGCGTGACCCAAGTTAAGTTCCATCAAACTTCGATCATTTATAAAATTCACACATCAACGTACAAATAATTATTTGATTAAATTTGCAAACGGACAAAATTTTGTTTGTATTTTGACACTTCCAACTCAGACAAATAACCAATAACCAAACAACTATCAATCCTAAACAAACAATCAAATCATACAAGGATGTGTCACGCTATTTCGATCAATAACATCTATATCACTCAATTTTATCTCATCCAATATATCAAACATTTCGTTTAACAACAATTCAAGTAATAAATGTGATGATTATATATATATGTATGTATGTATGTATGTATGTATGTATATAGTAAGTAAATGATAGATATAGTTATAAGTTAAGGAAACTCATCGAAACTACATTCAAGCTATCTTATTAGCGACTACTATAAGTATTCAAGCTTCAGCCTCTTCCATGCTAACACCGATCTTGTTTTGGCCTGCCTTGAATGCTGTCCCAGCCGCGCGCATCATGAGCGAATGCGACCACACCCAGCCAAGATCGCAACTTCACGTGGTCACTCTCCTTTGCAGTTGCTACATTAGGTCATGCAGCCTCCTCTGAGTCTCGACGTCGATCGTTTTCCCTCATTTTCACTTGTGCACATGATAATCTAGGTCGTCTCGACCTTCCTTTCAATCACAAAAGTCACCGTGAACTTCCTCCCTCATGCCATCGAACGTCGACATGCCAAGCCTCGTCGCCTTTGTCCAATACTTTTTTTTAAATAATGGAACGCGATTTTCTTTCAGAAGGATTTAGGGCTCCCATTTCAGAACATAGATTTGAGCTTGAGTAGAAAATGGAGAGTGCTTTCCAAAATCGGGTGGAAAATATAATGGACTAGGGCTCATTTATTTTGGGTTGATTATAATTAATCTATTTTGCTAATTTTCGCCTTTTCTTTTCTTTTAACTTTTCAATTTATTTATAACTGAAGTTCAATCTATTTTAATTTGATTCACATCTCATTCTACAAATTATATTTTTATCACTGGGCAATTTTATTCGGTCCGACCTCGCTTATTTTTATATAATAGTTCATCGTTCTATAACAAAATAAATTTATTTTCCATTCATTCAATCCTCATATTTAAAATTATTCATGCTTCAAATATTTCATATTTAATTTAAACTAATTTATTCGATTTCAATAGGTCGTTTCAAAAAGAATTTATTAGTTTAATTCAATTTATTATAACAAAAATCCTCTATTAAATAGAATTCAATTAACTAAATTTTTATTTTCAAAATATAAATCATCACAAATCGAATTCAAACAGTTTTATTTTAATAAAATTTATTAATTTATACGACGTAGAAAGCAGGGCTATTATAGACTTCCTCCCTTAAGAAAATTGCATCCTCGTAATTTCCTATAGGAAAGTCGACATACTTAGCTCATACCCCGATTTCTTCATAATCAACGCTCTTCTATAAAACTCAACTAATCGCTTCTCTATGTGGCTCTTGCACTCCAACTCATTTTTATCGTATGAAATGTTTTAAAATAAATTCAAATAATGACTCAATTGAATTCAAACATTTTTATTTTAATAAAATTTATTGATTTATACGACGTAGAAAGCAAGGTTGTTATATTAACTATCATGTTATAAATATAAATTAACTTTTGCCTATTAGTAAATTATTTTTTGACATATTATGTATAAGTGTAAGTAGAATTTATTTGTACATATGTTCTGTTATTTATATTTTTGTAAAATAGTAATATGGACAACAAAAGCATATATAAAGGACGAATGTGTCCGTTGCGGTGTAAATCACAACACCTATATATATACACATTAACTATCTAAACTGCTTATATGTTGCACCTACCCTTTAAAAATATCAATATATTTGATACATTCATTACTAAACATTTGAATTTAAATAAAATTAAACTTCTTTTTAACTAAATAAAATAAAATAAGATTTTATTTAAAAATTGATTAGATTGGATCTAGTATACCTTTAGAGTTCATAGGCCCAGTAGATAAGATAGCAATTTTTTTTGAAATCAACCTATTTCTTCCGCTTTCGACCAACCCGGTTCCAATGGATTCAATATTCAATACACTCAATATCATACCATATCCTATACAATGACTCAAGAGAATAGCCATCATCATTGATGTTCCCGTACAGTAGGTAGTTGAACCTATGACAAATGGGCCTAAATGTCACTGAGTCCCAATAATGGTGGATCTAGCCTATTTGGTATCTCCTCTCGTTTGATCAATTCATTATATTTTCCATGATCTCGTAATGATAGTAAATTTTCCTAACTCTCATTTAACCAAATATCATTAGGATTTATTAACTTGATTCATATTCAATATACTCAATATCATAACATATCTTATACAATGAATCAAAAGAATAGTCGAAGAAATATTATCAAACCTCCTATACCACTCGTATTAGGATATCATTTATTTAAAATTTTCATCATATAGAAGTTCACGCATCTCACATGATTCAACCATTTATTGATCTAGAAGGAGTTTTATTATAAATAATTATTTCTAAAGTCTTCATTACAATTTCAAATATCAATATTGAATTTAAAGAGGTTTGATTTGGAAATTTCTATTCTTTTCCCAAAATCTTTGTAACATCCCCCACTCGGAGGCCCAAAACTAACGGCTCAGTCATCCATAGTTATTAATCCTTGGTGACCAAATACGGTAATGTTAGATAAATTGATATACCAGAAACACATGGATATGGAAAAAGTTTAAAATTTCAAAACAACTTTCACATTCCATTCCAAACTCATTTCAACATTCTTTACATAATCTCACAATGTCAACCACGTTAAGAAAAATATAATTATTATAATATACTCCAAGAGCGACATATGAACATGCCCCCTTGGCGATCAGAGTGTATAATGGGCAATAAACAACTTTGCCTTAACAAAACAACACAGCAGAATCACATGAGAAAGAACTTAAATAACTACATGCTTTCTGCACGACTCTGGAAGCTTTTTCGTCTTAAGAGGTACCTGAAAACCTCAAATCTCAAACTACTCAAAATCAATTAAGTACCCAAGAGTTTAAGGGAAAAAATAAACTTCAAGTCAGACGTAAAGCCTAGTATGAATAATAATATGCCATCTCTAATCATTTAGATATCCAGTGAGACCACAACACTTAGCGGAATGGGTTTTCCCTCACTAGTATCTTAAAAAAAATTATGAACCATTTTCTATGCTCCTGTATCCATAATAGTTAAATTAATTCAAAACTTTATTGTGTGATGATATGCAAAAGAATTGAATCAATTCTGAATTACCCATCCCCATTCATTTTTAACTATCTGTCATAGTTATAGTTTTTAGGATTAGTATTAACCTAATAGTTTTCATAGGCTAACTAATAACCGGTTAAATATTTATGTACTCCCTGTCCATTTATATAGTTTTCATGGGATCACTATGAACCTATTGGTAACTCCAATATCATTTTTTATATCCTAGATTTCATGGGCTGACTAGGAACCTATTGACTAACTGTCAATATCAACACTTTTTCTTTTATCCTAGTTTTCATGAGCTGACTAGGAACCTTCGACTATCCATCAATATCTTTCATTTTCCTTACAAATGCTAAAAACTACAAAACAAATGCAATAGATGAAGCGGATAATAGAATTTGTCCATACGATGATGAAGATCTCCAGCTCTTCTCCAGAAACTCCAACCGTCTTCAACTAAACCTGAAACTACCCGGATCTGACCCGAGTATAAAAAATACTCGGATCGGGCTTGATAAACCAGCGTGAGATACTTGAAATTTAAAATGACTATGTTATCAAAACCTTTGAAAAGAAGGGTATGTCATAAGACCGCGCCCACACAGAAACATGGACGGGTTGTTACCTTATGATAACCAAAACTCTTTTATACCAAAATTGATATTATGTTTAATGACAGTCCTTTGAAAACACTTTTCAAATAAACTTATTCAAATAAGGTATTAATACCCGGATTAAGTCTAACGTAATATATCCGGACTGGGTCAATGGAACATACCGAACGGAATATAAGATACCGGAAGGGGTAGCTGAAATGTTTGCAAGTCATTACAACTATTTTGGGAATACAATCAAAACAGTAAAGCACGTATTGGAATTGGATTTCCAACATGATAGGGAACCTCGAAAACCACGCATAGCAACCGAAATCCGGTGGTTTTTCATGCAAGGACTCACACATCATTATTCCTCATATTTCCACACTTCTTGATATTCAGTGGCTTCTCATGTAAGGACTCACATGCCACAATACCATACAATAAGGGTCCCATTGGTGACCTAGATCATACACCACCCTTGTCATACTTAGCCTAATATATGTAACATAGTTCCTGTATCATTTTCGAGATGTGAGGCTTGGGAGTGAGGTTACGCTCAATTTCTTCAAAGCCACGCTTTGATCATAACAGGTTCCACTTTGAATGCCACATTATCATTCATGTCACTTGACTGATTTCTAGAAAAGTATAACTTTCTGAGCTCGTATGTCTCGGGAAAGGTGTTAAGCTAAAGAAGTTTCCTTCTCCGCCACCAACTGATATATTTTTATAGAAACCACTCAAATGTGATCTAGAATACAATGTCAGAGAAACATCCATACAAGTTTGTTCTAGGACTGAACGAAACTGAAGGCACTTTCCTCGGCCATTACTAAGCGAGAAGCCCTTGCAATTAGAAAAAATCTCCACAACGAGGAGACCACTGCTATAAAAAGCTCTATAATGGGAGCGACCCAGAGCATGTCAACAAGCAGTCCTCACGCTATGAAGATCCTCGGTCTTCAATAATCATCATCTTCAACATGTCTTCACTTTCGAACGTATACATTGGTTCGAAGGGGTTTTCGGATAGGATCACCCAAATCCGACCCTGGTTCCTTCGAAGCCAATTATCGATAAAAAGATGTTAAGTTCATAAGTGGATATCAATTATCAATCAATTACTTCATCTTTTATAAAATCTCTTTCTTAGATATATTCTTTTCAATTTATTCCATTTTCTTTTCAAGAGTATATGGAATCATTAAGCCTCATTTATCAAATCATTTGGTTTATTTAAACCTTTCTTAAATCCTGGAATAATTCCATATCATTTTCTCTTTTACTTAGGAAAACTTTTCCAAATCATTCTTTTAATCTTAATCAAAGATTTCTTATATTCAAGTTATAACTTTTAACTTAGGGAAAATATTTCCAAATCATTTATTAAATCTTAATCAAAGATTTCTTATATTCAAGCTATAACTTTTAACTTATGTAAAATATTTCCAAATCATTTATTAAATCTTAATTAAAGATTTCTTTCTTAACTTCAAATCATATTCTTGCAAATCAAAGATTTTCATAATAGAGCACTACTGCCCCTTTAAATATGGGAAATTTCACCTCTAGGGATTAGTGGCAAGTAATACTACATTATGAAGATCTTTGTCTTCAGTGATCATTGTCTTCAATATGTTTTATTTCGAAAATTAGTTTGAAGGTGTTTTCGGATAGGAATCACCTAAATCCGATCCCGGTTCTTCAGATAGGAATCACCAAACCCGATCCCGGTTCCTACATACTAATCATCAAATAAAAGGTGTTATGTAACATCCTGAAATTTTCAACCATTCGCATCCAAACATGTCGGACTTGAATTTCTCAAAATATCAGATTGTTAATTTAAATTTGGCAAAACTCGGCATATACGGTAAATAAATAATCACAGCATCACAGATACAGAGTAATATAATAATAATGCAGCGGAAACAAAAGAATAGTAGTTCATGAAGTTACTATATATATATAACAGAGTTAAACAAGATACAACAGAGGTCACGAATACATAGATGTCTCAATACAATAGTCAAATACAAGATCTGAATACATCACTGGAATCAACTGAATGATTGAAAGCAGAATCAATAGATGGATCTCCAAGCGAAGCTCCAACTCCAAAGGCGAGTCTTGAATACTAGTACACTCAGTCTGACCCGAGCGTAAAGCAAAACACAAAACACTCGAGTCAGGATTAACATTCTTATATCAATAAATCCAACTCAAGTGAAATATCAACTAAAATACAAGTAACTCAAAGGATGTTTAGGATAACCATCCTCTAAGGATCCGTTAAACTATCTATTATGTAGTAATATACTCTATTATAATAATGTCTATAGTAAAGTAAACTATTAAAATAGCGTTAAGGCTTTACATTTTCCACCTTAACACATTTTATATATTCCCATAGTCCATACAGTACCATAATCTCCCCCGTACTGGGCGTCGTCAGAGGGCACTCCATAGGTATGGTACAAAACAAACTCATAGAAGACGCGCTAGGGTAGGTGACACGACACAACTAGGCAATGCCAGGGTAGATATACCAATTACACTTCCGGGCTGGTGGTAACGTAGAGCCGCAGCAATCGCCCACCTCGAGCCAGACTCCCGAATCAAAGGTGCGCACCAAATCAATCACAAAGTAATTGAATGGCATACGATGGAGTGTGTCCGATAAGAGGAGCTACCTCATTGGCTCGTCAATTGCTTCTGTTTTAGCCACCTTATGCTAACTCACGGGAGTTAGGTCCATGTATATACCTCATATATGATCGTCGCCACCATCCTACTTCATTCTGGAATCTCCACCATGTACACAGTTGTTAAAGTGGTTTTCGGTATTGGCAGAGAGTATGACAATATCTGATCCCGGTCTCTTTAACAACCAACTGTTATTATAACACCGCGGTCATTTCAAAATAGTTTATACTTCAAAACCAAAATATCATTTCCATTTCAAAACCATATCAAAACGATATCATTTTCACTTCAAAACCATATTAATACAATATCATTTTTCACTTCAAATATATCCATTTCCAAAATCATAACACTTCAAAGTTATAACATTTCGAAATTATAACACTTTGGAAATCATAACACTTCTCTTTAAACAGTTTAGATATTAATAATAGTATATAAAATAAAATAGTTTATAAAAATAAAATAGTTTAAGTTAAAAATAGTTTTATATTAAAAATAATTAGTATATTAAAATAGTTTATAATAAAATAGTTTATATTGAAAATGGTTTATAATAAAATGGTTTACAATAAAAATAATTTATAAAGAAAAAAATATATAATAGTTTTAAATATAATTTAAAATTCTTTACATAATACAATAGCTTTCTTAAATTTCACAAATCGATTCCAAATAAACTTGAATTCCAAAATTCAAATTTTATTTAATCCCAATTCATCAAATTCAACTCAATTCAGTTTCTCAATAAACCATTTCAAATTATCGATTTCAAATACATATTTGAACCATAAAATAAGCCATTTCAATTTCAATATATATTTAAAGCTTTAAATATTAAACATTTCAAACTAAATTTGATAATTTCATATATATCTTAATTTAACTTCATTATTATTTAGTTTAAAATATTCACTTAATAAATCCAATATCATTTAAACAAAACCCCAAATTACAATAAACTAAATATTTCCTTCAATTTATTTAAACTTGAAATATTCATTTAAATCACTTTTAATCAAGATCAAGTTATAAAATCATATCCTTTAAACATCTAAAATTCAATAAGTTTCAAATCTATTTAATTAAATAAATTCCTAATTAAATACCATTTCAAATCAATTTCAAATCTATTTTTCCAACCTTAATTTATTAAAAATTATTATAAACTCTATATTTGCAAATAAAATTTTAAAATCAAGAATTTAAACCTTATAACATATATTTATATATAATATCTTGAAATCAATATTTATTAAACCACTATATTTCTTTCCAAAACCATAGAAATCATTTTCAAAATATTTATATATAGACCAATGGTGTCTGTATATAATTTTCTATCCTATGGTCAAGTGATACTGATATTTATCATTTCAATCCGCAATTTAAATATATACAGGTATATATCATTTCAACCCGAAATTCCAAATTCAATTCAAATGAAAATCGCTTGGGTTTATCATTTCACCCATAACGGTTTTCTCCTATTCTACAGATCGTTCGGGTATGTATCATTTCAACCCATAGTAATTCTATACTAACAGGGAACTTGCAGAGTGATAACAGATATAATAATAACATAACATGCATACATCATTAATATAATTAACAGATAATGGTGTCAGGTGTCACTGGTGAACAGATAACATATATATAGCAATATAAATAACTAACAGCAGCATATTTCAGTTGTCGTTCCAATTGAAATCAAATTTAATAAATATAAGAACATTAATCGTGAGTGATTGCTCACCTTTCGAGGCTAACAATGAACGAACATGGAATGAGTTACGAATCCAAGCATGAATTTTGAAGCAAAGCACGATGGAACCAAGTTTTACAAACAGAGCTGATAAATTGGAAACCAAGAGCCAAAAATCAGTTTGATATTACTGAAATGGAATGAATATTATATTATTTTTCCTTAAACCCAATATTTAACTTAAATACATATACATTTTCTCAATATTAAATCTAAACATATAGATATTGTAATCAAAATATATGCATATTTCAAAATCATAACATAACTTATATATATATTTAAACTCATTAAATTTATATTGTCAACATATAGTAGATATAGTATATATATTTAAATAATATATAACTAACCTAAAACTCATATATAATACAAACCCATCAGATCAAGTCTACTTATCTACACAAACCAGATATATTAAAGAAATATATACACACATAAACGTGCCGCTAAAATATGTAAATAAACTCAAAAGCTCAGTATATAGCTAATATAGTTTAACAGATCATATAAATAGCAAATATATATTAAATGAACAGAGAACTTAAGTCAGCAACATACATTTTAACAAATACATTTAGTTACTAAATAGTATATACTTCTTATATATCATATACAACAACACATAATGAAATACTTATACATATATACACACGTTATGTATCATACAACATAATATATGCTTTAAACCCCAGATCTGACTTGACATGGTTTAGATAACAATATACATATCTTTCGTAAACTTATAACTAAACCTCAAACATTTCAAATATATGTAACTATTATATATATATATATGTACAGATTATAAAACTCATATAACTTATAAAACTAACATATTATCCAGCTGCAGCTATTTTAAAGAAACCATATATATCAATACTATCAACAAGTATACTCCTTTATATTATAATACATCCTATAACCAAATTCATAACTTAGAAAGTCTGGGAAAACACACACGTGCCATATATTATGTATATAGCCTCAAAAAAAATTTATACAATAAGCAAACTTTAAAATATATATTACTTTATAATATAACGTATATTAAAACACATATTAAAGTTTTAAACTAAAACCCCTATATTACAATTGAAACCAAACTCTGGAAAACACACACACACACACACACACACACACATATATATATATAGATACACACACACATATAGCAATAGTAAAATAAACTCACAATATATATACATATGTAGGCTGCCTATAAAATCATATATATATATATATATATTAAAGTTATTTCACATATTATATAAATACCTGTATACGAAAGGAAGGATAAGATTGTCAAGAGAGGCTTGCTAGAAGATGGTGAGGCGGCTGCTGATGTGCCTTGGTGGCAGGCTACAGCCAGAGAGAGGAGGGGTAGTCACGCGAGAGACGAAAGAGAATGGGGAGAAGGGCAGCCTTTCTTGGCCTGGGATCGAAGTGTACTTGACTTCTCGGCCTGGTTAGGTGATAGCATGGCATGGTCGGCAGATGGAAGCTGAAGGCGTGCGGTTTCATAGGGAGAGGAGAAAGTATAGGATGAAGCGGTGATAGGCTAGTTGGTGACGAGAGGAGTTGTTCTCATATATATTATTATTTCATACCAGAAGAAATGAACAGACCACAATATATGAACTGAAACAAAATTTTACTGAAATAGTGGGATGTCAATGGTCAGAGAATATCAAAAGTTAATAAATAATGGCTATTTATTTTCATACGGTGGAATATGAAAGGTAAGGGAAGTTAAAAGATTAGATGCGGAACCGATACGGAATCGTTCCGTAGATTTCGCTATTTCCCGGACTTCGAAATTTACAATTGAATATATCGTAAAGATCAGCTCAACGAGACGATCAAAACAGTATACAGATATCAGTGGTATGACCATCATATCAAAAATCGATGTCGGTACCAAAAAATGCTGCAAATCCGTCGAAAATAAGATAAACAGAACAATAGCAGTCAAAATTTGACAAAACGAAATATGACGTCTCACTCAGAAGATGATTTACAAATTTATTATATAAAAATATTCAGGTTTGGAAAACATTTTATTATCATCAAATATAAACTGATTTGAATTTAAATAAAACTACACCATAAAATAAACTTCCATATTATCTGATGAAAATTTACCATTTGTTATGTTTAAATGGACGTATTCCAAATATTAAATTTATATTTCAAAATTTAATTATTCAAAATTTCACAAAAATTCAATTAATTACGTAAATAAAACAGTTAAAATTTACGGGTCGTTACACTCTCCCCCACTCAAAACTTTTCGTCCCTGAAAAGGAACGAGGTAGGAGAATAGAAACAACCAGAAGGAAAAATAGATTTGAAAAACAAAATAAAATAATTAATCTAACCCATATAAATTTAAATTTAAATTAATTAATATTCAATAATTGATTTTAAATTCAAGGTATTTCATTAAGTTAATCTAATTTCAATTTATTAATTCCTTCAAATAAAATTTATTTTATTTATCTCATTTATTATTCAATTAACTTATTATTCTATCTTCTATTACCATTTTATAATTAAAATTAAGTGTATAACATTTATTATAAACACTCAAATTTATTTATAAAACATTTTATATTATATATTATCCAATTACATATTCAACTTCTGAATAATTTAGGTAAGTTATATATTGGAAATGCAATTGAGTATTATACAAGTAAACCTTTTCCCAACTCAATTATTTCAAGGTTTATATATTTATTCAAAAAAAATTGGATTTATTTATAATTAAAATCATTCTTTAACATAATTTAAGAATTAAATTTACGATACACTTCAAACCATTTAGAGATAAATATATATACATTCAATATATCACATCAAATCTATAATCATATACCAATATATATATATATATATATATATAAATCAAGTCATATTTTAGTAATTCAAATCAATTTAATTTTCCAAAACAAAAGTGTAGCAAAGCTACAGAATAGTCTCTCCACTTCAAAACTCGAAAATGAATGTCGATGATGCTGCAGTCATCACCAAAATTATTTTCCAGCGACAAAAGAGGAGAGTACTGATTTAATCTTTTATTCTTTGAAAATCATTTCTATTCGAAAATACTTTAAATAATATATATATTTTAAAACTTCAAAACCAAAGTTTGAAATCACCGAAAATTAAATTCTCAAATTCTTACCTTTAAATTCATTTGAATCCTAAATCAATTTATAAACCAAGTTTATAATTCATTTATTAATATTATGCCATAGTCAATGGTTTACAAAACAATAAATAAAAATCAAATATTATCACTTTAAATAACTAATTCATTCAACTATTAAATTTTAGAAAATTATACTTAAATATAATATAATCATACAACTTTATTCCATTTACCAAATTTGAAAATAATATTGTGTCAGTTTTCTCTGTTCAAGTGTTTTGGAAATCCTATCGATAGCTTTGATCAGACGAATCGATTGAAAATCCAAATGAACATAACAATTCAAACAACACAACATATAAAATTATTTATATAAATTACAAATACACTCCCTCACTCGATGATTCAAAAATGGATTTCAAAATAAGGATAGAGATTCAAATTAGAGGGATCGTAACCAAAAGAATTCAACTAGAAGATAGGCTCGATAAGAAGATAGATAGATTTCAGAGAGAGAAAAGAATGGATAGATTTATATAAATCGCGGGCAACCTTAACCGGGTCAACCGTGACTACAAGAATAAGATCGATGCAGAATCTAAAGGCAACTCGACATCTGATCGATAGAATTCGGCATAGCAAGAGATAGCAATATCTAAACCGACGATACAAAAATCTCTGGTGAATCAATGCCTATTGTAAAGGAGTTTCACCCCTTTACAAATCATTCTAAGATTGGCGGGACCGCCGACTCATTAGAGATCGAAGTGGAGTTATGGGATACTCCAGAATCCAGAAAACACGAATAGGGAAGACAAGGATGGATTTCAGAACAAGTGGGAGAGTTCCCAAAATTCAAAAATAAACCGAGTCAGAGGAAGAGATTCAAGCACGAACGAAAGTGATTCTGTAATTAAATCTACTATATATGTTAAGCTTTGCCTAAAACCAGAGCTCTAATACCAACTGTAACATCCTGAAATTTTCAACCATTCGCATCCAAACATGTCGGACTTGAATTGCTCAAAATATCATATTGTTAATTTAAATTTGGCAAAACTCAGCATATACAGTAAATAAATAATCACAGCATCACAGACACAGAGTAATATAACAATAATGCAGCGGAAACAAAAGAATAGTAGTTCATGAAGTTACTATATATATAATAGAGTTAAACAAGATACAACAGAGGTCACGAATACATAGATGTATCAATACAATCGTCAAATACAAGATCTGAATACATAACTGGAATCAACTGAATGACTTAAAGCAGAATCAATAGATGGATCTCTAAGCGAAGCTCCAACTCCAAAGGTAAGTACAGAATACTGGTACACTCAGTCTGACCCGAGCGTAAAGCAAAACACAAAACACTCGAGTCAGGATTAACATTCTTATATCAATAAATCTAACTCAAGTGAAATATCAACTGAAATACAAGTAACTCAAAGGATGTTTGGGATAACCATCCTTTAAGGATCCATTAAACTATCTACTATGTAGTAATATACGCTATTATAATAATGTCTATAGTAAAGTAAACTATTAAAATAGCGTTAAGGCTTTACATTTTCCACCTTAACACATTTTATATATTCCCATAGTCCATACAGTACCGTAATCTCCCCCGTACTGGGCGTCGTTAGAGGGCACTCCATAGGTATGGTGCAAAACAAACTCGTAGAAGGCGCGCTAGGGTAGGTGACACGGCACAACTAGGCAATGCCAGGGTAGATATACCAATTACACTTCCGGGCTGGTGGTCACGCAGAGCCGCAGCAATCGCCCACCTCGAGCCACACTCCCGTATCAAAGGTGTGCACCAAATCAATCACAAAGTAATAGAATGACATACGATGGAGTGTGTCCGATAAGAGGAGCTACCTCATTGGCCCGTCATTGTTCCTGTTTTAGCCACCTTATGCTAACTCACGGGAGTTAGGTCCACGTATATACCTCATATAGGATCGTCTCCACCATCCTACTTCATTCTGGAATCTCCACCGCGTACACAGTTGTTAAAGTGGTTTTCGGTATTGGCAGAGAGTATGACAATATCCGATCCCGGTCTCCTTAACAACCAAACATTATTATAACACCGCGGTCATTTCAAAATAGTTTATACTTCAAAACCAAAATATCATTTCCATTTCAAAACCATATCAAAACGATATCATTTTCACTTCAAAACCATATTAATACAATATCATTTTTCACTTCAAATATATCCATTCCAAAAATCATAACACTTCAAAGTTATAACATTTCGAAATTATAAAACTTAGAAATTATAACTCTTTGGAAATCATAACACTTCTCTTTAAACAGTTTAGATATTAATAATAGTATATAAAATAAAATAGTTCATAAAATAAAATAGGTTATAGAAATAAAATAGTTTAAGTTAAAAATAGTTTTATATTAAAAATAATTAGTATATTAAAATGGTTTATAATAAAATAGTTTATATTTAAAATGGTTTATAATAAATGGTTTACAATAAAAATAATTTATAAAGAAAAATATATATAATAGTTTTAAATATAATTTAAAATTCTTTACATAATACAATAGCTTCCTCAAATTTCACAAATCGATTCCAAATCAACTTGAATTCCAAAATTCAAATTTTATTCAATCTCAATTCACCAAATTCAACTCAATTCAGTTTCTCAATAAACCGTTTCAAATTATCGATTTCAAATACATATTTGAACCATAAAATAAGCCATTTCAATATATATTTAAAGCTTTAAATATTCAACATTTCAAACTAAATTTGATAATTTCATATATATCTTAATTTAACTTCATTATTATTTAGTTTAAAATATTCACTTAATAAATCCAATATCATTTAAACAAAACCCCAAATTATAATAAACTAAATATTTCCTTAAATTTATTTAAACTTGAAAGATTCATTTAAATCACTTTTAATCAAGATCAAGTTATAAAATCTTATCCTTTAAACACCTAAAATTCAATAAGTTTCAAATCTATTTAATTAAATAAATTCCTAATTAAATACCATTTCAAATCAATTTCAAATTTTTTTTCCAACCTTAATTTATTAAAAATTATTATAAACTCTATATTTGAAAATAAAATTTTAAGATCAAGAATTTAAACCTTATAACATATATTTATATATAATATCTTGAAATCAATATTTATTAAACCACTATATTTCTTTCCAAAACCATAGAAATCATTTTCAAAATATTTATATATAGACCAACGGTGTCTGTATATAATTTTCTATCCTATGGTACGGATATTTATTATTTCAATCCGCAATTTAAATATATAGGGGTATATATCATTTCAACCCGAAATCCCAAATTCAATTCAAATGGAAATCGCTTGGGTTTATCATTTCACCCATAACGGTTTTCTCTTATTCTACAGATCGTTCGGGTATGTATCATTTCAACCCATAGTGATTCTATACTAACAGGGAACTTGCAGAGTGATAACAGATATAATAATAATATAATAGGCATACATCATCAATATAATTAACAGATAATGGTGTCAGGTGTCACAGGTGAATAGATAGCATATATATAGCAATGTAAATAACTAACAGCAACATATTTCAATTATCGTTCCAATTGAAATCAAATTTAATAAATATAACAACATTAATCGTGAGTGATTGCTCACCTTTCGAGGCTAACGATGAACGAACATGGAACGAGTTACGAATCCAAGCATGAATTTTGAAGCAAAGCATGATGGAACCAAGTTTGACAAACAGAGCTGGTAAATTGGAAACCAAGATCTAAAAATCAGTTTGATATTACCGAAATGGAATGAATATTATATTATTTTTCCTTAAACCCAATATTTAACTTAAATACATATACATTTTCTCAATATTAAATCAAAACATATAGATATTGTTATCAAAATATATGTATATTTTAAAATCATAACATAACTTATATATATATATATATTTAAACTCATTAAATTTATATTGTCAACATATAGTAGATATAGTATATTTATTTAAATAATATATAACTAAACTAAAACTCATATATAATACAAACCCATCAGATCAAGTTTACTTATCTACATAAACCGGATATATTAAAGAAATATATATACGCATAAACGTGCCGCTAAAATATGTAAATAAACTCAAAAGCTCAGTATATAACTAATATAGTTTAACAGATCATATAAATAGTAAATATATATTAAATGAACAGAGAACTTAAGTCAGCAACAAACATTTTAACAAATACATTTAGTTACTAAATAGTATATACTTCTTATATATCACATACAGCAACACATAATGAAATACTTATACATATATACACACGTTCTATATCATTCAACATAATATATGCTTTAAACCCCAGATCTGACTTGACATAGTTTAGATAACAATATACATATCTTATGTAAACTTATAACTAAACCTCAAACATTTCAAATATATGTAACTATTTTATATATATGTACAGATTATACAACTCATATAACTTATAAAACTAACATATTATCCAGCTGCAGCAATTTTAAAGAAACCATATATATCAATACTATAAACAAGTATACTCCTTTATATTACAATACATCCTATAACCAAATTCATAACTTAGAAAGTCTGGGAAAACACACACATGCCATATATTATGTATATAGCCTCAACAAAAATCTATGCAATAAGCAAACTTTAAAATATATATTACTTTATAATATAACGCATATTAAAACACATATTAAAATTTTAAACTAAAACCCCTATATTACAATTGAAACCAAACTCTGGAAAACATACATATATATATATACACATATAGAAACAGTAAAATAAACTCACAATATATATACATATGTAGGCTACCTATAAAATCATATATATATATATATGTATATTAAAGTTATTTCACATATTATATAAATACCTGTATACGAAAGGAAGGATAAGATTGTCAAGAGAGGCTTGCTAGAAGATGGTGAGGCGGCTGCTGATGTGCCTTGGTGGCAGGCTACAGCCAGAGAGAGGAGGGGTAGTCACGCGAGAGACGAAAGAGAATGGGGAGAAGGGCAGCCTTTTTTGGCCTGGGAACGAAGTGTACTTGACTTCTCAGCCCGGTTAGGTGATAGCATGGCATGGTCGGCAGATGGAAGCTGAAGGCGTGCGGTTTCATAGGGAGAGGAGAAAGTATAGGACGAAGCGGTGACAGGCTAGCTGGTGACGAGAGGAGTTGTTCTCCTATATATTATTATTTCATACCAGAAGAAATGAACAGACCACAAAATATGAACCGAAACAAAACTTTACTGAAATAGTGGGATGTCAATGGTCAGAGAATATCAAAAGTTAATAACTATTAGCTATTTATTTTCATATAGTGGAATATGAAAGGTAAGGGAAGTTAAAAGATTAGATGCGGAACTGATACGAAATCGTTCCGTAGATTTCACTGTTTCCCGGACTTCGAAATTTACAATTGAATATATCGTAAAGATCAGCTCAACGAGACGATCAAAATGGTATACAGATATCAGTACGACCATCCTATCAAAAATCGACGTCAGTACCAAAAAATGCTGCAAACCTGTCGAAAATATGATAAACGGAGCAATAGTAGTCTAAATTTGACGAAACGAAATATGACGTCTCACTCAGAAGAAATGTGAATGAAAGTGAAGAAGGAGGTGGATATTTATAGCAAAAGAAAGAAGTGATAAATTTACCAAAATAACCTCTTACCAAATTACCAAACTAACCTTACTTCAATCCAAAGCAACCTCCGCTTTTTCAACACTTGACATCATCCTTTCACTTCTTACTTTATGTCTTAATCCCTTAAGAACTAAGCTAAGTAAAATAATAATTATGTTGGTTTGTGATGTGATATTGATTTGATGTTTACTTTTTCTTACTTTTGTTAATTCTTACTTACTTTTACTAATGACTTCTAGAAGTTTTCTAATTATATTTAGTAAAAGTAAACTTGATTAGTGAATTAATTAATACTTACACTATTTGAATATATTCTCCTATATAAGAAAATAAAGGTGCGACAACTTTGCGACAACTTTTAATCGACAAAATGTTTTACGGTCACATTTTGACGTTTTAGTTAACTATTTGTTTATGTAAACCAAATTTAAAAATAGATTTGTATAATTTTATTTAAAAATATAAACACTTATAAATTAATTAAAATAATTTATTTAATCATTGAAACTTACTTTTCTAAAATCTGCATTTTGTCACTTTTGTCGATATAAGCAAATGTTACTATTTTTGTGTATACTTCTCTTTTCAAATCCTATCTAATATTGTTTGAATCATATAAACTTACCTAATTTATATTTCAAAATCACTTTAAATAATATATTTAAAGTGGTAAAATTCTAGGTCGTTACATTCTCCCCTACTAAAAAGAATTTCAACCTCGAAATTACCCAAAACAAAAGTTTGCCCAAAATATTTATCTTTAAACTTAATTCCATATAATATACACAGATCATCCGTATGAAATATCTTATTTGGTCTCCTATTTGAATACACAACTTTATTTTCAAACTATTATCGATCCTCCGATCCTCTAGTGTGGATTCTGATCAGGCTTCTGGATCAGAACCTTTGCTTTCTTTGCATAGTGCTCAACTATGACAGAAAACTAAAGTACCTAACCATAATCCCTCATCAATGTTGTCGTTAAGAATCGAGTGATAAATCCTTTTTCGGACCAGTGTAAACACCTCAAAGTTCCGAACTCGAATCTTAGATCCAAATTTGTGCGATGAAATGATCTACATATAATATATGTATTTATTAACTTTCAAAAACTTTTCATAAACTTTTATCTTAAGTTAAACATTTTATAAAGGTGCTTCTTTATATAATCCCTTTAATTATTTATTTCCAAATATTTTTATTATAGGAAAATATTCTAAAGAAACCATTTTTCACTCAAAAGATGATTTATCTGTATTATAATTTTTTTCCCACAATCCTTTAACTTAGTATATTTTCTTTAAAACTAATATTATTTATGAATCATTTCGTAAAACTATTATTTAAGTTTATTACATCTTATAAATTATGTACATCAATCATATTTTAAAGTCTTAAGTCCAAATCCTTAATTAATGCTGGAATTCATTAATAAAACATTTTCCAGGTTATAATTACATTTTTGAGGAGTCATTATTTTACTTAATAGTTCATGACTTAAATCTATATTTGTATGATATACCTTTACATACTAAGAGTATATGAATCCTAAATTTCAAATTGATTTTACTTAAATCCGTTTGCCTAACAAATTTAAACTTTGTTGTAATTTACTATTATCTCAAATTCATAAGTTATAAAACTTATTTCTTATTTAATACTATTATTAATTTTCTAGCTTTGAAAAAAACAAATTTTAAAACCACCCGTATTTAAATCCTCAAACTCTTAACTCTTAAATATGTTTTTCCTTTATAAATTATCCTTACCTTATTTCATTTACTCAAAGTATTTCACAATCTTTTACCAAAAGTTTTCATAAATTCTTTAGCTCTGAGTTAGATGTGATTTAGAAATTTTTGACTATCCAAAATCATCGTGAATCCTGGTTTATCTTATCAATTAGTGATTCCAAATTTATCTTTGGTTTAAAAACTTTTATAAATATTACTAATCAATTATTCACATTATTTCTTTAAATTAAAAAAATTATATAGATCGAGTAACTCCAAAACAATCCAAGGAACTGGGTACTACCAATAGTATCATATATCCTCTTAACAAGAAGATTAATATTTAAGAGAAGTGTTTACCATCCGAACACATCTCTTGCCCATTTTTAGTTTATTTTCGAGCCAATCGAATTAGTTATCATAGAATGCCTCTTTTTATTTGAAATAATACCATTTTCAAAATACTTTAGAGATTACTTTATAAAACCTTTTTTTTGTAAATTCATTTTATCTTATATTAATTAACTTCATTTAAATTTCCAAAACTCTTTAAATTACTCGAATTTAAATTATCATTCCTTTTATATTTATCTTTTTACACAATCGTTTTCTATTATTTAAATACATTTTTATCTTACATGTTCATTCCTTAAACAAATCTTATTATCAAACACCTTATAGTCAAATCGTGAAACTTATTTCATAAGGTATTTGTACTTAAACCTTTAAATCAAACAATTGATCAATTTATGATAGTAACTTAACATTATCATTTCTTAATTTATTATTTTGGAATAAGTATTAAAGATCTTAATTACCTTATCAGATTTCTTACTTATCGATTATCTTTATGAAACATCTTATAGTCAAACCATGAAATTCTAATTACAAGATGTTCAGATTTAAATTTCACTAATCCTGATTTCTAACTATACAACTTTTCAAAATATATACTTTATATTCAAAATATAATCCTAGGTAAAATTACTTCATTTACCAATTTTTTCAAAATCATTGTGTCGGTTCGCCTTGTTTAAATGTTTAGGAACCCTCATCGATAACGGTGATTAGGCGCATCAATCTGAATCCATAAATCATTCAACGGATAAATCAACACAAAACAATTTATTAGTCACTAACAAATACGCACTCATATATAATCCACTCAAACTCATTCTAGGGTGTTCTAACCCTATCTCTAATGAGTCACTCATCCTAGGGTATTACTAACCCTATCTCTGATGAGTCTTTACCCCCACCAAAGCCAAGGTTCTCACTTAACCTTCAGCTTTGATACCAAATGTGACGAACCGTTTTTCCGTACCCTTTGAATCGACAATAAACCACACATGTCCAACTCAAATTGCACGAATAAGCGGATCATTAAGGGTAGAAAGAAAATAAAGACAGAATAGAATCTCACACAAATGGAATAACATATATTATTTCAATAATAATCAGCGGAAAATTTTAAAATACAATATCAAAGTCTAACCTAGATTCAGCCTGGACAGTTATAAACCTCTATCCTTACAAATGCTGAAAACAACAAAACAAACGCAACAGATGAAGCGGATAATAGAATTCGTCCATACGATGATGAAGATCTCCAGCTCTCCCCTAGAGACTCCAACCCTCTTCAACTAAACCTGAAACTACTCGGATTGACCCGAGTAATAAAAATACCCGTATCAGGCTTGATAAACCAGCGTGAGATACTCGAAATTTAAAATGACTTTGTTATCAAAACCTTTGAAAAGAAGGGTATGTCATAAGACCGCGCCCATACATAAACACGGACGGATTTTTACCTTACGATAACCAAAACACTTTTATACCAAAATACACTTGATATTATTTTTAATGACATTCTTTTGAAAACACTTTTCAAATAAACTTATTCAAATAAGGTATCAATACCCGGACTAAGTCTAAGGTAATATATCTGGATTGGGTCAACGGAACATACCGAACGGAATATAAGATACCAGAAGGGGTAGCTGATATGTTTGCAAGTCATTGCAGTTATTTTGGGAATACAATCAAAACCGTAAAGCTCGTATTGGAATTGGATTTCCAACATGATAGGGAACCTCAATAACCACGCATAGCAATCGAAATCCGGTGGTTTTTCATGCAAGGACTCACACACCACTATTCCTCATATTGCCACACTTCTTGATATTCGGTGGCTTCTCATGCAAGGACTCACATGCCACAATACCATACAATAAGGGTCCCATTTGGACATCTTGGTGACCTAGATCATACGCCGCCAGTCACCTTGAGGCATCATACACCACCCTCATCATACTTAGCCTGAAATATGTAACATAGTTCCCGTATCATTTTCGAGATGTGAGGCTTGGAAGTGAGGTTACACTCAATTCATACAAAGCCACGCTTTTCATACAAAACCACGCTTTGATCATAACAGGTTCCACTTTGAATGCCACATTGTCATTCCATGTCACATGGCTGATTTCTAGAAATTATAACTTCCTGAGCTCGTATGTCTCGGGAAAGGGTGTTAAGCTAAAAGAAGTTGTCTTCTCCGCCACCAACTGATATACTTTTATAGAAACCACTCAAATGTGATTTAGAATAAAATGTCAGACAAACATCCATACAATTTCGTTCTGGGACTGAATGAAACCGAAGGCACTTTCCTCGACCATTACTAGGTGAGAAGCCCTTGCAATCTAAAAAAATCTCCACAACAAGGAGACCACTGCTATAAAAACTCTATAATGGGAGCGACCCAGAGCATGTCAACAAGCAGTCCTCATGCTATGAAGATCCTCGGTCTTCAATTACCATCATCTTCAACACGTCTTTACTTTCGAACGTATACATTGGTTCGAAGTGGTTTTTGGATAGGGATCACCCAAATCCGACCCCAGTTCCTTCGAAGCCAATTATCGATAAAAAGATGTTAAGTTCATAAGTGGATATCAATCATCAATCAATTACTTCATCTTTTATAAAATATCTTTCTTAGATATATTATTTTCAATTTATTCCATTTTCTTTTCAAGAGTATATGGAATCATTAAGCCTCATTTATCAAATCATTTGGTTTATTTAAACCTTTCTTAAATAATGTAATAATTCCAAATCATTTTCTCTTTTACTTAGGAAAACTTTTCCAAATCATTCTTTTAATTTTAATCAAAGATTTCTTATATTCAAGTTA
Organism: Allium fistulosum; assembly: GCA_030737815.1. Taxonomy (NCBI): domain Eukaryota; kingdom Viridiplantae; phylum Streptophyta; class Magnoliopsida; order Asparagales; family Amaryllidaceae; genus Allium; species Allium fistulosum. The sequence goes on from CM060901.1 coordinate 1,032,370,055, forward strand.
TAACTTTTAACTTAGGGAAAATATTTTCAAATCATTTATTAAATCTTAATCAAAGATTTCTTATATTCAAGCTATAACTTTTAACTTAGGGAAAATATTTCCAAATTATTTATTAAATCTTAATCAAAGATTTCTTTCTTAACTTCAAATCATATTCTTGCAAATCGAAGATTTTCATAACAGAGCACCAATGCCTCTTTAAACATGGGAAATTTCACCTCCAAGGACTAGTGGCAAGTAATCCTACATTATAAAGATCTTTGTCTTCAGTGATCTTTGTCTTCAATATGTTTTATTTTGAAAATTAGTTTGAAGGGGTTTTCGAATAGAATCACCCAAATCTGATCCCGGTTCTTCGGATAAGAATCACCCAAATCTGATCCCGGTTCCTTCGTACCAATCATCGAATAAAAGGTGTTAAGTGGTTAATTAACATTCAAAGAATTTGTTTCTTTTCTTTTATCTTGGAAAAACTTAAATATGATCTTTTAGAACATCCAGGCTTTCCTTTCGATCTGTTCCATCCCTCGTCTAAAAGATAAAGCGAAGGCCAGGTAAGTTCAGGGCACTAGTTGCTCCATTCCTAACCTTAATTACACACCTAGTTTTACTATTTAGCTCTCACAAGCAAGATAAATGTACTAGTCATTTTCGCATACTCAGTTTGTTATTACATTCAATATTCTTCACTTTTTGTTTAAGTGGTATAAACAATTCCTCTTAACCATTTATTCAAACTCTTATTAAAACTTCCAAATCATCTTTAAATTACTTAATTATTCTTTTAAAATCATTCACAGAAGATTTAGGAAAGAATTGTTAAGTATAAAACTACATTTCAAAAGTTATTTAAAATTGCTGCGAAAAGCATTGCGAAAAGTGTTGCAAATAGTGTTTTAAATGTTGTATTCTTCAAAATGACTTTTATATCATTTAGAAATCCATCTTTTCAAATTAAATCTCTTTAAAAATATTTTAAAAGATTTTTAAAATTTTATTTCATATTTTTAAAACATTTAAAATATCAATTTTAAACTTTGGTCACTTTACTACAAAAGCACGATTTTTCTGAAAAATTATTTTGGACATATTTAAAATATATATTATGAAATCTTGATTTTATTTCTTTATTTCTTTAAACATATTTAAATGTTTATAAAACATTTCTAACTCATTTTAAAACTATTTCCAAAAGGTTTAAGCATTCCTTATACACCATTTCATTTTCAAAAGGAAAGTGCTTTCCTTTGTGCTTATCGACGTGTATTAACGTGACTTGGTAAAACAAATTAACAATCATATCAAACAATTAATACTTGGCGATCAAAGTATATATAAGTATCCATAGCAATCATAACACATCATCAAACATGTATATATATAAATATAGATATTAAATAGAGTTTCTCACATAAACCAAAGCGATAAACTTCCTACCAACATTCTAATCAACCAACACTTCATTAACTACTTCCTACTCCATTAAACACTATCAAACAACACCCTCTTCCTTCCAATAGCTTAGCCAAGGTGTAACGACCCTGAATTTTTGACATTTAAAATATGAATATTTAATTGAGTTTAAATATTCGAATGATAATTTAATTTGAAATTCAAATATCAGAATGAATTTAGCGATTAAATTATTGAATTTAATTATTGAAACTGGGTAAAAATTTGAATCTTCGATTTTAAGTTGATTAAAAATAATCTGAAGGCTTAGAAAATTTATATTGATAATACTGAAGATAATGGAAGCTTCAGAATTGAAATTGAAACTGCTTTGTTCAGTTTTGAATTTATATCGTTTAGTCGACATTTAAAAATAGCGTTCCGGGGCACAGTCTCGGAATTCGACGAAACCAGTTCCATTGGATCCGGAATATTGTATTATTATCGGATTTCAATTTTCGTAATGTCCGGAGTTGTTGTGTGGGCGTACGATAAGCAAACGCGCTGAAATTAAATCGAAAATTTAATTTAATAACTGGTCCAAAAAGCTATCTTCTCCATACGATCGAATTTGGACTCAGAACCTTTTCCATTGCGTTCAAAATAGGCTGATAACATTATAGACGCCTGTCGGCATGTTTGATTCGGAGTTCGAGATTTCGCGTATTGCGAAATGAGGCAGTTTGAAAATAAAAATAAAATAATATAATGAACGGTCAAAGTCTATAACGTCTCCATCAGCCACCCTACCTTCTGAACGCGCAGTGATATTTTCTCCTTCGTTTTGAATCACCCTACCGAGATTTTAAAACTTCAGTGAAAATAAAAATTTATCAATGGCCACGACGAAAAAGAAAATAATTATCTTTCGTTCGAAATCAAAATCATGCCGCTACCCCTCGTCCCAGTTCAAAATTAATTCGAACGAAGAAAAGAACAAAAAGGAAATAATGGCAGCTGAGTTTCTCTTCGCAAACGAAAATCGAAATCGACGTTCGAGTAGGGGCTGGCGAAGCGAAATGCGCGTATGCGCGATGGGGGGTCGAGCATCGCGAGCGACTGGAAATGGGGCTTCGTCGTCGAGCACGGTATTGGCGAAGGCACGTTGGATTTTGAGGATTCGCGAGGGCGGAGGCGCGAGCATCGAGACGATTTGGAGTTGAGGCAGTGGGTCGCGAGCGATTTTGTGATGAGATGGGGTTTGTCGAAGTCGAGGAGGGGTTTTGCGACTGGGAGGCGACACAGTAGAAGGCAGAGGGGCGATGGTGGCGTGCGATTGGCAGGTCGAGGTGGATTCGAGATGGGATTCTCGCTTCGGGATTGCGGCCAAAGTCGAGTTCGACTTCGATCGTGAAGTTCACCGCGATTACAGAGGTATACAATTTTATTTTATATATGTATATAAAAAGAAGAATTGTATATTTCAATAAAAGTAAAACTGCTGTTGTTTGAAAAGAAACAGCAAAGTATAATATTCACAGATATTTTGGGAAAATAATTAGTTTAGATATTTAAAATAATGAATTTATATTGAAATAATTGAATTATTCAATTATTTTTGTTGCTGAAGATTTGTTCAGAAAAGGAAAAATTTAGTTTTGAGATTTATTAAAAAAAAGGGATTTGTTTAGAAATTAGAAAGTATTGGTTTAAATAAAACTATCAATTAATTTAACTATTAAAATGAAATCACTGATGAATCAAAATTATCAAATGAAAATTTATTATTCGATCTATTCGAATATTAATAAATTGTATAATTGTTTATACAAGGTTTGAAACCGTGAAGGAATGATCGAAATGGAATTGGGATTGCAAATTAAAGCTAAGGTGAGATCTTCTCACTCAAATGAAAGTGGATTTTCTTTTACAGTTATTGATTGACGATTGACTGTTTGGATGTGTATTAGATATAGTAGGATATATCTATATATATATAGCAATATATACATATTGGCATATGTATATATTGGATTGATTGATTTCCCGCCTCGTATAGCGGATGAGACCCTATTGCGCCGTTAGTAAGCGGATTTTTATAAAACCCATATACCGCGATATTCCACCTCGAAGTGGAATTGGTATTGTGCTAACATCTGTGGATGCAGGGAAACAGGTTGGAGGGATCCAACAGGATTCCTCAAAACATTTGAATTGATTTCACATGTTGTTTAATTGATTATTTATAATCTGTGTATGATTATATCTGTGATTGAATTTGTTGAGAGCTATAATTTAGCCGAATGTGTTTTTGGTATCGTTGGATACCAGAAATAAATGAAATTGGTTTTCTGAAATTAAAATTGAATTTTAGATGGTTTGGAAAAATAAAAGAATTTATTTAAAAGGAGATAAATTTGTTTGAAATCAAATTGATAATTGATTGGGTATTTAAAATAAATCTTTGAGGAATCGATATGAAAACTAATTTAATGTTGAATGAAAAATTGATTTTTGTGTTGAAAATAAATTTGGAAATCAATTTGTAAAATGATTTGGTAATTGGGATTAAAAGTTAGAACCAATTTGAAATGTGATTCGGTGTTGAAGTAAATTCAGAAATCAATTTGAAATTCGATTTGGGATTTGAAATAAAATGGAGAAATCAATTTTTAAAGTTGATTCGGGGTTGAAAATAAATATTTGGAAAACGATTTGAAAATTCGTGTAAAAGTGGATTTTTGGGAATGTAAATTCCGAATAGAAGTTGTAAAGGAAAGGGAAATTTGTTTTAAAAATAAATATTGATTTATTTTTTAAAGTGTGGAAAATATGGTTTGAAATCGGATTTTCAAAGTGATGAAGTGTGGAAATAAATTTACAAAATTTGAAATGTAAATTTGAAATAAATCGATAAGGATTTATCAAATTGGTTTAAATGGACCATAATATGATTTGAAATTAATTTTCCAACGTGAAGTATGAAATGTGATTTAAAATTGAATTTTCAAATGTGAAGTGTGAAATACGATTTGAAATGGATTTTCAAATGTGAAGTGTGGAAATATGTATATCTTGTGAAAAGATTTGAAATTTAATAATTTGGAAAAAATTATTTAAATTGGATGCTTGTTGTGAATGTTATTGATAGTTAAATAACCGACTATCAATATTTGCCTTTGAAATGACACTTGATTTGTTTTTGAAAACAAACGCTCATTATTCGGTTAAGCCGGGAGAGGACCTTTGTGTCATATAACCCATTCCGAATAGTGATACGTCGCGAATGGATCGCATTTGAAGACCGGTGTGAAGACCGGATATTTGTGAAAATGAAAGGACAACCCGTCGAATGTCTCTGCACCGAGTTGCTCCGGTATAGAGATTTATATCACTCTTTTTGTGATGGGAAGTCCGGACGTGATTAGTGAATATCCGGATTGCAAGGGCTTCTTTGGAAGTGCCTTCGGTTCCGTTCGATCCCGGAACGGACTTGTATGGATGTGTGTCTGACGTTACACTTTGAGATGTAAAGCTGGTTTCTATCAAATCATTTCTGTTGGTGGCGGAGAATTTATTCTCTTAGCTTAACACCCTTCTCTGAGACGTACGAGCTCAGAGGTTATGTAGTTGATGGTTACTAGTGATACATTCCCAATTTGGTAATGTGGCATACGAAGTGCTGATGATCATTGGTTGATCAAAGCGTGGCTTTGTGAAAAAGCGTGGCTTTGTGAAAAAGCGTGGCTTTGTGAAAAAGCGTAATGTTTATGGACGAGACTTCGTCGAGCCTCACAACCCGGTAATGGTCGAAACAGGAATGTGCGGCAAAGGTTTGTAGGGGTAGCGCCCCTAGGGTATGCCATTTCCTTCTGGATAAAAGGTGATATCATGGTATGGAGCCCAGATATTTTACCTATGTTGATTATACTTTGTGACTGTCGCTTTCGATTGAGGATCCTCGGATAAAGGTCGGTAACGACCGGGGGATGGCATAGCTCGTGTGTTAGTTACCTAGTTACAGCTCGGTTAGAGCGTGAGGTAGCGTCGGCCTTTTGTTTGCGGAGATCCGGTTAGGATCCGGGGCGTCTTTCCAGAGGCGTTTCTATTTCGGTAAGGAAGTTCCTTTGCCTGACCATTTGTTGGAAATCCAAAGAAACAATACGAACCCTGTACGGTTTTTAATTGTATTACCTGCTATGGAATGTGGCGGTAACCTGCTACTGAACGTAGTAGCTATAGTAGACATACAACAATTGTTGTATGTTGGCTAAGATTGATATTATACTTTCGAAATGTTTTCCACACTAGACATTAATAATAATATCAACTGATTTGCGTAGTAAGCATTTTTGACTATCATAAGGAGAAATCTCCTCCAATTCTGCGTTTGCATTGTGTGTGTGGCGGGAGGCCTTATGGTAGTTTCATTTTCCAAAAGCATTGCGAAGTTGTTTTATTTTCTTTGCGAAAATAACTGTTTTACGATCTCACACCAGTCACCATGACTGACCTGGAGTTTATTGTTCCCTTTCTAAACTCTGGGTGCCCATAATTTTCCACACGGGCAGCCTAGAGTTATTTTATCAGGATATTCTGGATATTCTGGAGCTTTGAAGATGAGCTGGATGGCGAAGCGTACTATCGTACTTGTTATTTATTCCGCTGTGTATCCTGTATGAGGACAAGTTTATATAACTGTCCATTGTTGTAAACTCTGATGATTGTTGTATGTATAAACTGATATAGTCTTTTGTTTTAAAGATTATTGATTTATCTAATATATATTGTTCCGCTGCGAAATGTGAGATTCTAATAATTGTTTCTGATTCTGTTTCTGTTCTTTCTTTTTCTTCTATCTTTTCTTCTACCTCTTCTTTTAACCCTAAAGTTTCGCGTTTCCGCCATTCGATTATTCGACAATTTGGTACAGTGGACGTATCAGTGTCGAGTTTTCGGAAGACGGATTTGCGGGTCTTTACAAGTGGTATCAGAGCATCCGGTTAAGCGACAACCCTGCTCTGTTGGGTGTTACTCATTAGAGATAGAGTCAGTAGTACTCTAGAATGAGTGTGAGTGTAATAATAGATATGAGCGCGTATTTGTTAGTGAATACAAAATTTGTTTTGTATTGTGTTGATTTATCGGTTGATTGTTTATAGATTCTGATCGGTGCAGGGTGGCCAACTGTAATCGATAGGAGTTTCTAAACTCTTAAACAAGATAAACTGACACAGTATTGTTTTAAATAGGGTAAATGAAATAATTTTGCCCAAAACTATTTTTGTATAGAAAAGAAATGATTTTCTATAAATTATTATTGTATATGGATGCTTGGTTGTTAGGAAGAGATAATATTGAAGTATTATCATTGATATATGGAATTGAATAAGAAATTCAAATAATAACCAAAGATTTGGAGATAAACTCATTTGACAAATGAAATTTATAAATATGAATTGAAAGATAAGTAAATAAAATTCATATACGAATGAGATTTGGGAATGTGAATCGTAAATCTAATTTACAAATTGAAATGGGATTCCAGAGAAATATTTGAAAATAAATTCATTAATGGAATGTAAATAAGTTGATAACTTATAAATTATTTGAAATCTAATTGGAATGAGATTCAAATTGAAAATGAATGAATTCGTGAAGGAATAAATAAATTTGCAACTGCAAGTGCAAGAAAATGAAAGTGAGTGTTAAAATTCATTTTGAATTTGTAAGTAAATAGAACTGGAATTGAATTTGATTTGTGGAAAACGAAGTGATGTATTAAACTAAAATTAGTAAGTGAAGCTAATTGAAGATTGACCAAATGAATAAGGTTTGAAACGAATTGAATTCAATAATTATAAATGAAATATTGATTGAATTTATATGGAATTGGTAATCCAGTTTAAATATAAGTGGTAATTGAAAATTAATATCAAAAGTATGGAAAATACTTGTATTGAACTTAAGAAATAAGTGTGAAATTCTTAAGTAAATTTGATATTGAAAATATTCTAAGTTGGTGAATGTGAATATGAAATGCCAATTAAAATTGAATGGAATCAATTGGAAATGAAGTACTATACATATATGACATATGTTTTCCAAACTAAGGATATGAAAAAGTACCTTCCATTGAGGAAAAAAAAAATTATGAAGGTATTGGTACTCGATATGAGTATCCGTTTGATCGTGATGGAATCATATTGATTGATCACGACGTATGCCACAGCGAAATTCGAGGGGCGAGATGCCTATGGTTACAAGCGATTCCACTGGGATAGTGGTGTAACCGCCGTGTGAACTACGATCTATGGCAACAACCATGGCGAAATTTAAGAGATGAGAAATCTACAGATTACGAGCGATTCTACTGGGATAGTAGCGAAACCGCCGAGTAACTGTGATCCATGGGGGAACGTGCTTTCCATATCCATTTTTAAAAAGGACTTTTAAGTGATTTCAAATTGGAAATTGAGATAAAAGTGAATGAAACCCAATATTCAGAATTAGAGTATGAATCGAATTCAAGTAAAATTCGAAATGAAAATCTGAATGAAAATCTGAAGATAAAATGAATTCCAAATAGAATTGAAATTGTCAATTGAATTCAAATGGGATTGAAATGCAAAGTTGAACGAAAATGAATGTATAACTTTGTTTGTGAAGTGAAAACGAATATAAGAAGTATGTAATACTTATATTGAACTTAAGAAATGAATGAATGAAATTCTTAAGTAAAACGGGTATTGAGAATCCAATAAGTAAATTTGGCCATTGTTGTTAGGTAAAACATACAGGGTATATGGAATTGGATTAAATTTTGAAGATAATTTGAATTTGCTCGGCCAAAAGGTATGTATTTAAATTTCAGTATGAAATTTGATGAGATTCTGATTCTGCCACTTGGCATTTTGTTTTCTTTTGAGATCTGAGAGTCCGTAGGGACGTTTTGTAGTCGTACCGTATTAGCCGCGCAAAGGAGACGCTGGCGAAATTTTTCGAAAATTTCGAGTGTTAGAAAATTTTAGAGAAATTTTGAAAGTTTAAAATCTGGATTTAAACTCGAATTTGAATTGAGAAATTAAACAAAGTTGTTTGAAACTTATGGAAAAGTTTGGAAAGTTAGTTGAAGCAATAGTGAGTTGTTAATAAAAAGATTGATAAGTTGACGAGTTAAGGACCATTTTTCCTAACTTGTAATTTCGGGACGAAATTCTTTTAAGGGGGGAAGATTGTAACGACCCTGAATTTTTGACATTTAAAATATGAATATTTAATTGAGTTTAAATATTCGAATGATAATTTAATTTGAAATTCAAATATCAGAATGAATTTAGCGATTAAATTATTGAATTTAATTATTGAAACTGGGTAAAAATTTGAATCTTCGATTTTAAGTTGATTAAAAATAATCTGAAGGCTTAGAAAATTTATATTGATAATACTGAAGATAATGGAAGCTTCAGAATTGAAATTGAAACTGCTTTGTTCAGTTTTGAATTTATATCGTTTAGTCGACATTTAAAAATAGCGTTCCGGGGCACAGTCTCGGAATTCGACGAAACCAGTTCCATTGGATCCGGAATATTGTATTATTATCGGATTTCAATTTTCGTAATGTCCGGAGTTGTTGTGTGGGCGTACGATAAGCAAACGCGCTGAAATTAAATCGAAAATTTAATTTAATAACTGGTCCAAAAAGCTATCTTCTCCATACGATCGAATTTGGACTCAGAACCTTTTCCATTGCGTTCAAAATAGGCGGATAACATTATAGACGCCTGTCGGCATGTTTGATTCGGAGTTCGAGATTTCGCGTATTGCGAAATGAGGCAGTTTGAAAATAAAAATAAAATAACATAATGAACGGTCAAAGTCTATAACGTCTCCATCAGCCACCCTACCTTCTGAACGCGCAGTGATATTTTCTCCTTCGTTTTGAATCACCCTACCGAGATTTTAAAACTTCAGTGAAAATAAAAATTTATCAATGGCCACGACGAAAAAGAAAATAATTATCTTTCGTTCGAAATCAAAATCATGCCGCTACCCCTCGTCCCAGTTCAAAATTAATTCGAACGAAGAAAAGAACAAAAAGGAAATAATGGCAGCTGAGTTTCTCTTCGCAAACGAAAATCGAAATCGACGTTCGAGTAGGGGCTGGCGAAGCGAAATGCGCGTATGCGCGATGGGGGGTCGAGCATCGCGAGCGACTGGAAATGGGGCTTCGTCGTCGAGCACGGTATTGGCGAAGGCACGTTGGATTTTGAGGATTCGCGAGGGCGGAGGCGCGAGCATCGAGACGATTTGGAGTTGAGGCAGTGGGTCGCGAGCGATTTTGTGATGAGATGGGGTTTGTCGAAGTCGAGGAGGGGTTTTGCGACTGGGAGGCGACACAGTAGAAGGCAGAGGGGCGATGGTGGCGTGCGATTGGCAGGTCGAGGTGGATTCGAGATGGGATTCTCGCTTCGGGATTGCGGCCAAAGTCGAGTTCGACTTCGATCGTGAAGTTCACCGCGATTACAGAGGTATACAATTTTATTTTATATATGTATATAAAAAGAAGAATTGTATATTTCAATAAAAGTAAAACTGCTGTTGTTTGAAAAGAAACAGCAAAGTATAATATTCACAGATATTTTGGGAAAATAATTAGTTTAGATATTTAAAATAATGAATTTATATTGAAATAATTGAATTATTCAATTATTTTTGTTGCTGAAGATTTGTTCAAAAAAGGAAAAATTTAGTTTTGAGATTTATTAAAAAAAAGGGATTTGTTTAGAAATTAGAAAGTATTGGTTTAAATAAAACTATCAATTAATTTAACTATTAAAATGAAATCACTGATGAATCAAAATTATCAAATGAAAATTTATTATTCGATCTATTCGAATATTAATAAATTGTATAATTGTTTATACAAGGTTTGAAACCGTGAAGGAATGATCGAAATGGAATTGGGATTGCAAATTAAAGCTAAGGTGAGATCTTCTCACTCAAATGAAAGTGGATTTTCTTTTACAGTTATTGATTGACGATTGACTGTTTGGATGTGTATTAGATATAGTAGGATATATCTATATATATATAGCAATATATACATATTGGCATATGTATATATTGGATTGATTGATTTCCCGCCTCGTATAGCGGATGAGACCCTATTGCGCCGTTAGTAAGCGGATTTTTATAAAACCCATATACCGCGATATTCCACCTCGAAGTGGAATTGGTATTGTGCTAACATCTGTGGATGCAGGGAAACAGGTTGGAGGGATCCAACAGGATTCCTCAAAACATTTGAATTGATTTCACATGTTGTTTAATTGATTATTTATAATCTGTGTATGATTATATCTGTGATTGAATTTGTTGAGAGCTATAATTTAGCCGAATGTGTTTTTGGTATCGTTGGATACCAGAAATAAATGAAATTGGTTTTCTGAAATTAAAATTGAATTTTAGATGGTTTGGAAAAATAAAAGAATTTATTTAAAAGGAGATAAATTTGTTTGAAATCAAATTGATAATTGATTGGGTATTTAAAATAAATCTTTGAGGAATCGATATGAAAACTAATTTAATGTTGAATGAAAAATTGATTTTTGTGTTGAAAATAAATTTGGAAATCAATTTGTAAAATGATTTGGTAATTGGGATTAAAAGTTAGAACCAATTTGAAATGTGATTCGGTGTTGAAGTAAATTCAGAAATCAATTTGAAATTCGATTTGGGATTTGAAATAAAATGGAGAAATCAATTTTTAAAGTTGATTCGGGGTTGAAAATAAATATTTGGAAAACGATTTGAAAATTCGTGTAAAAGTGGATTTTTGGGAATGTAAATTCCGAATAGAAGTTGTAAAGGAAAGGGAAATTTGTTTTAAAAATAAATATTGATTTATTTTTTAAAGTGTGGAAAATATGGTTTGAAATCGGATTTTCAAAGTGATGAAGTGTGGAAATAAATTTACAAAATTTGAAATGTAAATTTGAAATAAATCGATAAGGATTTATCAAATTGGTTTAAATGGACCATAATATGATTTGAAATTAATTTTCCAACGTGAAGTATGAAATGTGATTTGAAATTGAATTTTCAAATGTGAAGTGTGAAATACGATTTGAAATGGATTTTCAAATGTGAAGTGTGGAAATATGTATATCTTGTGAAAAGATTTGAAATTTAATAATTTGGAAAAAATTATTTAAATTGGATGCTTGTTGTGAATGTTATTGATAGTTAAATAACCGACTATCAATATTTGCCTTTGAAATGACACTTGATTTGTTTTTGAAAACAAACGCTCATTATTCGGTTAAGCCGGGAGAGGACCTTTGTGTCATATAACCCATTCCGAATAGTGATACGTCGCGAATGGATCGCATTTGAAGACCGGTGTGAAGACCGGATATTTGTGAAAATGAAAGGACAACCCGTCGAATGTCTCTGCACCGAGTTGCTCCGGTATAGAGATTTATATCACTCTTTTTGTGATGGGAAGTCCGGACGTGATTAGTGAATATCCGGATTGCAAGGGCTTCTTTGGAAGTGCCTTCGGTTCCGTTCGATCCCGGAACGGACTTGTATGGATGTGTGTCTGACGTTACACTTTGAGATGTAAAGCTGGTTTCTATCAAATCATTTCTGTTGGTGGCGGAGAATTTATTCTCTTAGCTTAACACCCTTCTCTGAGACGTACGAGCTCAGAGGTTATGTAGTTGATGGTTACTAGTGATACATTCCCAATTTGGTAATGTGGCATACGAAGTGCTGATGATCATTGGTTGATCAAAGCGTGGCTTTGTGAAAAAGCGTGGCTTTGTGAAAAAGCGTGGCTTTGTGAAAAAGCGTAATGTTTATGGACGAGACTTCGTCGAGCCTCACAACCCGGTAATGGTCGAAACAGGAATGTGCGGCAAAGGTTTGTAGGGGTAGCGCCCCTAGGGTATGCCATTTCCTTCTGGATAAAAGGTGATATCATGGTATGGAGCCCAGATATTTTACCTATGTTGATTATACTTTGTGACTGTCGCTTTCGATTGAGGATCCTCGGATAAAGGTCGGTAACGACCGGGGGATGGCATAGCTCGTGTGTTAGTTACCTAGTTACAGCTCGGTTAGAGCGTGAGGTAGCGTCGGCCTTTTGTTTGCGGAGATCCGGTTAGGATCCGGGGCGTCTTTCCAGAGGCGTTTCTATTTCGGTAAGGAAGTTCCTTTGCCTGACCATTTGTTGGAAATCCAAAGAAACAATACGAACCCTGTACGGTTTTTAATTGTATTACCTACTATGGAATGTGGCGGTAACCTGCTACTGAACGTAGTAGCTATAGTAGACATACAACAATTGTTGTATGTTGGCTAAGATTGATATTATACTTTCGAAATGTTTTCCACACTAGACATTAATAATAATATCAACTGATTTGCGTAGTAAGCATTTTTGACTATCATAAGGAGAAATCTCCTCCAATTCTGCGTTTGCATTGTGTGTGTGGCGGGAGGCCTTATGGTAGTTTCATTTTCCAAAAGCATTGCGAAGTTGTTTTATTTTCTTTGCGAAAATAACTGTTTTACGATCTCACACCAGTCACCATGACTGACCTGGAGTTTATTGTTCCCTTTCTAAACTCTGGGTGCCCATAATTTTCCACACGGGCAGCCTAGAGTTATTTTATCAGGATATTCTGGATATTCTGGAGCTTTGAAGATGAGCTGGATGGCGAAGCGTACTATCGTACTTGTTATTTATTCCGCTGTGTATCCTGTATGAGGACAAGTTTATATAACTGTCCATTGTTGTAAACTCTGATGATTGTTGTATGTATAAACTGATATAGTCTTTTGTTTTAAAGATTATTGATTTATCTAATATATATTGTTCCGCTGCGAAATGTGAGATTCTGATAATTGTTTCTGATTCTGTTTCTGTTCTTTCTTTTTCTTCTATCTTTTCTTCTACCTCTTCTTTTAACCCTAAAGTTTCGCGTTTCCGCCATTCGATTATTCGACAATTTGGTACAGTGGACGTATCAGTGTCGAGTTTTCGGAAGACGGATTTGCGGGTCTTTACACAAGGTTTGAGATGGAGGTTGTCCGAAGGTATAAAGAAGAAGTCATGGAGCATTGACTTGAATTCTTAAAATTAGATCAAAAAAATAGGTTATCTTGTATCTGATTTTAGGCCTTCTAAATCTCCAAATTTGGAAAAGTTATTAACTGGTAAGTTGTTGAAAATTATTTTCTATTGAATTTAAAATAAAAATCATTTGAATCCAAGTTTTTTTGAGGGAGATATGATAGAATGAAGAAGAGGTATTGTCGGATTGACAAAAATGAAGCCCGAAAATGTACTTTAAAGAATTGAGTTTCAGGTATAGCAAACCTCAAAATTGGAAAATATGCTCAACATGAAAGTTGTCGCCACTAGAATTTTGTATGATCTGAAATAATGAATTTCTTAATCGGGTCAATTATTTTCAAATTATGATCAAAACAAAATGGGTTATTCTCTGTCTCAAAAACTAGGCCAGAGAATGCATTGGAAATAAGTGGATTTTTGATATAGTTAAGTTTAGAACGAGACAAAGTGGTCAACATGAAAGTTGTAGCCACTGGAAAAGTACATGATTTGAAAAAAAAATTACATTTTGGTTCTGTTTTGAAGAAGTTATGACCGAGAGAAGAGGAGATAAAATATGGAGAAAAGATGAGTTTGATTTGAAGAGAATGAACATTGATTTCTTTTGAATATTTTGTAAATATTTTGCCATTATTTCTTTCTAATTTTTTTATATGGCTTAGAAGCCATTAAAGAGGAGAGGAAGAAAATGAAAAAACTTGAGAAAAGAAGAAATGTGAATGAAAGTGAAGAAGGAGGTGGGTATTTATAGAAAAATAAAGAAGTGGTAAATTTACCAAAATAACCTCTTACCAAATTACCAAACTAACCTTACTTTAATCCAAAGCAACCTCCGCTTTTTCAACACTTGACATCATCCTTTCACTTCTTACTTTATGTCTTAATCCCTTAAGAACTAAGCTAAGTAAAATAATAATTATGTTGGTTTGTGATGTGATATTGATTTGATGTTTACTTTTTCTTACTTTTGTTAATTCTTACTTACTTTTACTAATGACTTCTAGAAGTTTTCTAATTATATTTAGTAAAAGTGAACGTGATTAGTGAATTAATTAATACTTACTCTATTTTAATATATATTTCTATATAAGAAAATAAATGTGCGACAACGTTGCGACAACTTTTAATTGACAAAACGTTGATTTTCGACAAAATGTTTTATGGTCACATTTTAACGTTTTAGTTAAACTGCTTATTTATGTAAACCAAATTTAAAAATAAATTTGTATAATTTTATTTAAAAGTATAAACACTTATAAATTAATTAAAATAACTTATTTAACCATCGAAACTTACTTTTCTAAAATCAGCATTTTATCACTTTTATTGATATAAGCAAATGTTACTATTTTTGTGTATACTTCTCTTTCCAAGTCCTATCTAATATTGTTTGAATCATATAACCTTACCTAATTTATATTTAAAAATCACTTTAAATAGTATATTTTAAAGTGGTCAAATTTTGGGTCGTTACAAATTAGAAACTTATTGACTATCTATCAATATTGCATTTTCTTATCCAGACATAGTTTTCATGGGCTAACTATGAACATATTGGCCCCTGCCAATATCTATAATTTAAATTCACTACTGGATCAACCTAGTTGGTTACTCTACCCTCCTTCAAGGTACTATTATGTGTTTATTAAAATGTGAATATATACATATATGAAGAAGCAAACAGTATAACTTGGTTAACCCCTTTAACACATTAAGACTTCTTCATAAATCCCATTTCAAAACACTTTGTTTATTAATATGCCATAGTTTTACTTTTTAAATGAGATTGGGTTATTAGTTTTGAAAACTATACTTTTGAAACCTTACTTTCGACCTCACTGGATAGCCTCCTTCAAAAGCATATCTTTCTTTTCAAAACATTAGGCTTCTGCCTTTAAAAACACTTTAAAATCCGTCTTTAAAAACCTTTCGAATATAATAAAGTGTTACTATTAATTATTAGAAGCATACCTTCGAAACCACTGGAAGTATCTCTTCCTAAAGCATTGAAAGTCCCCCTTTCGACATTATTGGGTTTACCATTAAAAATATCATTTGGGTCCAAAAAATTATATAAATGAAAGTATCTCTTTCAAAACCATTCTTTATCATATAATAATATTGGGGAATTTATGATGGTGTCGAAACCATCTCTTTCGACAGAGTCGAAAGCATACATTTAAAATATTGAAGGATATCTTCGAACCCCTTTCGAAACCATTGCCTTCGAAACCCATAACCGTTTCGAAAGCATTAAGAAAGCAGCTTAATGTGGCTTTAAAACAAACAATACCTTTCGACGACATTGATGACTTCAATACACTCGAATGGCAAAAGAATTGGCAGTGGGGCTTCGACTAGGTCGGAACCCCTTCTTTCGAAACAAAAAATTTATAATTAAAGGAACACTTTTGAAACCCCTTTTCCTTTTTAAACAAACATGGAAACCCCTTCGAAAGCCATTATAAAACTCCTTTCGAAATCATACTTATCGACTAAGTCGAAAGCTTAGTAAAACAAAGGCAGGCGCTTATCTTTTTAAAACAAATTGAAGTAACGACCCCATTGGAAGCTATGCTTTCGACACCATACCTTTCGCCTTTCTCCAGTCCACTACGTATCACCTAGGTGATACCCTATGTATTGAATTTAGCTTAATAGGGTTTCGACATAGTCGACGGAGAAAGGTAAGGGGCAAAAGGTACTCTGAATAGAGTCGAAACCTGTTTTTTTGGGTTCAACACAAAATTAAGCAACTTATATAAACTAACCTGCCTACGTGCCAATTTCTTATTGTTTGCCTTAACTTTTCCCATGCTTTTCAAAACTAACTGCCTTTTTATTTTGGATAAGTATTAGACTTAAACTTTTGCAGATAAAACCTTCATTTTTATTTATATGTAAATCATTTTGATCATCTTCTCAAAATAATTTATTTTGCATATCAAATCACTTAAAAAAATCCCCAAAAATCACAGAAATTTACTTTGATCATGTTTTCTAATATATCAAAATTTCAGATCCAAATTCACAATATAGTTTTCTGAAATAAATTATAAACCCAACGTGATATATTTTCATTCAAAAATTCATAACAATATTTCCATAGCTTGGAAAATTATCAAACTTAAAATCCAACTCTAAAATCATGTTTTTCATAACATAAAATTTTTCCATGGCATTTAAATATCAATATCATTTGGTTTTGATCTAAAACCATATAAACTATAATTTAAACAATCTTGTGTAAATTTAAACAAATCATAATTTAAGCATATCATCATCAAACATCAAATGTATGAATTTAAAACTAAATCTGAAACATATATTCAACAAATAGAGATAGCAATTATTATTCACCTCTTTGATAAGGAAAATGGATTGGGACGAGTTTGATTCTCCTTTTTTCTTTTTCTTTTCTTTTTCTTTGAATTTCCTCTTCTTCTTTTCTTTTTAATGGTCGTCCTTAACTTCTTCTCTTACGTTTTTATTTTTGTGAGGAAATGAATACGAGTGTGAATGGTTTTAAGGGTAAACACGCACACACACATACACACATATATATATATATATATAAAGGTAAGGTTAGATGTAGCTAAATTCCATTATACCCTTTTATATTTTAATTTGTCTTTAAACCATTCTTTAGCCCAATTAAATTAATAAGCACGGCCACTTATATTTATTCAAATCTCAATCCCCTTATCACTTAACATTTACATTATTCTATTTAATTTATCTAATTAAATATCCTGAATAATGTTATTTAAAATTAGGGATGTTACAATCTTAGTTAATTACACAAGTCTATTATTTAAACCTCTTATTTAATTTCCAAATGATTCAGCATTTTAAACTTCCTTTGGATTTCAAATCGCCCAATTCCTTTTAAAATAATTCACATTTATAAGAAATTCCTCTTGAATACTATAAAAATACTAATAAAGGAGTTTGGTATCTTCAAGAATACCATTTAAACATCAACTTAAAATTTTATTATTTCTCCACCAAAATGATTCATAATCTCAAATTATTTGAAAAATAATTTAATAACCAAATTTCTCTTTTCCAAAATAATTTAGTTTATATATTTTTATAATATTTCTAGAAGTATTCAAATCAATTTCCTTTTACCTAAAGATGATTAAATTTGTAAAATAAATTACTTCTTAAAATTTATAAGTAACAAAATATAGTAATAAATTTTCATGAATAAGGTTTTTTTTCAGATAATGAATAAATCACGTTCAAGCTTACTACTGTTCAAGAAATATTATTTTATAAAAACCCACATCTATACAATTTCCATAAAAAATAAGCTCATCACTTTCAGAATATAAATTTAAATCCCTTTTATAAAAATCTTTGCAACTATTTTATATTCATTTATTTATAAATATAATATCTTTTCATAATTCCACTTATAAAGAGGTTGCCATAATTTTAACTTCAAAATAGCTCAAAGATAATTTCCCCTTTTTCAGTAAAATCCTTTTATATAATCAATTTCCAAAATCTCCACTTTCAAAAATACATAATTCAAACAAATTTTTATAAATATTCCCAAAAACTATTTAAGTCAATTTTCTCCTTCTTATTGATTTCTAATACAAATTCTGGTCTAATTACTACCAAATAACAACATACATATAGGTACCATAATATAATCATCAATAACAATCAAATTCATCATAACACAATCCAACAATGTTATGCGTCTCAATTTCAACCAACCAGTCCATATCAAACTATAATCATCACATAATAATCAAATAAAGACATGCAAAGAGGAATTAATATTATAACATGGACGTGAGATAAGGAATACTCATTGAAATGATGAATGAAAATACCCAACTCTTTCCTAACTTCCCTCTATCATGCATTACCCCACTTCACATAGTTGCTCAACCAATTGATCATCACCCTGCACCACTATAACCTTAACATCGCCAACACCTTGTTGCTCTTGCTCCTGACGTGCGAACCACTAATCATGTGCCTGCAATCTTTAGTTATCTCCACCTTCTATTAACATAGTGCACCACAATACCTCGTCGCTATTGCTCCGTGATCTTGACGCACATGACCATAGCGTCCAAATTGGCCCTGCCTCCCAATGTCGTGCCCCAACTGGCATCGTCGCCATCTGTCATCCCTAATGGAGGCATGTGCAATAGTTTTTTTTCTTCTTCGACTGAATTTCGACTTTGGATAGATAAAGAGGCTAGGGCTTAGGTTAAGGCAATGAAGAAAAGGATGTGGCTGGCTATATGGATAAGGATGGGGTTATCTAGGTAATGGGCCTAGTTTTAGCTCATTGACCAAAAGAGTTTTCTTTTGTATAATTATATCTCACTCGAATTCAACTGTTTTACCCCATATAAACACTTGTAAAAATTATTCAAGTCTCTTCATTAAATTTCCAATATATATCTTTGCCTGAAATAGTCAAAATATCGCTTTTAATCCTTATAACAATTTATAAATAATTGTATATTCCTTTAAATACTTTCAAAGCTCGTACTTATATTTTATTCCACAAATGTAAATTCTAATTAAAAATTGGATTCATAAAACAATATTAAACATTAAATTTGAATTTGAAATTGATATTTCACGTTATCTTCAATGAACCCAAAAAAGCATCAATTTATTGAATTTAATTTTGTAACAATACCGAAATAACTTTTATAACTTATGTGTTCATACAAATTTTACCATTATAGTATATTTATTTTATTTTTTAAATTTAAATAGAGATGTTCAACATGAC
Source organism: Allium fistulosum (assembly GCA_030737815.1). Classification (NCBI taxonomy): domain Eukaryota; kingdom Viridiplantae; phylum Streptophyta; class Magnoliopsida; order Asparagales; family Amaryllidaceae; genus Allium; species Allium fistulosum. The sequence continues at coordinate 1,032,389,371 of CM060901.1, forward strand.
ACTCTATTTATAGATAAAATGGACGTGTTGGGCAAAAGCAGTCATAAAATCCCAAATAATCCATTTTTATAATGCTAAAGGAAGTATATCATGTCATACATCAAAATATAGGTTTTTGGTATTTCTAAATGCAATGGAAGTATCAAAATTTTCAAAAAGATAATTCTACTCGAAATTGTCTTTTACTTCAATTAAATTCAAATGACTATTTATAGTTAATTAATAATTAAGATGTTAAATTTAAGGGTCGATATAGTAATGCCCTTCAGTATATAAAGATTTCCTGCCCTTGACCCTTATTAACAATCATTAAGCCCTTTATCACCTTCAACTTATCCTCAATTATAATCTTTAGTGAAAACTTGTTAAAAGTCTTAATTGATTGAAGCTTCTTCTCATATTGTGCGTATGCATAACATCAGAAATCATCTTAACAACATCATCAAACTGTTAGCACCAAGATTTTGGTAATTTGATTATACCAGCCATGTGATAACGCCGTTGATGAATTGAACAAATGTTACAGGTCAAAGTTAAGCAATATGAAATTACAACACGCAGTTAAGTTATACAATCGACATTTATAAATATGATATACATATGCACAAGGGCCAAATCAGAGCAAACATGATTATAAAGGAGTATATGAGCTTTCAAAGATTTATAATAAAGTTTACAATTCTACTACAGCACAACGACGTCAAAGAATCACTCAAATATTGAAAAATAAGAATAAATGTCATGTATGTTACTTCTTAAGGTCTTTTTTGATAGAAATGGTAGCGATATGCTTAGGGAATAACAAAACATTGCCCTAAGTCATTCACGCCATATTTATATATAACCAACAGAACAACCACAAAGTTATCATGGTCTTACAAAGCATAACGAATACCAACAACCTCTGCAAGAGCATTCGGAACCTAAAAGCTCGTACTAGAGCACAACAAATAGCTTACACTGGTTCATATATACAAATCCAAAAGCTACTACACGAGCAACAAAAAAGCTCACACAGGAGTAAAAAGAAGACTGACTAAACTAATAACATTGCATACTAGGGAACCCACGAGCAAGATATAACATAACACCCTATAGTTCCTCCTTACTCTATGGTTATTCCTAACTCCACCTTTCATCGTAGTTGCAATGCTGTCAACTTCCTTCAACGCAGTTCATTTTTCCGCACTTGCCTACATATGTACACATTTTAGCATTCGAAACGAAACAACATTAGATTACTTAGCTGACCAAACAAAGCTTCTATTGTTACCTCACTGGCGGAGATACATGTGAGCTGAGGTGGTCAAATGACCACATTAGGAATTGTGAAAAACTTGGTCTTTCTTTGTTCTAACATAAACATTGGACCAAATGCGTCTGTGCACACTTGCATTTTGGGTCCGTATGAAATACTAGAGCATCAAATTTAAACAGTTATTTCATGTATTTCATTATATTTTCCTCTTCTTATGGGCAAATTGTGTTGTTATGTTCATGGTACTATACTTTTGAATTTTTATGTCTTAGGACTTATCCAATCATCTCATCTTAATAATTTGTTACAAAGAATTCCATTATATTTCCCTCTTCTCAATGGCATCCATTATTATAAATTGTTCGAAGGTGCACATGTACAATCCTACTTCAATAAAGTGTTAATATAGTACTTTAAATTATTAGTGGACAAATTAATTCAAAATTATTACATTATCTGTATATAACGTAAATATAATATTTGTAACTTCAAATTACCGGTAAAAAAATTCAAGGGCAATCACTCTCGCTTTGAAAACACCAAATCTTGTTCAATTTGTGACCTCGCCAACTTCAAGTTCGAGCTACGCCACTGGTTATGCTCATGACAGAAAATCCAGCAAATAACCAAGTTAGAAAAACAAAACAAATGTCTATTACTCCTATTTGGAGTTCAATTCCATTGTCCCCCTATTGTCTATCCTTATGTGCCACAAATGATTACAACCATTCATCATAACAAATTGATAAATCAATGAAACCCACCATTTTTAATGTAAGATTGATGATAAAAAATGAAGGGTTGAGATACATGTGGCACGCGGGAACAGAAAAGAAGGGGATAGAGGATTTTAGCTACTTTTATTTGTACTATGTAGTAATGCCAATAGTCAAATTGATTAGTTAGTAAGCCATTTCAGCTTAAGTCCAGGCTCGGCTAACCAAGCCTTTTGTCCAAACATAAAAACCGATTTCACATTCAATGAAAAATGATAGTAATCTTCCACTCCTCCTCTATGTAAGTAGCAGTGCTTAATTATATTCATTTGTTTAGCTCTTAACATTGAAGTGGTATTCGGTTTCCATGAATCAGTTTCCAAATATGCACCTTAACTTTCATTGGCACTTTGTATTCGATGTACTCTCAAAAACCAAACGTAAATCTTCTAGAAAAGTCATTCCACTTTTATGTAGTATTGACTTTAAAACATTTATCAGTAACCCACAAGAACTCATCATCTGAATTATTTTGTAATCCCAAGTTTTCCAAGACCATAACTAGCTTAATGTATACCTCAAAGTAATTCATTCTCATATTCCACGGAAAATGATCTTCCACTTAAAGTTTATAGCTTCTCCATCAAACACATCAAAAGCAAAAGCATATTTAGCATCAGATATCTCGTATAGTTTAGTAAAATTAACAACTAAAGACGTTGATCCAATCCATCTATCATGCAAAATTAGTGCATTTGTCCTATTATCTACCTTAACACCAAAGCACAACCCCACACACACACACACGATAACTTCAAGATGTTCTTCCAAAAAAGTAAACTACCCACCCTCTTATGCCAATAAAATACTCCATTATAATATGCATCTAAAGTCCTTTCAACGTCACCTTTCTTCCATTCAACATATCCCGCAACCACTTGCGTAATGGTGAGATGTTCATGTCTTCTAAATTCGACATACCCAAACCACCCTGGTTCACTCTTTTACACCCTTGTTTCCAGGAAACCAAACAACCCAATGAATTATGTCAAATTTATCAGACCAAAACAATCCCTTCTTATACTATCAATCCTTTTTACCACCCGTTCCAAGCATTTATGAAATGAGAACCAATATAATGGCAATGTGGATAAAACTACATTAACTGCCACCAACCTCCCACCTTTAGATAAAGAAGCACATTTCCATCTTTCCAATCTCATTTCAAGTTCATATACCAATTGTTTCCAGTCATATCTTAGTTGCTTGCCTTGCCTTATACATAAATCTAAACATAAAAAAGGAAATTCCATAACTTACGGTTTAACATATCAGCAATACAACAACCAACATTTTGATCACAACCCAGTACCAGAGAAAAGCTCTTATGAAAGTTAATTCTCAAACCAGGTAAACTATCAAAAGAATAAAGAATGAATTTCAAAGCAGCAATGTATCCAACCGACATGCTGGGTTGCTGAATTTGATGGTATTATCAGCTTATTATAATGAGTTAGTACCTCCATTTGTATTTATTACTAAAGCTCTTAAATTTTCGATTACATGTTGCTACTTTCAGAATTTGAGTAAAAACATCATTTGCTAAGTCAAATTGTACAGGAGATGATGGATCATCCCGTCTTAGGCCCTTTCTTGAAGTAATTTCATTGCTAGCTATTCCATTTGCACATATGCATGATCTGCTTGAAGTTAAAATAGCATGAATCCACTCAATCCAATCCATTCTAAATCCTTTGGCATTAAGAGTATCTAATAGAAATCCGAATCAACGAGCAATTTAATCACAACACATGGAACATTCTTCATATGATAATGAGCAACTACTTATTAAACTAATGCAACTCCATCCAAAATAGATCTTTCTTTTATGAAAGCCATTTGAGTTTAATCAATTAATCAATCCAGTTTCCCCTTCATTCTATTTGCTAGAACTTTGTTGGTAAGTTTATATGTGCGATTCAATAAACTGATAAGTCTAAAATCAGCTAATAATGGAGAACCTTCTTTCTTTGGTAAAAGAACTACTTTTGCGTGGTTCACCTTTTCCAAATTTTAGTTACTATTACATAATTCATCAAATAACTTCCTAATGTCACGTTTGAGAAAATGCCTCTATTTCTTAAAATGGAAATCTGGAAAGTCATTAGGTCCAGGAGCCTTATCACCAAACATCTCATTCAAAGCACCCAGCATTTCCTCCGTAAACTTTACATCAAAATCAGTTGATCAATCTTATTTGGATATAATGCTGACCAATCAGCATTGATTCCTTTTTTCTATGAGTAACTAGTATGGTTTAATAATAAGCAAACGAAAGCACTATTTAGAACTTTGTGCTTTGAAGTTTCAAAATCAACACATATAACACTGCAAATCATATCTGATCTTCTCCTTTCATTAATTAGCCACTCTATGAAAATAATTTGTATTCTTATCCCCCTCTTTTAAACATAGTGTTCTTGATCTTTGCCTCAAAAAAATTCCTCTCAATCAGTTACTTGTAATGACTCATTCTCCTTTAATCTCAGTAATAACTTATTCTCCTTTAATAACTATATGAAAATAACTTGTATTCTTGTCCCCCTCTTTCTTCATCTGTCTATCCCTTATGTGGGGATACCACATTGCTTGTTTTTATAATGGAGATTTTATGGTAACATAGTATGGAAATTGAATATGCTTGAAGTGCAGCTTTTTAGATTGATTTACTCTGTATTGCTTATTATATTTGGCTAAGTATTAGGATACAATTGGTAATGCATAACTTTGGCTCTCGACACTTAAAGCTGTCGAGCTTGTAGTTAAATAACTAATGAAACATCATATTAGTAACATATTTATCGAATAATACTAGACCTTCTATGTAAAAAATACCCTAGCTAGGGTTCAACCCTTTAGCAACCTTACATAATTGAAAAAATTAATATACAATTATCCTATGATATCTCGGTTATAAGATTAAGATGTTTCCCTTGGCATTGTTAACCAGCCTAAAGAAACATTTTATCTTATAGATTTTTGTACACCGAAACGATGAATGATTTCCTCAACAAAATATGTTATAACACATGCTCTCCCACCATCCCCAAGATTATTTTATCCTAATACAAAGTGAATTTTGATGGAGAACAGTTTCAGCATTTAACGAGGGTTATTCTTACAGAGCGATTTTATATATTACTTCATGCACCAAATGCTGCATACATATGGCTGCCTACTATTGGCTGGTGGAGATCGTTGTCCTCTTTTTTTGTACTAAGACATTTCGAGTCCTACAAAAGCAAATTTTATGGACTTTATCATCACTATCTTATTTGAATGGTTGGATTTTGCCTATTTAACATTAGATCAACAATCATATTTTAGTGTTTCATTTATATAAACCAATTTATAATTTCCTCTTCTTTTACTTTTGTTTCCTTTAAATTTCTGCCATTAAAAAGATTTGAGCTTTCAACAAAACTACACCCAAGTCATCACTTTTGTTAAGCAATCTTTAATTTCAGCAAGCTTTTTTTGCATTTGATCATAAATTTATTTAGCTGTACTAATTTGCTACTATATTTGCATTAATTCATGTAGGTTTATAGCAATTTATGTTCATTTTGGATTTTATATTTATTCCTTGTCTTTTACTCACATCATAGTAGATTAAAGTCATAAAATTGAGATTTTTATAATCTTTTATAAATTAAAAATGTTGTTTCGATCTTCTAAAAGCTATTTCCATTTGCGTAATGTTGTTTGAGTTATCTAGCGTTTGATGGGCTTTAATAGACAATTAACTTTAGTCTGTTTTAAGTATATATGCTTCACAGTTCATATTTATATGTTTTGGTATTAAGTAAATTTACTTAAGTTAATAGAATATGGCGAACCACTCAAAGCTTCCATCACCATCAGTATAGACTACATTATTTCTCACTTCGGCATTATGGGTGTCAAAACTATAACATTGAGTCCAATCGATACTTGGTTAAACCCTTCGAGTAATTGCATTATTTAAGTGTTGAATATCTCCAAGTTGGATCTTTTCTATTGATATCTCCCTTCTTCACTGATATACTTAACTTCTCTTGCATCAACTTGTTTCAACTTTCTCCTATTTCATGCGAGTCTTTAAGTGCTTTCGTATTTATGTATCATAACCGAAGGTATATAAGCCATAATTATACGGAGGTTCATCATTACTTTGTCTTGATGAATCTAAATGACCAAGACCATCCCCTAAACTACTTTAAGATCCACAATAAATCGCCCCTTTTTAAACCACCGGGCAAAGTAGGTATCCAAAAGTTCCTCTTCATTCGGACTTCGAACCCGAGAATCATCACATCCTTTAACAGGACAATAAATTATTCACACTTAAGTTCACAATTTATTTTATTTTTAGAAGATTTAACTTTTGCATATTGTATTTATTTTTATAAAAATATGGAAAGCCAAACAAATATTTGACTTTCGACCCGTGTATCCTTATCATAACCTCCCTTAAGGTCCAAAGGGAAATGGAAGTTCTAATAACCACCGAGGACCTTCTTCGATGTGGTTTGTTTCCGTAGGAACTCGGTCCGTTTCGCAATGGGTGAAATGAGTAAATTGCAAAAAGAAATTTTCCTAATTGAAGTTTAGTAGACCTAAAAAAAATCTAATGTTCAATACTAGATCCAATCTAGCAGTTTAATAAAATCATATTTTACTGAGAATGTTTCAGTCTTGTTTAATTAAATCTATGTTACTTAATTATGACATTTGATTAAGTATGAATACATCAAATGTATTTATGTAAATATATCATGTTTGACATGCATATGAAATATATATTGTAAATGTGATTATTTGGTGTTTAAAATGGGAATGGACTAGTATTAGATTTGGATGTAATCACATAAAGATTTAAAAGGAACGAGATAAAAATGTGATATCAATAATGATTACACATTCTTTTGCTTCTTTTGCAAAAACGAGATAAAAATTGATTTGACAAGATTAACATAAAGTAACAAATAGAAATTTCAAAATCCAAATTTGAGATTAGAAATCTAAATCAGGTTTGGCGAGGTTCATTCAAAATTCATATCTAGATCACATTTGATTGATGTAAAATAACCTTAATGAATTAAGTACTAAATTGTATATATATGTGTGTGTATATATATAGTATATATATAGTGAAGCTGAAATAATTTCAATTATTCACAGTATATACACATATGTACACATACATATTAAATTAAATTGTCTTAATATAAACATACAATTCACATATTTCTTAATGCCTTTAATATATATATATATATATAATTTTATCACTCAAATTTAATTCAATTTATAAAAAAACAATCAAAAGGAATTTTAAAAACAAACATATAAATTAAGTGTTGAATAAGATGTTAATGTATTTCATGTTTCAAATTTATTCAAATCAATATTATTTAACTCATTGAAGTTATATGTTACCTTAGAAAATCATTACATATATATCGAACCGTATTTCTAGTTGCGGTAATAATTTTACACTTTGTACATTATTAGTTTTAAACAATTGAATTAAATTAAATCACATAATCCAATTAATTGTTTAGATTATGATGCCAATTACAAATCATGGTGAGGCAATGTTATATATACAAAATCTTGATAAGTAAACAAGTAAATATGTAAATATGAGAAAAAGAGTTTTTTATCTTATGAATCTAACCAATAAGTGACTCTAATTAGGGATTCTCCTTAGATTTCTAATATCAACACCCAATCTATTATCTAGTGTTTAAACCAAGTAGCCTTCAAGTGAAACTGACATCAAGATTAAGACCAAATGGTTCAAGAACTCCATGGCAAGATGGCCTTGGAAGAGAACTCCAGAAATTTGAAGTCCTAAAGTGATAGAGAAAATCTCTCGGTATCGAGTGGTTCAAGAAGAACTCGGTACTGAGTGGTTTGATGTAACACCCCTAATTTTGAGTAACATTATTTAGAACATTTAATTAGCTAAATTAAAAAATGTAATGATTAGGGGATTGAGATTTGTGATTAATAGGGGTAGCCATGCCATATAATAAATGAGCTAACATAAATTAAAATAGATAAGGGTAATAGGTGAGGGCAAAATAGGAATAGATACATTCTTATACCCTAAACCCTTAGGTCATTCATTTTACACATTCATTTCATAATCAAAAACAAAATAGAGGTCGGTCACCATTAAGCAAGAACAAGAGGAAGATAAGCTAAAGGAAGAAGCTAAATCAACATAACCCAAGATCAAATCTCAACTCCTTAATCTCAAAGCTAAGGTGAATAATGACTACATCTCATGTTTTTATTTGTTTTCAATTTTAGAATGAATCCGAACTATTTTGCAAGGTTTTGCCATGTTTTTGGTTGTTAAATTGAATATATGTTTATTGATGATTTATACTAATACATATAGATTTTATTGTATATTTTAATGTGAAAACCCTATTAAATGACATCCAAATGCCATGCGATTTTAGAATAAGGTCATAAATGATATTTTAGAGATGCGTTTCAATTTTCATAAATTTTTGAATTAATGTAGATTTAATATTAATATTCTAGAGAAGAAAATGGTTATTTGGGTTTAAAATTTATTATGGCTAAAATATGTATGTTTTGGGTCAGAAATTAATATATGTTAAAAAACATATTAGAAATGATTTATGGGAATTTTTATGGATTTTTCCTAAGTGCTTTAATAGATATATAAAATTATTTAAGGTATGAGAATTAAATGTTTTATATATTTATAAAAGGAGAAGGGGCAGTTGTAAATAATTTATTTGTTTATTTCTGAAATTTCGGTAGTTCTTTTAGAAAAGAAATTAGCAACCAATCATATTTTGACCAATAAGGCGGGTTAGTTGAAAAGAATCACTTTAAAAGGTTAAAAATCAGATTTGACATGCTTTTTACATGTTTCGCCACTTTCGGTACCTAGCTTTCGACTAAGTTCCTCTGCCTCCATCACCATCGAAACCAATGCATCTAGTATTAAAGACTTGGTACGTAGCGAAGTAGACATAGTCGAAAGGTATAAGGTCGAAATAAGGGGTTCAAAAGGGGTTGAAGCTTTGCTTTGCTTTTAAATGAAAATGTGCCTGCTTTACTTATGCTTTCGACTTGGTTAGCTTTCGACTGGGTCAAATTGTTTTAAAGGAATGACTTCAAAAGAGGTTGAGCCTTTTGTTTTATGCGAATGCTTTCGAAGGGGCGAAACCCCTTGCTGCCACATTTTACCTTTCGAAGCAATGCCTTCGAAAGGGTTCCTTTGTTTTAAAACCTAAGCCGCTTCCCTAATGCTTTCGAAGGGACTAGTTTCGACACCACCACTTCTTTACTTAGGAAATAGCTTTCGGAAGAGTGCTTTCGACTTAGTTGTTTTATGACCCTTTTGTTATATTGAAAGTAAAACCCAAAGGTTTCGAAGGGAAAGGTTTTTAACTGGTTTTGAAAGGTTATTCCACATATTTTACTTGAACCCAATGCTTTTGAAAGGTTTGTTTATAGAAAAGAATTTGAATGCTTTCGAAAGGTTTTAAATGAAGGTTTCGAAGGGGGGTTCCCTAATGTTTTCGAAAGGTTTTAAGTGGAAGGTTTCCAAAGGTTTCGAAAGGTATCATTATAGTGTTGTGATAAGAGAATGCCTAAGGTTTTAAAGCTTTCAAAAGAAAGGTTTTGAAATGTTTTCGAAAGGTTACTAAAAATGGTTTCAAAAGGTATGTTTTGGCCTTTCGACCTAAGGTTTTACTTGATTTTGAAAGAGGTACTTTCAATGGATTCGAAAGTGGTACTTTCAAAGGTTTAAATGTTTTCATCAACCATGTTTTGGGTAAAGTATATATAACATGGCAGAGTGATTTGAGTAAAGCATAGAATATTTTCCTTGCTTAAGTATGATTTAAAAGGATTAAATCATTTTGATAGAAAAGGTTTCCAAGGAAAATTTATGGGTAGTTGACCCTAAGTAAAATGACTAAGATATTAGAATACCAGATGGGACCGCTATAGGGTTGCGCCCTATACATTAGTTATTAGCCCCTAGCTAATTTAGTCCAAAATTCCAGTGTGTAGGGCTTTGTCAGATGTAAGACTAAAATGATGTTACACATAGAAAGGAATATACAGAGTGAGGATAGGTTATTGGTGAGCCCGCAAAACCATTAGTATCGGTTGACCCTGAGAGAAGTAAGTTAGGGACAGACCATCCAGAAGAGGAGTATCTAACAGAAGTTAGATTATTTGTTATTTTGTCTTGTAGGCTCGAGTCAGTCAAATGTTAGTAGTTAGCCAAACAAAACTATAGTGTTCGGATAGATAGTTCATTTATTACCTGATTTATATGCTTACATGATATTGCTTTACTGTTTTAACCAGTTTTGGTTACAGGATTATGATTTACAAAAGATATGTTTTAAAAGAATATTAGTGAGAGGAAACCCATTTCGCTAAGTAGCGTAGTCTCACTAAATATCAAATCACTGAGATATATAGTATTATTCATATCTGGCTTTATGTTTGACTCGAAGTTTATGTTTTCCCCTTAAACTCTTGGGTGCTCAAAATTGATTTGAGTAGGCTGAGGGTTGAGGATTTATTGGCTTTAGTAGGTTGATGTATAAAGCTTCCGGAGACGAGCAGGAGGCTGATGGATAACTATTAGGAGTTGTTTTGTTGTTTTATTTCACTGTGTTGTAGTATCAGTATGACTATCTAGTACTCTGGTCATCCAAAAATGCATCTTCATATGTCGCTCTTGGCGTATTTATGTAATAATCATATTTGATCTGAACTTGGGAAACGATTGGGATTATGTAATAAAATACAAAACATGTTTTTGTGAAATGTAATCAGAAAAGTTGTCTTTAAATCATTGTTTTGTTTCATATTCATGTGCTTCTGATATTATGGATATCATTAAAATTACCGTATTTTTTCACCGGAAGTTAATACTATAGATGACTGCAGCATCTGCAGCGCTTAGCTTTGGGCCTCAAGATAGGGAATGTTACAACTTGGTATCAGAGCATAGGTTTATGAAAATTTTTAAACTAAAATGATTTTCGAAAACATAATCCTTTTGAATTAGAGATAAGATCAGGGTATGCGATAACGCTATAGTAACATACTTGTTTTTACTATATATAAGTATATGCTATATCTCTATTCTCCTATCTCTATTAGGCTATTAGGTTATTCTTCTGTATCTCACGAAGGCTCGAATGCAGATATGGACACTAGAAGAGTCAACTTTAGAGGAGGAAGCACCACGACAAATGGAAATGCCAAACCAAACACTAGGAAAAATCCAGGTCAAGCACAAGCTAGAAATGTGGGTGCTGGAGTCCCGCAAGTTGACATGTGATCAATGTATCAGTTCATTGTCAACATGATGCAGGCGGGAATTGATGTTGGGGTAGTTGGAGGAAATACTGGATGAGGAAACCAAGAAGCTCCAATGGTGACTAACTATGCTATTCTGAGTAGAGATTATGCTCGGTTGGGAGGAAAACCATTTATTGGTACCGAGGATGCAATCGAAGTAGAGAATTGGCTACTTCATTGCTAAAGGATTTTTGCTGATCTAGGGCTCAATGATGAGCAGAAGAGAAGGCTCGCTTCAAGACAGTTGCAAGGTGCAGCGCTGTACTGGTGGAACATCGTTACAATTGGAGTTGATGAGGAGGCCATGATATGGGATGAGTTCAAGAGGAGGCTTGGAGAGAGATTTATGTCAAAGGTTGCTAAGTCTATTCTGCTCAGGAAATTTGCTGAATTGGAGCAGGAGGACATGACTATGCTGGAGTATGCGACGAGGTTTGAGGAGCCAGCAAGATATGGTTATGCTACGATTGATACTAATATTAAGAGGAATGAGAAGTTTATCAAGGGGTTGAAGCCTGAGCTTGCTAGGGCTATGTTACCGCATATTAGGGATCCATGCGATGTTGTAGTGGAAATGACTTTGAGGAATGAGGAGATGCTTGCTTTTTTGGAAAGAAACAAAGCAAAGGAAGTCCAAGTGGGGCAGAGTCAGAAAAGAAAGTTTTTTCATAAGAAAGGAGCTCAGAAGGGTCGAGCTGCAAAGAAGAGGAAATCAGAGGTTGTTTGCTACAAGTGTGATAAGAAAGGTCATTTTGCTAATGAATGTCGCTCGGGTGATGGAAAGAAGGTGATTAGGAAGAAGAATATCATATGCTTTAACTGCGATCAAATTGGACATTATAAGAACCAATGCAAAGAGCCAGCTAAGGATGGCAAGGGATAGGTATTTGCATTGGAGCCAGCTACCTCAAAGCCAACAGCAAAGGAGAAAGGAAAAACTGTGTTGGGAGGTATGCTTCTGATCCATGATATGTCAGTTAGCGTTCTGTTTGATACCGGTGCATCGCATTCTTTTATATCTCATTGTTTGGCAGATAAGCTTAATCTAGAACGCTTATATTTATTTACTTCCTTAAAGATTGCAAATCCGATAGGAGGGTATGCGACAATTGGGATGAAGTGTGACCACATAGAGTTTGATTTGTTAGGTCATACGTTTATTTGCAATTTGTATGTGTTTGATTTCATAGGGTTCGGAATTATTTTGGGTATGGATTAGTCAAGTAAATACGATGCTAGGATATTTTGCCATGATAGGAAATACCACTTAGATACCCTGACTATAGTGATCGGATTGTATACACCGTGGAAAATCCTAGTTGTGAGGTTAATGCTTTGTTGGGTGTTGTGGAGGCAGAAGACGAGTTGGATCGCATTTTCGTTGTTAGAGAATTAACAGATGTCTTGAACCCGTATAGGATTGCCACCGAAACGAGCCATTGAGATTCGAATAGATTTGGTACCAGGAGCAGAACCAGTAAGTAGACCGCCAAGCAGGATGACACCTACAGAGATAAAGGATCTAAAGGTGTAGTTAGAGGATTTGGAAGGCAAGAATTTTATCAGACCAAGCAGTTCGCCTTAGGAAGTGGCTGCAGTGTTTGCCAAGAAGCCGGACGGATCGTTAAGATGTATCGATTATCTTAAGTTGAATGAGAAGATGATAAAGAATCGATATCCGTTACTTAGAATTGATGATTTGTTCGACCAGTTGAGCGGAGCCAAGGTATTTTCTCAGTTGGATTTGGTGATAGGTTTCCATCAGCTTTAAGTAGCAGAGAATAGTATTCTTTTGATGGCATTTAGGACCAGATATGGATCTACGAATGGTTAGTTATGCCATTTGGACTAACTAATGCACAAAAAATCTTTGTAGACTTGATGAACCGAATTTTCTGAGAGTATTTGGATATGTTCGTGTTGGTTTTCATAGATGATATTCTGATATACTCTAAGAATAAAAAAGAGCATGAAGTTTATCTTAGAGTGGTGCTTGAGACGCTAAGGCAGCATCAGCTAAAGGAAAAGTTTTCGAAGTGTCATTTCTAGAAGAAGGAAGTGAAGTTTCTTGGTTATGTAGTCTTAGAGAAAGGGTTGTCTGTAGATTCGACAAAGATCGAAGCGGTGAATAATTGGAAGAGACCTGAGACAGTGACTAAGATAAAGAGTTTTCTTGGATTAGCTGGGTATTATCGGAGGTTTATAAAGGATTTCTAGCGAATAGCAGCACCGATGACCAAAGCTAACGCGAAAGGATGTGAAGTTCGTTTGGACTAATAAGTGTGAGGAGGCATTCCAAAAGCTGAAACACTTATTGACGAATGCACCTGAGTTAGTTGTTCCAAAAGGGAATCAGGATTTAGTGGTATATACGGATGCATGTAGAACAGGATTAGTAGCTGTGTTAATGCAAAGAGGTAAAGTAATTGCCTATGCTTCTCAACAGCTTAGACCGCATGAGGTCAGGTACCCAACTCACGATTTGGAATTAGCTGGGGTAATTTTTGCATTGAAGGTGTGGAGACATTACCTTTTGGGAGAGAGATTCGAGTTATATATTGATCATAAGTCATTAAAGTATTTATTCTCTCAAAAGGAGTTGAATATGAGACAGCAGAGGTGGTTAGAGTTTTTAACCGATTATGACTTTGGTATTGAGTATACACTAGAAAAAGGGAACAAGGTTGTGGATGCACTTAGCAGAAGACATCAGAATGCAGTGATGGTGATTATAGCTGAGTGGAAAGATTTGGAAGCATTGATGACATGTAGAATACAGTGGAGATCTGAAGTTAGATCTAGTAAGGAGACTGTTGTGTTGTCATGTTTAGAAGTTCGACCAGTGATAATTGAAAGGGTTGCTGCTAAGCAGAAGGAGGATCCAATATTAGCCGAGAAGATTAGAAGGCTTGAGGTTGGAACCGAGATCGATGATCTAAAGGATTTCAGTCTTGACCATAATGGGTGGTTGAGAAAGAAAAGAAGATTATGTGTTCCGAATGTAGGAAACATTAGGAAAGATGTTCTAGAGGAATGCCATCGTTCGAAATTCACTATTCATCCTGGTGGAACTAAGATACATCAGGACATGAAGAGGAGTTTCTTCTTGGAAGGTATAAACAGATATGTAGGCTTGTGGGTGAAGTAGTGATTGAACCGTCAATAGGTAAAGGCCGAACATCAGAAGCCAAGTGGGTTACTTCAGCCATTAGATATTCTTGTATGGAAGTGGGACTCTATTTTGATGGATTTTATAGACGGGTTGCCAAGATCAAATCGAGGAAATGAAAGTATATGGGTCATAGTGGATAGGTTGACCAAGTGTGCCCATTTCATTCCAGTTAAGTCAACTAGGACGGCACCTGTTTTGGCTAAGTTATTTTTGAAAAATATAGTTAGACTTCATGGAATTCCTAGTAGCATAGTAAGCGATAGAGATTCCTTGTTCACTAGCGAGTTCTGGAAGAGTCTACAAGATACTTTAGGAACCAAACTCAAGATGAGTACCGCTTACCATCCATAGACCGATGGGAAAACGGAAAGAGTTAACAAAGTCTTGGAAAATTTGTTAAGAGCTTGTGTATTATATTTTGGAGGATCATGGAAAGACCATCTACACTTAGTCGAGTTTTCATATAACAACAGTTATCTAGCTAGTATAGGGATGGAACCGTTTGAAGATTTGTATGGAAGGCCATGCAAATCTCCAATTTGTTGGTTAGAGACCGGTGATAGGTTGGTTTTAGGTCCAGATTTAGTTAGAGAAGCTACATAAAAGACTGAATTGATTTGGGCTAGGATGAAGGAAGCTCAGTTTAGGCAGAAAGGTTATGCTGATAGAAGACGGAAAGACTTAGAGTTCTCAGTCAGAGATCACATTTTCGTCAAAGTATCACCGATGAAAGGTGTTATCAGATTTGGGAAATCAGGAAAATTAGCACCTAGATTTGTAGGACCATTTCCTATTATAGAGAGGATTATAAAACTCACATATAGAGTAGAGTGTTACCGAACAATTTGGCAGAAGTCCACGATGCTTTTCATGTTTCTCATCTGAGGAAGTGTATTAGAAATCCAGAGACTATATAGCACCAACTGTGTTAGAGGACTTATTATTGGAACCGAACTTGACTATAGTTAGAAAACCTGTTAGTATAGTCGCGAGAGATAAGAAGAGGCTAAGGAACAAGACAGTTAGTTAAAGTCCAAATGGAGCGACGATGAGAAAGACTGTACTTGGGAGACTGAGAGTAGGATTAGAGATGCTTATCCTGATTTGTTTGATGGTATGTTTTACCTTTATGATTAATTTGTATGTGTACCTTATCGTAATATCAAGGACGAAACTTTTTAAGGAGGGGAGACTGTAACACCCCTAATTTTGAGTAACATTATTTTGGACATTTAATTAGCTAAATATAATAAAATAATGTAATGATCAGGGGATTAAGATTTGTGATTAATAAGGGTAGCCGTGCCATATAATAAATGGGCTAACATAAATTAAAATAGATAAGGGTAATAGGTGAGGGCAAAATAGGAATAGATACATTCTTATACTCTAAACCCTTAGGCCATTCATTTTACACGTTCATTTCATTATAAGAAACAAAATAGAGGTCGGTCACCATTAAGCAAGAACAAGAGGAAGATAAGCTAAAGGAAGAAGCTAAATCAACATAACCCAAGATCAAATCTCAACTCCTTAATCTCAAAGCTAAGGTGAATAATGACTACATCTCATGTTTTTATTTTTTTTAGTTTTAGAATGAATTCGAACTATTTTGCAAGGTTTTGCCATGTTTTTTGTTGTTAGATTGGATATATGCTTATTGATGATTTATACTAATTCATATAGATTTTATAATATGTTTTAATGTGAATACCCTATTAAATGACATCCAAATGCCTTGCGATTTTAAAATAAGATCAGAAATGATATTTTAGAGATGGTTTTCAATTTTCATAATCTTCTAAATTAATGTGAATTTAATATTAATTTTCTAGGGAAGAAAATGGTTATTTAGGTTTAAAATTTATTACGGCTAAAATATGTATGTTTTGGGTCAGAAATTAATATATGTTAGAAAACATATTAGAAATGATTTATGGGAATTTTTATGGATTTTTCCTAAGTGCTTTAATAGATATATAAAATTATTTAAGGTATGAGACTTGAATGTTTTATATATTTATAAAAGGAGAAGGAGAATTTTGTAAATATTATTTAATTTGTTTATTTCTGAAATTTCGGCGGTTCTTTTAGAAAAGAAATTAGCAACCAATCATATTTTGACAAACAAGGTAGGTTGGTTGAAAAGAATTACTTTAAAAAGTGAAAAATATGATTTTACATGTTTTTTACATGTTTCGCCACATTCAGTACCTAGCTTTCGACTAAGTTCCTCCGCCTCCATCACTATCAAAACTAATGTACCTAGTATTAAAGACTTGGTACGTAGCGAATTGGACATAAGCGGAAGGTATAAGGTCGGAACAAGGGGTTTCGAAGGGGTCGAAGCTTTGCTTTGATTTTAAATGAAAATGCGCCTGATTTACTTATCCTTTTTACTTGGTTAGCTTCCGACTGGGTCAAATTGTTTTAAAGGAATGGTTTCGAAAGAGGTTGCACCTTTTGTTTTAAGTGAACGCTTTCGAAGGGGCCGAAACCCCTTGCTGCCGCATTTTACCTTTCGAAGCAATGCCTTCGAAAGGGTTCCTTTGTTTTAAAACCCAAGCCACTTCTCCAATGCTTTCGAAGAGACTGGTTTCGACACCATCACTTCTTTACTTAGGAAATAGCTTTTGGAAGATTGCTTTCGACTTAGTTGTTTTATGACGCTTTTGTTCTATTGAAAGTAAAACCCAAAGGTTTCGAAGGGAAAGGTTTCCATATGTTTTACTTAAACCCATTGCTTTCGAAAGGTTTATTTATAGAAAAGAATTTGAATGCTTTCGAAAGGTTTTAAATGAAGTTTTCAAAGGAGGCTTCCCCAATGTTTTCGAATGGTTTTAAGTGGAAGTTCACCAAAGGTTTTCAAAGGTATCATTATAGTGTTGTGATAAGAGAATGCCTAAGGTTTAAAGCTTTCGAAAGAAAGGTTCTGAAATGTTTTCGAAAGGTTTACTGAGAATGGTTTCAAAAGGTATGTTTTGGCCTTTCGGCTTAAGGTTTTACTTGGTTTTGAAAGAGGTACTTTCAATGGATTCGAAAGGGGTACTTTCAAAGGTTTAAATGTTTTCATCAACAAAGTTTTGGGTAAAGTATATATAACATGGCAAAGTGATTTGAGTAAAGCATAGAATATTTTCCTTGCTTAAGTATGATTTAAAAGGATTAAATCATTTTGATAGAAAAGGTTTTGAAGGAAAATTTATGGGTAGTTGACCCTAAATAAAATGACTCTGATATTAGAATACCATATGGGACTGGTATAAGGTTGCACCCTATACATTAGCTGTTAGCCCCTAGCTAATTTAGTCTAAAATTTCAGTGTGTAGGGCTTCGTCACAGCTAAGACTAAAATGATGTTACACATAGAAATGAATATACAGAGTGAGGATAGGTTTTTGGTGAGCCCGCAAAACCATTTGGATCAATTGACCCTGGAAAAAGTAAGTTAAGGACAGACCATCCAAAAGAGGAGTATCTAACATAAGTTAGATTATTTTTTATTTTGTCTGGTAGGCTCGAGTCGGCCAAAGGTTAGTAGTTAGCCAAACAAAACTATAGTGTCCGGACAAATAGTCCATTTATTACTTGATTTATATGCTTACATGATATTGCTTTACTGTTTTAACCAGTTTTGGTTGCAGGATTATGATTTGCAAAATATATGTTTTAAAAAGATATTAGTGAGGGGAAACTCATTCCGTTAAGCGGCGTGGTCTCACATAATATCAAATAACCGAGATGTATAGTATTATTCACACCAGGCTTTATGTCTAACACGAAGTTTATGTTTTCCCCTTAAACTCTCGGGTGCTTATAATTGATTTGAGTAGGCTGATGGTTGAGGATTTATAGGTTTTAGTAGGTTGAAGAATAAAGCTTCCGGAGACGAGTAGGAGGCTGATGGATAGCTATTTAGGAGTTGTTTTTGTTGTTTTATTCCGCTGTGTTGTATTAAGTCTGTTATGACTATCTAATAATCTAGCCATCCAAGGAGGCATCTTCATATGTCGCTCTTGGCGTATTTATGTAATAATCATATTTGATTTGAACTTGGGAAACGATTGGTATTATGTAATGAAATATGAAACATGTTTTTGTGAAATGTAATCATAAAAGTTGTCTTTAAATCTGTGATTTGTTTCATATTCATGTGCTTTTAATATTATGGATACCATTAACATTATCGTATTTTGTCACCGGAAGTTTATACTATAGATGATTATAGTATCTGTAGCGCTTTGCTTTGGGCCTCAAGATAGGGGATGTTACATTTGATCTATGCTATTTTGAACAGTTTTGCTATTGTCAAGTGGTAGGACTATAAAGTGGTTATCTTAGGGCTCGTATCTGAACGAGTAGGTAAATAACTCCAAAGTTATGCAAAAGAAGATAAGTACTGGAGGAAGACAAAACATTTGATATCAAGAGGTTCTCATATGCCAAAAAGTGCTCAAAGCTCAAAGACTTGAAGATGCAAGGTGAAATGAAGGGAAAAGACGATGTTTCACAAGGTAAAACCTCTTGGTATCGACATGATTCATGTTGGTACTGATTAGTTTTTTTATGGGAAGACTTTGTCTTCCTCCTTATTCTTATAAATTTGGATCCTTACCTGGTCTTTAGCGATATGGCGATTCTGATGGGTGCTTCCTTTATAAATACCAAGCCTAGCGCACATTTGGGAGGACTTTTTAGCCATTCTCTTCTTCATCTTCTATCTCTACCAAGATCTTACCATCTACCGGCTTACTTTTGCTATTCTGGACTTAAAAACAAATTTTAAAACCTTTGTACTCATGATAAAACAATCTATAATAAAATTAAAGAGGACATAGGTCATAGAATTTGTCGAATCGCTATAAAAATTAACGTGTCTTCACTGATTTGCTGTTAATACTACTTAGATCTACTCCAAGGGTGCTGTGTCACTTTATTGCCCAACAATTTTGGTGCTTCCATTGACAAAAGAGCTTCTAAGAAGTAGATCTTGCTTTTATTTTAGATTAGAGCGTCAAGAAGTTGGATTTAGAGCTTCTTATTGCTAATTTGGATATTTGATTGCTGAACCAATTGCCCCTAGGAGATCCGAAGAATCTGGAGCTTTAGCTAGTAGAGAGGATAAAGCTTCTCAACATACTAACCAATCGATAGGTGCTTTTCCATGACCATCTGCCCCTTAAGAGACGGTGTTGAGAGTCGAGTTTGATAGGTTGATGGTGGAGTTGAATCAGGGAATGGTGGATAGCCAGAAGGTGCTTATTGAGAAGATGGATGCTAGCATCATCTTGGTGACTCAGCAGTCCTAGAGGCAAAGGAAAAACCACAAGGATGCTTTATCTACAAGTTCCAAAGAAGAGAGTTCCTCTTCCTTTGACTAGAATAGGAGAGATAGGAAGTGAAAGATGAAGGAACAGACTGCTGGAACATCAAGAAGAGCAGGTGGGGGAAGTAACCAAGTTTTGGCTAGAGCTGGACAACTCGGTACTAACAGGAATTAGGTCGGTACTGAGAGGAATTTAAAGGACCTTAGGTTGCAACAACTTGCTGTAGTCAACTTGGAAGATAGCAAGAATGATTGTAGGATAATGGAAATGACACTGGGCCAAATGCTAAAGCGTAGGATGTTGGTGCACAAAAAATAGCCACAGAGCCAGCTAGGTGTCAAAGAAGATCTAGAGAAGTGGTCCTCTTAGTGACAAGAGAGCCTAGATATCATCGAGCAAACTAAGACTGTTTGTGGAGTCAAACACTCGGGGCTGCTCCTGTTAGTTGTTTTTCGGATCACCAGGCCAGTGAAGAACATATTGCTGATATGATTAAGTAGTTGATGGAAGAAAACCAATAGAGGAAGAATAAAGAGTTGGGTTACTCACCTAGCAGAACTCCATTCAAGGAGAATATTTTATGGAAAAAATATCCCATGATGTTTACAATGCCCTCAATGCCATCGTAAAATGGGATGACCGATCTCAGGCAGCATATATTCAAGTATGAATGGCACATGGATGGTGCAAGGGTGATGGATGTGGTTTGATGTAGGTGTTTCCCCATCTTTTTGGGTGGAGTTGCATAAATGTGGTTCACTCGGCTCTTATGAAGTCCATTTCGACTTTTGATGAATTCGCTAAGAAGTTTTTGGAGCAGTTTATGCTCCACATTGCTTGACCCAAGGATGTGATGTACTTGTCGGGCATTTCTCAAGGAATTGAAGACTCACCAAAAGGCTTTTTGAATAGGTTTAATATCGTAGTAATGGAGGTGAATAATCCAAAGGAAGATTTGGTGTTGCTGTCTTTGAAGATACACCTAGAAATGGATTTTGGAAAGTGGCCGAGGATGAAGTAGACGACTACAATAGGGGATTTCCACTTAAAATCTTACCAGCTCTTGCGTTTGGAAGAGACAAACCTGGTTTCCAGGATGGAAGGTGGTGGATAGTCAAGAGAAGTAGTTCAAATTAATGTGGCTATAAAGCAAAGAGAGTGCCGATAATATTTCCATGAATGTGGTAATATCAATAACTAGAAGAAAAGAAATTAGGGTGCTAGGGGTAGAAGGATGATGCAAAAAAGCATCCAAGGAATATGAGGCCAGAGGAATACACACGTCAGAATGATACGATCGAAAATATCTACCTCGCCACAGTATGGATGGATAGATATGGAAAGCCATCTTAGAGGGAGGCGATGGAAGCTAAAAGGCACTTAGGAAAGTATTGTCACTTCCATGAGACATATGGACACAATACTAATGAATGCTATAATTTAAAGGATATCATTGAAGAGTTCATCCGTAAGAAAAAGCTGCAGCAATATGTTAGAGATCCATAAAATGGCGAGCAATGTTAGAATCCAAGGGTCGAATGCTCAAGAGAGTCAGCCTAAACCCAACGAAGAGGGGCCCAGGAGACCTGATGGAAGGATCATGATAAATATGATAACTAGAGGACTTAATCCAACAGAGGCAAGCTAAAATGAGATGGGATAGTATGCTAATTCATTGAGTCATGCACTTTAGGAGAATTACTTTGCCATTGAGAACAGAGCTCCGGCTAAGCAGTAGAGATTGATGGTCGATAATATAATCTTTTGTAATTGTGATTCTAATATGATTGAAGCACCAACCTTTGATCCCATAGTGATAGGGGCCTTTGTGGCCCCTGTTACCCCGCCTTTTGGTCAAGGCCGGGATATCAACAAATTGGCTAAAAATGATGGATATCAGGATTGGAGATCGATTGGAAACAAGGCTATGATCGATACCGTCAAAATTGGACCAAGCTCCAATCAAGGTGGGATCAATCGGGAATGGTAAACAAGGCTCGATGAGGCTACACTTCGAATTTCAGATCAATCAGAGTTCATATGCTCAAGTTATGGATGGATCAATGTTGGAGAGGAACGGTCTCGTATCGATACAGTTCGTATTGATAAAAATGGACTTAGCAATTTACTTTGGATCGATGGTATCATATCGATCGATATGGATATGGATAAGGGAAATGTACTTGGCACCTTACTTTGGATCGGTCACAGTGCGTATCGATAACTTTCTTGATCGATACGAAATGCTACACTTGGGATCGATACGAACAAGGTAGTACGAAGAAGAAATTGATATGAAAGGTAGTGGATATTCAGGGATCGGTACGAAGTGATGGACATAAGGCAATGGAACCAGATGGATACGAACAGCATAGTGGTGGATACGAATTGATGGAGGCGAATAGAAGGATACAAACTGCTTGATGGATACGAAGTCTTCAGCCCACCAACAATCTCAAACTTGGATCGATCATAACTCTCAAACCATGGATCCAAATGGTACGAAATTTTCACAGGAGCTTTCTTATGCACTCAAGAATGTTCGTGATCGATCTCAACTCGATTGGACCATTTTCAAATCGATACGAATTGTACATGGATCGATCCAAAATCACCCTAGATCGATCTAGCCGGCCCACCTGTGCAAGAGAAAAGGTACTCCAGGTTTTAGGGTGGATATTTTCGGATCTACACCTATAAATAGCAGTCCTATAGCAACTAAAAAGGGGATCTTCTTCTGCTTTTCGAGGCGAGACTTTGCCATTTTGTTTTTGATTTCAAAGGCTTGTAACTGTAATCATAGTATAAAAGGAATAAAAGGATTAATTCAAAGTGGACGTAGGCCGGAGATAGCCGAACCACTATAAACCTTATGTTCTTTGTTTTCTTGCTCATTTTAATTTTCTTATTTCTTCATTTCTGCTCTCTATATCATTTGGATCTGAGATCTGTGTTTGGATATTGAGGATTTGTGTGTAAACACTGGTGCTTTCACTACTTTTGGGGTTTGTGACCAATATTGGTGCAAACACTTTGGTGCTTTCACCGAGAAAGACTAGCACCCGCTATACCGGATTTGGAGTTCAGATTTGGAAAGCTAAAGGATCAGATCTAAAAGGAACCATGACAAAGAAATCAACAAGGAGACAAAGAGCAGAAAGGAGTCAGCACGAAGGGGGTCAGGAGGCTTCCTCAGGAGCAAATCAGGCCTCAATTTTCATCACCAGAGATGAGATGGAGATGATGATGGGAGCTATGCAGGAAGAGTTATTGAAAAGGCAGGAGGAAATGATGCAGAACCTTCTCGGACAGTTTGGACAGGCAGGAACAGCTGGAGCTGCTGGAGTTTAGATTCACGGAGCTGGAACAGAAGGACTCAACAGGCAAGCAGATGGACCTGCTCAATAGGGCGCAGCCCCCAATCAGCACACAGTTAACAATTTGGATGGATCCAGACTCGGAGGCACACCGCCATGCAATGATAGACCAATTCATGGAGGGATTCCATGTGACACCACACAACATGATGCCGGTAGGAGCACAAGAGTACATGATGAAGAGTATGTACCAAAATTCCCTCGGGGACACTGGGGGCAACCCTTGGTGGACAATACTGGATTAGTTGAGATTATCAGGCGAACTGCGTGTGGAGGTTTAGCAAACAGAGATCGGGAAGGAGTAAACAGGAGTCCGTTTACCCACATCAGAATGGCTCGGAATCCACCAGAGTTCAAGCTACCTATTCTGGAGGTATACAATGGCAGGGCTGATCCTACCGATCATTTGATGAGGTACACGAGACACATGGAAGTGATGGGGGCATCGGAGGAAGTTATGGCCCGGTGTTTACCTCTGTACTTGATGGATATAGCTGCTATGTCATTCAGGTAGTTGGAAGATTGATCTATTAGGACATGGACAGAATTGGTGGAAAGGTTTTTGAAGCAGTTTCAGGTTCATATCAAGAGGCCAAAAAATGTGATGACACTGACATCGGTGAAGCAGAGGATAGGGGAATCGCTCAGGACATTCTTAACTCGGATCAATGCAGCGGTTGCTTCAGTGGATCGGCCGGATCCATCGATGGTTTTAATGGCGGCAATATCAGGAGTCGGGGACAAATCGGATTTCAAGGTATCATTGATACGGGATCCACCAGTGGATCTTGGGGAATTCTTTCATGAGGCCGAGAGATTCCTTCGGCAGAAGGATGCAAGTTCGGATATGAAATCAAAGGAAGTAAACGTGGTTAAGGATGGAGGACCATCCATTGAGAGCTCGGATAAGGATAAGGATAAAGGGAAGAAGAAGTCGGATTATGATTCTGGCAGGGTAAGGAAACGCCGGGGAGAACCAAAATTCTCCACTTACACAGGATTGAACGAAACGTTGGAGCGGATATACATGGAAACTCGAGATCGCCTTCCTTATCGAAGGCCGTCAAGGAGGGAACCCTTGGAACGCGAGAGGGCATCAGGAAGGCACTGTCTCTTTCATGATCTGGATGAACATGATACTAATAGCTACAGGCATCTAAAGGATATAGTCGAGGAGCACGTGAGGAATTATCAGTTGCGGCCATATGTCGGGACTCGAAATGCGGTAGTGGAATAGGAACAACCACCATCTACCTCAAACAACGATGGAGTGAGGCACAGAAATGGTGGTCAGTTGGTCATCGACTGATCGGGATGGTATGAAATAAGTAGCAAACTACGGGCATATGGCTAACTTACTTACTCATGTATGGGGACGGAAGCCCCTAGGCATGCTCTGAGATGATGATAAACCTTAATGCTCTAGTTTGTGAAATCTGCTTTTTCTTTCTGTTTTGGACATTTGCTTTTTTCTGGTTTGGTTTTGGAGTTCAGTATGGACTCTTGGTTTTGTTGGTTTTCTGGTTCGGACTTGGTTTGGATGTTTGCCTTTTAGTTTGGATCTTGGTTTGAATTTTTGATATGGATTTTCTGGTTTTCTGATTTGATCTGGATTTCAGATTGGATTTTGATTGGATTTTTATCTGGTTTTTGGTAAATGGTCGTCGGGTATGGATTATGCCTGGCAAGGGGTAAGTCGCTTCGTCCGAGCATGGCGAATCAACTTATTCAGGTCATCGAGTATGGACTATGCTCGGCAAGGGTCCGGAGAGACCGGGATCCGGCCTAGGACTTAGTCCCCATATTATCTATCGGTTACTATTTCAGGTTGTCGGGTATGGACTATACTCGGCAAGGGTCCGAAGCAACCAAGATTCGGCTTAGGACTTAAGCCACGACATTACTCAGCGTTCAGGGATACTGAACCAGGAACACCAAGGCATTACTTAACATAGGTCAACGAGTGGGGGTTGCGCTTGGTAAGAACCCGGAGAGGTTATGGATTCGAATATTGGCTATGAACAACTAAGGATTTGGCTAAGGGCCCGGAGCGGTCCTGGATTTGGATATCGACCCAAAGAGGTCATGGATTTGGTTATTGGTCATGGATATAGATGGATTAGAACTCAGTTGTCGGGTTTGGATGGGTATGGAAATGGCTAAGTATTTGGTTGCTGGATTCGGAATCGGATATCGATTCAGAATAGTCATGGATTTGGATAAGGATATGGAACTCGGATAGAATGGCTATGGATGGAATATGGACTTTGGACGTTGAATTTAAAGCTATTCAAAACATGCCTTCCTACCGCAAGGCATGTTTTCGAGGGCAAATGTTACCCCGCCTTTTGGTCAAGGTCGGGATATCAACAAATTGGCTAAAAAGGATGGATATCAGGATTGGAGATCGATTGGAAACAAGGCTATGATCGATACCGTCAAAATTGGACCAAGCTTCAATCATGGTGGGATCGATCGGGAATGATAAACAAGGCTCGGTAAGGCTACACTTCGAATTTCAGGTCAATCAAAGTTCATATACTCAAGTTATGGATGGATCAATGTTGGAGAGGAACGGATTCATATCGATACTTTCGTATCGATACAGTTCGTATCGATAAAGAATGGACTCAGCAATTTACTTTGGATTGATGGTATCGTACCGATCAATATAGATACGGATAAGGGAAATGTACTTGGCACTTTACTTTGGATCGGTCACAATGCGTATCGATCACTTTCTTGAACGATACGAAATGCTACACTTGGGATTGATACGAACAAGGCAATACGAAGAAGGGATGGATACGAAGGGCAGTGGATATTCAGGGATCGGTACAAAGTGATGGACATAAGGAAATGGAACCAGATGGATACGAACAACATAGTGGTGGATACGAATTGATGGAGGTGAATAGAAGGATACAAACTGCTTGATGGATACGAAGCCTTTAGCCCACCAACAATCTCAAACTTGGATCGATCATAACTCTCAAACCATGGATCCAAATGGTATGAAAATTTCACAGGAGTTTCCTTATGCACCCAAGAATGTTAGTGATCAATCTCAACTCGATTGGACCATTTTTGAATCGATACGAATTGTACATGGATCGATCTGGCGGGCCCATCTACGTAAGAGAAAAGGTATTCTAGGTTTTGGGACGGATATTTTCAGATCTACACCTATAAATAGCAGTCCTATAGCAACTAAAAAGGGGATCTTCTTTTGCTTTTCGAGGCGAGACTCTGCCATTTTGGTTTTTGATTTCAAAGGCTTGTAACTGTAATCACAGTATAAAAGGAATAAAAGGATTAATTCAAAGTGGACGTAAGTCGGAGACAGCCGAACCACTATAAACCTCGTGTTCTTTATTTTCTTGCTCATTTTAATTTTCTTATTTCTTTATTTCTGCTCTCTACATCGTTTGGATCTAAGATCTGTGTTTGGATATTGAGGATTTATGTGTAAACACTGGTACTTTCGCTGCTTCTGGTGTTTGTGACCAATTTTGGCACAAACAGTCCCATCTATTTTGCATCGAGTCTTAGTGGATTGTGGAAGCTCAGTAAATATTTTATTCAAAAGGAATTTTGATTAGATGAAAATACATCCTAAGGACTTTATGCCTGGTAAATCCATGATTTAAGAATTTACCGAAAAGGCACAGGACACTATCAAAACTACTATCTTGTCCATGGAGTTGGGAGAAGGAGACTAAAAGATCGTGCAGGTTCAGAAGTTTATAATTGTTAATGAATTCTCGACGTATAATGCCATTTTAGGCCGACTGACCTAGCTAATTTCAGAGTAGCAATGACTCCTTGGTGCTTGATGATGAAGCTCCATATGAAGAATGGACTCGGAGCTAGTCGATGTGACCAAAACAGTAGTCGAGAATGTTACGTCGTTATGCTCAGAGAGGTGAAGCGATGAGAGAAAAGGAAGGGTGCAGAGAAAGCTCTCTGCATCAAAGACTGTAGATACATAACAATCAATGTTGAATCCATAGCTCAGGCAATATAAAAATTTCTTTAAGTTTATGGATCCCAGGAAGCAGTCAGATGAAGTGTGGATAGCACCAGTCGAGTTGACGATCAACATTCCAATCGATATGGCTGATGCTATCAAGTTCATTAAGATTAGATCCCATCTCAGCATCAAAATGAGAAAGGAGTTTGTTGGTTTTCTCTAATAAAACCAAGATGTGTTTTCTTGGACACATTTGGAATGTGTGGGAAATCACCGAAGATAGTATGCCACACACTAAATGTGAACTTGAAATACTTTCCTATATAACAAAAATGACGCAATCTGGGTCTAGAACGATCCACTACATTGGAAGAGGATGTGGATAAACTGAAGACAAATGGCTTTATCGACGATGCACTGTACTTTAAATGGGTATCTAACCTTGTGCTAATCAAAAAACTGAATAATAAATGGCAAACATGCATTTATTACTTGGACTTAAATACGGTATGCCCGAAGGACAGCTTTTGACTACCCATAATTGACCAATTGGTAGACAGGACAGCTGGACACGAGCCTCTTTCTTTCATAGATGCTTACTCCAGCTATAACCAAATAGCGATGCACGTTCCAGACCAAGAGCACATAGGTTTTATAACAAATTTGGGATTGTACTGCTATCAAGTGATGTTATTCATTTGATGAACAATGGAGCTACCCACTAGGAATTGGTGAATTCAATTTTCGAGAACTAGATCAGATAGATAATGGAAGTTTATTTGGATGATATTTTCGTGAAGTAACGGCTATCAACAAACCACATGGATGATATTTCAAAGGTATTCAATGTGCCGTGGAGATACAGAATGAAATTAAATCCATTGAAGTGTTCTATTGGAGTTGCATATGGCAAATTCTTAGGATTTATTATGAATTCAATGGGCATTGAGGCTAATCTAGAGTAGATTAACATCTTAAAACACATAACCACCTTAAGAACAAAGAATGAGATGCAGAGCTTGAATGGGAAAGCCGCTACATTGAACTGATTCATCTCGTAAACGACCGATAAGTGTATACCATTCTTCGATGCCCTCAGAATGGAAAAAGAAAAGTTTGTCTAGGTGAAAGAATGCCAAAATGCTTTCTAGGAATTATTGAAGCATATGAAAAGACCACCAATCCTATTGAAGCCTTTGGAAGATGAAGACTTGTTCATATACTTAGTTGTATCTGCTCATGCACTAAGGGAAGCCTTGGCACGTGAGAAGGCAAGGATCCAAAGGCTAGTTGTGACGATTGCCCTACATTTATGGTACCAATATACCCGTAGTGCGTTGTAGAGGTACCCAGCGGATGCAGGACTTGAGTAAAGAATGTAAGGTAAGGAAAAATCCAAACACATAATCCATATAACATTTCACAGCACATAGACAAAATAAAATAATCAAATAGATGCAAAACATGCGAGAGAGTAATGTAATCAAATGAAACATAAATAAAAACATCAGAGTGCATTAGTTTCACAGACTATACAAAAACCGAAATAAAAGAGTTTATACATCCTAAGTCTCCAAAATAAACTCTACAACCTTCTCTCAAAATACAAGTAATGTCATAGCTCCATAGTACTGTACAGCAGAATATAAGCAATAGTAAGCTTCAAAATATAGATATATGAAAGCATAGCCTCCTGCTCATCTAGACCTGTAATCCCTAATCTACTCAATTAAGAGTACCCGAGATCATAAGAAGCAAAGCAAAAAACCTTGAGCCAGACATTAGTTTGGTGTGAGCGATACATCATCTCAAAATACTACAAAATCATATATAGTAATAAGGACATAGGATATGTAAAATCATACCTAATTTTTCTCTACATCTAAAGAGTTAGAACATAAATATAATATATGCTAAACTACCATCGCCTATAGAAAGATGGGGTATAGGGATAAAAAAACACATATCAAGCACAAAGCAAACATAGCAACCATTACACTGCCTTGTATCCCCACTCAAGTGCCGTTAGATATATAATAACTCTTATAACCCATGTAGATGGTCAGTGACTACTCAACGCTTTGGATGCTTAGGTCATGCCCATGCAAATGGCTACGGTTGGATACACGCAGACTACCCAGGGTAAACACATATTATCCTATCCCATTATGAGCACCATAACCTCAAAGTTATCCATTGGTCCCTTAGCACACATCTCTATAATGGAACTCAATTTTTATTCCATCTCGGGTATCTCATAGTAGAATATGGTCATAAATTTTACTCACAAGCCCTCATCATTGAACTTGTCCTTATGGATCATTGTTACAACTCCCATTGTTGAGTCATCATCTTCGTAGCACCTTTAAACAGCCATCGTAAGTCGTAGAGCCATCATACCAAAGTTTCAATGTCATTATGTCAAAGAGCCATGCCATCACTTTACTAGTCGCCAAAAGAAATTCAATGTAATCCCAAGCCATTTGGAGTTGACTACCTCACTCTATATCACTTACAAGATCCCTGGAACAAGTCACGAAGAAGCCCTGAAACCTCGCCTTCCCACGACCAAAATTTCCAAACTCCAAGTTTATTTTTGGGTAATTTTCCAACCGGACCCAGAGTCGCCCTTGCAAAAATCTAAAGTCACATCCTCCTTGACCCAAAGCAACTCTAAAACCCCAATGCATGCCCAATTTCTCTATATAGCTGACCCGAAGTCACAAGTTCATCAGACAGAGTAATAACCAAACAGAACTTCAGGTCTAGTAGGACCAAATTTCACCACTAGATTGAGTTTCTTGTTTGGTGCCTTCACCCACCGACTAGCCATCGCTGATCAACCACCATGCACAACCAACCACCAAACCGATTTCCTTTAGCCATTTCCAATGCTCCAATTTCATGTCGATTCCATCGCTACGCTCCATACTTTGACCTGCATATGTTCCACATGCATCGATACAACTCCCAATATCCTAAAGCCTATCCGTCCAAGTCCGGTTCTAAGGTTCCAATCTCTAGTTCTCTTCGATGAGCATTTTTAACCATTCAAGCATACAGATAAATACCACACACGCATCAATCAACATCCAAGCATGCAAACATATTTTAATTATAGCAGATCATTAAACAATGTACCTATAACATAACTAACATTTATGGAAGAAAATATCCACCAAAGTAACATGATTAGAACATCAAAAGTCCATTTATTCATGTTTTTACTTTAGGTTGGGTTTTGAAACAACATTAAAACATAAATTTGACTTAAAAAAATGGATTAAAACATGTTAAAACCTATGGATACATATATGGTAAGATGTGAGATGGTATATCACTCACCAGACCATTAAAAATCCAAGTTTTACATGCAAATGAATCCAAGAATGAATAGCAAAATCTCAATTTCTCTTCCATAAAAATTTAGATTTGCAGATCTCTAACTAATTTCCTTGCCAACCTAACCCTAAAAACTTATTTAGATTTTATTTGGAGGAGTAAGGTGATTGTTTTGGTGAAGAAAGGGTTAATGGAGGCTTAGATCTATTTGGGAGGTGGGAAAATGATTTGGGGAAGGTTATTTCAGCCTCTAGTACTCTTAAACCCAAAATGGGTTAGTGGGATTATCCACAATCTCACTAATTACCCATTAAGTTGCTCCAAAAATACTAAACTTCAAACAGCTATATCTCTCGGCCAGAATGTCCAAATCACTATTATGACCACTTTACAAAAAGGGAAAGCATCGTATCTTTCCAATGGAAGCGGTCTTGGGCCCAACTTTGGACATTATCAAAAGTTATAGCCATTATAAGTTTTCAGCGGTAAAATCATCCGATAAAATTTCTCGAGGTCAAAAATGTCACTACTCAACATCCCCGAAAGTTATAGCGTCATTCGACCCATTACGGATTTAAAAATAATATTTTACACCCTCGGATATGTAAAATATGGGTCGTTACTCTCTCCCACCCTTAGGAATTTCACCTGCAAAATACTAATACAACTAAGGTACAGTCCAACATAGCTATCCCTCATGCCTAACAACCACGAGCAATCATATCAAACATCAAACATTCAAACATCAGCAAGAAATGTAGTATACGCCTATCCTAGCATGCTGGATACTACTCTACCCTATATGATATTAAAAGTGAAACTAAAACCGATAAACAGAAAGTCTCACCAAGTAAAGTGCTCTGGATAAGCAGTCATCATGCTCTCCTTAGTATCCCAAGTACAATCCCCTTCGCTCTCACTCCACCAAACATTCACCAGCTCAACCGTCTTCCTCCTAAGCTGCTTAGTATCACGTTCGATGTTCAATCTCGATATCAACAAAGCTAATTCAGTTCAACTATCATGCCTGAGCCATGCACAAACTTCTACAAATGAGAGACATGGAACACATTGTGCACACCTTCCATCTTCTGAGATAAGTCGATTATGTAAGCTAGGTTCCCAATCCTCTCAGGTGTTGGAAAAGGACTAACGAATCTCAGTGCTAACTTCCCCTTAGTACTGAATCGAACAAGATTATTTAATAGAGAAAATCTTGACAAATACCATATCAGTGATCGAAAACTCTGAATCACATCTTCTCTTATCAACATAGCTCTTCTATCTATACTGAGCAGATTTAATTCATTGTTGAATGATCTCGATCTTCTCTGAATTCTCTCTGATCATATATAGACCAAGTATTAGTTTCTCGTCTGCTTCCTACCAATGTAAAGGAGTATTGCACGATCGACCGTATAACGCCTTAGATGGTGTCATATGATGCTGGATTAATAACTACTATTGTAAGCGAACTCTACTAAATGTTGGTGATCGTCTCATAAGCCACTGAAATCAAGAATGCCAGCTCACAAGAGATCCTCTAAGATACGATTCACCCTCTCGGTCCGCCCATCAGTTTGTAGGTGATAAGCTATACTACGATGCAGCTGTCCTTAACGCCTCTTGTAAGCTCTTTCAAAAACTGCTAGTGAACAAAGGGTCTAGGTCACCTATAATACTTTTCTGTATACCATGGAATCACATAACCCATTTCATATACAATTCAGCCAATTTGGATGCTGCTCTACTAGACTTTATGGTATAAATCTAGCACTCTTCATCGATCTATCGACTATGACCTCGATGCTATCATATCTTCCCCTAGTCCTTAGCTATCCATTGATGAAGTCTATCCAAACATATTCTCATTTCTAGTTAGGAATCTTGACTGGTTGCAGCAAACTACTTGGTTTCTACTGCTCTGCCTTCACCAACTAGCAGTTCATGCACTTCGAGATGAATGCCCCAACATCCTTCTTCATCTCTTCCCAGTAAAATGTCTGCCACATATGACGATACATTTTATTGTTATCGAGATGTATAGTTGATCTCAAATGATGGCACTCTCATAGCACCTCATCCCTCAACCCATCCACATTAGGTGTAAACAATCTCCAGTCCTTATGAAGCCAACCATTACGGTCAACCCATACTGCTTTATCTCCTTAGACTCTACTCCTTCCTCTATATTTTCCATAATCTTTGCTGGTATAACATGTCACCTTTGACTAGAACTGATTCACTCGATCAAAGTAGTTTTAATCATTAAGCTAGCTAAGTCTTCTAGCTCTAGCTCACATCAAGGTCTAAAATCATGGACAACGATAGTGTAATGACCTACAATTTTTAAAATCTAAAAATCAATTATAAATGACGCCAAATATGCTTAAAACTAATTTCAGATATTAAAAGCAATGGACCGTGGGTGGATAAAAATTAAAAATTCTAAAACAATGAATAAAAAGGAAAAATCACAACAGAATCAAAAATCAATAGAAGTGAACATTATCTTAAATACAACTACTTTACAATACTATCACATTAATTTATATTTCAGTACATCGATTATTATTAACTCATAATTGATATAACCATGGTAAAAAAGAATATACTAAATCAATTAGCCACGGTATAGTCTTCATCCACCTTTCCATTTCCCTCTTTTGCTCCTGCCTGAAACTTCACACCTCTGTGTGTGTGTGTGTGTGTGTGTAAAGGGTTCGACTATGTTTGGACTGCACCTAACACTATATACTACAGCCATAGGCTCGATAACTATTGCATCGGAAAAGACTGCCTACGTATCCCTTTTGGGGGATCAAGCCCACGTAGCTCTATTTTCTGCTCTTCTCTTACATCCAAATACTTTTTAGTACATTACAACCATAGCATCCATACAATCATTGCAACTATCATAACTAATGCAATCAATGTGACTAATGCAACCATTGCAACCATCGTATCATAACCAATGCAAACAACAGAAGAAGAAAATAGTATTACTACTCATCTATCTTAATAATTCATCATATAGGGACCCACAATAATAATAGCACACAATCATCAAACACCAATAATATCTGTGACAACCACAATCCATTAAATAAGAAAATCACATCGCACTAATATACTTACATGCATCATCATCAATGTAAATATAATCCTTCAATTGTGTACTAGTCCAATCAACATTAGTGACATAACATCAATCATTAAATAACCATAAACTACCTATCATCCGATAGCAATAATGGTAAAATATCACATCCATATCCAAATGCAGTATCGTTATTTAACAATGGAGTGTTTATGAAAATTAATTATAGACAATCAATTGCACATTTAACAACCATCCAAATAATATATTTGCTTCCTTTATCCTTTTAAGTATAAAATAATTTAATCATTATTTATTACAAGGGTTTCATTTATTTATTGTATCTCAAAACAGTAATACTTCTTTAAAAATGATAATATACTTTTGTTTTCCTTTAATATACTCCATTTTTCAAATACCCAAAAACATCATATTTTAAATAAAAAATAATTATCTTTACCAAAATGCTTTTTAAAACTATATTATTATTTTAAAACCTCATTCCAAATAATAAACTTCCCAAATATCAATCAAATATAATTTCTGTCATTATTAATGAATTTTCCAAAAAATTTATAAATAATAACCATATTTAATCCCATACTTTAGTTTTTGTAAAATTCTAAATCATTGTTCTTTACAAAAACCATCTAAAATATGTAAATTACCTGATCTATCATTTATTTATTTAATTTTCTCATTATTATTCATTTTATTTTAATTAATTACTTTCTAATCCAAATCAACAATTA
This sequence comes from Allium fistulosum, assembly GCA_030737815.1. Classification (NCBI taxonomy): domain Eukaryota; kingdom Viridiplantae; phylum Streptophyta; class Magnoliopsida; order Asparagales; family Amaryllidaceae; genus Allium; species Allium fistulosum. Next base: position 1,032,423,814 of record CM060901.1, read on the forward strand.
ATTATAATTAAACACCAAAAAAATACTACAATCAACAATAATTACCCAACCAAGACACAACACATTCAAAATATTGTAACAATTAAATAGTCATCCATAGAACAATACATACATCAACGAATATGATTTTTCATCAATAATTATGGGTTTTATAATTTAAATTTCAATTAATTAAATTAAATAATTCATGCCAATGCACAATTTTCAACAGTCTTTAAAATCAACAAACCTAGTGTCATATTGTCCAGAATTTCACCATAAGTCTAATGGAAGAAACCACACAAGAAAACATCCATGACGACTCGATAATGCTATATCTCGACAAACGATGTAAAGGGTAGTTGATCCTCCAATATGGTTAGTAATAATCAAAATTTGGTCAACTTTCATAGGTTTCAACCCCAATCACTCTAACAAATCATTAGATATGAAGGAATGTGAAGCCTTGGTATCATACAAAACACGTACATGTGTATCGAAAGAAAGCATACCAATATAATGACATCCTTTCCCTTTAACTTCACCGTTGGAGCACTTGACAAAACTGGAATAGCGTTCGAAGCATAAACAAACACAACCCGCTTGTTCCTTAGTAGATCTAGGCAATCATTCTTCATATGCCCTAGTCTCGTTTCTATAACCTTTGCTAAGATTTCCCTTCTCTCCTTAGCTATAACAAGTAGGCTCCCACTTTCCCTTCTTCTGACAACCCTTTTGAAATTTCTTCTTGTTATTATCCCACTTCCTCTTCCCTCCCTTGCTAGCTGGGGCTTTGGCTCACCTTTGGGAATAACAACCGACTTAGACTTAGAGTACAGACTCTCATGTTGAAGAGCCTTCTCTCCACCAGCTTCTCAAAGTACTCATCAATGTGTCGCACCGACTTCTCTCCTAAGTAGTCGTCCAAGCCCATAATAAACTTTTCATTCTACTTGAGCGGAGTATCGATATAGATATGTAATACTTCAACAACGTGTCTGTAACGACCCAGAATTTTTTATAATTAAAATTCGAATATTTAATTGATTTTAAATATTAATAAATGAATTTAAGAAGTCGAATAATTTATTATTCGAATATTGGATTTAATTTGGTCAATTAAATCGATAAATTAATAATTGAAATTCCAGAGATAATTGAAAATCGAGTTTAAAATGATTGAAAATGATTTGTAAAATTTATTTAATCATACTGGAGTTATAGAAATATTTTAGAACTCTTAAAATTGAATTTGGAGTTAATCTGTGAAAATTGAATATTTTAATATTTAATTATCGACTGAAAAATAGCCAATTTTCGAACAGTCTCAGAATTGAACGAGACCAGTTCCATTGGATCCGTAATAGTTAGTTATTATCGGATTTCAATTTTCATAGCAATCGAAGTTATCATTTGACCGTGGCAACTCGAAACGCATCGATATCGTTTTAATTTTAAATCGTCGAGTTAAAATAGTCATTTTTCAAACGGTCTCGGATTTCGACGAAACTAGTTTCATCGGATTCGTAATGTGATATTATTGTAAGATTTCAAATTTCATAATTTTTGGAATTACCATTTGTCCGGTACGAATTAAAACGCCTCGAAATCGATTTAAATCGGTTTAATTTAAATTGATCGTTTATTGTCATATCTCTCACATACGATCGAATTAGCTTCCGAAACCTGTTCCATTGCGTTCGGAACGCGGGGTAAACCTTACGAACGTCAGGCGGCACGTGTGATTTGGAGATCGTTTGGAAAAGTCGTTTTAAAATGAATTAAATATTATTATATATATACGTATATATCTACACGTTAATAATCAAACCCTAATTCATTCTCTTCAGCCTGGCCGCCATTTACTAAATCAAAGGCCAAAAATGTCCAATCTCCTCCCCTTGATTTCTTTCAATTCATTCAGTATTTTTGAAAACTTTCAACTAACAAATCGAAGAACTTCGTGAGCTCCTCGAATCTATATGGTGATGATGGAGTATGGGGCATCGTGGAGGCTGTAAATGGGCAGCGTTCATTACCGGTTCGTGCTCGTCTAGGGGGTGGTTGGCTCGACCGGAATCTATGGGGTTGGGGGCGATAGTGCTATTCGCGATGGGCGACGTGATGGTGGTCTCTGATCAAAGTTTATCGAGTGGGGTGGCTCGCGATGGGATGAAGTCGGTCGCGTATATGGGTTTCTCGTTCGTGAATTCGAACCTGGGAGTTGCGTGGGGGGAAGAAAGAAAGGGGGAGTGGCCTTGATTTTCTCAAGCAAAGGCAACGGCCCAGATTGAATAGGGGTAAAATTATAAAGGAAATTGTAAATATAATTATAATTTAAATTTGTATAAACTTTAAACTGCGATATCTCTTTCATACGAGATCGAAAAATTACGAAACAAGCGGCGTTGGAATCGTATCGTCGAATGCTACGCAGTGCAACTGATTTGGAGTCGATTGGAGTCAAGGAAATTTTTGGGTAAAATTAAACGTCTGTTTAGTTTTATCCGAAATAAACCGCTACGACTGTTATTGAAAAGCAAAGGTGAGATCTTCTCACTCAAATCGAATGTGGAATTTTTGCAGTTATTATTGATTGATATGATTGCTATATTGGATGTGATATTAGATATTATAGGATATATATCTATATATAGCAGTATATACATATTGGCATATGTATATATTGGATTTATTGATTTCCCGCCTCGTATAGCGGATGAGACCCTATTGCGCCGTTAGTAAGCGGATTTTTATAAAACCTATATACCGCGATAATTCCGTACTGGAGCGGAATTGGTATTGTGCTAACATCTGTGGATGCAGGGAAACAGGTTGGAGGGATCCGACTGGATTCCTCACCGTATTGATTATTTACAGATATTTTGATATATTCTGTTATCATATGATGATATATGATATTTGACTGTTGTGATGGACTGATTGGTGTTGTGGCATCATCGGATTCAGTTTTGGAAATGTAAAAATGACGACTTTTAATTTAAAAGGATTTTTAAAGTGATTTTTTGAAAATATACGTTTTATGGAATTTTTGAATCGATTTATAAACGTAAAATTTTAAAGTTATAAAAGTTATAATTTTTAGTGAAATATAACCGAAGTGTCGTTTTTGAAATAAAAGTCGATTTATTTATAAAATGGTTTAAGTTGGGATTTTTGAATAACTATAAACGATTTGTATAGAAAGATTTATAAAAATTGATATTTTTGTAAATCAAAATATTGGACTTATAAAACGAATTTTTATAAGTGTTAGAAAGAAGTATAAATGGATTTCATAAGTGAATGAAATTAATAGATTTATAACGTGAAGTTATAAAGTAAATAGATATTGTAGAATAAAAGATTTATAAGAAATTTACTTATAAATTTGACTTTTGCACTTAGATGGGATATAAATAGAAATTGCAAAATGAAATGATTTTGTAAGTTGAAATCGTTATAAAGTACAAATGTGATTTATAAACGTTGTTTTATAAATCCGAAATCACTTATTCTTATAAGTGAATTTTTGAAGTTAATAAAATGAGATTTATAAACCGGAGTTGTTATAGAAAATAGAAAATGGAATTTATAAACGTTGTTTTATAAATTCGGAAACCAATCGATTGAATTTGATAAATTAAATATAGAAGATTATCAAAGGAGATATATTCGCGATTTTGGATAGCGAATTATTATCGAAATAAAACGTGTAGAAAATAGTGAAATGTAAATAGTAAAGTATATTCACGATTTTGGACAGTGAATATATTATTAAATAAAATGGATATGTTTTGGGAAAAGTGATATTACGAAATGAAGTAATTGTTTTAAAAGATGTTTTAAACGTGTGAATTATCGAAATCATAGATTTCAACATTTATTGTTGAAATAGACGTTTTCGAAAAGTAAGGAAATGGTGGACTATAACACTGTTGTTATAGTAAATGATTTCCGAAAGGAAATGTTTTGATGTAGTATTGGGATTTACATATCTATCTTAATTTCAAATCCCTATACTAGAGATTTTGAGTCGTCGTAACGATGTTTTACGTAACATTCGTTTTGGCTCAAATAAATGTTGTTATAATAAACGATTTCCTTAAAGAATGAATTTATACTTAAATTTGATTTAAGTATCGTGAATATTTTCAAATGTTGAAAATAAATAGTTTTGTGAATTACTTATTTTAAATAAGTATGGAATTGCTTTTCCAATATGAAACGAAGGGTTTGAAACTTTATCTTTTAAAGATAATTTGAAAAGTGAATATTTGAAATCTGTTTTCAAATGGTTAAGTGTGGAAAAATAATATATCTAATAAAGATATTTTTGAAGATGAAATAATTTGGAAAATTATTTGGAATCTGATGATGTTGCGCATCTTTATTGATAGTTAAATAACCGACTATCAATATTTACCTTTAGATAGGTATTTGTTGTGAATTGGATGAATTTGAATGCCACACTTTTTTTTGAATAAACGCTCACTATTCGGGTTAGCCGGGAAAGGACCATGGGGTCGTATAACCCATTCCGAATACGTGATACATCGTTATGAATCGCATTTGCTGACCGGTGTTGAAGACCGGATATTTTTGAAAACGGAAGGATTACCGTCGAGTTACTCTACATCGGCTGATCTCCGGTTTAGAGGTTTTATCACCCTTAGTGACGGGAAGTCCGGACGTGATTGGAAATTATCCGGATTTGCAAGGGCTTCGTGAGAAGTGCCTTCGGTTCTGTTCGATCCCGGAATAGACTTGTATGGATTGTGTGTCTGACATTACACTTTGAGATATAAAGCTGATTTCTTTCAAATACATATCTGTTGGTGGCGGAGAATTTATTCTCTTAGCTTAACACCCTTCTCTGAGACGTACGAGCTCAGAGGTTATGTAGTTGAAGTTATCAGCGATATATTCCCAATTTGGTAATGTGGCATGCTGAGTGTTGCTGTGAAATGATCAGTGTTTGATCATTTGTGATATGATCATTTGTTTGATCTTATATCTTTGTGATCATAGGTTGATCATTTTGTTGGACCCGAAGCAGGGCTTTTTGAGAAAGCGTAGCTTTGTGGACGAGACTTCATCGAGCCTCACACCCCGGAAATGGTCGAAACAGGAATGTTGCGGCAAGGTTATGAGGGTCGCGCCCTTTAGGGTATGTCATTTCCTTCTGGAAAGGGGTGGTATCATGGTATGGAGCCCAGATACTTACTCATGTGGATACACTTTCTTTATGATGTGTGATGTTGGATATCGAGCGCTCGGATAAAGGTCCCAAAGGACCGGGTGATGACATATTCGTGAGTTACCTGTTACAGGGGTAACCCGGCCTTGTTTGGCAGAGAGCAGTTTGTCTCTCGGGACGTCCAGCCAGAGGCGATCCCATTCGGCAGGAGGAAAGGAAGTTCCTTAGCCTGACCATTTGTTGGAAAATCCAAAGAAACAATACGAACCTGGTACGGTTTTGGTTGTATTACCTGCTATGGAATGTGGCGGTAACCTGCTATTGAACATAGTAGCTATAGTAGGCATAAGATACGGGTCGTATGTTGGCTAAGATTAATATTATACTTTCGAAATGTTTTCTACACTATGCACTAATAATAATATCAAAAAGATTTGATTTTGCGTAGTAAGCATCTTTGACTATCATAAGAAGAAATCTCCTCCAATTCTGCGTTTGCATTGTGTGTGTGGCGGGAGGTCTTATGGTAGTTTCATTTTCCAAAAGCATTGCGAATTTGTTTTATTTTCTTTGTGAAAAATAACTGTTTTACGATCTCACACCAGTCACCATGACTGACTCGGAGTTTATTGTTTCCCTTCTAAACTCTGGGTGCCCACAAATTTTCCACACGGGCAGTCTAGAGTTATATTATCAGGATATTCTGGATATTCTGGAGCTTTGGAAGCAAGCTGGATGGCGAGACGTAGTATTTGTATCTGATATATTTATTCCGCTGTGTATTCTGTATGAGGACAAGTTATATAACTGTCCATTGTTGTATATTGACTCTGATGATTGATGTATGTATAAACTGATATAGTTCTTTGTTTTAAAAGACTAGTAATTATCTATTGTATATTGTTCCGCTGCGATATGTGAGATTCTGATATTGTTTCTGTTTCTGATGTTGTTCTTTTGTTTCTTCTTTCTCTTTTCTTCTATCTTTTCTTCTACCTCTTCTTTTAAAACCTAAGAATTCGGTTTTCCGGCATTCGATGGCTCGACAGTTGATACAGTGGACGTATTGATGTCGATATTCGGAAGCCGAAGAATCGGGTCCTTACAACGTGGTATCAGAGCATATGGTTAAGCGACAACCCTGCTCTGTTGGGTGTTACTCATTAGAGATAGAGTCAGTAGTACTCTAGAATGAGTTGAGTGTAATAATAGATACGAGTGCGTATTTGTTAGTTAATATAAAATTGTTTTATATTGTGATGATTGGTTTGTTGAGTGGTATATGGATTCTGGTCGGTATTGTCCGTACAACTCTATCGATAGGGATCTCTAAACACTTATATAGAACAATTCGGCACAGTATTGTTTTAAATTGGGTAAATGGAATAATTTTACCTTGATTATATTTTATATATACAGAAATAATTTTTCAGTGTTAAAGTGTATATAATTGATTATTTGATAGTTTGAAAATGTAAATATATACAAGTTAGTTAAAGTTGTTTGAATAAGTAAATGAAAACAACAATTGTGAAAGAGTAAATTGTGTAAACCAATGAATTATAATGTATGAAGTTATAATTAAAATGATTTACAATGGTAAAATAATCTTATATGTAAGAAGTGAAATTATGTGCAAAGAGATTTATAAATGTGATTTATGAATAAAAGGAAATTTTTGAAAAGAATTTAAAGCACTACATTCACTATTGTTGCTGGGAAATAATAAGGGTGATGACTGCAGCATCATCGGTATCATTTTCGAGTTTCTGTGTGATTGATTTGCTACCATAGTAAATTGGAAATTGAGGTTTTGTTGTGATAAACAAATTTGAAAATTAAAGTCCAAATTTAAATATGGTAAATATAAGTGAAATAAGATTAATACTTATGATATGAGATAATAGATTTAACTTTGGTAAAGTTAATGAATTTGAGTAGCATAATGAAATATGATGTGAAATTTAACTAAAAGAAAGTCAAATGTGATATAAATTTGAATGATTGATGAAATTTGATTTTGGTGAAAGGTTAAATGAATTTTGTTAAGAAAAACAAAATCTGAATTGAATTTATAAGTGGAAACTTAAGTTAAGTTGAACAAATGATGTTTGAAATGGAAAATAACTTAAGTGATGTTGAAGTGAAGTTTATTTTGATATCAAAGAAATTAATAAAGTGAATTTATTAAATGAATGTGAACTTGAGTTATATAAAATTCAATTTTATTTGTTAAAATGAATTAGCAATTGAATTAATAAATGGATTGAATGTCAATCAATTGAATATAAATAATTGATATGAAGCAATGAATATAAGTGTTAATTCATTAGAAGCTAAAGGAATTGAATAATTGAATGGAAATCAATTTAATATCAACAAATTGAAACTTAAAGTGTTGAACCAAATTGAATGTAAAGAAATGTAAATTGAATAAATTTGGTTATGATTGGTTATACATTGGTTGTTAGATTGATTGTTAGTTGATTTCGTGTAATTCATTAAGGGTCAATGAAATTGAATCGACAAATTGGAAGCAAAGTGATTAAATTCAAATTGATAATATGTAAATTTGAATAGAAATGAATTTGATTCAAATTGAAAATGAACCAACATGAATGTAAATTAGTGAATGTAAACTAATTGGAAACAAATGAATGAATGTTAGTTAAATCCAATATTAGCAAATCAAATGTGAGTAAATTGAAAACCAATTCAATGAATATTAATGAGAAATGAATGAATATTGATTCGGTATGGATTTGTTGGATGTTTATTGGATGATGATGGTTTGATGGTTGCATTGTTGCTTCTGAATGCATTTGTTGTTTGTTGCATTTGCTATGTTGACATATGTAGTATTATGTTGCTATATGATGTATATTGACTATATTTTCATATCTACATGTTCTCATATGGTTTGTTGAGTGTTTAGTAGGTGCGGATGGCGTTGCTTCGCATTTGGAGCTCGCTTTCGCGCTATATTAGCCGTATACGCTCGCTAAAAATATAATAAGGTACATATCTCGGATTAAATATCTCACTTTTACACTTTTTTCCCTACGGGATGCCTCATCACTTGATGAGATGTATATTTGTGATATATATACACTGTCATTTTTTTTCGGATCGAGCCGCGCAAAGGAGACGCTGGCGAAATTTTCTGAAAATTTAAGGCGTTAGAATATTTTTGAGAAATTTGAAAATTTTGAAAAACTAAGTTATGATTTGAAAACTTAGTAAAGATTTTGTGAGAAGTTAACTATGAATTTTGGAGAAGATAAACACTTAACAGATTTGAAAATCTAATTTGAACGGTTTGTTTTGGAAAGTTAACGGATTTTGTATCTTTTCCTTACTTGGTAATTTCGAGGACGAAATTCTTTTAAGGGGGGAAATTTGTAACGACCCAGAATTTTTGATAATTAAAATTCGAATATTTAATTGATTTTAAATATTAATAAATGAATTTAAGAAGTCGAATAATTTATTATTCGAATATTGGATTTAATTTGGTCAATTAAATCGATAAATTAATAATTGAAATTCCAGAGATAATTGAAAATCGAGTTTAAAATGATTGAAAATGATTTGTAAAATTTATTTAATCATACTGGAGTTATAGAAATATTTTAGAACTCTTAAAATTGAATTTGGAGTTAATCTGTGAAAATTGAATATTTTAATATTTAATTATCGACTGAAAAATAGCCAATTTTCGAACAGTCTCAGAATTGAACGAGACCAGTTCCATTGGATCCGTAATAGTTAGTTATTATCGGATTTCAATTTTCGTAGCAATCGAAGTTATCATTTGACCGTGGCAACTCGAAACGCATCGATATCGTTTTAATTTTAAATCGTCGAGTTAAAATAGTCATTTTTCAAACGGTCTCGGATTTCGACGAAACTAGTTTCATCGGATTCGTAATGTGATATTATTGTAAGATTTCAAATTTCATAATTTTTGGAATTACCGTTTGTCCGGTACGAATTAAAATGCCTCGAAATCGATTTAAATCGGTTTAATTTAAATTGATCGTTTATTGTCATATCTCTCACATACGATCGAATTAGCTTCCGAAACCTGTTCCATTGCGTTCGGAACGCGGGGTAAACCTTACGAACGTCAGGCGGCACGTGTGATTTGGAGATCGTTTGGAAAAGTCGTTTTAAAATGAATTAAATATTATTATATATATACGTATATATCTACACGTTAATAATCAAACCCTAATTCATTCTCTTCAGCCTGGCCGCCATTTACTAAATCAAAGGCCGAAAATGTCCAATCTCCTCCCCTTGATTTCTTTCAATTCATTCAGTATTTTTGAAAACTTTCAACTAACAAATCGAAGAACTTCGTGAGCTCCTCGAATCTATATGGTGATGATGGAGTATGGGGCATCGTGGAGGCTGTAAATGGGCAGCGTTCATTACCGGTTCGTGCTCGTCTAGGGGGTGGTTGGCTCGACCGGAATCTATGGGGTTGGGGGCGATAGTGCTATTCGCGATGGGCGACGTGATGGTGGTCTCTGATCAAAGTTTATCGAGTGGGGTGGCTCGCGATGGGATGAAGTCGGTCGCGTATATGGGTTTCTCGTTCGTGAATTCGAACCTGGGAGTTGCGTGGGGGGAAGAAAGAAAGGGGGAGTGGCCTTGATTTTCTCAAGCAAAGGCAACGGCCCAGATTGAATAGGGGTAAAATTATAAAGGAAATTGTAAATATAATTATAATTTAAATTTGTATAAACTTTAAACTGCGATATCTCTTTCATACGAGATCGAAAAATTACGAAACAAGCGGCGTTGGAATCGTATCGTCGAATGCTACGCAGTGCAACTGATTTGGAGTCGATTGGAGTCAAGGAAATTTTTGGGTAAAATTAAACGTCTGTTTAGTTTTATCCGAAATAAACCGCTACGACTGTTATTGAAAAGCAAAGGTGAGATCTTCTCACTCAAATCGAATGTGGAATTTTTGCAGTTATTATTGATTGATATGATTGCTATATTGGATGTGATATTAGATATTATAGGATATATATCTATATATAGCAGTATATACATATTGGCATATGTATATATTGGATTTATTGATTTCCCGCCTCGTATAGCGGATGAGACCCTATTGCGCCGTTAGTAAGCGGATTTTTATAAAACCTATATACCGCGATAATTCCGTACTGGAGCGGAATTGGTATTGTGCTAACATCTGTGGATGCAGGGAAACAGGTTGGAGGGATCCGACTGGATTCCTCACCGTATTGATTATTTACAGATATTTTGATATATTCTGTTATCATATGATGATATATGATATTTGACTGTTGTGATGGACTGATTGGTGTTGTGGCATCATCGGATTCAGTTTTGGAAATGTAAAAATGACGACTTTTAATTTAAAAGGATTTTTAAAGTGATTTTTTGAAAATATACGTTTTATGGAATTTTTGAATCGATTTATAAACGTAAAATTTTAAAGTTATAAAAGTTATAATTTTTAGTGAAATATAACCGAAGTGTCGTTTTTGAAATAAAAGTCGATTTATTTATAAAATGGTTTAAGTTGGGATTTTTGAATAACTATAAACGATTTGTATAGAAAGATTTATAAAAATTGATATTTTTGTAAATCAAAATATTGGACTTATAAAACGAATTTTTATAAGTGTTAGAAAGAAGTATAAATGGATTTCATAAGTGAATGAAATTAATAGATTTATAACGTGAAGTTATAAAGTAAATAGATATTGTAGAATAAAAGATTTATAAGAAATTTACTTATAAATTTGACTTTTGCACTTAGATGGGATATAAATAGAAATTGCAAAATGAAATGATTTTGTAAGTTGAAATCGTTATAAAGTACAAATGTGATTTATAAACGTTGTTTTATAAATCCGAAATCACTTATTCTTATAAGTGAATTTTTGAAGTTAATAAAATGAGATTTATAAACCGGAGTTGTTATAGAAAATAGAAAATGGAATTTATAAACGTTGTTTTATAAATTCGGAAACCAATCGATTGAATTTGATAAATTAAATATAGAAGATTATCAAAGGAGATATATTCGCGATTTTGGATAGCGAATTATTATCGAAATAAAACGTGTAGAAAATAGTGAAATGTAAATAGTAAAGTATATTCACGATTTTGGACAGTGAATATATTATTAAATAAAATGGATATGTTTTGGGAAAAGTGATATTACGAAATGAAGTAATTGTTTTAAAAGATGTTTTAAACGTGTGAATTATCGAAATCATAGATTTCAACATTTATTGTTGAAATAGACGTTTTCGAAAAGTAAGGAAATGGTGGACTATAACACTGTTGTTATAGTAAATGATTTCCGAAAGGAAATATTTTGATGTAGTATTGGGATTTACATATCTATCTTAATTTCAAATCCCTATACTAGAGATTTTGAGTCGTCGTAACGATGTTTTACGTAACATTCGTTTTGGCTCAAATAAATGTTGTTATAATAAACGATTTCCTTAAAGAATGAATTTATACTTAAATTTGATTTAAGTATCGTGAATATTTTCAAATGTTGAAAATAAATAGTTTTGTGAATTACTTATTTTAAATAAGTATGGAATTGCTTTTCCAATATGAAACGAAGGGTTTGAAACTTTATCTTTTAAAGATAATTTGAAAAGTGAATATTTGAAATCTGTTTTCAAATGGTTAAGTGTGGAAAAATAATATATCTAATAAAGATATTTTTGAAGATGAAATAATTTGGAAAATTATTTGGAATCTGATGATGTTGCGCATCTTTATTGATAGTTAAATAACCGACTATCAATATTTACCTTTAGATAGGTATTTGTTGTGAATTGGATGAATTTGAATGCCACACTTTTTTTTGAATAAACGCTCACTATTCGGGTTAGCCGGGAAAGGACCATGGGGTCGTATAACCCATTCCGAATACGTGATACGTCGTTATGAATCGCATTTGCTGACCGGTGTTGAAGACCGGATATTTTTGAAAACGGAAGGATTACCGTCGAGTTACTCTACATCGGCTGATCTCCGGTTTAGAGGTTTTATCACCCTTAGTGACGGGAAGTCCGGACGTGATTGGAAATTATCCGGATTTGCAAGGGCTTCGTGAGAAGTGCCTTCGGTTCTGTTCGATCCCGGAACAGACTTGTATGGATTGTGTGTCTGACATTACACTTTGAGATATAAAGCTGATTTCTTTCAAATACATATCTGTTGGTGGCGGAGAATTTATTCTCTTAGCTTAACACCCTTCTCTGAGACGTACGAGCTCAGAGGTTATGTAGTTGAAGTTATCAGCGATATATTCCCAATTTGGTAATGTGGCATGCTGAGTGTTGCTGTGAAATGATCAGTGTTTGATCATTTGTGATATGATCATTTGTTTGATCTTATATCTTTGTGATCATAGGTTGATCATTTTGTTGGACCCGAAGCAGGGCTTTTTGAGAAAGCGTAGCTTTGTGGACGAGACTTCATCGAGCCTCACACCCCGGAAATGGTCGAAACAGGAATGTTGCGGCAAGGTTATGAGGGTCGCGCCCTTTAGGGTATGTCATTTCCTTCTGGAAAGGGGTGGTATCATGGTATGGAGCCCAGATACTTACTCATGTGGATACACTTTCTTTATGATGTGTGATGTTGGATATCGAGCGCTCGGATAAAGGTCCCAAAGGACCGGGTGATGACATATTCGTGAGTTACCTGTTACAGGGGTAACTCGGCCTTGTTTGGCAGAGAGCAGTTTGTCTCTCGGGACGTCCAGCCAGAGGCGATCCCATTCGGCAGGAGGAAAGGAAGTTCCTTAGCTTGACCATTTGTTGGAAAATCCAAAGAAACAATACGAACCTGGTACGGTTTTGGTTGTATTACCTGCTATGGAATGTGGCGGTAACCTGCTATTGAACATAGTAGCTATAATAGGCATACGATACGGGTCGTATGTTGGCTAAGATTAATATTATACTTTCGAAATGTTTTCTACACTATGCACTAATAATAATATCAAAAAGATTTGATTTTGCGTAGTAAGCATCTTTGACTATCATAAGAAGAAATCTCCTCAAATTCTGCGTTTGCATTGTGTGTGTGGCGGGGGGTCTTATGGTAGTTTCATTTTCCAAAAGCATTGCGAATTTGTTTTATTTTCTTTGTGAAAAATAACTGTTTTACGATCTCACACCAGTCACCATGACTGACTCGGAGTTTATTGTTTCCCTTCTAAACTCTGGGTGCCCACAAATTTTCCACACGGGCAGTCTAGAGTTATATTATCAGGATATTCTGGATATTCTGGAGCTTTGGAAGCAAGCTGGATGGCGAGACGTAGTATTTGTATCTGATATATTTATTTCGCTGTGTATTCTGTATGAGGACAAGTTATATAACTGTCCATTGTTGTATATTGACTCTGATGATTGATGTATGTATAAACTGATATAGTTCTTTGTTTTAAAAGACTAGTAATTATCTATTGTATATTGTTCTGCTGCGATATGTGAGATTCTGATATTGTTTCTGTTTCTGATGTTGTTCTTTTGTTTCTTCTTTCTCTTTTCTTCTATCTTTTCTTCTACCTCTTCTTTTAAAACCTAAGAATTCGGTTTTCCGGCATTCGATGGCTCGACAGTTGATACAGTGGACGTATTGATGTCGATATTCGGAAGCCGAAGAATCGGGTCCTTACAGTGTCAATCTCGGCCATGTACTCCGCCATAGGCATCTTTTCCTACCTTAAATTGGCAAATTTCCTAAAATGAACCGACTTCTAATGGCCAGCATATACTTCTCCTCGAACCTCACCTTAAACTGCTCCTAGGTATTCTAATCCTCAGTAGTAATCATGATGGTGTTCCATCACCCTATTGCTCACCCCTAAATCTATCTAAAGCCAGCTTCCTCTTCATAGCATCCGCTAACACTAAGTCCTTAAAGATTCTTTCATAAGTGTCGATCCAATCTTGGACTTCCACGGTTGACTCCGTTCCAAGGAATGACTTACCATCCAAGCTAGATTAATCCTTACTCAACTTAACAAAGTCGACCCTGGCGCCTGCACTTGAGCATCACCATCACCACCATCATTTGGAGCAACATAGGCATCTTGAACCATGTTTTGCACCATTTTAGTGAACATGTTCTGCAATTCGGGGTTAGCAGCCTCCGATCTCGCCCCATCCTCAACTTTAGAAATGGAGTTCCTAGCAATGTTCCTCATATGTCGGCTTATTCTTAACCTATAATAAGAATGATCAGTCTGTCGTAAAGGAAAGCGGAACCAGTGATATTCATATGCAATGCAACTTACTATATACACTACTATATAGTTTTGGAAATAAAAATATAATAAGTACGCTATCTCATATATTGCTTGATCCATTCTAAGGTGATAAGTCCTCCTTGTCTCTGATGGATCTTAGCATCAACTTAGGTTAACTGTGCAACTAAGCTCCGATACCAAATATGATAGTTGCTTGCACCTCTAGTATCCAATATTCATGTAGTGCGCTATAGAGGTACCCCGATTGATGCAGGATGATGATCAAGGGTGTAAGGTAAAGGAAAATGCAAACACAAAACTTGTAGAACATCTCACAATGCATAAACAAAATATAGTTATCAAATATATGTAAAACAGGTGAGACAATAATATAATCAAATGAACCATAAACAAGAATATTATAGTGCATTAGGTTTACATGTTATACAAAAATTGAAATAAAAAAGTTTATACATCCCAAATCTCCAAAATAAACTCTATAATATCTCTCAAAATACAAGTATTGTCATAGCTCCACCGTACTACAGATCAGAATATAAGCTATAGTAAGCTCCAAAATATAGATATATTAAAGCATAACCTCCTAGTCGTCTTCCGCACAGCTCCATGCACTATCCAGATAGATTATTCCTAATCTACTCATTTAAGAGTACCCGAGATGATAAGAAGCAAAGCATAAAACCTTAGATCAAACAATATTTTAGTGTGAGTGATACATCATCTTAAAATATTATAAAAATCATATATAGTAATAAGGACATAAGGTATGTAGAATCATACCTGACATGTCCCTTCATCCAAAGAGTTAGCATATAAACACATATATGCTAAACTACTATCACCTCTGGAAAAATGGGGTATAGGGGTAAAACACAGAATATCAAGCACAAATTGAACATGGTAACCATCATGCAGTCTAGCATCTCCCACTACCGTTGGTGTTCATCGACGGAATGTCTATCGGTTTAGAAAACCGTCGAACGAATTTAGAAATAAAATAACCGCAAGCGCACAATGTACGAATGTAGCACGTGGCGAATACAGGTCGATCCGTAGGGAATTGATGATTTTAAAATTCTATTCAATCAAATTAAACCAAAGTCGAGTGATTGTTAACTAACTAAAAGAAAGTAAAAACAAACTAAAACTAAGGGGAATAAAAAGATGAAATTAAAGAGCAATTTAGAGGCAAATCCCCTCTCATGATCATATAAATCAACATAATGACATTATGATCTCTTTTTGGTCATGTGTGAGTTTAGTTGATGCATTTATCATAAGCATGGCCTAATTGTGTTATTAATTAACACACTTAAACCATCAAACTTTAATGCACCCTCTAACCCACTTACTAACTTCAATGAAAATGATATGAAATCAAAAGTAGAATCTATTTTAAGCATGGTTTATTAACTATTGAATTAGAAACATAAACCATCAAATTTTAATTCTAAATCCACTTCCATTACCATGATCATATGTAGATGAAGAGGTAATTAATGATTCATATGACTAATCATAGCCTAGTTGTTTTGAACAATATAAGCTATCAAACTCAATATTAAACACAAAACCACACAAACATCTACTTTCCATTAAGCACAAAAGAGACATAAAAGAAATTATGTTGCATCTACATGATTCAAGAGAGCTTCATTACCCCTAAATTGAAGGGCTTAGCCTCTCGTTTTTGTTATCAAATCAACAAATGTAGGAAGCAACATTAAACAAACAAGAGGAAAAAGAGAGAAAAAAGAAAGGAAAAACTAATCTACTTGCATGAAATAAGAGAGATCTACACTACAACATGAAAGGAAATAAACAAGAAGAGAAAAAGAACATGTATTAAATTGCATAAAGAAAAAAAAGAAATAGCATAAGAGAAGAAATGGCTAAGTAGCCATGAAAAGAAAGAGAGCTTTGTTTTATTTTCTAAGCTAAAAACTAACTAAGAGAGACTAAGAATGGAGAGCCTAAAAGAGAGACTAAAGGAGAAGAGGTTACATGAAACATAAGGGGTATTTATACAAGTTAGAAACCCTAATGCATACTTTTGGGGAATGCCCAAAATGCCCTTGTAGGAAATGTGGTGGCCAAGTTATCATTAGCTTCAATAATCCCCCACTTAAATGTACATGAAGCTTTAATGGCCCTTTAGCATGTGCATTAGCTCCAAATTGAAAATCAAGGTAAGTGGGTGGGGTCCTCCATGTTCTTCACTTTGAATTATTTCCATCTTCATTCTTTTATATCTTCTTTGTGCATGCATATTCCTCCATGAAACAACTTTTAATTGAGTTTAAATTCCTACAAAATAATATAGAAATTTCCAATTAAATTTTCTCGAGTTAATTTATGCACAAAAATGACTATTTTGCCCTTGGATGAAGATGAATATGTGACAATTTGGAATTAATATGGATTTTGGTTAAAACAAGTTAAAATACCCAATATGATCATTTATTTAAATTAATTAGAATAAATATGGTGGTAAAAATATGCACATTTACGTGCACATCAAATACCCCCACACTTATCTTTTTATTCGTCCTCGAATAAAGAAAAACTAAGATAAATTCATTTTCGTAGGGAGCACGATTGCATTGAGCGTATGCAACAAGCCGTTAAACCTCTGGATGTCCCCAGTAGGATGAGTGTTGTCTTGTGAGGGTTTTCAGCGGATACTACCCACAAAATCCAAATGCAAGATGAAAATATTTACAAAATGCAAGATTTATTTGCAAAGATGTGAATGCAAGTCTTTGAAAATATTTACGAATGATGGATTTAGTTTTAAATTAACACAAATAAGTTAAATATAGGTTTGGTTATTATCTTGAAAATTTAAGTCATTTACTCATCAAAATTTCCAACAAAAATTAAGTGATCATAACAAATAAACTATAGTTTAACTCGTTGTTTCGGTTGATAACACAGTGTAACTATGAAATGGATCCTTAGTTGATTATCAAAGCTTATCAAAGTGGTATTTTCATTTCTTTTCAATAACAAGTCAAATCAAACAAGTTAAAATAGTGCTTGGATTCATTTGCTTACTCTCTCTATTTATTTTGAAAATTTTATTGATATTTATAATATTTACATATGCCTAACTCAGATAAACTGAGGCCAGATATATTACCCGTGCACTGCCTTGCGGACTGATGTGAGGGGAATACAGAGCATGGCGAGTGAACATACGAATGTGAACACCTATCGACTGTAGGCGTTATTAAAAAGAATTTTTTATATACATACACCTAACTCAGATAAACTGAGGCCAGATATACCGATCGCGCACTGCCTTTCGGGCTTACGTGAGAAGGGTACAGAGCATGGCTAGTGAACACACGAGTGTGAACACATGACTCTAGGTGTTTAATAAGAAAATATATACATATATACAAAAAAAAGTTAAAATTTTTTTTTTGTGTTTTTTTTTTGTTTTTTTAGAGAGAGAGTTTACCAAAATCATCTTAGCACTACTTAACTTATAAGACAAAAAAATGTTATATCCTTTACTTTAAATCAACCACTTTTTAAAACAAAGATTTTCAATTAGGATGTATTTCATAATTAACACGTATGAATCTTCCTATATACTAGTTAAACCATTGTTATTTGTAATCAAACTTTATTTTTATTTTTGTTAAGACAAATTAAATTTCAAAAATTTCAATTTAATAAACCAAAACCATGTATTTATCCTATAGTGTTTCTTTAAAAATAAATGAAAATGCTTTTAAATTTTTTTTTGAGATTTTTTTTAAATTTTAGAAAGAAAATAAAAATAAAAATAAACCATGAAAAATTAAAAATGATGACGAGTCTCCCCCCACACTTGATTTTGACTGTGTCCCCATAGTCAACCCAAGTGGAAGGAGAAAAATAAAAATAAAAACATGACCTTTATTTAAATGAAAATTAACGGTATTTACACGAGATCAGAAAGTATATCGTCAAAGCGTAAATGAAACGGTCTTCCAAAGACCAATTCATTTGTCTCGTCAAGTATACGATACACAGCTTAAGCTCGAAAAACCAAACCGTAAAAGATTTCAAAATTGAATGTTGATTTGGAAAAACGAATGTTGTTTTATTAAAAATTGTACGAGTTGTTTTATTTTCGATGATTTTTGGGGTCGATAAAACAATTGGTTGAAGTTCAAGTTTATTTTCACCAAATTGAAATTCAAGCTCTTCATTGAAAAGTTCTTCAGAATTATTGATTTCAAAATCAAAATGATGATTTAAATCTTCCCCGTCGGAATTTAACAACTCATCATCGAAAAGTCCAAAAAATTCGTGTTCATTAAATTCATCTTCCTTTGTTGGATTATCAACAACTTCATTGCATATCTCAAGTTCAAAATCCAAAGTTGTTGTATTCAAATTTTTGAATTCGAGAAAAGGAAGATCGAATTTTAAATTTGGTTCCACACCCTCAAAAGAATTGAAATCCAAATCAATTACCGTGTTTTCAACAACTTCACTAAGATTGTTATTTTCAATTTCAAAAGTTGTTATTTGAAAATCGTCGATTTGGGTAAAAGATGGATTATTGTTTGACTCGTCACACATTGGGATTTGATTTTGTTGTTCATGTTGTTTCATATAAGTTTCAAACAACGAATCCGTGTGATCATCGCAAATTTCGTTTATTTGTTCAACAAAATCCAATTTATAGTTATTAACATGAGGATTTTCACTTTGAAATTGTTGAGGACAAAAGTTTTCAATTGTAACGTGGTTAAGATTATTCCCATTGCCAAATTTGTTTGAAAAGGTATTTCCATTTTCATTTTGAGTTTGAAATTCATTTTGGAGTTCGAAATTGAATTGACATGGGTTATAATCGAAATCGTTTGAATTTTGAATTGAATTCAAATTTTGAAATCCTTGACTCGAGTTGTTACACAAATATGAATTACACAAATCATTTATCATTTGATTTTGTTGTGTAGAGATTTCAAGTAGAGATGAAATGCTATTTTCGAGATTCGAGGGTTGGTCATCGTTTTGAAAATTTTGTTGTTCAAAATTCTAATTTTGTAAACAATAATTGGTGTTAAAATATCCATACGAATTTGGAGTGAAATCGTTTGGATTATATTGATTTTCACAACTATTGTAAAATTCATGTGAGTGGGGAAACTCGGACATTTTCAAGAATGTTTTTTTTAAAGGAAAAATATTTACAAATAAAATTTATTTTTCAAAAGGGAAATTGATTTTTGGTTTATCAATTTTTTCTTTGTTTTTGAGAAGGTTTTAAAAAAAAATTGGATTTTTAAAATTTCAAAGAAAAAGGATTTAAAAATTTCAAAGGAAAAGAAATATATACAAATTTTTAATATGCATGAACTAATGCAACTAAATGAATGCAAGGATTAATTACAAATGATTTATCCTAAGTTAACCCAAAATTGTATAATTACACATTGTCTTGGTTCAACAAGATAGTTCTCAGCCAGATAACGAACAGGATTTATCGGTGCACCACGAATCACCGTAGCAATGCAGCCGAAGTTTTAAGTACCTTCAGTGGAACAACCACTATAATATTTACAAATCATCATAATATTTATAAATGATTATTACTCTGCCGTAGCCTAGACACCAAGAAAGTAAATTGTTCAAAGAAGACAACTTGTCAATATACAATTAAAAGCTATCGTTGTCTAACCGTTATTATTAACAAATTCTAGGATGAAATGCAAAGCAGAAATTAAACGTGTATTAACAATGTAACTACGAATGTGTTTTTTTTTGTTTTTGAATTTTTGAATTTTTTTTAAATATATATATATATATATATATATATGCAAATGCAAGCAATCAACAATGCAACTAAAATAAAAACAAGAGATATATACAATGCAAGGCAAATAAAAACAATAGATATATCAAGCAAGCAATTTTTTTTCTTTTTATAATGCAAAGCGAAGCAATTATTTTTGGGCAACAGTTGAGCGAAGCAAGCAACTTTTCCAATCTGCTTTGGCAACCTGAAATTAAAACCAAGATATATACAATTGTTTTTTTTGTTTTTTTTTATTTTTTGAAAAGGAAACTTAAAAGTGAGGTTTTACTTAAAAAAATATTTAAAAGATAGAATTGAAAACGAATAACACAAACTAAAACTAAAATCAAACAAACAAAGAAAACAGATAAAACGAAATAAAACTAAAAGAAAGAAAACTAAAAGAGGATATTAACACAAAAGAAAACAAAAAGGGTTAAGAATAAAAATTGAATTAAGTTAGCCCACAATCTCAGCCCGTTTAAAATGAAGCACCACTTTTTTATGAAATCAAACCTGACCCAAATAAAAAAAAATTCTCTGAAACAAGTCACAGAACTCTACACTTCAAACGACATTCAAAAAAAATCACGAACAAATCAAATTCTCAATCCAAATTAATTTTGCTTCTGGTTGAATCGTTTGGTCAAGAATCTGGATTGGAAGCGAGTGGTTCGTGTTGAAGGATTGCGAATTCACATCGTAGGTTGTTCGATGTATGATGGTTTGATGGCGATGCTCGGTGATTGTAGGTGTGGAGATCGAAGGCGGTGATGAAGTGGGCGAAGCGGTTATACAAGTTGAAGCGACGGTTGGAGATACCTGATGCGTTCTCTGGCAATTTTTGTGGTTTTTGATTTCGTTTGTGGTGAAGGATGCACTGTTGCTGGTTGGTTGCGAGGGGGTTCCGGTGACTGAGAGTGCTGTGGAAGTTGTAATTTTGAAGAGATGGTGACGAAGGAGGTTGGTCGCGTGTAGTTACTGATGGAGGTTGGTCGATTAAGCGTATATGCAGTTTGAAGTTCAACGATTGGAGGTGAAGGCGCTGCTCTTCAGGTGTTCGCGAATAACTGTCGATGGTTGGAGAGCAGGTGGAGTTCGTTGATTTTGGGTTGTTGGCTGTTCGATTTGCTGGCGGCTACTAGGCTTGTTTTCAGGTGATGTTGGTTTGGTCTTGGTCGATGGTAGGAGTTCGAAGTTGTGAAGGGCAAATTGAGGAAGTGCGGAGGAGTTGGTTGGTTGGTTCGATTTGGAGTCGCGTGATTTGGAAGGCGATTTGGAGAGGTGAGTTGAAGTTGCGGTTGGCGATTGAATGGTGAATGTCACGGTTCTGGGTGATGTAGTTCTGGTGATGGTGAATGGTGATTACTGGGTGGTGAAAGGATGTTAACTACAGTTAGTAGTGAGTTTCGCAAGTGATTTTCAGGTGAGAAGTTGCACTGCAGAAGTCTGGTTTGATTACTATTGCTGTATATGTGCAGTATATGGTGGTTTAATCATGTAGCTTGTGATGTCTGGCCATGGGTGAAAAGTGGCAGGATGTTGCTAAAGTATGGTGACTGGCGGTTGATATTGCTAGTTGCTTGATAGTGTAATGGAAGTGTAGTTGTATGTGCTTGACGAAGAGGCTGTTTGTGGTCGGGGTTGTAGTTTGAAGAGGAGGAGGTTGATATTGTGGATGTGTTTTGGATGCTATAGGTTAGTGAAGAGGAAACAATAGTGCATGGGTTAGCAAGATTGTAGTTTGAAGTGGAAACAGTGAATTGGAAACAATATGCAGTGTTAAGCAATGTAGATGTGGATGCAAATGTTGATCAGGCGGGATGGCAAATGTAGAAGGCAGTGGTATATTAATGAGTGAATGTAGAGAAGAGATGTATATGCATAGAAAAATGACTGTGCACATGGAGGTCCTGATATGGTGATTCTGTTGTGTCTGTTAGCTGCAGATGTTGATGACAGAGGAGTCGCAGCAGGCAGGTGTGTGTTTTGCACTGTGGTGAAGTGGGTGAGATGGTTGGGTTTTGTTGTGTGATGTTGAACTTGTAGTTTGGCTGAAGTTGTTGATCAGGGAGGTGGAATGATGATGTAGATGATAATATGAAGGTTTGTGAAGTGTTGTGATGTGCAGTAGTGTGAAGTCAGTGTTGAAGTATGGTGATGGGGTGTGAACTGTCAAAATGAATGAAGTTGAGGTAGAAGAAAGTTGTTTATGTGGGAGATGGCTGGTAATCAGGTGAGATGATATTGTAGTCTAGTGTGACTGTGATGGTTTGATTTAGTCAGCAGCAATGGTGAAATGTTCAGTGCACAGTGGTGCACATAAATGTAACAGCAAACTACACAGTGAAATGGAACTGTTTGCAAATGTAAGGAACAAGTTGTAAAATCAAAGCAAATATTGTAAATGTAAATGAAAATAAATGAAATAATTTTTTGTTTTTTTTGTTTTGAAACTGTATCTTTTTTTTAATATGAAATGCAAATAGAAAACTAGAAGACAACAACACACTCAAACAAATGCAAACAAAAATCAAACAACACACATTTTTTTTAAATGCAAACACACACAAAATAAAAACACACAAAAACTAAACAAAAATAATTCGAATAATAGAAAATCAAAATCAAATCAACTTCCCCGGCAACGACGCCAAAAACTTGTTCGTCGATGGAATGTCTATCGGTTTAGAAAACCGTTGAATGAATTTAGAAATAAAATAACCGCAAGCGAACGGTGTACGAATGTAGCACGTGGCGAATACGGGTCGATCCGCAGGGAATTGATGATTTTAAAATTCTATTCAATCAAATTAAACCAAAGTCGAGTGATTGTTAACTAACTAAAAGAAAGTAAAAACAAACTAAAACTAAGGAGAATAAAAAGATGAAATTAAAGAGCAATTTAGAGGAAAATCCCCTCTCATGATCATATAAATCAACATAATGACATTATGATCTCTTTTTGGTCATGTGTGAGTTTAGTTGATGCATTTATCATAAGCATGGCCTAATTGTGTTATTAATTAACACACTTAAACCATCAAACTTTAATGCACCCTCTAACCCATTTACTAACTTCAATGAAAATGATATGAAATCAAAAGTAGAATCTATTTTAAGCATGGTTTATTAACTATTGAATTAGAAACATAAACCATCAAATTTTGATTCTAAATCCACTTCCATTACCATGATCATATGTAGATGAAGAGGTAATTAATGATTCATATGACTAAGCATAGCCTAGTTGTTTTGAACAATATAAGCTATCAAACTCAATATTAAACACAAAACCACACAAACATCTACTTTCCATTAAGCACAAAAGAGACATAAAAGAAATTATGTTGCATCTACATGATTCAAGAGAGCTTCATTACCCCTAAATTGAAGGGATTAGCCTCTCATTTTTGTTATCAAATCAACAAATGTAGAAAGCAACATTAAACAAACAAGAGGAAAAAGAGAGAGAAAAGAAAGGAAAAACTAATCTACTTGCATGAAATAAGAGAGATCTACACTACAACATGAAAGGAAATAAACAAGAAAAGAAAAAGAACATGTATTAAATTGCATAAAGAAAAAAAAGAAATTACATAAGAGAAGAAATGGCTAAGTAGCCATGAAAAGAAAGAGAGCTTTTATTTATTTTCTAAGCTAAAAACTAACTAAGAGAGACTAAGAGAGGAGAGCCTAAAAGAGAGACTAAGGGAGAAGAGGTTACATGAAACATAAGGGGTATTTATACAAGTTAGAAACCCTAATGCATACTTTTGGGGAATGCCCAAAATGCCCTTGTAGGAAATGTGGTGGCCAAGTTATCATTAGCTCCAATAATCCCCCACTTAAATGTACATGAAGCTATAATGAGCCTTTATCATGTGCATTAGCTCCAAATTGAAAATCAAGGTAAGTGGGTGGGGTCCTCCATGTTCTTCACTTTGAATTATTTCCATCTTCATTCTTTTATATCTTCTTTGTGCATGCATATTCCTCCATGAAACCACTTTTAATTGAGTTTAAATTCCTACAAAATAATATAGAAATTTCCAATTAAATTTTCTCGAGTTAATTTATGCACAAAAATGACTATTTTGCCCTTGGATGAAGATGATTATGTGACAATTTGGAATTAATATGGATTTTGGTTAAAACAAGTTAAAATACCCAATATGATCATTTATTTAAATTAATTAGAATAAATATGGTGGTAAAATATGCACATTTACGTGCACATCAGTTGGATATACAGTAAGTCGTATGACTAGGGATTGGACATTCGTAGACATCCAATAATATAGGTGCACGCAGGCCACCCGATGTACACATATACTACCCTTGGGTACACAGAGACTACCCTATCCCATAATAAGCATCTTGACCTTAGAATTATCCATCGATCCCTTAGCACACATCTCCATAATGGAACTCAATCGTTATTCCATCCTAGCTATCCCCACAGTAGAACATATCGCAAATTATAATCACAAGCCTTCATCGTTGAACTTGTCTTTATGGATCACCGTCACAACTTCCATCATTGAGTCATTGTCTTTAGAAATCCTTTATATACCCATCGTAAGTCATAGAGCCATTGTACCAAAACTCCAGAGTTGTCGTCGTATCCAAGCTCCATGCCATCACTTTACTAGTTTCCATATGAAATCCAAGGTCATCTCGAGTCATTTGGAGTTGTCTATCTCACTCATCATCACTCACAAGACCCTAGAACACGTCACAAAGAAGCCTTGAATCATCGCCTTTTCCCGACCAAAATCTCCAAATTCCAAGTTTCTCTTTGAGTAAATTCTCAACCGAACCTAGAGTTGTCCTTGCAAAAACCAAAAGCCATATCCATTTTTACCTAAAGCATCTCTAAAACCCTCATGACTGCCCGGTTGCTCCCCATAGCGGCCCGAAGTCATAAGGTCATCGGACCGAAGTAATACCCGAATAGAACTTCAGGTTTGGTACTGGACCAAAGTATACCATTGGACAAAGTTTCTTTTCCAATGCCTTCACCCATCGACTAACCACCACCGACTAACCACCATGTGCTGAACTAATCACCACCCAACCGATTTCCTATAGCCATTTCCAACACTCTAATTTTCTATCGATTCCATCGCTATGCTTCGTAATTCGACCTGCATGCGTTCCCTATGCATTGATATGAATCCCAACATCCTAGAGCTTATTCATTGAAGTCCGGCTCTAAAGTTCCTACTATTAGTTTGCTTTATTGAGCATTTTCAACCATTCAAGCATATGCACAAGCACCACACATGCATCAATAAACATTCAAGCATAAAAACATATATCAAATCAAAGAAAATCATTATACAATGTATTTATGACATAGCCTAACACTTATAGAGGCAATCGTCCATCAAAATAACATGATTAGAATCCCAAAAGTCCATTTATTCACATTTTTACTATAGGTTGGGTTTTACAACGACAATAAAACATAAATTTGGCTTTAAAAATGGATCCAAAACACATTAAAACATACATATACATATATAGTAAGGTGTGAGATGATAAATCACTCGCCAAACCACCAAAAATCTAAGTTTTGCATGCAAATCGAGGTGAATCCGAGAATGAATAGCAAAGACCTAATTTCTCTTCCCCAAAATTATAAATCTGAAGAACTCTAACTAGCCCCCTTGCTAATCTTCCTTTAATCTATGATTTAGACTTGGTTCGGAGGAGATATGTGAAGGTTTTGGTAAAGAAAGAATAATGGTGGCTTAGATCTATTTGGAATATAGGAAAAATGATTTGGGATGGTTATTTCAGCTCTAATAGTCTCAAACTCGAAATAGGATAGTGGCCCTCTCCCTAATCTCACCAATTATCCATTAACTTGCTCCAAAAACTGCTAAACTTTAAACAGCCATATCTCCTAGTTAGGAAGTCTAAATCGATATTATATCACTCAAAGTATAGTGAAACCTTCATATCTTTTCAATGGAAGTAGTCTCGGGCCTTTATTTGGCTTTTATATAAGGTTATAGCTATTACAAGTTTTTAAGGGTAAAATCTCAGGGCTAAAATATCACTACTTAATATCCCTCAAAGTTATAGCGTCATAAAACTCGATATGAATTTAAAACTAAAATTTTACGACCCTCCGATATCTAAAATATGAGTCGTTGCACTGGTATATGACATCAGCAAGCAATTTACCAGAGTGGTAAAGAATAATCCAAAGCTGGAAAAGCTTGCTTATTACTTCAAAGAAGTTGGCAACATACTTCCAAGCTCACCCGATAAACGTGCTGATGGATCAGCTCTTAAAGAAAGTACTGCACCGATCCGAGACTTTGAGAAGGTTATTGAAATGGAACATCGACCCGAGCCAGTATGATATCACTTACCACCCAAGAAGGGTGATAGGAGGACAAGCGTTGTAATATCCTCCATTTGGAGGCCTAAACTAACTGCTACGAATGATGCAGTCATCCATAGTTATTAATTCTCGATGACCAAATGTTGTAATGTTAGATACATTGATATACTAGAAACATATGAATATGAAAAAATTTAA
The DNA here is from genome assembly GCA_030737815.1 of Allium fistulosum. NCBI lineage: Eukaryota > Viridiplantae > Streptophyta > Magnoliopsida > Asparagales > Amaryllidaceae > Allium > Allium fistulosum. The sequence continues at coordinate 1,032,450,656 of CM060901.1, forward strand.
ACTCAATTTAAAATAAATTTCTCATTTCATTTCAGATACATTACATAATCCCATAGGTAAATCACATTCAGAGAAATTACAATTTATTACAAAATACGCCAAAAGCGACATATGAAGATGCCCCATTGGTTGATCAAAGTCTAAATATAGCCAATTAAACAACTTTGCCATTACATCCCATAACACAGTGGAATCAAACAGAAAGAACTCCTAATAGCTAGCTTGCCTCCTGCACGTCTTCGGAAGCTTATTTGTCTAAAGGAGAACCTGAAAACCTTAACTCTCAAACTACACAAAATCAATTGAGCACCCGAGAATTTAAGGGTAAAACATAAACTTCGAGTCAGACAAAAAGTCTGGTGTGTATAATATCCTACCATCTCGAACTATATAGATATCGAGTGAGACCATGTCGCTTAGCGGAATGGGTTTTCCTCTCATTAGTATCTTAATCCAATTTATAATGACCATATATTATGCACTTGCATCCACAATGGTTAAGACATAACATAATAAAATGTATCATAAGGATATGCAAATATGCGATATGCTCTGGATTTCCCATCCTCATTTACCTGACTATCTGTCTCAAGTTATAGTTTCTAAGGTCACTATTAACCTATTAGTTTTCATGGGCTGACTAATAACCTGTTCCAAGTTTACGGACTATCTATCTGGTCTATAGTTTTCATAGAATCACTAAGACCCTATTGGTATCTACCAACAACATTATCCAATCATAGTTTTCTTGGGTTTACTACGAATCTATTGGATTCTCCAATAACATCTCTCATGTCATAGTTTTCATGGGCTGACTATGAACCTATTGATATCTATCAATAATTTGTTCCGGACATTAGTTTTCGTCGGATCAATAAGAACTTATTGGCCCCTGCAAATAACTGTTTCTATAAATAGTTTTTATGGGCTTACTAAGAACCTATCTGCCAACAATTCTTTGATCAGTCTTTGGCATCCTATCTTCTACTCTGTCCAACCTCTTGGATGCAATTCTACTCAAACAAGAGTTAATTCAATATATATAACTATTGGATCAGCATAACCGGTTCTACTGCCCTTAACACCCCAAAATGCAGTTATGGGTTAATTATGAAGTGAATATGTTTACAGAAGCATACCTGATAACTAATCAAAACATAACAATATAAAAATCCTTATTTAATTCCCCGTAATCATTTTCTAATAAAACATGGTTAATACCCCTAACCCACTTTCCTTGGCAAGGAAAACTTCCCCTAAGATTTCAAATTTTAAATGCCATTTCAAAACTCTTTTACATTGCCATAGGTTTACCTTTAAAAATGAAATTGGGCTTTCTTATCCGAAAGCTAAGGCTTTTGACTAGATTCTTCAGATCATTGTGACATCATGAGTTACCCTCTATCACTCTCCCTTTCAAGAGGATTACTTAAACTCTTAAACCTTCTCTTTCAAAATCATTAAAACATACCTTTCAAAAGCATTGGAAACCTTTCTTTTGAAAACATTAAAAACATACCTTTCGAAGGCATTTAGTTTAAGTAAGAATTTGTGAAAGCATAACTTCAAAACCATTTGAAAGTATCTCTTTCGAAACCATTGGGTTTAACAATAAATATAACTACTGGGTCAAAGAGAGAAAAAGCGAAAGTATCCCTTTCCAAAGCATTGATCTTAAGTAAAAGAATTGGGGAAAAGTATAGCATTGAAACCAACCCTTTGAAATCGTTGCCTTTGAAACCCTTATTAAAAGTGGCTAAAACAACCCTTTCGAAAGCATTGAGGAAGCGAATTTAGAATTTAAAAGGACAAAAGCTTCTCTTTTGAACTCATTGTTATAAGGCTATAAAATAAAGCGGCCTTTTGCCAATTCGAAAAGTATGGTTGCGGCAGTTAGGTATCGAATGGGTTCAAAATGCAGCAACTCTTTCGAAAGCTACTTTAAAAAAGGCAAGTTGAATGGATTCGAAAGCTTGTAAAAATGGCTTCAACCCCTTCGAAAGCATGCCTTCGACATAGTCCCTTCCGCCTTTACCCAATACACTACGTATCAATGTCTTGATACCATGTGCATTGGTTTAGAATGGGTGCAAAAGGACATTAGTGGAAGTATGGTGACGGAAGCAAGTAAATGGAAGTGGCGAAGTTGTAATTCGAAACAAAATAGATTTTTATGCCTTTCAAAGTAAATTCGTTTTACCTAAATTGCCTAATTTGTCAAAATATGATTGGTAGCCAATTCTGTGTAAAAATTCTTTTCTAAAAGGTTGCCGAATTCAATAATTAACAAATGAAATCATTTTAACAAATAAGTCCTTCTCCTTAACAAAACATTTAATTCGTCTAGCTTAAATAATTTAATAACCATAGTAAAACACTTAAGAAAAATCCCTAATAATCACAATTATTCACTTTTAATGTGTTTTCTAACATACATAAATTTCTAATCGAAAACATTACTTAATTGCCTTAAATAATTTGAACCCAAAATTATCTATTTCTTTCATTCAAAATTCATAATAAATTTTCCATAGCTTGGAATATTATGGGAATTTAAACCCATCTCCAAAATAATGTTTTACATAACATATTCAAACATCATGGCATCCGGAAATCAATTTGCATGACTTTGACCTTAAAATCAAATTATATTATAACATGGCATATAAATCAAAGCATATCATCATCCATCCATCCAAACGGTTTTAAACCTTAAACCCAAATTAAAACGTTCAAAAAGACTTATATGAGATTGTTTAGATCATTGTTCACCTTGTTTGGATATAGAACTTGAGATTTGTTCTTGTTTTAATCTTCCTAGCTTGAATCTTAACTTCTGATTGGGTTTTGCTCTTCTTCTTCTTAGGGTTATGGCCGGCCTTGTTTTCTTTTGTTTATGTTTTTATTTTTGTAAGAATGTAATGAGGATGAAAAGGTTGTAAGGGTTTTAGGGGTTATGGAGTTTCGGCTATTCCCATATTACCCTTGCCCTATTCTCTTAAGCATTTAACTTGTAAACCATTATTATAAATCCTTTTAGTTAAGGCATGACCCTAATTACTTTTCAAATTACAATTCCCTTATCACTTTAATCTCTACATTATTCTATTTATTTTATCTAATTAAATCTCCTGAATAATGCTATTTAAAATTAGGGGTGTTATAGGCTCCCCTCCTTAAAGAATTTCATCCTCGAAATCCAGCAAGGATTAAATACTAATTATAGCAATCATCGGTAACATCTCCTAACTACCATACTAGCCTACCTGACTAGTAGACGATCTATATATAATAGATATAGAACATACCCTTAAAGTAGAACAGGATAAGTATCTCTAATCCAGTCTTCTGTCTTCGAAGTATAGTTTTTCTCATTGTCACTCCACTGGACTTTCACCAACTCGACTGTCTTGTTTCTTAACCTCTTCTGATCTCTCGCTGCAACTCGAACTGGTTGCCTAATAAAGGTCAGATTTGGTTCTACTATTAAGTCTTCCAATGTTGTCGGAGGAATAGTAGTCTCTAGATCATGCACATACTTACAAAGATGAGACACGTGAAATACATTATGGACACTTGCCAAACTGCTTAGCAGCTCTACTCTGTATGCGAGTGTTCCGATCCTCTCTATAACTGGGAATGATCCAACATATCTCGGTGCCAGTTTCCCTGACTTCCGAAATCATACCACATCCTTCATTGGTGATACTTTAATTAAAAACCTATCTCCAACTGAGAACTCTATATCCTTACGCCTCTTATCTGCATAACTCTTTTGTCTAGACTGAGCTTCCTTCATCATACCTCAGATCAACTCAATCTTCTATGTTGCCTCTTTTACCAGATCTGAACCTAAGACTGCTCTATCTCTGGTTTACAACCAACATGTTGGTGACTTGCATGGCCTTCCATACAAAGTTTCGAAAGGCGCCATTCCTATACTAGTCTGATAATTGCTACTATAGGAAAACTCTACTAAGTGTAGGTGGTCTTCCCATGATCCACTAAAATCTAGCACACAAGCTCTTAACAAATCCTCGAGTACCTTGTTACTCTCTCTGTCTTCCCATCTGTCTGAGGGTGATAAGCAGTATTCATCTTGAGCTTGGTTCCTAACACATCCTGTAGAATCTTCCTGAACTCGCTAGTAAACAAAGTATCTCTATCACTTATTATACTATTAGGAATCCCATGTAGTCTAACTATATTCTTCATAAACAACTTAGCTAAAACAGGTGCCGTCCTAGTTGACTTAACTGGAATAAAATAGGATGGTCAACCTATCCACTATGACCCATATACTTTCATTTCCTTGGTTCGACCTTGTCAGCCGGTCTATAAAATCCATGGATATCGAATCCCATTTTCAAACTGGTATTTCCAAAGGTTAAAGCAACTCACTCGGCTTCTGATGTTCGGCCTTCACCTATTGACGGTTCACACACTACTTTACCCACAAGCCAACATCCTTCTTCATACCTTCCCAGCAGAAACTCCTCTTCATGTCTTGATACATCTTGGTTCCCCCAGGATGAATCGTAAATTTGGATCGATGACATTCCCTAAGGACTTCTCTCCTTAACTCCCCAATATTTAGAATACACAACCGTCCCTTTTCTCTCAACCATCCCCTCTGGTTAAGACTAAAATCTTTTAGATCATCAATCTCCAATCCAACCTCAAGCCTTTTAATCTTCTCAGCTAATAGTGGATCCTCTCTCTGCTTAGAAGGAATCTTTTGATCAGAACTGGTCGAACTTCCAAGTAGGATAACATGGCAGTGTTCTGACTAAAACTAGCAGTCGATCTTAACTGCACACTACAAGTAGTCAAAGCCTTTGGATCCTTCCATTCTATTAATATAGCTAACACCACATTATGATGTTTTCTGCTAAGAGCATCCGCTACTTTATTTCCTTTTCCAGGTGTATACTCTATACCAAAATCGTAAGCTGCTAAAAACTCCAGCCACCTCTGCTGTCTCATATTCAACTCCTTCTGAGCGAATAAGTACTTTAAGGACTTATGATCTATGTATAACTCAAATCTCTCCCTTAAGAGATAATGTCTCTATACTTTCAATGCGAAAATCACCGCTGCCAACTCTAGATCATGAGTAGGAAATCTCACTTCATGCGGTCTAAACTATCGTGAAGCATAGGCAATAACTTTACCTTTCTGAATCAATATAGCCCCTAATCCGACTCCACATGCATCGATATACACTACGAATCCTTGATTCCCTTCTGGAACTACTAACACAGGTGCACTGGTCAATAAATGCTTTAACTTAAGGAATGCTTCCTCACATTTTTCAGACCAAATAATTCCTGGTTAGTTAGTCAAAGGCGCTTCTATCTTCGAGAAATCCTTAATGAATCTCCGATAATAGCAAGCGAGTCTAAGAAAACTTCTAATCTCAATCACTGTCTCTAGTCTATTCCAGTTGTTAACAGCCTTAATCTTATCCGGATCAACGGACAAACCCTTCTATGAAACCACGTGACCAAGAAACTTAACTTCTTTCTTCCAGAAATGACACTTTGAAAACTTCACTTTCAACTGATGGTGCCTCGGTGTCTCAAGCACTATCCTAAGATTAACTTCATGATCTTTTTCATCCTTGGAATATATCAAGATGTTATCTATGAATACCAATACGAACCTATCCAAGTGCTCTCAGAAAACTCGATTCATCAAATCCATGAAGAAAGCTGGCGCATTCGTTAACCCGAATGGCATCACTAACCACTTGTACAAACCATACCTAGTCCAAAACGCCATCACTGAAATATTGTCCTCTGCCACCTTTAGCTGATGGAAACCTGTCGCTAAATCCAATTGGGAAAATACTTTAGCTCCTCTTAACTGATCAAATAAATCACCGATTCTCGACAAAGGATACCTATTCTTGATCGTCTTCTCGTGCAACTTGTGGTAGTCAATACACAACCTCAGAGATCCATCTGGTTTCTTCATGAATACCATAGCTGCTCCCCATGGAGAACTGCTTGGTCTAATAAAGCTCTTCCCTTCCAAGTCCGCTAGCTGCACCTTCAGCTCTTTCATCTCAGTAGGTGCCATCCGGCTAGGTGATCTACTTATAGGTTCTGCCCTTGGCACAAGATCTATCCGAAACTCAATGGCTCACTTCGATGGTAGTCCTATGACTAGCTCAAAAACATCTACAAATTCTCTTGCTACCAAAACCTGATTCAACTCTTCTTCTACTTCCATTGCATTCAGCAAAGCCCAAGCAATTGAGTTTGACTTCTCCACCGAGTATATAATTCGATCATGACTATTGGGGTGTCTTAGCGATATTTCCCTATCTTGGAAAAATATCCTAGCATCATATTTATATAACCAATCCATACCCAAAATGATCCCCAAGCCTACGAAATCAAAAGCATAAAAACTACATGCAAACTTATGATGTTTCAATTCAAGTTCTAACTGGTCGCATCTCATCCCCAGAGTTGCATACCCTCCTATCGGGTTCGCATCCCTTAAGGAAGTAACAAGGTATAAGAGTTCTAAACATAACTTATCTACCACACTGAGATATGAATGGATGTGATGCACCGGTATCAAATAGTGCCCTAATTGGTATACTATGAATTAGAAGCGTACCTTCCATCTTAGTCTTTCCCTTCTCATCAGCGGTTGGTCTAGAAGATGATGGTCCTAAAGAAAGACGTTTCCCTTGTCCACTCTAACTAGTTCTGGACACTGATTCTTGTAGTGTCCAATCTGGTCACAGTTGAAGCACTTCACTCCTTTCTTATCTGAAACCTTCTTCCCTTTTCCAGTCCGACATTCATGAGAAAAATGTCATTCTTATCACACTTAAAACAAACCAGATTAGCTTTTGCCTTCTTGGCAGCTCCTTCCTTCTGGGCTTCTTTCTTCTTAAAGAATTTCTTAGTCTTGCCATGAGAATCTTGGGTTGTAACCTGCTTCTATTTCCCAAAAGTAGAAAGCATCTCTTCATTCCCGATTGTCATCTCTACTACAATTGTACTTGGATCCCGAAGATGTGGTATAGTCGCCCTGGCAATCTAGGGCCTTAACCCTCGAATGAACTTCTCATTCCTTTTAATGACGATGGCAATGGTACCATATCCGTCTCTGGATAACTCATCAAGCTTCAAAGCATACTCAATCACCGACATCTCACCTTGCACTAAGTCCATGAACTTTCTTAGCGATACTGAATTGGAAACTTCATACAAAAACCTATCTTCGAATCTCCTATGAAACTCTGCCCAAGTCAACTCTTTCTTGAGAACTCCCACGGTAATACCATTCCACTAATAAAGTGATGCTCCCTGCAACTGTCTCAAAACTAGTCTTCTCTTCTGCTGATCGTCCAATCCCAAGTCAGCAAAAATCCTTTCACAATGCAGAAGCCAATTTTCTACTTCTATAGCATCGTCTGTCCCAAAAATGGCTTCCCACCAAGATTGGTATAATCCCTGCTCAGCTTGGCATAGTTATTGCCAACTGGCACCATGGGATTAACTCCTCCAATGTTCACAGCATTAACCCCAGCTGCTCCTACAGCTGCTCCAACTTACATCAAATTGATGAAGAACTGATACATCATCCACATATCTACTGGCAGGGTTCCAACACCTACATTGGCATTTGTGTTTGGATTAGCATTTGCTTATCGACCGGATTCCATCTAGTATTGGGTCAAGCATTTCCATTAGTTGTGGTGCTTCCTCCACCTAGATTTCCTCTTCCATTTCCTGCCTCCATATCTTCCTTTCTTGTAAATCTACATACCAGCCTTAGTAAGATACAGAAGGACAGTCTAAGAGAGAGGGGAATATGTACATATATATATAACAAATATACGTACGTTACTATAGCGTTAACCCAAACCCCGGTTTCATTTCTAGTTTATTGGATTATGTTTTAAAAATATTTTAAGTTCAAATTTCTTTTAAAGTTACATAAACCTATGCTCTGATACCAACTTGCAACATCCCCCATTTGGAGGCCCAAAAATAACCACTACGGATGCTGCGTCATCCATAGTTATTAATTCTCGATGACCAAATGCAGTAATGTTAGATACATTGATATACTAGAAACACATGAATATGAAAAATTTTAAACTAAATTTAAATCAAATTTCTCATTTCATTTCAGATTCATTATATAATCCCATAGGTAACCACGTTCAGAGAAATTACAATTTATTTCAAAGTATGCCAAGAGCGACATATGAAGATGCCCCTTTGGTTGATCAGAATCTAAATATAGGCAATTAAACAACTTTGCCATTGCATTCCATAACATAGTGGAATCAAATAGAAAGAACTCATAATAGCAAGTTTGCCTCCTGCAAGTCTACGGAAGCTTATTCGTCTAAAGGAGAACCCGAAAACCTTAACTCTCAAACTACTCAAAATCAATTGAGCACCCGAGAGTTTAAGGGGAAAACATAAACTCCAAGTCAGACAAAAAGTATGGTGTGAATAATATCCTACCATCTCGAACCATATAGATATCGAGTGAGACCACACCGCTTAGCAGAACAGGTTTTCCCCTCACTAGTATCTTAATCCAATTTATAATAACCATATACTATGCACCTGCATCCACAATGGTTAAAACATAACATAATAAAATGTATCACGAGGATATGCAAACATGCGGTATGCTCTGGATTTCTCATCCCCATTTACCTGACTATCTTTCTCAAGTTATAGTTTCTAGGGTCACTATTAACCTATTAGTTTTTAGAGGCTGACCAATAACCTGTTCCAAGTTTACAGTATCTGTCCGGTTTTATAGTTTTCATGGGATCAGTAAGAACCTATTGGTATCTACCAACAACATTATCCAATCATAGTTTTCATTGGCTTACTGTGAACCTGTTAGATTCTCTAATAACATCTCTCATGTCATAGTTTTCATCGGCTGACTATGAACCTATTGATTTATATCAATAACTTGTTCCGGACATATTTTTCATGGGATCACAAGAACCTATTAGCCCCTGCCAATAATAGTTTCCATATATATTTTTCATGGACTTACTAAGAACCTGCCTACCAATAACCCTTTGATCAGATTTGGCCATCCTATATTCTGCTATATTGACCTCCTGGATGCAATTCTACTCACACAGGAGTTAATTCAATATATATTCACTACTGGGTCAACCTAACTGGTTATTCTGCCCTAAACACCCGTTATGGGTTAATTATGAAGTGGATATGTTTATAGAAGTTTATTTAATAACTGATCAAAACATAACAATATAAACATCCATGATTTAATTCCTCGTAATCATTTTCTATTAAAACATGGTTAATACCCTTAACCCACTTTCCTTGGCAAGGAAAACTTCCCCTAAGATTTCAAGTTTTAAATGCCATTTCAAAACTCTTTTACATTGCTATGGGTTTACCTTTAAAAATGAGATTGGACTTTCTTATTCGAAAGCTAAGGCTTTCGACTAGATCCTTCAGATCATTGTGACATCATGAGTTACCCTCCGTCACTCTCCCTTTCGAAAGCATTACTTAAAATCTTAAACCTTCTCTTTCGAAATCATTAAAAACATACCTTTCGAAAGCATTTGAAACCTTCCTTTCAAAACCATTAAAAATGTACCTTTCAAAGGCATTTAGTTCAAGTGATATTTTGTGAAAGCATAACTTCGAAACCATTTGAAAGTATCTCTTTCGAAACCATTAGGTTTAACAATAAATATAACCACTGGGTCAAAGAGAGAAAAAGAGAAAGTACCCCTTTTGAAAGCATTGATCTCAAGTAAAAGAATTGGGGAAGAGGATAGCATCGAAACCAACCCCTCGAAACCATTGCCCTCGAAACTCTTATTAAAAGTGGCTGAAATAACCCTTTCGAAAGCATTGATGAAGCTACTATTAAATTTAAAAGGACGAAATCTTCCTTTTCGAACTCATTGTTATAAGGCTATAAAGAAAAGCGGCATTTAACCAATTCGAAAGGTATAAATGCGGCAGCTAGGTATTGAATGAGTTCAAAATGCGGAAACTCTTTCGAAAGCTTCTTTAAAAACAAAGGCAAGTTGAACGGATTCGAAAGCTTGTAAAAATTCAACTCTTTGAAAGCATGCCTTCGACATAGTCCCATCCGCCTTTCTCCAATACACTACGTATCAATGGCTTGATACCATGTGCATTGGTTTTGAATAGGTGCGAAAGGTCATTAGCGGAAGTATGGTGACGGAAGCAAGCAAATGGAAGTGGAGAAGTTTTAATTCGAAACAAAACTGATTTTTATGCCTTTCAAAGATTTCTTTTTACCTAACTTGCCTAATTTGTCAAAATATGATTGGTTGCCAATTCTTTATAAAAGTTCTTTTCTTAAAGGCTACCGAATTCAACAATTAACAAATGAAATCATTTTAACAAATAAGCCCTTCCCCTTAATAAAAAATTTAAATCCTCTAACTTAAATAATTTAATACAGGAAATTATTGTCAAGGACAAAATTTCTCAGCATTTTAGCCTCAAGGACAGACCTTCAGTATTTTAGCCTTAAGAACAACTTTCTTTAGGTATCGGTTTTTACAGTTTTTAGATATCAGTTTGTAGTTATCGGTAGCAGTTTTTAGGTATCAGTTTTTAGTTCGGTAGCAGTTTTGGAAGAATGTTTGTCCTTATGAAAATTTTTGAAAGAATATTTGTCCTTATGAATAATTTTTATGAGAATGTTTGTCCTTGTGGTTAAAATATTGAGGTCGTGTCCTTGAGGCTAAAAATATACAACTTTTTGTCCTTTAAATTAATTCCCCTTAATTTAATAACCATAGTAAAACACTTAGGAAAAATCCCCAAAAATCACAATTATTCACTTTTGATATGTTTTCTAACATATATAAATTTCTGACTCGAAAACATCACTTAATTTCCTTAAATAATTTAAACCCAAAATTATCTATTTCTTCCATTCAAAATTCATAATAAATTATCCATAGCTTGGAATATTATGAGAATTTAAACCCATCTACAAAATAATGTTTTACATAACATATTCAAACATCATGGCATCCGGAAATCAGTTTGCACGATTTTGACCTTAAATCGAATTATATTATAACATGGCATATAAATCAAAGCATATCACCATCCATCCATCTAAATGGTTTTAAACCTTAAACCCGAATTAAAATGTTCAAACAGACTTATATGACATGGTTTAGATCATTATTTACCTTGTTTGGATAAGGAACTTAAGATTTGTTCTTGCTTTAATCTTCCTAGCTTGAATCTTAGCTTATAATTAGATTTTTCTCTTCTTCTTCTTAGGGTTATGGCCAACCTTGTTTTCTTTTGTTTATGTTTTTATTTTTGTAAGAATGTAATAACAATGAAAAGGTTGTAAGGGTTTTAGGGGTTATGGGGTTTCGGCTATTCCTATATTACCATTGCCCTATTCTCTTAAGTATTTAACTTGTAAACCATTCTTATAAATCCTTTTAGTTAAGGCATGACCCTAATTAATTTTCACATCTCAATTTCCTTATCATTCTAATCTGTATATTATTCTATTTAATTTATCTAATTTCTTGAATAATGCTATTTAAAATAAGGGGTGTTATAAGCGTTAGCGGATTTCGTCGTTGAGTTTACCATCCAGAATGGAGAAGAGGAAGATGATATGGTCCCACTTTCCCAGTGAAATTATACGTAGACGGAGCTTCCAATGAACATAACTCTAGGGCAGGAGTGGTACCCGTAACCTTGGAAGAATGGACGATTTTCTATGCATTGAAGCTAAATTTCCCTACGATGAGCAATGAGGCTGAGTATGAAGCATTGATAGCAGGACTTACGATAGCAAAGGAAACATGAATAAGGATGCTACATGTATTCAGTAACTCCCAATTGGTGGTCTGCTAGGTAAAATGGGGAATTCAGGTTAAAGGTGTAGGACTTACTGTAACACCCCACATTAAATTACAATTATATACGCAAATAATTTAATTAAGTTATATACGTTTGAAATTTTAAAACAAAGAAATGTTTGTAAATGGGGCAACTAATTAATATTATTTGGAATACATATATATTTGTGTAACAAATAAATTAGAGAGAGAAATTATATAAATAGAGAAGATTAATTGACGGTGTTTATTTAAAAGGGAAATTAATATTCAATTAATTAGTAGAGGTGATTAATTAACAGGAGCTGACAGGAAAGGGAACATATATTGTAGCAACTAATTGATATGATTAGAAACATATATGTTAGTGCAAGAGAGTAAAATGGAGGAAGAGTAATTTATGAAGTAATCAATTGTCAGTTAATAAACATGGAGACTTATGGTAACATATATAATTAAGATTGTGATTCAAAATTCAATTGTAGAATATATGCATGCAATAATTATGGGAATAAAATAAATTAATATGCATATATGTGACGAATTAATATGGTGTTGATTGGCATATTAAATTGGTAAAAAATCACAGTGCAAGCAGGGATTAATTGGATAGTAAATTAATTCTAAGTATATATGAAATCTATTAATTGGGCGATTAATAGGGGAATCTTATTTAAAAGAAACGTCACATTTAAAAATATATGTTTCCATAGATTGCGAGAGAGAAGGGGAAAGTGATTAATGAAAAGATTGTTGGAGAATTAATTTGAAATAAAAAAAAACATAAAAGAAAACATATTAATTTAATGTCCATAGACTGAGTGTGCGCTTTAGATTTTAGGGTTTTATATCTAATGGTTAGCGCTGATTTGAACCACTATAAATATAGGTGCAGAGCCTCATTTTTATTCTCATTAATTTTCTCTTGCCTACAAAAGCTCTGCCATTTTTCTATCTCTTCTACACTTTCTTAATAACAAAATTTTAGATCTAATTCACACGACTTTAGATCTAAATAGAAAGAGAATAGAATTAATTAGGGAATTAGGAATTGGTTCAAATCAGAAGGCTATGTCAAAGACAAATTCCTAGATCTGAGTTTTATTTGCTATTTCTAATCCAAATCTCTTCCTTTTCTCTTTCAAACATTATAGATCTGTAAATATATCGTTTGTAACTCCAAATAGGGATTACAAGGGAGGTGAATATAGATGTTAGGGATAGATCTGAAATAAAAACAGGGAGATTTTGAAAGCTAGCAATGTGAGTGGATTTATTTATACATCTTTTAAGTTTAAGATATATTATCATTAAATTTCCATATAGATAATTTTATTCAATAATTAATCTTATCAATTAAGTTATGCTGAACTATAAGGAATTTACAGTATTAGTATTTATTTACATCTGTTTCTACGTTTTGGATTTCTATGCAAGCGTCATTCTTCTTCTATTTTCTCCTCTTCCTTCGCGTATGGATTAGAGTAGATTAAACGTGAATATGGATTAAATAATTAAGAATACCAAAATGAAGGAAATAAGATGTAAAGTAATAAAAGTTTAAGGAATGGAATTACTGTAATAAATTACGTTAAAATGAGAAAAGTTAATTAATCTAATAACTGGATTTGGGAGTAACCAAAAGGTTAATTGGTTGGTTTAGAAAATAGGATACATTTCTATAATTTAATATTTAAAAGACAATAATGAATGAATTGCTAGAATAAAAGAAAGAAAAAGAGAATTAGTGTAAAATAGAGAAACCACTGTACTTTACACCATTCCAAAATAGTAAAAGAAATATCTAGTAGTTACGGATTATTCTTTATAGTATTATTTAATATTAAAATATGGAAATGAATTTTTAAATATAGTTTTCATAACCAACCAAATAAAATAGAATTACCTCCTAAAATAGAAGATAATAAAGCAAAGTATGACATGAATCAAGTAAATTATTAGATAAGAACTTAAAGCTGTAAACGATAATGAACCTAGGTCTGCATTCACTGCGCAGACTTTTTAAGAAATAGTTATTATGGTAAGTAAATTATATAATATAAGAGAATAAAAGAATATTCTATATCATAATAAAAGTAGGCAGATTAGAACAGAAAAGAAATGCTGGAATTATGTACGGACTATAAAAGAAGAGAAAATGACAATTGCAGGTAGAATTATAACATAGGTTATAATTAAGTAATAAGAACAGAAAAGCTTATTTTTGAGACTTTGAATAAAATAATGAGCAATAATAATGGTAGAAGCTTATTTAAATAATTTATATTAAGTCAATAAGCAAATAAAGCAGGAATGATAAAAGAGGCTTATTTTAATGAACTTAAGATTTATATTAAGTTAAATAAGCAAGATAATGAATGTAGCTCATATCAACAGTATCCCTATTAAATAAATGGAAATCTCATAATAGATAGAGGTGGGACGAGGGCAAGAATATGCTAATTAAGGTAAATAAGTAGCCAATAGAATAAGAAAGTAAACCAAACACAAATTAAAAGATTAGACTTAGGGTCTAATAAAAGAATTGAGATGCGTTTGGAGCAGCCCAAAGGATGAAGCGTCTAACGAAGCAGTTCATCACAGGTTTCAGAAATGGAGAAGCACATCCAACTTAGTATTTTTGGGCTTCAAGGAAGTACGAGACTTTAAAGGGACATGAGGATACTTTAGGATGGCCCTCTGGGTAGGCCTAACGAAGCTGCACCCCTGGAGGCAGGTCTGTAGGTATTCCATTAAGAGAGTATGCCTTGACTGCATTTGCATTGTAGGCCTAACGAAGCAGACCTTTGTAGGCAGTCAGAAGGGCTTGGTGTTCAGAGTAGGGTATTCGTATGTCCAGTACTTGCAAGTAAGTTTAAGGATAGTCGCATGCGGATATCGGCCAGCATCAAGACCAAGAGCGATTTCGGGAAAGACTAAAGTTAAAACAACAGGCCAATGATTCTTTCACTATTGAGACATTGGGTGAGGGGCACCGCCATTTGGATGTTAGATTGTTTGCAGTAGGGCATGACCACTTAACTCTTTAGAAGTCTTTCGGTTAGTTGAGGGGTGGCTGCGTGGGTCCATAACCACGATGAAAAAGAGACAGACCAACTAGAATATCTGTATTGTAGGCCTAACGAAATAGTCCTTCACAGATATAGAAAATCCCCGACTGAATTCCGTACAAGGTAGACCTTGTTGGCAAGATTCAGATAGTAGATGGAACGATTACGTAGTCCTCAATGTACGCACTAGGTGGTACATTGTGGATGTCCGAGCACTAGCATAGACTAGTGCGGACGCGATTTAAGTTTTCATAGTAAGTAGTGGAGCATCTATATTGTAAGCCTTATGAAGGAGTCCTTTACAGATGTAGCTACGGAACGCTCGTGGAGCAAGACGATGTAGTACCTGTATTGTAGGCCTTACGAAGTAGTCCTTTACAGATATAACTACGGAGCAAGACGATGGAGCCCTTTTCGAGGAGGATACAGAAGCTACTATGGGTAGTACCTAGGACCAATATGGTCATTGGGCATATAGCTACATATATATTAGTTATTAGGTTTTAATCTACTAAGGAGTAGATGGGTACGATTCACGCACAGAGGAGAGAGTATTATAAACCTAATGAACCTAATATAATAGTAAATAGAAATAAAATGGTATATGTAGAATTAAGCTTAGAAGTGTATAATTTGTCCATTCACCAAAACTTTAGTTCTGACCCCCTCCTCATAACATCCTACAAGTTAGGTAGATGGCAGAGACTTCCCAGCTTTAAGACACTTGTTTTGAAAGTGTTATTATATTGGTGAGTGTTTACTTACTATTATATTTTAGTCAATTCCGCAGTGAGGTATTTAATTGAGCTCTGATATATTTGTGTTTGCCTATTTGCAGGATACCAGTATCCAACTTGGGCTTCAGTGGACTTAGGTTTTAGCATTTTTGCAAAAATCCGGACCCACTGGAATTTTGGTGGTTACACTTACTCCTTACTGGACGAAGACACTGTAACTGTTGAACGATGTAGAGTATTACATAATTACGCACATCTTTATGGGGGAGAATACGAAAGCTGATTCACTGGCCAAATTGGCCAGCTCTAGGGACGTGCAGTTGATGGGATTGGTTCTGGTGAAAGTTTTATCGGTTCCAAGCATAGACCAGATGGATGTCGATTAGGCTTGGTAGTCGAGGAGGAAAGGATTCAGGGATGACTCTGGTCAAGGAGTATTTGTTCAAAGGAACTCTCTTGAAAGGAAGAAACGAATGACAGAAACTCCTTCGTAAAATGTCACAATTCATAATCCAAGAAGAAGTGTTGTACATGGGAGGTTTCTCAACCTCCTTACTTCAGTATATAACCAAGGACGAAGCTTGGAAAATCATCATGGAAATAAATGAGAGTAGTTATGCTAATCACACCAGGGGCAAACCTTAGTGAAGAAAATCCTTCCCTATGGATACATTTGGCCAACAATAAACAGTGACGCTGCTGACTACACCAGATGATGTGGTAAGTGCTAGAGGTTTGCGAAATTCTGAGAACCCCATCCACAGAGCTTACACAAATGGTTAGCCCATGGTCATTTGCAGTTTGGGCAATTGATATAATCGATGTGCAACCAATGTCAATAGGAGGAGCTAAGTATGCTATCGTTGCGGTGGATTACTTTATAAAATGGACTGAAGCGGAATCGCTTTCCACGATTACAACGAGAGAAGCGATCAGCTTTGTGATAAAGAATATTATATGCAAATTTGGAGTTCCCTAGAAAATTATAACTAACAATGGAACTTCCACTTATTATATGCCCAAGAATTTCTACAATGGTACAAAATTGAGAAGAAAATTTGATAGTAGTACATCCAAGCGAATAAATAATGGAGGCGGAAATAAAATCATCAAATCCATCTTGAAGATACAATTGACTAAAGCCAAGTGCAATTAGGTCAATGAGCTTCCACTTGTTCTATGGGCTTATGAGTCAACCCATAAGTCCATGACTGACATACTCCATTCGTGCTACCATACGGAGCCGAGGCCATGATTTCGATAGAACTAGAAGTCCCTTCTCGCCGAAAAAGGCCATATGACCCTAAGATAAATGAGGAACTCTTGCTTGAGTCATTCAATTTGGTTTACAAAAAATGTGAAGAGGCTGAATTTAGGGTAGCTGCTCACCAGAAAATGGCAGCATGACATTTCAACACCAAGGCACAGAGCTGTGCCTTCAAAGTGGGGGTTATCATTTTGAAATGGGTCATTCCTGGTATAAGGGCACTTGGTTTGAATTAGAAAGGCCCCTTGCGATTGAACAAAGGCTTGAAGATGAAACTTTCAAGCTAGCGACCGTTAATGAGATCAGGATCAAGAGAGCATGGAATAGTGGCCTATTACGATGCTATATCACTTAAATTTGGTTCTTTACTTTAGCAAACAAACTATCCTGATTGATGGGATGAGATGTAATAAGGCAGGATTCACCATCTTCTCATATATAAATAAAGTTGCCTTTTTGAACCAATGGAACTATGTACTATAATGTTAAACTTCTTATAGCACGATTAGTAGTAGAAACAAACATTCGATGTTGTGAAAAACTAGATGTCTAGGTATATGGAGATGGATTCCATTGGACTCCTTCAATCCAAGATCATATTAAAGGAGTACAAACGTACCTGGGCCAATCAAACGATTTGCCCTAAACAATTGATCTTTGACTAGTATCCAAAGAAAGGTAAGATCAAGAACTGATACCTAGAGATATGCATCTAAGACACCGGATCCCGAAGATAGGAACCGATGTATAACTAAATCTTTTTCAAGTATGACCGCACTTACGACCTGGTTGGACACGCCTAGTCGAGGATAGGTAAGGACAGTCGATGAATGCACCAATCAAACCCCAGATTTGGGCACGATAGACAAGAAATGTCTAGAGATTAATGTCTAAGTTATAGTCCCCCAAAGATAGGAAATGATATAAAGATAAACGATTCCTTAGACATAACCTAGTTTATGTTCGGATGGGACTTGGGCGAGATTAAACAAGACCAATCACAAAGTTGACCATGTAAGCAACAAGTTTTGTTTAGCCAAAAGAGGAACACTTTGGCAACGGTAAATAGAACTAAATAATGAGATGTTACTAAAGCAATCGCAAAAGTTTATTTGTATGCATAGAGTTACAATATGTAATGGAATTGCACAGACACACGCATGCATAATATAAGTATATTGCATTACAAGCAGTTATATTATATATGTAGGTAGTTGTATATAGGCAATTAAAATAAAAGTGTAGGAATGTAAGTATGACAAAAGTTTTATAGAAACAACAATCTTTATTTACATTCACTTTTTATACAATGTGGCGGGCGCTAGTCCCACACAAGCATGGCCTATATGCAGAAAGAAAAAAAATTACATCAACAAGCCATGAAGAATCAAAAAGCACTAAAGCTTCTTTTACAAAAACCTAAACCAAAGGCTATTCTTCTTCCCTCGCTTGTTTTTTTTCCTTATGATCATCCTTCCTATAGCATTTTTTTGAATCATTCTCGTCCTTGGTCTTCCATTTTCTTAAGTACTCCCATCGAATGGCATAGTCTCTCCTTTAGTCGTCATCTTGAGAGGGTTTTCTAGCTTGTCAAAAGTAGGATCAAAGATAACGAAGAACCACTAGCGGCACATCCATTTGGAGACTTAATCTTTAGGGAAGGAAGCTTAGGAATGAGGCATGGCTTATCAGAGCCAATGGCGAACTTCTCAGTTCCTGGCTCAAGCTTGATTCTAATTCTCTTATAGTCAGACTCCACCCTCTTAGCCATCATAATGTGATCATCTGGGTCCTTTGCGCCAGTAATTATGACGTGTTCCTCCAAAGATTGGCTGACATCCTCCAACCCTTCCAAAGCCCCTATTTTATGTGAATCAGGACCGGGGCAGAGCTAGAAAGATGAGTTGGGATGATTAGCTCTGCAATGACAGAGGTTGACATGGTTGAGATAGCGCAAAGATCCAGGCCTCGAATGGCTGGTGGTGGAAGAGGAAGCGATGGATGACCTTAAGTTCATGAATAGTGAAGAAAGGTTACTGATGACCTCGGGCGAGAACGGAAGCTTTTCAAATATAAGGGAAACGAGAGAATTACCTTCACCGGATGAATCCCCTTGAATAGGTGTAACATCCCCTTACATGGAGGCCCAAAACTAACGGCTTCGGATGCTGCAGTCATCCATAGTTATTAATTCTCGACGACCAAATACGGCGGTGTTAGATACATTGATACACAGATCACAAGAATATGGAAAAAATTTACAAATTAAAAACACATTTCCACATTCCATTCAAAACATTTCATGTTCATTACATAATCCCATAAACGTTAACCACGTTTAGAAAAATATAATTATTACACATACGCCAAGAGCGACATATGAAGATGCCCCTTGGTTGATCAGAGTATATAATAAGGATAATAAATCTGCCTTTACATCCAAAATACACGGTGGAAAATATAACTCTAAATAACTAACTGCCTTCTGCACGCCTCTGGAAGCTTTATTCGTCTAAGAAGAGAACTTGGAAACCCTAAACCTCAAACTACTCAAAATCAATTGAGTACCCGAGGGTTTAAGGGGAAAACAAAAACTTCAAGTCAGACATAAAGCCTAGTATGAATAATAATCTAACGTTTGAATCCATTTGGATATCCAGTGAGACCACGCCGCTTAGCAGAACAGGTTTTCCCCTCACTAGCATCCTAAAACCTTTTCAGAACCATATACTATGCTCCTGCATCCACAATGGTTAAAACATAGCATTTAAAACATTTATGATGATATGTATATATAAACATTTTTGATTTCCCATCCCCAGTTTAATTGACTCCCGGTTATATTTATAGTTTATAGGATCACTATTAACATATTAGTTTTCATGAGTTTACTAATAACCTTTTCATAATGTATAGACACCCTGTCCTATGTCATAGTTTTCATGGGATCACTAAGAACATATAGGCACATGCCAATTAACTTAATAAATTCATGGGTTCCCATGAACCTATTGATCATTCAAATAACTCATCTTTTATCATAGTTTTCATGGGTTGACCAGAACCTATGGTTATTCCAGTAACTCCCTTCTTATCCTAGTTTTCATGGGTTGACTAGGAATCTACTGATGCTTCCAATAACTTCTTTCTTATCCTAGTTTTCATGGGTTAACTAGGAACCTTTTGACTGGTGTCAATATTTAATCCGGATACAGTTTTCATGGGTTCACTACAAACCAATTGGTCCCTGCCAACCATCCTTAATACATAGTTTTCATGGGTTTACTATAAACCTGTTGGTTACCCCCAATAACTTCCTAATCATAGTTTTCATGGTTTTACTATGAACCTATCTCCCGGACAACTTCAAAGTTTAGGCATCTTATATTCTGGTCTCCCTGACTCCCTGGAAGCAATTCTACTCATTCAGGAGTTTAATCAATTTATATTCACTACTGGATTAACCTACTGGTTCTTCTACCCCTTTATCCCCAAAACACAGTTATGAGTTCTTCATCATGTGAATATATTCATATTTTAAGAAGTAAACATAACACTTAACAATACCACTCATGTGGGTTTAAGGTCCTTAAAATACTTTTCATGTAAAACATTGTTAATCCCTTTAACCTATATTTTTATCAAGGCAATACTTCTTCAAATTTACATACTTGAAGTCATTTCAAAACTCCTTTATCTATCCATGGGTTTTTCCTTTAGAAATGAGTTTGGGTTTAGAAAGCCTTTCGAAACCTTGCTTTCGATTTCATTGGATAGCCTCCTTCGAAAGCATTAAATTCTATCTTTAAAACATTAGGCTCCAGCCTTTCGAATACTTTAAAACATCTCTTTCGAAACCCTTCGACCTTGTTAAAGTATTATCATATAAGTATAGAAGCATAACTTCGAAACCATTCAAAAATACCCCTTCCGAAACCATTGAAGGTTACCCTTCGAAACCAATACCTTTCGAAGCCATTGGGTTTATATTTAAAATAACATTTTTGGGTCAAAGTGAACATAAGTGAAAGCATCACTTTCGAAACCATTCTTCATTTCATAAAAATATTAGGGAAACTTGATGGTGTCGAAACCATCCATTCGAAAGCATTAAAACACCTGGGTAAAACATTTAAAGGTTGGCTTCAAAACCTCTTCCGAAACCATTGCCTTCGAAATCCATAACCTTTTTCGAAAGCAGTAGGAAGTGGCTTATATTTATAAAACAAACAGTACCTTTCGACAGCATTGGTATCTTCAATACCATCGAAAGGCATCTAATCAAAGAAGGGTTTTGACTTAGTCGAAACTACCCTTTCCGAAAGCATCACTTTTAAAAACTTGGTAACTTCTTCAGAAGCTACTTACTAAAAACTAAGGCGGCAGTTCTCCTTCGAAAGCTTCTTTTGAAATACCCTTTTGCAACCCTTTGGTTTCAACTGCTTCGAAACCCTTTAGTAAACATGCAAGCGCTTTTCTTTAAAAACAAAACAAAACAAAGGCATCGACACCTTTGGAAGCTACCTTTCGACACCTTACCTTCCGCCTTTCTCCAATCCACTGCATACCAACTAAGTGATACCATGTGTATTGGTTTCATGGTAAAGGGTTTCGACTAGGTCGGAGGCGGAAGCTCTGAGCTGAAAGCTCCTTCCAAAGGAGGCGGAATCCACTTTCCTAAGCTAAAGGTTGTTTTTACTAAATAAAGTAAACTTTTTGTAACAAACTTGCACACTTGTAAACACTTGATTGGCTATCATAAACTTTCAAATATTTTAGCTAATATTTGCTGCATATTCTCATATCTAAAACCCATTAACAATTAACACATAAGCCCTTCCAAGTAATAAAGTAATTAAATCGTTTAGGTCCTCCTTCCAAAATAATTTAATTTCCATAATAAATCACTTAGTTAAAATCCCCAAAAATTCCAGAAATTCACTTAAATCGTATTGCCTAACATATCAAAATTTCAGATCCAAATCCTTAATATAATTTCCGAAATAAATTTATAAACCTAAATAACCATATTTTCCTTTAAAAATTCATAACTAATTCTCCACGGTTTGGAAAATTATAAAAATTAAAACCCAACTTGTTTTCCATAACATATAATTTTTCCATGGCATTTAAAAATCATTAAATCTCGGTTTTACCCTAAAATCGTGCATATCCTCTTTTAAACAATCTTGTTTAAATTATACAAATTCAAAATCAAGCATATCATCATCCAAAATACCATAAAAATAAATTTTTCCCTTAAATCTGAAAACATATAATTATAAAACCAAAAATCGAGATGTAGTGATTATTATTCACCTTAGATAGGATAAGGAAATTGAAGATTGATTGAGATTGGTTTCTTCTAGCTTGATCCTAAGCTTTAGATTTGATTTCTCTCTTCTTCTTTCTCCTTAATGGCCGGCTCCTATTTGCTTTCTTACATTTTTAATTTTTGCTTGTGTTAAAAATGAACGTGAATGGTCTTAGGGAAATAGTATAAGGATGGGAAACATGGGTGGCAATTAACTTAATGCCCTTGTGTTTAATTAGCTAACACTTAACCATTTATAATTAAAGCTCAATCATTTTAAATAAGCACGGCTACTAAATTAGTTAACCAACCTCTATCTCCTTATCACTCTACATTATTCTATTTAATTTATTCTAATTAAATATCCTGAATAGTGTTATCAAAAAATTAAGGGTGTTACAGGCTCCCCTCCTTAAAGAATTTCGTCCTCGAAATTCGGTAAGGACTAAATATCAAACATAGCAATCATCTGCAACTACTCCTAATATCCATACTAGCCTACCCGACTAGTAACTAATCTATATAAATCTAATATAGACATACTATCAAAGCAGATCAGGATAAGCATCTCGAATCATGTCCTCTGTCTCCTAAGTACAGTCCTTCTCGTTGTCACTCCACTGAACTTTCACCAACTTGACTGTCTTGGTCCTCAATCTTTTCTTATCTCTCGCTACAACCCGAACTGGTTGTCTAACAACAATCAAATCAGGTTCTATTGCCAAGTTTTCCAACTCTGTCTGAGGAATAGTAGACTCTGGATCATGCACAAACTAAGATTAGACACATGGAATACATTATGGACACCTGCCAAACTGCTCGTCAACTCTACTCTGTATACGAGCTTTCCAATTCTTTCTAAAATCTGGAATAGGCCAACATATCTCGGGGCCAAATTTCTCGATTTCCCAAACCGTACCACGCCCTTCATTGGTGATACCTTAATGAAAACTCAGTCTCCTACTGAGAACTCTAGGTCTTTACATCTCTTATCTGTGTAACTCTTCTGTTTGGATTAAGCTTCCTTCATCCATCCTCGGATTAACTCAATCTTTTCTGACGCCTCTCTAACCAAATCTGGACCTAAGATCAACATGTCTCTAGTCTCCAACCAACATACAGGGGATTTGCATGGCCTTCTATACAAAGCTTCAAAAGGCGCCATTCATATTCTAGTCTGGTAACTATTATCATAGGAAAACTCCATCAAATGTAGGTGATCCTCCCAAGATCCACAAAAGTCCAATACACAAGCTATCAATAAATCCTCGAGTACTTTGTTGACTCTCTTTGTCTACCCATCCGTCTGTGGGTGATAAGCTGTACTCATTCTGAGCTTGGTACCCAATACCTCTTGTAGACTCTTCCAAAATTCGCTAGTGAATAATGCTTCTCTGTCGCTGATTATGCTACTAGGAATCCCATGGAGTCTAACTATGTTCTTCATGAACAACTTTGCCAAAACAGGTGTCGTCCTGGTTAGCTTGATTGGAATGAAATGGGCACTCTTGGTTAGCCTGTCCACTATAACCTATATGCTTTCATTTGCCCTATTCGACCTTGGCAACCCATCTATAAAGTCCATGGATATCGAATCCCATTTCCAAACTGGAATCTCTAACGGCTGAAGCAACCCACTCGGCTTCTGATGTTTGGCCTTCACTTGTTGACAGTTCACGCACTGCCTAACCCACAAGCCAACATCCCTCTTCATGCCTTCCTAATAGAAGCTCCTCTTCATATCTTGATACCTCTTGGTCCCTCTAGGATGAATCGTAAACTTGGATCGATGACATTCCTTAAGAACTTCTTTCCTCAAGTTCTCCACGCCTGGAACACATAATCGCCCCTTCTTTCTCAACTATACTCTTTGGTCAAGATGAAAATATTTCAGATCATTGATCTTAGTTCCAACCTCAAGCCTTCTGATCTTCTCGATTAACAATGGATCTTCTCTTTTCTTAGAAGCTATCCTCTCGATCAACACCGGTCGAACTTCTAAACAAGATAACATGGCAGTCCCTTGATTGGAACTAGCAATAGATCTTATCTGCACAGTACATGTAGTCAAAGCTTCTAGATCCTTCCATTTTTCCAACATCGCTAATAACACATTTTGATGTTTTCTATTAAGAGCATCTGCTACCTTATTTCCTTTCCCAGGAGTATACTCTATACTGAAATCATAAGCAGCCAAAAACTCCAACCACATTTGCTGCATCATATTCAATTCCTTCTGATAGAATAAATATCTCAAAGATTTATAATCGGTATACAACTCAAATCTCTCCCCTAAGAGATAATGTCTCCAAATCATCAAGGCAAAAATCACCGCAGCCAACTCCAAATCATGAGTAGGATATCTTACTTAGTGCGGTCTAAGCTGTCTGGATGCGTAGGCAATAACTTTAACCTTCTGCATCAATACTGCTTCCAATCCAGATCCACATGCATTAATGTCTACTACCAACCCTTGGTTTCCATCTGGAACTACTAACACTGGTGCATTGGTCAACAAGTGCTTTAACTTAAGGAACCCTTCCTCACATTTGTCGGACCAAACAAACTTCACATCTTTCCGAGTCGACTTAGTCAGAGGTGCTGCTATCCGCGAGAAATCTTTGATGAATCTCTGGTAATAGCCAGCAAGTCCAAGAAAACTTCTTATCTCAATCATCGTCTTTGGTCTTTTTCAATTGTTCACAGCTTCGATCTTATCTGGATCAACTAACAACCCTTTTTCTGAAACCACATGACCAAGAAACTTAACCTCTTTCTTCCAAAAATGACACTTGGGAAACTTTGCCTTTAGCTGATTCTGCCTCAGCATCTCTAGCGCAAATCTAAGATGTTCTTCATGCTCTCTCTTATCTTTAGAGTATACCAAAATGTTATCTATAAACACTAACACGAATTATCCAAATACTCTCGAAAGACTTGGTTCATCAAATCCACGAAGAAAGCAGGTGCATTTGTCCATCCAAAAGGCATCGCTAACCACTCATACAAACCATACCTAGTCTGAAATGCTGTCAAAGGAATGTTATCCTCCACCACTCTTAACTGATGGAACCTTGTCTCCAAATCCAATTGGGAAAACACCTTGGCTCCACTCAACTGATCGAACATATCATCTATCCTTAGAGGGTATCTATTGTTGATTGTCCTTTCGTTCAGCTTACGATAGTCGATGCACATCCTTAATGACCCATCTGGTTTCTTCACGAACACGCGGCCACTCCCCAAGGCGAACTACTTGATCTAATAAAATTTCTTCCCTCAAGATCCACTAGCTGCACCTTCAATTCCTTCATCTCTGTCGGTGTCATCCTGCTAGGTGATCTACTCACAAGTTCAGCTCCCGGTACAAGATCTATCTGAAACTCAACAGCTCGTTTCGGTGGTAATCTTATAACCGACTCAAAGACATTTGCAAATTCTCTTGCTACCTGAACCTGACTTAACTCTTTTCCAACCTCCATGGCACTTAACAAAGTCCAAACACTACTACTGGAATTTTCCACTGAGAAGATGATTCGATTTTGACTATCTGGGTGTCTCAACGATATTTCCCTCTCCTGGCAAAATATCCTAGCCTCATACTTACCCAACCAATCCATACCCAAAATGATCCCGAAATCTATGAAATCAAAAATATACAGACTGAATGCAAACTTATGACCTAACAAATTAAGTTCTAACTTGTCACATCTCAACCCTAGAGTTGCATACCCTCCTATTGGATTCGCAACCCTTAAGGAAGTAACAAGGTATGTGGGTTCTATGCATAACCTATCAACCTGGGATATGAATGAATGTGATGCACCGGTATCAAATAATACCCTAACTGGTATACTTTGAATCAAAAGCGTACCTTCCATCATGGTTTTCACTTTCTCTGCTGCAGTAGGCCTAGAAGAAGATGGTGGTCCAATAGCAAAAACTTTTCCTCTGTCCGCCCTGACTGGCTCTGGACACTGGTTCTTGTAATGCCCAACTTGGTCGCAGTTGAAGCATTTCACATTCTTCTTCTCTCCAGGCTTCTTCTTTTTTCCCGTCCGGCACTCATGAGCATAATGACCCTTCTTTTCACGCTTGAAGCACACCAAATCAGCCTTTGCCTTCTTGGCAGCATCCCTTTTCTAGGCTCCCTTCTTCTTAAAGAATTTCCTTTTCTTTCCCTGAGAACCCTGGGATTCAACTGGCTTCTCCCTAGCAGAAACAGCAAGCATCTCCTCATGGCGAATAACCATCTCCACTACCACATTACAAAGCTCTCTCATATGAGTCATGGTTATTCTAGCCAGCACTGATCTCAGTCCTCGAATGAATCTTTCATTCCTTCTGATGTCAGTATTTGTAGTAGCATATTCATATCTAGATAGCTCATCAAACTTAGCAGCATACTCGATTACTGACATATCACCCTGAACAAGGTCCATAAACTTTCTCATCAATGCTGACTTAGCAACCTCAGATAAGAACCTCTGCTCAAATCTCCTTGTGAATTCAGCCCATGTCAGCTCTTCCTTTGGAACTCCAATGGTCACACTATTCACCAATGAAGCGCTACCGCTTGCAACTGCCTAGAGGCTAGCCTTCTCTTTTCCCCATTATCCAAGCCTAGACCAGTAAAGATTCTCTCACAGCTCAACAGCCAATTCTCAACCTCAACAGCATCCTCTGTCCCAACAAACGACTTTCCACCCAGACTGATGTAGTCTTTGCTCAGCTTAGCATAATTATATCAAACTGGAGCTACAAGATTAGCTCCTCCCACATTACTAGCTACTCCGGCTTGCAAAAGATTGGCCAACAACTGATACACCATCCCCGCATCTACTGGCGGATTTCTAGCATCTACATTGGCTTCGGCATTTGGGTTAGCATTAGCCTGTCGACCTTGCTTCTTTCTGGTATTAGGTTGAGCATTTATGTTGGTTGTGGTGCTTCCTCCACCTAGATTTCCTCTTCCATTTCCTTCTTCCATATCCTCTTTCTCATAAATCTGCATACGAGCCTTAGTAAGATACAGAAGAGCAGTCTAAGAGAGAAGGGAATACGTACTTAGATATATACCTATACATCAAATACAAGTACGTTACTATAGCGTTAACCCAAACCCCGATCATATTTCTACTTTATCGGATTATGTTTCAAAAAGGTTTTAGGTTTTACTTCTCTTATAAAGTTTCATAAACCTATGCTCTGATACCAACTTGTAACATCCCCCTACTTGGAGGCCCAAAACTAACCGCTACGGATGCTACAGTCATTCATAGTTATTAATTCTCGACGACCAAATACGGCGGTGTTAGATACATTGATACACAGATCACAAGAATATGGAAACAAATTAACAAATTAAAATCGGATTTCCACATTCCATTCAAAACATTTCATGTTCATTACATAATCCCACAAATGTTAACCACGTTTAGGAAAATATAATTATTACACATACGCTGTGGACGACATATAAAGATGCCCCCTTGATTGATCAGAGTATATAATAAGGCTAATAAATTTGCCTTTACATCCAAAATACACAGCGTAAAGGATAACTCTAAATAACTAACTGCCTCATGCACGCCTCCAAAAGCTTTATTCGTCTAATAAGAGAACCTTGAAACCCTAAACCTCAAACTACTCAAAATCAATTGAGTACCCGAGAGTTTTAGGGGAAAACAAAAACTTTGAGTCGAACATAAAGCCTAGTACGAATCATAATCTAACATTTCAATCCATTTCGATATCTAGTGAGACCATGTTGCATAGCGGAATGGGTTTTCCCCTTACTAGCTGTTATCCGAGTTTTTAACCCATCAGGATCCAAAGGAAGATAGAATGACATAATGAAGTCGGAATGGCTCAGAACCAAACCAAAAGGGTTAAAGCAACAAGTTAAAGAGAGCTAAGTCATATTACTAGAGCAACGACTGAATTTAACTAAATCAAGAACCAAGAACCAAGCATCCTTTCAGTCTGTTCAGCAGCTAAGTACAACCAACTAGTAGATCATCATCAAAATGGAGCAACGTGCAATGTGGCGAAGCAACAAAAGCATTCTAAGCATCAAAGTCTAGAAATACACTAAGTCTATGGATCGCTAGCGATCCATGCATCATGGATCGCCAACGATCCATACTTCATCCTGGGATCACTAGGTTGCTGAAGCACGTGGGAGCAAAGGAGCCTAGAAGACAAAATGCCAAAAATACGCCAAATGTATGAATCGCTAGCAATCCATATACTATGGATAGCTAACGATCCATACAAAGCCATGGACTTCTCACGACCTGACATAGCAGCACAATGAAGAGAGGAGCTAAACTCTATTGGATCATCCTGTGTCCATCTATAAGTGACCGACAATGGGGTTTGGCTTAGAAGCTCTCCAATCTTTATAAATACCATCCTACCTGCAACATAAATAGAATCTTCTCCAGACTAGTTGCTGAAGCTCTACTGGAATTATTTTTCACTCTCTACCTCCCTCACAATAATCTCCAAAGGAATTCACTATGATTCTCCAGTGGATTCCAACTCTAGGGATTCAATCTAGCTAAAGATAATCAAAGCCTAGTAATCAAACATCTCTTGTAACAACAATCAGTCTTTAATAAAACTATAAAGTGGACGTAGACTTCATTAACAGCCGAACCACTATAAAAATTCTCTATCTACTTTCTTTTACTGTTCTTTTTCTATATATGTGATCTGTGATATTGCCCTGTCAGAACACGGCTGGAGCTTTCAAACTCTAACCAGGGTGTTGATCCATTTTTGGGTTAACATTTTGGTGCTTTCACTGAGAACTCCAACATAGTATTCAGATCTAGCTGTCTACATTGGATCCCATAGGTACAAAAGTTAGATCCTCAATCTCTGCTTAGAAGATTTGCTGTTGAGAACAGAAGAACTAACCAAGAAGGATTGGAGAAAAAGCAAGCAAATGCATGCTAAGGTGATGGGTCGCTAGCGATCCATCTCCTATGGATCTCTAGCGATCCATGATGTTCGCTTGTGGGTCAATCAACTCTCTCACATCATGATCCAATAGGCACCCCAGAAGACAAAGTAATAATATTAGTTAAGTACATGGATCGCTAGCGATCCATGCACTATGGATCGCCAACAACCCATACTATGGATGCCAGAAGCTATGGATCACTAGTGATCCAAAAAGTTAGCTCGGTTCGTGATGATTTTTGCATATATCGTAAACTTCGGGGGCGTTGCCCCTGAACTACCAAACCAGGGAACTTCGCCCCGGGACCCCGACTTGCTGACCGAGAAGTGAGACCCCCGTCTGGGTTGTTCGAAGGGGATATGATCGAAAGGAAGCAATGGGTGGAGCTCCAAGAATCATGGCGGAAGGAAACGTTAACACTCCACCTACTGCAAAAGCACCGGCTATAAACCCAAACTTAGGGGTGAAAACCCCATGGAAGGATATAACGATGACTCTCTTCAGCTCTAACGATGACAAACAATTTGAGGAATACAAATTGGATGAAAATTCCAACGTGCAAAACGCTAAAAGAATCTCTAAAACCCATGCCATAGCACAGTGCTAAGCAATGGATGAGGAACTTCTACTCAAACGGTACTCCTAGAGGCAGGAGAACCAAGAAGATATGATATAAACCGAGATCAATTACAATGCCAAGCTCCCATGGTATATTTTGACCACTCCCGACTGACCATCTTCCAATCCTATCATGGAGCTCCCATCGTCGAGTCATAAATGGCCGTCGTCGAAAATCATTAAAAATCATCAAAATGGTCATTGAAAAACTCACTTCAGTCCTGACTCAAAGTCGAACTCAGGTAATCACCCATTTGGCTCAAAGTAAACCTAGGAAATTCTGGCCCGAAATCAAACTCGGGTAAAACCATGATTTTCTCCAAGCAAACATGCAAATGGCTCTAAGCAACGTTTGTAACCAACCCAGTACTTCAAAGTCTGTGACTCCAAGCAAATACCAAATTTTCTCAGGTCGGACTCCAAGTAAAATACCACCGATCCATCAATACCGATCCATCTTCTTTTTTCCATAACTCGAACGTGCAAAATTCGAATACCTTGAAATTTGGAATGCAATCTTGTAGGGCCTTCTTTATCACCCCAGACCGATCTTACCTAGTTTGAAATTTTTTGGGGATCGTCACTGATCCATGACCCCATCATAAGTGATTCGTCGTTCAGTCGGCATTTCCAATCATTCAAGCATAGACAATCATGCATATATCATTCTCAAGCATTATAAACAGCCATAACTTGAAAACGAACTGGTCTGACAACGATTAGAGCGTCTTCCCCAATCGAAACCCATTCACCGAAGCCGTTCAACATGCAGAATATCCAAAGAAGTTTATCATGCCAACTATACCTTTTATACAACTGTACAACTAATTCAAAATTGCTTCTTTACAAGCATGACTAGCATATAGATGAAGCAAGGGTGATAGATGCAGTCTGCCGCAATGCCCTCAGAAATCATTAAAGGATGAAACAACCTGCTACCCTGAAAGAATTCTATGGGAAGCCAAATCGTTTCTAAAGACTAGAAGTAGTGCAATTAGAAGAGGGCAAACCCGACAATTTGCTAAGGAACATACCAAATGGTGAAGAAGCTACAGGACCTTAGGACCTTCTGCCCAAGCAAGGCTACTAAGACCCGGTAGAAAAGCACCCCAGCTAATTGACGAAATCAGATGAAAGGATGATTATCAAATAACACTATAGCTAAATAGCAACTAAAGAATGGGACATCAACCTAAAGCGATTCCTTATCCTTGTCTACTTTCCTTTCCAAATGAGCCGTACCGGAACACCAGGGGCATTGCAGACAGCACAGCGAACGAAATGCTTCTATGCCCTCGACAAGTCATGTCAATCCCTCTTCTAGGAACCGGCGTTGCTGGTGGCATCGAGAAGTCTTGTCCAAAGGATCGTCGAACAAATAGATCCAACACCTTAGGCTACAGGAACCGATAAAACTGTGTTCCCTCGAGCTGAATCCGAAAGAATCCTCTTGAAGTCGATGAATCATTGCTTTAAGACCGTCGGGCCGTCGGACACACGACCTAAAACTCCTCTCAGAATCGATAAATTATCATTCCAAGGCACATTCGACCGCAAAAAACCTTTCACGAACGTGAAGGTTTTTCACGAACTAAAGCATCGTGAAGGTGAACCGGTAGATCCGCGGTCATCTGATCCAAAAAACCCTTCGCGAATGCCAAGGTCTTTCACGAATCAAAGCGTCGTGAAGGTAAACCGGTAGATCAACGGTCATCTGATCCAAAAAGAACCCTTCGCGAACGTGAAGGTCTTTCACGAACTAAAGCATCATGAAGGTGAACCGGTAGATCAGCGGTTATCTGATCCAAAAAAACCCTTCGCGAACGTGAAGGTCTTTCATGAACCAAAGCATCATGAAGGTTAACCGGTAGATCAGTGGTCATCTGATCCAAAAAATACTTTGCGAATGGGAAGGTCTTTCATGAACTAAAGCGTCGTGAAGGTGAACTGGTAGATCAGCGGTCATCTGATCTAAAAAAAACCCTTCACGAATGTGAAGGTCTTTCATGAACCAAAGCGTCATGAAGGTAAACCGGTAGATCAGTGGTCATCTGGTCTAAAAAACCCTTCGTGAATAGGAAGGTCTTTCACGAACTAAAGCATCGTGAAGGAAAACCGGTGGATCAGTGAAATTTATATATGATTGATATCCACGAAGGTGAACTGGAAGATCAGCAGTCATCTGATCCAGAGCTCCCCGAAGTCAACGATGCCACGCTCTAGGACCACAAATCGATAATCTTACTAGTCATTTTGCAAAATTAATGGAATCACTTCCAACGACCAATGAGGCAGACGGTGCTAAATTCCAGAGCTTCAAAGTCGCTCAAAGAAACTAAGCCAAAACTAAACTTACCTTGTGACCAATCAGAGGCCAACTCGAATCAAGCCAAGATTCGGCACCTAGGAAAAATGCACCCACTGGACCGGGGGCAACCAAACGAGTTGTGGAGAGACCATGGATATAGTTCAAGCACGCCAATAGCCCTACAGTATAGGGGGCACGCACACACTTGAATAGCAATAAAAAAGGCCGACACTAATCATACCACAATTATGTTATGCCCGATCAAAAAATCTGTCATTCTAACACCCGCAGACTTAATGACCAATTCCTCTTCCTCTTAGACCGTATGCCAGTCAATGACCCATTCTCTAAAGGCAGTTTGGACCAAGAGCTAAGAGTTATGTCTTGAACTCCCAAAACATATGCTCCTCGCGTTGCCCGAAGATAGGCAACACTAAGGAGTACCAAAAGCCATGCATTTCATAAGCCATGCCAAAACATATGCTCCTCACATTGCCCGAAGATAGGAAACACCGGGAGCACAAAAAACCACGCATTTCATAAGCCGCGCACTAACTCCTAAAATGTACATTACTCACATTGCCCGAAGATAGGCACCACCCAGGAAAACTAAAAGTCGTGCATCCAATAAGCTGTGCACTAACTTTCAAAGCGCAAACACCTCACGTTGCACGAATATAGGCAACGCAGAGGAATATCAAAAGCCACGCGCCCGTAAGCCGCGCACCAACTCCTCGACATTGCCGAAAGATTGGCAACACTGAGGAACATCGTCGAAAAATCACGCTCCTAAAGCATAAACTCCTCACGTTGCCCGAAGATAGGCAGCGCTGAGGTGCATCAGAACTAGATTGACGGGCCATATCGATCCCGAACACCGCACATTTCATAACTAGCGCCAATCACTTCTATGATTGGTAATAATGGGCACAACTACAACAAAATTCGAGTGCTACAAACCAACAGAAAAGTTTCAACTGATGACAATTAATGATTAAAATTTCCCTCAGTTAACCCATGCAATGTGCTCCTCTAAAACACGCATATATCACATACTTGCCAGAATATCATAAGAAACTTGGATTGCATGCTAAAGTTGCAAAACCTCCGAAAGAAGGAAAATCAAGCTGCAACTTAGCCAAATTTCAAGTTTAATATGAATATTATCTAAACTATAAGTTACCGATCATTTGAAGTAAACAGCCCTATGAACTGGTGGCACATGCCGGTACTTAAATAAAAAAAATTGAAAACAATAAGTTCACAAGTTCTGTTACTCCAAATAAAGAATTGTTGCTCCAAATAAAAAATTTGGCGGCAATCACAAAAATTGGATAAGTGCAAACAAAACAAGCACAAGTGCACAGAACACATATGAACAGACAGATAAGAGTACGGTCAAAATATCAATGTATTGCTTATAATTTTCTTTACACAGGGTCAAAACGTAGGGCCCGTATCCACACAATACTGGCCAGCAAAAAGAACCAAAATTAGATCAGTCTCCACACAAGCTCATTAGTGCTTCCTTCCACTGCTCCCCTTTCAGCCCTTTGTTTGCAGTTTCTGCCTCGTATCGGGAGTTGTGTCGCTGTTGGTAATATCAACAAACTCCTTAGTGGCAACGCCCTCCTCTTGCTCCACCGCCTTCTTAGAAGATTCTCCCTTTGCTTTGCGCTACCGTGATTTGCAGGAGCGCTTCTAGGCTTTGATCGCTTTAACCTTCTCCTTCTTGATACAACCAATTCATATTGAGTCTTACGAGGCTACTCCGTTTGAACTTCCTGCTCCTTAACTTCTACCGTTGTTATGTCACCCTTCAAAGACATAGAAGGGTCATCCAAGCCATGAAGCGCGACTATCTTTCAGGACTCCAGCCCCGGCTGCGAGCCAGACACAGACATGGAAACAGGAACATGAACAGAAACGAGCATGGAGGTTGTGGAAATAGCAGCAGGTCCGGGCACTGAGAAAGCTGGCACATCAACAGGAAATCTCGATCCCAGCCTTTTGAGAACTGGTGTTGCTCCAGTAACATCGGGAAGGACTAAACCCTCGCGCATCACTTTTTGAGCCGTGGAACCACGCTCTTGAAGCGAGAAGGCCCAAACCCTCGTGCATCACTACTTGAGCCATGGAACCACACTCTTGAAGCATGAACTCCTCACATACCCAAAGATTGGCAATGTCGAGAAGTTCCAAACAGTTTCGGATCAACGGGTCGTATCGATCCCATAAGCTATGCATTTCATAAGTCGTGCACCCCTAAAATCCATGCATCCCACAAGTCGCACACTCTCATAAGCCGCGCACTATCGGAAGCTGCACATCTCGTAAGCCGCGCACTATCATAAACCACGCGTCTCATAAGCTATGCAAACAATGCCCAATGTCGCTTCGGCATCATCACCGGACCGTCAAAATTCTCTAAGTATCGGTGTTGTCTTGACAACACTGGGAAACTTGTTTATTTCAGGATTAACAGGAACCGATCCCTACCATTCAAAAGGACCGACATTGCTTCGGGCAATGCCAAAAAGTTCCCAAACTAAGATTTCAACAAAGAATTCCGACCTTTGATCAAAATGTCTAAGGTTAAGACATTCAAATCACGAGCTCCCAAAGATAGGAGCTGCGACACAACTTTGACGGAGGGCATCCAGGGGGCCGCCCAGAACATCAAGTCTCGCATCAAGTGTTCAGAGTAATCAGCCTCGTGGACCGGCGACACATTAACACTTGGTCAGGACAAAAAATCATTCCATGGTTCTGTTACGCTAAGTAGAGAAATTCGGCAATCGCAACAAAACTAAGCATTATAGTAGGCTGGACGAATGTAGAATTAAAAAGGAAACTGCTCAAACCTGCTAGACATCAATATTGCCTCGGCGACATCAAGAACGCCATACTTTCATATCGACAAGAAAATCGAACTCCTTAAAATTCACCATCGCTCGGAAATAAGCAATGAAAGGAGGAACTTACCATCAACCAGAGTTAGATAATGATGGAAGATGTTTCCAGAATCAAGTCGTCGACCCAGCGGCTTCCAAAGACAGAAGCAGGTGCTTAAATGAGGTCTCAAACCCTAACTTGCAAATAAAAACTAGTCGTTATCTGAAGGTAGATAACGGCAAGGAGAGAATGCTCAAAATCGAGCAGTTAAACCATTGATTCCTGAAGATTGGAACCAACGAATAAGGTTGATATACACAATAATGCTATTAGTCCAACATAATGCATATGGCCTGAAACAAGCAAGGTTAAGTGTCACAGATTCAAGACAAACACTACCGAACCCTACCGGTCCATGATTAGTATAGGAATGAACGCAGTCGTACCAGGGGCAATGTGATGATTTGCTCCACAATTTCAGATTTTCTATAAGAACCTGGAGTTTGACACCTAGAAGTGAAGGGTTCCGCCCAAAAATGAAGGGTTCCGCAGATAGTCGTCAGATCATAACAAAAACCAATTGGAGGAAGTTTGATTTTTCATGAATAAGAATAACTATGGAATTGGTTAAGCAACAACCTTGCATCTCCAAGGGTAATACTTTACGGTTATAAACAAAGCTAGGCAGCGGAAATGCCTAGGACTCTCACCCTTCCAGAACATGGCATCGCCCAGATTTAAGAAACGTTGAGAAAACAGACACATTGGGTTAAAAGGAATCTACTCAACTCTACAGGATCAGATGAATGATTCAACCCTCACCAACATGACTTTAATACTGCCCGAAGATAGGCAGCACTAAGAAAACACTTCTACAATCCAACCATCGAAGTGCTAGTTTTCGAAGGCCGAAACTAGTACCCAACTGGATTAAGAGCACAGCCGAATTGACTGGGAAAATGGATCCCAACCTCCTAAGTGTCGGTGTTGCCACGCCAACGCCAAGGCCTTCTTTTATCTTTCAAGTATTGGTGTTACACTGGCAATGCCAGGAAAATTTTCTATTTCCTAACTACCGATGTTGCCCCGATAACATTGGGAAACTTTCTATTTCATAAGTATTGGTGTTGCCCTGGCAACTCCGGGAAACTTTCTACTCACTAAGTACCGGTATTGCCCCGTCAATGCTTGAAAAACTTTAATCTACATGGCTGATGAGAAACACTCATCGTAGCAAACCATCGACGCACTAGCTTCTGGACATAGAAGTTGGTCCTCAACTGAGTTTCTACCTTCTCTTCAGAAAACTATTGTTGTCCAATGACATGCAACGACCGGAAAACATATCCTTTCATAGGTCAGCCTGATGGTTTGACCTTTCATCAAAGGAATCAGCCACTGCGCAAGAATAAAGCAGCGTCGAAAGAAAATCCCAGGATTGAATTTCCTATGTACTAATTTCTAGGGATGAAAGCTGGTGCACAACCAAATTGCCTAAATTCAACTTAGAAAGAATTTAGACACAGCCGAAAGATAGGAAGCCTTGAGGAAATGTTACTTGGAACCAAGCAGCTAGGTTATCAATTCTCAAAGACAGGAGTTGATATATGAACAAAACTTCTGTGACAATGTCAGCAACCAAGAAGAGCATGCATGGCCAAGGACAAGTGGGAGCAATCATGGAAGGACAAAAATAAAATTCCTAAACTTCCTCAATTCTAGAATGGGATTGAGAGCCAGACTGGGGGCAATTGAGAAATCCGCCCCACAGGTTTCCATCTCTCACAATCGCCCAAAAACAAGCATTATAAATAACTAGTCCCTCAAGAAGGGATAAGAGCAAAGATACTTGATCGAAAGAAATGTTTCAAAATTCCAAACATGAATACTGCAAGGTTGGTTAGAGAACGGTTCTGTATCACAAAACAAAGCATTCTGGCAACAAAATCGCCAACAAAGGAAATGAAGGATTTAACGTTCAGAAATCAACCGTCGCTCATAGTCTGGTGATGATGAGAAGGATCGATGACCTACTTACGGTCTGAATAGATCATTTGGTTCCAACTGGCAGGAATATGCCATTACCCGAAGTTTGGTGATGCTAGGAAGAAATCCCAAAATGAAACTATCGATACATCGGCTTTCAAAAAACAGAAGCAAGAGTTTATTGGATCTTCAGCCCTACCTTCTGGCATATCATGCTATCTGAAGATTCACAACATCAAGGAAAATCCACAGAGTTGAGTCATTCATGTATGAGTTTCCGAAGATAGAAACCAAAACATGATTAGGATCTCAACGTCGGACTCGGAAGAATTTACTTTAGCAAAAGATGCCAAAAATGCATCTTTCTAATACATACCGACATCATTACAAAACTCAGATCTTGGGATCAAGCAACAAAGTCCCTAATTCTCAAAGATAGGAGCTATCGTGTCAATCAAACTGGGGCAATCAAACTTATTGCTTAGGAGACCTAGTCTCCCAAAAAATGTTGGTTCGATAGTCAAAGTAATCTGCCCTACGGACTAAGGCATTTACACCAACACTTTGTTGAAACGAACTCAATTTAGCATAAGTAGGGATTATCTATAGAACTATAAATTCTATTTGAATTAGAATTGAGTTAGTAAGTTTTTAAATTTTAAATTTTAAGTAATTTCGTCGATTTTGAAAATCGCTCGATTTAATTGACGTGTTAAAATAGCAATCCGGAGCACAGTCTCGGAATTCGACGAAACCAGTTCCATTGGATCCATAATAGTGTATTATTATCGGGTTTCAAATTTCATAGCATTTGGAGTTATCATTTGGTCGTGCAAAGCTGTAACGCATAGGAATTTATTTAAGTAAATTCAATTAAAATAATTCGATTTGAAAACCTATTTTCCAAATATGATGGAATTGGCTCCCGATAAATATTCCATTGTGTTTGAAATAGGGGTAAAACATTATAAATTCCAAGCGGCATGTTTCATTTGGAGTTCGTCCGGAAATGTGCGTGAACAGTAAAAATAATAATATTATATGTTTATACACCTATATATATATATATATATATGCAAATTCAGCCAGAAACCTAGCTACCTATGCCCTAGCAGCCACAATAAAATTCAATGGCAAAAAAAACTGTTCTTTCTCCTCGATTTTCCCCAAATCCACTTGGTTTCGTTACTCGGCATCAACAGGAAAGTCGAAGAGCACGTCGAGCTCTTAACATCTAACGGCTACGATCGCCTGGAAGGGAATGGATCGACGG
The DNA here is from genome assembly GCA_030737815.1 of Allium fistulosum. NCBI lineage: Eukaryota > Viridiplantae > Streptophyta > Magnoliopsida > Asparagales > Amaryllidaceae > Allium > Allium fistulosum. The sequence continues at coordinate 1,032,488,994 of CM060901.1, forward strand.
CGATTGGGCCTCGAACGCATGCAGTTTTAAGGGGAAATCACAACACTAGGGGAAGCTAGAGACAACTGGATCTAGGTCGTGGGTGCATGGCATGATGCTCTTCGAGGCGGTGGTCCTAGATAGCTTTCTAGCTGATCGATGTTGGAACGGTGATTAATATCAGATCGGCGGTTATAGGTTATCGTTCGAACAAGAACGATGAAGAGAGGAAGGAAATAGTGGGCAGCCAGGATCTGATGGGAATGTATGGTGCAGATTCAGCAAGGTTAAATAAAAAAAAGTTCATTTATATAAATTGTATTCAAAACTTTAAAAATGCATATCATTTTCATACGAGGTCGAAATTGGACGAAACAAGCGACGATGGAATCATGGCGACGAGCTCTACATTATGGAATTGATTTAGAGATGATTGAAAATAGCTAAAATTTTAGGTTAAATCGAACGTCGTTCGATTTAATTTAAAATTGGAACGTTTAGCAAATTGAAAACTCAAGGTGAGTTAAACTTACCCATTTGGTTAATCAATAATGTTTTATAGCAAATAAAATTTATTTATGCTGTTTTGGATTGTTGAAATTGGTGATTGTGAAAATTAATTTAGGATGACGATATAGCATCTTGGAATGCTATTAGATTGGTTGAACCAGATCTAGGATCACGATATAGCATCTTGAATTGCTATTAAACTATTTATGTTTATTTTAAAGCTTATTTCCAGTATTGAATCATATATGAGTGAAATTGATAAATGGATTTTGTTTGGAATTACATTGTTAATTATAACATAAATTGAATTAGAAAATATTGGTGTTATCAATTTGGCCAAATAAACACCGTTGACAAATTAATGAAAAAGGGGGGTTTTATTGTGGACGACATTTGGTTAGCAGAATCCATCCATGTTCTGTTATTAGATTAAATTGGACATTATTTGAGTGCCAGTTGATTTATATTGGATAGTTGATGTGTTAACAATTGATTGTTAATTATGGATTGACTTACATATATGCCTGTTATTATGTAAATGCAATTAATTTAACTTGTAAAGTTAAATTGAAATTAAATGGTAGCTTGTTAAGTACCATTGTGATCGTTAAGCCTTTTTTTGAATTTGGAAGGTTATCGTTTCTGTTTAACTTCAAATTTTATAATTTGAAGTAAAAGATTTTATTTAATAATTATTATACAAATTGTTTTGTTTAAATTTTATTTCCAAATGTTTTATAAAATCAATTATTTGGTAAAGTTAATTATGTTTCAAAACTAATTGTTTAATTGATTTTGTTTAAATATGATAAATTATTTATTATTATTAGTTATTTAGAACTAGAAAATTATTTCAGTAATAATACAATTCAAAAGTTGATTAATTTAATTTAAAGGTTGATTTTGTTTATTTTATTAAATTTTAAAATGTTAATGGTTAAATGATATATTATTAATAAATGTTTTAAAAGTATTTTTATATTATCAAAAGGGTTAAGATATTTTTGTGACGTTTAAAAACTTATATATTATAATTACGTAATAAATTGTTTATATAAGAAATCCTTTATGTAAAGAGTTGGTCAAAGGAGTTTATAAATGTGAAGGTGGTTTGAAATTTGAAAAGGGAGTTTACAAATGGTTTGAAATTTGTAAAAGGATATTTCTCTAAGTTAAACTTGTAAATTTATAAAGAAGTTTTATAAATAGATTTGGAAATATTTATGAAATAAAGAATTTTTGGGAAGTAATGGTATATTTCATAGCGTAATTCGAGGTGCAGAGATTGCCTACAGTTTGGGATGTTTTCGCTGGGATAACAACGTAACCATTGTGCAAACTGCGATCTACAATTGATTGCATGGTGGAAATCGGGAGGCAGAGATTGCCTAAGTTAAGTTTGGTTATTCTAGGGTAGAGACGCAACCATCGAGTTGCGATCCATGGTCGATACCGAATGGCACTTCCATATTTATTTTTTTCAAATAGTTTTCAGGTATTTTTGAAAGAAATGATTTGTGAATATACTTATTCCAATGAACAAGTATATGAATGTTTTAATAAGGAGATTCGATTTATCGAAATCAAACTAAATGAAGCTTAGTGATTTCAGTGGGAAGTGTGATCCATGGTTGCATGTTTGTTTATTTGATAGTTAAATAACTGACTATCAAATCTTGGCTCAAATATGTAATCCTTCTTAATTTTGGTGGTAGGAAATGATTTCCTACTTAATGCTGAGACTCTGGAAATATCTAAGGGAAACATGGGAATTATATGGTACAGTTACCATCGGTGGTGCTATACTGTACGTATAAACTCGTTGTTCTTCTAGCATAAATGATAAAAAGATCCGTCCACTTAAACGGTTAGGGGGTGATCCCCACTCTTATATATTGTTTGATTATTTCCTAAAGAACCAGTATTGAGCATTCCGAAAATCGACGATTGGTTTATGGAGCGCCCAGGGAGCGGGAGAGTGTACTCATAAGAGATGACTCGGAACCGTTACCACTCCAAAACCATATACGGTTCTATGGAGGAGTTTCGTGTTATACTGAGATGTTGAAATCCATGTGTGGTTCCGAGACCGTTGGGTATGGGAATCCTTGTGTGATTCGAAGATCTATTTGAGATGTGGGAATCTGTATGTGATTCCAAGGCCATTGTGGTGTGGGAATCCATATGGGATTCCATGATCTATTTTGGAGCGATGTGTAAGCTGAATCATCGGACGTAGCCTCATCAGTGGAAATGACTAAAACTAGAGATATGAGGCATGGCCAATAGGGTTGGTAAACCCATAGGGTGTAATCAGCTCCTTTTCTAGCAATACCGATATCTTCAGTTGTTTTGATATGCCGAAGCGATGCACTTGGTCTTATCAAAACCAGTTATGTTTTTCTTACAATACCCCGGTTAGACGGGTATGATGCTTCGGAAGGATAACTTTGATCCTTGTGTAGGAGGACCGTTCTCGAAGTACTGAGGGCACCTCTGTGGAATCCTACACAATTAGCGAACGAGCAATATCGAGTTTTGATTTTATACTAGTATTGTTGTGATGTATACAGCACGAGCATCACAGCTACTTGATTATTATTATTTTGACCCTTGGACATTATTATAATATCACTGGATTTCCTATAGAAATGGTTTGGTGATCGTAAGCTAAAAAACCCATTCGTGTTTATGTGCGGTATGGTCTTATGATACCTTTATTTTGGAAAGGTTTTATAACTTTAGAAATCAAATTGGGTGTGTTTTTCTCACGCTAGTTTACCAGACCGATCTGTGTGTTATTATTTTATAATAATGCTATGGTCAGACCGAGCATATTATAGATATAGATTTGGATTGCTTTGGAGCTCAGGAGACGAGCTGGAGACTGAGATGTATTCTCGTACTTGGTTTATTCCGCTGCAGTGTTTGTTTGAAATTATCAGCAATTGTGAGGACGGGCTGTTATAACTGTCCAGGCTGGTAATTATTGATTTATGTACTCTGATTTGAGATATGTATATTACAGTTTGATTTATGTAAAGAGCTATTAATAATATATATTATTCATTCCACTGTGAGATCCTGTATTTGTTTAGTTCTTCTTTCTTCTACCTTCTTTCTTTTCCCCTAAAATCTGTCTTTTCGGCACTCGATTATTCGGCATGCTATACAGTGAATGTATTGATGTCGATTTTCAAGGGTCGAAAAGTCGTGTCGTCACACGTGGTTTCAGAGCTTAGGTTGGCGATATATCCAGGCTTTGGTGGGGATTACTCATTAGAGATAGGGTCAGTAGCACCCTAGAATGAGTTTGAGTGTATTAATAGATATGAGCAAGTATTTGTTAGTGAATATAAAATGTTTTATATTGTGTTGACTTATCGGTTGAGTATTTATGAATTCTAGTCGGTACGGAAAGTACAACTATATCGATAGGGGTTTCTAAACTCCTAAACAAGATACATCGATGTAGTATTTTTTTGTAGAGGGCAAATGAAATAATTTTACCCAGACTATATTTTGATATAAAAGAAATATTTCCTCGAAATTACTATAGTGTATATATTTGGAGTGTTTGGTTGGTATTATTATAATCTAAATAAGATTATAAAATTTGGAATGGGTTATATAACTAATTTAAAAGTATATAAGTATGATTTACACAAGTGAGTTATAACTAGAATTGGATGCAAACCAGAATTTGAAATTTTAAGTCCTGGAAATTTTGGAAAATGATTTAAATGGATTCGAACTAAGTATTTTGGGATTTTCAAATCTTGGAGAGTTTGGAAATGTTTTCCAAAGTGTTTGAAAGGAAGAATGGTGATATTATTTTGGACATATATCTGGATGGAAATGTTTTGAATGGATTTTGAAAATAAGAAAGCATTGAACTCACTTTAGTCGCTGGAAAATAACTCTGGTAATGACAGCCGCATCATGAGTGTTCATTTTCAAGTTTCTAAGTGACGGATTTCTACTGTAGTGATTGGCTACTATTATTTGTTTTGAACTTGTTTGGTAAACAAGTTTGGTTTTAGAAATTCCAAAAGGGAATTGTTTTGGGCAAAACCAAGTTATTTTAAAATTCCGAAAGTGTGATTTGATATACAAAATGGATATATGTATATTTATGATTTCAAAATGATTTGAAATAAAACCGGGTAATTGAATTCTAGGATTTCCATTTAAATGATTTGTGAAGTCAGGAGAAAATTAGTTATTGAATTTATAATTTGGAGTTGATATGGATAAGAAAGGAATGTGAATTTTAATCCTGGAATTTAAGTTTAACTTGAGTAAGTTAAAATGAATAATATGGGTTGAAATTTAACCTAAGGTAAGTTAAATAAAATTGATTTGAATTTGAATTGAATTGAATATAAAGTTTGAATTGTAAAATGATTATATAACTATAAGTTATGATTATTGAATGGAATGGATACATTTAAGTTATAAAGTGATATATATAATCCAAAGTTATGATTATAAGATGTGAATGGACTCAACTAAGCAATATGAGATTTTAATTAAATAAGTTCTTGAACTTATGAATTTAGAAATGCAATGGTAAAACCAAAATGAAAATGGTTTGATATTATGGTAAAGAAATGGAAATTAAAAAATTTGAATTATAAATGGAGGGTGAATTGGAATTGAGTAAACTGAATATATATCACTTGAAAAGTGAGGTAATGAAGCGAACTCCTGAAATGAGTCAAATGAAATTATTAGTGATTGAAATGAATTGATGGAATGATTCCTAAGTGATATAGTATAAATTGGATATACTAAGTAATTGGAAGCGAATAAATTGAATGAGAATCAATTTAAAATGAAATGGAATTTGATTGCAATGGAAACTTAACTCAAGTGATTATTTATGAAATGATTCATAAATAAATTAACATGGGTTTGAATGTTATTTAATATAAAATGAAGCGAACAAAGCTTGGTAAATAACTTTAATGGGAATCAATGGAAAATAGATAAATTGATTTAGAATCAATTTAAATGGATAAATCAAAGCTTAATAAGATGAATAAAAATATAATAAGTGTGAATGTGAATAGAATGCAATTGAATGGTGTGTGAATAAATCTAAAATTGAATAAATGGTATGAAAATCAATTTGAAAGTGTATAATTGAATGTTTGAACCCTATAATTGCATATGCATTCTAAAATACATGGTATGACATGTTTGCTTTACGAAATTTGTATTTAGATTGGTTAAATGAGTGTGATGTTATAAAAATTTCATGGTTATGAAACTTATGTGCTTCATTTGAGTAAGTACGGGTACAAGGAGCTGTTTGGATAGATTTTGGTTGCGTAATTGCATATAAATTAAGCGAACTCGCTTAATACCGCTAATATAAGGTACGCTTACGCATTAAAAGTGAAAATGAAATAAATATTGATATATATTGTGTTTCCGACTATGTGGGTCAATATATATTATATATATATTATATTTGTGATATTGTAAAAGGCTCTCCGTACAAGGGAGACTCTATCAAAAAATTTCAAAAATTTAGGGTGTTAGATAATTTTTGGAAAACTTTTGTTAGCTAAATTTGATTTGAAATTATAACTTGAAATAATGGAATTTGATGAATAAATAGGAATTAGTGGATTTTGGTGGGACTAAAAGACTTATGAAATGGTAATAATAGAATTTAACCAAGTGGGTTTTGAAAAGAGATGGGTTGGAGCATTTTTCCTACCTTAGCAATTTCGGGGAAGAAATTCTTTTAAGGGGATATTTTGGTTGATTTGGTGAATTTGATTTAAATTTCAAATATATCGATTTATCGTAAAACGAAAATTATGAAATTTAACATTTGGAATAGAATAAATAATTGAATTTTTGATTTAAATTGAATCGAGAAGGTTTTTAAAGTGAATATAAATTCTATTTGAATTAGAATTGAGTTAGTAAGTTTTTAAATTTTGAATTTCAAGTAATTTCTTCGATTTTGAAAATCGCTCGATTTAATCGACACGTTAAAATAGCAATCCGGGGCACGGTCTTGGAATTCGACGAAACCAGTTCCATTGGATCAGTAATGGTGTATTATTATCGGATTTATAATTTCGTAACATTTGGAGTTACCATTTGGTCGTGCGACGTTGTAACGAATAGGAATCTATTTTAGTAAATTCAATAAAAATAATCTGATTCGAAAACCTATCTTCCAAATACGATGGAATTGGTTCCCGATACATATTCCATTATGTTCAAAATAGGGGTAAAACATTATAAACGTCAGGTAGCATGCTTCGTTTGAAGTTCGTCCGGAAAAAAAACATGAACAGTAAAAATAATTATATTATATGTATATACACCTATATATATACACGTTAATTCAGCCAGAAACCTAACTATCTATGCCCTAGCCGCCACAATAAAATTCAATGGCCAAAAAACACTGTTCTTTCTCCTCGATTTTCTCTAAATCCACTTGGTTTCACGACTCGGCATCAAAAAGAAAGTCGAAGAGCACGTCAAGCTCTTCACATCTAACGGCTATGATTGCCTGGAAGGGAATGGATCGACGGTGATGAGGCCTCGAACGCGTGCAATTCTAAGGGGAAGCACGATGCTAGAGGAAGCTAAAGACGACCAGATCTAGGTCATGGGTGCGTGGCGTGATGCTCTTCGAGGCGGTGGTCCTGGATCACCTTCTAGCTGATCGATGTTGGAGCGGTGATTGATATGGGATCGGCGACTATGGGTTATCGTTCGAACAAGAACGATGAAGATGGGAAGGAAATAGCGGGCGGCCAGGATCTGATGGGAATGTATGGTGCAGATTTAGCAAGGTTAAATTAAAAAAAAATTCATTTATATAAATTGTATTCAAAACTTTAAGAATGAGTATCTTTTTCAAACGAGGTCGATATTGGACGAAACAAGCGGCGATGAAATCGTGGCGATGAGCAGTACATTATAGAAATGATTTAGAGATGATTGGAAATAGATAAAATTTTAGGTTAAATCGAACGTCGTTCGATTTAATTTAAAATTGGAGCGTTTGGCAAATTGAAAACTCAATATGAGTTAAACTCACTCATTTGGTAATCAGTAATGTTTTATAGCAAATAAAATTTATTTATGCTGTTTTGGATTGTTGAAATTGGTGATTGTTGTAGTGATTATTGGTGATCGTGGAAATTAATTTAGGATGATGATATAGCATCTTGAAATGCTATTAGATTGGTTGAACCTGACTAGAATCAAGATGCTATTAAACTGTTTATGTTCATTTTTAAGCTTATTTCCAGTATTGAATCATATATGAGTGAAACTGATAAATGGATTTTGTTTGAAATTACGTTGTTAATTATAAAATAAGTTGAATTAGGAAATATTGGTGTTATCTATTTGGCCAAATAAACACCGTTGAAAAATAAATGGAAAAAAGGGGGGTTTTATTATGGAAGACATTTGTTTAGCAGAATCCATCCATGTTCTGTTATTAGATTAAATTGGACATTATTTGAGTGCCAGTTGATTTATACTGGATAATTGATGTGTTAACAATTGATTGTTAATTTTGGATTGACTTACATATATGCCTGTTATTATGTAAATGCATGTAATTTAACTTGTAAAGTTAAATTGAAATTAAATGGTAGCTTGTTAAGTACAATTGTGATCGTTAAGCCTTTTTCTGAATTTGGAAGGTTATGGTCTATGTTTAACTTCAAATTTTATAATTTGAAGGAAAAGATTTTATTTAATAATTATTATACAAATTGTTTTGTTTAAATTTTTATTTACTCATGTTTTGTAAAATCATTTACTTAATAATGATTATATTTTAAAATTACTTGTTTAATTGATTTTGTTTAAAGATGATTAATTATTTATTATTATTAGTTATTTAGAACTAGAAAATTATTTCAGTAATAATACAATCCAAAAGTTGATTAACTTTATTTAAAGGTTGATTTAGTTTATTTTATTAAATATTAAAATGTTAATGTTTAAATGATTATATTATTAATAAATGTTTTAAAAGTATATTTATATTATCAAAAAGGGTTAATATATTTTTGTGACGTTTAGAAACTTATTTATTATAATTACGTAATAAATTGTTTATATAAGAAATCCTTTATGTGAAGAATTGGTTAAAGGAGTTTATAAATGTGAAGGCGGTTTGAAATTTGAAAAGGGAGTTTACAAATGGTCTGAAATTTGTAAAAGGATATTTCTCTAAGTTAAACTTGGAAATTTATAAAGCGGTTTTATAAATAGATTTGGAAATATTTATGAAATAAAGAAATTTTTGGGAAGTAATGGTATATTTCATAGCGTAATTCGAGGGGCAGAGATTGCCTACAGTTTGGGATGTTTTCGCTGGGATAGCAACGTACCATTGTGCAATCTGCTATCTATGATTGATTGCATGGCGGAAATCGGGAGGCAGAGATTGCCTAAGTTAAGTTTGATTTCTCTGGTATAGAGACGCAACCATCAAGCTGCGATCCATGGTCGATACCAAATAGCACTTCCATATCTTTTTTTCAAATAGTTTTCAGGTATTTTGGAAAGAAAGGATTTGTGAATATACTTATTCCGATGAATAAGTATATGAATGTTTTAATAAGGAGATTCGATTTATCGAAATCAAATTAAATGAGGCTTAGTGATTTCAATGGGAAATGTGATCCATGGTTGCATGTTTGTTTATTTGATAGTTAAATCACCGACTATCAAATCATGGCTCAAATATGTAATCCTTCTTAATTTTGGTGGTAGGAAATGATTTCCTACTTAACACCGAGGGATTTTGACTCTGGAAATATCTAGGGGAAACACAGGAATTATATGGTACAGTTACCATCGGTGGTGCTATACTGTATGTATAAACTCGTTGTTCTTCTAGGATAAATGATAAGGGATCTGTCCACTTAAATGGTTAGGGGTTGATCCCAGCTCTTATGTATTATCTGATTATTTCCTAAAGAACCGGTATTGAGCATTCCAGAAATCGACGATTGGTTTATGGAGCACTTGGGAAGCGGGAGAGTGTACTCGTAAGAAATGACTCGGAACCATTACCACTCCAAAATATATACAGTTCTATGGAGGAGTTTCATGTTATACTGAGATGTTGAAATCCATGTGTGGTTCCGAGACCGTTGGGTATGAGAATCCGTATGTGATTCCAAGATCTATTTGAGATGTGGGAATCTGTATGCGATTCCAAGGCCATTGTGGTGTGGGAATCCATATGGGATTCCGTGATCTATTTTGGAGCGGGGCGTAAGCTGGAACGTCGGATGTAGCCTCATCAGCGGAAATGACTAAAACCAGAGATAGGAGGCATAGCCAGTAGGGTTAGCAAACCCATAGGGTGTAATCAGCTCTTTTTCTAGCAATACCGATACCTTCAGCTATTTTGGTATGCCGGAGCGATGCACTCGGTCTTAGCCAGACCAGTTATGTTTTTCCTATAATACCCCGGCTAGACGGGTCTGATGCTTCGGAAGGATAACTCTGATCCTTGTGCAGGAGGACCGTTCTTGAAGTACCGAGTGCACCTCCGTGGAATCCTACACAATTAGCGAACGAGCCTTATCGAGTTTTGATTTTATATTAGTATTGTTGTGATGTACACAACATGAGCATCACAACTACTTGATTATTATTATTTTGACCCTTAGACATTATTATAATATCACTGGATTTCCTATAGAAATGGTTTGGTGATCGTAAGGTAAAAATCCGTTCGTGTTTATGTGCGGCATGGTCTTATGATACCTTTATTTTGGAAAGGTTTTATAACTTTAGAAATCAAATTGGATGTGTTTTTCTCATGCTAGTTTACCAGACTGATTCGTGTGTTATTATTTTATAATAATGCTCTGGTCAGACCGAGCATATTAAAGATATAGATTTGGTTTGCTTTGGAGCTCAGGATACGAGCTGGAGACTGAGACGTATTCTCGTACTTGTTTTATTCCGCTGTAGTGTTTGTTTAAAATTATCAGCAATTGTGAGGACAGGCTGTTATAACTGTCCAGGCTGGTAATTATTGATTTATGTACTCTGATTTGAGATATGTATATTACAATTTGATTTGTGTAAAGAGCTATTAATATTATATATTATTCATTCCGCTATGAGATCCTGTATTTGTTTAGTTCTTCTTTCTTCTACCTTCTTTCTTTTCCCCTAACAATCTGTCTTTCCGGCACTCGATTATTCGGCATGTTATATAGTGAATGTATTGATGTAGATTTTCGAGGGTCGAAAAGTTGGGTCGTCACACCCATTATCGATCACTGGAATACAGAAACACTGGAATACAGAAACTGAAAGAGCGATACGATTGACTAATCCACTATATTCGATTTTGGAATAAATCGTCGCATTGGAATTCAAAAACATCGATGAGAGCTTAACCGGGTTCTCGAAAAGAAACAATTAAAGAGAAAGAGCGAGATTTCGCTCCCAGACAGCATACAATCACTCGAGACAAAACTTAGCTTCACTATTAGTCGAGTTAAAACTATATAGGTCGACTCCAAACCTACGTTATACACCCACTTACTGACCTAAACCCTTGTGTAACGCCCTACTCCGAGTCCCACATTAGCAAAGAGTATTACAAGGTAACACCGTCTGCTAATACGGAGAATAGAGCTGGATAGGAGCGACCATCTATATCCTTGTCTTAATTATCTATTGAATACGCTAACCATTGCCACTTCTTTCCCAAATGGTTCGACATCTCCAATAAATACTTAATACAAAGCCATAGGTGGCTGAAGGATCTATCAGAATAAAATATAACAACTCAAATGTAATACACATCACAGAACAGTAGATCATCACATACATCTACACATATACAGATACATTACAGAGTGTACAAAATGATACATGTCAAGTAGTAAGCAAACCACAATATACAGGCGAGTCAAAAGAATACATATCAGAGTTACAGCCAAAAAGGACTGCACAAAAAGCTATAACAAAAAGGAGCTAGTGGAATAGTCCACGCGGAAGCAAAATAGGCTAAGTCCAATGTACCTAACCTGAAACATCTCGGTCTGACCCGAGTATAAAATACACGGGTCAGTCTAGCCAAACATATCAATTAGATACTAAATGATAATGAACATACAAGGTCATAAAGTACCACAAATATCTCCAAAAGAGATAACCAAATCATCTAATAAGAGATGAATCATAACAAGCCTCATATCATAGGCAACTTAAATAAACAAAGGATATCATATCCCAAAACAAGCCAAGAAGGCAAATAACAAATACCAACAAAGGTAACACAAGTTTCCACATGGTAATTGCTATATATCGTGTGGTTCAAAGGACCTACACCGAAGGGCGATACACTAGGGAAATATAATTATCAAAGAAATAAAAGATGCTCGAGCTCAGTACTGTATAACAAGGATCCACAAACCCGAAGGCAACAAACCCAAATATCACTCGAGCGGTGACGATGGACCAACTCCAAAAGTGATACTATAGGGCAACAAACCCGAAGGCACAAACCCGAAGGTACAAACCCGAAGGCAACATACCCGAAGGCAACAACCCCAATATCACTCGAGCGGTGACGATGGACCAACTCCAAAAGTGATAATATAGGGCAACAAACCGTAGTGGTGAAGGTCCGAAGGCCCAGTACTGGACACCACTAACTGGCGGAATGTGTCACAACTCTTAGAGAGGAACCCGAAAAATGTTAACGTGAGTCCCATACCACACATTCGCACTAAACGGTTTACTAACCGTTAGTCAATTTCACACTCAAAGCAGTACAAAGTTCACCTCATCTCATCGGTAAACCAGACCCAAAGGTCAAAATGGTCAAACGAATAGATTAAGAATTAATTGAAAAGATGAACACACGTGTTCATAGCACGTGTTTTATCTAATCATTTAATTCTCCTCCCTCTTCGCTCGGAGTGAAAAATTGTGTGTGTGTTTTAAATAGAAATTATAAATTGGAGAAACGAGCTTTTAATACAATTTGAAAAGATCATTTTATAAAAACCCGTGTACGAAATCAAAAGAAATCATCAAAGTCAAAAATGCAATAACAACTAATTGGAATCAACATGAATCGATTAAATTGGAAACCAAGCAAAATAGGCAAATCTGGGCTGAGACAAGCAGGTCAGTCGACTGACTGCAGAGGCCAGTCGACTGATCCAAAAACCCGAAAGTTTTAGTTCCTGCAGCCAGTCGACTGACTGTAGAAAACAGAGACTTCTAGTTTCTGCAGACAGTCCCAGGAACTTTCATTTTCTACAGCCAGACGACTGACTGGCACTGGGACTGTTTTTCAGCATATCCAAATAAAGAGCAAACTCTTCCAATTTGCATCGGACGAGCAATGGGCACTAGGGGTTTATGCCAATCGACAACCTAGCCCTATTGGCTCTTCAATACACCTCCAAAACATGTTCATAAATCAAGGCTAGGATTTTTAGAGTTTTTGACTTCAAAACACCAAAAATTGAAATGTTCACCAAATCAATTCAAACCAAAATCAAATGAACATGAATAAGTGTTAGGAATTCATACCTAACATCAATGATATCAAGAGAAGTAGATGTGAGTTCAAAACTCACCTTTTTAACACAAGAACAAAGATGAGAAGCTCAAATGCAAGGAAAAGATCAACCACTCTTCACTTCTACTCTACAAGCTCCAATCTAAGATCAAAACAAGTATTTCCTAAATTAGGGCTTAGGAAATTTCTGAAATTGGAGAGAGAGAGAGAGAGATGGAGAAGGTGAAAAGAAGGCTTACCTAAGCTTCTCTTTGATTTTTGGAGCAAGAATTTGAGTTTGCAAGAGGAAACTAGGGCTTGGACTTTCTATTTCCCATTCTCTTCCCCCATTTTCAGTTGAGCTTGAGAAAAAGAAATGAAATGAGTGAATGGAGAGGAGAAGGGGCTGAGTTAGGATATAGGATGAGTTGGGTGAAACCCAAACCCAAAAGCCCACTTAGAAAAATAGCAAAATTCAACTTACTCCAAACATATCGAAGCTTATACTCAAAAAAGTCACAAATGCCATTTTGGACTCAATGGAAGTGATCCCGAGTCCTAATTCGACCGTTTGCAAAAAGTGACATTTCGGACTTAAATCCGACTAACGACGCTATATTTAAGTAAAATATTTAAATATAAAATCGTAAAATATGCAGGTTGTTACAGATCTCCCCTTCTTAACAAAATTGCGTCCACGCAATTTCTAGAGAAGAATTTGTAACAACTACATACTTACACCCAAAAAGGAAAGAAATAAGCTGGAGATAAAAAGATATTCTCACCATTGCTAAGCAAAGATAGAAAACCCGGATAGGATTGCTCGATAAACTCTCTGGTTTCCCAAGTATAGTCATTGGGATCAGCGGACCATTGAACTTTAATAAGCGGCACGTCCTTGTTCCGAAGGTGTCTCACCTCCGAGGCAAGTACGCAAATAGGTTGCTGTACAATAGATAAGTCTGGTGAGATCTCAATCCCTTGCAAATCAGGAGAGTCAATAACAGAATCTAATTCTCGAAGGCACTTCCAAAGCCGAGAGACGTGAAACACGTTGTGAACACCGGATAGATGAGCTGGAAGTGAAACTCTATAAGCCACAGGGCCAATACGTTCAGTAATAGGAAATAGTCCTACATAGCGAGGAGCCAATTTCCCTGTCGTACTGAAGCGCATAACCCCTTTCAAAGAAGAAACACGAATAAAGACAAGATCATCAACCGAGAACTCGAGAGGCTTCCTACGGTTATCCGCGTAGGATTTCTGGCGGCTTTGTGCCTCTTTCATTCTCTGACGAATAAGAACAATCTTCTCAGAAGAATCATGAACAAACTCCGGGCCAAGAATAAGCTTCTCCCCAGATTCCAACCAACAAGAAGGCGATCAACATGGTCTTCCGTATAAGGCTTCGAAAGGAGCCATACCGATACTGGACTGAAAACTATTGCTGTAGGAGAACTCCACAAGGGGTAGATGATCCTCCCAACTACTTTCGAAATCAATAATACAAATATGGAGGAGATCCTCTAAGATACGATTCACCCATTCAGTCTGTCCATCAGACTATGGATGATAAGCTGTGCTAAAATTAAGCTTTGTTCCCAAAGCTTGCTGAAGACTCTGCCAGAAATGACTGGTGAATAAAGGATCACGGTCACTCACAATCGAACTAGGAACACCGTGAAGTTTCACGATTTCCTTGATATATAACTTAGCCAAAAGAGAAGCAGTCTTGTTAGATTTAATAGGAACAAAATGAGCTGATTTGGTGAGGCGATCAACAATAACCCAAATGCTAGAATGGCCCGATCTCGTACGAGGTAGGCCATCAATGAAATCCATCGAAATCTGATCCCATTTCCATAATGGAATCTCTAGAGGCTGAAGGAGACCAGAAGGGCGCTGATGTTCGGCTTTAATACGTTGACAAGTCATGCAATTACTCACATAACTCGCCACATCGCGCTTCATGCCTTCCCAATAATAAAGGCGACGCATATCGGCATACATCTTAGTACTGCCAGGATGAATAGTATACTTAGACCGATGACATTCATCAAGAATGTCATGCCTAAGTGCAGAATCAGAAGGCACAACCAGACGGTTCTTCTTACGAAGACACCCATGAAAATCAATGCTGAAATCCCGCAATGTCTCATCGTGGGGTTCAGTCTCACAAAGCTGAATAAGATGCACAAGATCAGGATCACGCCGCTGAGCTTCGGCAATACGATCCAATAGAGAGGGTCGAGCTTCCAAACTGAATAATGCTACCGGAGAATCAGAGCATGGAGCTCGATCACGAATATCACAAAAAGATAGAGTCTCAAGAATATCCCATTCGGAAAGCGTCATAGGAACGACAGCTGAATGTCTGCGACTAAGCGCATCAGCAACGCAATTACCCTTACCAGGGGTATATAGGATATCAAAGTCATAGGAGGCAAGAAACTCGAGCCAACGTTGTTGCCTCATATTGAGTTCCTTCCGAGTGAACAAATACTTCAAGGATTTATGATCGGTATAGAGAATGAAGCGCTCTCCTAATAAATAGTGTCGCCAAATCTTCAAAGTGAAGACAATGGCGACTAACTCAAGATCATGAGTGGCATAGCGAACTTCATTCGGACGCAGTTGCCTAGAAGCATAAGCAACAACTCGATCCTTCTGCATAAGCACGGCACCGAGACCACTACCACAAGCATCGGTGTAGACAACAAGATCATGATTCCCCTCGGGAACCACAAGAATAGGAGCATTAGTGAGAAGTTCCTTTAATGTCTGAAAGGAAGCTTCACACTTGTCGGAGCAAATATAACGAATGCCTTTCCGAGTAAGGCTGGTGAGAGGAAGCAAACACGGGAAAATCCTTAATGAACCGACGGTAATAACCCGCCAATCCAAGGAAACTACGAATCTCATGAACATTCTCAGGCCTCTTCCAATTCTGGATAGCTTCGATCTTTGAGGGATCGACCGAAATGCCGTCGGAAGATACAACATGGCCTAAGAACTTAACCTTATTCTCCCAAAAATGGCACTTGGAGAATTTGGCTTTAAGCTGATAGTGACAAAGAGTACTCAAGACAATTCTCAAGTGATTAGCATGCTCGGCTTCAGATTTAGAATAAACAAGAATGTCATCAATGAACACAAGGATGAACTTATCGAGATACTCCCGGAATACTCGATTCATAAGATCAACAAAGAAAGTAGGAGCATTCGTCAAACTGAACGGCATAACGAGCCACTCGAAAGAACCATATCGAGTGCGGAAAGCTGTAAGAGGTATGCTATCTTCCGCGACTCGAAGCTGATGAAAACCAGTGGCAAGGTCGAGCTGAGAGAAGACCTTAGCGCCACTCAATAGATCAAACATATCATCGATCCTCGGCAAAGGATGCCTATTCTTGATGGTCAACTCATTAAGCTTGCGATAATCGATGCAAAGCCTAAGAGTTCCATCGAACTTCTTCACGAAGACGACCGCGACACCCCCACAGTGAAAAGCTGGACTGAATCAACTGTTTGGAATCAAGCTCTAAAAGCTACTTCTTAAGTTCCTCATTTTCTTTTGTAGACATCCTCGTGGGAGGACGCCCAACTGGCTGTGCGCCTAGAATGAGAGCAATGCGGAACTCGATCGTCCGCTTGGGTGGCAAACCCGAAACCGGCTCAAAAACATTAGAGAAGTCATAAACAATAGGAATACGAGATATATCATCATCATCTCATGAGTCAAGAGAATATAAAGCCAATTCGGAATTATCCACATTCCGCAGAATAAGTGATAGCTGAGTAGACAAATCTGGGTGTCGAAGATATAAAATTCTTTCAGAACAAATAATCCTGGCATCGTATCTCACTAGCCAGTCCATACCCAAAATCATATCAAATCCCAGATAGGAAATAACGTGTAGATTTGCACGAAAAGAAAAGCCACATAAAACAATCTCAACATCATCACAAAGCAGGCTAAGGGTTACGGACCCCCTAATAGGATTCACGATCCTCAACGAAGTAACCATACAAGAAACATCCAAAGACAAATCATCGGTGGGCTTTTTCAGTACGAAAGAATGCGAAGCTCCCGTATCGAAAAGAACTCGAATGCTACGGTCATGAAATAAAATAGAACCTTCCAAAATAGATGGAGATATACCTCTGGGATGAGAAGAACCTCCAGAAGCCTTAGCAACATAAAGCTTGCCAGACTTGGCATTAGGAACAGTAGGGCAGGAGGAAACATGATGACCTTCATTCTTGCAATAACGGCAGAAGAGAGGCTTAGTACAAGCTCGAATCATATGATCAGGAGAGCCACAATAGAAACACTTCCGAATGGAAGGTGTTCCAGCAGATTGAGAGTTAGAACCAAATTCAACGGGCTTTTTCTTCTTGGAAGGGAGAAATCCCTGCTTATGAAATGGAAACTTCTTCTTATTGGGGTTCTTGCGAACCTCAACATCATCACCATTATCACACTCCTTCTCGATGGCCTCGAGATGAAGTGCCGAGTTAACCAACTCCTCAAAAGAAAGCTTAAGCTGAAGCATTAAAGACTTCTTAAGATATTTCTTAAGACTAGAGACAAAATTCATATTCTTCTTATAAGAAGTGCTAATGAATTCAAGACCATACTTAGATAAGGCCTCGAATGATGCAACATATTCAGAAACGGAGGACTTCCTTTGCTTCAACTCAAGGAAGCGACGGGCTAATAAAACTTTCTCAGATTCAGGAATGAATTTGAGTTCGAATCGTTCCCGGAACTGAGTCCAAGAAAGAACAGACTCATCAAGTTCGGCTAAAAGAAGCTCGTACCAATCAAGGGCACGCTCTTGCAATAAGCTAGAAATTACAAGAACTCGATCGTGGTTAGAAAGATCCATACGAGAAAAGATACGCTCGCATGTGCGAATCCAAGCTTGGACCTCAAGAACGGACTCGGAGCCTTTGAATGGCTTTCCACCAAGATGAGAAAAATCACTGCACAGACGTGCAAAGGCAGACTTGCATGGAGGAGATGCACAAATAGGAGCTGGAGGATGAGTGCTCCTAAATAACTCCATAAACTGATCGGCAGACATATAAACGCCGTCCGGATGCGAGCCGCTGGATTGCCCAGCATCCGAGCGTCGTCCTCTGCCTTTTCCGGCCATTAGCTGAAAGTTAAGATAAGATAAAGATTATTCACAAGGTAGATATCATTAATTCAAATATGGAATACTACGGAATAAAATGCATTCCTAGACGTATTCCCAAAATTCTATCTACCCTAAAGGCACGATGATTCAAAGATTCGTAACATTCATACTACCCTTTGATGTACCGTAATATGTGTCTTTGTTCTATGTTTATCATATTTTGTTCTGAACTCAGCTCTGATACCAAGCTGTGACACGACACTCCGAGACCCACATTAGCAAAGAGTATTACAAGGTAAGACCGTCTGCTAATACGGAGAATAGAGCTGGATAGGAGCGACCATCTATAGCCTTGTCTTAATTATCTATTGAATATGCCAACCATTGCCACTTCTTTCCCAAATGGTTCGACATCTCCAATAAATACTTAATACAAAGCCATAGGTGGTTGAAGGATCTATCAGAATAAAATATAACAACTCAAATGTAATACACAGCACAGAACAGTAGATCATCACATACATCTACACATATACAGATACATTACAGAGTGTACAAAATGATACATGTCAAGTGGTAAGAAAACCACAATATACAGGCGAGTCAAAAGAATACATATCAGAGTTACAGCCAAAAAGGACTGTACAAAAAGCTATAACAAAAAGGAGCTAGCGGAATAGTCCATGCGGAAGCAAAATAGGCTAAGTCCAATGTATCTAACCTGAAACATCTCGGTCTGACCCGAGTATAAAATACACGGGTCAGTCTAGCTAAACAAATCAATTAAATATTAAATGATAATGAACATACAAGGTCATAAAGTACCACAAATATCTCCAAAAGAGATAACCAAATCATCTAATAAGAGATGAATCATAACAAGCCTCATATCATAGGCAACTTAAATAAACAAAGGATATCATATCCTAAAATAAGCCAAGAAGGCAAATAACAAATACCAACAAAGGTAACATAAGTTTCCACAAGGTAATCGCTATATATCGTGTGGTTCAAAGGACCTACACCGAAGGGTAATACACTAGGGAAATATAATTATCAAAGAAATAAAAGATGCTCGAGCTCAGTACTGTATAACAAGGATCCACAAACCCGAAGGCAACAAACCCAAATATCACTCGAGCGGTGACGATGGACCAACTCCAAAAGTGATACTATAGGGCAACAAACCCGAAGGCACAAACCCGAAGGTACAAACCCGAAGGCAACATACCCGAAGGCAACAAACCCAATATCACTCGAGCGGTGACGATGTACCAACTCCAAAAGTGATAATATAGGGCAACAAACCGTAGTGGTGAAGGTCCGAAGGCCCAGTACTGGACACCACTAACTGGAGGAATGTGTCACAACTCTTAGAGAGGAACCTGAAAAATGTTAACGTGAGTCCCATACCACACGTTCGCACTAAACGGTTTACTAACCGTTAGTCAATTTCACACTCAAAGCAGTACAAAGTTCACCTCATCTCATCGGTAAACCAGACCCAAAGGTCAAAACGGTCAAACGAATAGATTAGGAATTAACTGAAAAGATGAACACACATGTTCATAGCACGCGTTTTAGCTAATCATTTAATTCTCCTCCCTCTTCGCTCGGAGTTCAAAATTGTGTGTGTGTTTTAAATAGAAAGTATAAATTGGAGAAACGAGCTTTTAATACAATTTGAAAAGATCATTTTATAAAAACCCGTGTACGAAATCAAAAGAAATCATCAAAGTCAAAAATGCGATAACAACTAATTGGAATCAACATGAATCGATTAAAATTGGAAACCAAGAAAAATAGGCAAATCTGGGCTGAGACAAGCAGGTCAGTCGAATGACTGCAGAGGCCAGTCGACTAATCCAGAAACCCAAAAGTTTCAGTTCCTGCATCAGTCGACTGACTGCAGAGGCCAGTCGACTGACTGTAGAAAACAGAGACTTCCAGTTTCTGTAGACAGTCCTAGGAACTTTCATTTTCTATAGCCAGTCGACTGACTGGCACTGGGACTGTTTTTCAGCCTATCCAAATGAAGAGCAAACTCTTCCAATTTGCATCGGACGAGCAATGGGCGCTAGGGGTTTATGCCAATCGACAACCCAGCCCTATTGGCTCTTCAATACACCTCCAAAACATGTTCATAAATCAAAGCTAGGATTTTTAGAGTTTTTGACTTCAAAACACCAAAAATTGAAATGTTCACCAAATCAATTCAAACCAAAAGCAAATGAACATGAATAAGTGTTAGGAATTCATACCTAACATCAATGATATCAAGAGAAGTAGATGTGAGTTCAAAACTCACCTTTTTAACACAAGAACAAAGATGAGAAGCTCAAATGCAAGGAAAAGATCAACCACTCTTCACTTCTACTCTACAAGCTCCAATCTAAGATCAAAACAAGTATTTCCTAAATTAGGGCTTAGGAAATTTCTGAAATTGGAGAGAGAGAGATGGAGAAGGTGAAAAGAAGGCTTACCTAAGCTTCTCTTTGATTTTTGGAGCAAGAATTTGAGTTTGCAAGAGGAAACTAGGGCTTGGACTTTCTATTTCCCATTCTCTTCCCCCATTTTCAGTTGAGCTTGAGAAAAAGAAATGAAATGAGTGAATGGAGAGGAGAAGGGGCTGAGTTAGGATATAGGATGAGTTGGGTGAAACCCAAACCCAAAAGTCCACTTAGAAAAATAGCAAAATTCAACTTACTCTAAACATATTGAAGCTTATACTCAAAAAAGTCGCAAACGCCATTTTGGACTCAATGGAAGTGATCCCGAGTCCTAATTCGACCGTTTGCAAAAAGTAACATTTCGGACTTAAATCCGACTAACGACGCTATATTTAAATATAAAATCGTAAAATATGCGGGTTGTTACAGCTTGTGTAAACTATGGAGCAAAGATTGCATCATCAATACCAGGAATTGAAATTCAGATCGAAATCAAAAAATGAACGGCTGCCAGAAGTCAGTCAATTAAGAAAAACATCTTGAGGTGGACTTTGACGATTAACATCGAAAATTCAACAGTCAAAGCCAAATTTGCATGGTAACCTCGACACAATCAACTAGATTTCACAAAATGAAGACTCAAAAGAAGTAACTTCCAGAGCAAGCCTTGTTTTCAACGAAGACATACTCTGGGGGGCAAATGTTATTCGGGTTTTTAACCTATCAGGATCCAAAGGAAGACAGATGACTTAATGAAGTCATAATGGCTCAGAACCAAACCAAAAGGGTTAAAGCAACAAGTTAAAGAGAGCCAAGTCTTATTACTAGAGCAACGACTGAATTTGACACAACCAAGAACCAAGCGTCCTTTCAGTCCGATCAGTAGCTAAGTACAACCGGTTAGTAGATCGTCATCAAAATGGAGCAACGTGCAATGTGGTGAAGCAACAAAAGCATCCTATGCATCAAAGTCCAGAAATACACTAAGTCTATGGATCGCTAGCAATCCATGCATCATGGATCACTAGCGATCCATACTTCATCCTGGGGTCACTAGGCCACTGAAGCACGTGGGAGCAAAGGAGCCTCGAAGACAAAATGCCAAAAATATGCCCATTGTATGGATCGCTAGCGATCCATACACT
Organism: Allium fistulosum; assembly: GCA_030737815.1. Taxonomy (NCBI): domain Eukaryota; kingdom Viridiplantae; phylum Streptophyta; class Magnoliopsida; order Asparagales; family Amaryllidaceae; genus Allium; species Allium fistulosum. The sequence continues at coordinate 1,032,510,772 of CM060901.1, forward strand.
ATGGATAGCTAGCGATCCATACAAAGACAAGGACTTCTCACGACCTGACATAGCAGCACAATGAAGAGAGGAGCTAAACTCTACTGGATCATCCTGTGTCCTTCTGCAAGTGACTGACAAGCGGATTTGGCCCAGAAGCTCTCCGATCTCCATAAATACCATCCTACCTGCAACATAAACGAGATCTTCTCTGGACTGGTTGCTGAAGCTTTGCTAGAATTATTCTTCACTCTCTACCTCCCTCACAACAATCTCCAAAGGAATTCAATGTGATTCTCCAGTGGATTCCAACTCTGGGGATTCAATCTAGCTAAAGATAATCAAAACCTTGTAATCAAACATCTCTTATAACAGCAACCAGTCTTTAATAAAACTATAAAGTGGATGTAGGCTTAATTAGCAGCCAAACCACTATAAAAATTCTCTGTCTACTTTCTTTTACTGTTCTTTTTCTATATCTGTGATCTATGATATTTCCCTGTCAAAACACGGCTGGTGCTTTCAAACTCTAACCAGGGTGTTGATCCATTTTTTGGGTTAACACTAGCCTCCTAAAACCTTTTCAGAACCATATACTGTGCTCCTACATCCACAATAGTTAGAACATAGCATTTAAAACATTTATGATGATATGTATATATAAACATTTTGGATTTCCCATCCCTGTTCTAATTGACTCCCAGTCATATTTATAGTTTATTGGATCACATTAACCTATTAGTTTTCATGGTTTTACTAATAACCTTTTCATAATGTATAGACATCATGTCCTATGCCAAAGTTTTCATGGGATCACTAAGAACCTATAAGCCTCTGCCAATTAACTTAAAAAATTCATAGGTTCCCCTGAACCTGTTGGTCATTCCAATAACTCATCTTTTATTTCAGTTTTCATGGGTTGACTCGGAACCTATGGATTATTCCAGCAACTCCCTTCTTATCCTAGTTTTCATGGGTTGACTAGAAACCTACTTATGCTTCCAATAACTTCTTTATTATCCTAGTTTTCATGGGTTAACTAGGAACCTTTTGACTGATGTCAATACTTAATCCAGATATATTTTTCATGGGTTCACTACAAACCAATTGGCCCCTGCCAACCATCCTTAATACATAGTTTTCATGGGTTTACTATGAACCTGTTGGTTACCTATAATAACTTTCTAATCATAGTTTTCATGGGTTTACTATGAACCTATCTCCCGGACAACTTCAAAGTTTAGGCATCCTATATTCCATTCTCCCTGACTCCCTAGATGCAATTCTACTCATTCAGGAGTTTAATCAATTTATATTCACTACTGGGTTAACCTACTGGTTCTTCTACCCCTTTATCCCCAAAACACAGTTATGAGTTCTTTATCATGTGAATATATTCATATTTGAAGAAGTAAACATAACACTTAACAATACCACTCCTGTGGGTTTAAGGTCCTTGAAATACTTTTCATGTAAAACATAGTTAATCTCTTTAACCTATATTTTTATCAAGGCAATACTTCTTCAAATTTACATACTTAAAGTCATTTCAAATCTCCTTTATCTAGCCACGGGTTTTTTCTTTAAAAATGAGTTTGGGTTTAGAAAGCCTTTTGACACCTTCGAAACCTTGCTTTCGATTTCATTGGATAGCCTCCTTCGAAAGCATTAAATTCTATCTTTAAAACATTAGGCTCCAGCCTTTCAAATACTTAAAACATCTCTTTCGAAACCCTTCGACCTTGTTAAAGTATTATCATATAAGTATAGAAGCATAACTTCAAAACCATTCAAAAATACCCCTTTCGAAACCATTGAAGGTTACCCTTCGAAACCAATACCTTACGAAGCCATTGGGTTTATATTTAAAATAACATTTTGGTCTAAGTAAACATAAGTGAAAGCATCTCTTTCGAAACCATTCTTCATGTCATAAAAATATTGGGGAAACTTGATGGTGTCGAAACCATCCTTTCGAAAGCATTAAAACACCTGGGTAAAACAATTAAAGGTTGGCTTCGAAACCCCTAACCCCTTTTGAAAGCAGTAGGAAGTGGCTTATATTTATAAAACAAACAGTACCTTTCGACAGCACTGATAACTTCGGTACCATAAAAAGGCATCTAATCGTAGAAAGGTTTCGACTTGGTCGAAACTACCGCTTCCGAAAGCAACACTTTTAAAAACTTGGTAACTTCTTCGGAAGCTACTTACTTTAAAAACTAAGGTGGTAGTTCTCCTTCGAAAGCTTCTTTTGAAATAATCTTTCGCAACCCTTTGGTTTCAAATGCTTCGAAACCTTTTAGTAAATAGGCAAGCGCTTTTCTTTAAAAAAACAAAACAAAACAAAGGAATCGACACCTTCGAAAGCTACCTTTCGACACCTTACCTTACGCCTTTCTCCAATCCACTGCGTACCAACTAAGTGATACATGTGTATTGGTTTCGTGGTAGAGGGTTTTGACTAGGTCGGAGGCGGAAGCTCTGAGTCGAAAGCTCCTTCCAAAGGAGGCGGAACCCACTTTTCTAAGCTAAAGGCTGTTTTTACTAAATAAAGTAAACTTTTTGTAACAAACTTGCACACCTGTAAACACATGATTGGCTATCATAAACTTTCAAATAATTTTGCTAATATTTGCCGCATTTTCTCAGATCTAAAACCCATTAACAATTAACACATAAGCCCTTCCAAGTAATAAAGCAATTAAATCATTTAGGTCCTTCTTTCAAAATAATTTAATTTACATAATAAATCACTTAGTAAAAATCCCCAAAAACTCCAAAAATTCACTTTAATCATGTTGCCTAACATATCAAAATTTCAGACCCAAATCCTTGATATAATTTTCGAAATAAATTTATAAATCCAAATAACCATGTTTTCCTTTGAAAATACATAATTAATTCTTCATGGCTTGGAAAATTATAAAAATTAAAACCCAACTCTAAAATCATGTTTTCCATAACATATAATTTTTCCATGGCATTTAAAAATCATTAAATCTCGGTTTTACCCTAAACCGTGCATATCCTCTTTTAAACATTCTTGTTTAAATTATTCAAATTCAAAATCAAGCATATCATCATCCAAAATATCATAAAAATGAATTTTTCCCTTAAGTCCGAAAACATATGATTATAAAACCAAAAATAGAGATGTAGTGATTATTGTTCACCTTAGATTGGAAAGGAAATTGGAGATTGATTGAGACTGATTTCTTCTAGCTTGATCCTAAGCTTTAGATTTGATTTATCTCTTCTTCTTTCTCCTTAATGGTCGGCTCCTATTAGCTTTCTTACATTTTTAATTTTTGCTTGTGTTAAAAATGAACGTGAATGGTCTTAGGGAAATAGTATAAGGGTTGGAAACATGGGTGGCAATTTACTCTAGTGCCCTTGTGTTTAATTAGCTAACACTTAACCATTTATAATGTAAGCTCATTCATTTTAAATAAGCATGGCCACTAAATTAATTAACCAACCTCAATCTCCTTATCACTCTACATTATTCTATTTAATTTATTCTAATTAAATCTCCTGAATAGTGTTATCAAAAATCAGGGGTGTTACAATAGGAGACTTGGCAATCTCAACTTCTTCAGTTGATGGCTGGATGGGTTGAGAAATAGGGAGAAGAATGTAAAGGCTCTTTAGTGGTTGTGGTAGTAGAAACAGGACGCGTAGTAAGGATGGCCTTATAGCTAGCCGCCATGAAAATTGGAATCTTCGTTGTTGGCTCTTTTGATAGAGGAGTCAATGATTCTACTCGATCTGTTATGGTAGGATCAACAGGAGCCTCGACAGATGACTTGCCTATAGCTGCCGGTTGTTCTGTCCGGATCGCCTTACCTTTTTCTAAGACTATGAGGTCGTTTGCATCTAAAAACTTGGCTACCAGTTGATCTTCTGTTAGGCCTTCGCCAGACACAACCATACAACACATGATTTCATCCCAGGCATCTGCCATAGCAACAAAATAACTATCTCCCAACCACTTTAGTTTCTTATATTCAATAACATTTGCAAGAATTGCTTAAGGGAGGAGTTCATGTGTTCTTTCTCTATTATCGTCTAGTCTTTAAGTTCTTTAATTTTGCTTACTGCCCCGGCATAGTCGACCTGAGCTTCTATTTTTGCTATCGTATTGGCTTTCATACTGGTCTTGAGAGACAACTTGGAATGTTTGGATTTTCGAATCCTTGGATTGAAGTATTAACTCTTTGGCCTGAAATGCCAACCCCTTAGCCTGAAGCACCTTTTCCTTATCCTCAAATTGAACTGTAGGCTTACCACTCTCTCGATGAGCCTTTTTAAGTTGATCATTCACGATTAGAAAGGCTTGAGTATGTGCGTTGGACATCTCCTAGATTAATGCTCTAGAGTTTTCGGCCGATGTTTGAGCATCATCTCTTTGCTTTTTGAGTTTGGCCAACCCAGCCTTTTTGTCTACTATTGTCATATCACGGGCCTTCCACTCAGATTCAAATGACTAAAAGTCTATCTAGTTAATTCTATTAATGTTGGAGAGAGAGAAATTTAGTTTCCTTCACTCGAAAAAATGGTCAAGAAGTTCGATAACACCTGCAACTCTACAGTTGGCCTCCTGGTGAGGGAATCCTTGATATTATGGCCAAACTCACTCCTATCAGACAAAGGTTGGGAAAGATAGCCTACATTCTGAATATGATGGCTGTGGATTAGCCTAAAAGGGGTGGAAGTGGAGCAGTAAGAGTTGGAACTTCCTTGGATATTTCAGAAGTTGATGCAATGTTGATCGGAGGACGGATTACCAAAAGCTGTTGGTAATGTGGATAGGGCTGAGAGCGTGGTTGGGAAGTGTCAGAGGTAGGCCCTTGACAATCATGTGGTTCATGGAGTCTCTTCCCTTGATCACGATGTTCCTTCTCCTCAGCTTGATGTTTCTGTTGGTCTTTGTCCTCGAGATATTCCCTCTCTTTTCTTCTTTGTCTCACTTCTTTGATTCTCATTGTAAAGTAGTGCATTAAGGATATGGTTCTAGGGGGTTCTCTAAAGCCCATTGATGCCTGAGTGAAGATAGTGGAACGGTCTCTTCCCATTGCACCTGAAACGAAGAAAAAGGGATATATCGGTATCGAAACACTAAAGTAAGTCGAATGCAGGATATGAGTATTCGTGAGCCTAAAAGTGTGTGGAATGCTGCTATGACCCTAAGTGCTCTATGGACCATGATTGGAGGGTTGCAAAAATGGAGTTTCGTCTCCCTTGTCTAGGAGGTCTCAGATGGAACACTAAACCTCGAAGGATATATATTCTTTGAGAATATCATCGATTGGGATGTTCAAATCACTTAAGGAGTCAAAAATGTTTTCTGGAGAATCAATGTGAGGAGTGGCTTCGGTAGCTGGTGTTGAACTTGGACCAGAAGGTTGCTAGGAGGATTTAACAATTAATCTTTTTTCGCAAGAGGAAGTAAGAACTTCTAGGCCTTTGGGGGAGGTTTCCCCATATGACTCGTTCACATCAAAATCTTTGTCGTCGTTGTCATTTTCATTTTCCTCCTTGCCTTCGCTTTTTTTCCTTCCTCTTCTTCCCTTTCTTCCACTCTTTCTAGTCCTTTTCTCCCCTCCCTTTGCATTTTCCTCGATGATGTTCTCCTCCATCACTCTATCTTGGCCTTTGTTAATGTTTGTTTCACCCACATGACCTTCATCGTACCCATGGTTATCGCCGCCAAAGTCGCAAGTGGGGGAAAAGGTTGCAGTTGAAGCCCTGGTATTTTTTAGTGGATGCTTGAGGGGAACGGTGAATTTCTTAGGATGTAGAAGGTCGCAATGATGAAGTCTCTCGTTCGTGATGAGATAAGTGATGGTGTGATGTCGGATTTTGACACATTAAGTTCCCAAGGTCTGGGAGTGTGCATCACTAGTGTCTTGCTCAGGAAAATCTACGAAGATAATGAAGACAAAATTAAATGATTAGATTGAGAGAATAAATGTGTGGAAAAAATGTTAAGGAAGAAGCCTTACGTCCAGGCAACCAGAGTCGATCGAAATCGAAGAGACATCGGACGAAGAAGTACTCGCTTTTGAAATACAAGCAATTGTTGTGGAGTGCCTTAATGACCTTGCATCGGCACCAGGCTTCGATGATTGACAAAAATAGAAAATCTGCTCTCTTCTTGAAGTTTAGAAGGTGCATCAACTCTGCAAAGGTTGGTGGTTGCTAAAGCTGTGTTAATATGAGGTACAAGTAATTGAGAAGGGCGTATCCATTGGGGTGCACTTAAGTCGGAGCCATTCCAATCTCTTGTAAGATAAATATGAGGAATTCATTGAAAGGAGAAATAACTCCACCCAAGCACAATGTACTTATTGCTATGTTGTATCCTTAAGGAGGATTGTGATTCCATTGATCTATTGTTAGAGAAGTACATCATCTTTCAGAATTCTGTGATGGTAGCAGATCATCTAGAGTTGCTATGCAGTTAATAAAGATGGTGTTTGATTTGGAGGGTCGTCCAATACTCTCAGTCTAGGTTGTTCATTTAGCATAGTAGGCTAGTTTTGAAGAGGTTCCATCGGAACTAGTTGTCCCTGAAGTTCAGCTGTAATTAAACGTCTAGCTCTGAATGGAGTAGATGTAGAAGTCGGAGTAGTAGAAGAGCCAACGTCAAGAGGAGTTGAAGGTTTAAAAGTTATTTTGAAATGTGGTGATTGACGAGTCATTATGGACTGGAAAGCTTGATAGTGAACACGGTCAAGTATTTTGAAATTTTGTTTTAATAAACCCCAGTGTGGCTGACACACAGAATCCAATGGATGTTGATGTATATCTACTAATATATTATGGACGTCTACCGAGGCAGTGTAAAGTGTCAATCTATGCATTGTGTGTTATGTATCCAAAGCACAGTGTATGGAACACTCTGTGTAGATAGTCCACTCGTGTAGTAAGACGAGCTCCTGTGCATGATGGAACTGTGTGTAGGATCTTACCCGTAAGTAGAGTGAACGATAACGAAACCGTTGTCCAGAGAGACACAAAACATGCTTTGCAGGTACATAAGATTGTGCAATGACTTGGAATCTATTAGTTAAAAGAGCACACTAAAGTCAAAAATTCACCGTTGAATATTTAAAATCAATTAAAACTAAGTAAGTAAATAAATAATGCAGTAAAGTAAATGACACCAGAGATTTTTACACTGGTTCGAACTCACGTTCTACGTCCAGTCCCAGACTCCTTCTGGAATTAAAATAGCAACCCTCACTTAACCCGGAGGAATTGTTTTACACCGTCTGAGCAACCGAATAGGACTTCTACTGCCTAAGCAACCGAATATGACTTCTACCATCTGAGCAACCGAACATGACTTTTTTACAACTAGACAAAAGTATCTGACTTTAGTGTGATCTTTTAAATAGCACTGATAAGTCAATTAAGTACAATCTTCCTATAATCTTCTCCTTTATGATATATAGTGTGATGTGCTTGAAGAAATATGGACGATAGAGTGATCAACGATCAAAGATTGTATGCAATTTGAGTGCAAATTGAAAAAAGAGAGTAAGAGATAAAAATTCAAGAATACTAAAATCAGTTAGGTTAATTGTTTGTTGAATTCTAGTTTCTATTTATAGAATTTTAAGAGTTGCAATGTTTGATGAAAAGGAACGATGAAAAGAACTGATGCAACTATTAGATTAGAAGATGTTTCTCTTCGTTGAAGAGAAGCAATATCCCTTCAGAAAACTAGCTGTTATAGATAACCAACCGTCTGAATTTTCAATTCAGCCTTCTGATTTATTTTAAATTCGATACAGCAAGCAAATAGGCTATTTTTGACCTTATTCGGCCGTCTAAATGATACCATTCAGCCGGTTGAAAAGCATAGAAAATATTCTATGTTTCAACAAACAAACAGCTGAATGGTGTTGTTCAGTCGGCTGTTTATAGCATGTTTTATGCATATGCATGGTTTGTGTACTGTTAGTGTGTATATACCATATTGGAGAGATTTTAACATATTTCTAATAATATGCAGACTCTAAACAGATATTTATGAACCATACTTCATATCGTTGAGTCCAGTCTTCGTAGTTCTTTGTCATAGATTCATGAATCTTTGTGTCGGTTGAATTTCTTGTCATTAATCAAAACATAAGATCCAACATTCTCCCATTTTTTGATGATGATGACACCATTTGTGATATGAATGAATCACAACAATATTGCTCTGTAGTTCTATATCTCCCCCTGAATATATGCTCGCCTTATCTTTCAGTTTCTCCCCATGAATCTGTGCTTTTGTTCCTGCTACAAATATTGTTAGAGCAATATCTTTCTCCCCCTTTATCATCGACCAAATGGAGAGTTTATATGACGACATAATTCTATTAAATATATGAAACATCCTTTAAAAATTCAAAATCTATCATTTTCCTTTTGTTTCTCCAAGTACCTGCAATAAATAATAATAATTTTGGTACCCCCTTACTATGTTAGGGTCTAAGAGTTAAACATAGGATGAAAACCTTACCAAAATTGGTGTGGTTGTACCCACTAAAACAAAAATAATGAAACAATATTAAAAATAACTACTACTTATAATCTAAGGTATAAAAAAAATTAACTTTTAAAGCATGCGAACCCAAGTTTCTTATAATTTCCTAATTTTTAGGAAACCATACCCATTTGGGTGTGGTTGAACCCTTATATATAGTTTTCATTACAAATCACATTCTTATAGTAGTTGCTAATATAAAGTTGTTTATCATGATCAATCATATTAGCTGGAATCCATATCTTAATACTATTAGTCATTGGCTTAGTACTTGAAAATAATTTCCATCATTTCTAAACAAATTACTATTATGACTGTAACTGGTTTTAAAACTATCTTGGTTACTAGTACTAGCACTAAAATTAATATACAAGAATGCATATCTAGTACTATTTTTACTTTTAGTATATTTATAGTCTAAACCGCTTTTATCATTATGAGCTTTTGAATTTGTAACTAAGGAAGATAAGATATCTTTACCTTTGTTAAAATTTATGATTTTTGTATTTAATCTTTTAAAATTTTCTTTAGAATCCAAACTTCTTTTTGCAAAATATTATTATTAACTTTAAAATCTCACATTCTTTAGATAATTCTAAATTCTTTTTAGTTAAAGCTTCATTCTCTTTTTCAAGAAACAAAATTAAAGAAGTAGAATTATTCAAAGAATTTTCCAAAAATGTATTTTTATTTTGCAAAACATTGATTTCCTCCAAAAAAATCATTGTTTTTATCTTCTAACTGCTCATTTTCTTTTTGTAGGAAATCTTTTTGTAAAATATGTTCTTCTACGGTATCTTCAAAACATTTAGTTTGTTTTACCAAAAATTTATTTTCCTCTTTTAAATTGGAAATTTCTTGCTCACAATCTTTTAACTTAGCTAAAGCAATTCTATTAATTTTATTCAAAGTTTTACAATCTTTTAATAATTCATCATGTGCTAACAAAAGATCTTTATATAAGGAATCTAAGCATTCCGATTGTGATTTGAGTTTAGCCATGAAGCATTTGTTTGTTTGCTCCTTTGATTCTTCTTTATTGCTCTTCCTCTTCCTATTGCCTTGGCTATATCTCTTTATGGCCGTTTATTCTAGGATATTGTTACGATCTCTAGAATCCCAGGCTCAGATACCAAATGAAAGGGACTGTGCTATAGGATCGTGTAATATAGATGAATTTATAAACTGCTTGTGCAGAATAAAAACTAAGTAAGTAAATAAATAATGTAGTAAAGTAAATGACACCAGAGATTTTTATACTGGTTCGAACTTCCGTTCTATGTCCAGTCCCAGACTCCTTTTGGAATTAAATAGCAACCCTCACTTAATCCGGAGGAATAGGTTTACACCGCTTGAGCAACCGAACAGGACTTCTACCGCCTAAGCAACCGAATAGGACTTTTACCGCCTGAGCAACCGAAAAGGACTTTTTTACAACTAGACAAAAGTATCTGACTATAGTATGCTCTTTTAAATAGCACTGATAAGTCAATTAAGTACAATCTTCTCCTTTATGATATATAGTGTGATGTGCTTGAAGAAATGTGGAAGATAGAGTGATCAACGATCAAAGATTGTATGCAGTTTGAGTGCAAATTGAAAACAGAGAGTAAGAGATAAGAATTCAAGAATACTAAAATCAGTTAGGTTAATTGTTTGTTGAATTCTAGTTACTATTTATAGAATTTTAAGAGTTGCAATGTTTGATGAAAAGGAACGATGAAAAGAACAGATGCAACTATTAGATTAGAAGATGTTTCTCTTCATTGTAGAGAAGCGTCCCTTCAGAAAACTAGCCGTTATAGATAATCAGCCGTCTGAATTTTCAATTCAGCCTTCTGACTTATTTTAAATTCGATATAGCAAGCAAATAGGCTACTTTTGGCCTTATTCAGCCATCTGAATGATACCATTCAGCCGGTTGAAAAAGCATAGAAAATATTCTATGTTTCAACAAACAGACGGCTGGATGGTGTCGTTCAGCCGGCTGTTTATAGCCTGTTTTGTGTATATGCATGGTTTGTGTACTTGTTAGTGTGTATATACCATACTGGAGAGACTTTAACATATTTATATTAATATATAGACTCTAAATAGATATATATATATGAACCATACTTCATATCGTTGAGTCCAGTCTTCGTACCTCTTTGTCGTAGATTCATGAATTTTCGTGTCGGTTGAATTTCTTGTTATTAATCAAAACATAAGATCCAATAGATGTTATCCAGAATGTAGAGGTTGAATTGGAGGCGTTTGCTGGATTTGAAGAAAGAGAACGACGATGGATAGCCCCAACACTTGTGTCAATTTGAAATGACTAAAACAGGAGCCATGCCTGACCAATGAAGCTAGCTACCTCTTGCGGGCACACTTCTTCGTATTATCATCTTGACTTTGAAACTTGATTGGTGCGCACCTTCGGATTTTGGGAGTGTTGGACGTGATGGGCCGTTAGGGGTTACCACTAGTCATAAAACGCAAAACGGTAGTATCCTACCTTAGGCATCGCCTCACTTGCCTTGTCATACTCTTTATCCTTATTCGCGGCCACTACGATTTTGTTTTAGCATGGTACCTATAGGGGACTCACTGCTACCGACGTTACTAGTTGTGTTACAGGACCTGCATAGACTACCTACTTAAAAATGTGTTAAGGAGGATCGATGTAAAGCCTTAATGATATTTTAATACTTTACTTTACTGATAGACACTACATATATAGCGTATCTGACTACATATAGATAGTTTAATGGATCTTAGGAGATGGAAAATCCTGTAACATCTCTTAAGTTATTGCACTCATGTTGTACACTTGATAGAAGATGTAAAAGCCCATAAACATCTCTAAAGCTATTACGATCATATTTACTTGGTATTGATTTAACTTACATAAGAACTTTAAGTTCTGACTATGGTGTTTTGTCTTTTCATTACACTCGGGTCAGCCTGAGTATTTCAGTGTTGAAGACATTATTCCTTGAAGATGAAGATGGAGTTTGCTAGACTGTATTTACTATTATTATTCCGCTGCATTATTTTGGTATGTTTGTTGATTGTACTTTGATTATGTTGTAAAAATTGTGTGATCAAATGTATATTGTAAAACAGCTTCATGAACTATTTATTTGATTATTATATTTTGTCATTTCGTTGCAAGATTATGTATATTGCTTTTCTTCTTTTCTCTTATTTTCTTATTAAACCTCATTGATAATCTACCCTTTTGAATGATTTGAGTTAGACATGTATGGCTTATTATAGACTTAAAACTTTTAAAAAGGTGGGTCGTCACATGATTGCACCTTCTTCTTTTTCAAACATTCAATTAAAACTATGCCTAATCTTCATACAAAATAGACATATGAAAATAAAATGTTTAACATGATATAAAACATCCGAACAACAACATGGTCAATAAACACATGTGTATATACTAAGATTTATGTCTATCATGTGTATATTTGCCTTTTGTGTGTGTGTGTGTTGCCTTAATTTAATTTTGATCAATGTAAGATGTATGTTTGGTTACAAAATATTATGAAACCTAATTATTAGGAACAAAGGTTGATTTGACAAAACTAACATAAACTAACAAATAGAAATTTCAAAATCTAAGTTTGAGGTTAAAAGTCTAAATTTGGTTTGGCAAATTTTATTCAAATTTAGATCCAAATTGCATTTGATTAATGTAAAATAACCTTAATAAATTAAGTACTAATATTAGAATTGTATATATGTATGTGTGTGTAATTTTATAGCTAAAAATAATTTCAATTATTCCAAAAGTATATGCATATTTACACATACATATTAAGTTACTTTTTTTAAAATAAATATAAAATTCACATATTTATTAATGCCTTTAATATATATACATATATATAATGTTTAATTTTATCACTCGAATTTAATTTAATTTATAAAATCAAAAATATACATTAAGTTTTAGACAAGATGTTAATGTATTCCACTTTTCAAATTGATTAAAATCAATATTATTTAACTCGTTAAAGTTACATATTATCTTAGAAAATCATTACATGTATGTTAAACCATATTTGTAGTTGAAATCATAATTTTACATATATGTACAGTTTCAGCTTTAAACAACTATATTAAATTGAATCACATCATCCAAATAATTGTTTAGATTATGATAACAAGCACAAATCATGGTGGGACAATGATATATATACAAAATCATTATAAAGTAGTACAACTAAATATATAAATATGAAAAAAAAAGAATTTTACCTTATGGGTCTAGCTAATAAGTGACATCTTGATCTGTGAATTCTCCTTAGATTTCTAGAATCGACACCCAATCTTTGCAGGAAATGGATGAACCACATAGCCCTCTATTTTATTTAATGTTTTTATTTTTTTTAGAGTTGTATTTTTCATAAAAAGGGAAAAGAGAATTTCAACCATGGATATGAGGAAAGGAGAGAAAGAAAAATAGTTAAAGAAAATCCAGATCATAGGATTTGTTTTAATAGGGGGAATGAAACCTTTCCAATTCTTTATTTTAAAACTTCCCTTGTTAATTCTTCTTTAATTTTCAATTACTCCACCTTTTCAATCCTCATATACGGCTAGCCCTAGTTGCCACCTATATGTTGCATGATTCAATAAATGTTTTTTAAGTATCACCTATTTAAACCTTATTTAAAAGTTCATTGATATCGTATATTAATACGCATAAAAAAAACTTTTATATATGCATTCAAATAGCGACAAACAACCCCAAAACATCAAAAAAATTGATATATAAATTAATATTTCTTATATCTTGATTAATTTATAACATTTTAAACTAATTAAAGCATGAGTTTTTCTAAGAGTTCATTGTGATGGTTATGAGACTCAATGGTGTGAATTCAGTCAACAATTAATTTCAAATAATTCAAATTTTAATGTTCACCCATGGCCTTGGATAGTGGTTTGACAATTTGGTCAAATTCATTGCTCACAGATCAGTCTGGTAAAATCCAATTTCACATTTCTTAAGTAGTACCTTTAGTAATGATTATTTACATGCATTCTCTTCGTCAACGCTTTGATGCTTTAGGATTTATGGAATTTTATTTTGGTCAAAATTCCAGTATCATCCTTATTCAACTTAGCTAGTCCATAAGAAAAGTCCTTAGTTCAATATTAACCGTACTACTATAGCTAGAGATTTTGACTTTGAGTTGACAACCGTTGACTGTGATACTAACCTCATAAAATCGATGAGACGAATCTTCCATTAAATAACGCTTCACTTCCAATTATTCAACTTGGACCTAACTATAATCACTTGATGGGTTGTCATTCCATGATTTAACTATAACCGAAGTGGAGTATTCACATCGAAATTCCACAGTATTCTCAAGTCGAGGGAATTGTATAACATCGTCACTTTGAAATTTCTTATTGATCTTGTTATTATCGATCAATAGGAAACTCTCGGATAAGTTATTCCATAGTTAACCAATAACTACAAAACGTAACCCTTTGGCGCCGCCGGTAGCCATAAGTAATACACTGCCAACATTTATAGAGTGTTACGCACTCTAGTCTTAGTGGATAAATCAATATCCTTTTCTCGAAACATCTTGACCTGGAATATTTAAAATGAAATGTCATTTTATTTTGTGATTAATTATTCTCATGTAACATTTTATTTAAGGATTTTCTTATATAGTTTAAATTAATTACTTAATTAGTCATATCATAATATAATAAAGGATATAAAAGAAAACAAACACTGTTATAATGAACAAGATTGACTATAGATTTAGATATATATAACAAATTACATAACTAATCCAAGGGCATATCACTAAACTTTCAGTTTCTACCTTAGATTCTTTTTCAAAGCTCTAATTTACCCGAGGGGGTTCAAAGTCTAATACCTCTAATGTAAAAAGAGGGTGTTCAAAACTCGCACGGTTAAAGTATTTACTGAAAGTGACAAAAAGAATGAGCTCGTTGTTGATGAAGGTTGAATATTGAAACCCAAACACTATTAATACTCTTTTTTCTATCCTTGGTGGTATATTGGGACCTTAGAGTCCTAGACTTTAGGATTTGCAATTATATATTTTATTTATTATAATTTTAGCCTATTTTATATATGTTCTTTCATCATTTTCTTACTTCATATCTAGCTTTCTTTTCATTTCTAGATATGGATATAGAAGATACCGTCAGTGGATTGCTCGTCGACGAGAGTGTAGGTAAGACACCTGTAACATCCCATAAAAATTAATAAGAAATTAATAATAAGTCTAAAAACTAAAATTTTCTAGAATTTGGAATTTGGCCATGAAAGTTATGCAGTCGTCTTCGTGGTGATTTTCTGATCAATTTCCATATATAAAGTGTTGAAATCGAAGCACTAATGGAGAAGTTATTGATATTTAATGTTTTTGAATTCAAAATAAATTAAACGGAACTGAAATTGAAATTTATAATTAATTTTAAGAATTTGAAATTTAGAAATTAACATTGAATAGAAACTGGGTTAGAGAAAACTTTAAAATAAACGTTAACATTAAAGTTAATTAAAAAATTAAATAAAACAATTAAAATGGCAGAAAAACCTTCCCATATACAAGCTACTGGTTGACCGCCTTCCTCGGACCGACCGCTTAAGGAAGGGCGGTCGACCAGTATAGTAGTTGCGGTTAAGGTTATTTTAGGCAAAGAATGGCTTATAATTTATTATTTTAAACCCACTTAAATCCAACAGCTCTGGTGACTTCTAACCACTAAAGCCTAGACCCGTCAGATTTATTCATAAATTATTTGGAAACGTAGGCAGAGCTCTGTTTTCTCTTTCTTCCACAAAATTCAAATTTTTCTTAAGTTCTTCAAGTAAGGTATTTTAGATATTAATATTCAATTTCTAATTATATTCTCCTCCAATCCCAAAAATTCTGAATCTAATTAATATGCAGTCCAATTATTGTATATTTCAAAAGAAAGAGGTCTAAAGAGAGAAAAAGAAATGCAGGCATATTCAAATCCAAAGGAGGAAGATAGGAACCATTTGTGAGTGGAAATATTAGTTTTTCTCATTTTTGTAATTGTATAGTATATGATGGATTTGATATATGCATTGGGGAATTTTATTCACAAAAACACAAAACTAAAACCCCCAAACTTCCCCCCAAAAGCCAAAAGTCAGTTCTTATGTTTTGGAATCTTAACTATTCTATATTAAAATGGTAGAATTTGTATAGTTATTACAATTTTGGTATTTCTATTAAACTTCTCGCTTTTATCTTTTGATGCGATTAAGGGTTTTTGAAAAGAATATAAGTTAGGAAATGGTGTGTAAAGTGCAGATTCTTCTATTTGTAGTTTGCACCGCTTATTTCTGCAATTTAAATATGAATCCCTTTTCATTTTATGTATAGAAGTTGAATAATGTGTAAAAGGATTTAAATTGTAAATTTTATTTATGTTGATTCTACTATTGTAATATAAAATAAGTTTGGTAATTGATTCTATTTTCTTATATAGGTCTATTGTTGGGCTAAGGTTATTAGCTAATTTATATGTTATGGTGTGGAATTAGACTTGTGTAAATTGGAAGATTTGACATTTAACGATTAGTATAGGGCACAATCTTCGTATGCTTAGGAATATTTAGTTACATGTCTGTGTGTTGTGTCATATAAATAACTTATAATTAATAATGTATTAATCACGTAATAAATAGGTTATTTCTTTGCATTAAAACCCCATAGGATGGAAGTTAAGGATGATTAGTGCGGAAATAAAGAACCTTTCTATGTCTCATTAGTAGAATGTGTTGAGCTATATGGTAGTATGGTTAGGAGAGTGTAAATTATGACTAAGTTATAGGGATGCGAGGTCTGCCAAAAGCATACAAAAGTCTACCCAGCTAATTTGGCTACTAGTAGTGTAACTTTGGGGCTGATGTGAGACATCGCCTATAATAATTACCCATGGAGGATGTAGGGTTAGTCATAATTCTATAGGGTAAGTCTATCCAATTAATCTGGCTACTAGTGTTTGTGAATGGTTGGACTAATGTAAGACGTCACAGTTGGGTTATCGGTCATAATATGTAGGACCTGCTTTGGGGATTGGGGGTTGTAAGTGGCTAGTGTAGGGACTGCCTCCTCCCTATTTAAGAATCATTTAATGGTTGGGGATAACGTTCAGGCATGGTAGAAGAAAACCTAAGGAAGGGTCCACTTTGAGTTTGACGTATTAAGTGGCTATTGTAGGGTCTGCCTCTTTCAAAAAGAAGTATTAAGTAGCCTGATGAGATTTCATGCGATGTCTGCTATATTGTACCAAAGAAGGATCTATCTTGGGTTAGAGATCAAATGATGGGGACCTGCCTAAGATATAGGTATTGAGTGGTCAGAGTCTGCCCAATTTCCATTGAAAAGGTATTAAGTGGCTAGGTATTTCCTCTCACATTGTTAGGACATGATTGATGATAGATGTAGGGGACTGGGAGTGGCCTTGGGCCTGCAGTGGAAGGTGAGTTATAGAGTTGGGTTAGAAAAGTGTAAGTTATAGGATTGGACTGGGAATGCCTTTAGGCTTACAGTTGGAGGTATATAGTAAGGATACATAAGACATATTCTTTTGTAAGTTATACTACCAAATACTATTATAGAAAGACTCCAGATTTTATTCACCAGACATTGTTGTTCTGACTCTCTCCTCATTACATAGGTTAGAGAAGATGACGCAGATTTAGGAGATGAAGGCAGAGACAAAGTCTTGGTGGAAATTATCTACTTATTCTTTTCTTTATTTTGATGTACCCATTCAGACATGATATTATTGTATACTGAGATGTTGTACTACGGATATTGAGATGTTATGTTTTTTTATGATCCTTGAATTTTTATAAGATTGGCACTATTTCTGATAATATATTGTATCCTTTCACACTGTGAGACTCTAGTAGCATTAGTAGATAACTTTATGTATTGTTTAATTTACCAACCAATAGCCAACTTTGGGATGGGTCTAACGTTCGATGGGTCTTTTCTTGGTTAAAAATTAGGCTCGTTTCAAGGCAAGTTGTTACATTTGGTATCAAAGCATAGGTTTCCTGATCAATGAGTATATGTATAGTGCGTACTTGTTATTTTTAAAAGTATTTTTCAAAAACCCTACTATATGTATGTGTGTGTGTATCTCTACTATTTTGAATATACGCAAACACACTAGGCCAATCTCTTATTTCAGCATATAATACTATCTTAGGAAATTTTAACTAAAAGTTTGAACCTATAGGTTGTTGATAATGGCTGAAAATCGTTCCTTTGCGACTAGGATCTCTTCTACCTAAGAGATACCCATTATCTGAGGGATAACTGAATGGTTCAAGTAATACTTGAGGCATCTAGGGCAAGTTCCAATCCCTCAACAAGCTGCACCTGCTACCCCGCCTGCTGAAGCAGCACCCTACCTTATATACTTTCCCAAGATGTTTAAGGACTTCCAGAATATGGGTGGAGAGGTACACATGAGAGTTGAAGATTTTGTGGAGACGAAGACTTGGATTAACGATTATGAGTGTATCATTCAAAGCTTGGATAGGAGGACCAAATTAAGAGGAGAATGGTGGCATGGCATCTTAAAGGAGAGGCCTTAGATTGGTGGACTGTGATGGCTGAGGAGAATGCTGAGAGAGTTATCACTAGGGCTGAGTTCAAAAACCGCTTTGAGTCGCGATTTATGTCTAAGGCTGAGGTGAATTTGCAATTGGATAGGTTTATACAACTTAGACAGGGAGACACCACTTTGAAGAAATATATAAATAGGTTCACAGAACTATCTAAATTTTGAATGAGTTTGATTAATACTCCCATGAAGAAGGCCATGAAGTTTGTGAAGGCTTGAATTCCCAAGTTAGAGAGTTGCTTTTGACATAAGTACCCACTGGCGCTACTTATGAGACGTTAGTTGAGATGGCTTTGCTTCCGATGGTTGGCTCGAAGGAGAAGTAGAAAGAGAAGGAGAAATTAAGATTGGCGCAAAACCAAGATGAAGCTAAGAAGGGAGGATTTGACCAAACAAAAAGGCCAAGGGCAAGTTCAAGAAGGAAGGTATAACATTTCGGAGATGCCAAAATAATGCACACGGTGCTAAGGATTGTTTGATGATGGAAGAGTTCAAGGGGAAGTACTATCACTGCCACGAGAAGGGGCAGTTCAAGAACCATTGTCTGTAGCTTAAGAAGGAAGGGTAGAATAGGAAAGCCCACGCCATTGAAGTTGTTCCTATCTCGAGTAGACCTCCCCTCAGAGATTAAGGAAAGGCTACAATGGAAGGTACAACTATTATTTTTGGGCATTCTATCCGTACCCTATTTGACTCAGGAGCGTCACATTCACTTGTAGCTAAAAATGTAGTTAACTCTTTGGGTCTAAAAACTATCGTTATAACCGACCTAATAGTAGTATCAAATCCTATGGGGGGTTGACGCATCTTTCTTTAATTTGCAAAGACCTAGTTACTAATATATTGAATGTCGAGTTTACATGTAACGTGTATGTTCTTAGTTTTTAAAGGGTACGAACTTATCTTAAGGATGGATTGGTTATCTTACCTTGGGGATATTTTAGACTGCGATAAGAGAATTGTATGGTTAAGGAGTTTTATGGGGCGAGATATAGATATTCGTTGTACACCCCAAAACGTAGTTGAGTTTCTCAACATTTTTGAAGAAGTCATGGGTCTCCCACCTTAAAGGAAGATCAAGTTTAGGATTAATTTGGAGAAGGACGGTAGACCTATCGCTCTTCCATTAAGACACATGATCCCTAAAGAAAGGCGAGGGTTGGATAAGCATATTTCAGAGCTGTTGCAAAAAGGATCCATTCGTCTAAGTACTTCTGAATGGGGAGTCCATGTTGTCTTTGCCACTAAGGCAGCTTACTAAGGCTATGCATCGATTATAGAGAACTTAACAAGAATATGTATCTCTTACCTAGAACAGATGATTTATTTGATCAGCTGTTGAGAGCCAAATTCTTTTTCCAATTGGACTTAGCCATTGGATTTCATTAATTGAGGTTGGCTGAGCACAGCAAGCAGAAGACCGCATTTCGCACTTCAAATGGACTGTATGAATGGAAAGTGATACCTTTTGGATTTACGGATGCCACCGCATACTTTGTAAATTTTATGAGTAGAAGTTTTAGGGGATAGCTGAATAAATTCATCGTAGTATTATGGATGATATCTTAGTATTCTCCAAGAGTGAATATGAGCATGAAAATCACTTAAGGGAGGTACTGGGGACTTTGAGAAGGCGCCAACTTAAAGCCAAATTCTCAAAATATCACTTTTGGAATAAGGAGGAGGGATTGTCTTTAGACCTCACAAAGGTGGAAGATATAAAAGATCGGAAGATTCCAAAGAATGTCACAGAAGTTAGAAGTTTTCTTGGGTTGGTGGGTTACTATAGGAATTTCATCAAGGATTTGCGAAGATAGCAGTCCCACCAACTTGCTTAACCAAGAAGAATCTGGTTTTTGCATGGGATGAGAAATGCATGAAAGCATTTGAAAAGCTGAAGGAACTGTTGACTAGCATGCTAGTGTTAACTATTCCCAATAAGACGAAGCCTTTCACCATTTACACTTATGCACGTGGTACGGGGTTAGGAGCTGTTCTTATGCAAGATGGAAGGGTGATAGCTTATGCTTGTAGACAATTGAAGGACCATGAGAAAAGGTATCCAACTCACGACTTATAGTTAGCTGCTCCGGTCTTTGCCTTAAGGAAAGTTTTGAGTTGTTCACTGACCATAAATCACTCAAATACCTCTTTTTCCAAAAAAATATTTGGATCTTAAGTGACAAAGGTGGATGGAGTTTATAACATCATATGACTTTAGAATATAGTATACCCCCGAGGAAAGGGAATGTCGTTGTCGATGCCCTTAACCGGAGGCAAGCTGCTCTAGGTGTTATATATAAGTGGAGGTAGTTGGAGTTCCTCTCCAATTTTAATTTCAAACCGCCAAATGAACCCACTCTAGGCTATTTGGCAGCGATGGAGGTTAGGCCAGCATTGATGGACTGCATTGGGCTAGTGCAAAAGAAGGATGCGACGATAGTAGATATTTTGGGCAAGCTAATTAGTGGAGAGCATTTTCCCCATGTCAATAGATATGCAGTTGACAAAAGAGGATGTTTAAGGAGAGATGGATGCCTTTGTATCCCATTAGTTGAGGATGTTTTAGAAGAAGCGTCAACAAAGTGTCACCATTTTAGGATGACCATTCACCCTAGAGGAGATGAGATGTAAAGGGATATGAATCAAATTTTCTATTGGAAGGAATGAGGAAGAGGGTAGCTGAATTTGTCTCTGGTTGTTTGACGTGCCAAAGGATAAAGGCTGAACAAGGAAAGCCCAAAGGATTGTTATTGCCATTAGAGGTGCTGACTTGGAAATGAGAGCATATATCAATGGAATTTATAAATGGGTTGCCTAGGAGTCAAAAAGGCAATGAAGATATTTGGTTTATAGTAGATAGGCTCATTAAAAGCACTCATTTTATTCCCGTTAGAAGTAATAAGATCACAACATCTTAGAGAAAATTTATATTAAGGAGGTGGTTGGACTTTATAGGATTCCAGTTAGTATTGTTTGTGATAGGGACTCTTATTCATTATTGAATTTTGGTGGAGTTTGCAATCATCTTTAGGAACCTCATTGAATCTTAGTGCTGCTTACCACCCACAAACCGATTGTCAGAGCGAACGGGTGAACAGGATTTTAGAGGACTTATTTAGAGCTTACATCATGGATTTTAGAGGACATTAGGAGCAGCACTTAACTTTAGTAGAATTAGTGACAATAATAGTCACCAAAGGACGATTGACATGGCACCGTTTGAAGCATTATATGGGAGGCCATGCAAATCGCCTAATTGTTGGTAGGAACCACTGACAAAATTCTACTCGGAACAAATTTGATTTGCAAAACATGGGAAAAGACAGAATTAATTAGGTAGCAAATGAAGGCTGCACATGATCATCAGAAGTCTTATGCGGACAAGCGAAGGAAAGAATTGGAGTTTGACGTAGGAGATATGGTGTTCGTTATAGTTTTCCCTCTTAGGAAGGCTATGAGATTTGGTAAGTTGGGGAAGTTGGCACTAAGGTTTGTTGGACCTTTCCCGAACTTGGAAAGAATAGAGAAACATGCATATCAAGTAAACTACCGATAAGTTGGCAGGAGTCCATGACATATTTCACATTTCGCACTTGAGGAAATGCCTTCATAGCACAGCCACCATGGTAGAGTCTAATCAGATTAGTAGACATAGAGATGAAACTGATAGCTCCATGTGCTACCTCATGCATAGTGAAGCATGAAACTGGGAAGCTCTACAACAAAGAAATTAGGCTAGATCGAGTATAGTGGGGAGAAACCGATGGAAAGCACATGGGAAACTGAAGAGAAGATGAGGAATTTACATCCTGAGATTTTCTCTAGTAAACTTTTTCTCTCTAAAACTAGGTTTTTAGTTGCATCATGGTTGCTAGATTGGATTGTTGGGGATGGTTGCCACACTTATTACTATCATTTTTGCACTCATAAAGAAATTTTCTGCATATTCAGGATGTTTGCATACATGCCTGTATGTCACGATCTTGCATTCATGCTAGGCCTGAGCTCAACTATAGTATGTCTGCATACATAATTACATTTCACTTTGGTTGAGTAGATGGTTGTATAGATAACTTGATTGCATAACATATATATGCATAGTGCACGTTACACTATCGGTCCCTTAGGAATTTCAAGGGTGAAATCCTTTTTAAGGGGGAGAATATAACACCCGTAAAAATTAATAAGAAGTTAACTAATTAATAATAAGACTAAGATGAAAACTATGTAGAAGTCAGAATTTAGCCACGAAAATTCTGTCATTGCGTATGTCGCGATTTTCTGATCAATTTCTAGATATAAAGCTTTAAAATCGGAGTCCAACTTGAGAAGTTATTAACATTTGAAGTTTTCGAGTTCAAAATAATTCAAACGAAATTCAAATTCAAATTTATAGTTAACGTTAAGAATTTGAATTTAAATATTAACGTTGATTAGAGATGGGATTAGAGAAAATGCTAACATTAACTTAATTAAGGAATTAAAAAAAACTAAAACGAAAAAAAAACCTTCACAATTACAAGCTACCAGTCGACCGCCTTCCTTAGGCCAGTCGATCGCTATGGTTATTATAGGCGGTCAACCGGTGTAGTGGTGGCGGATATGGTTATTTTAGGCCAAGAACAACCCATATTTTATTATTATAAATCGACTTAAATCTAACGGTTCTGCTAACTTCTAACTACTATAAATAAGAGCCTAGCCCCCTCACTTTTATTCACAAAGTATTTGGGAACATAGGCGAAGGTCTTTCGGTCTCTTTCTTTTAAAGGATTTAGAAATTTCTTAAGGTTTTCAGGTAAGGAAATTTAGATATTAATATTCAATTTATAATTCTATTCCCATTCAATCCCTAAAATTCTGAATCCAATTAATATATAATCCAATTACTGTATATTTCAAAAGGAAAAGGTCTGAAAAGAGAAAAAGAAAACATGCGTATTCAAATCCAAAGGAGAAAGCTGGGAATCATCTGTGAGTGGAAATCTTAGTTTTTCTCATTTTAGTAATTGTAGTCTAGGTTGGATTTAATATATGCGTTGTGGAATTTTGTTCATCAAACTAAAACCCCTAAAATTCCCCCAAAGCAAAATGTTAATTCTTATGTTTTGGAATCTTAATTATTCTATATGAAAATAGCAGAATTTGTGTAGTTATTTCAATTTTGATATTTTACATTCTATTCCACTTCTCACTTTTCTCTTTTGACGCGATTAAAGGTTTTTAAAACGAAAATAAGTTAGGAAATGGTGTGTAAAGTGCAGATTCTTCTATTCATAGTTTGCATCGCTTATTTCCGCAATCTAAATATGAATCCCTTCTCATTTTATATGCAGAAGTTGAATAAAGTGTAAAAGGATTTAAATTATAAATTCTATTGATGTTGATTTTACTATTTTAATATTAAATAAGTTTGGTAATTGATTATATTTTCTTATACAAATCTATTTTTGGGCTAGGTGTATTAGCTAATTTGTATGTTATGACATGGAATTAGACTTGTATAAATTGAAAATTTTGACATTTAACATTTAGTATAGGGTGCAATCTTCGTACACTTAAGAATATTTAGTTACATATTACTATGTATGTATGTATGTATGTTTATCAATGCTGAGAATATCTCAAAATTTAGCTGTTTAGGAATGGTTGAAAGACTAAGATAAATCCTTAAGGATTTTAAAAGGAGATCGAGACCAAGACCAAGAAGTCGACCACCTTTCAACAAAAGCTGAATGAAATTAAAGAAATAATAAAAGAGCATCAACAAAGGGTTGCCACTATCGAGGCTATCACCACGTCTTGGATATCGAGATTCTAAAGCTAAAGGGTATATGGAGTCTCAATAAACAAGATTCACTCTACAAAAAAGGGTCTCCAATCTTTGGTGGAGATCCTAGGAAAATAGCAGTTGGGAGTAACTCTTTAGATGAGGCTGATATGGAGTCCTAAGCTTTCGAAATTCTATACTTGACATATATTGATAATAGGGATTAAGAACTGAATATCCTTTACCATTCTTAAAGGGTACACAACAACTGTTAAAAAACACCTTTTTGACAAATATGCAAAGCCTAAAATGCTCGATGGTGGCAGCTTATCTAATGTTCCCGCCCTTTCTCTAAGAACTGCTTCTACTCAATTAAAGCAGGGAGTCAAAATAAATGTCTCGGCAAACACTTAATTATTTCTATAATTTATTTTGAATTTCGTTCTTATGACCAAGAGTATTTATCTTTTGCACAAGTTATAAAACTCCTTTTGTTGTCAAAGTATTTATGTTTTGTGGCTCAATGATGATTTTCACTTAACTTTCTTTGAAACATAGAAAACATACATCTTCGAGTATTTCTCATAACAGTGTCTCACTTAACCAAAATAAAACAAAACACTCTCGGCTAATTAAAGTCATAGAACGTCTTAATCTACTAGAACTATCTTAATCTATTGGAACTAGGCAAACACGTAGCGAGCTAAATAGGTAAAGGCCTATGAAGTCTAAATTTATTTGGATCTAAATTTATTTTAAATAAAATCAAATATAAGAAATTTATATTATATTAATAGTATTATTAATATATACAATATGCACATATATGTTCACATGCACGTGGAACATAAAAGGTGTATATGGTTTAACATGCCTATGTATAGATGTTAGGATTTACACCGTAACGGACATGTTAGCTTCTTCATATACATGTGTGTCGTTTAGTACGTGCACATACATAGAGATATACATATATATTGTATGTATATAATTATATATATAAATAAATAAATATCATAAAATAGTATTTGTAATATATACACACATATATATTTAATATAAAGTGGTATTTGTTAATATTATAATATAAAGTAATTGTATATTTAATATAAATAACTACAAGTTATAACACAAATTTAAAATACAAAATTTAAATCTTAAATCTAGATCTGCATAGCAAATACTAGTAAATTTAAATTTAAATTAATGTATTAATTTTAAATAAAAAATACATATAATGTATATATTTCGAAAATATTTTTATTTATTTAGTGTATATGTATACATAGTTATATATATGCACATTGAATTACTATTTAAGAATTTTATATATAGTAAAACATATATATATATATATGTATGTATGTATTAATGTAAATAAATAGTCAAAATTATATATATACACACACACATACACACATTCGGTGAGAAATAATGATAATTTTTTATTCATTTAAAACTTATGGTTTCAAAATTATGGTTTTTTTTCCTAATTTTGATTTTCCTATAGAAATCTTTAAATTAAAAAAAATTGAAAGCATAAACAAACATATACAAATTTTTTATTAAACATATATTTACATATTACATATATTTTATAGATATATATAAATATTATAAAAGTCAGGTTTTATATTTAAAGTAAATTATATGAAATATAAATATATACATAATTTTTTAAAAAAAATCGAAACTATATTATGTATATATATATATATGTTGATAAAATATATATGTATATTTTATGTAATGTATATACACACACACACATACATACAGGTATGTATGTATATGTATGTATTTAAAAATCAAACTAGTTTTAAATATTATTAAATTTTTTAAATTATTTTCAAAAATAAAATGTATACAAATTTCTTTATCATTGCCCAGTGATATAGATATATAATTATTTATATACAATTTTTTTAACATACATATATACAATCGTATTCATCCAATGTTAATGGCATAAGCATATATGAATTCGTGATAATATACATATAAATAAAGCAAAATAATGACATAGCATAACAGATAATATATAAATATATAAATGATATAAATTGGATTATTACCTTGTCAAAAGCCTAAATGAAACATCTTGAGATGTAGAACCCGTTCACTCCTTGAATCAGTATTCAAACCTCCAAAGAGAGCTACCAATCTGAATGCTGCAACCATTAATTTTCGAATTTGATTTAATTTGTGTATTTGGAAGCTTGAAACTGAGGAAGAGGGAGGCAATAGTGGCCAACCTAGTCTGGTAGAAGGGGAAAAAAATAAAGAGACTCTAAGGTGGAGAATAAGATGAATATATAGAGTAGGATCTAAGGAGCAGAAAGGGAATTTAGATCCACCTTTCTTTCTTACCTATTCACCTCAATTTGAATAACATCCAAGCCACCCTATCCCCTCCTATAGCCAACTACAATATGGCCATTTTTGGTCCTCCAAACCACTTCAAGCCCATTCGATAAAAAATGCATTTAAATCTAATTCAAATTCGCATTGATATTGCAGATTGATGTATGTGTTTATAACTATTATATACAAACTATTTAATATTAATCAACATAAGTCAATTAAAATTTTATAACTAATATTTCATAAATATTATTAATTTACAAAAATTAAATCATATGGTAATATGAGTATTCAACGTTTTGTTTGTAGGACTTTTAGGTGTAAATTTTGTCAGTGGCTAATATCGAACAATTTCAAATATTAACATTCACACATCACTCTAAAAGTAGTGTTACATTATAGCTAAATTTATCGCTTACATAGCTTCTTTAAAATCCAGTTTTACTTATTTAAGCATTATTCGATAGGAACAACTATTTACACCAATTCTTTTCGTCAAACAATATCACATTAGGACTTATAGAATTTGGTAATGGTCAAAATTCCAATATCATCCATATTCAACTTTATAGTCCAAACACAGTACCTTTAGTTCAATTACAATTATTGTTAGTCAAACTGCTTTGGCTAGAGACTTTGACTTGACTTCAGTTGACTGTGATACTAACCCCATATAATCGGGAGTCGAATTCTCTCTTAAATAGTACCTCACTTCCAGTGCTTCCACTTGACCCAACTATACTTATTCGTTAGATGCCATGCGATGATTTAACTATAATCAAAGTGGAGTTTCCACGTTGAAGCTCGATAGTATGGTCGAGAGAATTCTGTAGTATTATCACGTTGATATTTTCTATTTGACCTTAGTTATACTAACCAACACAAAAATATCGAGTGAGTCATTACACTGTTATCCAATAACTATCAGTACGTAACCCCTTGGTGCCCTTAGCATCCATGAGTAATACATAGCCCAACATTTAGAGAGCGTTACATACTCTAGTCTCAACGGGTGTATTGATATCTAGTCTCGATACATCTTGTCTAGGAATATTAAAAATGCTATATTTATTTTATTGTGAAAAATCGCTCATGATTATAATATATTGTAACTACTATCACAAAACATACCATTTATGAATTATTTACTAAATATACTATTAATTAAATCATTAAATCTTAATATGGATTTGGCATTTTCTTCATGTATCAAATACGTTTGATAAATACCATATTGTAGACAATAGAAAACGTATGATAATTCCTATCGTCGATACTTAGGGAATCCATCTTACATGTTTCATATTAAACATTTTAATAAGGTCTCTTTGCATATCATTTAGTACAACCCCAATGTCCTTTAACTTATTATAAAAGATATAATTTGCAAATTCAATATCGAGTATTAAACAACCAAAGTATTACTGATTTTAACATAAGAACATTGTTAATAGTCTGCAGTATATTTTTTACTTATAGCCCAAAAATATCTGTGTACCTTTTTGTGGCTCTTTCTTAGAGATGCACACTTCCTCTGCATTTTGACTGAAAATCAAACTATTTGATATTTCTATCAAAATACTTATTTAATTTTGATGTTTATAGAATGATACTTTTGTATCATCTCTTGGATCCTCTTGAAAACCCCACAAACTTAATATCGCTCCCGCTGACTTCGAGAACTTTGGTTGTTATGTGTAAATAGTCTATTCTAAACATTATTTATAATCTTCCATTTTAACACATGCATACCAAAATATAATGCCATGCCAGACGATAATTTTGCGAGTAAATCTGAATAAACTTGAGCACGTTGTATAATGAATCTGTTATGCCAATTTCAACAATTGAAATTTACGATGTTATTCTTATCGATGTTGTTCACTATATTTCAACTACATTGCTATTTCTCTTAAAGATGCATTTATGGCTAATGGATTGCTTCTCTTTGGGTACAACTATCAAAATCATATTTTGCTATTGTACTTGGAATTTTTTCTGACATGTGCATTATACCATATAACAAAATCAATACTCTTAATGGTTTAATTGGTAAATGAAAATTATATATTCTCGACATTGATAAGAAACTCGTAGTTTCTTTTTAATGTGCAATAATACTTATTAGACATTCTAACGTGTTGTGTTCACTTAGGTTTGGTTAATCTCATTTAATTCCACGTAATCAGTTTCATTTTTGGATCATATCTAAACCCATTTTACTACCAATAATTTCTAAAAGAAATACCTTTACTACAAAGTTGGTATTTCTTGAAACAACAATTATTTCTCAATGCAATGAAATATGCATTCATAAACATTTTATTAATTGCTATATATAAAACTGATTCGGTTTTATTTTACAAAACTTATGTTCAAAACATTAGTTGGTCATCCAATGATAATAGTTCCAAACTCCTTTTGGGGTGATTCATACAAGATCTCTCACATGCAATTATTATGTGTAGTCTTTGATTCACACTACCAGCCAACTTCTTAGCCTATGATATATTGGGGTTTCTTATAAATCCTTATCATGTATTATCTTATAAACTATTCTTTAGATGAAATCAATCTTAACCTTGTGTACTACTTTTAAGTACATGACCTTATGGAAAGAAGTTAACTCATCTTCACTCATCATTAATCATCCATTGTTCAACAAAGTTTGTTTACTCCTTATTGATACATTATTATGGATCATAGGGAGGAACAACTTTTGAGATTGAATCTTTATTCGTTTTAGGTACGTTCGAAACACTTTCCAGTATACTCACATATTCAATCAAATCAAATCATCTTTATTTTCTGTTACACTTTATTTTATTTACTTTTGTTTTATATTCTATGAGCTTATCAAAGACATACTATATGTGTATCAAATACACATGTTCATGTTTGTGATAACTCATCAGTGAATACAAAGATATACATGGAACCATTTTGGTATCAATAGACTTACGATTGCATACATCTATATGTATCAATCTGGAGTTCATCAACTCTTGTGATGCTCCCAATGAATGGGTGCTTTGCCCTTAATTATTTGAGATATAATTTACTAGTACCATATGGTTCATAATCATATAATTAAAGAATTATTTGTCAAAACCATGGCTTAGCCTATAATTCTAAAATAATTGCCAATAGTTCCAAATACTTCTGTATTTTCAATGCATCTGTAAAGGCCTGAATTTCTGTACACTTTGAGTCGACAATAAATCACACATGTCCAACCAAAATTGAACAAAAATTCGGACCTTTAAGGGGTGAAGAAGAAAATAAAGATAGAAGAGAATCTCACACTAATGGAATAACAATATTATTTCAATAAATAATCTTTACAGTGAAAAAAATAAAATACAACATCAGAGTCTAACCTAGATTCAGCTTGGACAGTTATAAACCCTTGTCCTTACAAATGCTGACAACAACAAAACAAATGCAATAGATGCAGCGGATAATAGGATACGTCCATACGTAGATGAAGATCTCCATCTCTCCTCTGGAAATTCCAAGCGTCTTCGGCTAATCTTGAAACTACTCGGATCTGACCCGAGTATTAAAAATACCCGGACCAGGCTTGATAAACCAGCAGGAGATACTCAAAAATTTAAATGTTTTAAGATTACCAAACTTTCTTTATCAAAAAAAGGGTATCTCGTAAGACAATGCCCACACATAAACACAGACGGGTTTTTCCCGTACGATAACCAAATCATTTCATATCAAATTATGTTATATTATAATGGCGTCTATTATACAAATAAAAATTAATCATAACTGAAATTGTTACATTATTAAATTCCAGCATAATAGGTTTACAAACAAAATGGCAGGCACGTAGTGGATATTGGATTTCATACAAATGACTAGATAAGGAACTACCTTCCGTATAGTACACCTCTTGAGGGATGCACCTAGGGAGCAGATACTGCCCGCCTAAACCAACACAAGACCTGCCTACCCTTTCCTGGATAGTACCGAATATGTCATCATCCCGTTCGTTACCGACCTTTAACGGGTACCCGAGTCATACATTCACCACATACTTAGACATGTGTAGAGTAAATCTAAAAGGATGATGACATCTCCTAATGGGAGCGACCCACTTAGCCTTGCTGCTTCTACCCTGTTTTAGTCATTCCTGGGGTGTGAGGCCAAGAGGTATTGAATACCTTTCACATATCACATCATCATCTTTGAATGCTACATTGCCATTTCCGTTGACTACTAATTCCCTTCCACAAAAATACAACCCTTGAGCTCGTACGTCTCAAGGAGGGTGTTAAGCTAAGAGAAGTTGCCTTCTCCGCCACCATAGATGTATGTTTGTAAAAACCAATGTACGTAATCTCAAAAAATGCACTGTCAAACATCCATCCATACAAGTTGTCCAGAAACAGGATTAACCGAAGGTACTTTCCTACCACATCCTATCGGGAAATCTCTAGGATTGGTAGCGAATAGTCCTTGTAATTCGAAGATTTCAAAATACGACAGGACCACTGCTATAAATATCTCTATAGTGGGAGCTACCCAGAGAATGTCAAAAAGCAGTTCTTTTGCTATGAAGATCTTCGGTCTTCGATACAACGAATATTTCAGAATGCAGATACCACTGCCAAATATAATATGAGGTAAACCCCTAGGACTCGTGATAGCAATCCCTATGTTCTGAAGATCCCCGGTATTCAATAATCATCATCTTCAACAGGTCTTCACTTTCAAACGTATACATTGGATCGAAGTGGTTTTTGGATAGGAATCACCAAAATCCAACCCTGGTTCCTTTGAAGCTAATTATCGATTAAAATTGTTAAGTTCATGTGTGATTATCAATCATCAATCAATTACTTTATCTTTCCATTTAATCAAATATCTTTCTTAGATATATTCTTTTCAATTTATTCCATTTTCTTTTTAAGAGTATATGGAATCATTAAGCCTCATTTATTAAATCATTTGATTTATTAAACCTATTTAGATCTTAGAGTAATTCCAATCATTTTCCCTTTTACTTAGGAAAACCTTTCCAAATCATTCATTAAATCTTAATCAAAGATTTCTTATATTCAAGTTATAAATTTTAACTTAGGGAAAATATTCGCAGATCATTCATTAAATCTTAATCAAAGAATTCTTTCTTAACTTCGAATCATATTCTTGCAAATCGAAGATTCTCATAACAGAGCACTACTGGCACCTTAGATATGGTAAATTTCACCTCCAGGGACTAGTGGAAAATAGTCCTACATCATGAAGATCATTGTCTTCAATGATATTTTTCTTCAATATGTTTTATTTCAAAATTAGTTTTGAAGGGGTTTTCGGATAGGAATCACCCAAATCCGATCCCGGTTTTTCGAATAGGAGTCACCCAAATCCGATCCCGGTTCCTTCGTACTAATCATCGATAAAAAGATGTTAATTGGTTAATTGATATTTTAAATTTTTTTTTCTGTTTATCTTGGAAAAACTTAAATATGATCTTTTTAGAGCATCCGGGCTTTCCTTTCGATCTGTTCCACCCCTCGCCTAAGAAGAGAAAATATAGGCCAAGTAAGTTCAAGGCACTGGTTGCTCCATTCCTAACCTTAGTTAAACGCCTTGTTTTATCTTCCCAGATCTCATAGGTGGGATAAATGTACTAATCGTTTTCGCATACTCAATTTGTTATTATATTCAATATTCTTTAATTTTTGTTTAAGTGGTATAAACAATTCCTCTTAACCATTTATTAAAACTATTACTAAAGCTTCCAAATCATCTTTAAATTACTTAATTATTCTTTTAAAATCATTCGCAAAAGATTTAGGAAAGAATTGTTAAGTTTAAAACTATATTTCAAAAGTTATTTAAAACTGCTGCGAAAAACGTTGCGAAAAAGTGTTGCAAATAGTGTTTTAAAAGCTATATTCTTCAAAACGACATTTATATCATTTAGAAATCCATCTTTTCAACTTAAATCTCTTTCAAAACATTTTAAAATATTTTTTAGAATTTATTTCATAATTTTAAAACATTTAAAAATATTATTTATAAAGAAATCCTTTTTTGGATTCCGAACTACAAAACCGCGATGTTTTTAGAAAATTGTTTTGGACATATTTCAAAATCTACTTAATGAAATCTTGATTTTCTTTCTTCGTTCTGAAACTATGGATATAATAGACTGGAAATTTCTTATCTCGAAAAATTCGGAGCTATATTCCACTTTGTACACTTATTTAACTTTTATGGCATGAAATCGCGAACTATCGTTATGCGACGCGCCTAGTTTTGACTTGTTTTTCAATTTCTTTTCAAGCTTCTGGGAAACACTTTTAAGTGTTTATAAAATATTTTTAAATCATTTTAAACTCATTTTAAACAATATTTTTATATTTCAAACTCATATTCCATTTCATTTCATTTTATAATATTATATTTTTATAATATCATTTTTAACCTTTTTAGATTGTTTAAAATCATTAAGAGGCTAAATAATTTCCATACACGTATTTATATGGATTTAATTCTCATTTAATACTAATCATTTTTATTATCAAAACAAGTTATCAACTATATAAACAATCACATAATCAACCAATTTGCAACCAAGTTATCAAATATTTAATCATCCAACATATTTAAACTTTCAAATCATTATACTTCAAATAATTTATGGATTAATTAGTAAATACGAGTACTCACGTTTAACTTAATCAATTCTTTCTACCAACATTCATATGCAACAATGCTTCACTAAACCATCTTAACTTCACCAAACCATCACTTAAACTCTTCCACCATGCTTCAAAGTGCTCGACCACTACCTTCCAACATCCATAAGGTTTGGCCACAACAAGTTCTCCACCATCCTCCATTATTGTTCAACTTTTTAGATTCTAAATCATGTTTTGGTGATATTCTAAGGTCTTTGGCAAAGTTTGGTGGAGTTTTGACTTTGTTTGATATGGTTTTGAAAAAGTTAGTAAGGAGATGGAAGAGAAGAAGCCATTAAAGCTCTAAGGAAGAAGAAGAAGAGAAGAGGATGGTTTGTGTGAGAATGGAAGAGGCATGCATGCCTGTTTACAGAAAAAAGTTTGGAATAAAATATTATGTAAAATTACCAATATACCCTTACTTACATTTTAAGCAAAGTAACACTTAACATCAAATGTCACGTCACAACTTTATGTCTATTTCACTTAAAAAGTAAGCGAGGAATATAATAATTATGTTTTATTTGATTTGATTTTTATTTTTTGCTTTGAAATGACATGTTTGTCTTTATTAGTTTACTTTTGTTAATTATATTCTAGAATTTCCTAAGTATTTTTAGTAAAAGTAAACTTGATTAGTGAATTAATTAATACTTATACTATTTGAATATATGTTTAAATATAAGAAAAAAAATTTGCGACAACGTTGCGACAACTTTTAATCGACAAAACGTTGATTTTCGACAAAATGTTTTACGATCACATTTTGACGTTTTAGTTAAACTATTTATTTATGTAAATCAAATTTGGGAATAAATTTGTATATTGCTATTTAAAAATATAAATACTCATAAACTAATTAAAATAATTTATTTAAACATTGAAACTTACTTTTCTGAAATTAGCATTTTGTCACTTTTGTCGATATAGGCAAATGTTACTATTTTTGTCTATACTTATCTTTCCAAATCCTATCTAATATTGTTTCAATCATATAACCTTACATATTTTATATTTAAAATCATCTTAAATGTCATTTTTAAGAGTGGTCAAATTCTGGATCATTACACACCATTACATTTTTATGAAAATATATACCACTATTCATCCAGCTAGGAATTAAGGTTTTATTTTTGATGATATTTAGTTAGATGCTGATTATATTAGGAGTAGGGAATTAGAGAGGGTTAGATCAGTTGGACCATGAGACACATCAGTTTGAACATTAGGAGTTTACACAATTTAGGAAAATGTAGTAAAATTAGGGTATTTTTTAAAGATAATAACATTGATATTGCTTTATTACAAGAGACAAAAATAAAATGCCCTGATTTTAGATTTTACAAAAGTTTAGGAGGTTGATATATTAGTCATTGTGTAACAACCCGGGGTTTAGTAAAAATTAATTATCGTCAAATGACGATTAAATTGGTTGTTAATTGCTGTTTGGAATTTTTAATCGGGTTTAAATTCTTTTAAATATTTGTTAAGGGATTATATGGGCTTTAAAATTTTGGCCACGTTTCTTTTGTTTTGGGGGCGGTGATAAATATCAAGCATATAACCGGTTCCTCTTTCACTTTTGATTGCTAACCCTAAAACAAAATAAACGAACGAAATTAAAAATGGCGGCACGATTTCGTTCTCGTTCGTTCCTCTCTGAAAATTAGGGCTTGTGAGAATTTTCGAAGCAGCGCCTTTTGTTGATTGATTAATGGAAATTCTCGTGTAGCTCTTGATTGATTGTTTCTTCTTCATTGCTCACTGTGACTGCTTCGATGATTGATCGAGTTCGGCTGATGGATTTGGGGTTCTTCGAAGCAAAGGTGAGTGACACTCCACTCACATCTTAATTCAAACTTAGCATTATGCTTTGCGTTCGATTGGTTTCGTCGTTGATGATTTCTGACTTGATTTTGATTTGGTTCGATTTCTTGTTTTTGGTATCATGGCACTGTTTCGTATGGGTGTTGATGACGTTGATTTGTTCGATTCTTGGTTGGCTTCGGCTTTGACTCGTAGTCGATCTTTGATTTCTCGGCTTGAGTTTGTGACGTTTGACTTTGTCGAATTTGTATATTTTTGACTTGATTCCACGGCATTGATTTCTGACTTGGTTATCACGGTATTGATTTCGAACTTGATTTTGGTTTCGTGAATATCTCTTGCGCTTGTTGACAGTGATAATCTTTGACTTGTTCACTTTGTAATTCCAGCTTCACTAATGAGGCTTGAATTTCTGGCCCCTGAGTACTTCGGCTCTGGCCATCTTTGTATCAGTGCTTGTCTTGGTTTCTCTTGTACTTTGGTGAAGTAATTATTGTCTCTGTACAATTGTTGCTTCCCTGACCTATGCACATTGTTGCCTTAATTTTGGCCATTCCTTGGTCAAAACTGGTCATTTTGTATTCATTTGGAATTGTGTTTTTATCATGTATTTTTGGATATTGGTCGAGTTCATTTGTTTCAGTGTCATGTGTAATTGTGCATTCTGGTTTGTATGTTTTGTACTTGGTGGAGTTCATTTGCATTGTGCACTTGCGTAAGTGGTGTCACTGCATTTGAAATATGTTCTTCATTATTGAGGCTGGTGTAGTTGTCATATATGCAGCTGCTTTGATTCGACCAGCTCACTATTGGGTTTGCATTTTGTACCACTAGTGTTCATGTAGCTCATTTTGCATTCATATTGTTCTTTATGTATCACTGTATATGATGTTTACTTTGTTATCGAGTTGCTTTATAAGACTGCACTTGATTTTAGTGGGGTTTTGACCCTGCATATACACTTTGATGTTGCCCTGCATACATGTTCATCATGTATTTTACTGTATTGGTTCGTGTATATATATGCAGTTTCACACTTTGTGTCATCTGGACTTGAGAGCGGGTTCAATCAGCTAGCTCGAGTTGCTTTGGGTTTCTGGTATTTGACATTGTTTATGTTTTCCTGCTCTTTGATCAATTTGGATTTACCATGTTGCGACAGTTTTGGTTGTTGTCATTCTGTGGTTGCTGTTAACATGTATCAATGGTTCATGTTGCAGTAATACTCCTTTCATTCTGGTTCACTTCGAATTGATCTCGAGTTGGTGCCAGTTGTTTTTGATTCATTTATATTGTTACTGCATATATCTATGTAGTTGAACACCTGCTGTTTTGTAGATTCATTTATCCTTGTAGCCTTGTTCTGTCCACTGTTCTAGTCGAGTGACTTTGGGGACAGTGTTGTTTCACTATTTTGGTTACTTGTACATTGAGTTGAATCCAGCTTAAACGCTCGGGTTTGACCTTGTGCTCGTGTTGTGAACTTTCATTAAGCTTTTGTGTATTTCATCACTGTAGTGGCGAGGCAGTGCACGCGTGCGTGTACTGCAGCCCTATTAGTATTGATGTTTTAAGTGGTATTTCAATTGCTTGAATTGTTTTGTGTGTTCAATTCAATATTTTGAAATTGTATTCTGATTTGGTTTGATTTGATCATTTTGTGATTTTCTAATTATCTATAGATAATTAGATTATGAGTTTCTAATTATTTATTTAATAATTGGATTTTGTTGTTAATTGATGTTTAGGCAATTCTGTGGTTTTCATATTGTCTTCATCGAAAATCGTTTTTATTTATCTTTGTTGATGATTTGAATTTGTTGATTTGTTGTTTAACACTGTTTCGTGTTATATCTACCGTTATCCGATTCTCATATTGAAGAGTTGGATATACGAGATTTATTGTGACTGTCGTCTATTTGATTATTAAATTATTATTGCTTCCGTGCATTAATAACTGAGTTTGAATTAGACTGACTCGTGTATTATTTTCTTTTGAATTTAATACTCGGGTCAGACCGAGTTATTACAGGTTGTAGATATCTTGCTTTGGGTTGCTTCTTGAGCTATGAAGTCTCTTCATATCTTTTGGAGTAGTCGTCGTCATTTTGTAGTAGTCAGTGTATCTGATCTGGGTTGATATGTATTCATGTATATTATTCGATAATGTACTTGTATATATAACTTCCAGAGTCGACAGTTGTAGTTGTATCATATGTATTGTATTAAATGTATTGTAACTGCCTTTAGTTATATATATATGAGATTTGATATTAGCTGTGTTCCGCATTTAGCTTATCTGTGTCATTATTTTATATATACTATCCTAAACTATTATGAACCGTCATAGTTCGTTTTATACTAGAATTGGGTATGTCGATGGGAGTAATAACCAGAGATGAAATAAATATACCACTCCTATCGAGGTAACCAATACTAGTGTGATGCCTAACTACGGATGGCCGCTCCTATCCAGCCTTATTCTTCGTAATAACAGACAGTATTTCTTTTAATACTCTTTGTTATTGTGAGCATAGAGGTGGGGCGTCACAATTGGTATCAGAGCGAGGGGTTTATGGACATAATATATAACATAACTTAGATGGAACATGTGTTGCAACTATTGTTGATGTTTTGTTTGTGCTTTGAGTCAAAACTAAAGTTTTGAAATTATAATGAAATTTTTAAATATCTTTGTTTAAAAATAAAAGTGAAACTGTGTTTTGATGATTGAGTAATTTGTGTTCTATTTATCAGAATGCGCAGCGGAAACAGTGATTGTCTTCGCCGTGTACGGCTGATAACCTTTTTGATTTAAAAATCAAAATATGAAAATGAAATAAAATTTCATTGTGTTGTTACATGGATGTGTTTATTTTGTTTTCTTTGAAAATTTCGAATCCGATTTGAGGATCCGAAGCGATTGCTGTTATGTGATTTTGTTGAGATTTTGCTGTTTTAAATTATCTTCATTGAAGATATAATCTAGTAATTTCTTTGTTCATTTTGTAGTGTACGTGAAGATTTGAGTTGCACGTTACTACATTAATTTTACGTTGAACCGGTGTTTGGTTTGAACGTATTTAGTTGCCGTTATTTTTATAACGGGATTTTTACACTGGTGCTAAATTTTTGAAGCACGGTGTTTTGTTGACATTTGTAATGAATGAAAATTCACTGGTATTATATTTTGATGCGAATTATTTTGATGAGATTTTGATGTTTAAAAATTACTGTCGCTTTGACTTCAGTAACCGTCAAATTTAAAGTGGATTTTCAAGCGGTTATTCTGCAATGCTGATTTTGAGATCCGATTTTATGGTGTTTTGGGAAGTACAATTTCCTTTTCGAAATTGCTACTGATATTGCTGTTTTAATCACGTGTTTGAAAATTGTTTTTAAAATAAAATTGTTTTCAAAAAATTTGCAGTTTGCGCTTTCGAAAGAATGAGGAAGCGATTTAAATGCTTCAGCAAAATTGAGGACTATGAACCCTCATTTTTACTGATTCGCTTAATTCCGCACTTGTCCGTTTGAGAACGTAAAATGTATTTATTTAAAATACACAATTTTGCACTTTCAAGGAAACGATGAAGAGAATCAAACGATTTAGTAAAACACGTGGTATGGGACATGTGCATTTGCTATTTCGGTTAATTCCGGACTCGTTAATTGAAACATCTGCTGTTTGATGATTCTGATGATTTTGTGTGCTTTCGAGCCACTATGTTGGACCTTCGGGTCATCTGCTGGACCTTCGGGTCATTTGTTGGGCTTTCGGGCCACTCTGCTGGACCTTCGGGTCATTTGTTGGGCTTTCGGGCCACTTTGAGGACCTTCGGGTCAAATACCAGTACTAGACCTTCGGGTCATCTGATGGGCGCCAAAAATTTATAGTACTTGGTAGGCTTCGATCATTTGTTGATGTACGTGCGGCGTAGCTAAAACTCGCCATCTGATGGGATCGATCCAACCTTTTATGTTGATTTTCTAGAGTATCTTAATTGATTTGTAGATATTTGTTGTTTCTAATTATCTGTAGGTAATTAGATATTTGCTGATTTGAGTTCTGATTATCGTTTTTGATAATTAGATATTTGTTGATTTGAGACTTCTGATTATCGTTTTTGATAATTAGATATTTGTGATTTCTGATTATCGTTTTTGATAATTAGATATTTGTTGATTTGTGATTTCTGATTATCGTTTTTGATAATTAGATATTTGTTGATTTGAGATTTCTGATTATCGTTTTTGATAATTAGATATTTGTTGATTTGTGATTTCTGATTATCATTTTTGATAATTAGATATTTGAGATTTCTGATTATCATTTTTGATAATTAGATATTTGAGATTTCTGATTATCGTTTTTGATAATTAGATATTTGTTGATTTGTGATTTCTGATTATCATTTTTGATAATTAGATATTTGAGATTTCTGATTATCGTTTTTGATATTTAGATATTTGTTGATTTGTGATTTCTGATTATCATTTTTGATAATTAGATATTTGTTGATTTGTGATTTCTGATTATCATTTTTGATAATTAGATATTTGAGATTTCTGATTATGTTTTTGATAATTAGATATTTGTTGATTTGTGATTTCTAATTATAATTTTTGATAATTAGATATTTGTTGATTTATGATTTCTGATTATCGTTTTTGATAATTAGATATTTGAGATTTCTGATTATCGTTTTTGATAGTTAGATATTTGTTGATTTCTGATTTCTGATTATCATTTTTGATAATTAGATATTTGAGATTTTTGATTATCGTTTTTGATAATTATATATTTGTTGATTTGTGATTTCTGATTATCATTTTTGATAATTAGATATTTGAGATTTTTGATTATCGTTTTTGATAATTAGATATTTGTTGATTTGTGATTTCTGATTATCATTTTTTATAATTAGATATCTGTTGATTTGTGATTTCTGATTATCGTTTTTGATAATTAGATATTTGAGATTTTTGATTATCGTTTTTGATAACTAGATATTTGAGATTTTTTATTATCGTTTTTGATAATTAGATATTTGTTGATTTGAGATTTCTGATTATCGTTTTTGATAATTAGATATTTGTTGGTTTGAGATTTCTGAGTATCGTTTTTGGTAATTGGATGTTTGTTGTTCTTTACTATCTGGTTGATGACTAGATATTTGGGATTTTGCGATCTGTGATTTGTGTTTTCTAATAAATATTGCTGATAATTGTATTTATTCAGTTTTGATTGTTTTCTAATTATCTATTTGATAATTAGATTTTGTTGAGAATTTGTGAATTTCTTTTATGGAATTAAAAGATTTCTTTGGCGTTTGTGTTCTCGACCTCTATTTTTCTAGCTTAACCAGTTTATGTTAGAAAAATAATTGTTATTGACGACTTTAATTATGAAAATTGCGGGGATGCAATTTTTATAAGGAGGGGAGTCTGTAACAACCCGGGGTTTAGTAACAATTAATTATCGTCAAATGACGTTTAAATTGGTTGTTGATTGCTGTTTGGAATTTTTAATCGGGTTTAAATTCTTTTAAATATTTGTTAAGGGATTATATGGGCTTTAAAATTTTGGCCACGTTTCTTTTGTTTGGGGGCGGTGATAAATATCAAGCATATAACCGGTTCCTCTTTCACTTTTGATTGCTAACCCTAAAACAAAATAAACGAACGA
Source organism: Allium fistulosum (assembly GCA_030737815.1). Classification (NCBI taxonomy): domain Eukaryota; kingdom Viridiplantae; phylum Streptophyta; class Magnoliopsida; order Asparagales; family Amaryllidaceae; genus Allium; species Allium fistulosum. Next base: position 1,032,551,328 of record CM060901.1, read on the forward strand.
AATTAAAAATGGCGGCACGATTTCGTTCTCGTTCGTTCCTCTCTGAAAATTAGGGCTTGTGAGAATTTTCAAAGCCGCGCCTTTTGTTGATTGATTAATGGAAATTCTCGTGTAGCTCTTGATTGATTGTTTCTTCTTCGTTGCTCACTTCGGCTGCTTTGATGATTGATCGAGGTCGGCTGATGGATCTGGGGTTCTTCGAAGCAAAGGTGAGTGACACTCCACTCACATCTTAATTCAAACTTAGCGTTATGCTTTGCGTTCGATTGGTTTCGTCGTTGATGATTTCTGACTAGATTTTGATTTGGTTCGATTTCTTGTTTTTGGTATCATGGCACTGTTTCGTATGGGTGTTGATGATGGTTATTTGTTCGATTCTTGGTTGGCTTCGGCTTTGACTCATAGTCGATCTTTGATTTCTCGGCTTGAGTTTGTGACGTTTGACTTTGTCGAATTTGTATATTTTTGACTTGATTCCACGGCATTGATTTCTGACTTGGTTATCACGGTATTGATTTCGAACTTGATTTTGGTTTCGTGAATATCTCTTGCGCTTGTTGACAGTGATAATCTTTGACTTGTTCACTTTGTAATTCCAGCTTCACTGATGAGGCTTGAATTTCTGGCCCCTGAGTACTTCGGCTCTGGCCATCTTTGTATTAGTGCTTGTCTTGGTTTCTCTTGTACTTTGGTGAAGTGATTATTGTCTCTGTACAATTGTTGCTTCCCTGACCTGTGCACATTGTTGCCTTAATTCTGGCCATTCTTTGGTCAAAACTGGTCATTTTGTATTCATTTGGAATTGTGTTTTTATCATGTATTTTTGGATATTGGTCGAGTTCATTTGTTTCAGTGTCATGTGTAATTGTGCATTCTGGTTTGTATGTTTTGTACTTGGTGGAGTTCATTTGCATTGTGCACTTGCGTAAGTGGTGTCACTGCATTTGAAATATGTTCTTCATTATTGAGGCTGGTGTAGTTGTCATATATGCAGCTGCTTTGATTCGACCAGCTCACTGTTGGGTTTGCATTTTGTACCACTAGTGTTCATGTAGCTCATTTTGCATTCATATTGTTCTTTATGTATCACTGTATATGCTGTTTACTTTGTTATCGAGTTGCTTTATAAGACTACACTTGATTTTAGTGGGGTTTTGACCCTGCATATACACTTTGATGTTGCCCTACATACATGTTCATCATGTATTTTACTGTATTGGTTCATGTATATATATGCAGTTTCACACTTTGTGTCATCTGGACTTGAGAGCGGGTTCAATCAGCTAGCTTGAGTTGCTTTGGGTTTCTGGTATTTGACATTGTTTATGTTTTCCTGCTCTTTGATCAATTTGGATTTGCCATGTTGCGACAGTTTTGGTTGCTGTCATTCTGTGGTTGCTGTTAACATGGATCAACGGTTCATGTTGCAGTAATACTCCTTTCATTCTGGTTCACTTCGAATTGATCTCGAGTTGGTGCCAGTTGTTTTTGATTCATTTATATTGTTACTGCATATATCTATGTAGTTGAACACCTGCTGTTTTGTAGATTCATTTATCCTTGTAGCCTTGTTCTGTCCACTGTTCTAGTCGAGTGACTTTGGGGACAGTGTTGTTTCACTATTTTGGTTACTTGTACATTGAGTTGAATCCAGCTTAAACGCTCGGGTTTGACCTTGTGCTCGTGTTGTGAACTTTCATTGAGCTTTTGTGTATTTCATCACTGTAGTGGCGAGGCAGTGCACGCGTGCGTGTACTGCAGCCCTATTAGTATTGATGTTTTAAGTGGTATTTCAATTGCTTGAATTATTTTGTGTGTTCAATTCAATATTTTGAAATTGTATTCTGATTTGGTTTGATTTGATCATTTTGTGATTTTCTAATTATCTATAGATAATTAGATTATGAGTTTCTAATTATTTATTTAATAATTGGATTTTGTTGTTAATTGATGTTTAGGCAAAATTTTGGTTTTCATATTGTCTTCATCGAAAATCGTTTTTATTTATCTTTGTTGATGATTTGAATTTGCTGATTTGTTGTTTAACACTGTTTCGTGTTATATCTACCGTTATCCGATTCTCATATTGAAGAGTTGGATATACGAGACTTATTGTGACTGTCGTCTATTTGATTATTAAATTATTATTGCTTCCGTGCATTAATAACTGAGTTTGAATTAGACTGACCCGTGTATTATTTTCTTTTGAATTTAATACTCGGGTCAGACCGAGTTATTACAGGTTGTAGATATCTTGCTTTGGGTTGCTGCTTGAGCTATGAAGTCTCTTCATATCTTTTGGAGTAGTCATCGTCATTTTGTAGTAGTCAGTGTATCTGATCTAGGTTGATATGTATTCATGTATATTATTCGATAATGTACTTGTATATATAACTTCCAGAGTCGACAGTTGTAGTTGTATCATATGTATTGTATCAAATGTATTGTAACTGCCTTTAGTTATATATATATGAGATTTGATATTAGCTGTGTTCCGCATTTAGCTTATCTGTGTCATTATTTTATATATACTGTCCTAAACTATTATGAACCATCGTAGTTCGTTTTATACTGGAATTGGGTATGTCGATGGGAGTAATAACCAGAGATGAAAATAAATATACCACTCCTATCGAGGTAACCAATACTAGTGTAAGGCCTAACTACGGATGGCCACTCCTATCCAGCCTTATTCTTCGTAATAACAGACAGTATTTCTTTTAATACTCTTTGTTATTGTGAGCATAGAGGTGGGGCGTCACACATTGGGTTCATCTCCTAGCTAGGGGCAGTTTTGAGGGATAAATGGTGGGTTGAAAAGAAACTGTGGTAAGCTTTTACAATCTATTGTTAAAGGTCATTTGATTCATCTAATTTTTTCTGATCTTAGTGGTGGCTCATTTCAAAATATCATCTATGTTTATGGACCAAATTCTAAATTGGATCATAGGGTTCTTTGGAGTGAGTGTCTAAAGTTTAGATCACTTCCTCTAGGTCCTTGGGTGTTGGGCAAAGATTTCAATATCACTAGAATTTTAGGAGAACGAACTCGAGAAGGATATTTTTCAGCTATAGAAGAATTTGATAAATTCATTATTAATAACAATTTAATTGAACTATAGTTAAATAATAGACGGTTCACTTGGTTGAATAAAAAGGATGATCCATCGATGGACCTTTTAGATACATTTTTTTTATCAGTGATAAAATATAAGATAAATATCATGTTTGTAAGGTAGTTAGGCTTTTGAGTATTTACTCGGATAATTGTCCAATTATTTAATCATGCAATAACCAAAATAATAGAAATAAAATTTTAGATTCAAAAAAATATGGTTGTTAGAAAATAATTTTTTAGAATTAATTGAAAATAAATGGTTTTCTCTAAGCAGATATAATTATATATTTTCGAGAAATTCAACTAAAATATTTGTAAATAAAATTAGAGATTTAAGAATTTTTCTTAAGAAATGGAATAAAGATGTTTTTGGTAATATTAGAATTAAAAAGGATAGATTACTAAATGAGATTTTAAAGTTGAATAAAATAGAAGAAATCGGGAATTTAAATATTGCAAAGAAATATGTGCTTTCAAATTTAAAAGACGAATTAAATAAAATTCTAACACAAGAAGTAATGTAGAAACAAAGATCTAGAATTCAATGGATGGATAAGGGTGATATGAATACTACTTTTTTCATAAAGTAGCAAATGGTAGAAAACATAATAACACTATTAAATCTATTTTAATTAATAATATTGAGATTATTGACCAATAAGAATTAAATGAGACATTTACTAACTATTATAAAGAAATTTTTGGAACTAAAAATAAGCATAGGATTAGAGCTAATTGGAATGAGTTATATCCTAATGACACCACAGTTGATTTACATGGACTTGATTCTCCATTTACGGAAGAGGAAATTTTGGGTATAAAAGATATGCTAAAAGATAAATCACCTAGCCCTGATGAGTTTCTTATATTATTTTATGAAATTTTTTGGTGTGTTTTAAAATATGATTTAATTAATATTTTTAACAAACTTTATAATGCTTAATTACAATTAGGTAGGTTTAATTTTGCTAACGTAATCTTGTTACATAAGAAAATAGTGCAAATGAGTTAAAAGATTTCAAACCTATTTCACTATTAAATTGTTCTTTCAAAATCAATTCTAAGGTTTTAGTTAATAGGTTAGACACTAAAATGAATGAATTAACTGATATTACTAAAACTACATTTAATAAAGATAGAATAATAACATGTGTGCACTTCTAAAACTTGATTTTGCAAAACTTTAGATTCAATTGATTGGGATTTTCTTAAGGACTTATTATGGATAAGGGGTTTTAGTATTAGATGGGTGAGTTGGATTATTCTTTATTAAAACTGGAAATTCAAGTATTATGGTTAATGGTATTGTAACAACCCAAAAAATTTAACATTTTGATTGGGAATATTTAATTTATTTAGATATTCAAATTTGATTTGAATTAATAAATACTACGAAAATCAATTGTTAATAAAATGACTTAATTTTTAATGATGTATTTTTAAATGAATTTCTAGAATTGTTCTATAGTTATTAATTTGGAAAATATTTAAGTTATTATTTGACATATTTTTTGGCAAATGTTGGTATTTTTGAAATTTTACAAAATAAATTAACTAGTGTATTTTATTGATGTTTTGTGATCATGTCACATTTTTGTGCGAGATCGTTTTTTTATTTTTGTCGTTCGCTGTTCGTACATGAATGTGATACTGTGTAGCGTTATAACATAAATTTAACTCAACACTTAGACTATTCACTGATTTTTCCATTTTTCCCTCTTTCTCTTTTCTCTCTTTCCCTTTTCATTTTCATTTCAGTAAACATGAAAATGGCCTCCACTTTTAAAAAATTAAAATCAAAAGCTAGGATTTGCTAAAAATCATGAAATTAGATTTGTTGAACTTGTAAGGAAGAGTCTTTGAATTTATGCAAGATTAAGGGGTGCAACATTGTTTGGAGATGTTCGACGTTAAGGTTGAAAACTAGGGTTTTGGTTTTGAGCAGATTTAGGCAGAATTAGCACAAACGGAGGTTGGCGTGGGTTTGTGGAGGAAAATGGCATCTTGCGATTGAATTTGGTGGTATGCGATGTGGGTTTGGGGCATGTGACATTTTTTTTGAGGGGTGGAAGGGAGCAGGTCGCGTTTTGAAAAGGGGAACGAGCTTGGTCTCGTTGGGTCGGTTGCGGAGCTCTCGTGATGTGGAGCACGTAGGAACTCTCGAATTTTGATTTCATTGACCGTGGTTGGAGATGTGGCGTGTATGCACCGTGAAGGTGGGCGTGCGTGTATAGGAGGGAAGTGATTGAGGATTGGGGAAGAAAGGATTTGGAAGGGTAATTTGTTTAAGTGAAGTAATTAGTGTAATTAATTATTTTAACTAATTTAAAATTTTATAAAATCAAAATCTTCATCATACGAGGTCCAATCGAGATACGATCTTTTGTCTTGCACTCGTAGGAGCGTTATCCATGCACTGGAATTGATTTCGTCAAGTTTGGAGCAAGTAGAATTTTGATCTTAAATTGAACGCCATTCAATTTTAGATCGAACTGGAACACGTAAGCGTCATTTGGAATTTTGGTGAGTCATCTTACCTTTGGATAAACACTATATGATATATAATAGATATAAATTATTGTTTGCATGCTTGAATGATTTATTGGTTTGGTTTGGTTGAATTTTCATTTTTTAAAACGGATGACATATAAAATAAAATACAGGTAATACGGATAATTTTATAGAGGGATTCGGATTCCATGCCATTGTTGATGTTAATTTCATTTATATACTTATGTTATAAATTGTTGAATGTCAAAGCTTGGTAGTTTGACCTTATTTGATATGACTTTGATATGTAGAAAAGTTGAACTCTTTTACTATAGATCACTAAAAGCGCTTCTTATTTGATGTGGTAACTTTCGACCTCATTATAGTAATTTTAAAAATACTATTATTTGCTGTTCCGATTTGAAATTAGTTTTGATTCGGAGAATGATTTTAAAATGTGACTTTTGGAATTTTCGATGGTATTTTGTTTAGAAATGGGTTTTGAACTTCTCTGTTTTATTTTAACCTTTTATTTGTCTTGTCTAACATATATAAATGTTTTAAAAATATTTTGAGAAGTATCTATTTTACCAAAAAGTTAATATAATGTTTATTATGAAGGAAAAGGGGGAATTTATCTTTTATAATTTAGTGATTCTATTTTAAATGACAATAGAAATATTTAGGAATAAATATTGGGAAAACGCTTTATAAGAATTGTTGTATAGGAAGACAGATTTATAAATGGTATTTTATAAATAAAAGCATAGATTTATAAATGGGATTTTATAAAGGGAAGTGATATTATTTTTGATAAATTAGAAAATAAATCACATTTGTGAATTTATAGTGATATATGGAATGATCGCTTTATGAAACGTATCTAGTCTGATTTTGGAACCGAAGATTTGTGATAAGTATATAAGATTAAAAATTAGGATATTTATAAAGAAGTTTTATAAAAAGAAAAGAGATTTATAAAAGAAGTTTTATAAAGGAGATTTATTAAAGGAGTTTTACAAAGGAGATTTACAAAAGAAGTTCTGTAAATAAAAAGGAGTTTTATAAGGAAGATTTATAAAAGGAGTTTCATAAAAATAAAAAGGAGATTTATAAAATAATTTGTAATTATAAAAGAAATTTATATAAAGGAATTTTATAAAAGGAAATGAGGTTTAATGTCCATAAATGATCATTTTTAATTATGTTAGTATGGAAAGTATTCTTTTCATACTTAACACCAAATCCCAAGGTATGGAAACTCGTCTCTATTTGTGAGAATTAAGAATGTATGTCGAGGTAAGAATAGTTCTCTAACTTGTCTGACTTCATTGTTAATCGAGAGATAGTACAAGTTTGAAATCGAAAAGTAATGGCAGGTATATTTGGTCTAGTGTCCATACAATCGATTTACTTACACCAAAAGGATAATGTTTTGGATTTATAGTAAATAGTGTTTTTAAATGAAATTTGTTTTTGACCTATTAAATGTGATTTTGGGAAAAAAAAGGGAAACCTTTCTTAGGAATATGAATATACTTATACCATTGATATAAGTATATCAAGATGTTTTCGAAGTATTGAAAAGAGTAGAGAGGGTTTGTGAATATATCTTTTGTAAAAGATATTTTAATACGAATATGTGAAAGGAGATTTTAATTAATGAAAGCATTAATTAAAGAGGCTTACGGTTGCTTATGTACTTAACCATGGTTGGTTTCCATATAGAGTTAAATCTATGATTGGATTTTTTGTTTATTTGATAGTTAAACAACCGACTATCAAATCTTGACCAATTTTGAAACTATCATTTGTTTATTCGGAGAGACCGGCATCGAATAAGTATGAATTATCCGAAAACCACTTCGACTGACATAAGCGTTCGAATTAGAGACATCTTTGAAGATGATGGGATCGAAGATGGAGTTATTTGAAGCACAAGGGCTACTAGTCCTAAGAATGATTCCAAAAAGGATGCAGGAAGTAGTTCATATCCTAAACAACTTGAATGAATGAATGCTGGCAGTGCATTTTTGCCTAGAGGGCAGTGTTAGTATTCCAAGTGGAATTTTCTAAAATGGTAAAACGTAGCCTCAAGCCTCACACCTAGTAATGAATAAAACAAAGGATATGCTTCAAGGTTATGGGGTTCGCTACCACTATGGTCATCACCTGTATCTAGTTCGATATTCTCATATTATGTATGCTTGTGGCCATGGAAACTGTTTATCAAAGACAACCAGGGTGAGGACACATTCGGTACTATCCAAGAAGGGGTAGACCGGTCCTGATTTGTAGAGGGTCCCGACAAGGCCCTACCCTAGTGGCATTGTCATTGATGGAATCCACTTTCCAATACGTGCTTACGGACTTAGTTATATACCAAATATGTTGGAACATGAGATGCAAGCATTTAAGCAATGTTATATATTTATTTTAAACCCTAAACATTATTATAATATAAAAAAATGCTAATAAAAATGGTTTGGTTACCGTAAGGTAAAAACTCGTCTGTATTTATGTGCAGCATGGTCTTACGGGATATCTTTATTTTTGAAAGGTTTTATAACATCAAAAATCCATATGATTTGAGTTTCTCACGCTGGTTTACCAGATTGATCTGGGCATTATATTGTTATAATTCTTAGGTCAGCTGAGCATATTTTTAGATTTAGTTATGGATGCTTTAGAACTTTAGGAGACGAGTTGGATGCCTTCAAGACATATTCACATATCTTTAATTTCCGCTGCATTTGTTGCTTTGTATTTATGAGCATTTGCGAGGACAGGTTGTTATAACCGTCCAGGCCGATGATATGTTAGTTTACTTTGATTGATGTATGTATATAAAACTTTTCTTTTGTAAAGATATGTTGGATTCTATATATTACTTGTCACGATGTGAGATTCTACTCTGTCTTTTCTTTCTTTTACGCACCAATCTGTCTTTCCAAAACTTGGGTGCTCGGCACGTGAATACCGTGGATGTATTAGTGTCGACCTTTGAGGAACGAAAAGGCCAATCATTAAAGCGTGATATCAGAGCTTAGGTTGAGCGAACACCTACGCTTTGGTGAGGTAAACTCATTAGAGATAGGGTTATTAAAACCCTAGAATGAGTTTGAGTGTATACGTACATAAAAGCGCGTATTTGTTAGTGCTATAAAAATATTTTATATTGTGATGATTGATCTATTGAATGGTTTATGAAATATGCTCGATACAGAAGGAACAACTGTATCTAGGGATTTCTAAACACTTAAACAAGGAAAACCGACATAGTATTGTTTTAAAAATTGCTAAATGGACTAATTTTAAATAGGATTATATTTTATATATAAAAGAATAATTTTCAAAAATTGATCTAGTTATTTAGGATGTGTTTGTATGTTAGGAAGTGAACTCCAAATAAACTCCAAGACTGTCTCTATAGTAATACAAGTACTGGTATAGCTTCACAGTGCTACATAGCAAAATATAAGTGATAGTAAGCTCCAAATACAGATATATAAAAACGTACCTCTTGTTCGTACTCCATACAGCTCCATGCCCTATCCAGACCCATTATCCCTAATCTTCTCATTCAAGAGTACTCGAGATAATAAGAAGCAAAGCAAAAAACCTCGGGTCAGACAATAGTTTGGTATGAGCGATTCTCATCTTAAAATTGCTATAAAAGCCATATATAGTAAATAAGGGCATAGGGTATGAAGAACCATACCTAATCTGTCCCTACATCCAAAGAGTTAGCATATAAAGTCTAATATATGTTAATATACTACCACAACCATATAAGTGTACTGCAGTCAAAGTATAGTGTCCAGTGTCTAGGCATATAGTTGAAAATACCTACATCGTGTGACACCCAAAAGTGATAAACAACCATGGTAAACATAACATCTATTAAACAATCCTCACAATCACTCATGTGCATTCAATATATGATAACTCGTATGGAACAATCGCAAACCAAGGACCCAATCGAAATCTCGGCTTTATTGATGCTCGAATCCATGCTACTCCAAAAGGTTAGGAACCAGGCCCACAATCACAAAAGTCCAGGGTAATCTACTATCGCAAGATCTGGACACTATCATAAATCTAGGTGGGCATCCCTACATACCCTTTCTTTACGAGCACACTAGAAACCCATGAGTCATCAATGATCCCTTTACACGCGTCTCCATAATGGAGCCCAATCGTTATTTCATCCTAGCTATCCCCACCGTAGAACATAGTCACAAATTCTACTCGCAAGCCCCATCGTTGAACTTTCCCTTGTGGATCACTGTCATGACTCCCATCGTTAAGTCATCACCTTGAAAACGCGTCTAGACACCCATCGTAAATCATAGAGCCATCGTACTATGCTCCTGAAGTCATTACATCAAAGCATTACGCCATCGCTTCCTCTGTTGTCGCACAGAATCCAAGGCCATCCCGAGTTGTTTGGGGTCATCCAGTTTATCCCCAATTCACCCACAAAAGCCTCGAAGCAAGTCATGAATAGCCCCGAAGCACCACCTCTCCAAACTCGAAGTTCACCAACTTCCCATCTTTGTCCGGTCCTTCCTGTGCTCAGCCTAAAACTACTAGACAAACGCAACACCAAACACTGTCTCCTGTTTAGTCTTCGGGCATAGCACCACTAGATAGGAATTCCTGTCCAGTCTCCTATAACATTACCGGACAACAAATGTTGTCTGGTCCACATTGACACCATTGGACAACAAATGTTATTCGGATTCATAGTTTATTAGGGGTTTATTTTGGAGTCAATACGAAATATTGTATCATCCCAAGAGAGAGATCTAAGGCCAAGCTTTGGTCGATTTCATTGCTGAGTTCACCACTCAGGATAATGACAGAAAGGAAGATATAAAGTATAGTGCTCAATTGAAGTTGTGCACAGACGGAGCATCCAATGATCGTTGCTCGGGGTAGAGGTGGTTTTGGTAACCCCTAAGGAATGACAAGTTTGCTATGCCCTAAAACTCAAGTTCCCCACAACTAACAATGAAGCCGAGTATGAAGCGCTAATCGTGGGACTCAATATGGCAAAAGAATCAGGGGTCAAAATTTTACACATTTATAATGACTCCCAGTTGATGATTTGCCTGGTGAGGAAAGAATTCTAGGCCAAGAGAGCAAGACTAGCCCCTTATCTGACAAAGGTTCTGGAACTGCTCAATAAATTTGAGTATTATACGATAACACAAATCCCAAGTGAGGTAAACATGAAAGTCGATTCAGCTAAGCTGGCTAGTTCGAGGATGCACAACTCAAGGGTTTGGTTCCAGTAGAGGTATTATCGGCTCTGAGCATTGACAAAATGGAGGTTGATTATATCTTAGAGGCTAAATGTGAGAGGGAATCATTGATGACTCTAATTAAAGAGTATCTATCGAAGGGAACCCTTTCGGATGGAAAAAATAAACAAAGAGAATACCTATGTAGAGCTCCATGGTTTATTGTTCAGGATGGAGTATTGTACAAAAGAAGGTTCTTTATTCCCCTGCCGTGGTGTGTCGCTAATGATGAAGGTAAAAAGATCCTTGCTGATGCTCACGAAGGAGCATGTGGCGATCATGCTTGGGGGTAAACAATGGTGAAGAAGATTCTTTGCTATGGTTATTTTTGGCTGATTATAAACAGAGATGCAGCAAATTACATCAGAAGGTGTGATCGATGCCAAAGATTCACAAAAATCCTTAAAGCCCCACCAATAGAGAGTACACAGATGGTTAGCCCATGGTTATTTGCAGTATGAGGAATCGATATTATTGATGTGCTACAAATGTCGAAAGGCAGAGCAAAATACGCCATTGTTGCAGTTGATTATTTCATGAAATATGCTAAAGCGGAATTGCTCGCTACAATTACCACAAAGAAGGTGATTAATTTCATAGTCAGGAACATTATCTATCGATTTGAGATTCCATAAACAACCATTTCGACAAAGGGACCCAATTTAACAGCATGGAATTCAAGAAATTTTGCAGCAAATATTGGATAGAGAAAAGATTTTCGAAGGTAGCATATCCACAGATGAATGGACAAGTGGAGGCAGTAAATGAGATTATCAAGTCCATCCGGAGGAAACTATTGGTAAAGGCCAAGGGCAAGTAGGTCGACAAATTACCATTAGCATTTTGCACTTACCAAACAACCCATAAGTCTGCAATCGGTCATACTCCATTCACTTTGGCCTACGAATCAGGGGCCATGATCCCGATCAAATTGGAAGTGCCTTCTCATCGCTTAAATTTAACTTTGTATATATTTAGTCAATTCTGATGTAACAAGATAGAATCTATCATTTTTTTCTACGGATATAAAACAAATTGGCTTTTGGGGATCGATGAATCTGTATTCTCATTAGCCTAATCATATGTTGTGAATAATAGCAAAATCAAATAATTTACATGTGTATAATGCAGGTATGCAGGTGCCCAGAGATAGGTACCAGCTAAGCTTTGCGGTCCAAGATTGGACTTAAGGAATAATATTGTTCCAGGTATCCGGAGATAGGTATCAATCAACTCCTCCAACCTATGATTTGGGTATGGGAGTATAAACACTTAAGGATGATACGAGACAGTATACCCTGAAAGCTTTCGCACGAAGTTCGGCAAAGCATGACCCCATGCATAGAGAATGGCAAGGAAAACGGTCAATAACTGGAGTTTAGAAAAGCATGATCACTTGCCTACAAAATGGCAAGGCCAATGATCAATGTACGAAGTTAGGTGAGATCTAATACAAATGTCCAGAGATAGATGTTACAGTGCTTAGAAGATGACGTTCCATTTGCTTAGCCCCATAAATAGGGCACATACGATCAACACTCATAACTAAGTGAGATTGGGTAAAACGTCTACGAAGTAGACATTCAAAACACCGCTCAAGGTGACCATTCTCGGTCGATGCCCAGAGATTGGCGAGACCAAACTTAGATGCCTAGAGGTGGATACCCAAAACATTACTCTCCTAAAACAGAAAATGATATAGACTCCATCGCCATCACAAGTCGAATGAAACTCGAATAAAGATAAGTGCAAGCTATTAAGTTAGCTAAATGAAAACATTTCTTAATATATAAACAGATAGATACAAGATTTGGAAAGAAACAAATCTATTCTTTATTAAAAAACTTCCTTAACAAAAAGCGAGGGCTACACCCACACAGCATTAACCTACTTACACAGGTTCGAAGCTAAACAAAAAGTAACAAAGGAACAAAAGCAAATGCACAACTAAGTTTTCTTCCTCCTCCTTTTCTCCTTTCATCCCTCTCCAGAAGAATGAGCACCAAACGTACTTTGTTTCTTTTTTCTTGCTCCTCTACCTTAATCTCTTTTGGAAAATAGCCCTTTGGGTCTTTCTCCCAATCAAGTGCATCCCTAGAGACTCAGGAGGCACGTCCTGAACACCTTTAGAAGTGGAAATGGTAACGAGAGTGAAGATAGATCTCATGGGCAGTGAGAAGGACATAGGAGGAGGAACGTCGTCAAAATTTTTCTTTCTTAATCTCCTTAATCAGCATGGCCTGAGATAGTTACATCTCTAGCATCATAGGCTTAGATGAGTGTTCAACAACTGCAAGTAATAACAATGCCTTCATCTCCTTAGGCCCCTTGAAGCTCACCCGCGGTCTCCTTTTCTAGAGCATGGATCTTTTCTGCATCGAGATCAACGGAAAAGTTAATTGGAGGAGTTGGAGTCAGGTTAGGAGCAGATACAATGATAGATTTGGTTTTCATGGCACATGTCCCCATCAACGAGCTTCCTTCGGGCAAAGGGAAGATCAAAGGTTGACCTTAAACATGAAAAACGGAGAAGTAGAGATTATAGACGTGAACCGGTGTCATATGAGCTTGTTAATACCTCAATTATTGATTTTGATGACAACAAACATAAAAATATAGATATAATGTTTTGCCAAGTTATATAGTATATAGTGCAGAATATTACACAGATGTTGAATCGAAGTCTGTACAGTATAAAGACTCAAGAGATAGACATGAAGATTCATGAGTTCAAAGACCAAGATATGAAGATCTCAAGATTATAATTTAATATATAGAGTCATAGCATATATTGTTAAAGTCCTTTATAACAAACTTTGATCTCTATCTCCAATTTTCTAATCTTTTATATTTTTAACCAAAATATATTTCAAAATACTTTATATAAGTTTTTCAAAGTTCAAAATGTCTATAAACTATGTTCAAACTATTTTATGAAGTATCAAATTATGTTACATAGTATAGGATTTTCAAAACAAATTAAAAGAAAATAGTTTTATTTTTTAACAAGCATATGATGACATATATGCATATGGTATATTGACATACATGCTACCAATTGGTTTTTCAAATTTTGAAAGGAAGTTTCTATTTGTTGCAACTCTTCACGAATGAATACATCTTTTCATTTTCTTTATAAAGGGAGTGTAAAAAAAATTTGATAACTAATTACACACTTTCTTCCCACTTCTTACTCTCTTGAAAATTCCATTGGAAAATATATTCAAATCTTTTCAAAATCATATAAAATCAATATACTTCTTTGAATTGATTCAATACTACTTTCTTACTATTTTGGAAACATATTTCTCTCTCTCTCAATTCAAAGATCAAAGTGTTATCCATGAGATTATAGGGCCATTATATCCAAAGTACAAGAATTTATCTTTGGAAAACTATCAACTCTATTTTTTATTTGCTTGAGTGTGCTTGTAGCCCATCCAAATCAAGTGGGTGTGCTTAGTAGCTCGAAAATTTAGTGGGTGTACTTATAGCCAAGTCAAATCAAGTGAGTCTACTATGAGCTCGAAAATTAAGAAGGGTGTGTCTCGTAACCTCGAAATCGAGATTGTATTTGGGTTTGCTTTCTACACGGTTAAAGATTGGCATTTGAAAATAAATTTGTATGAGCAATTGTACGAAACTGGATGTAGGAGAAATCTGAACCAGTATAAAATCCATGTTGTTAGCTCTCTTACTTTTTAATTTACCATTCTTATTTTCTCTGTGATTGCATCTGCGATTGATTGTTAGTATAATTTTGTGTTGTTAATTTGTGATTTAATATTAATCTTGAAAGAAAATTAAAATGATTAACATAAGTTAGAAAACACTATTCATCCCCTTCTGGTGTTTGATTAGCTTTCAGATCCATAATTCCACAACTCACAGAGCCATCTCAAAAACAGGTGAGGTCAATGATATACCTCCAAGAGACATTGATCCTATATGGCCAGGAGTGTCGGGGGAGCCTCACTCTAAGATGGGGATAGAATGAGCAACTTCGAGAATGATTCAACACTTTCCAGGCCATGTTCCTCAGGATTATAGCGAGCATCTAGTGCAAATGTTTGAATAGTTGAAACATCATGGATGGCCTCAGAGGTAGGAATAGCCATGGACTCGAGAGAAGGAATAACAGTTTTGGTAACTGGAGACCTCGATGTGGAAAGTACGATAATCTATGCAATGGGCCTTGGAAGGATGGAGCCAGAGCTTTCACCCAATTCCTTTAAGCCAAGCTTAAGTTGGGTACCAGCAGATAATGCAGGATGCAAGATGAGCCAGCCAGTCTCAAGCACTTCTACACCCTCTTTATCTAAGAGCTTTAATTCCTCTTCGTTAATGTTTGCCCTATCAGAGTGCTCTCTCCCTTGTTGTAAAATTTCTTCCCAAGCCATGGCCAAATCTCGAGGATACCCTTCCTCTAACCACCTTAAGTTCCTAAACTTGATAACATTTGCATAGAATCGCACAACAAAGGTCCAAACTCAGACTTAACTCAATCCTCCATGGTATTTTCCTGCTTATCAGCTTCATCTCTCACCTGACAGCATCCAATTAATCATTGTAGTACTCTTGGGCCTGAGTGAGCGCATTGTCTTTTTCCTTTTTTCTCATTCTCCAACAAATCCTTCAGTCTCTTTGCCTCAAAGGATTGCACCTCATTAGCTTTCCGGAGTTTTTCATTCTCTAGTGAAAGAGTGTGGTTCCTGTGATGAGCGGCTTCGACCTGCTTTAGTTGGTTTTGGTATTCTTCCTTGAGGGACTTAGTTTGTGTTTTAAACTTTGGCTTGGCTTCGGCCGATGACTTCTTGAGTTATTCACCCTTCTTGTCGAGGGTCTTGATGATGCACTTGTCAGTTTTTCGATGAGTTTCATCCCATCAATCTCAACTTTTCTTTTATAAGAAACTTTTGAAATTGCCTCAGAAATCCTCTTCCATTAATGATATTGGTCATAAACGTCGCTCATGCAAGCAATGACATCGATGCCAACCACTGGATGGATTGCCTTTGAATAAGGAACGAACACCACATCGTCATAGCAAAACCTTGAAAGGCCTTTTTCATTTCAGCCATGTGAGGATTAGAAACTGTCTCAATCTCTGTAGTAGAATTGGAAGCATGAAGATGCTTTTTCTCGGCCTTTGCTGAGGGCTGTCATGAGACACCTACCCAAACGGCCACTTCGACTGTCGCGGCACATGAGAAGACAACAATGGCTATGTTGTTGGAGGCACTGAAGAAGGAGCGATAGACATATCGATAGATGGATCGGGGTCAAGTCGTGTTGTGACGCAGCGGATTAATCAAAACAATGTAGTTCGATGAATGTAGTAGTCGATGGATTGAAAGATACTGAAATGCCCAAATTCGTTGATCCGAAGATACCGAATTCTAGCTATCCCGAACTCGTTGATCGCGCACGATACCGGGTTCAAAGATCTTCAATTCTTCAAGCGTTGATCAAGCGCACTTGATTCCGCGAATCGGCTTCTGCAATCGTTGAATCGAGCGCACTCGATTAACCGAAAGAGGAGATAGGAGATTACACTCAACTACCAATTTGAATGAAAGCACAAAGCTAACAAAAGAGAATTTTATTCAAAAATCAACAACCTATACAAATGGCACCACCGGCCTATTTATAGCATTTTACAACTCACACGAAAAAAATAACAAAATTACATCAACTCCTAAGTCGGTTCCGACTTACGACCTATCATAACTCGGTGACGACTTAAGACAAAACAGTTACAACATAGCGACATAACAACATTACCAGTACAACACAACGACCTAAAACAAACAGGCTACGACCTTAAAGAAGATGCGACCTACGACTTACAAAAATATAGCCTTATTACAACACTTAGGTCATAGACGACCTAACTACTCACGACATAAGACCCACATGCCTTACGACTCAACAAACAACGGTAGAGATTAACTCGCAAGAAAATCAACGGCAACAAGCTTCAGCGACTTAAAAACATGCGGCATCCCAGATCAGCGACTTAAGGAAATCAATGGCAGAGATTAACTCGGTCTAAGATTCAACGGCATCCAGAGCTTTGCGACCTAAAAGATAAGTGGTTTCAGAAACTTCGCGACCTAAACCTTGCGACCTAAGTCCTCGCGACTTAACTCCCCAGATCACCCAGCGACTTATCTTAAGTCGTTCCTGTTTCCTACGACTTATCATAGGTCATGACTTGTTAGGTCGTAGCACCCTGTTAGCTCGTTCCAGCGACCTATTTCTTATCTCGTTAGGTCGTTCACAAGTTAACTCGGTAAGTCGTTCCAGCGACCTATCTTCCAACTCGTTAGGTCGTACATGACCTAAAAACATGTTAGGTCGTTCCAGTTCCTCGTTAGCTCGCACATTCCCACTAGGTCGTTGCCGATCTTCACTAAGTCGTGGAAACGACTTAAGAGCTTTGTCAGGTCGGCTGCGACCTAAAACTTGACCTTTCCACAATTCTTCACGAAATGTTAACTCGTTAATCTCCTCCTTAGGTCGTGAGCGACCTAAGACTTCTTTCCAGGCTACATCATCCTCCCCAGATTGAGAAAAATTCGCCCTCGAATTTGCACCTTCTGCATCCACCATAACAAACTCATCCCCATGATATGGTACGAGATGCTTAACATTTAATACGTCAGACGTATACACATCATCTGGCAGCTTCAATTTATAAGCATTTTCATTAATTCGTTTCACAACTTCCACAGGACCAATTTTTCTGGCTTTCAACTTGTTATAAGCGCCTACTGGAAAACGATCCTTTGTTAACACTGCATAAACCAAATCACCTTCTTGAAATTCAACACTCCTTCACTTCAGATCTGCGGAATGCTTATACTTCTCATTTGCTTTCTCCAATCGTTCCTGAACAATTTTGTGACATTCTGCCAATCCTTCAACAAAATCAGCAGCTTTCTTAACTGTCTTCTTTGATTGTGGCACTACCGTTAAATCCAACGGGCCCTTCGGTAAGCTTGAATATACTATCTGAAATGGACTGAACCCTGTGCTACGATTTACCGCATGATTATGAGAAAATTCTTCCTGGCATAACTTCACATCCCAACTCTTCAGATTATCTTGTACAAGACACCTCAGCAAATTCCCCAATGATCTGTTCACAACCTCGGTCTGCCCATCCGTTTGCGGATGATAAGCACTACTAAACTTCAGCTTCGTTCCCACCATTTTCCACAAACTCAACCAAAAGTGACTCAGAAATCGAGTATCTCTATCCGACACAATAGATTCTGGCAATCCATGAAGTCGATAGATCTCCTTGAAAAACAATTGAGCAACATGAACAGCATCCGCCGTCTTCTTACAAGCAATAAAATGTGCCATTTTCGAAAATTGATCAACCACCACATAAATGGAATCGTTACCACACTGTGTCCTCGGTAATCCCAACACGAAGTCCATACTCACATCAACCCATGGTTTAATTGGTACAGGTAACGGCATATATAACCCAGCATTAGTTGCAGTTCCTTTCGAAATCTGACAGATATGACATCGCTCCACAAACCTCTCCACCTCTTTCCTCATCGATGGCCAAAAGTAAGATTGTGAAATCAACTGTAATGTACGGTCTCTACCCACGTGTCCTTCTTCATGTAGCTCTTTTACGATCTTCATTCTCAAACTACCCTCCGGTATGCACAATCGATTTCCTTTGAACAGAAAACCATCTATCATTATAAACTCATCCGTCTCCCCATCCTTGACTTTATCAACAAACTTTGCAAAGTAAGGATCATTGTCAAATAATTCTGGTAACATTTCAAACCCCGTCACTTCAACCTTTAGTGTAGTCAACAAATGACTCCTCCTACTCAAAGCATCAGCCACACGATTCGTCACCCCTGACTTATGTTTAACAACAAAAGTAAATTGTTGCAGATATGCAATCCACGATGCATGTCTCGTTGAAATCTTGTCTTACCCTTGTAAATGCTTCAACGCCTCATGATCAGTGTAAAGAACAAACTCCTTCTGAAATAGATAGTGTCTCCAGTGTTTAATAGATTGCACAACAGCATAAAATTCAACATCATATGTACTGTATCTCATCTTTGCTCCTGATAACTTCTCGCTAAAGTATGCAATCGGACGTCCCCTCTGACTCAATACTCCTCCAATTCCAACCTTGGATGCATCAGTATGTAATTCAAACACTAACTGAAAATTTGGTAATATTAGAATTGGTGCAGACATCAAGAGTTCTTTGATTCGCTCAAAAGCAACTCCGGCTTCCTTCGTCCATGCAAACTGTTTACCCTTCATACAATCAGTCACAGGTGCCATCACACTACTAAAGTGTGGAATAAACCTTCGATAAAATGAAGCCAACCCGTGAAAACTACGAACTTCCGTTATCGTCTTGGGCTGCGGCCAATCCCTAATCGCCTCAACTTTACTTTGGTCAACCTGTATTCCTTTTTCCGACACAACATACCCCAGAAATAAAACACTATGCGTCATGAACACGCATTTCTTCGTTACAGCATAAAATTGTTCTTGTCGCAGTACCATCAGCACTTCTCTCAGATGATTCAAATGTTCCTCTGGACTTCCACTATATATCAGAATATCATCGAAATACACCACCACAAACTTCCCAATGAATGGTCTAAAAATCTGATTCATCACCCGCATAAATGTACTTGGTGCATTTGATAAGCCAAATGGCATTACCAACCATTCGTATAGACCCTCCCTGGTTTTAAAAGCAGTCTTCCACTCATCACCTGGTCTGATACGAATTTGATGATATCCGCTCTTCAAATCAATCTTCGAAAAGATAGTAGCCCCACTCAACTGATCCAACAAATCATCAAGCCTCGACATCGGAAATCTATATCTCACAGTAATCTTATTCAATGCCCGACTGTCAGTGCACATTCTCCACGTCCCATCCTTCTTGGGTACCAATAAAGCTGGTACAGCACAAGGACTGAGACTCTCCTGCACACGCCCCTATTCAAGCAATTCCTCTACCTGCCTCCGCAACTCTTCATGTTCCTTCGGACTCATTCGATAATGTGGTTTGTGTGGTAACACAGCACCTGGAACAAGATCTATCTGATGTTGTATATCCCTCAACGGTGGCAACTCCGTTGGTAACTCCTCTGGAAATACATCGTCAAATTCTTTCAAAACTGGTTTAACTTCTTCTAGAATTTCAACTTCTTCACTGCTCTCACGCCCAATTAACAAGAATACTTCCGACTCTTCTTCAACCTCCTTAACAAACTCCTTCAAAGATAACAAAGTTTTGAGCTCTTCAATCTCCTCCAACTTGTTTTCCTCCTGTTGTCGCTTCTTTGGAACTAGAGTAATCTTTGTGCCTTCAAACATGAAACTGTAACTGTTGGTATGCCCATCATGTTGCACCGCCCTATCATACTGCCACGGTCTCCCCAGCAACAAATGACAAACGTCCATATCTACCACATCGCACCAGATTTCATCTTTATATTTCTTCCCAATTGAAAACTTCACACAAGCCCTTCGTCCAACCTTCACCTCCCCGCCTTTCCTCAACCAAGCTAGCTTGTACGATTTCGGATGTTTCTCAGTCTTCAACGCCAACTTCCTCACAGCTTCGGAAGAAATTATATTATCACAGCTTCCAGCATCAATAACAAATTTGCAAACTTTCCCCAGAATAGTACATGTTGATTGAAAAATATTGCTCCTTAACCAACTAAAATCCTCCTCTTGCTTTGGTGTTAAACAGGACCTCTTCATCATTAGATTGTAACCTTCGTCTCCCGTCACTTCTTCTTCCTCCTCATCAGGTGGTGAATTGGAACATTCAGCTTCTTCATCCTCATCCTCAACCTCCGCTATCATAGCTCTCTTCTTCGGCTTCGGACATTCGCTACTTTTGTGGCCCATTTCTTGGCAATTATAACATTTGAAACCATTATTGACTTTCGCCTTCTCAGCCTCCTTCACCACTGGTCTACTGATAGGTTTGGAAACATTAGAACTCCCACTAACACCCTTAACTTGATTGTTGGAATTAGTAAACACACCTCCTCCTCGTCTACCCTGCTTCTCCCAAGCCAACGCTTTCTGATGTGCTTCCGCTACAGATCTAGGATCAAACATGTTAACCATATCCTGAATCTGCATTCGCAACCCCCCAACAAATCTGTCTGTCAATTGTTCTTCTGTCTCCATAATATCATTCCTGGCAATCAGTTGATAAAATTCGTCAGCATAGTCATTCACAGATTTCGTCCCTTATCTCAAGTTATGCAAACGTTGATACATCAAAGATTGATAATTGTAAGGTAAGAACGTTGCTTTCATCAATTTCTTCATCTTCTCCCAAGATTCAACTTTTGACTTTCCCATTCGTTCACGTGTAAGTTTGGTTTGCTGCCACCATGCCAAAGCTCTACCTCTCAACCTTGTAGCAACCAACTTCACTCTACGATGCTCTGGAACTTCCTTGAAGTCAAAAATCTCTTCAACATTAGCTACCCAATCTAGAAACTCCTCTGCTTGCATACCACCTTTGAATTCAGGAATTTCAGTCTTCATCCCCGACTCCCATTTGTGATCATACTCAGAGTGATTTCTTCCTTGTCCTCATCCTTGTCCTCGAACACTACCACCATCATACTCCTCTTCAAAATCAGATGTATATCGTTGTCTATCTTGTCCACCCACATCTCTACTCCCATCACGTCTACCACCATCATCCCTTCTATCTACATTCCTCCGTTCACGATCATTCACGTTCCTCCCACGCCTTTGATCATCATCAACACTTCTGTCTCGATTGGATTGTGGTGAGACTCTACTTCCCCTATGGTTAAATTCAGGTGAAACCCTTCTCCGATTTTGATTCATTTCTAACATCATCTTCTCTAATCGTCCAATCCCTTCATTAAGCTTCTCACTAAAGTTCTCATTAATTCTCTGCTCCATCTCATCAGCTTCTTCTCTTCGATACAAAGCTTCTATGTTTTGGTGACGATCAGCTCTCCTCGGCGGCATACTTGAAAACTTTACAAACACTTCAAATTCAAACACAATTCGAACTTTGATCCAAAATGAAATGGATCGACAACTCCCACTTTGTTGCTACTTCGCGATGAACACGATGAACACAACTTCTCCAAATGATATAGATCCGATCTCTAAATTCAAATACAAAGTCGAACAACTTCAACTTGCTCTCGGCCGTGGTAAACAAAACTCAAATTTTCACTTCGATTCAAACTTCTTCGAGATGATTGGCTCCAAGACTCGATTTAACTATGATTGGCTAAAACAAGCTCTGATACCAAAACTGACGCAGCGGATTAATCAAAACAATGTAGTTCGATGAATGTAGTAGTCGATGGATTGAAAGATACTGAAATGCCCAAATTCGTTGATCCGAAGATACCGAATTCTAGCTATCCCGAACTCGTTGATCGCGCACGATACTGGGTTCAAAGATCTTCAATTCTTCAAGCGTTGATCAAGCGCACTTGATTCCGCGAATCGGCTTCTGCAATCGTTGAATCGAGCGCACTCGATTAACCGAAAGAGGAGATAGGAGATTATACTCAACTACCAATTTGAATGAAAGCACAAAGCTAACAAAAGAGAATTTTATTCAAAAATCAACAACCTATACAAATGGCACCACCGGCCTATTTATAGCATTTTACAACTCACACGAAAA
This sequence comes from Allium fistulosum, assembly GCA_030737815.1. Classification (NCBI taxonomy): domain Eukaryota; kingdom Viridiplantae; phylum Streptophyta; class Magnoliopsida; order Asparagales; family Amaryllidaceae; genus Allium; species Allium fistulosum. The sequence continues at coordinate 1,032,573,967 of CM060901.1, forward strand.
AAATAACAAAATTACATCAACTCCTAAGTCGGTTCCGACTTACGACCTACGACCTATCATAACTCGGTGACGACTTAAGACAAAACAGTTACAACATAGCGACATAACAACATTACCAGTACAACACAACGACCTAAAACAAACAGGCTACGACCTTAAAGAAGATGCGACCTACGACTTACAAAAATATAGCCTTATTACAACACTTAGGTCATAAACGACCTAACTACTCACGACATAAGACCCACACGCCTTACGACTTAACAAACAACGGTAGAGATTAACTCGCAAGAAAATCAACGGCAACAAGCTTCAGCGACTTAAAAACATGCGGCATCCCAGATCAGCGACTTAAGGAAATCAATGGCAGAGATTAACTCGGTCTAAGATTCAACGGCATCCAGAGCTTTGCGACCTAAAAGATAAGCGGTTTCAGAAACTTCGCGACCTAAACCTTGCGACCTAAGTCCTCGCGACTTAACTCCCCAGATCACCCAGCGACTTATCTTAAGTCGTTCCTGTTTCCTGCGACTTATCATAGGTCGTGACTTGTTAGGTCGTAGCACCCTGTTAGCTCGTTCCAGAGACCTATTTCTTATCTCGTTAGGTCGTTCACAAGTTAACTCGGTAAGTCGTTCCAGCGACCTATCTTCCAACTCGTTAGGTCATACACGACCTAAAAACATGTTAGGTCGTTCCAGTTCCTCGTTAGCTCGCACATTCCCACTAGGTCGTTGCCGATCTTCACTAAGTCGTGGAAACGACTTAAGAGCTTTGTTAGGTCGGCTGCGACCTAAAACTTGACCTTTCCACAATTCTTCACGAAATGTTAACTCGTTGATCTCCTCCTTAGGTCGTGAGCGACCTAAGACTTCTTTCCAGGCTACATCATGTTGAATATCTATCAATGCTATAGGGTAGAGGTGAACAGGACCTACGTCAGGGAGGCGGAACTCTCTCAAAATTCCACGGCGCTCATTATAGGATCTATAACCTCTGTCGTGTCTTTCATAATCCTATCTTTGATGCCTTCTGAAATCTGACTCGTAAGAGGACTCACAAGGATAGTCTGTTGACCCTGGTTTCTTGCACTTATTTTCATGACTCATGAGAGTGTTATATAGATGCTTGCGCTCCATGGAATCTAAAAATGAAATGAAAACAAATTAACACTTATAAAATGAAAAGATAGTGCAAATAGTACAAAGGTGTAGCATCATGTAAGTGTGGAAGTATCCTAGTGCCCCTCCCCCCCCACGGATCGTGGAATTAAAGCTTACTAACGTGGGTTATTTCCCCTACACGAGTAGCAGGCACTTCATCAGGTAGATGAATAGGGTAACCAATGTCCCCAATGCTGATATTGCCAAGGCCAAAGGAACCAATTTCATCTTAAATGCTCCCGAAGGATCCAAAAATATCCCTTGAAGGTGGGATAGGAGTTCTTTGACTACAGAAGCTAATGAAGGTTGCGTAGATGTCCAAGAAGAAATAATATTTATTTTAGGTCATCGAGTTACGAGAAATTCATGAGCATCGTCACTCTCACTACTAAAGGACTTGTGGCCAATGTAGGCATCCTAGAGGGCACTTTATGACCCTCACAGACATTTGCAGCAGCATCAAGCTCTTACGAAGAATCGTCATCACTCCTAACATCCGGCATATGGCCAACACTACGACCCTCCTCTAAGATATTATAAGCATGCAAGTTTTCATCAGTAAGGAGAAATTTTATCTTCGTTTCTTCGAGTGGGACTTAATCGAGAGCTATGAATGTCCTTGTTAAGGCCGCACTGCTAGGTCTTCTTGAATTATCTGCAAATGCAAGTAGCAACGATATGAATAGCTGAAGCTATAACATCTAGGCTAGTAAAAAGAAAGTGAGAATGAGTCTTACGTCCGATAACCACCTTTGCACAAAGCAGGGTGGGCAAAGTACAAAGAAAACTCATCTTTAAAATAACTTAGCTTGTTCCGAAGGCCCAACGCTATTTGGTAGACCTTGGCGGGTTCCAAGAAGGTGAGTGAAGGAGACCCATTTTAGCACTTAAAGCTATATAGATAACAGATCTCCTCAGCATAGGGTTCCCAGTTCAAACGACGAACAAAGGTCATGTATATGTTGATCAAGAGAGCATAGCTGTTTGGATGCAATTGGGCTAGGGCTAGCTTCATGAACTACAGGATGGTGCAAATAAAATGGTTGAATGGTAGGACACATCCCGGCCATGCACATCTATCGATTACAACTTGTGAATCCCTTTGGTGGAAGGTGTGCTCGTTGATAGCGTGTAGGAACCCGCACGTCGTTAAAGGGAATGACATGTCTCTCACATATCCTCATGAGAAATGCTTCGTCCATCTTCAGAGCGGGAGAATCCTAAGGATCATTCAAAATAATAGCATCGCATACATCAATGTCAAGGAAACCCCAACTACGGCCTCACCAGCCAACATAAAAGGAACCATTTTTAAGTCAACTCCGCTCGGTGACTTATGGACTGAGATCTAGATGGTGTGGAAGTAGGTTTTGTATCAGGTAATGTCATCGAGCTTGATTCAGTGTCGGACCTAATATATCTTGATGTTGAAGGACCTACTATCATTGTAGAAAGATGCAAGAAACATCTATGATCCATAACTATTAAAAGATTTACACGTAACAGATATCATGCCTATTAAAAGCTGTAATCTTCATACTAGAAAGAAAGCCTTGCATAGTCGAAGTACCGGATCCAACGGGTACCAATTTGTATTGACCATCGGATCTTGTACATCAACAAGGGACAATATTTGCAGTTAGATTCATGTAGTGTGTGTGTGTCTGATGTCATATAGTTTAACTCATTATATAGTGAAAGGCATTATGAGCTACTTGGAACTGGGGCACATCCAATGTGACCGTTATCAGAAACCGTCTTGATGGATCGTATTACCAACTATCATTCAACCGAGATTGCTTCGATTACTCATTTGACCTTTTCATGGGACTTGAGAAATTTTTAAAATTCACTTTTTATTCATTTTAATTTATTCGAGGAAACTTTGAAATTCCACATATCCAAGGAAGAACTTGAGCCAAACTCAAGTTCAACCTAAAGCAAGCTGGAAGGAGTTCACACAAAGCAAGATTTGGGTTAAAACCCAAGTCCTCCCCAAGAATTCCATTCTAAAGATTACAAAGGCCACAATCCTCTGTCATATTTTTCAACAATTTGACAAGTATTGGATCGTTACCGATCCATAGGAAGAGGGGATAGTGTTTTAGGCTGTGGCCAAAGGAAGAATATGATAGTTGAATGTCGACAATGCAAGTGAAGTCGCCACCACCATCTACCTAAATGCATTCGAAGAAAGGGTCGAGTTAAATTTGACGATTGTATGGTTCGATACTCAAGAATTAGTTATTAAATTGAATGTCCCAGTGGCGCTGACGGCAGAGAGAAGTAGAAATGCTAATTTGAGGTAATTATTTGAAGTTAGAGGCTGGCACAGCGATGCAAAGTTGGAAGATGTTCAACAATTTGAGGTTCGACAATGGCGAGCTTTGGGAAGAAAGTATCAAGGAAGAAAGATTATTGAGTAAATAACTAAGTGTGGATTCAAGCTTTAATAGGAAGCGACCCATAGATATAAGAAGAGGAATCGCCTAAAGTTAAGGCGTCGATCCATGGCCAATGGATTAGTACCGATCCATGTCCTATGGATCGGCACCAAACCACAAAAAAATGCTGAATGAGAAATGAAAAATAGTAATAAAGTAACAATGAACAAAAATGTATGGTGATGAAGACTAATTTGAAGTGAGTACAAAGGCCAATGGAGTTCCAAGGGAACGAAGTCCTACCTATAGAGTTCGAAGGAAAGAGATCGTTGCAAACTTTTTGGAATTGGAATGGAGAACTAAAGGAGTGTGCTCTAGTTCTTATACTACACAAGAATTGCAAGCTCGAAGTTGTTTGAAGCAATCCAACGATTGGTAAAAGGTACAATGCTTCATGAACGCGGTTCAGAGGAAAAGTAGCATCTATTTGGAACAAAACTTGAAACTAATGATAGTGAGTCCATAGTTCTTCTTGATCCAAAATATATATTGTTAAAACAAGGTATATTTTGAGGGGCAAATGTTATCCGGCTTCGTGGTCAAGCCATATTCGGACGAGTCAGAATGAACAAATAGGAGAATAACTTAGCAAAAATCCAAAGCAATCACTTTTAAACTCAAATATCGAGCAAGATCAATAGATGAAGCTAGTAGCTCACCAAAAATCCTTAAAATAGCCTTCATGCCAAATCACCCAAAATGTCAATGCCAAAATCCAAGAATCTAGAATATGGATCGGTATCGATTAATGTAGCTTAACATAATCATGTTTTGCTTCTTGCTGGGTGAAGCTGAGATGATAGTTGATCAAACCATACAACATAAGATAGTTCGCTATCTGTTTACAATTCAAACATTAATGCACAAATCCAATATTAAAGATTACAAACATAAGTGCTTCTAACTAGTCGATGAACCAAAACTTCTCCATAGTTTGAGCTCACATCAATACGTCCAAGTTCTGCAAATGAAGATATTAGCAAACCAAGCAAGATCGAGGGATCGAAGAAGGCTTTGTAACCAATCTTATGGATCAGTATCGATCTATGGGGCATGGTTCGATACCGATCCCTGAACCTTATGGATTTGGCTATAATCTTTTCTGAGTGGCTCCTTCTGAATGTAGGGAAAACATAGGGAAGAACGTGATAGAGAAAACTCCATTGAACTTCAGCTATAAATAGAGGGTGATAGGCATTGTTTTGGGATCTTTTTTGGGCTTACATTCTAAATTTTTGTACTTCTATTGTAATTTCTTAGGTCATTACCGATACATAGACTACTGATCCATAAGATCACCTTTGTTAAAACTTCATGGAATCATAAACAAAGTTTAAGTGGACGTAGGCAACTGATTAGCTGAACCACTATAATTGTTGTGTTGTTTTCTCTTAATTTTCCATTTAATTTCTTCACTTTACTCTCTTCTATAAATCTTTGGGCGTTTGTGTCAACTTTTGACATAAACACTCCTAGTGAGAAACTAAATCAAATTGAAATAGAAGAAATATATTTACTCCTACTTATTTAAAAATCATAATTATGATGAAAACTAAATGGTTAAGTTAGTGCAATTTTGCACTTTATTTGTAAAAGCAATCCTACTCATAGATAGCTCCATAATAAATTAAAGATCAATCCGTGAGAACATCAAACACCTTAGTAATACAAAGATATAAACCTAGTCGGTGTAACAAATATAAGTGGAGAAATTTTATTTTGAACACAAATTGGTGATAAAAAATGTAGCATAAGGGATCTTAACCATTAAATATCCTCTTTCACCTTCTATATAAAGATAAATTCATCCAACAATTAAGGACCTGTTTGGTTACCCATTTTCAGAGTATTTTTAGTATTTAATTTTACAAAACAATGAAAATTTGTTTGCTTTACCATTTTGTAAAATTCATTTTTGAAAATAGCCATTTTTCAAAATGGGCTTAACAAAGAAAATTGAAAAATGCTTTTTTCTGTTTTACTAGTTTTCATCCCGAAATGAAAAGCCTAAAAACCCAAAACTCAAACACAAAACAAACGCGTTCAAAACCTTGCCTATCTTCTACGGCTGCGAAATCTGAAATTAGGTCAGGAGAGAAATTGCGATTCTTCTTTAGATATTATCCGAAAATCAGGTAAATTCGATTTTTTTTTCACAGTTATCTCATTTGCTTCAAACTAATAATATCTAAGGTTAAGCAAGAATGATTTGACGATCCCTTTAATTTATTTTTTTGAATTAGGGTTTTGCTTATGTGGAAAACACATAGATTAGTTTATTATGTGGAACCACATTGTATTCTGTATCATATTTATCATCTTTTTGTTGTATTAGGTGATTAGATGGTTTGTATTTACTTTTGTTGGAATCTATTAGTTGTTAATCGGCAGGTTAGAAGGACAGCGGGTAACTTGTGCAATTTTCACCAGTAAGGTATTGCTTCAACCCTTACTATATACAAGATTCAATGACACTCTATGTATATTAATATTAATATCAGTACTTTCAAAGTTACTAGTTGTTCAACGGCTGGACAGTAGGGTTATCTAGGCAACTGTATCACTGGAGCCTCCAATTTATTAGGGCTCTCATTCTTTCCATGTTGATATAGTTCATAAGAGAAGAAATAGTGTTTCACGGATCAAATAATAAGTAACAATCTTTTGCATGAAGTAAAGATGAAAATTTTAGTCTGGGTCTTTAGTTATCTTCGGACTCCACTCTAATTTCGACAGAGAGTGGGAAAAAAAAGTAAAAACATTTTACAAATCATAAATACAAATTTTAACTAATTCATCTAGGAATGGAGCATAATGTATTCGATAAACCCATGTTTTAGAGGAAAATTGAATAAAATGCATGGCATTAATTACCATAAGGTAAAAGAGTACAATTTAACTGATAAGAGTAAAAAATATTAAAATACACGGAGTCACAATCAATGGTATATTGCAACCATATACCTACACCTGGACTTGCTTGTTGGTACCTCTCATCCCTTAGTAATCTTATTGATGCTATTACTATTTTTTCGCTTCCATTAGATGTGGAAATAGATATACTAATTAATTGGGTTATCAAGAAATTTAAGTCATTCCTTACTCTACTCGAAGACCCTAAATCTATGTATATATTTTTTGTTGTGCTGATTTTTCAGAAAATGTCTGTGTGATATTAGTGAGTATTGCAACCCTAGTTCTATAAATACTTTAATAATGATTCATTTAATTTGTTTCTCTCAATTCTTTCTTTCCTAAAAAGTATTAAATGACTTTTGACTCATATTTTATTATATCCTTTATGGTCTTATAGCACCTTTATTTGTTACCCATGCATTTTTCTTATATTTTTACTGATTTTCCAATAGGAGTAAAGAAATTACCTAGATAGCAAACTCTAGTTAATTTTGTGAAATCAAATTATAGTCTAAATGGTACCATAAATGAGCTAAATCAGACTGAAATTTGTTTTGATTATTTGAGAGTTAGTGCTAACCGGCTTTTTAACCCATCAGAATTCAATAGGAGTTAGAACATTTAGACTATGCTAGAATAACTTGAGACTCAACTAAAATAAACAAGTGAACAAGTCAATAGGACTCAAGGAAAATCAGCCAATAAAATACTAAGTAGATGGATCGCTGGCGATCCATCACCCTAGCGATCCATGGGTGAAGCATCATGAGTTGCCCAAACCTCTTGCATCATGATTCAGTACCATTTCTAAGAACGCTTGCCAAGTTTCATAGCATGCCAAATAATCTAGCTCGAGAAGTGAAGACTCATTTGATTCAAGCTGTTTGACCAAAAGTAGCTAACTTAAAATGGACCTAGAGAACCTATATGAAGTCGGATTGACTAGAAATTTTGGAAGAACACTTAGAAGACATAAAAGAAGGCTCACAGAAAAAAGGGGATTGATTGGAGTTAGTATGATGGATCGTTGGTGATCCATCTTGATGGGTCACTAGCGACCCATGTAGAGTGGGCCTCACTACCTAAATTTTTTTTGGTAGGTCCCAGACATCTTAGAGAGAATACCTGCAAGGTTTCGTCTGATTTCGTTAGGTTTTGAGCGAGTTGTGAACGATTCTTCTAGACCAGATGACCCATGAAGATGAATGATCAAACTAACTCCAAATGACTTGATATTTGGATAAGGCACTTAAATAGAAGATAGGAAGACGACCAAATAAAGATCACTCAAAAATATGCTAAGTGGATGGATAGCTAGCGATCCATCCCCTATGGATAATTAGCGATCCATCAAGATAGGTCGGATCGCTCTCAAACTTTCTGAGCTCCTTCGTAGCAATGAGTAAAGGCTTCTAGTAGAAAAATATGCTAAGTTGATGGATATCTAGCAATCCATCCTCTATGGATAGCTAGCGATCCATAGAAATGACTCAGATTGATTTGAGATTTTTGGTGATGACTTGGCATAACAACCGGACTCTTTTGCGCCTGGTCTTCTGGCCTAATACTCACTGAATTCCCTTATAAATACTCACCTACTTGCAACTAGAGATGGATATTTTCCAAGGAGAGAGCCGCCATTACTCTACTGGAATTCCCTCACTTCTTTAACTTTCTTCTCCCTCACAACAATCATTAAGGTGGTTACTATGATTCTCCAGTCAACCCTTGTACTTGTAACTTATTCTAACTCATTGTAACTTAGATCTAAGGACTAACTAGTTAATATCTAGAGAGATTTCAACTAGTATAATCATAATAAAGATTGATTAAAGTGGATGTAGGCTAGAATCAGCCAAACTACTTTAAAATTTCTTTGTCTCTTTTCTTACTTCTGCTTTTATTTGTTGTTTATCTAAGATTTATGCTGCTAATTATCTGCACTGGTGCTTTCACACTTGATCCGTGGTGTTGATCCATTTTTTGGGTTAACATTTTGGTGCTTTCACTGAGAGTCTTGAACGAGATTTGAAGAATTGAAGTTTGAATCTAAGATTTAGAGAAGATGAGTAGGCCTAATACTAAATCTAGAGTTGTGGCAAGTCAACCAGAGCCTGGGGCAAGTCAGAAGGTGTCCTCAATTTCTCATCAATCCATCTATGCAATTAGAGAAGAAATGGAAAGGATGATGAAGGAGATGTAAGATAGGATCTTGTCTAGGCAACAAGAGATGATGGATAGCTTCTCCCAGAAGATGGAGCAGCAAGGGATAGCTAGATCTAAAGGGAAAATGAATCAAACTCCAAGAAATAATAGCAAGGGCCACTGGAGTTGGATTAGAACAGGCTGGAATACTGCCTCCATACCTAGAACAACCAATACTTGGGGGCAATGCTTGAATCAACAATGGAACCCAATGCAGGAGCATCTGGAGTTAGAGAAAAACAAACTGATACAATGCCCACACAACTTGGGGGTACGATAGGTTTGGATCTAGGATGAGCTTTAATGCCTGGACCGAGTGATGGTTAGAGCTAGAGTAGCAAATCAGAGTACAAATACATGACCGCATGAGCCAAAACCAGAAGCCCATAGATGGAACAGGGGGCGGGTTCATCCCTTACTCTCTGCCTTCTACTTTTTCTACCTTCAGTAACTTTGGACCACTTACACATATACGAGACTCAGATCGGTCTCTAGGCATGCTTTGAGTTGGATGTTTGGGATGAACATTAAACCGATTTCCTTGGAGTCCTGACCTGAGAGACGGTACCGAAGTGCAAGGTGCAAGTTCCCTTGCTGGAGAGCAAGTGAATGGGCTTGTACGACATAGAATGCCATAGAGTCCCAACCGGAGAGATGGGACTGAAGTGCAAGAAGTCCCCTCACCGGAAAGTGAGCGGATGGGCTTACCTAATCCCCCTTAACTTAGTAAGCAAATGATCCGAAGAGATCATCCCCCTTAACTTAACAAATAAACGATCTGGAGAGATCGTACGTTAAACAAAACATTAAACGATCTGGAGAGATCGCACATTAAACTAAACATTAAACGATTTGGAGAGATCGCGCATTAAACTAGACATTAAACGATTTGGAGAGATTGCGCATTAAACTTAAATGATCAGGAGAGATCGAGCCTTAAAATAGATTTGATTTAATAAAAGGATTTGAATGCCTTATAAACAGAATAAAACTGATAAATTCTAGATGAGCATAAGATGATTTCGATATATGATGATATATGATGTGATTCTAATATATGATGTGATTTTGATATATAATGTGATTTTGATATATGATGTGATTTTGATATATGATGTGACAACTATGAATGAGAAGTAAAAATTGATAGTGATATAAATCCCGAATGAACATGGGACAATTAGAGATATGTGATGTAAATGGAGATATGTGATGTAATTGGAAATATGTGATTTAATTAGAGATATGTGATGTAATAACTGCGAATGAAGTCGGAATGATTGTGATGTATAGATTAAACCTAAGCAGAGTTAGAGTCCTAGGATAAAATGGGTTTGGAACGACTTGTGATTGGAAAGAGAATCCGAAGGAACTAGATGATTCACCAAGGTTAGAGCAGTTGGAAAGCTCGATTATTGAAGACTGGAGATAGGAACTTGTTCTTAAGCAAAGCACACCTTTCATTCAAAAGGCGTACTTTGGAGGGCAAGTGTTAATCGGGTTTTTAACCCATCAAAATTCAATAGGATCAGAACATTTAGACTATGCTAGAATAACTTGAGACTCAACCAAAAAATCAAGCAAAGAAGTAAATGGGACTCAAGGAAAATCAGCCAACAAAATACCAAGTAGATGGATCGCTAGCGATCCATCACCCATGAATGCTAGAGATCCATGGGTGAAGCAACATGAGTTGCCCAAACCTATTGCATCATGATTCATTACCATTTCTAAGCATGCTTGCCAAGTTTCATAGCATGCCAAACAATCTAGCTCGAGAAGTGAAGACACATTTGATTCAAGACGTTTGACCAAAAGTAGCTAACTTAAAATGGACCTAGAGAACTCGTACAAAATCGAATTGACTTGAAATTTTGGAAGAACACTTAGAAGATAAAAAAGAAGGCTCACAGAAATAAAGGGATTGATTAGAGTTAGTATGATGGATCATTGGCGATCAATCTTGATGGGTCGCTAGCGACCCAGGTAGAATGGGCCCCACTACCTCAAATTTTTATGGTAGGTCCCACACACCTTAGAGAGAGTACCTGCAAAGTATAGTTTGATTTCGTTATATTTTGAGCGAGTTATGAACAATTCTTCTAGACCAGATGAACCATGAAGACGAATAATCAAACTAACTCCAAATGACTTAATATTTGGTCAAGGCACTTAAATAGAAGAAAGAAAGACAACCAAACAAAGATCACTCAAAAATATGCTAAGTGGATGGGTAGCTAGCGATCCATCCCCTATGGATAGCTAGCGATCGATCAAGATAGGTCGGATCGCCCTCAAACTTTCTGAGCTCCTTCATATTACTAAGTAAAGGCTTCTAGTAGAAAAATATGCTAAGTTGATGGATAGCTAGCAATCCATCCTCTATGTATAGTTAGCGATCCAAAGAAATGACTCAGATTGATTTGAGATTTTCGGTGATGACTTGGCATAAAAACTGGACTCTTCTGCACCTGGACTTCTGGCCCAATACTCGCTCAATTCCCCTATAAATACTCACCTACCTACAACTAGAGATGGATCTTTTTCGAGGAGAGAGCCGCCATTACTCTACTGGAATTCCTTTACTTCTTCAACTTTCTTCTCCCTCACAACTGTCATCAAGGGAGTTACTGTGATTCTCCAATCAACCCTTGTACTTGTGACTTATTCTAACTCATTGTAACTTAGATCTAAGGACTAACTAGTTAATATCCAGAGAGATTCAACTAGTATAATCATAATAAAGATTGATTAAAGTGGACGTAGGCCAAAGTCAGCCGAACCACTATAAAATTCTATGTCTCTTTTCTTACTTCTGCTTTTTATTTGTTGTTTATCAAAGTTTTGTGCTGCTAATTACCTGCACTGGTGCTTTCACACTTGATCCAGGGTGTTGATCCTTTTTTTTTGGGTTAATAGTTAGGACTATAGCTCCCACTTGATCTATGCAATTTGTGTACTTATTTGTGCAAGAGTATGATCAATTTTTCAACTATAATATCATTCGGTTAACTCTATACAAAATTAGGTAAAATAATTGACATTTACTTTGCTCAATCATTAGAGAATGCAAGAATATATGCCTATTTTTGATTTTATTCCAGCATCCAAGCAATTTAGTCCATATCGAAGATGACAATGATTTTAGCATATTTTTTGTTGCACCTTAGTTGTATTCTCCTGAACCGCATGAATTTGCACCGAATTAAAGCTTATATTTGTTGGTGTGGCTTGTGTTGTAGGAATGAGTATGTGAATTGAAATAGAATAAATCCTACATCTGAAGTTCATAGTAATCACATTACATACTATACATACACACACAACGTCAAACCCAAGATCAAATAGGGGTATGATCAAACTTACAGATTGGGCCCTTCATAAAATATACTAATTAGTGATATTATTTTCATAGAATATAGGAGGTTATGGTAATGCAAAGGAACCAATGTCATGGTGTACGAGAACAAATGCACTTTCATTGGAATACTCAATGAATATGTAAAAGCAGGAAAACTGCAATGCACTACTTTCACTAAAGACCAATGGAGAAAATTAATCAAGAGATGATTGAAGAAACAAGATCTGGTTATCGGGTGGAGAGATTGAAGGGAAAGTGCAACTGTTTGCGTATTATACATCGTTTGTTTTTTAAACTATTAAGACATTAAGGCATACATGGGATCCAAATACCAACAAGGTTTATGTTGAAAAAGAAGTTTGGAGACATTTCTATATGGTATGCATTTAAAAATATAATTCATGAATATAAGTGCATATCGAACTAATATTTGTTAAATTAGTATAGACCAACAAGAACAAGTTTAAGATATTTAGGGAAGATGGTTGCAAGAATTATGAACTTTTTGGAGAGATTTTCGGTGGAACTACGGTTACTGGAGGTTTTGGTAATGCTTCAACTAAACTTCTTCCCAATTTAGATGATAGACAATTAGAAGAGAATTTTCTAAACAAGGGTGTGCATGTTCATGTCGTAGATGATAATGAGCAAATGAGTACTCGTCCAAGTGATGACACGTCAACAAATGAATGATGACGCAAAAAACATAAAGCTAATAATGTTGAAAAGCTCGAGTAATGTATGAAAAAGTGGTCTTCTTCAATCGAAATGCACAATGAAGAAGCTGAACTTAGAGTCCGATACTTAAAAGAAAAATTTGCAAAAGTTTGAAGGAAAGTCGCCCAACCCAAATGATAGTCAAAGTGATGTGTCGGATCCATATTTCAATATGATGTGTACGAATATACTAAATGGTATTGACGGTGTTTCAAATGAGGTCTACATGAAGGCAATGAAGGCTTTTAAAGATCCTGATTTCAGGATGCAATTTGTTATAATGTCGGAATGTAAAAGACTGCCCATTTTAGAACTCATAGAATAATTTTATTAGCTTGTGTGTTATGGTACCTTTATTGTAGGTTTATATGCTTTATGTTTTGTTAAACCCTATGTTCACTGAACTATGTAGTTCTTATTCTATGGTACTTTTGTGTTCTTGATGTTTGAAATGTGATGGTTTTTTATGTCTTGTTGTTATGTCTATTGAAGTTATAATGTCTATTAAAGTTTGTGTTCACTGAACTATTGTTGATATTTTTTATCTCTGTTTTTTCATTCCTTTCTATGCTCCTGATATCTCATGTTGTATTTATAATACCTATATTGTTCAATGCTGCTTTTCTTCCTATTAAATGTTATATGAACTTTATGTCAGCTCCATCTACATTTAACTTGACGGATTGGAAAAAACAAATTGAAAAAAAAACAATGGATGAATCAAGTTCTATTGTAAAGAAAACCGATGTGCCTTTAATATGAGAGAAACAATCACGAGATGACTGCTTGTGAAATACAACAAAAATACTATAGTTACAAATTGGAAGCCGGAGGGTATTTGTAAGAAAGGTGCAATTGCATTACTTAATTATGTCTTATGTTGAGTTTTTTTTAATTGTTTATTTTTATACCTAGTCTATGATTATGTTATTTTTCTTTGTAAATATATGATGTGCCATACTTATTCTCTACATTGCTATATTATGCTTATAGTCCTGACTTCTTTATGTGGGCATATCTTATTTTGTTCATTCTATTTAATTTTGCTCAACTTTTCATATTTCTCACCATTACTACTCTTTCTGCTCTCATTTAGGCCTCAAATTAACAGTCTTACATGTTATATATGCTTTGCAAGTTAGACAAATAACTTATAAATTCAAACAGCACCAAATTCATAGTGGATTTGGTACAAAATTCATAGCTAGTGGAAGTTCAGGTAATTCTGGGATTGAATTTTAGGCAAGTTAATTATTAATCTTTTGTTCCAAGCTTCTAGTTGTTATGTAATTCAATCACTGTTGGCGTGTCAAAAATGGATCCACCATTTGACTGCAGATATGCTGCTAGAGAGAATGTTTCATCTTTAAACTCAACATGCAACAACTCAAATAACTGATTGCATGCAGTCTTGGCATGGGAGATATTCTTCTATGATATCCCATAAAAGTTAATTGATGAAGAAAGCCGATGCATGTTTTTACAGTAGTAATTAGATCTTTATTAGGATCTTATCAATAAAAAGTTACCTAATCTAATAGTTATTGTTACACAAAATGCCATGGTGGCATGTGATTTCGATATGAAATTCATTTTTGTACACGCTGGATGGGAAGGCGTTGCTAATGGTTCTTGAGTATTCATCGATGCAATTGCAAGAACTGGAAACAATTTCCCAATGCCAAGAGGAGGTATATTTTATTGTATAAAATGTCACTATCAGATATTATTTTATAAATAGTTACATCTTTATCTTTAAAATATTTATATAATACGTGGCCATTACTTTATAGATCAATATTACCTTGTTGATACTGGATACCCAAACATGCCTAGATTTCCGGCTCCTTATCGAGGATGTAGATATAATTTACACGATTATAATGGACGAGGAATACTATGTGGAAAGGAAGATTTGTTCAATTATAAGCACTCATCATGTCAAAATATAATCAAGCATTGTATTGGTGTTTTAAAAGCAAGATTGCATAACACGTAACTTTATTTTATAAGAATGTGCTTTGGATGCTCTTTTCACACAATACCCATCCGAGAATATGGTATTTGAACATGCACTAGAGGCAAATTAAAATCAAGAAATCATATAATTTGATGTTAGTCAAACAACTCAAATGGGATATATCAGGGATCAAATTGTTATACAAATGTGGAATGATTACATAACAACTCATCCATAAACCCAGATAACTAGGTATGGAATTTGTCTTTTTTAGCTTTTCTTAATAGGAACTTGCTTTGCTAATGATAATAATTTTAACGATGCAGGTTATGAGTGAATGAGGTTACACAACCACTTACTCTTTCTTAATCGGTCAAGTTTCACTTGCTTGCTTCTATGTGCGCTTAGGTAATCCTTGATTTGAATAATGATATTTGATTAATTTGTGTAATGGTTGTATAATTTATTGCTAACTTATGGGTCTGGAAACATTATCATGTTTTCATGTTTATCATTTCCAAAGTAAATGATTTATTTCGATATTTGCTTTGATAACACTATTTCCATCAATCTATTATCCTTCATACTAAAATAATATATGCAATCAAGTTTCATATATTTTATGATAATAGATGTACATATTTTAGTGATACATTTATTTCTAACAATTACATGTGGATCTATTTGCAACAATAGTAGTTTTACATATTATAGACTAATAGGGTATGTAACGACTCGTAATTTGATCGCTTTAATTAAAGATATTTATATTATTTTAAATATTCAAATATAGATTATTTTTCAACAAATAATCAAGTTTTAAGTAATGAATAATAATGATGAACTTATTGTGAAAAATGTTCAAAAAATATATTTTTTGGAAAAATAGCGATAAAATAACTGAAAACTGTTTTATCGATAGACAGCTCTATAATCATCAAACGTCGTGTACAGAGCTGGATACATACACTCATTTATCTATATGAACACAAATATGAAATAAAATTATTTATATTATTTTTTGGTAAAAATAAAGGTGTTCATGACATCATCAGTGATGCTCTTATATTTAAATATTGATATAAGAATTTACATTGAGATTTAATGATTTAATAATTATTATAATTATTCAAATAATTGTTTTTAAATGATAATAATTCATTTTTAATAGTTACAAAGTGATAATAAATCATTTATTATAGTTTCATAAAAGGTATATATTTGAATTGAAAAATATAAGAAAATGGATATCGCTTTATCGATATAATACCACTTTTTGTAAACAATCGTTTAACATTGATTTATATGGTTTTATAATTCAAATAAGATCATTTTAATTAATTAATAATGAAAAGAAATAATTTTTCAAATTTTGTTTACATTTATATGTAATTTAGTTAATAAGTGAAAATGTGACCAAGAATTGGTTTCTCGATTTTCAACGGTTTAACAAATGAAATTCGTTTCAAGTCGTTGCAACATTGTAAATGACACTAACACATATTTATATGCATGTATACATATCACATACTCACATATACATACATATAACATATATACAAATATATATACACACATTTGGGAAAATATATTTTCTAAAGACTTCATCATTAAGCCAACTAAAGTCAAACCCACATGCATAAGGACATGAATGGATGTCTTGGAAGAGAGTTAAGTGATGGAGGCATATGGAGGAGGGGGCAACGTGCGGAACATGATGATAAAGGAGGGGTAGCTGCACATGGTGATGGTGATGGATAATGATGGTGTTTTAGATATTTTTTCACTTCTTTTGCCTATAAACACGAAGCCTCCTTCTCTCATTCATTCATACTTTATCCCTTCATTTCCTAAGCTTCTTCATCTCCTTCCTTCTCTATATTAATGGCTTCCAAGCCATAGAAAAAATTATGAGGAAATAATGCAAAAAAAATTATCAACATCCATCCACTTCAAAACAAGCTCAAACCACTTCTCTACCCTCCTACAACCCGCAATCACCTCCTACTTCCCCTTTGGCTGAGCACATCAACCTCCAAGAAGCATGGCCGAGCCCACTCAAGCCTAGGTCAAGAGCACCAAAGGAGAAGAAAGCAAGTCAGGGAGCTCTAGGGTAAGGAAAAGAGGAGGAAATGCTGTCGAAGTGCCGCCGGTTTGGTTTAGAAAGCTACGAAAAAGACTAAAGGAGTGGACCTATAGGTGAGTACTCAATCTTAGTTTTGTTTAAATAAAACTTAAATTGATAATATAC
Organism: Allium fistulosum; assembly: GCA_030737815.1. Classification (NCBI taxonomy): domain Eukaryota; kingdom Viridiplantae; phylum Streptophyta; class Magnoliopsida; order Asparagales; family Amaryllidaceae; genus Allium; species Allium fistulosum. The sequence continues at coordinate 1,032,590,984 of CM060901.1, forward strand.
ATGTTAAATTAGGGATTAATATGTTGAATATGGGTTGATATTGGATGATAACTTGGTTGATATTATGATTGGTTATATAGTTGTGATATGGTTGATAACTTGGTTTGATAAATGATAAAAAAATGGTTAGTAATTAACCATAGTTAATTAAATGAAAACTTAATCCATAAATAATATGTGTATGGAGTTGTTTGGCCTCTTAATGGTTTTAAATATGTAAAAAGAGTTGAAATTAATATTATAATAATATAGTATTATAATATGAAATGAAATGGAAAATGAGTTTGAAATATGAGAAGTATTTGTTTAAATGAGTTTAAAATGATTTAGAAATGCTTTATAAACATTTAAGAGTGTTTCCATTGTGTTTGAAAAGAAATTGAAAAATAAGTCAAACTAGGCGCATCGCGTAATGGTAATTTACGATTTCGCACCGTAAATGTCAAACGAGTATATAAAATGGAATATAGCTCGGAATTCTTCGCGATAAGAATTTTCTGAACTATTATATCCATAGTGTTAAAATGAAGAAAGAAAATCAAGACTTCATCTTGTATATTTTTAAATATGAGCAAATCAATTTTTCAAAATAATTACGATTTTCCAATTCGGATCCAAAAAGGCAATTCCTTTAAAATGATATTTTTAAATTCTTAAAAAATATGAAATAAATTCTATAAATATTTTAAAATGTTTTAAAAGATATTCGAGTTATATAAATGAATTTCCAAAAAATAGAAAAGTCATTTTGATCAATATAGCTTTTAAAACACTATTTGCAGCACTTTTTCGCAGCACTTTTTAATAACTTTTGCAAACAACGGTTTTAACTTAATTATTCTTTCCCAAATTTTTTCTAAACCTTTTCAAATAAATAATTAAGTAATTTAAAGGTGATTAAGAGGTTTAAAAATAAGTATGCAGAAACGACTAGTACATTTGTTCCATTTGTGAGTGTCATAGAAAATCCGACCGAGGAATGGAACAGATCGAAGGGAAAGCCCAGATGCTCTAAAATAATATTTTAATTAAGTATGTTAAAAGATTTAGAGTCAACCAAATAACTTGACCACCTTATGGGTAACAGAGAGGTAGTCTCTAGGCTTGGGTTTGGGAAACCAGTTGCCTATCCTCCCTAACTACCCAAACTAGCCCGACGGAGGGGATAGTAAATTTGATTTACTCGGATCAAAATTTCCCAATGTATAAAATATGCAATTTTATGAATTCAAACAACTTGGATTGCATAGAAATGATCTTCTTATACTTGGTATTAAATTCCGAGGAGGGAATCCTTACTATCCGTGTGAATTTAAAAGGTGATTTCACCGTTATTTGATGGATAGTAAAGGTTGAATATGGAAATTGATATTGAGTAGAATTATTATAATTTTCATTATCCTTTTTACTCAATAATGTTTTCCAATATGAGATTTAAATAAATGATTTTGAAATGTTTTCCTAAATAAAAGGTGAAATGATTTAGAATTATTCCAAGATTCAAAAAGGTTTAATTAACCAAAAAGGATTTGATAAATGAGGCTTAATGATTCCATATGCTATTAAGAAGATAAATGGAACAATTTAAAATAATACGTCTCTTTGAGATATTTATGAATGAATAAAAAGGTGAATTAAATTGAATGATGATTGATTATCACATATGAACTTAATATCTTTTTAATCAATTATTGGTTCAGAGGAACCGGGGTCGGACTTGGGTTACTCCTATTTGAAAACCACTTCGAACCAATGTATATGTTCGAAAATGAAGACAATAAAGATGATGATTTTTGAAGACGGGAATCTTCATGATGAAGGGTTGCTTGCCACTAGTCCCTCGGAGTGAAATTTACCATACATGTATTTATGATGGCAGTAGTGCTCTATTATGAAAATCTTCAATTACAAGAACTAATCGCTACTAATCCTAAGTTTAATTCCCGATAGGATGTAGTAGGAGGAGTGCCTTACGTTTCGTTCAGTCCCAGAACAAACTTGGATGGACGAATGTCTGACGTTGCATTTCTGAGATCATAATGTTGACTTTTGCAAACGTACATCTGTTTGGTGGTGGAGAAGACAACTTCTCTTAACTTAACAGTCTTCTCTAAGATGTATGAGCTTAGAGGTTGTATGTTCGTGAAAGTCAATAGTGATCGAAGGAATGGCAATGTGACATTCAACGTGGAACCTATTATGATCAAAGTGTGGCTTTGTGGAGCGTAGCCTCATGATCCTCACATTCTAGGAATGATAAGGGACACTATGTGGTCTGAAGGGCAAATTTCGGGCTATTATTGGGGGAAAATATCCCCTTAAGAACTTGTTGCCTTATTGTATAAATGTAAAGGTATGGAAGCTGATGGAGATCGTGTAAAGCCACTGAGTATACTTTGTTCCATGGTAGTGTAGTAGTATAGTTCGGAGGCTGACGGAGATCATGTAAAGCCACTAGTGTGAACAAGGATAGTTATACGTGGATTTTCGGGTCTGAATGGTCACTAGTTCCCTATCATGTTGGAAATCCAATTCCAATACGTTGCCTTTACAGTTTTGATTGTAGAACCTACTTTTCTAGCTAGTATTCCATCAAATTTAACCAATGTAACAATTTCAGCTATTTTGATTGATTACTTGAAAAGTGTTTTCAAAGGAATGTCACTAAAGATAATCTCAAATTATTTTCATATAAAAGTGTTTGGTTATCATAGGGTAAAAACCGCCCATATTTATGTGTTGGCGTGGTCTTATGAAATACCCTTCTTTTCAAAGGTTTTGATTGACATCATCATGATCTATACATTAAAAAAACTTCAGTACCTCATGCTGGTTTATCAAACCTGATCCGGGTATTTTTAATACTTAGGTCAGATCCGAGTAGTTTCAAGTTTAGTTGAAGACGCTTGGAGTTTCCAAGGAGAGCTTGAGACCTTCACCTACGTATAGACGTATTCTATTATTCGCTGTATCTATTGAATTTTTTTATTTTTTAGCATTTGTAAGGACAAAGGGTTTATAACTGTCCAGGCTGAATCTAGGTTAGACTCTGATATTGTATTCAAATATTTCCGCTGTAAAGATTATTGTTAAAATAATATATATTGTTTCTTTCGTGTGAGATTATGTTCTATCTTTATTTTCTTTTTCCCCTAACAATCGGGCTTTCTAACACTTGAATTTGCGGCACATGAATATCGAGGATGTATTAGTGTCGATTTTCGAGGATTGAAAATCCTTGTCGTCGCATTTGGTATCAGATCTTAGGTTGAGTGAACACCTAGGCTTTGTTGGGGTAAGTCTAATTATAGATAGGGTTAGCAATATCCTAGAATGAGTGACTCATTAGAGATAGGGTTAGTGATATCCTAGAATGAGCTTGACAGTATTATATATATGAGCGCATATTTGTTATTTGATATAAAAATGTTTTATGGTGATTAATCTATTGAGTGGTTTATGAATTCTGGTCAGTGTCTGAAGAGCTCCATGTTATCGATAGGGATTCCTAAATACTTAAACAAGACGAATCGATACACCATTTTAAAAGGAGTATATTTTATATATACAAAAGTATAAATATTTTTGTAATTTAGAAAATTTATAAGTTGTTATCTCTTTAGAAAGTTCCAAGAATAAGGTCTCGACCTATTTGGTGATGGTGGGAATAATCTTCTAAGTATCGATTATATGTTGGCTTTGGCGAATGGTATCGAACACCTGGTAAATTATTCTTCTTATCATTGTACAATCAAGGAAGGTTCAAATATGAACAAGTTAAATCAAGTAATTTGGATAAGTCAATAAATTAATGGTATGAAACTTCTGATAATAGATTAGTATATCATTTATGTCAGGATGTTTTATTTTATGCCAAGGGATAAGTATTAGGCTAATCCAAAGCAGGCACGAAGAGTACGTGCACAAGAAGAAGCAGAAGAGAAATTAAAACTATAAACTTATGTTGGCATCTTCTATTACAGGTGTAGTAAAAAAGGGTATTATGTAGTTCTGTGTAAAGATAGAAAAATAGAGGAAAGGGATAAAAGGACAGCAAAGGAAGAAAAGAAAGAAAAATCTTTTAGGGTTGACATATTATGTTTCAAGTGTAAAAGGCAAGGACATTTTCTACGTGAATGCCCTTAAAACAAAGAAGAAACCTATAATTCAGTTAGGAAAGGCAAAGGTTGCTAGTGCTATAAAGCACTAAGATATATAACCAAAGAATGACCCCGAACTTGCATTTGGTGCTTCCTAGGGAAACACTTAATGAAGGACCGTCCAAAAATGAAGGCGGCTAACATAGACCTCAAAGATAAAGCACCGTCTACCTCAAAAGGGATCCAAGAATAGTATATATAGCATTTCAAGTATCTATATATAAAATGCTGATGTATGATAGCTATATTCCCTAGGGGTCATCTCTAAAAGTTTGTAACACATTCTAGGGTTTGTAATGAATGTATGAATATAATGTTAATTAATAAATCTCTTTTGATCATTCTCTCTGTGTATTTCTTCTATCTTCCATCAAATCAATTTAATAAGATATTTAGAAATAAAAAGTTTAAAGGAATGTTAGAAATGGCTTATTAAAAAGTGTTTAAATTAAGAAACTTATTTAAGAATATATTTTATAAAGGTATCTTTTACAAAATTAAGTGTAAAAGATATGTTTAATCAAAAGGAATTTCAAGAACTACTGTCCTAATCTTTTAAAAATTTAAAGGGAAAATTATCTAAATAGAAGTTATTAACAAAGAAATTTCATAAGGATTTTGAGATAAAATTTTAATAAAAGAAGTTATTGAAAAATAATAATAAGAGGTAAATCATCTTTTAATTTGAAATGTTTTCTTTTGGAGAAGGATAGAAGTATTTTGTGAATAAGTATTTAAAAAGAAAAAAACCAAAGATAAAAGTTTCATAAAGGTTTTTTTAAATACATATGTTGTACATAGATCACTTCGTCGCACGATTTTGATCTAAAGATTCGAGTACAGAACTTTGAGATCTTTACACCGATCTGAATAAGGATTTATCACTCGATTCTTGACGATGAACATTGATGAGGGTTTGTGGTTGGATACCTGAGTTTTCTATCATAGTTAAGAGCTATGCAAGGAAAACTAAAATTCTGATCGGAAGGTAAGATCGAAGTCCGCACTAGAGGATCGGAGGATCAATACTAGTTCGGAAGTAAAGTTGTGGATTCAGATAAAAGATCAAATCGGATGTTATAGATGATCTATGTATATCAAATAGAATTGAGTCTATAAAATAATGTTTTGGGTAAGAATTACCGATTTTTTATTTTTGTGTAATTTCGGGGACGAAATTCTTTTAAGGAGGAAAGTATGTAATGACCCGTAATTTGATCGCTTTAATTAAAGATATTTAAATTATTTTAAATATTCAAATATCGATTATTTTTCAACAAATAATCAAGTTTTAAGTAATGATTAATAATAATGAACTTATTTTGGAAAAATGTTCACAAAATATATACTTTGGAAAAATAGCGATAAAATGATTGAAAACTGTTTTATCGATAAACAGCTCGATAATCGTCAAACATCGTGCATGGAGCTGGATACATACACTCATTTATCTATATGAACAAGAATATGAAATAAAATTATTTATTTTATTTTTTTGGAAAAATAGAGGTGTTTATGACATCATTAGTGATGCTCTTATATTTAAATATTGATGTATGAATTTAAATTGAGATTTAATTATTATTATAATTATTCAAATAATTGTTTTTAAATGATAATAATTCATTTTAAATAGTTATAAAGTGATAATAAATCATTTATAATAGTTTTATAAAGATATATATTTGAATTAAAAAATATAAGAAAATGGATATCGCTTTATCGATATAATAGCACTTTTTATAAACAATCGTTTAACATTGATGCAACGACCCGTAATTTTATCACATTGATTTTTTGAAATATTTAATTAGTTTTAAATATCCGATTTTGCATTCTGTTTAAAATGTAATAAAATCCATGTTTCAAATTATATTTGATTTCTAATGACGTAATTTTTTTTAATTTATAGGATTTTTCCATAATTTTTAATTTGGAAAATAATTAAGTTTTCGTCGGTCACTTTTTATGCCAAACGTGGGCATTCTTAACACTTCATAGAATTTAATAACCGGTGTGTTTTATTTCTGATTTGGGATCGCGTTACATTTCTGTGCACAATCATATTTTATTATTCGATCACTTACGGTTCGTACGCGAACGTGATAATGTGTGTTGGGTACCCTCAAACTAACTTTTTAATATCAAAAATTTATATACACAAAGTACACACATACAACATCCATTTTGTTTTTCCTATACTCAACATTATTTCTTCCCATTGTCCTTGCGTCCACTATTGCTTGCTTTACATTAAATGTATGTATGTTAGTAATTTAGTTAACTTAGAAAATTGGTTTATACATTTCATATGTTTGGAATATGGAAGTTCAGCATCAGCTTTTCCTTTTATCTATCTCTACCAGTACAAAATACTTAGCCAACTTTTTGTCTACCCTGCTTCTTGTTCCCCTTCCCTTTAGCAACTCGTTTGTCTCCTTGTCCCCTAATGTTGCCTTCAAATTTGATTTTTGTCTTAGGTTGTCTTGATACACACACATACATATATAAATGGACATGCAAAGGTACGGCTTGGTTTCATTTCCCTGACATTGTTCTCTTCTTACTCTTGCTCTTGCTCTTTCTTTTCTATAAATCAAAGAAAATAAACCACCTTCCTCACTTTTAAAATCAGCACATCCCAAATCATTCGCTTCTAGCAAAACCGCCCAATAAGAAAAGTGTTCGTCCCGATCCATATTAATTTTAGAAATTGGTTGCAGTCGGTTTTGCCGAGTGTAGAGAGAGAGATCATAATTAAACAGCAAGTCGGAAGATAATTTTCAAAGCTTTGAAAAATGATTTCTCATAATCCGTGAAGAATTAGACGATGCTGCTAGTGTCGTTATGTTCGTATGGGGATGGAAATTTTTGATGGAAGTTTGGCGGCAATCACAGATGGTCGATGACGGTCGTTCAAAGTTAGAGTTTGGGTTTATTCGAGATTTAGGCGTAGTGGGAACGATTCAAGACCATGGTGGTGCTTCTCATGGAAAGGAGAGTCGGAGGTGAGATTTTGCTGGCCTTCGATCGAGGTTTGAAGGTAGCGATTTAAGGGTTTTTCGTGATTTTTTGTTTATGGTGGATTCGATCGGATTTTGGCGCGGTGAACCAGAGGCGGAGCTATGGGGTCCATCGTAACGAGGCAGGGAAGTCGAGCATGCTGAGGGGTTTGGATGTAGTGATGGGTGGCCGGAGTGCTATGCATGTACATGGTTGTGCATTTTGTTCCAGGCAATAGCAAGATAGAAGAGGAAGAAGAAAGCGACGTTCGAATTTGGAGTGGGTCACATGGCTTTGGGCTTTGGCCCATTGAAATTTTGAATGGTAAGATACTTGCTTCCTAGTAAGGAGGTCACAGGTTCGATTCCCATTTGCCCTACTCCCATTTCAAGGCGTAGAGGTGGGTCCCCATAAAACCGCATAACATGGTTGGGGTCATCAAATCTCTGTGCTGGGCTGGCTGAAAACCCTCATGTTCGTGGTCGGACCAGGATAGGAGGGAGCTCATCTCATCCCTTCGATTTCACCAGGGCTCTGGGTTGAGTTTTAAAAAAAATAAAAAAAAATAAAAAATATTTTTAATTATGTTATTTGTTATATAAGTAATATGTGCTAGCTTATAAATTCATATCTTGCTTATATGTTATCCGTTTTGCACATGGATATTTGTATTGTACTCGTGTTGACGAGTACAACGTTTCAGTATAAGTTATTAATAGTTTTGGACGTGTAAAATTAATGACATATTTAAAAGGACTAGATTTTAATCACGTTATTTTAAATAATAACATCGTTTAAATTTATATACCTTAATTATTAATGTTTATTTGGCCAAATAAATTACTGTTGAGTTAAACTGTATCGAATATGCTAATTGGACATCTGTTAAGCAGAATAAAACACCGTACCGCTAATTAAATTAATTTGATATTTAATTAGCAGAATAAATCCCTGTTCTGCTATTTTATAAATTTGGACATCTAATTATATATCGTTAATTGATATGCCACTTTAAATAAGTGATATGGTAACCAATGACGGTTAAATGTTAAATTATTCATATAGTCACTAATTATGTGAATATCGATTATTAACTTGGAAAGTTAACCTTGAATCAGATGGTAGCTTGTATAAGTACCAGGGTGATCGTTAAGCCTCCTCAAATTTTAAAAAAATTAAATTTTTATTTGAAACTTAATTTAAGAATTTTTATTTAGTAATAAGATTCTAAAAAGTAATAATTATTTATTTATAATGTTTTAAAGATAATTAATAATTATTTAATAATAATTAAGTTAATTATTTTATTTATATGATTATTAAAAGTTATTTCTTAAATGTTGTTTGAGAATGCTTAATTATTATTTTAAAGTTATTTAGTTATGGTTTAAAAATGTTTTAATTATATTTTAATTATTCACTTAAAATGATTTAACTATACTTTAATTTTTAATTAAAATTATTTAATTATATTGATTTAATTTATTTAATTATATTTATAGGTTAACTAATTATCATATTAATACTAGTTTAAGGTTGATTAATTATTGTTTTAATAACGTTTTAAAGTTAATAAATTATTATATAATATTGTTTGAAGTTAACTTATGTATACAATAATAGTGTTTAAAATTAATTTAATATAATATTAATGAGATTTTAAAGTTATTATTTCGAATGACATTTAATTTAAAATGAAATTGGAGGATTTTTAAATACTAACTTATTATTTAAAGTTATGTAAAGTAACTTCAAATAATATATGGGGTATCAAGGGAACCTTACTGACTTAAGGAGTTTATTAAAGAGGTTTGTTAAAATATGGAGAGAGGTTTATAAATGGTTTGGAGATTTATAAAGAATGTTTATAAAGGGATTGGAAATTTATATAGAAACTTTATAAACAGATTTGGAAATATTTATAAGATAAAGAAATTTAGAAAGGAATGGCTGATTTTTCATGGCGTAGTTCGAGGGCAGGGATTGCCTATAGTTTACTATGGATTCGCTGGGATACGATGTAACCATCGTGTAAACTACGGTCCATGATTAATACTTAATGACACTTTCAAAAATCTATTTTTTAAAGGTTTCAAGTTTCTAAGATTTGAAAGTGAAATGGTTTTGTAAATATACTTATGCCATTGAGATAAGTATATGGTTATATTTTCCAAGTATCAAAATATAGTGTTTTGTGAATATAGTTATCCTGTTGAGATAAGTATATGGAAATGATTTCCCAGTATTTGAATGTGAATTTTAATTAATGAAAGATTAATTTAAGAGGCTTAGTGATTTCTATGGGAAATATAATCTTTGTTTTGAATGTTTGTTTATTTGATAGTTAAATAACCGACTATCAAATCTTGGCCTAAATATGTAACCCTTCTTGATTTTGGTGGTAGGGAAATATTCCCTACTTAACGCCGAAGGGTTTTAACTTTGGAAATATTTAAGGGGAAACACGGGGATTATATGGTACAGTTACCGTCGATGGTGCTATACTGCACATATAAACTCGTTTTGTTCTTCTCGGACAAATGATAAGGAGATCCGTCCACTTAAACGGTTAGGGGGTGATCCCCGCTCTTATGTATTGTCTGATTATTTCCTAAGGAACTGGTATTGAGCATTCCAGAAATCGAACGGTTGGTTTTTGGGGCGTGAGGGAAGCGGAAGAGTGTACTCGTAAGAGATGACTCGAAACTCGTGACCACTCCAAAAACCATATACGACCCTATGGAGGAGATTCCTAATATGTTGAGATGTTGGAATCCATGTGTGATTCCGAGACCCGTCAGGGTTTGGGAATCCGAATGTGATTCCAAGATCTATTTGAGACATGGGAATCTATGTGTGATTCTGAGACCGATTGGGGTATTGGAATCCATGTGGGATTCCATGATCTGTTTGATGGCAGTGCGTAAGCTGGAATGCCGGACGTAGCCTCATCAGCGGAAATGAGTAAAACCAGAGATATGAGGCATGGCTAGTAGGGTTAGCAAACCCATAGGGTGTAGTCTGCTCCTCTTAGATGTCACTTACAGTTGTTATGCATGCATGGGGCGATGCACTCAGTCTTAGCGAGACCAGCCATGTTTTTCCTATGGTACATCACTAGGGATGTATGCTACTTCGGAAGGATACCTCTGATCCTTGTGCAAGAGGACCGTTCTCGAAGTACTGAGGGCACCTCTATGGAAATCCTACACAATTAGCGAACGAGCCTTATCAATTTTCGATTATATACCTAGTATTGTTGTGATGTACACTCACGAGCATCACAGCTACTTAATTATTATTATTTTCACCATAGACATTATTATAATATCACTGGATTTCTGATATAAATTTTTTGGTTATCGTAAGGTAAAAGCCCGTCCGTGTTTATGTGCGGCGTGGTATTACGAGATACCTTTGATTTTAGAGGATTTTTCAGTTATAATAAATAAAATTCCTTATGATTTGAGTTTCTCATGCTGGTTTTACCAGACTGACCCGGCCGTTGTTTCCTATAATACTTGGGGTCAGACCGAGCATATTTCCAGGTTTACTTGGATGTTTGGAGCTTCAGGAGATGAGATGGAGGCTCAAAAATGTATTCACGTACATGGTTATTTTCCGTTGCATTCATGGTTGTATTTATCAACAATTGTGAGGACGGATTGTTATAACTGTCTGGGTTGAAATAGATTAGCATACTCTGATTGATGCTGTATATACATATACTACAGTTTTGTTATATATTATAGATTATTCGTTTCGCTGTGAGATTCTGTGTTGTTTAGTTTCTTCTTCTCTTCTTTCTTCTTTCATTTCCCTAACTATCCGCCTTTCCGTTAAATTTGGACTGGACATGTGTGGTTTATTGTCAGCTTAAACTATATGGAAAAGTGGGTTGTTACAGCATGGTATCAGAGCTTAGGTTGAGTGAACACCTAGGCTTTGGTGGGGTTGACTCATTTGAGATAGGGTAAGTGAGACCCTAGGATGAGTTTGAGTGATACATATAAGAGCGTGTATTTGTGATTTTCATAAAAATATTTTATATTGTGTTGTTTGATCAGTTGAGTGGCTTTAGAGTTCTGGTTGATGCGTTTGGTCAATGTTATCGATAGGGATTTCCTAAACATCGAACAAGACCAATTGACACAGTATTGTTTTAAAATGGGTAAATGAAATAATTTTACCTGGAAATATATTTTATATATATAAAAGAATAATTTTTCAAAGAAAATATAATATAGTTATTCTTGGTGGTGCTTGTTTGATAGGATATGATAGTATTCCATGATTATTTCTAGGATTTGACTGGTCATGCTCACCCATTTCTGAGCATTGATAATTATCGATTGATCTATCTAGATCTTCCTTTTGAAACCTGGATGGGATAGATAGGAATTTTGGGAGCATTGAAATGGATACCTTGTGAATTAAGTTTCACAATTTGAATATAAGGCGTTCATTGATAATGTTGGGTTAAATTTTTGATTTCTAAGGGTTATTTATTTAAAAGAAAATTTGAATATTTTGGAATGAATATTTTAGAAATAGTTTTACATAAAGGATTGATTTGATAAAAATTAAGTTTAAACAAATGTTGCTTATTAAAAGGAAATTGGAATATTTTGAACTAATATTTAGAAATGGTTGAATATTAAGTTGGTTGTTTTGAATTGGGATTTTATAAAAAGAAGTTTATTAAAGAAAACTTAAATATTCTGAAATATTACTTAAAGAATGATTTATATAGGGATGTTAGAATACTTTCGTAATAAATATTTGAGAAATGATCCCCTTTAAAGGAGATATTTTATAAATTTGATTTATAAAATGTGTGTATCAATGAAAGGAATTCGAGAGTTTAAATCCAGGTGATTTTGGCAAAATGGTTTTTAAGGTTCAAAGAGTTAATAATAGTATTTGAAAACATTTTTGAAATAAAAATATTCCTAAGGATTTTCAATGGGATATAAGCACTGAATTCACTTTCGTCGCTGGGAAATAATTTCGACGATGATTGCAACATTATCGGTGTTCATTTCGAATTTCTAAGTGGGAATTTTTCTACCATTAGGATCTTCCTATATAATTGTTTTGATAAAACAAATTTTGATTTCATTCCAAAAGTATGATTTGATTTACTATAAAGTAAATATGTATATTATTATTTCAAATAATTTTAGGGAAAAGAAATAATAATAATTTTATTCGAGATGGTTTTAGAGTATAAACTATTTTGGAAATGGTAATAATAGTTTTCTTAAAGGGTCTTTTGGTGTATCAATATTTTGGAAATAGTTTGTTTGGAAATATATTTAAGTATAAATATCTTTGAAAAGGAACTTTATAGAAAGATGGGTATTCCTTTGGATTTGGTTTGGGGAATGAGTTCTAATTTGTTTTGTGATGATCAGAATAATCTTCTAAGTAACGATCGAATGTTTGCTTAGGCTAACGGCATTGTGCACTTAGTAAATTATCCTTTTTGTCATCATACGATCGGAACGAGTTCAAATCCGAGCTGAGCCAAAGCAAATTGGAATTAGATATTTTGTTGAAATATCTCGTTGGAAATATATTTATTATATTGTTTGAAAATGGTTTTGAAAGAAAAATGTAGCTTTAAGTTAACTAGTTTGGGTGGCTCAAAAATAACTAAAAATGGGTAAGAGATACATTCGGATGGTAAACGTTTCTCTTGAGTATTATTCTTCTTATAAGGAAGTATATGATACTGTTTGGTAGTACCCAATTCCTTGGTTCTATTTTGGGTTTCCTCGGGCCATATATATATTTGTTACGGATTAAATATATATAATATAATTTCAAAAGTTTTTGAAATAAATATCCAAGTATTTGACCTTTAAGTTTCCAAAATATATGGTATCGTTTCAGAAAGTGTTTTGAATAAAAACCGGGTGTTTTAAATTCTTAAGTGAATTCAAAATAAAAGTTTGTATTGTAGTTTTGTATACCCTTAGAGAATGATACAGAATTTTATAAGTTTTATAACGTAAGTTATGTTTTATGAAGATGCTTTCATAAATAATTTAGAGGTAATGGAATTGGTATTAGAAATAACCAATTAAATAAGTGCGAAGGTGGAAATAGATCATTTCTCTCTTCATATAGTTTTGATCTAATATTCGAGTACAAGGCTTTGAGCTATTTACACCATTCCAAATAAGGATTTATTACTTGATTTTTGACGGCGAGCACTTGGTGAGGGTTCTTGATATGGAATCAAGGTTTTCTATCATAACTACAACTATATAAGGAGAACAAAGGTTCCTAATCAAGGAGTCTGATCAGAGTCCGCACTAGAAAATCGGGTGAGTGATGCTAGTTTGGAAGTGAAGTTATGTATTTAAGTAGTGATCAAATTAGATTTAGTATACGAATGATCTATGATCATCATGAGGGCTTATGAACAATATTGGTTGGTCATATGATGAAATTTCGGGGACGAAATTCCTTTTAAGGGGAAAGTGTAACGACCCGGAATTTTACCACATTGATTTTTTGGAATATTTAATTAGTTTTAAATATTCGATTTTGGGTTATGTTTAAAATGTAATAAAATATATGTTTCAAATTTAGACTTGATTTCTAATGACGTATGTTTTTTTTAATTTATAGGATTTTTTCCATAACTTTTAATTTGGAAAATAATTAAGTTTTTGTCTGTCACTTTTTACGCCAAACGTGGGCATTCTTAACACTTCACAGAATTTGATAACCGGCGTGTTTAATGTCTAATTTGGGATCGCGTTACATTTCTATACACAATCATATTTTATTATTCGGTCACTTGTGGTTTGTACACGAAGGCGATAAGTGTGTTGGGTACCCTCAAACTAACTTTTTAAATCAAAAATTTATATACACAAAGTACACACATATAGCCTCCATTTTGTTTTTCCCGTACTCAACATTATTTCTTCCCACTGTCCTTGCATCCACTATTGCGTGCTTTGCATTAAAATGTATGTATATTAGTAATTTGGTGTGCTTAGAAAATTGGTTTATACATTTTCATATGATTGGAATATAGATGTTCAGCAGCAGCTTTTTAGATTATCCATCTCTACCGGTACAAATACACTTAGCCAACTTTTTGTCTACCGTACTTCTTGTTCGCCTTCCCTTTAGCAACTCGTTTGTCTCCTTTGTCCCCTAATGTTGCTTTCAAATTTGATTTTTGTCTTCGGTTGTCTTGATACACACACACACACACATGGACACGCAAAAGCATGGCTTGGTTTCATTTCCCTAACATCGTTCTCTTCTTGCTCTTGCTCTTTCTTTTCTGTAAATCAAAGAAAATAAACCACCTTCTCACTTTTAGAATCAACACATCCCAAATCATTCACTTCTAGCCAAACCGCCCAACACGAAAAGTGTTCGTTCTGATCCATATTATCCTAGAAATTTGGTTGCAGTTAGTTTCGTCGAGTGTAAAGAGAGAGATCACAATTAAACAACAAGTGGGAAGATAATGTTCAAAGCTTTTAAAAATGATTTCTCATAATCCGTGAAGAATTAGACGATGCCGTTAGTGTCGTTATGTTCGTATGGGGATGGAGAATTTTTGATGGAAGTTCGGCGGCAATCGGAGATGGTCAAGGACGGTCGTTCAAAGTTAGGGTTTGGGTTTATTCGAGATTTAGGCGCAGTGGGAACGATTTAAGGCCATGGTGGTGCTTCTCATGGCAAGGAGAGTCGGAGGTGAGATTTTGGTGGGCTTCGATCGAGGATTGAAGGTTGTGATTTCGGGGTTTGTCATGATTTTTATTTACGGTGGATGCGGTCGGATTTTGGCGCAGTGAACCGGAGGCGGAGCTATGGGGTCCATCGTGTCAAGGTAGGGAAGTCGAGCGTGTTGAGGGGTTTGGATGCAGTGATGGGTGGCCGGAGTGTTATGCACGTGCACGGTTGTGCATTTCGTTCCAAGCAATAGCAAGATAGAAGAAGAGGAAGAAAGCACTGTTTGAATTTGGAGTGGGTTGCGTGGCTTTGGGCTTTGGCAAGTTGGAATTTTGAACGGTGAGCTAATTTATTTTTAATTATGTTATTGCTACATAAGTAATATGTGCTAGCTTATAAATTCATATCTTGCTCATATGTCATCCGTTTTGCACATGGATTTTTGTATTGTACTCGTGTTGATGAGTACAACATTTCAGTATAAGTTGTTAATTGTTTTGGCTGTGTATAAATTTATGACATATTTAAACGGACTAGATTTGAATCACGTTATTTTAAATAATAACATCGTTTAAATTTATATACCTTAATTATTGATGTTTATTTGGCCAAATAAATTACTGTTGAGTTAAACTGGATCGAATATGGTAATTGGACATCTGTTTAGCAGAATAAAACACCATTCCGCTAATTAAATTAATTTGATATTTAATTAGCAGAATAAATCCCCGTTCTGCTATTTTACAGATTTGGACATCTTATTATATATCGTTAATGATATGCCACTTTGAATAAGTGATATGGCAACCAATGATGGCTAAATGTTAAATTGTTCATATAGTTGTTGATTATGTGAATATCAGTTATTAACTTGGAAAGTTAACCTTGAATGAGATGGTAGCTTGTATAAGTACCAGGGTGAACGTTAAGCTTCCTCAAATTTTAAAAAGGTTAAATGTTTATTTGAAAGTTAATTTAAGAATATTTTTTTAGTAATAAGATTTTAAAAAGTAATAATTATTTACTAATAATGTTTTAAAGATAATTAATAATTATTTAATAATGATTAAGTTAATTATTTTTTTTACATGATTCTTAAAAGTTATTTCTTAAATGTTGTTTAAGAATGTTTAATTATTATTTTAAAGTTATTTAGTTATGGTTTAAAAATGCTTTAATTATATTTTAATTATTTATTTAAAATTATTTAACTATACTTTAATTTTTAATTAAAATTATTTAATTATATTGATTTAAGTTATTTAATTATATTTATACGTTAATTGATTATCATATTAATATTAGTTTAAAGTTGATTAATTATTGTTTTAATAACGTTTTAAAGTTAATAAATTATTATATTAATATTGTTTGAAGTTAACTTATTTATACAATAATAGTGTTTAAAATTAATTTAATATATTATTAATGAGATTTTAAAGTTATTATTTCGAATGAGACTTAATTTAAAATGAAATCGAAGGATGTTTAAATAATAACTTATTATTTAGAGTTATTTAAAGTAATTTCAAATAATATATGGGGTATCAAGGGAACCTTAAAGAGGTTTGTTAAAATATAGAGAGAATTTTATAAATGGTTTGGAGATTTATAAATGAATTTATAAATGAGTTTTTATAAACGGGGTTTTGAGATTTATAAAGAATGTTTTATAAAGGGATTGTAAATTTATAAAGAAACTTTATAATAGATTTGAAAATATTTATAAGATAAAGAAATTTAGAAAGGAATGGCTGATTTTCCATGGTGTAACTCGAGGGCAGGGATTGCCTACAGTTTACTATGGATTCGCTGGGATAGCGACGTAACCATTGTGTAAACTGTCCATGATTAATATTGAACGATACTTTTAAAAATCAATTTTTAAGAGGTTTCAAGTTTCTAAGTTTTGAAAGTCAAATGGTTTTGTAAATATACTTATACCATTGAGATAAGTTTATGGTTATATTTTCTAAGTATCAAAATATAGTGTTTTGTGAATATACTTATCCTATTGAGATAAGTATATGGAAGTGATTTCCAAGTATTTGAATGTGAATTTTAATTAATGAAAAATTAATTTAAGAGGCATAGTGATTTCTATGGGAAATGTAATCTTTGTTTTGAATGTTTGTTTATTTGATAGTTAAATAACCGACTATCAAATCTTGGCCTAAATATGTAATCCTTCTTAATTTTGGTGGTAGGGAAATATTCCCCACTTAACACCAAAGGATTTTAACTCCGGAAATATCTAAGGGAAATACGGGGATTATATGGTCAAGTTACCATCGGTAGTGCTATACTGCACGTATAAACTCATTTTGTTCTTCTAGGACAAATGATAAGGAGATCCATCCGCTTAAACGGTTAGGGGCACTACACCACAAATGGCTTTTAACAGCGTTTGATAAACGCTGTAATACGATACAACAGCATTAGTTCAAACGCTGTATAACGACATGCTGTCGTATATACAGAAATTACAACAGCTTTTTGATAAACGCTGTTGAAACATCACTTTGATAGGGTTTCGTACAAGCTGTCAATAATGTTTTTACAGCGTTTTCAAACATGCTGTATTATGTTTCTACAGCGTTAATAATTTAGTTGTCGGAGATGTTTTAATTCTACTTTAACTGTTTACAACAGCTTTTTATAAACGCTGTTATTGAATCATCAACTATTTCGACAGCATGTACTAAACGCTGTTATTGACTATTTAAAGATAATTACAGCATGAATTGAACGCTGTTGTTTCTTCATTGACAGCATTAATCAGACGATGTCTTCTATTTATATAACAGCTCTAATATTCCACTCTATTTTTGAATATTCCAGAACTATATTTTGAGTATATTCAAGCAACTAGTATATATAACATGTTCTAATAACAATTAATTAGTTACATAAACTAGTTAAGACAATATTAATAAAAAAAAGACATCCATAAACCAAGTTTCAATAATATCCATAAACAAAAATAACAAAGTAAACCAAGTTGCCACAAATTCTGTTAAACAAAGACATGTTATATGTTAAACAAAAATATAATATCAATACAGTAAGTCCGCACCAAATGCCAACAACAAAACGTGCATCTAAAAAATTTCATATGATTGCTACTTGCTACGAAAGAAGAATGTGTCATCGTCATCTTTAATTACCTGCAATGAAGAAATTTGAAGTCAGTGAGTAAACGCCATCTAAAAATTTGAAGTTTCATATGCTAATATGCTTAACTGCGCCAAAAAATCACTATATGGTATGTTAAGCCAAAACCTAGCCAATATACGCATTAGTAGGTTAGCTCAGTTAACGAAGCTAAACTGCTCTACAGTAACATAGTTATATTTCACGATCTAGTTGATCACCTAAATACTAAGTGAAGAAGCAGTCGTTCTTAATATAAAATCTACGCATGACCAAGATGGTCATTGTTAACCATTCATTTCTTGAATATTTTGTAAGTCCGTCAAGATAATTCCAAATATTTCATGAATAATACCATTATATAAAATGAACTGATCGATAAAAACACATAATTAAAGGGAAGAAGATACCTTGAACATAAGCTTTTTACTTGGCAGTAACTCATTTAGTTTGGAGATTTTCTCTGTCAAAGAGTTGTGCTCATCCACAAATTTTTTCCTCTGAAAAAAATCATAAAATGTGCAAGTTTTAAAAACATTAAACATGTAAGATAATTAAATGGTCTTGTGTGCTTACGAGTTTTAAATAATTTCAAAGCAACATGCTTAGTTTTTAACTGAGCAAACTTGACAAGTTTTCAACTGATCATATGCTCAGTTTTCAACTGAGCAAACTCGCTCATTTTTCAACTGAGCATAGCTCAGTCAAACACTCAGTTTTCAACTGAGCATGGGCTCAGTTTTCAACAGATCACATGCTCAGTTTTCAACTGAGCAGATGCTCAATTTTCAACTTAGCATTCTTGCTCAGTTTTCAACTGAACATAGCTCACTTTTTAACTGAGAGAACGCTCAGATATACTGTAACGACCCTGAATTTTTGATATTTGAAATATGAATATTTAATTGAGTTTAAATATTCGAATGATAGTTTAATTTGAAATTCAAATATCAGAATGGAATTTGGCGATTAAATTTCTGAATTTAATTATGGCAATTGGGTAAAAAATGTTGAATCTCGATTTTTAAGCCGATTAAAAATAATCTTAAGGCTTTGAAATTTATATTGATAATTCTGAAGGTAATCGAACTTTCAGAATTGAATTTGAAACTGTTTTGTTCAGTTTTGAAATTCTGTTGTTTAAATTGAATTTAAAAATAGCGGTCCGGGGCACAGTCTCAGAATTCGACGAAACCAGTTCCATTGGATCCGTAATATGGTATTATTATCGGATTTCAATTTTTGTAGAGTTTGGAGTGATCGTTTGGCCGTACGATAAGCAAACGCGCTGAAATTTATATCGAATTGAAGTCGATTTAAATTTGAATTTAAATATAATATTATATTTTGACTGGTCAAATTTCTTCTCACATAAGCTCTCTCTAAATCACCTCGTTGGCACGTGTCCTTCCAAATAACACGCGTCTGCTCTAAATTTATCAACAGGCCGAGCTTTGATAAATTTCTATCTCCACTACCTTACTCTTCACCTCGTTCAAATCAGTTCTAAACAATTCAATTTGAAAACATAAGCATACCCCTTCCATTCCTCGTTCCAATTCGAAATCGAATGTCTTTCCTCCTGCCCAATCAAGAATCGGCGACTTGAAGCCCTTCAAATCGATCAAGTCGTGTATGGTGGGGTTGTGGTCAACGAGCGCCACCAGTCGCGAGGTAGCTCGGGGCGACGGCGATGTCGCGATTTGGAAATCGCGACCAATGGAGGCGATCAGGAGGCGCACGCATACGAGCTCACGTGCAATAGGCGAGGCGATTCGCGATGGTTTTGCTCGAAGAGCCGGTAAAGCAGGGGAAGACAAAGTCTTCTCGTTCGATTTTTGGGTTCGGCAGTTCGATCTAGGGTTCGTCGAGGTGATTCGACTGCTTGGTGAGGATGGCGATGCTCGATGTTGGGCAGTTCGCTGGCGATTAGGGAAACAGTAAGGTATATTTTTATTTTTCCGATTTATTTTTGTAGATAAACATTTAAAAGAAAGAAATTTATTTTAAAAAATAAAAAGGAAAAATTAATGCTTGCAGTAAAGTATAAACATTAAAGTCTTAATATATATATATATATGTATAAGGGTAATGTTTTAATTAAGCAGTTTAAATTTTTTAATGTATATATGTATGTAGAAAATAAATTTGAAGCAGTAAAGAATAATCTGTTAAATAATGCGATATATTCATTTGTTGAATTACTAATTTTATTTAAACAATTTAATATGGGACTAATCTATTAATGAACTTATTTAATAAATCGATAAAGATATTTTATAAAGTAAATGAGAATTAAATTTGTTGAAATGGAAATTTAATTATTCGATTATTTCGAATATTAATCGATTGTATAAAATTATTTATACAAGGTCAAAATTTGGAGAAGACGAACTGGAAATGGAAATGGATTGCAAAGTAAAAAGTTAAGGTGAGATCTTCTCACTCAGA
This sequence comes from Allium fistulosum, assembly GCA_030737815.1. NCBI lineage: Eukaryota > Viridiplantae > Streptophyta > Magnoliopsida > Asparagales > Amaryllidaceae > Allium > Allium fistulosum. The sequence goes on from CM060901.1 coordinate 1,032,611,461, forward strand.
TTTAAATTTGAATTGCAGTTATTGATTGTTGTTTGGTTGTGATATTAGATATAGTAGGATATATCTATATATATAGCAATATATACATATTGGCATATGTATATATTGGATTGATTGATTTCCCGCATTGTATAGCGGATGAGACCCTATTGCGCCGTTAGTAAGCGGATGATATTTTATAAATCCCATATACCGTGATATTCCACCTCGAAGTGGAATTGGTATTGTGCTAACACCTGTGGATGCAGGGAAACAGGTTGGAGGGATCCAACTGGATTCCTCAAATTGTTTGAATATTATTTCATATGTGAATGATATGATTTATTGATAATCTGTGAATGATTTATTGATAATTAAAATTGTGGTAGGCTAAAATTTAGCCGAATGTATTTTTGGTATCGTTGGATACCAGAAATGAATATAAATTGGATTTTAAATTAAAGTGGAAAACTTTAAATGTATTAAAATGGATTGTTGAAATCTTATTGAATAAATTCCAAGATATGGGAAAAGATTTTTATAAATGAATTTTGAATAGTATTATTTGGAAGTTAGAAAATTTATTTGAAATGGAATTTGAAATGATTTGGAAGATATAAAGGAATTTATTTTAAAGGCGATAAATTTGTTGAAATCCAATTGATAATTGATTTTGTATTGAAGAAATAAATCTTTGGGAAATCGATATAAAAATTTATTTGATGTTGAATATGAAATTTGATTTGTGTTGAAATAAAGTGTTGAAATAAATTTGGAAATCGATTTGTAAAATGATTTAGCATTTGGAAATAAATTTAGAAATCAATTTGTAATTGATTTGTGTTGAAATGAATTTTGGAAATGTAAATTCAAAATGGAATTTATGAAAGGAAAGGGAAATTTGTTTTAAAAAATAAACATTGATTTATTTTTAAAGTATGAAAAAATATGATTTGGAATCGGTTTTCAAAGTGATGAAGTGTGGAAATAAATTTACAGATTTGAAATGTAAATTTGTAATAAATCGATAAGGATTTATTTGATTGGTTTAAATGGACCATTTTGTGATTTGAAATTAGTTTTCAAATGTGAAGTGTGGAAAATATATATCTTATGAAGATATTTTGGAAATAAATAATTTGGGAAAATTATTTGAATCTGATGATTGTTGTGAATATTGTTGATAGTTAAATCACCGACTATCAATATTGCCTTTGAAATGGCACTTGAATTGTTTTTAAAACAAACGCTTATTATTCGGTTTAGCCGGGAAAGGACCTTTGTGTCAGAAAACCCATTCCGAATAATAATACGACGATATGGATCGTATTGAAGACCGGTGATGAAGACCAGGTATTTGTGAAAATGATAGGATGACCTATCGATTGTCTCTGCACCGTTAGCTACGGTATAGAGATTTCCTTTGTGATGGGAAGTTTTATCGGGATTGTGAATATCCGGATTTGCAAGGGCTTCTTTTGAAGTGCCTTCGGTTCTGTTCGAACCCGGAACAGACTTGTATGGTTACGTGTCTGACATTACATTTTGAGATATAGAGCCGATTTCTTTCAAATACATTTCTGTTGGTGGCGGAGAATTTATTCTCTTAGCTTAACACCCTTCTCTGAGACGTACGAGCTCAGAGGTTATGTAGTTGAAATTTATCGGCGATATATTCCCAATTCGGTAATGTGGCATGCTGAGTGTTGCTGTGACGATGATCATTTATTTGATCATTTGTGATCAAAGCATGGTTTTGTGAAAAAGCGTAGCTTTGTGGACGAGACTTCGTCAGAGCCTCAACAACCCGGAAATGGTCGAAACAGGAATGTTGCGGCAAGGTTATGAGGGTCGCGCCCTTTAGGGTATGTCATTTCCTTCTGGAAAGGGGTGGTATCATGGTATGGAGCCCAGATACTTACTCATGTGGACACACCTTATTTATTATGTGTGATGTTGGTTACCGAGCGCTCGGATAAAGGTCCCAAAGGACCGGGGTATGACATATTCGTGAGTTACCTAGTTACAGGGGTAACCCGGCCTTGTTTGGCAGAGAGCAGTTTGTCTCTCGGGACGTCCAGCCAGAGGCGATCCCATTCGGCAGTAGGAAAGGAAGTTCCTTAGCCTGACCATTTGTTGGAAAATCCAAAGAAACAATACGAACCCTGTACGGTTTTAGTTGTATTACCTGCTATGGAATGTGGCGGTAACCTGCTATTGAACATAGCTATAGTAGGCATACGATACTGGTCGTATGCTGGCTAAGATTAATATTATACTTTTGAAAATGTTTTCTACACTAGACATTAATAATAATAATCCAATGATTGGCGTAGTAAGCATCTTTGACTATCATAAGAAGAAATCTCCTCCAATTCTGCGTTTGCATTGTGTGTGTGGCGGGAGGTCTTATGGTAGTTTCATTTTCCAAAAGCATTGCGAACTAATTTAATTTTCTTTGTGAAAATAACTGTTTTACGATCTCACACCAGTCACCATGACTGACTCGGAGTTTATTGTTCCCTTCTAAACTCTGGGTGCCCATAATTTTCCACACGGGCAGCCTAGAGTTATGTTATCAGGATATTCGGGATATTCTGGAGCTTTGGAAGCAAGCTGGATGGCGAGACGTACTCTCGTACTTGTTTATTATTTCCACTGTGTATTCTGTATGAGGACAGGTTTATATAACTGTCCATTGTTGTATTGAGTTGTATATTGACTCTGATGATGTATTGTATAACTGATATAGTTCTTTGTTTAAAAGACTAGTGATTAGCTATTATATTTTGTTCCGCTGTGAAATGTGAGATTCTGATATTGTCTCTGTTTCTGTTTTTCTGTTCTTTCTTTTCTTCTGTCTTCTTCTACCTCTTCTTTTTAACCCTAATGGTTCGGTTTTCCGGCATTCGATTGCGCGGCATTTGATACAGTGGACGTATTAATGTCGATTTTTGAGCGTCGAAAAATCGTATCGTTACATATACACCCAATGTTTGGTCCAGAGAGCGGTAAAAATGGTTGGACAAGATTACCATTTGTATATGAAATTGTTAGGACGTATCCAGGAGAACAAGCTACAAAGTGTGCTCAGTTTTTAAGTGTTTTTGAGCAAGAGGTATGTCATTCATCAAATTAATCCATATACGTATCATTATCTCAGTAGATTAAGATTAATAATCTATGTTTTTTTCATTCAGATCTGTAGTTTAGAACTTTCCAATTATGACCTGAGTTAATTTGAGAAACTTTCCACTATACTACATTTTCCGAACTTCACACATACAAATTTTTACTTTACGTATCACCATCATATTAACTTATAACATATGATTCAAAGTTGTATGTTATGAATTGTTGATGGTTATCATAATTACAGGGTTGCAAAATGGTTGAGATGCCATGTAATACATTAGTTAATACTGACAATTCGTGATAAAAATAAATACATTAGTTAATACAGGCACTGCACTTTATACTGGTTGTGAATATGGTACTGTACTTAAAGCGATGGGGTAAATGTACGTAGTTTAAAAACTATAAGGGTGCTGTATTCACCTGATTTAAGGAGGTTAGATATCAAAAACTCTTTTTCACTGATCGTGTTGTTTGCTTGCTGATATCTTTCTTCCAGGTCTAGCAAAGCATATTCAGTGTTTTTCAACTTTTTCTGTGGTAATATCACAAGAAAATAAACAACTAAAAGTGATAAAAATCACAGTAAGGACAAACACTCGTAAAATCAATGTCACCTATGTTGTTTCAAGTTTCTCACGAAGCTCTGCAATTAGGAGTTGTTGAGAATTGTAGAGCTCTTGAAGCCCGACTAATTGCTATGCAGTACACAACACATTGATCAAACTGCCAAAGTTATTTATACTCTTCAGTATAATAAAGCTTAATTAAGTACCTTATCCTTTGACTCTGATTCCAGCTCCATGCGTTCAAATTTTTCTGTCATGGCCTATACAATCACACCATATTTTTTTTTCAATATGATACATATTTACAAAATATTAACAAATTGAAAAGAAAATGTAGAAGTATATGATGAAGTAACCTTTTTCTCCGCTTCTTCTTGCAGATAGCGATCCCTTGGTATGTAAATACCATTCTTCTCTCTTGCAGCATATACTTCTGTGACCAGAAATGATTATTATTAATAGCAATGTCATTAAAATAATTATGAGATCGTATTCCCTCACTGATTGCATAATGCATAATCAGTTATGTACCAATTATGCCCTTGTGTATACAGTGTGCATTGCTTCACTACTCAAATTCAATTGCAGATGGCCAAATGTTATTATATGAAGCAAGAAAGAGGTTCAAATATGTCATTAGTAACCATCTCTAGTTTGACTAGGGATATGGTGATGATAAAACTTATAACTGTGTGCAAAATTTAATTGGATTTAGGCTCAGATAATGGTAAATTATTTCCAAATACATGCAACACACACGCAAACCATTGGTTTGTATTAAAGCTAAGAAAAAATGTACTTGTTGAAAATAGGGTTAATTTATCACTCCAAAAGCATGATCAAATTGCTATCTTCTACACACATTTTCTTCCTCAAATCACAAAGTGTACATTTCTTTTTTTTTCCTTTAAAAATGGAGCAAATAGTTGAATAAGTTAGAATGATAATTAATAATTTTAGTGTATAAACGAATTCAAAGTTTTCTTAAAGTACACCATCTCTAGTCCCAGTAATAGCACCAGTGATTATGTCGATGACTGTTGCACTTGTGATCATGCTTGGAAACATTTCAGCCCATTGTTTTTGAAATAATTAGGTTATGTCTACTATCAACTACATAATTCAAAATAATAAACTTAAAAAAATGCAAATTCAACTTACAAAATCCATAAGAATTTCGACGAATTCCATGCACCTGATGGTCAACGTACCCGTATCCCTTGTGGCCTCATAAACAAACTCAGCAGGCTTCGTTCCAATGCATTAAGGAAAAACATGCATGTAAGTCTCATAATTCAGTTTCTCTTTCCTACTGCCTGTATCCTTAATCCATAAGGGTTCATCCATTTGCACCATTTCCTATAGGCATGCTTAACCATAAACTGAGTAACATGTTAAAACTAAGAGCTATCTTTCATATTACCTGCCAATAACATAAAGTATGAACCTTGGATATACATTGTTTCCTCTCACATACTAGTTGCCACCACCAACATAAGCAAAATGATGATAAAAATAACAAATAAATACTCTACAAAAATTGAGGAATATAGATGAGTTATCGAATGCACAAAGCTAAAACATTCAATTTAAACAAAGTAAAAAAAGAAAAAGGAAACCTAACCAGAAACTATGTTGATCCTAAAAAAAACATAATCAAACTAAACTCATTATATTAATTCATAGCAACTTAATAAGCCTTAAGGAGGTGATTATTGCTACAAACAATATACGTGTGTTGCATAATAAGGCCAGTATAAAATAGTAAACACGCCAACAAATGGAACTTTATTATTGTATAATTTTAACCAAAAAACCCACAGCCCCCATTTTTTAGATAAATAATTTTTAGAGGAAGTAATAGCTTCTAAATAACAATCCATTCTATAGTCAAGCCATTTCTAAATGATAAGCTATGTCTGACGTGGTAACATTTCTAAATGTTAGTCGTGTGATTGATTATACATATGGTTTAAAATTTAAATTTTAGTTAATTAAATAGTTAAATTTTGAATTTTAAAATTTTTAGTTGATTGAAATAGTTAAATAAAAGTTTGACTAAAAAAGTAGTTAAATAAAAAAATTAAATAGTTATATAAATTATAAAAAATGATTTAAAATTTAACTAATAAATAGTTTAATAAAATATTCAAGTTGTTGAATGAATTATAAATAGTTAAAATTAGAATTTTAGTTAATAAAATATTTAAATATTTATAAATAGTTGAATGGATTACAATTTTAGTTATAAAATAGTTAAATAATGCCAAACAAAAGAGCTTAGAGACTCGATGTGCTTCAAGCAAACTGTTTATAGTTTCAGATACATAGAATATGAGTTCAAAGTCTATATCACAGCTAAATGAGGAAAATTCCGAGTTACAAACTGAACACTTACGAGACAGTATTGCTAACAATTCTATTGCCAAATATGATGCAGCTTTGAATGTCTCTTAGATCGATGCTAATGTCTACACCATAGAAGCAAATAGCGAGTCAACCCCTGATCAATCATCTACTGCTCAATATACAACCAAATTGAGGTCCATGAGCAAAAACCAGATCATATGAAATGCCCTTTGAGTTTAAAGCTTTAATGCCTTCGGATGTTATTGAAAAACCTGGTCTGCAATAACATGGTTAATCAATTAAAAGCCAAAAAAAAAATCAAAAAAAGCAAAGACAAGTAGCCATGCTAATGTTGGTAGGAACATGAGTACTGGTTTTTCAAACAGAAGGAAAACTAAATTAGCAGAGGATTCAAGATGTACTTTCATTCATAGACGTTAAGGTATATCTTATGTTGTATGAAAAATATATGTTTAAAAACCATTTTATATTACTAATGCAAATTTCTTACATAAAACTAATCAATGGACACATGTACTAGGAGAGATAATGAGTGGAATAGTTATTTCTTTCCCACAACCAGTGCATTACGTGCCCATATGCTAAGCCAGCTTCCAACCTAATGTGTTAGGAACACTACATGTCCTGAATAGCATCAACAAAATATATTCCAGATATTAAGCATGGTATTTTAGGACCTTTTAAAAATAGTCTCCAAATCATGTTATATGTTGTCTTTATCAAAAAATAGAAAAGGAAATGTTAAATCATTTCTGTCATAAACTAAGATTTCTGTACATACCAATTTGTATTATTTAATTAGACTTCAATAAAATATAGAGATTACCAGATAGAGGCACAGAGTAAACTATATTGCAAATAGCACATCAGGGGATATTCATCTTGGCTCTCCAAAGCACTTGACAAGTGTGGCAAAATTTACACCTTAATGGGGAAGTGGAGGTAAGTGACTAGTCGAAGACCGGTCGAGTATAGAACACGATAGCACATGACCTGCAGCACTATCAAGCATTAGTGTTATGGAATATCACAAGAGATTAGCATTATCAAACAACTTATAAAAGAAATGACTGAAAATGCACAAAAATGATATTATTTTTTTGATATGTTTATGGTTTGTATAGTTCATTGTCCATCATTGTCTATAAAAGAAATTTAGTCACTGGCCTTCCGCTTATGCTGTCTCAAACAACATGATTTAACAAAATCAGAGTCTGTTAATTTTGCATTTTTGATCTTTAAAACACCAGACAACTACAAAATAACCATCCACTTGTTCCAACTCCAAAACAAAAACAAAATTTCATGCACATTATTCAAAATTGAATTATTACATTGAACTTACGAGATACTGGAGATGAGGCTAGAATGCACCCAGTTAATAATCGAAAGGGAAAAAAACATAACAAAACCGTAAAACTGTTATATATCAGTGAAATATAGTGTCGTTATTTGACTCAAATCTGGTGAATACAGAAGAATAAGTTGATGATGACATAAAGCACTTTATGAGATATTTTAGCCTTTGAGCATTACTATGTTGCTAAGCTTAAGGATAGTTAATCTCAATCTACCGATCAAAATATTAAAACTAGTAACAAAATTTTGCATGTCAACAACAATAGATATCATGCTTTAGTAACGACAAATAATATCCTCTGAATGAAAAAGATTTAAGTAGATTCCCTCTGGAAAACAGAGGCTTAAATCTACCAACACCTCATTAACTTGTTAAATCATTATCAGCAACTAACCTTGAACAATTGTTAGATCCAACTTTAATCTTTTTTTTAACGTTTGGAAGGTGGTAAATCAATAGCATGTAGTTTTACATCTATGAGACATATCAGGCAATTCTGTTTTATATCTATGCACAAAAGTCATTTCAGGTTACATAGCCGCATCATCTAAAGCAACAGCCTCGTAGAATACACTTCCTTGGGATAAGGAACATGAAACACATTACATTGTGTCTGCCAATTAAAGAACTCAGTAACTGAACTTTGAAAGGAAAAAAGAAACAAAATTCTATGACATGATCAAGGAGGGTACTTGGTATAATTTAACTCAGTTCTAGTTTAGTTCAAATTAGTCATGAGAACTTCTTTAAGTATACTGCATTTTTTCACACGTAGAGGAAATACAGAGAACAACTCGGTAACTCAATTCGATATTTTTGAAAGGGGAAAAAAGAAATATAGTAAGTAAATTTTAATGTTGCCTAAAAATTACAAAAATGATAAATCATGATGAATTACAAAAAAAAATTATTCACCTGAAAATTGAGTACATTAGCATGGAGGAAAATAAATGACTGAATGATTCCATCCGGCAAGGAGGAGGAGGCTGAACGATTTCTTCATGAGGCCAAACAATTGCTTAGAGGAAAGTTTTGATTGAGTGAAGAAATGAGTCCAACGCATAGGATGAAGTCAAACGATTGCTTTTCCGTAGGTTGGCACCGACGAGAATCGTTCTAGGGTTTCGTCGCCACTTTGCTTTTGGAAACGAGAGAAAGAAGAGATAATAGAAAAAAAATTTGGCCACAAAAATCAAAGGAAAGCCCGCCATGTAATTTCATTACTCCGCCTTGTAATTTTTCTTGATACCATCATACATCGTTTGGTCATAATTTTCTTTTCGTTTAAATCACTTTGACTGCATATGTGATTAGAACGCTGAGAACCATTGCCGTGAAAAGCAAATTTTGTTGTAGTGGGGGTGATCCCCACTCTTATGTATTGTCTGCTCCGGTATTGAGCATTCCGAAAATCGATGATTGGTTCTTGGGGCACCAGGGAAGCGAAAGAGTGTACTCGTAAAAGATGACTCGAAACTCGTAACCACTCTGAAAACCATATACGATCCTATGGAGGAGATTTGTAATATGTGTTAGGAAATTCAATCTACGGTTTCGATGATAACAACTATACAATGGAAATCGAATATACATATATATTTATATATATATAGGAACTTGCTAGAACAACATCACTAGAAAGGCAAGAACGAGGCTCAAAGGACACTACAAGAGACTACAAGTCGATAGGTACAAAGAAGCAAAAGAAAGAATGCACAAAAACTGACATGCACCATATCAGACGTCTGGGTGCACAAGCCAGACGTCTGAAATAGTTCTCTGGAACAACTATCAGGCTAAACCATACGTTTGGTAATAGCACTCAGACATCTAATCTTCTACTATATTCAAAAAATATATAGTATCAAACATCTGATACAAATACCGGACGTCTGAATTCAAACTCGAACTTTAAAAATGAACTTCAACTGCCACATACGAATGGACATCTTCGCTTCTCTTCGCCGCAAATCTTCATCAGCAATAGAAGCAACTATAGAGCATTCATTAATGGATGTAACTACTCAAGATACCTATTTACAACTATATATATAGCATCAAGAATCAAGAGAAACTTACTTCACTTACTTACGCTTTCTAACTCTATATTCTATATTCTTGATCTCTGCACTCTAGCAATCTTTACTTGTATTCACTCTTCCATATACTCAGTTCTTCATAGACAATATTCCTTAGAAATATATTGGAAGAAATTGTATTAATTAGTCAACATCTGTGCTATATTAGAACAAACATTTGACAAGAACAACTCATTGTAACCAAGCCTATTCCTCCGGGCGAAGCGAGGGTTTCTGATAGTCGAATTCCGAAGGGGAGCTTCGGGACTGGACGTAGGACGGGAGGTCCGAACCAGTGTAAAATCCTGGTGTGCTTATTCTATATTTACTTAGATTAATATTATTTTAGTTGCATCATATATTTTGTCACATATACCTGCATATACACTACACGATCCACCCCGTAGACTTTTAATTGGTATCGTAGCAAGGTTTGATCAAAGTACAGTAACACGTATTTGAATCACTTTAATATGGCAAGTATTTTTTAAGAAGGCTGATCCACAGCACGTCCCCCACTTTTTAATGGTTCTAATTATGCATATTGGTCAACACGTATGAGAATTTTTATGGAAGCTAATGGATTAGAAATTTGGTCAGCCTCTCAAAATAAATATGAAGCACCTAACACTGCTATGAACACATGGAATGATGCACAAAAAACCGCAGCTTCTAATAATGCCAAAGCTATGAATATTTTATTTTGTTCATTAGATAAGAATGAATTTTCACGTGTCATGTTATGTAACACTGCATATGATATTTGGCGTACCTTACAAGTTACACATGAAGGCACGAACAAAGTTAAACAAACTAAGATCTCAATTTTGCAAAATCAATTCTATTCATTTAAAATGAAACAAAATGAATCTATAGTGGACATGTACTCTAGATTTCAAACTATTCGACACGATTTAATGGCACTAGGAGTTAAATTCACAAATTTTGACTTAGTATCTAGAATACTCAATTCTTTAACTCCAGAGTGGGAAAGAAAAGTATTAGCTATCGAAAAAGCTAATGACCTCTCAACACTCTTAGTTGAAGAATTGATAGGAAATTTAATGTCCTATGAAGTTAATTTGCAGGAAAGAAAAGAACAAAATTCGAAGAAGAAAAACATAGAATTCCCAGCAACAAATGAAGACTCTGACTTAGACGAAGAGGAAATCGTATTTATTGCCAAAAATTACAAAAAATTCAAAAAGTTTAGAAAAATGACCAAATTTCAGAAAGGAGGAAAATCAAGCTCAACAAATCATACGTCAATCAAATGTTATTAATGTGATCAGTTTGGACATATGAAGAAAGATTGTCCCAAGCTCAACAACGATAAAAAGAACAAATTTGAAAAATTCAAAAAGAAGAAAGCTTTCAGAGTAACATGGGATGACTCAAATTCTTCATCATCATCAGATAGTGACAGCGATAGTGACGGAGAACAAGCTAATGTATGTTTTATGGCACAAACTGATGAGGTATGTCCTGAACTTAGCTATGATGAATTATTAGAGCTTAGCATGGAATTAGATGATAAATTTAGACAAATTAAAAAATTGAACAAAGAACACATAGCCAAAATAAATCGATTAGAACTTGAAATAGGAATGTTAAAAGATGAAAAAATTATTTTAGAAGAGGAACTATAATTATTTCAAGAAAAAATTAAACGTAGTTTGGTTGAATATGAGACTATATCTATCGATTTTGGACAAGTTAAACTAGAAAAGGATATCTTGTTAAAAGAAAATATCAACTTGAAAAGTAATATAGAAACATTGAAAATTTTGAATTAAAAGAAAAATTAGATAAAATTACAAATAATGTTTCAAAATTTAATACTGGAAAACAAGATTTGGAAAATCTTATCAAAACTTCAAAACCTTCAGGAAACAGAAATGGAATAGGATTTAAAAATATTCCTAAACAAAAAGGGAATAATATTAAGAAATATAGTTTTACTTATCAAAAGACTAAAAGATCACCTAAGTCTAATACGAATACCAAAAATATAAAAATTTGGAATCCTAAGACAAATAATAAATTGATTAGACAAAAACATATTAATAATTTCCTAGATAACGTAGTCTATAATAAAAATTATATTCATAAAGGTACCAAACCTTCTTAGGTATGGCTACCTACTCCTCCTAACATCTAGGACTCTAACAAAGTATATGGGTACCAATTAAATCATTTTTATCTTACAGGTACCCAAAATAAAAAATAAGGAGAAATGGATACTTGATAGTGGATGCTCCAAGCATATCACCGGAAATGCAAAATTTTTATCAAGTATAACATATATCGATGGTGGAACACTAACTTTTGGAGATAACTCAAAAGGATATGTCGTTGGCATCGGAGAAGTCATCAACTCTGGTATTTCTAACTCTCCTATTATTACAAATGTTTTGTTAGTAGAAAATTTAAAACACAACCTACTTAGCATTAGTCAATTATGCGATAAAGATTTCCAAATCAATTTCGAAAAAGATAGATGTAATATTTTCGATAATAACAAACAACTTATCTTTGAGGGTTTTAGAAACAAAAATATTTATGTCTTAAATATGAATATAAATCAAAATTCAAACTTATGTTTAACCGCCAAACACGAAGATCCATGGTTATGGCATAAACGATCCTGTCATATTAATTTTAAATATATTAATAAGTTAGCAAAATATGAGCTAGTTAGAGGTTTACCTAAAATAAATTATAAAGTAGAAAATTTATGTGACGCTTGTCAAATCGGTAAATTAAAGAAAGCTCTTTTAAATCTAAAAATAATATTTCTACAAAACAACCGTTAGAATTAGTACATTTAGATTTATTTGGTCCAACTCAAGTTCGATCTATAAATCACAACAAATATTTTTTCGTAATAGTTGATGATTTTTCAAGATATACATGGACCTTATTTTTAAAACATAAAAGTGATGCTTTTGGTATGTTTAAATTTTTTGCTAAAAAAATTAAAACTCAAATGGATTTGAAAATTAAGAATATTCGAAGTGATCACGGTGAAGAATTCAAAAATGATCTTTTTACTAATTTTTGTAATAAAAAGGGCATAAGTCATAATTTCTCTTTTCCCGGCACACCACAACAAAATGGTGTAGTAGAAAGAAAAAATCATACGTTACAAGAATGTGCACGAACACTATTAAATAGTAGTGGTTTACCAAAGCATTTTTGGGCAGAAGCTATCGTTATGGCTTGTTATGTTTAGAATCGAGTAACCATACGACCTATGACTAAGCATACTTGCTTCGAAATGTTTTTTGGAAGAATACCTAAAGTATCATACTTTAAAACTTTCGGATCAAAATGTTTTATATTAAATACAAAAGATAATTTAGGAAATTTTGACCTGAAGGCCGATGAAGGAATTTTTGTTGGATATTCGGATCGTAGCAAGGCATATAGAATTTTTAATAAACGTACTAACATAATTGAAGAAAGTTTACATGTTTTATTTCATGAAAATTTCCTTAACAATCATATTAATGACGATGAAGAAATTATTCCTATAACAAATACAACAAACTCATCTAATAATGAGACAAATGCACAAAATAATACTCTAGTGTCACCCCTTAGAATTCTAAAAGACCATCCAAAAGATAATATTATTGGGGATCTTAATTCCAGAGTAACTAGAAATCAACTTAACCAAATAAGTCATATTGCATTTGTGTCAACTTTTGAACCAAAGAATTATAAAGAAGCTTCAAACGATGATTTTTGGATAATAGCCATGCAAGAAGAATTAAATCAATTTGAACATAATAATGTTTGGGAATTAGTACCAAGACCAGAAAATCAATCAGTTATTGAAACAAAATGGGTATTTAAAAACAAAGCAGATGAAAACGGAAATATAGTTAGGAATAAAGCACGTTTAGTCGCTCAGGGTTATAATCAAGAAGAAGGTCTCGACTATGACGAAACTTTTGCTCCAGTAGCAAGACTCGAAGCCATATGTACATTACTTGCTTTTGCAAGTCATCACAATTTTAAATTATTTCAAGTGGACGTCAAAATTGCTTTTTTACATGGTTTTATTAAAGAAAACGTATATGTTGAACGACCTACATTATTTGTTCATGAAAAATATCCCGATCATGTTTTTAAATTGCACAAAGCCCTATATGGTTTAAAGCAAGCCCCCCGTGCCTGGTACGAACGTCTTAAGAATCATTTAATTGCTTCTGGGTTTAAAATAGGTAAAATAGACACGACTTTATTTATTAAACGAGAAAATAACGACATCTTAGTTGTACAAATTTATATAGACGATATTATTTTTGGTTCAACTAACGAAAATCTTTGTTCTCAATTTTCAAATATTATGAAAAGTGAATTTGAAATGTCTCACATGGGTGAATTAAATTTCTTTTTAGGTTACAAATAAAACAACTTGAAAATGGTATTTTTATACATCAAGAAAAATATTGTAACGATTTATTACGTCGCTTTGGAGTGGATAAAACTTCAAGCAAACCAACACCAATGAGTACTAGTGTTCACTTAGAAAAAGATGATAATGGAAAAGATTTTAATGAAAAATTATATCGTAGTATGATTGGCTCCTTACTATATTTGACGGCTAGTCGACCCGACATTATGATGAGCGTATGTCTTTGTGCCCGATTTCAAGCAAAACCAAAATAGTCTCACCAAAGAGCTGTTAAACGTATCTTACGATATCTATCTAGTACTAGAGATTATGGTTTGTTTTATCCTAAAGGATCATCATTTGAACTTGTTTCATATAGCGACGTAGATTTCGGTGGATGTAAAACAGATCGTAAGGGTACTAGCGGAACATGTCATTTTATTGGACAATCGTTGGTTTCATGGTTTAGCAAAAAGCAAAACTGTGTCTCTTTATCCACTTGTGAAGCCGAATATATTTCAACAGCCTTAGCATGTGCACAAGTGATATTCATGCAACAAACGCTTAAGGATTTCGGAAAAGTTATCAATAAATCACCAATAAATTGTGATAATACAAGTGCAATAAATTTATCGAAAAAACCCTGTAAATCACTCACGTACTAAACACATAGATATACGACATCACTTTTTACGCGACAACGTAGAAAAAGGAATTATTACATTAGAATACGTAAATACTGAAAATCAAATAGCATATATTTTCACAAAACCACTAAATGAACAAACGTTTGTTAAACTATGACGCGATTTAGGAATATGTTCTCTTAATGATCTTACCAGCTAATTCTAAGTTTCGTTTATTCTATTTTTGGTTAAAAAAGTTTTAATCCACAAACAAAATCTTGTAACACTAACCAACAATTTTTTAGAATGTTTGTTTACTGAAAATAACTGTTTATAACTTTTTACAACATGAATAAATAGCTCCTCCTGTCACAAATAAAATACAGATTTTACATTGGTTCCTTTTAAAAATAAACAAAAGCAAAACAAAAACATGTCTTCCGACAACTCTCACCTCTCTTTTTCAACAACAACCTCAGATAGTTCAGCGGATACCCCTCATCGACTTCCTACTCCTACACAAGGTCAAGAGCCGACCTATAAGTGGTTCTCCTACCACACGGGATTCACTCCCGACAAAAAACGGTCCAAACAATCACTATTTGGATCTCCTAACACCAAGGAGAAAATTGATGATATACATCATTATCAAAAGCAAAAAATGGATTTACAATGAGATCTATACTTCGAACAAAAAGTCACTGCAAGACGACTAAGTTTTCTAGAGCAAGTAGCGATCAAATTTTGCAATTCACGAAAGAAGGATGCACATGAACCACTTCCGATTCCTTGCAATCCTTTGGATTCTTCTGCCTCTCATCGTACACCTTAGGATCCTCCACCAAGGCAACTCTCTGATTCCCCAAGAACCAACGAACGTGGAAATATTTGGTCTCCAATTAAGCCATGGAGGGATAGCAAGTCTGACGATCGCAATGCTCCATCTTCATCTAAATAAATTTGCTTATTCTCATTATATTTTTATCTAATTATATTTGTGTTCTTTTTCACAAATAATAATATTATGTTTCACCAAAATCGATCTCTCGAAAAATAAGCAAAACCCTTCAAAATAAGGCTATTTTAAGACAAACTATATATTTCAAACGTCTGAACAATGCCATCAGACGTCTAACACCCTTGTATCACACAATTTTTCAACTCTATGCATGTATCAGACGTCTGAAATAACCAACCAGAAGTCTGAAAATTGTTTCTGCCTCATAAAAATACACAACGATCTATTTCAGACGTCTTAAATTGTTACCAGACAACTGAACATAACAACAAGGCCAATTTCAGACGTCTGATTCTACATCCAGACGTCTGACAAAACTCTTTGTCTTTTGAAATTTACAACTCTATCTTTCCCAAACGTCTACCACCAACAACCAAATGTCTGAACATATTTATTGTCTTCAGATTAGGGTTAAATCAGACGTTTGAATCAAATCCCAGACGTCTGAAATTCAATCGACACTCTTAAGTAATCTTATAACAACTATTTTTCCAAAATTTCTCACTCGCATTTCATTTCGTTTATCTTTCAAATTCAATACGCTAATTCTCTAGATCGCTTTCTCCTGAAATTCGATCGAATCTCATGGCGCCCAAAACTAAAACCTTAAAATTTCAAAATGAAAGCAAGACCAAGCTACATCCTCCAGTCCACTCTGATGTTCAAATTGAGAGATGGATGAATCGAGTACCTCATTCAATCAAAAGATATGAAGACATTCAGAAGAAGAAGCTACATACAGGTCCTTTCTATAATTTGCTCAAATTTCCTATGTATGATTTGGATGAGATATGTGAAAATGCAGGGTTACATCAGTTGATTTCCTTCAATTCAAATAATATCCAAATCGACCAGCTTGCGATATTCCTTTTCTATGCTAATCTAGATAGCACTGCCGTCTGGAATACCGAAAATGATGATAATTGGCTTTGGTCAAGTGTTTACGACAACACTATTCGACTTACTCCGAGAATTATAGGTCGTACTCTAGGTTGTTCGGACTTCGGGGAAGATTTGTATAACATTCCGGATATGCACCTCAAACCAAGGGATAATATTACTCATCAAATTTGGGAAGATGAAATGCCAAAATTTGCTTCCAAATTCTTACGACCTAAGGCGAGACTTCTCACTAGGATGATTATCAACACAATCATTCCTCGCCTAGGTAGCCATGAGCAAATAACAGAGTTAGAGCACAAAGGTCTGTATGCTATCTTTAGTGGTACAAGGGTTAATTGGGCGAAATTCATATTTGACGAGCTCAAACATTATTGGACTCGATCACACCCATCCATCATCTACCCTACCTACATCATGCATCTTCTGCGAGCTCACAACATTCCTTCATACTTATCAACTTTTGAAGAGATATCTCCCAAGTACGCCTCCACAAAATTCTTCTCTCTTATGCACTTTCCAGAAAATCCTCCAGATTTTATGTCATTTAAAGACTGGACGCAACGTCGTCATCAAGACAGCCAAGCTATCCCTCCACCCCAACAACAACCTGAACCATCACAAGAGGTAGAGCAACACCGCAAGCATACTCCTCCTCCTCCTACACCTTTTGATTATTCTTACCAAGACGACATTTTGGAGACTCGCACTGAGACTAATCCAAATGGAAGTGTTCAAGACTTAACTCTCCAAAATCAACTCATTTTATCAAGAAATCAAAAATATTGGCTAAACGTATTGATAGCTTTGAAACAACATTTGCTTCTCGCCTAGCCACAGTTGAAACGTCGCTTTCAACTACATTATATGTTCTAAAAGAGGTTCTTCAACGAGTTCGTGGTCCTACACCACCTTCGGAAGATTGGCTAACTCCAGTGCCTTATCCTCCTCCTTCAAAACACTCTAAACTTTTTGAAGAGGAAAAAGAACCTCTCGAACATACTCCAACATCTCCTAGAAAACAAGCTAGTCCTTCCAAGGATGAAGATGAAGGAGATGCTCAACCTAAAGCTTCCCCAAAAGATTCTTAGATAATTTTTAGGATATATCTTTTCTATTGTAATCAAAAATCTACTCATGTAATTACTGTGTTTAATGATTATAAAAAAGTGCTTTTTGGTTTGATACTTCTGCGTAATTATATTTGATATAACCTTCTGGTGATTGGTAAAATTTAGAGATTAATAATGTATACATGTTATCTAAATTATAGATTTTCATACTTTTTGATAATGCCAAAGGGGGAAAAATAATGGTAAGCACATATTCAGGGAGAGAGTTATAAAAATTATATCTAAGTACATTGTATAGTTGTCATCATCAAAAAGGGGGAGAATGTTAGGAAATTCAATGTACGGTTTCGATGATAACAACTATACAATGGAAATCGAATATACATATATATTTATATATACAGGAACTTGCTAGAACAACATCACTAGAAAGACAAGAACGAGGCTCAAAGGACACTACAAGAGACTACAAGTCGATAGGTACAAAGAAGCAAAAGAAAGAATGCACAAAAACTGACATGCACCATATCAAACGTCTGGGTGCACAAGCCAGACATCTGAAATAGTTCTCTGGAACAACTATCAGGCTAAACTAGACATCTGGTAATAGCACTCAAACGTTTCATCTTCTACTATATTCAAAAAATATAGAGTATCAGACGTCTGATACAAATACTGGACGTCTAAATTCAAACTCGAACTTCAAAAATGAACTTCAACTGCCACATACGAATGGACATCTTCGCTTCTCTTCGCCGCAAATCTTCATCAGCAATAGAAGCAACTATAGAGCATTCATTAATGGATGTAACTACTCAAGATACCTATTTACAACTATATATATAGCATCAAGAATCAAGAGAAACTTACTTCACTTACTAATGCTTTCTAACTCTATATTCTATATTCTTGATCTCTGCACTCTAGCAATCTTTACTTGTATTCACTCTTCCATATACTCAGTTCTTCATAGACAATATTCCTTAGAAATATATTGGAAGCAATTGTATTGATTAGTCAACATCCGTGTTATATTAGAACACACATTTGACAAGAACAACTCATTGTAACCAAGCCTATTCCTCCGGGCGAAGCGAGGGTTTTTGATAGTTGAATTCCCAAGGGGAGCTTCGGACTGGACGTAGAACGGGAGGTCTGAACCAGTATAAAATCCTGGTGTGCTTATTCTATATTTACTTAGATTAATATTATTTTAGTTGCATCATATGTTTTATCACATATACTTGCATATACACTACACGATCCACCCCGTAGACTTTCAATATGTTGAGATGTTGGAATCCATGTTTGATTCCGAAACCCATCGGGGTATGGGAGTCCGAGTGTGATTCCAAGATCTATTTGAGACATGGGAATTTATGTGTGATTCCGAAACCCGTTGGGGTATTATAATCCATGTGGGATTCTATGATCTGTTTATGGCGATGCGTAAGCTGGAAGCCGGACGTAGCCTCATCAGCGGAAATGAGTAAAACCAGAGATAGGAGGCATGGCCAGTAGGGTTGGCAAACCTATATGGTGTAGTCAGCTCCTCCTAGATGTCACTTATAGTTGTTATGCATGCATGGGGTGATGCACTCGGTCTTAGCGAGACTAGCTATATTTTTCCTATGGTACATCACTAGGGATGTATGCTGCTTTGGAAGGATACCTCTGATCCTTGTGCAGGAGGACCGTTCTCGAAGTACCGAGGGCACCTCTATGCAAATCCTACACAATTAGCGAACGAGCCTTATCAGTTTTCGATTATATACCTAGTATTGTTGTGATGTACACTCACGAGCATAACAGCTACTTAATTATTATTATTTTTGCCTTAGACATTATTATAATATCACTGGATTTCTGATATAAATGTTTTGATTATCGTAAGGTAAAAGCCCGTCCGTGTTTATATGCGGCGTGGTCTTAAGAGATACGTTTGATTTTAGAGCAAGTTATAATAAATAAAACTCCTTATGATTTGAGTTTCTCACGCTGGTTTTACCAGACTAACCTAAGCGTTGTTTCCTAAAATGCTCGGGTCCGACCGAGCATATTTCCAGGTTTACTTGGACGTTTGGAGCTTCAAAAGGCGAGCTGGAGGCTAAGAGACGTATTCACATACATGGTTATTTTTTTGTTGCATTCATGGTTGATTTATCAGGAATTGTGAGGACAGATTGTTATAACTATCCGGGCTGAAATAGGTTAGCATACTCTAATTGATGTTTGTATATACATATATTATAGTTTTATTCTTATGTAAAGATTTGTTATATATTATAGATTATTTGTTCCGCTGTGAGATTATGTGTTGTTTAGTTTTTTCTTATTTTCTTTCTTTTCCCTAACTATCTGCCTTTCCATTAAATTTGGGTTGGACATGTGTGGTTTATTGTTAGCTTAAACTGTACGGAAGAGTGGGTCATTACAATTGATTTATATGGTTTTATAATTCAAATAAGATCATTTTAATTAATTAATAATGATAAGAAATGAGTTTTCAAATTTTGTTTACATTTATATGTAATTTAGTTAATAAGTGAAAATGTGATCGGTAATCGGTTCCCAATTTTCAACGGTTTAACAAACGAAAGTCGTTTCAAGTCGTTGCAACATTGTAAATGACACTAACACATATTTATGTGCATGTATACATATCACATACTCACAAATACATACATATAACATATATACAAATATATATATACACACACATTTGAGAAAATATATTTTCTAAAAACTTCACCATTAAGCAAACTAAAGTCAAACCGACGTGCATAAGGACATGAATGGATGGCTTAGAAGAGAGCGAAGTGATGGAGGCACATTGAGGAGGGGGCAACGTGTGGAACATGATAATAAAGGAGGGGGTGGGTGCACATGGTGATGGATAATGTTGGTGTTTTAGATATTTTTTCACTTCTTTTGCATATAAATACGAAGCCTCCTTCCTCTCATTCATTCACACTTTATCTCTTCATCTCCTAAGTTTCTTCGTTTCCTTCCTTCTCTACATTAATGGCATCCAAGGCATAGAAAAAAATTATGAGGAAATAATGCAAAAAAATTATCAACATATCAAACCAACATCCATCCACTTCAAAACAAGCTCAAACCACTTCTCTACCCTCCGAAAACCCACGACCACCACATACTTCCCTTTTGGCCGAGCACATCAACCTCCAAGAAGCATGGCCGAGCCTACTCAAGCCTAGGCCGAGAGCACCAAAGGAGAAGGAAGCAAGTCGAGGAGCTCTAGAGCAAGGAAAAGAGGAGGAAGTGCTGGCAAAGTGCCGCTGGTTCGACTTAGAAATCTACAGAAAAGATTGGTAGAGTGGATCCATAGGTGAGTACTCAATCTTAGTTTTATTTAAATAAAACTTAAAGTGATAATGTACATATTAAAATAGAGATTAATATGTTGAATATGGGTTGATATTGGATGATAACTTGGTTGATATCATGATTGGTTATATGGTTGTGATATAGTTGATAACTGTGTTTGATAAATGATAAGAGAAATGGTTAAGAATTAACCATAGTTAATTAAATGGAAATTTAATCCATATATAATATGTGTATGTAGTTGTTTAGCCTCTTAATGGTTTTAAATATCTAAAAAGAGTTGAAATGAATATTATAATAATATAGTATTAAAATATGAAATAAAATGGAAAATGATTTTGAGAAAATAAAAGTATTTGTTTAAATGAGTTTAAAATGATTTAGAAATGTTTTATAAACATTTAAGAGTGTTTCCATTAAGTTTGAAAAGAAATTGAAAAACAAGTCAAACTAGGTGTGTCGCGTAATGGTAGTTCGCGATTTCACGCAGTAAAAGTCAAACGAGTATATATAATTGAATATAGCTCGGAATTCTTCGAGATAAGAACTTTTCGAACTATTATATCCATAGCTTTCAGACGAAGAAAGGAAATCAAGATTTTATCTTGTATATTTTTAATTATAAGAAATCAAGTTTTCAAAATAATCCCAGTTTTGTAGTTCAGAATCCATAAAGGGAATTCCTTTAAAATGATATTTTTAAATTCTTTAAAAATATGGAATAAATTCTATAAATCTTTTAAAATGCTTTAAAAGAGATTTAAATTATAAAAACGAATTTTGAAAAGACAGAAAAGTCATTTTAATCAATATAGATTTTAAAACACTATTTGCAGCACTTTTTAATAACTTTTGCAAACAACAGTTTTAACTTAATTATTCTTTCCCGAATATTTTCTGAACCTTTCTAAATAATAATTAAGTAATTAAAGATGATTAAGAGATTTAAAAATGAGTATGCATAAACGACTAGTGATTTTGTTTCATTTGTGAGTGTCATAGAAACTCCTACCGAAGAATAGAACAAATCGAAGGGAGAGACCAGTAGCCCTAAAATAATTAAAAGTTAATTAAGTATGTTAAAAGATTTAGACCTGATCAAATAACTTGACCACTTATGGTTGACAAAGAGGTAGTCTCTTGGCTTGGGTTTGGGAAACCAATTGCTTGTCCTCCCTAGCCACCCAGACTGGCCCGACGGAGGGGATAGTAAATTTGATTTACTCAGATCAAAATTTTCCAAAGTATAAAAGATGTAATTTTCTGAATTCAGACAACTTGGATTGCATATAAATGATCTTCTTATGCTTGGTATTAAATTCCAAGGAGGAAATCCGTACTATCCGTGTGAATTTAAAACGTGATTTCACCGTTATTCGATGGATTCTAAAGGTTGAATACAAAAATTGATATTGAGTAGAATTAGTATAATTTTCATGATCCTTTTTACTCAATAATGTTTTCCAATATGAGATTTAAATAAATAATTTTGAAATGTTTTCCTAAAAAAAGGGTGAAATGATTTGGAATTATTCCAAGATTCAAAAAGGTTTAATTAACCAAAAAGGATTTGACAAATGAGGCTTAATGATTCCATATACTGTTAAGAAGATAAATGGAATAATTTAAAATAATATATCTCTCTTTTATGAATGAATAAAAAGATAAATTTGATAGTCACATATGAACTTAATATCTTTTTAATCGATGATTGGTTCGAAGGAACCAGTGTTAGAATTGGGTAACTTCTATCTGAAAACCACTTCGAACCGATGTATACATTCGAAAGTGAAGACATGATGATTTTTGAAGACGGAGATCTTCATGATAAAGGGCTGCTTGCCACTAGTTCCACGGGGTGAAATTTACCATATCATATATTTATAGTGGTGATAGTGCTTTGTTATGAAAATCTTTGATTACAAGGTCTAATCGCTACTAATCCTAGGGATAATTCCCGACAGGATGTAGTAGGAGGAGTGCCTTCAGTTTCGTTCAGTCCCAGAATGAACTTGTATGGAAGAATGTCTGTCATTGAATTTCTAAGATCACAACGTTGACTTTTAGAAACATACATCCGTTTGATGGTGGAGACGACAACTTCTCTTAGCTTAACACCCTTCTCTAAGACGTACGAGCTCAGAGGTTGTATGTTTGTAAAAGTCAATAGTGATCGAAGGAATGACAACGTGGCATTCAAAGTGGAACCTGTTATGATCAAAACGTGGCTTTGTAAAAAAAGCGTGGCTTTGTGGAGCGTACCCTCACGAGCCTCGCATCCTAGGAATGGTATGGGATACTATGTGGTCTGAAGGACAAATTTCGTGCTATTATTGGGAGAAGATGTCCCTTTAGGCACTTGTTGTGTTATTGTATGAATGGAAAAATATGGAGGCTGACGGAGATCATGTAAAACCACTAAGTAAATTATGTTCCATGGTAGTGTTGTAGTATAGTTCGGAGGCCGACGGAGATCGTGTAAAGCCACTGGTGTGAACTAGGATTGTTATACGTGGATTTTTGGGTCTGAATGGTCGCTAGTTCCCTATCATGTTGGAAATCCAATTCCAATACGTTGCCTTTACAGTTTTTGTAACGACCCAAAATTTTGGATATTTGAAATTGGAATATTTAATTGATTTTAAATATTTAAAAGTTAATTTTTAACTTGAATTTCAAATATAACCATTTATTGGATAATTAAATTATTGAATTTAATAATTCAAAATTGGTTAAAATATTGAATATGGAGTTTTAAGCTTGTTAAAAATAATAAAGGCTTATAAAATTTATATTGATAATAAAGAAGATAATAAAAGTTTTAAAATTGAATTTAAAAGTGATTTGTTCAGTTTTGAAAATATATCGTTAAAATTGACATTTAAAAATTGCCTTCCGGAGCACAGACTCGGAATTCGATGAAACCTGTTCCATTGGATCCATAATAGTATATTATTATTAGATATAAAATTTCATAACGTTTGGAGTTATCGTTTGATCGTACGGTATATAAACGCGCTGAAATCTATATCGAAAATTCAAAATAATAATTTGGTCCAAAAAGCTATCTTCTCCATACGATCGAATTAGAACTCAAAATCTTTTCCATTGCGTTTGGAATACGGGTATAACGTTATAAACACCTAGCGGCACGCCTCGATAAGAGATCGAGATTTTAAGCTACGAATTCGAGACGATTTAAAATTTAACTAATATATTTTTACGTTGACTGGTCAAAGTTTATTCACATCAGCCATCCTCTCCTTCAACTAAATAACTGTTCCCTACCATGTAATACACGTTTTCCCTCCAACACCAATTTAAACATCACTTCTTCGTGAAACAAAAGACTCAAGGAAAAATTTCCTTCTTTATATTATATTAAATCGCAAATCAGTTCAAGGCAGAACTCCTCTCTCTCTCTTCTACTTTCACTGCCTTATTCATGGAAATCGAAAACAAGAAAAGGAAAAAAAGAGAAAATATATATAATACGCGATTGAAATCGCGAGCAGAGTGGAAGCGCGTGGCAGTGCTGTGGGGTCGTGGTACTTGGCCAGGGACGCGATGTCTGGTGGCTTCGAGTCGTGGCAACGGCCTGGATTTGAGGCGATGAGATGGGGAGGTGGAAGCATGGGCGAGCTGATGGGGGATTGATTTTCGATGCTTGGGTGGGTTCGAACGGAGAAGAACGGATCGCAACATTGTGGGATTCGCATCCAGGAGGTGGAAGTCGCGATTCGCGAGGGGCGAAAGGAGCATGGGGGACGGCGAGCAATCGAAGGAGCAAGAGCAGAGTGATTCGGTGGTGAAGTCAGACCTTCGAACGATGGAGTAGTTTTGCATATAACTGATATAGGGAAGATGTGCACGCGAGGGAAGATACAGGCTTCAAGCGATTTGGGGAAGAAGGGTAGAGTGGGCCGGGTTTGTTCCTTTGGGCCATGTTGGGTGCTTTGTGGTTAGGTATTATTTTTATATAATTAATTCTAAAATAAAAAGGAAGAGTTTTTGGCTGAGTTGTTCTTCCTGTTTTGTTTAGGTGGGGATTGTTTTATGTATAAAAAAATTTAGTTTTAATTAATTAAATTAAAAGTGTAATTAGTTAAGTATAAAACTTGATAATATATTAATTCGTAAAATCATTCGTACGAGGTCCAAAATCAGCCGTTTGGATTCATAGCTGCAGAATGTGCAATGGAGTGAAAATTGGATCGATCAGCACATTCGAAAATAAAGGTGAGTTAATCCCACTCAATTTTGGATTACCAGAATTAATTTTAAATAGTTGAAATTAATTATTGATTGATTGATAAAATTGATAAATGATTATCAGTGGATGTGTTATTATATATAGTAGTGTGTGTGTATATATATATATATATTGGAGTGATTGATATTCCCGCATATATATAGCGAAAGAGACCCTACATGCCTCGCATAATAGCGGATGACCCTATATACCGCGATATCCCCCTCGAAGTGGGATTGGTATTTTTATATTGTATTAACATATGTGGATGTAGGGAAACAGGTTGGAGGGATTCAACTGGATTCCTAAAAAATGTTGAAATTATTTTCATATTTAGTGATATGATTTATTTGAGTAATCTATGATAGATTATATTGGAAATTGAATTTATTGGATGATATGGTATTGCTAGATAGATTTTTGGAATTTTAAAATATCATAAATATGAATATTGAATTTTTTAAGGAAAATAAAAAATGGAATTTTAAAGTAAAATATTTATGGTGAAGTTGGATAAATTAAAAGTAATGAATTTGGGAAAAATAAATAGTTGATTTTAAAATCCTATTTAATAATTCCGGAATATGGAAAAATAGAGATTTTTGAATAAATGTGAATAAAAGGGTTTTTAAAAAAATAAGAATTTAAGCGATATTGTTTAAGTATAAAGGAATTTATTTTTAAATTTGAGATTTAAAATAGTTTGGGAAAATAAAAAGGAAAATTGAAAATAAAATAGGAAATTGATGTTCCAGATTTAAATAAGATTTTAAATCATAAAAAGGAAGTGAATCTGAAATTAGTGGGTTTTGGGATAAATTTGGGTTAACTAAGAAATTAATTTAAAAATGGAATTTAATTTAGAAAATCGATTTAAAATCGATTAAGTGCTGTGAAAACAGTGATAAACGAGAAATGAGATTATGGAAATTATAAACGAAGTTTATAAAATAAAGTGAAGTAATTATCAGTGGATAATTTGAAATTAAAAATTCACGGAGGAAATTTATAAGGAGATGGGTAAATCGTTTTAAAACTAAATAGTAGTTTATTTTAAGAAATGTGAAAATGAAAATTTATGGAATTGGAACGTAAATCCAACTGGAAATAAATCGAGAGGGATTTATAAATAAATAGATTGGCTATATTGGAGTTGGAAATATATTTTTCCTAAAAAGTTAAGTTTATTTTAAAAAGGGAAGATATTTAAGCATTAACTAGGAAATTTAAAAGTGTTTAAGAATATTTCAGAAAAGTAATTATTTAGTTGTTTAAAATTGTTTAAAGTATATTTAAATATTGGTTCAACTAGTTTATAGTAGTCAATTTTTATTTAAGAATTAATCAGTATTATTATATTTCAAAGGACAAACTATTTAATATTAATATTTATATAATAACTTTTATTTAAAAGTAGTTTACCTAGAGTTTAACTTTGGAAAGTTATTATAGAAATTTCATAAGTATTATTTTGAAAAATTTTAAACAAAGTTTTCGGGGAGTATTGGTATACTCGCATGGCGTAATCGGAGGCAGTGAGTGCCTGCAGTTAAGTCTTGGATTTCTCTGGGATAGAAACGTAACCATTGAACTGTGAATCCATGGTTTGATACCGCAGTGGTACTTACCATATTATTTTGGAAGGGGTTTTCAAATATTTTTGAGAAAAGAAAGAATAGTTTTGTGAATATACTAAATTCGATAAGATAAGCACATATATTTAGGATAAAGAGATTTAATTTAATAAAAATTAAATTAAAAAGAGACTTGGGGTTTTCAGTAGAAAATATGATATTTGGTTGAATGAATGTTTTATTGATAGTTTAATAACCGGCTATCAAATCTGGACCCAAAATATAACTTTGGGAACATTTAGGAGAAATACGGGATTTATATGGTACAGTTACCGTTCGAGGTGCTATACTGTATGTATAAACTCGTTTCGTTCTTCTAGGACGTTGATAAGGAAATCCGTCCACTAACGATTAGGAGGTGATCTCCGATCTTATTTTCGTCTATGTATTTCCTAAAAAACTGGGGTTGAGTTTACCGAAAATATCGAATGTTGTTTCGAAGAGACCGGGATCGGATTTGTTATCCGAAAACCACTTCGATCCAACGAGTACGTTTTCGAAATAAAGACAAGAGCATGGAGTCAAAGATGGAGCAGTGGAGTGCAAGGGCTAATTGCTACTAATCCTGAGGGTGATTCCAAAATGGATACAGTAGGAGTAGTGCCTTCGGTTCCGTTCGGACCCGGAACGGACTTGTATGGATGAATGCTATCAGAACATTGTCATTGGGAGACAATGAGCATTCTAAGTTAAAATTTCCTTAAAAAGGTAATCGTGGCCTCTAGCCTCATCAACCGAGAATGACAGAAAAGCAGGGGAGATGCAACAAAGCTAAGTGGGTAGCACCCAATTAGGGTATGTTTATCACCTTTCTAGAAAACCTCGTATATTATTTATTACTAAGGTATATGGAAGGAGCTCGAAAGAGGGTGGGAACACTGTATTTTCAGCATTCGCAACACTTACAAAATGTGATAGTATATGTATTAGCATTCGAAAATGTTGCCATATTCAAAACAGTAGCACTCAGAAAATGCTGATGTACATATAGTGGTAATTTGAAAAACAATGCATTTCAGAAACAGTAGCACTTATGAACCGTTACTGTAAGTATAGTGTTAATTTGAAAAACCAATACATTTCAGAAACAGTAGCACTTACAGAACTTTACTGTAAGTATAGTGGTAATTTGGAAAACACTACATTAAAACCACAGCATTTCTGAAACAAATTACTGTTATAAGTTTATTATAACAATTTAAAACAATATATTTTCAACTTTTCTCATTTTTAACTTATCAACTTATTCCACTTTTCAACATTGTTTATTTGGATATTACTTAACTTATAATTTTAATAAAATAACATTTTATTAATAAATATCCAATTAATTTATAATTCATTTATTAAGTCAAAATTCATTATAAATTGCATAACATTTATTTCAACAAATAACTTAATATTTTATTCTTTAAAATATCCATTTCATAACTAAAATATTTCAATTACTAAGTTAAGCTTAAAATTCCATTTTTAATCAAATTTTCAATTATTAAGTTAAATCAAATTCTAAATTTCAGTTTAAACCATTTATCAACTTATAAAATTTTAACTTAAGAAAATCACTATTTAAATCATTTAAATCCAATTTAAGTTAAAATTTCATATTTTTACACTTAAAAATACTTAATAATTTTAGAAAAATCATTTTAAATTAACCACGGGTCTGTATAATATTTTCTAACCTAGGTCAAGTGATACAGATAATATATCATTTCAATCCGTAATTAGTTAAAATTCCGAGTTTTATCATTTCAAACCCGTAATCCCAAGTCAAATAAAAATCGCTCGAGCCTATCATTTCAGCTCGTAACGACTTTCTCTATTCTAAAGTCCGTTCGGGTATGTATTATTTCAACCCATAGTGATTCTATACTAACAGGGAACTTGCAGCGTGAGAAACAGAAAATAAATAAACAGTAAAACATATCATATGATGTCAGGTGATGAAATAGGTATATAATCATGTAATATCATCATATAATGTTAGATAACAGGCAGATGTGAGCATATAACATAGCATATCAACTACTACAATTCAAGTGACATTGTTTCACATTTATATAAGTATGATTTGACGAGAGTGATAAACTCACCTCTAAAGTTAGAGATCAAATTCAAAACACAAATCCCAACTCCGCAAAGCACGAAAAGCATGACTAGATTCGAGGAGAAGATGATGAGCCAATATTCAGATTTTGCAACAACAATTAAAATAAAACAAATATAAGTATAGATTCAAACACAAAAGAATATAAGAATTAAACAATACAAAACAAGGACAAAGTGAACCAAAATGACTTGACAATTGCAAGTGGGCTCGGCCTCATAGGGAATGGGCTTGATCACCATCACAATGGCTCGACCATGATCAGGTCTAGGCCTGAAATGCTCGGCCAATGGTCAGAAAAAAAGAAGGCAAAACAATGGAATGTAAAGAGGTAGGAGTTGTGAAGGCAAAGAGACATGGTAGGTGAATGATCATGGGGTTCGGCCATAGCAAACATGGCTCGGTCTGGTTCAAGGCAAGGGGTCAGGGCTGGGTTATTAGGTGGTGCGGCTAAGGTCAGTGGTGATGTCATGGGCTGGAGGAGATGGCAGTGGCGGTGGTGGCCGAGGCTACAAGGAGATGGTGGATGATGTATAGGGGATCGGCTAGGGTTTGCAACATGGTTTGGTGATGGGGTTTTGATCTATGGGATTCACAGCCTGGCTGGGGATGGTGATGAGGGTTACTGGCCGTGGAAGGTGGTGGTGGAGGTGGAGGAGGAGGTGATGGTCGGATAGGGGTTGGGGATGGTGGTGAAAGGTAGAGGCCGAGCATAGTGTAGAAGAGAAAGAACAAAAGAAAAGGAGCATAAAAGAAGAGGAGGAAGCCATGGAACTTACTGCAAATATTTTTCTCAGGTGAATGAATGAGAACGTGAAAGGAGGAAATGATGTTTGTACGTGAAAATGAAAGAGTTTTGAAAAGCTAAGAGGTGTTGAACAGCTAGGAAAGGAAGAGCCAGGAAAAGGAAAAGGCAACAACGAAGTAACTCAAGTCTTTTTGAATTTCCAAGCCCAATATCAAGCCCACTTCAAAACAAATCAAAACCACAAATAAAGCAAAGCCCAACCAAAAATAAAAGATGGAAAATAAAATGGAAAAATGAACAATGAAAAATACGGAGAAAAATTGCATGTAAAATGCTAAATTTTATCAATTCTAAAAAGTTTAAAAACAGAATTTGACGAAACGAAAAGCAGAACGAACATCAGAAACAAATACTACTTCAAAGAAAAAGATTAGAAATTTAAAATTCAAATAAAAAATTCAACTGAAAGTCAAAGTTTGACCAATAGTTGACCAAAATATAAAATTTCCAGAAAATCATTAATTTATTATATTTGGAAAATAAAATATAAACAAAATCCAAACTTATATTGAAAAATTCCAAAAATTCAATTTAAACTAATTTAAAAATCAAAGTTTCAAATAAAAATTAATTTAAAATATTTGTTTAAAAATATGGGTTGTTACACTCTCCCCCACTCAACACTTTTCATCCTCGAAAATGAAGAAGGTAGGAGAATAGAGACAACTAGAAAGAAATGTAGGTAGAAAGACAAGGATAAACAATTAATTTAAAACTATATAAATTTCAGTTAGAATTATTTAATATTTAATAATTTGGTCAAACCCATTTTATTATATCCATAAATAGTCATTCGATTCGAATTTGTTAGTTCAAAAAGTAAACAATATTTTAAACATTTTAAATTATTTAGAAAGGAAAAATAAATGACCAAAATATCCTTTATATAATACTTTTATAACTCGATGTCTTAACAAGTTTATCCTCGTTCCTGTAGACTCTGGCCATGCGTTGATCAGGCGAGCTAGAATTCTCCAAGTACTTAGTAGACTTGTTTCAACACCCAGTGAAAATACTGGAAAAACCTTCAAAACCGATATGGAAAGTACAATCCAAACAAATCAACCGAATCGAATCATGGATCGCAGATACACAATGGTTATGCCTGGGTCCCCTAGGAAACATCTGTACCCGTAGGCCATCATGGCCCTACGAATTTCGCCATGATAACCAAAACCAGTAGACCGCGGATACACAATGGTTACGCCTGGATCCCCCAGGAAACATCCGTACCCTTTAAGCAATCTCTGCCTTGCGGATTACGCTACTAACACGACCATAGATTGCAGATACACAATGGTTACGCCTGGATCCCCCAGGAAACACCCGTACCCGTAAGCCGTCACGGCTCTGCGAATTACGCTTTGCAGTCGAGTTCGTAAGACCATGGGTAACGCCATGGAATTCAAAGGACACTCGAGTATCATATCCGGAAAGCCTAAATCAGAGAGAATAATATCGATAGAATGAATCCTAAATGTGGCCACAAATAGGATATCAAGCAGAAGGCACTTTCCATATCTTTAATTCGAAAATATGTATCATATAGTACCTTTTCAAATCAATTTCAAATATCATACTTATATAAATTCCATTATATATAAGGTTTCATTTTCAAATCGAATACTTCTCAAAATCAATAGTTTATCAAACCACACTTATATAGACTTCGATTATATAAGATTTCGCTTTTCAAATTGAGTACCTTTCCAAATCAATAGTTTACGAATCAACTTCATACTTATATAAATCAATTTTATATGAGTTCGATAACTCCCCAAATCAAGTATTTAGTAAAATAAGGTTCTCAATTTCAATTCGTTTCAATACCAGTTCAGTTTCAAAATCATATACGATTTCACCAAATTATTTCTTCCAAACTAAATATCTTCAGTTTCAAAGTTTCCAAGGTAATATGTTTAGAAAATAATCCAAGTTTGTTTCCAAATCAACATATTTTATGTCAAACAAATTCATTTCTAAAATCATCATATAAATACTGGGTTTTAAATCCCAATCTATTTTCGAAACCAAATCTTTTCTCAAAATCAATTATACCCCAAAAATGATTACCAAGTTTATAACCCTTCCTCTTAAAACCTTTAAACTGTTTATTTTTTTTTATTTTTTTTGAAAGATCCAGTTTACCCTTTGAAAATTATTATTATTATATATATAGTTTTATAAAAGATGTTACTAAGTTAAAACATTTAAAACTAAATTTTATTCAAAACATTTCAAAACTAAATTTCATATTAGTATAATTCAAAATAGTCTTATTTATTTACTTAACAAAACAGTTTCAAACTTATTTAAATCATATTACTTCATACTTAAACATACAAAACTAAACTTATATACTTTATCAAATAATTTATACCTTCCAAAGTTTCTTAGGTTTGAAAATTAAACCTTGGTTTGGAAGTGTTCGAACATTCAAAATAGTCGAAGAAATCAAATTTCCAATCCAAGAGTTGGAATTCTGCAACCAATCAGTAAATCAATTTCTAAAGATAGGGTTGTACCAAATCAAATCCGAAACTCGAGGACTGAACACCGAGCTCATTCAAACTGTTTCAAATATATATACATATATCTTTCGAATGTCAAATCATACTTCAGAATTTTGAAGTCAAAATTGGTTTCACAAAATCAATCACATAGCAAAGCTACTAAAGTGGCCTCTCCCCCATTCTAAAACTCGAAAATCAATGTCGGTGATGCATGCACTCATCACCGAAATCATTCTCCAGCGACATAAGTGGGTTCTGGACTTCTATTTTCTTGAGAACTTCTTTGAAATTTCTTTGAAATCATTGGAACTCATTTAAAGTCATTTGAAACATTTCTTATTCGGAACATACTTTCAAATCGTATTATTATATATTTTCAAAATCTTAAAACCAGTTTCAAAAATGCCGGAGTTCAATCTCTCAAATTTCAAATTCAAAACCCTTCAGTTATAAATCATTTTTCACTACGCCATAGATGGCCTATTGCAACGAAAATACAAGATGTTGCTAGCTACAATGTAACGATAACTATGCTGATTTTTGTCTATTACAACATTAGCTTCAGGATGTTAGCATAGATATCAACACTATGTTGCAGTAGCTATAGACTTATAAAAATATTATAAAAAATGAGTGCGGGCTGAAAAAAAAAGCGGGCTGAAATAAATTTTAATGCGGGAAGCAAAAACAAAGCGGCAAAAGTTAACAAAATATTGAAGGCTTTCACTCAAACACTTAACAAAATACGTACTCCGCCGCTCAACCTCTCAAACACTCAAACACTCTGCGATTTCAATTAGGGCTAAAAGTTCTAAGTTTACAAGCTTAATTGGGGTTCGATTAGGGAAAGTTCGAGTTCAAGTTCAATTAGGGCTTCGGTGTTTCAATTAGGTCTTCAATTGGGGTTCGTTTGGGTTTCGAATTTCAGTTAGGGCTTCGATTTAATCTGCTGCTTAAGGTATCACTCTATGTATATTTCAAGTTTTTCCTGATTTGATTGTTGTGTTGCCTAATTTACTGATTTACTTGTGAGTTCAGGTGTAATCATATTCCTGATTTTATTATTGTGTTTGTCTTTGTATGTTATTTGTGTGTAAATTAGTGATGAACGACGAGGAAAAAATATGGGCAGAACTTCCTAAGTTCAGTGAAGGATATATCAGTGGAGTGAAACGTTTTATTCAAAATACTTTTTCTAGATTCGCGGTAGGTGATGAAATTACATGCCCTTGCAAAAAGTGTCATAATCCCAAATGGCACCGTCAAGAGGTAGTCTACGACCATCTGATTTGGAATGGTCCATCTGAATTGTACGTGAAATGGATTTGTGAGGTTTCCTATCTAGATCCTGAAAGGAGCGATAAAGATATGGATCGTGAAGCGGGAATAAATTTTGGAGATAATCTCGATGAGATGTTGCATCGTACTTGTGGAAATATGCAGAACAATGAAGGTGGATCTTCTGATGGAGCAAATGGAGTAGATGTTGATACTAGAAAATTTCATCATCGTGTTGAAGAGGGAAAGCAGCCATTATATCCCGGGTGTACTAAATTTTCGCAATTAAGTTTCATCGTCAGGCTTTATTCTTTAAAATGCCTACATGGAATCACCGAGTCTGCATTTACCGATTTATTAGAGTTGCTAAAAGAAGCTTTTCCACAAGCCCACATCC
Source organism: Allium fistulosum (assembly GCA_030737815.1). Lineage (NCBI taxonomy): Eukaryota > Viridiplantae > Streptophyta > Magnoliopsida > Asparagales > Amaryllidaceae > Allium > Allium fistulosum. The sequence goes on from CM060901.1 coordinate 1,032,645,317, forward strand.
CTTTATCTTTCAATGCTGCCAAAAATATCATTAAAGATTTAGGCCTCGATTACCAAAGAATACATGCATGTCCAAATGACTGCGTGTTATATTGGGCAGAAAATGAAAAGGAAAATAACTGCAAAACTTGTGGTTTTTCAAGGTGGGCTATACCGGAAAAGAAAGCGGGTGTTGAAAATGATCCGGAGCAACGGATTCACAAAGTACCAACAAAAGTGATACGTTATTTCCACTAAAACCAAGGCTGCAAAGGATGTTCATGTCCAAGGAGTATGTAGAACTTATGATATGGCATGCAGTGGGACGAAAAAATGATGGTAGACTTCGACATCCAGCTGATGGCGAGGTTTGGAAGACGATGGATGCCAAATATCCTCATTTTTCATCTGAAAATAGAAATATCAGGTTAGGAGTAGCAGCTGATGGATTCAGTCCTTTTCGTACAATGACTACAGCTCACAGCACATGGCCAATCATATTGGTAAATTATAACCTTCCACCTTGGTTATGCATGAAGCCAGAAAATTTGATACTTTCAACCCTTATCCCTGGTCCATAGTCTCCTAAGAATAGCATTGATGTCTACATGCAGCCTCTTATCGCAGAATTGAAAGAATTATGGGGTCTTGGCATACAAACTTATGATGCCTTAATTGGTGCTAATTTCACATTACGTGCAAGCGTGTTATGGACGATCAGCGACTTTCCGGGCTATGCAATGTTATCCGGCTGGAGCACAAAGGGTTATTTAGCTTGTCCCATATGCCATTTCGAGACTTCTTCAACTTACTTGAAACATAGTAAAAAAATGTGCTACATGAATCATAGGAAATTTTTAGATTCGGAACACAAGTGGAGGTTTGATAAGAAAAGGTTCAATGGTGAAATTGAAATGGGAACATCTTCTGGAATTTTATCCGGGACAAACATTGAAGAATTGTTGGCTGGTTATGAAAATATTTTTGGGCAGAAAGAGGTCAACAAGCATAAAAATGAATCCCCTTTTAAAAAGAAGTCAATATTTTTTAATTTACCATATTGGAGTCACAATGTATGTCGACATAACCTTGATGTTATGCACATAGAGAAAAACATTTGTGATAACATACTTGGTACTTTACTAAATATTGATGGGAAGTCGAAAGACCATTTAAGTGCTCGGTATGATTTACAAGAGATAGGCATCATGGAAGTCCTTCATCCGGTTCTATCAGCTGATGGGGATTACCTTAAGATCAAGGCTGCCATATTTGCAATGACGAACAAGGAGAAAGAAATATTTTGCTCGGTGTTGGAGAATGCTAAACTGCCTTATGGTTGTGCAGCTAATATCAACCGGTATGTAAACAAGAAAGAGAGGAAAATTGCAGGGTATAAGAGCCACGATGCTCATTTTCTTCTCCATTACTTGCTGCAATTTGCTGTGAAGAAATCTGTAAAATCTGAAGTTGCATTACCTATGATAAGATTAGGTGCATTTCTAAGAAGTCTTTGGAGTAAAATTATCAATTTGGCTGATCTCAAGAGGCTACAAAAGGAAATTGTGGAAATTCTTTGTCAATTTGAGATGATATTCCCAAATGCTTTCTTCGATATAATGGTGCACTTGCTAGTTCATTTATGCAAGGAAATTGAATATGGTGGACCTGCACATCTTCGTTGTATGTTTCCTATTGAGCGTTATCTTTGTAAACTGAAATCATATGTTCGCAACAAAAGTAAACCTGAGGCGTCCATTGCTGAAGGTTATCTTGCAGAAGAATGTTTGATATTCTGTCCAAGGTTCTTAGGTGGTGATGGAGCAGGAAAAATGAAATTTGAAACCTGTCCACAGAATCTGGAATATCCTATTGGCACAAGAAGAAACAAAGATGGAAAAGATATTCATCTTAAAGATTCTCAATGGACGGCATGTCACCGTTACATTCTATTCAATTGTGGTAACAAGGAAATAGAAAGTTTACTTGAGTAAGTTTTTAAGTTTTATTTTTATTTTAGTAATTATTGAAGAATTAGAAAATTTGTTTCTGTCTTTTATTAACCAGGTCTTTATTCTAGGGAACATCGAGCTTTAATTGATGGTCATGCATTATCAAAAAATATAAAAGAGAGAGAGAACACAGTGAAGAATTTTGGAAGTGGTTAAAGGAAGAGGTTGGGAAAAAGGAGGACATTTCAAAAGAAGTACAACTGCTTGCAATGGGCCCTCTTCCAACAACTAAGAGGTTTACTGGATATGTTATCAATGGATACAGATTTTATACAAGGTTCAGAGATGCCAAATGTACAACACAAAACAGTGGTGTATTTTTGAATCCAAAGCTATGATACTCAGGCTGACCCGACCGTAAAGCAAAAAAACACTCGATTCAGGACATACATACTTATACAATGTAAACCAACTCCAGTGAACTGTAACAGGAATGCACAAATAACTTAAAGGATGTCTGGGATCGTCCACCCTTTAAGGATCCGTTAAACCATCTACTATGTAGTAATGAATGCTATTATAGTAATGTCAAAAGTAAAGCAAACTATGCAAAATAATAGTGTTAAGGTGGCTAGGGTAACGCAAAGCTGCAGCAATCGCCCCTAGCCACACTCCCAAATCGAAGGTGCGCATCAAACCAATCACAAAGTAATAGAATGGCATACGAAGAAGTGTGTCCAATCGGAGGAGCTACCTCACTTGACCCGTCGATTGCTTCTGCTTAAGCCACCTTATGCCAACTCATGGGAGTTGGGTCCACGTTTATACCTCAAATCAGAACGTCGCCAACCACCTACTTCATTCTGGAAACTCCACCGCGTACACGGTTGTTAAAGTGGTTTTCGGTATTGGCAGAGAGTATGACAATATCTGATCCCGGTCTCTTCAACAACCAACCGTTATTGTAACCCGTGGTTATAAATTTCAAAAAATGGTTATATTTCAAATCAAAGTAATTCATTTAAACCATTTAAACGTGAGGTCATTATCCTTTCAAATCAAATATTCAACTTCCAAAAACTGTAGCAATTTCTAAGTTCATTCATTCAATTACAATATTTCAAAACATTGTATTTTCAGCATTCGCAGCACTTAGAAAATGTGATAGTATATGTATTAGCATTCGAAAATGTTGCCTTATTCAAAACAGTAGCACTCAGAAAATGTTGTTGTACATATAGTGGTAATTTGAAAAACAATTCATTTCAGAAACAATAGCACTTATGAACCGTTACTGTAAGTATAGTGTTAATTTGAAAAACCAATACATTTCAGAAACAGTAGCACTTACAGAACATTACTGTAAGTATAGTGGTAATTTGGAAAACACTACATTAAAACCACAGCATTTCTGAAACGAATTACTGTTATAAGTTTATTATAACAATTTAAAACAATATATTTTCAACTTTTCTCATTTTTAACTTATCAACTTATTCCACTTTTCAACATTGTTTATTTAGATATTACTTAACTTATAATTTTAATAAAATAACATTTTATTAATAAATATCCAGTTAATTTATAATTTATTTATTAAGTCAAAATTCATTATAAATTGCTTAACTTTTATTTCAACAAATAACTTAATATTTTATTCTTTAAAATATCCATTTCATAACTAAAATATTTCAATTACTAAGTTAAGCTTAAAATTCCATTTTTAATCAAATTTTCAATTATTAAGTTAAATCAAATTCTAAATTTCAATTTAAACCATTTATCAACTTATAAAATTTTAACTTATAGAAAATCACTATTTAAATCCAATTTAAGTTAAAATTACATATTTTTACATTTAAAAATACTTAATGATTTTAGAAAAATCATTTTAAATTAACCACGGGTCTGTATAATATTTTCTAACCTAAGTCAAGTGATACGGATAATATATCATTTCAATCCGTAATTAGTTAAAATTCCGGGTTTTATCATTTCAAACCCGCAATCCCAAGTCAAATAAAAATCGCTCGAGCCTATATCATTTTAGCTCGTAACGACTTTCCCTATTCTAAAGTCCGTTCGGGTATGTATCATTTCAACCCATAGTTATTCTATACTAACAGGGAACTTGCAGTGTGAGAAACAGAAAATAAATAAACAGTAAAACATATCATATGATGTCAGATGATGCAACAGGTATATAATCAGGTAATATCATCATATAATGTTAGATAACAGGCAGATGTGAGCATATAACATAGCATATCAACTACTACAATTCAAGTGACATTGTTTCACATTTATATAAGTACGATTTGTCGAGAGTGATAAATTCACCTCTAAAGCTAGAGATCAAATTCAAAACACAAATCCCAACTCCGCAAAGGACGAAAAGCACGACTAGATTCGAGGAGAAGATGATGAGCCAATATTCAGATCTTGCAACAACGATTAAAATAAAACAAATATAAGTATAGATTCAAACACAAAAGAATATAAGAATTAAACAATACAAAACACGGACAAAGTGAACCAAAATGACTTGACAATTGCAAGTGGGCTCGGCCTCATAGGGAATGGGCTTGATCACCATCACAATGGCTCGGCCATGGTCAAGTCTAGGCCTGAAATGCTCGGCCAATGGTCAGCAAAAAAGAAGGCAAAACAATGGAATGTAAAGAGGTAGGAGTTGTGAAGGCAAAGAGACATGGTAGGTGAATGGTCATGGGGTTCGGCCATAACAAACATGGCTCGGTCTGGTTCAAGGCAAGGGGTCAGGTCTGGGTCATTAGGTGGTGCGTCTAAGGTCAGTGGTCATGTCATGGGCTGGAGGAGATGGCAGTGGTGGTGGTGGCCGAGGCTACAAGGAGATGGTGGATGATGTATAGGGGATCAGCTAGGGTTGCAACATGTTTTGGTGATGGGGTTTTGATTTATGGGATTCACGGCCTGGCTGGGGATGGTGATGAGGGTTGCTGGCCGTGGAAGGTGGTGGTGGAGGAGGAGGTGATGGTCGGCTAGGGGTTGGGGTTGGTGGTGAAAGGTAGAGGCCGAGCATAGTGTAGAAGAGAAAGAACAAAAGAAAAGGAGCATAAAAGAAGAGGAGGAAGCCATGGAACTTACTGCAAATATTTTTCTCATGTGAATGAATGAGAACGTGAAAGGAGGAAATGATGTTTGTACGTGAAAATGAAAGAGTTTTGAATGGCTAAGAGGTGTTGAACGGCTAGGAAAGAAAGAGCCAGGAAAAGGAAAAGGCAACAACGAAGTAACTCAAGTCTTTTTGAATTTCCAAGCCCAATATCAAGCCCACTTCAAAACAAATCAAAACCACAAATAAAGCAAAGCCCAACCAAAAATAAAAGATGGAAAATAAAATGGAAAAATGAACAATGAAAAATACAGAGAAAAATTACGTGTAAAACGCTGAATTTTATCAATTCTAAAAAGTTTAAAAACAAAATTTGACGAAACGAAAAGCAGAACGAACATCAGAAACAAATACTGCTTCAAAGAAAAAGATTAGAAATTTATAATTCAAATAAATAAAAAAATTCAACCGAAAGTCAAAGTTTGACCAATAGTTGACCAAAATATAAAATTTCCAAAAAATCATTAATTTATTATATTTGGAAAATAAATTATAAACAAAATCCAAACTTATATTGAAAAATTCCAAAAATTCAATTTAAACTGATTTAAAAATCAAAGTTTCAAACAAAAATTAATTTAAAATATTTGTTTAAAAATATGGGTTGTTACATTGAATTTAAAAGTGATTTGTTTAGTTTTGAAAATATATCGTTTAAATTGACATTTAAAAATAGCCTTCCGGGGCACAGTCTCGGAATTCGATGAAACCAGTTCTATTGGATCCGTAATAGTGTATTATTATCAAATTTAAAATTTCGTAATGTTTGGAGTTATCGTTTGATCGTACGGTATATAAACGCGCTGAAATTTATATCGAAAATTCAATATAATAATTTGGTCCAAAAAGCTATCTTTTCCATACGATCGAATTAGGACTCGAAACCTCTTCCATTGCGTTCGGAATAGGGGTATAACATTATAAACCCCTAGCGGCACGCCTCGATAGGAGGTCAAGATTTTAAACTATGAATTCGAGACGATTTAAAATTTAAATAATATATTTTTACGTTGACTGGTCAAAGTTTATTCACATCAACCATCCTCCCCTTCAACTCAATCACTGTTGCCTGCCGTGTAATACACATTTTCCCTCCAACACCAATTTAAACATCACTTCTTCGCGAAACAAAAGACTCAAGGAAAAATTTCCCTCTTTATATTATATTAAGTCAAAAATCAGTTCAAGGCAGAACTCCTCTCTCTCTTCTTCTTTCATTGCCTTATGCATGGAAATCGAAAACAAGAAAAGAAAAAAAGAAAATATATATAATACGCGATTGAAATCGCGAGTAGAGAGGAAGCGCGTGGCAGCGCTGTGGGGTCATGGTACTTGGCCAAGGACGCGATGTCTGGTGGCTTCGAGTCGTGGCAGCGGCCTGGATTTGAGGCGATGAGATAGGGAGCTGGAAGCGTGGGCAAGCTGATGGGGGATTGATTTTAGATGCTTGGGTGGGTTCGAACGGAGAAAAAGGGAATCGTGACATTGTGGGATTCGCATCTAGGAGGTGGAAGTCGCGATTTGCGAGGGGCGACTGGAGCATGGGGGACGACGTGCAATCGAAGGAGCAAGAGCAAAGTGATTCGGTGGTGAAGTCAGACCTTCGAATAACGAAGTAGTTTTGTGTATCGCTGATATAGGGGAGATGTGCACCCAAGGGAAGATATAGGCTTCAAGATATTTGGGGAAAAAGGGTAAAGTAGGTCAGGTTCATTCCTTTGGGCCAGGCTAGGAGCTTTGTAGTTAAATATTGTTTTTATATAATCAATTCTAAAATAAAAAGGAAGGGTTTTTAGATGAGTTGTTCTTCCTGTTTTGTTTAGGTGAGGATTTTTTTATGTATAAAAAAAATTAGTTTTAATTAATTAAATTAAAAGTGTAATTAGTAAAGTATAAAACTTAATAATATATTAATTCGTAAAATCATTCGTACGAGGTCCAAAATCAGCCGTTTGGATTCGTAGCTGCGGAATGTGCAATGGAGTCAAAATTGGATCGATCAGCACATTCGAAAATAAAGGTGAGTTAATCTCGCTCAATTTTGGATTACCAGAATTAATTTTAAATAGTTGAAATTAATTATTGATTGATTGATAAAATTGATAAATTATTATCAGTGGATGTGTTATTATATATAGCAGTATATATATATTGGAGTGATTGATATTCCCGCATATATATAGCGGAAGAGACCCTACGCGCCCCGCATAATAGCGGATGACCCTATATACCGCGATATCCCCCTCGAAGTGGGATTGGTATTTTTATATTGTATTAACATATGTGGATGTAGGGAAATAGGTTGGAGGGATCCAACTGGATTCCTAAAAAATGTTGAAATTATTTTCATATTCAGTGATATGATTTATTTGAATAATCTATGATATATTATATTGGAAATTGAATTTATTGGATGCTATGGTATTGCTGGATAGATTTTTGGCATTTTAAAATATCATAAATATGAATATTGAATTTTTAAAGGAAAATAAAAAAGGGAATTTTAAAGTAAAATATTTATGGTGAAGTTGGATAAATTAAAAGTAATGAATTTGGGAAAAATAAATAGTTGATTTTAAAATCCTATTTAATAATTCCGGAATATGGAAAAATAAAGATTTTTGAATAAATGTGAATAAAAGGGTTTTTTAAAAAATAAGAACTTAAGTGATATTGTTTAAGTATAAAGGAATTTATTTTTAAATTTGAGATTTAAAATAGTTTGGGAAAATAAAAAGGAAAATTAAAAATAAAATAGGAAATTGATGTTCCAGATTTAAATAAGATTTTAAATCATAAAAAGGAAGTGAATCTGAAATTAGTGGGTTTTAGGATAAATTTGGGTTAACTAAGAAATTAATTTTAAAAATGGAATTTAATTTAGAAAATCGATTTAAAACCGATTAAGTGCCGTGAAAACAATGATAAACGAGAAATGAGATTATGGAAATTATAAACGAAGTTTATAAAATAAAGTGAAGTAATTATCAATGGATAGTTTGAAATTAAAAATTCACGGAGGAAATTTATAAGGAGATGGGTAAATCGTTTTAAAAATAAATAGTAGTTTTATTTTTAGAAATGTGAAAAAGGAAATTTACGGAATTGGAACGTAAATCCAACTTGAAATAAATCGAGAGGGATTTATAAATAATTAGACCGACTATATTGGAGTTGGAAATATATTTTTCCTAAAAAGTTAAGTTTATTTTAAAAAGGGAGGATTTTTAAGCATTAACTAGGAAATTTAAAAGTGTTTAAGAATATTTTAGAAAAATAATTATTCAGTTGTTTAAAATTGTTTAAAGTATATTTAAATATTGGTTCAGCTAGTTTATAACAAGTCAATTTTTATTTAAGAATTAATCAGTATTATTATATTTCAAAGGACAAACTATTTAATATTAATATTTATATAATAACTTTTATTTAAAAGTAGTTTACCTAGAGTTTAACTTTGGAAAATTATTATAGAAATTTCATAAGTATTATTTTGAAAATTTTTAAAGAAAGTTTTCGAGGAGTATTGGTATACTCGCATGGCGTAATCGGAGGGAGTGAGTGCCTACAGTTAAGTCTTGGATTTCTCTAGGATAAAGACATAACCATTGAACTGTGAATCCATGGTTTGATACCACAGTGGTACTTTCCATATTATTTTGGAAGGGGTTTTCAAATATTTTTGAGAAAAAAAGAATAGTTTTGTGAATATACTAAATTCGATAAGATAAGCACATATATTTAGGATAAAGAGATTTAATTTAATAAAAATTAAATTAAAAAGAAACTTGGGGTTTTCAGTAGAAAATATGATATTTGGTTGAATGATTGTTTTATTGATAGTTTAATAACCGGCTATCAAATCTGGACCCAAAATATAACTTTGGGAACATCTAGGAGAAATACGGGATTTATATGGTACAGTTACCGTTCGAGGTGCTATACTGTATGTATAAACTCGTTTCGTTCTTCTAGGACGTTGATAAGGAAATCCATACACTAACGATTAGGAGGTGATCTCCGATCTTATTTTCGTCTATGTATTTCCTAAAAAACTGGGGTTGAGTTTACCAAAAATATCGAATGTTGTTTCGAAGAGACCGGGATCGGATTTGTTATCCGAAAACCACTTCGATCCAACGAGTACGTTTTCGAAATAAAGACAAGAGCATGGAGTCGAAGATGGAGCAGTGAAGTGCAAGGGCTAATCGCTACTAATCCTGAGCGTGATTCCAAAATGAATGTAGTAGGAGTAGTGCCTTAGGTTCCGTTCGGACCCAGAATAGACTTGTATGGATGAATGCTATTAGAACATTGTCATTGGGAGACAATGTGCATTCTAAGTGAAAAGTTCCTTAAAAAGGTAATCGTGGTCTCTAGCCTCATCAACCAGGAATGACTGAAAAGCAGGGGAGATGCAGCAAGGCTTAGTAGGTAGCACCCAATTAGGGTATGTTTATCACCTTTCTAGACAACCTCGGATATTATTTATTACTACGATATATGGAAGGAGCTCGAAAGAGGATGGAAACACCCGGGGTGATATCATATTCGGTCTATCCGGGTTAGGGATAGTCCTGTCTTGTGTGGCAGGGGATCCCGGCGTGGTCCTCGGTATGCTGTTCTAGACATGTACTGTGACAGGTGATACCCCAGTACCCAGTCATTCGTATGAAATCCATTCTTCAATAAGCGCCGTATGGTTTTGATTGTGCCCAACTATGCTGGAACATGAGATGCGAGCATTTCAGCTATTTGAATAAGTATTTGTACTTAGACACTATTATAATATCAGAGGATTTGATATGAAATGTTTTGGTTATCGTAAGGTAAAAACCCGTCGTGTTTATGTGTGGCGTGGTCTTACGAGATACCTTTGTCTTTGAAAGGATTTTGATAACATTAATAATTCAAATTGGTGTGTTTTCTCACGTTGGTTTTCCAGACTGACTCGAGTGTTATTTTATTATAATGCTCGGGACCGAGTATTACAGATTCAAGATAGGATTCTTTGGAGCTCAGGAGACGAGCTGGATGACGAAGACGTATCACACGTACTTGATTTTTATTCCGTCGTGTATTGTAGGCTATATATTTAACATTTGTGAGGACAAGTTATTATAACTGTCCGGTGTTCTGTTATTGATATGTTGTACTCTGATGATGTAATGTATAAATAACAGTTATAGTTCTTTTTGTATAAAGACCAGTTGTTATCTATTATATATATTGTTCCGCTGCGATTGTGAGATTTTGTGTTGTTATTTCTATTTTCTTCTTCTACCTCATCTTCTTTTCCCTAACGATCTGGTATTTCCGGCATTCGATTGCTCGCAAGGTTTTAAATCTCCCCGAGATCAGCCGAGATGAAAATCCGAGATATTAGCCAAAATCCGAGATTTGGCAGCTTGGTTAGTTATAAGTCTTTTAAATATCGCCCGAGACAGCCGAGATATTTGCCCGAGATATTGGCCAAAATCCGAGATTTGAAACCTTGTTGCTCGGCATGGAAGACAGTGGACGTATTGATGTCGATTTTCGGAGGTCGAAAATCTCGTTCGTGACAGTTTTGATTGTAGAACCTACTTTTGTAGATACTATGCCGTCAAATGTAATCAATATAACAATTTCAGATATTTTGATAGATTATTTGAAAAGTGTTTTCAAATGAATGTCATCAAAGACAATATCAAATTATTTTGATATAAAAGCGTTTGGTTATCATAAGGTAAAAACCCGTTCGTATTTATGTGTGGGCGTGGTCTTATGAAATACCCTTCTTTTCAAAGGTTTTGATTGACATCAGCATGATCTATACATTAAAAAAACTTTGAGTATCTCACGCTGGTTTATCAAGCTTGATCTGGGTATTTTTAATACTCGGGTCAGATCCGAGTAGTTTCAGGTTTAGTTGAAGACGCTTTGAGTTTCCAGAGGAGAGCTGGAGATCTTCATCTACGTATAGACGTATTCTATTATCCACTGCATCTATTGTATTTGTTTTATTTTTCAGCATTTGTAAGGACAAAGAGTTTATAACTGCCTAGGTTAAATCTAGATTAGACTCTGGTATTGTATTCAAATTTTTTTGCTGTAAAGATTATTGTTGAAATAATATATGTTATTCCATTTTTATAAGATTATGTTCTATCTTTATTTTCTTTTTCTTCTAACAATCGGGCTTTCTGGCACTTGGATTTACGGCACGTGAATATCGAGGATGTATTAGTGTTGATTTTCCAGGGTCGAAAATCCCAGTCGTTACAGGATAGACAAGCATGTTCATATCATGGTTGTTCATATGATTGTTGGTTCATGTTACTGGACCAATTTTACACAAAAGCACAAAACTTTGGATTATTTAGGACCACAGTACCAAATATATCTAGCCATCTTCTTCTACTTACACCCATGATTTGTTCTCTTTGCAACAGACATTTGATTAATAGTTTTGTTCTTGTTATTTAATTAAAGCTACTTTTTTTCTCTTTCGGTAGATGACTTATAGCCTAATCTAAAGCAACAAAGTTGAATTTAAATATTGCATCTTTCATGGAAAAAGCCATATGCAAGAAGCATGTTAGAGAGCAAGAGAAAGATTGTTATGTTTGATCTATGATATAATCAAAAGATACTCCAAGCATTGCACTTTTGCAAGGGAAAATGATATACTATGAGGCTTACTTCAAATGTTCTTATACAAGTGCAATTGACATGTTAATTTGTAAAAAATGCCTTTGTTTTATTGTATTACAAAGAAACGCTATCGCTATTCATTTATAGACCATATACTTAGAAATATATATGTCGCTTTTATCTTTTTAGCTCTCATGTAAACTTTTTTTTCTTCATATTTTGAATTTAATAATTCAAATTGTAAGAAAATATTTTAGGGTGGTAATTTTATTTTAGTGCATATGTACAAGTTTATGTGTTTATGAAACATTCAACTATGAAGACATGCTAGAAATCTCATCTCGTTTGTATATTTTACAGCCAAATTCTACACAAATTTGAAATCGATATTTTTATTTTGAAATCTCATTTTTGATTTTCAGTTTAAAAATTATTTTTCAAAACAGCAGAACCAGATACATTTTTCAAAATATTGAAAACATTAAAAATGAAAACTGAAATGGACTTCAAAAATAAAAAATGAAAACAACCAGGGATGAAACAAACAGTTGGTTTGCTGTTTTTAGTTTTGTGTTTTCGTCTAAACAAAAATGCGCATTTCTTATGCATTGTGGAAAACACACAATTTTGAAAAATGAAATTAACATAGAAAATAGAAAACAAGTTTATTTGATTTTTCGTGTTTTGAGACATAACAAAAGGACGGAAGACAATTTCTCTCCTCCATTTTCCGTCCATCGTTGTAATGGCTAAGAATTGTAAAAACATTTCTCTTGTTTTTTTGTATTTTGTAGACTACGTTGAAAACAAAAAACACAGAAAATCAAATGGACGCAAGTTATTAGATTAATAGAACTTGCAAATTATTCGTAACCCATCTATCTCCTTTTTGAAACTGCATCTGCTCTTGGTTCCAAATCAAAGAACGAAGAGCAGTTCCTGCAGATAGCAATGTCAGGCTGGATCTCGTCCAAACTCAAGGTTGCAGAATCGCTTCTTCAACAGGTAAATTTAGTTAACTAACGAAATTTTCGATCTTATTCGTTCCAATATTGGATCCAACTTTTACTGTCAATCAAACCATTCAGATCGATCAGCAAGCTGCCGAATCCCTGAAAAAATCTGATAAGCCCCAATCCCCTTCTTCATCACAAAATGAAATTTCTAATTCCGTTTCCCATTCTACCTCTTCACCTCCCCCTCCTCTCAAATTCCAGCTCCCTAGAAAGACGATCCTAGCAAGATCGCCATCGCCACGTCTTAGTAATAGAAATGCCGATGACGATGATAAAGATGATATTGGTAGTGTAGCAACTGCGACGTCAAGTAATGATGATAAGAAGAAATCAGATCCATCCGTCATAGACTGGACTGAGTTGTTAAGCTCACCGAGCCCTTCTATTAGTCCTAACATTAAGAAGAAAGTTATGAACAAGCCGGTGGTTACTATACCACGTGTCCTGAGTAAGAAAGAATTGATACACAACGAGGAGAAGAAAGAAGCAGAGGAAGAAACTGGGAGCAGTGGGAGTGATTCAGAGACAGAGAGCAGTGATTCTGAGGACGAGAGGAGGAGGACTGAGGAGAGGAGGAAAAGGAGAGAGGAGATGATTAAGAGAAAGGCGGCGGAGGCGGCTGAAAAAGCGATAAAGGAAAGGGAGGACGAGGTTGCAAGGTTGGAGGCGGAGAAGGAGAGTTTGGAAAGGGTGCTTGAGGAGAGAGCAAAAGAACAAGCTCAAGAGGTATTCTAGTTATACTTTGACCGTGTAATGTAGGAATGTTATGCACACTTGATGCATGATATTAGATATGCACCCAATGTACATGGACATTTTGTATTCACACAGTATATGTTCCATTTATAACTTCATGTGCATTTAATTCTGTTTATGTATTTCCATTTATATAAGTGGAAGTGATCTGAAAGGAAGAGGCAAATTCTAAATTTTGATAGTAATAGTACATGACACAAAGTACAATCTGATGGTATCCAGCAAACATATAAAGAAACTAGTAGAAAGCCTGTGCTGCTAATTTGACCAACATAAAAGTTGTTGTATACAACTAAAATATGAAGAAAAAAAAAGTTTGGTTTGTATATATTGGCCGGAGAAAAAAATAATAATCAATCAATGTGTCACCAATTGTTTTACTAATTTGTCTCAATCGACTTTCTGTATTATTAATTCTTCATGTATTATCTTTGGTATATTGAAGAAACCTTATGTTTGCTGCTACGTCGTTAAAATTTAACTTTTACTCACTTGACGAATCAATATGTTTGATCAATGAACTATGAACAAATTCATCTATTACTACCTAATATATCATTTTTATAATTAATGAACTTACAGTCATTTAACATGACATATTTAATGAACATAATTATCATCAACTGTATTTAGAAAGTTCTAAGTGTTTATTGTTTGTGTATTTCAACCATTTTTAGATTTTATGTCACAATAAAGGACATGACCTTTGAATATCATAGCATACGTAATTAATTGTTGACAATGAATTTGTGGTTCATCAATTAAATCCTTTCCACATAGCTTGTTATCGTCAAATACTTCTTAATCAAGTTATAGACTTATACAATTAATGCTTCATCAACAAATAAATGTCATTTAGAATGCCCATGATCATATGTAGCATGTTTCCCTTGGCAATGTCTAGCAATTGCTTACACATAAATATGCATCATCGTAACATTTTAGACTACATAAGTGAGTTTCTACTACCAAGTTAGCAACCAAATAATCTACGCCAAATTCAAAGAATATTCTATTTTGAACAAAAGTAGTCGTTCAATAACTGTGCTAAAGTCATATCACTATGATGGCATGTACTTTGGAAGAGTCATATGCAAATCTTGCAAATTCACTATGCAAAGTCATGTCACTATGATGACATGTATTTTGGAAAAGTCATATGCAAAACTTGCAAATTCAGATCATCCTTGTATTCATTATTGTATTGTAATATTTGAAAGAAATCAACCAATTTGTGATCTAGTTATAACCCATAATGGTATGGAAAATGATTAGAAAATATTGCAACGTCCATCCTTAATAGAATTCCTTGGGAACATTGTAGTCCACATTAGCAAATGTCATCCGCTTAAAAAATCCTAACATTAGCTTCTCAAGAGGATCATGGCCAAGATAAACACTGAATATTGGGTACCTAGTTCTTCCATCAAAGTCACATTATTTACTACCCAATAATTAGGATAAACTCAAAATCACCAACTATAGAAAAATTGAAAAACATTTTCTAATCAATTGAGCTTGAAACTGCAGGTTTCATGGCACAAAAAACACGCTTCTTCGGTATTTTTGGAACGATCATAGTGATCTCTTACTCTTTGAAACAAACTTTGTCATCTGTCTTTATTTATTATTCCAAAAATATCTTAAAGTAAGCTATTTGCTTTGAAATGGAGATAAAATGGAGATGAACATTATGTCTATTAAATGCAGTGATATCATTGCTTCACTAATTTTATAGGCATGTAAATCTGATAATTCAGAATAATTGCACCTTTAGACTGATAAGTAGAGCAGAAGCAATTACCTAGTGCATTCACTAACAAACTCTATAATAGCCTACATTACAATTCATTAGAAGGCACCCTATGTTAAGAGAAACATTTATGAACTTTACAAAGTTTACAGTTGAGAAGCATTGTAGCATAAATAGACTATAAAAATCTCATTATATTAAAAACTGCTGCAATCACAAAACACCTCTACTGTGCTTATATCTAATAACAAAACTTTCTTGGCAACAACATGCATCCTTTGTTTTTTCTCTCGTTTCCCGTTAGATCAATTTACAAAATCCATCCTCTATTTCTTATCAGTAAAACAAAACATTATTTCCCTATAGAGTTTATTTAGCAAAATTTACAACTTCATCATCAATGGTGCAATGAAAATGAACATATGTATACCAGTATTTCGAAACTGTTTTTTAAATACAAGTTCTTCAATATTGTTTGCCACAATTCATATAATAGGAAGTTATAAACTATAAACAAATTATCTCTTTGTCGTTTTATTGATGACTGGACATTAATATACTCCACTTTTAAGTTTCATCTGTTGGGTTTTAGCTCAAAATAACTGCAAAAAATAGCAACTAACTAATTAGCACAAACATGATAATATAATAAATAAATTGAATAATGAAGGTCTGAAAACCAAGCAAATAATAACAATATACCAAAAGAATCAGAAATTCAGCAAGCTATCGGTAGGCAATTGAAGTTCTAAAGCACATAACAGCTTGAAACACCATGTTAAATATAAACTATTTGATTTTCTGAAAACAGTAAAAAAGAAAACTGCTTTAGTCTCAGTTTATTCACGTTCGACATAAAAGGGTAGACATAACTCTACCATGCGTGTTATGTTTCGCTCCTTGTTAATTTTTTCATCTTCTCATCAAATTTAAAAGGCATGTCTAGTTTTTCTACATTTTCTTTGGCACATGGGTTAAATTTATTTAAATAGCATACAATGCGCTGATTGATACTTCTGGAAAAAAAAATCCTTACATATTGATACTTCTGGAAAATTTATTTAAACACTATGTTACATATCAGTCTATAAAGGGAAATTAGCAATAGTTGCTAAAGTACGTCCAAAACAACCCACATTTCAGTTCTAGAGTTTTAGCGAGATCGCTGAGGTGCAATGAATAGGAATAGTTACTAATATTTCTATCAATTGATATTAGATACACATATGACACTCAAACATGGGTGCGATGATATCTACCATGTGTGCGAAAGACTGTAGGAAAATACATCAATTCGCCTTATGTCAATCAAGAATCAATGTCATGAAGTTGTGGTGTGTCCATTATTTAGATGATACATATCAACTATAAATGCAACGCACTTGCACGTAAAAAAATCCTATAAAATTATAAAATTTAATATTTCTTTGAGAAAAATAAGCTGAAAAATATAGAAAAATTGTAATTTTTTTGTTGGAACGGAGTTTTGAACTTGTAAACTTATTTATGCTCCAAAATTTTCATTTAAAAATAAATGTTTATATTTGTTCTTTATGAAATTTGAATTTTCAACCTCTTGTTTGTATATGAGAGTATTTTTGGAACTTCACGATCGGATCAAAAAATTGTGTTTTTATTCTAACTGTTAATAAAGATGATTTTTCTAGTTCGAAACGGAACTGAAATTTCAAAATTTCTTGATGACCGGAACGGAAATGGAAAACGAAATTTTGAACCTTGATAAAGATTCTCCCATTGAATTTGCCGCATTAACTATTTTATTTTCATTTAGGTTGACAGGTTATGAAATGAAACAACTTAATGGGTCTTGTTAAATCAAGTTTGAAATTTTAGTTATGTTATGTCGTACACAAATCGGTGCTAGCAAGCAGTTAGCTTGCTATCATTCCTATCGTTATCTAAATTGTTTGGGTTAGGTTGAGCTCCACTATATTCAGTGCGTCCAATTAATTACGTGCATTGTTAGTTATAAATTTGGTGTATGTGCATTGTCAGTTACAAAGTTAGTCTTTCGGAAATTCCGTTTTATTTACGTTTTGTGAATTCCGGTATTTTTTATATAAATATGCAGATTAATACAATTTATTCATATAACCATCCGAACTATATACAAATAGAAAAGAAAAAATGCTTCATTTAAATTTTATATAAAGTATTTTGTACCATTCGCTGTTATTTAATTATATCATACAATATGCTATATATATAATCCATGCTAATTTAAATGTTCAAGCTATAGTTATTGCAAAGTTAATAAATACTCAAAACTGTAGCAAGACATCCCAGCCCAAAGACGATGAAAATACGATCCAACCCTAAATTGATTTATAAAAAAACCATAATCACTGAAGTCGATAATATTCCACCTCCATTTTGCTTGTCGCCTTTCTCGCGGCCTTCTAGATGTCGCTCTTGCTGCCTTCCTCCCTAATGTCGCTCTCTCTTTTCTTACAGACATCGGTAAAATTCTTCTTCTTTGTTAATTGTAGCATCCGACACCGGATTTCGAGCCCAATTCCGACCAGGTCATCGTCGGAACCGAAATGGAATGGCCGAGATTCCGACATGCCGGTCGGAATCTCGAACCATGATCTTTATAAAACAAATTTGGAAAAAAGGTCAATTGAAAAATAACGTCCATTAATCTAATTTGAATGTTCAGATGCATATAGATTCATCCAATGAAAATAAACGAATCAAACAGATGACATAGTGCTATTGACATAAACTATAATCAATGCCAAATTGATGTTACAATAGTCAATAGACATAAGTAAATGCCAAATTTGATTTAACAAAACTCATAAAGTACCGATTTTTCATTTCACTTCAGAATCATTGAACAAAAAAAAAGAAAAATGCGATTATAATCAACATTGCAATTCAATAGTATGGTCCATAAAAAATGTATAATGATCGTACTACAATAAAGGCAAGAAATCAAAGAAACTAGAAATACCATACATTTATTTAATTTTAATGTTAGGTGCATACGGTTTTTTTTCATGGAAAATAAACACACTGACCAAATGGCACAGTGGTACAGACATTAGCTAAACCGATGCCAAATTAATGCTATAATAAACATAACTTGTAACGACCCGCTATTTTCAACCATTCGCATCCGCACATGTCGGACTTGAATTGCCATATATATATATATATATATATATATATATATAGACCAACGGTGTCTGTATAAAATTTTCTATCCTATGGTCAAGTGTTACAGATATTTATCATTTCAATCCGCAATTTAAATATCTACGGGTATATATCTTTTCAACCCGCAATCCCAAATTCAATTCAATGAAAATCGCTTGGGTTTATCATTTCAACCCATAACGATTTTCTCATATTCTACAAGATCGTTCGGGTATGTATCATTTCAACCCATAAGGAATTTTATACTAACAGAGAACTTGCAGAGTGAGAACAGTTATGATAATAATATAACATATCAACAACATAGATATATCATCAATAACAGATTAAATAAAATATAAACAATAGGATATGGTGTCATATCCCACAGGTGAACAATTTCATATAATAGCATATCATATATAGCAATTAAAAATTAACAGTTCAATTTAGCAGCATATTTCAATTATCGTTTCAATCGAAATTAAATTTAATAAATATAGGAACGTTAATCGTGAGTGATTGCTCACGTTTCGAGGCTAGAGAGTTTGACAACAAAGCAAGCTACGAATTCCAAAGCAAAGTGAGATGGACACGAATTTGACGGACAAAGCTGATAAAATGGGAATCGATGAGACAATTAGAATAACCTGATAGAAACAGCAAATATATATATATATATATATATATTATTTCCACGAAATCAATATTTAAATTTAAAACAAATATCAAAATAACATACATATAATTAAATTATCGTTTAAAAAAAAATATTTGAGATAAATACTTATATAGATATAAACATATCACATGTATATATAACATAAAACAAAAACCTTATATAAACCATATATATATATAAAACTTATATATATATATATATATATACATACACGCGTGCAAACTCAAAATTATAGGAATAGCATAACAACATATATAACTAATATGTATAACAACTTTCATAATATATCCTTAGACAAAACAAAAACAAAAACAAAAAAATATAACATAACATATTTTACTTATAAACAATTATATAACAACAATCTAAACCGAACTATAATATATAATATATGCATTTATATATACAAATAGTAACATATTATATATAATATACCTATACCATAAACCAGCAAAATAAAGTTTATATACTAGTATGTATAACAACTCATATATAGTGACCCATCATAACTTATATAATAAATTTATACAACAAATGTCGATATAAATAAATAACTTATAACACCCTTTTATAACCTTATAGCAATAAATCATAAATATCTACAATATACAAATGCAGACAGAAAGAGAAATGTATGCAGGAAAAATGTATATGTGAGCACTTAATCTGTATAAACAAATATACAAATGCAGACAGAAAGAGAAATGTATGCAGGAAAAATGTATATGTGAGCACTTAATCTGTATAAACAAATATGCAGACTTATATATATATATACATATGTTTAAACAATTTTAAGTAACACATCTTCTGAAACAACAAAAACTGATACAAAATTAACGTTTTATTAATATAAGCTGTCACAACCGACATCAAACTATTGAAAAGAACTATATATATATATATATAACTAACCCAATATAATACAAATGCAGAATTTGACACACAACAGAATATATATATCTATACAAATCAACTTTTTTTTCTTCTTCGAAACCAAACTGTAACATATATATATAACACAGACTCAAATTTCAAAATATAACATATTATATACTTTACTGTTAAAGCTACAGAGATCTGAACATATGCTATATATATAAATACTTTAAACACTGATATATATATATATATACTTATAACAGATAAATAAACTTTTATATAAATATACTTATACATATACTAACAGCATAAATGTATACGCTTCTATATAAATAACCTTATATACTAAAAACATGTACATCAATATATCTCACCATAAAGAGGGATGCTCGGCTAGCTTGGCTCGGAGACTGGCGTTCAGATTGAGGCGAGAGGGGGTTTTGTGCACTTGCGGTTGAAGGCCAGAGGAAGGAGGGGAGAAAGATAGAGTGGCTCGGCCATTTATATGCTGCTCGGAGGTGATGGGTCGGTGAACGTGGACCGAGGGAAGGAAGGACGGCAGTGGCGGAATGAGGTTGAGGCCGAGAGTTGAAAAGGGAACGTGCAAACTAGAGGCCACGAATATATAAGTTTCACCTTGTATAATATATAGATATATTGCATAAATTAAAACAAAGAGGAAGGGGGAGAGAACAGGGAATCTCAAGGGAACGTGCAGTGGCTTCATGGCAAAGCAAGCTTCAGGAAGTCAAAATTGTTCATCTTTCATTTATATAATAATTATATATGCTAAGCTTTGTGATAAAAAATATTTCAAAGAAAACAACAGAGAGATGAATGGTCCCTTGAGGAAAAGAATAAGCTACAAGACAATGCAAATTCATATATTAAATTTTTTTATTATATGATGCCGAGAACGGAAGGGATAATGAAACGACGAATAGAAAATGGAACGAACCACAACAAAATGAAGTAGTGGGAACATTGACAGACCGATGTATTAAATTTCTGGAATACAAGTTATGGCTGTTGGTTTTATGCGGTGGAAAGTTGAATGGTCACAGGAACTAAAAGGCACGAAATGGGCATCGATACGGTTACCGTTTTGGCAGATTCCACCGCGTCCCGGACTTCGAAACACACACAAGAATATTTTTGGTGATCAGCTCGACGAGACGATCAAAACGGTATACAGATGTCAGTGGCACGATCATCCTATCAAAAGTTGATAATCGGTACCGGAAATCCTGCTAAAATGTCATAAATAAGATAAACGGAGCAATAGAAGTCAAAATTTGGAGAAACGAATATGACGTCTTACTCAGAAGATGATTTACAAATTTATTGTATAAAAATATTCAGGTTTGGAAAACATTTTATTATCATCAAATATTAAGTAACTGACTTAAATTTAAATAAAATTACACAATAAAATAAACTTCTATATTATCTGATGAAAATTTATCATTTGCTATGTTTAAATAGACGTATTCCAAATATCAAAAAATTTTATTTTCAAATTCAATTATTTAAAATTTTAAAAAATTTCAGTTAATTACATAAATAAAACTATTAAAATTTACGGGTCGTTACACTCTCCCCCACTTAAAACTTTTCGTCCCCGAAAAGGAATGAGGTGGGAGAATAGAAACAACCAGAAAGAAAAAAAAATAGATTTGAAATATACAATAAAACAATTAATTCAAAACCACATAAACTACATTTATTTTAAAATTGGTTTATATCCAATTAATTGATTCCAATTCATTTTACCTATTCAATCAAATTTATTATCTGTAAATTCCTTTAACAAAACACCATCTTTTGATATCCTATTGTTTATATCATAGTGTATATTATCCAATCACATTCTAATTATATTTAAACTTTTCTTGGTAAGTTATATAAATGTTTATGAGTGCAATTAAATACTATACAAATTTTCCTTTTATTTACAACATCTATTTTAAGCCAGATTTCAGCTTGAACAATTTATTACTTAAGTTTTCTTCTTGTACAACCCTATTATATCCTAACATTTTAACTTTTTGAATAGTTTAGGCAAGTTATATATATTAGAATGCAATTTAGTATTATACAAATAAGTTTTTTTCTTCTTTTTTTTATTCAAATTCAACTATTCCAAGTTGGTTTAATTTCATGTATCATTTCAGATATTTCAATTGTTCAAAATTTTATTTTATTTCAATAATTGAAACCATTTCTTAATATTAAACTTAGGATTCAAATTTCCGGTTTCACTTCAAACTATTTTGAAATAGTCATACATACATATATATATATATATTATAAATCAAATCATAGTCAAGAAATTTCAAATCAAATCCATTTTCCAAAACAAAAGTGTAGCAAAGCTACTAAATGGCCTCTCCACTTCGGGACTCGAAAATGAATGTCGATGATGCTGTAGTCACCACCGAAATTATTTTCCAGCAACAATAGAGGAGAGTACAGGTTTTAAAACTTTTAAAATACTTTGGAAACAATTTCTATTTGAAAAATACTTCCAAATAATATTTATATCAAAACTTTGAAAACAAAAATTTGAAAAGTACCGGAAATTAAATTCTCAAATCCATAATTTAAATTTATTGCATTTCGAATCAAATAAACCTATGATGGGTCACTATATATGAGTTGTTATACATACTAGTATATAAACTTTATTTTGTTGGTTTATGGTATAGGTATATTATATATAATATGTTACTATTTGTATATATAAATGCATATATTATATATTATAGTTCGGTTTAGATTGCTGTTATATAATTGTTTATAAGTAAAATATGTTATGTTATATTTTTTTGTTTTTGTTTTGTCTAAGGGTATATTATGAAAGTTGTTATACATATTAGTTATATATGTTGTTATGCTATTCCTATAATTTTGAGTTTGCACGTGTATATATATATATATAAGTTTTATATATATATGGTTTATATAAGGTTTTTGTTTTATGTTATATATACATGTGATATGTTTATATCTATATAAGTATTTATCTCAAATATATTTTTTAAAACGATAATTTAATTATATGTATGTTATTTTGATATTTGTTTTAAATTTAAATATTGATTTCGTGGAAATAATATATATATATATATTTATATTTATATTTATATTTATATTTATATTTGCTGTTTCTATCAAGTTATTCTAATTGTCTCATCGATTTCCATTTTATCAGTTTTGTCCGTCAAATTCGTGCCCATCTCACTTTGCTTTGGAATTAGACCCGTCAAACGGGTCGGGTCAAGATGGGTCGGGTCAAAATTGACCCGACCCATTTTAAGACCCAACCCTTTTAATACATTTACTAAAAGGGTCAATATGACCCAACCCGTTTCATATATAGGTCAACCCGTTTAACTCGTTTAAAAAACATCAAAAAGTAAAAAATAAAAAACATCCAATACATAATAAAAACCGCATACATAAAACATAAAATTGCACATGAACTAACTGATACATTGATGTTTGTTTAACCCAAAACACTGCTGCATAACATGAAATTTGCACTAAATATCATAAAACAACACCAAATAAGAGAGACTGCAACAAATAACGCTGAAACTGCATCAGATAAGTTTTAAATCTGCATACATAAAACTAAGACAATAAAAAAAGTAATTCAATTAAAAATTGTGACATTTCCAAGAACGGCAGGATTCTTTTTACAACATGTTGATCTTGACACTTTCTTCAGCCTAATTTCAATCAGACCTGCATTCTCTAGTTTATCTGCTTTGCCAGCTTCCCTTGACTCATCTTTTTCACCAGTCTTCCTAGTGATACATTAGCATGCCGATAACATTTTTCTGCATCACCATGTATATCCAGTAAGTTTTGTTGTCATGAAAAGTTACCAGGCAAACTTCAACTTCAATATGTAAGTCCACCAGCTTATGTTCACAATTACAAAAGATACTGGTTTTTGGCATTGATCCTAAAATAATTTTCAACTTTGCAATATCAACGATTTTGATTACACTGATTTGAATTAAGAAGATCATTTATACCTGATTAACTATCAATAATGATATGAGGTAGAAAAATAGGAGCAAGCAAATATTGTGCAGAGTATAGGATTTAATAATTGAAAAATGATCGCACAATATTTGCTTATCATTTCAAATTCAAATATATAATATTCAGTTTATAAAGCCTTAAATGTCTTCAGACTAAACTAAATTAGTAACTGTATAAGAAACACACATTTTTTCTAATCGCACATAAAATGCATGCAAATATTACATGATCATGTTGAACGAATGATGTGAATTATTTCAATAAAAAATGATAACTATGAAATACACAATCATTTAACCTAGGCAGACAAAAACTGAAGATGAAACTGATACAACAAACATATAACATATATTAGATGGCATAATACAGGACTTGGTGGTCATCCACATACAGTGGCAAATATCTACGTTCATATATTACTTTACACGCTAAAAAGAAAAGAAATTATCTTAACAGATCAGGAACAAGCTGATTGTTTTGTATGATTTGTGATACTTTTTTATCTGCAGTTTAACACGTAGCAACTCTTTGTCATCCTAACAGATCCACCAGTGTTTTGTGGTTGATCCAAGGATCAAACCACAAAGAAGTCGTGGTTCCATCAGCTATTACCCTCATAAACACCTTACTGGAAATATCTTTATGTCGTAACATATTCTTCATAGTACTTGAAAAATTATTATTTATTTGCATAGACCAAAAGTTTGAGTGCAGTAAGCATTTGTTTTTAATCTACTCTGTCCAGAAGGTTTGTTTGGTAAGTAGGTGCCAGTTCAATTTGAGCATAGTAGTAGCTCTCAAGTTTGATAGTAGTCTTAAACCAATGTCACCTTCACTCTTGGGTTTGCGAAGAATGTGCCAAGCTATTTTATGTGCTTTACCACTCTAGAGAAAATTAGCACATAAGGCCTCAATTTTATTAAAGATAGAGGTAAAATTTAATATATTGGTGAAGAGCAGTAACTTTTTGTGTTCGTTCGTTGTAGACGTAAAATTTATCTTTGTTTCTATGAATATAGGTGTAAAAATCAATAATTATGATTCATTTTATCCCATGTTCCTTATACTTTATTTTCTTTGAAATCATGCCTACAACCAACCAAATTATCTTCAAATACTGACTTCCTGATCATGTATTCATATGCACAAACAAATAATTTTAAATAAGAAGAATTTTAGAAGAATAAATATACCTTCTTTAAATCAGGGATGAATGAATTTCTGACTAAGCTTCTCTCTTCTCTTCCTCTCCCCAATTATATGTTCCTAAGGAGTTCTCTTCGCTAAAATTTTATCATGATTAGTTATCTGATATCCCCGATCAAGACTTGAAAATCTTCAGACCAGTCACTGTGGTTACTCCTAAGTCATTAACAACAGAACAATTGAGAAAGATAAGTATCCGGCAGTTACTAGTCCACTCGATTTAACATCAACCAAAGACTCAAAGAAAAAGAAAAGTTGGTTTTGAATCAGTCTGCTCAGTAGTCATGCCTTGTTACGGAATAATAATGTTTTCTAATTGAGACCAGCATTATGTTCTGTGCACATGAATGTCGAAAACATATCCTATTACAATGTAATAAATTAACTGGTAGTGTTAGTTGAGCTACAGATAAAGCTGTAGCTGCTAAATAATTAAAAATATGTACATGTAAAAGAACAGAAAGGGCAAATCTATGTCTACTGGCACAAATCAAGGGATATACGTTGTTCATCTTTATATTTGTCCTATATCAGAAAAAATACCAAGTTATTTCAGGATGTTTCTTGGAAAGATTAATCTCATAATGTCTGGTCCAGTGGTACCTAATAACTACTATAAATCCCTTTTCAGTTCACTATTTTAACACATTTTATTCTTTGATTCTAGATATTTAACTACTTTAAATTTTGCCTAATCATAAAATTAAACACACTACTTACAAACAATCATCATATACTATATAGTCAGTTGCATCTACACTAAGAACCCCACCTTGTCATTCTTTTAAGCTAAAAGCGGTAGTTATTTTATGAGAATCAAAAAGACAAAACAACAAAGAACGGAAATTTCAGCATTCACTCCTTAAGAGCCCAAAGATGGGCTTCGAGTAAATTTCAGCATTCGCTCAACTTTGCCAGTGCCATCATTCGGATTGCAGCACCTTTAGGCATGCAAGCCGAAGAACTTTGCCAGTGCCATCATGTTTCACAAATCACGCTAAAAATATTATCAAATTCAACCGCAGCTTTCAGATCTAAAGCATCCGCTTGGTTACTGCACAAAATCAATGATGATTTAAAATATTTGAAAATGGAATAAGTTGTAGTATGATGAAGAATGATAGCTTAATTACCAAGTCTGCCATGAAAGAGGGCATAACGGGTCGGGGAAAGAGGAAAACGGCCGGATCCGCCTAGGTTGCGGACGGATTTTGAAGAAGCCACGAATCTTCAGAGCGAAAATTCAAAATAAATTGATTTTTTTTCGTTCAATTGAGAAAAGAAATTAGGAATTTGGAGTGGGAACGGGTAAACAGGGTCGTATTGAATTATTATGGGTTGAATGGGTTTTGACCCAGTATTGAAAATAAGAAAAACGGGTCCGACCCAACCTTAATTAAATTGGATTAAAAGGGTTGGGTTAAAGGGTTGGGTTGTATTTTGACGGGTCTATTTGGAATTCGTAGCTTGCTTTGTTGTCAAACTCTCTAGCCTCGAAACGTGAGCAATCACTCACGATTAACGTTCCTATATTTATTAAATTTGATTTCAATTGAAACGACAATTGAAATATGTTGCTAAATTGAATTGTTAATTTTTAATTGCTATATATGATATGCTATTATCTGAAATTGTTCACCTATGGGATATGACACCATATCCTATTGTTTATATTTTATTTAATCTGTTATTGATGATATATCTCTGTTGTTGATATGTTATATTATTATCATAACTGTTCTCACTCTGCAAGTTCTCTGTTAGTATAAAATTTCCTATGGGTTGAAATGATACATACCCGAACGATCTTATAGAATATGAGAAAATCGTTATGGGTTGAAATGATAAACCCAAGTGATTTTCATTGAAATTGAATTTGGGATTGCGGGTTGAAAAGATATATACCCGTAGATATTTAAATTGCGGAATGAAATGATAAATATTCGTATCACTTGACTATATGCTAGAAAATTTTATACAGACACCGTTGGTCTATATATATATTTTGGGCAATTCAAGTCCGACATGTGCGGATGCGAATGGTTGAAAATAGCGGGTCATTACATAACTAAAATGACAATTTTGGTTTATCAAACCTATGAAGTAATAAAGCTTTAATTCGGTTGAAAATCTTTGAAAAAAAAAGAAATATTATAACTATTTGTAATGTTACAAATTCAACAGTATAATCTATAAAAATAAATTAGAGGAAATGTCATATTATTTGTTATAATAAATATATGATATCTTAAAATTGAAATATAATGTATATTAATTTAGTTTGAATGTTTAGGTGCACGTACATTTATTCGATGAAAGTAACCAAATCACATAGCACGGTAGTGCAAACATTAGTAATCGTCCAAAATGAATAAGATATACGACAATAAGGGGGTGAACGTGGATGGAAATTGAGAAACTTATACTAAAGAAAAATAAATAAATTACGTGGAATTTTGAATAGCAGAGCGTCAACACTCCATTCGAAATCTACTATGTGATTTCATGAAATTCAGTAGTGTACAAAATAAGGAGTGATGTGTGATTTATCGATTTGCCCAACTATTATGTTCATGGAATAAGATGACTTTTTATGGAAGACGAATGAAGTAGTGAGATAAAATAGAACAATTTATCAGTCATGGAAATGGGCTATTTAGAAAGAGAGGACGGTGTGATTTTGTGACTCTGTTGCTTCTTTCTTTTTTATAGATGATGGTGACATGGTCTAGTCTAGTCTTATGACTCTTTCTTAACAAAGAGCGTCATCATTCACATCTTTTGAAATCGTTTTACCGTAAATGCCTTGTTGTAAATAAAATCAAGTTGTTGGTTATGAAAAGTAAGATAAGAGTATAATCAAGAAAAACAAATGAAGAGGTAGATGCATGATTACATTAAAATTCAATTTACGATAAAATGCCTTGGGGATGACAATTCAATGGCTAAAATTGAAACTATATTCCAATTTGAAAAAAAATAAAATATTGAATCAAGTGCAACATTAGGAAGAATGCATGGTTGAATGAGTACATTTAAGTGATCTAACCACGACTGAAAATCACAACTTTAGTTAACCATGATATAACACATGAAGTGCGTAATTAATGCAATAATATAACAAAAAACGACTACACTTTAATATATATATTCAAAATTAGAACTAAACGACTTGTTAGTTATTTTAATCATGGTGAAAAAAACAAAAAGGCAGCGACCTAAGTCTATGCACCATCTGTACTGAAATTGCACATACCAGATTTGGTCTCAAGAAAGATAATTTGACAAACCACTTAATAAATATAACCGACTCAACAATTCACAATAGCGGTTTAAATTACCCAAGTGTAGTTTGATTATGTGCACGCTTAGTGATTATACAACGGTGGAGGTGCAAAAAATTATAGCGGAGATAAAACAGGGATATAGTGGAAAATATCAAAGGTGCAAAAAACTTCATTATATATAAAATCAAATATTTAAAGTTAATTTATTCATATTCTCACATCGTCTTTGTAGAAAAAAAATATTGTTTAATCTTATATAACAATACTGAAGAATATCATGATTTATGCAGTCCAGATTTGGTGACTATAATAGATTTTTAACTTATATTAAGCACTTATACCTTAAAATTAGGTTTTTATCCTATCTTTGTTGATTTGGTTTAAAAAAGAACCAGTCGAATCAACCTTTTTATATTAATATTGCTAAAGTCGGTGTTGAAACGCCTTAATTTAGCGGATGTAGCGGTAAGTAGCGGGGTTTAAAGCAGATATATTGTTTAATAGCGCTACATTAAAAAAGCGTAGTGGTCGAAGAACGTCATGCACTACAGCGGGGCTTTAATTGCATGGGTTGACCTTCAATTGATGTTTTAGACATAGAGATATTCAAATACATGAAAAATCGTACTTTTTGTTTAATTCTAATGTGAAAGTAAAAGCAATTTGAAAGTCCATCAAAATTGAAAAGCGTGGCCACAGTTGCATTTATGTACTCTAAATCACCATTACTCAATATCATATATATATATATATATATATATATATTAAAGAGGTTTGCTTAGTCTACTCGTGCTTCATAGATACTCGCTCATATTCACCATCATTTATAATAAATCCAATTTTTATAATGTGATTTTTTTTTTGGAAAGTGGGTTCGACCACTAAATTGAGGTCAAATAATGACTTAAGTACCAACACAGTTGTCGTTCATGTCTAGCAATTGTGTATTTTAAAATATCCATCCAACCGGAGCAAATCCAAATATCAAAACCACTTGAATCAATTAAGAGCGGAATCTTTTTACACCAATCACATGGCCTTCTTAAAGACAAGGTACAGTTGCTAAGAATGACACAAACATTAAACAGTTCTGATGACTTCAGTTTTATGTAAGAACATGGTTCGGCCCAGATTTGAAATGAAAAACCCAAGAATTGATGCACAATTCAATAGCCTTCTAAATTTTGAATTTGGGACTGAAACTGGTACTGATAAAAATATTTGATGAGATTACCAACAACAAACCGCGAATACTGGATTGGTGAAAAAGGCTTAGGCAGCCATTAAAGTAGAGGACTAATAAATTAGAGTAATCTTGGATTTGAGACCTGGAAAGGAGGTTAGTAAAATAAGCAGATAAAATTAGATCATGGGAAAGTAGTGCGTGTGTAATTTGATAATTAGATAACTGTGAACCATTTGATATATTTGCTAAAGATAAATCCGGAACTCTCTTTGTCTACTAGTAACCGATTGAGCAATTTTATTATATAGACAAACAGCCTAGAATAATGAAGATGTTATCATATAAGGTCCAGTCCATAGGGATATTATACATTCTAATTGTAAACAGTCGTCTTTTTTTGGACAACTTTATCAACCTGCAATCTTCTTTCAAAACAGGCGGGGTTGACATGATGTACTTGTATAATTTTTAGCACTTTGATTGGAACACATCAAAGCATGAGCTAAATGGTAACACATTTTGGTTATTTGTGGGAGTTCATTAAGTATCGTAAACTAGTGCATTGCTGCTATTCTAGCAGTTGTAAATGTCATCTCATACTTAGTGGTATGGTTATAGTATCTATATTATATTGATAACATTTTCTTGCCAGGCTTCAGAGCTGCAAACAAATATGATTGAAACAATGGAGGCAGTTGATCTCGAAAAGCAAAAGCACAACAGTACCAGAATGGAAGCCTTTGCTCGTATGGCTGAACTTGAGGTGCGTTCTTTGTTTCCTTCTGTTTTTTGTTTGAGCTTCGTTTGTGATTCTGGTCCTGAATCCTATGTGAAACAGTCACTAGCTGCTTCAGAGTATTTAATCTACCTAAGACATTTAAGTATTCAAGAAATATGTCCTTGCTGAAATTGAATAAATGCAGACAACCAATTCAGAGCTTGCTAGATCTCTTGCCTCAGCACAATGGAACCTAGAAGTGGAGGTGGGTTTCCATCTTTCCTCTCGTTTCTTTCTTCTCTCCTATGTTTGTGTCCAGTAATGATTACATTATCATTATCATTGTCAGCTTTGAAATAACATTATATTAACCTTCCACTCTAATAAAACGGTTCATAATTGCTGTCTCAGCATCATTCATTCACAGTTACAACAAGCAAACTACAAAACATATAATATGACAACTGACTTGAAAAGCTTATTTATAACTCTAAAAAAAAGGAAGGTAAGAACTTCCATTGAAGCATGGAACTGATTGAGCTATATTGCAATCGGCGTGCATTCAAACAGATTCAAATTAAGAACGTTTGGTGAATTGGTGGGAAAATGTATACCTTAAACTTTTCTTGGAGAAAAAATGGTGATATGTGCTTAACCCTCTAACTTAACAGCGGACTTCTTGTAATATAAAATATATAATATGGTTTCTCTTACAGTTCACTTTTTTGGCTTATTACCATCTCGCTAAATCCTTGTTTTCTCACAAGCTTACATTGTGAACTAGGCTTTTACATATTTTATTTGTAACATAATCTCAATGTGGTACTACTAGTACTTATTTGAAGATTTTGAATGATAGCAAATTGCTTTCCCTGGGTCAGTAAATCGGTCGCATTTGACTTGCTGAACCATATGTGCATCTATTGGCGTTTGAATACTTAAAGCCATGATCATAACATGGCGGATAGAAAGTAAACATATAGTTCTAAGTTCTAACCATAATAGAATGCATTTCTGTTTATTATATGTGTTGCTTCATCTTGTCATTCCAATACCAAATTGTGATACAAGTGATGTAGTTGGGAGCTGTTTGCATACAATGTAATAAACGGTTTCTGAATCAAACAACAATCAGTTATCTTGTCTATTTGAGTAAAACAAATTTGACAAAATATGTTGTTAAAGTTGCATTTCAAGCAAATAACGATATTTGCTTTCTACTACCATACTTGTATAAAAATGAATGTAAAACTGCATCACCTTTTGGAAATACGAGCTAGAAACACTTCTTAACTATTATAACGAAAATATGACAGATCAGGATCTTTAAAATGAATCTGCTTTAGAATTTTGATGGTAATGCTGAAGACTATAACCTGACGACATCTGGCATAAATAATTACTTTCCAGAGCTCTGTAACAAAAAGCTTAATTTTTATCAACAAGATTATCCTTCAGACCACTATCCATGTTTAGCACAACCAAAAATATTTGAAACCTTATATGTGAACACTGTTTAATCACCATTCCATTAGAGAAATTCATTTTTTGCCGTAATTTTATTAATCCCATAAAAGTCAGGTTTGTTTCCCTAATATTTCATCTTGTTAAACAGATAAAATGTCTAATTCAATAATAATCACGATTGTATCTCTAATACTTTCGCCTGTTGATCAGATAAAAAGGATATCAGAAATTCGACAAAAAATTGAGTTAATGGAGCTTGCTCAAGCAGGTCAGTTGGTTAAATTTGTGGCTAGACTATTAATGTAAATAGATATGAATAATATTATATATGCGGCTAAAATAATTTGCCCTTAGCATAAGAAAAAAGGATTTTCCTCTGTAGTCGATCTCTATGACGCTTGCTGTTGTTAGTTGTACATTCGTAGTTCTTGAAACTACACTGTTTTTTGTTCTACTTGATATCTAAAAGTTATGCTATTTGTTGATTATCATGTCATTGACCATTATACTTATTCTTGGTTTTGTGTGCGTGTGTGTGTGATATAAGGGACAAAAATCGTAGTTTCTCAACCAATATATAAACTTAAATAGTCATACAGTTCTTACATCTTGATAAATATAAAATCTCCTAGTAGCTCTAGGTCACAAAATAGACAAGATACAACCATTGGCTTACAATTATTCTTAACTGCAATATATACACAACAAAAGCAAAAGGCTAAGATAATATAAGCTCAACCAGCCAGTCTTCTTCAAGACCCTGCATTCTCGAACTTTAAGCATCATCATTTCTCACAGTCCTCCTATTAGTTGCTACTCTCTGTCCAACTGTAGCATCTTCAATCACGAGCTGAGCGACTGAATCTGTAGCCTGAAATGCCCTCTTAGTCCGACCTGCCTAAATAGCACATGATTAATAACAGAACTCATGATAGAAGAAAAGGCCTATGTTTACTAGGAAAGCATCTTTGATTGCTACCAAACCAGATAATCCAGCAAATGACAAGGTTTAATCTATTTAATAAATTTGTTCTATCAACTTATGTAACTCTTCTTCTGAGCCCTCCCAATATTGCTGCTCGTCATCAATAACCAACCCAGTGTAGTAATTGAAGTATGACAGGCATCATCTCCGTATCTCTTTGATAACAATGAAATGCACAAAGAAGTGATCAATGGCTTCAGTTTGTCATTATAGTAGTGATTTACCAGCTTATTATTTGTTCTTTACATTTCATTTTATTAAACTTCTTTTGTAACAAAATGCACATATGAAATATATCTTTAGGTGGGACTTTGCAATTCCACAATGCTTTGTGATGCATAACTTTCACTCTGGAAAAGCTATATGAACTGTAAAAAAGATTTAACAATGCAACCACATGAATATTAATCATATAAATGAGAGTGAAATATAACATTTTCCAACAAAACATTAGTTTTCCATACTGAATCAAAGTTTTCCCTTCGAGAAATTTGTTAAGTTCTAATTTGCACTTAACGCAATGTACGATGATTAAATCTTAGTTGTCATGATATTTTGATTATCATTATTGGGATATATAGATCTAGAAATTAACTTCAAGTGGAATACTCATTAGCCAACTATCCTTCCAAAAAATAGTATATTATCTGATTTAACTATGTTCTTAACTCCTATTTTAAAATCAAGAGATAAAGACGTCATTCTTTTCTGAAAAAGTGGAGGATTGTTTATGTTTTTATGATACAAATTAATGCTAATCTGGACATTCCAAAGTGATCGTGTGTAAATTTTGTAATCTGAAATTTTTGATGGGGGTAACATTGTCATCATTTGTTTTATAAAAATAATCTCATATGGTAGTAGCAAAATAAATCAGTTGCATTTATTCGAATTTCCTAAAATAATACATTAATGGATAAATGGTCTCATAGACATCATGGTTTTGACATATGAAATGCTTCCTATCTAACTTAACTCGGTTGGTTTAAGACCACTGGAGAGGGACTAAGAGGGTGCAAAACAACGAGTTTGATGTATTAGATTTGGGTTTCTTCATCAGTCCCATGCTAGCTTTGACTTCCTTCTCGCTTAATTTGACGGAGTGCATTGATTGAACAATGGACTAACACTGCTGAACCTAGGGAGTAAGATTTTGTTAATCAGGAGTTCGTACTGGAGGAATATTAGTATGATGTTGCCTCATAAACATCTTTGTTGCCAATAGTTGATCAGTGTTGCGTATGACCTCTCTTTCCATTCCCACCCTGAATCAGCTGCTCCTCTCTCTCATTTTTCTTAGTATTCTCACAGAAATTAGCATACATTAATCCAACTTTTGCTAGATAAACATCCAAAGGTCTAAGTTTTGCCTGTTAAACATCATGATGTTCGGGAGACTCAAACCTAAATATCTTGCTAGTGGTCCTTGACATGTTAGATGCTTTGATATGTATGGAAATTTGACAATAAAATACATAAAAATTGTTGTTTATCAGTAAAAACTTACACTGTAGAAAAAAAAAGTTTTTCTGAACTTCTGCCATTCTTCCATGATTAAAATGGATTGTCAGACAACAGTATTTTAAAACTGTATGAGGAGTTAAAGCAATTACATAATAAATAAAGGGAAAAAAGTATTTATTATACAGTAAAGAATTTATATAGAAATCAAGCACTTGAAATTTAAGGAACCTAGTGTTTTCATCAAGGAAAAGGCCCATGAAGAAAAAAAAGATGAAACATGATGATTTCAAGAAAAAAATGTACTAATGGTGAGTCCATTAATTAGTTCATTATCATTTACCATGCTACGATAAAGATAAATGGTAAGAATAAAAAGGTTCATGTTTTAACCTTTTTCTATATTCACCCATACAAGCAATTGCCAATAGTTAACAAATTTATCTGATGTACCATACTAAATGTGATATATCAGTAAATATCGGTTGATATATCATTTTTGATATTTTGAAAGGAAAAAAATCAGCTAAAACCCGGTATATGTTATATTACCATCGTATCACCTTTATTATCCAATATTACTTCATAGCTGCTTATAAAAGATGATTGATTGTATACTTTCAATAAAATCATCAATACTCAGGTTCCTTTTTGTCCCAAGCCTCTTTTAGAAACAATACATTTTCTATCACATTATTTGCAACAAACATTGACTCCCTAATATGCAGTAAACTACTAATCCAGTTAATCCTTATGTACTATTAAAAACTCTAGCCTTTTAAACTTCTATCGGAAATTCTTAGTTGAAAGAACAAAAAACCTTAGCAAATCTTATTTCATTGACTCATCTCACACATGATTTTTGTAACAAGAAATAACCTCTTGTGTAGCTCACACCCTCTAAAATAAATATCATTTTGTAATGTTATTTGGGCTTTGTCAATCCTATCATCCATCTTATTCCAAAGTTCGTTTGTAAGCATTTTGGTGATGATTCTAAATATGCAGTTTAACAAATTCATAGGATTGAAAATTTGAATTCCCAAGCTCCATCTTCCGTTGTAGTTGAAACTATTTTTGCATAATTAAGCCTGATTAGTTGTAGATCACCTGCATCTAGCTCATCAAAATGTCAAAAATATCATATTTAATAGTGTGCCAGTATTTTTTTATAGAAAGTATGGAAGCCACTAGGATCAGAGGTTTATTCATTGGCATTTCCTCAATAACTCACCAGATTTCATCATGTATGAAAAGGGAGTCGGTTGCGTTCAGTGATGTATGTGTCTCATGGCATAACAGTTTCCAGTCTACTGACATTTTTGTCACCAACTTTGATACACGGCATCTTCTTTGAACTGAGATTTGAATGCTATATTCACCACATCTTGTGACATCAATTCCTTCTCCTCTGCCCGAATACTATGTATAACATTTTTTTTCTCCTACCATTTAGCCATTTGGTTAAAACACCTGTATTCTGATCACCTTGTTGTATCCATCACACTCTGGATTTTTGTCTCCACATTGTCTTTTCTTTGTCCTTTTTGGTTCTTACTATTTATGTGGCTCCTCTGAGACCTCTATCTTTCTCCAGCTTATTGGAAGACATCATTTTCTCTTCCAAAGATTTTTCTGCAGTTTTATATTATCATAACTTTCTTCAGACCATTTCTTTAGAAACTCTTTCGAACTTCCGTGTTTAGCGAATTTTTTGACCGCATCTCCGATAGCATGAAAAGACCTCCACATATTCTCAATGAAATAATTAAAGTCCTCTAACATCTATGTCTTTCCAAACATACCGTGCTTATGATTAATAGCTTCATCTCCAATGTTCAACGCTATTTAATAGTGTTGGCGTCAAAAATGGCCACTAACACCCAGTTGTATGTGAAAGCACCAATATCCAATCACAGATCTCAGATAATATAATGCAGAGAATACAAATTGAAGAATAATAAAACTAAAACAGAAAGCAAGTAAAAAGAGACAGATTTATAGTGGTTCGGCTAACTTTGATCTACGTCTACTCCAAAGATTTTCTTTTTATTCGTTTATGCTGCTGTTACAGTTAAAAATCCGTGAAATCCCAAAATAAAAATGGCAGAGTATAGCCTAGGTAAAAGATAAAATGAAGCAGAAAGATCTCTTTTCTAATGTCATGTCTGTTGTATTTATAGGAGAAGTGAAAATATCTCGCTCAAAACTCGGATCTGGAACCCTGAAGCCAAGACGAGCTTGCCCAGAGAGTTTGGGGCCCATCGGAGCCTATAATAGGGATCAATGCCAATCCCTATTTTGGGGGAATCATGGGGTGCGATCCCTATGGTGGGTCCCTTGTGTTGTAATATGCTTGTACTTCAAGTTTCATGTCAATTGGATTAGTAGAACCTGAGTTATTGATCAATCTTTATTGCAACATGTAATGTTGCTTAATTTAGGCCGATTCCTATATAGGGATAGGGGCCGATCCATTTTGCTTGCTCCTATTGGAGTGCGATCCCTATGATGGGTCCCTCATGTTGTAATGTACTTCCCCTCCAAATTTCATGTTGATTGCATTTGTAGATTTTGAGTTATCGACTAATCATTGCTATGAACTTGAATATGACCGATCCCTCATAGGGATTTAGGCCGACTCCTATATATGGATGGGAGACGATCCCTCTAAAGTCATCCACTTGATGCGCGATCCCTAGGGTAGACTTCGTAGGGTTCCTTCTTCTTATTCCCAAAGTTTCACTTCAATTTGTCTTGTGGTTGTTGAGTTATGGAGCGATCATCATTGAGTTATGTTGTGTGCATCCTGTTCAATCCGATCCTTTTTTGTAGAATGAATATTCCGATCCAATCTCTCTTCTAAGGGAAGTGCTAGTTCCATACTTAGCCATTTTTCGAGTGTTGTTCTTTGAATCTATTCAACTATTGTCCATAGTTTCAAATATACTAGATCTTCAATTTTGATAACCATCTCTCCGGGTTTCTGCCTTGATGATCGTGAAGTCTGTTGGGTTAAATCCGTACGTGTACTGTCTTGACAAAAGACGGGTTAACACTTCACCCCCCAAAACATGCCTTGCGATAGAAATGTGTGTTTTGAATTGCCATAATTTCAAAATCCGAAGTCCATAATCTATTGATAGCCATATTATCCAAACCGAATCCAGTTCGTTGCGAATCCAAATCCATGATCTCTCTGGATCGTTAGTGAAATCTTATGACCATTTCGAGTCGATATCCAATTCAGAATCCGTAATCTCTCCGGAACGTTTTATTCAAATCTGTATCCATCCGAAGCCAAATCCATTGCCGTTCGGGTCGTTAGCCAAGTCCGGGACCACTCTGGGTCCATATCAAAATCCGTGACCGCTTCAGATCCATATCCAAATCCATAGCTGTTCGAAGCTGATATCCAAATCTGTGACCTCTCTGGGTCCTTGCCGAGCACAATCCATACTCGACATCCAAGTAAGTCGATCCTGTCGCTCTCCGGCGAAGCAGTGTTATTTTCTATGCTCCAGTTCAGTGTCCCTGAACATTAAGTGAAGTCTTGGCCTAAGTCCTAGACCGATAGTGGTCTCTTCGGACCCTTGTCGAGCATAATTCATACCCGACGACCTGAGCAGACTGATCCTGTCGCTCTCCGGCGAAACGACCTACTCCTCGCCAAGCATAATCCATACCGATGTCATGTTGGGTTTTATTCTCCGGCCTCGACTCTCCGGTCGAGGACTTAATACATGTACGAGTCCATTATGTCGCTCTTCGACGAGGGACTCGCACCTTGCGATTACCGTCTCGTCACTCTGGTCGGGTCAATAATCGCGCCCTGTTTTACTTATCGCAGTAATGTGAATCATAAATAACTAATGAATAAGAGTTTGTAGATCTAGAAATCCAAAAAACTAAAAAAGCCTAAGGGTGCCTCTCTGGACATGACGGCTCATTATCTCAGAGCATGCATAGGGATCATCCTCGACCCCGTATATGTATAAGTGACTTAGCCGCCTTATTATAGAGTTGTTTATTATTATTATTATGGTCGGAGTTCAAGTCATGAACTCGGCCCTTACCATCACGATTAGTTGATGACAATCCGTGACCCCGATACAATGCCATTCTTGTTTCCATTCGATGCGGACGGTGGCTGCTCCTGTTCCACCGCCGTTGTCTGATTCCTCACGTACTGCGTCAGTCTGCCATTCCTGACGTGCTCCTCAATCATATCCTTTAAATGTCTGCATTCATCCGTGGTGTGCTCATTCAATTCATGGAACATACAAAACTTTCCAGACATACGCTCCTGCTCTGTGGGATCCCTCCTTGCCGGTTTCCGATAGGGGGGTTGTCCCCTAGTGTCTAGATAAATCTATTCTAGGTTTTCCGTCAAATCTGAGAAGGAGGAGAACTTCGGCTTCCGCTTTTTCCATCGCCTTTTCATCCGATCATACCCATCATCCAGTTTTCGTTTGCCTATATCATTCTTGTTTTCATCTCATGATGATCCTCCACTTTGCATAGCGTTCACCTCTGGTTTGTCGGCTCATGCGTCTTCTTGCCATAGGAATCTTTCTGCTTCATGATAAAACTCCTTGAGATCCATAGGTGGATCCTGCACCAATGAATCTTTGAAATCCGTGCCATCGGCAATTCCTGATACAGCTGCCATCAAAACTATGGATAGATCTGGCCGATCCACCGATGCCGCAACGGCATTAAATCGTATTAGAAAACTCCTTAGAGACTCTTTGGTTTTCTGTTTCGGTGTTGCCGGGCTCATAACATTTTTGGGTCTCTAAATGTGAACCCTGAACCGTCTCATAAATCTTTCGACCAATTCCATCTATGTGCCAATAGAACCAATTTTGAAATGCCTAAATCATAGTGCAGCTATATCCGTTAAATACAGGGGAAAACATCATGCCATGATTTTCTCCGATACCTCCAGTACTTTCATATATCGTATATATATCTCATCATATGCATAGCTGGGTCCGACTTTTCGTCATATACTTCCACGTTAGTAGTTTAAACTCCGGTGGATTCTTAGCATTCCTGATATTAGAAGTGAATGGACTTCTATTAACATCCTCCAGATCCCCATTCATCAATCCTCCATGCATATCTTGTCTGATCATCTTTGCAAATCTATCATTGTCATCCAACGGTAGTATTCTATCATACCTGTCATTGTCATTCAACGTTAGTCTTCTATCATCATTTCCGAACTGTCCCCCCCAAGTCCACGAGGGAATTCTAGAACGTATTCCTTCGGACGAACATTCAAATTTCGATTCGCACCAAGCTCCATAGGATTGACCATAGGTCCTCCAACATCGCGATCCACCAGACCTAAGGTCATGCCCCAAGCATTTGGGGATCGGGGCCGACCCTCTGGCCTCCATCTAATTTGATGCAATTGTTAAATGCTATTGCTAAACCATACTATAATGAAAGAAGACGTCTTGTTCCCTATCCAAATTAATTGGAAATATATCAGGTAAAGCCAATAATGGGGTTTCTCTTTAATTGCTCCAAGCAAACTTTCAATTGTTCAAACACGAATCTATCAGTGCTCCCGCTCTAAGAAAATCACCGAATTCAGCCATATTAATAACATTTTCTTCTCTTATATTTTTCTCTGTAAGAAAACCTGATTGCATTGAAATCTCCTCCCATCATCCAAGCTCCCTTTATCAACCTTAGAATCCCTGTATCATGCTATTTATAAAACTAGTGTGTAACATGTGCGTTACACACGGTATGTTGTAGAAAAATAATATTATAACTATTTTTGAAGAATAGAATTTATTATGGATTATCTGATGAATTTGTTAAGATAAATGAATTATAAATTGAAATTACTATATTATAAGTGTGTATTTTTTATGAGATTCGTATATTTTTATATTTGAATAAAATTAAATTATCATTTTTGTTGATAAAAATGAGTTATATATTGATTTATTATTTTTTAGAATTCCATATTTATTAATCAAATAAATGAAAATAAGCATT
The DNA here is from genome assembly GCA_030737815.1 of Allium fistulosum. NCBI lineage: Eukaryota > Viridiplantae > Streptophyta > Magnoliopsida > Asparagales > Amaryllidaceae > Allium > Allium fistulosum. The sequence goes on from CM060901.1 coordinate 1,032,685,678, forward strand.
CTTAATAAATTTTGAAATTGATATTTTTATAAAATTTCATAAATAAATATTCATGTACATATATTTTGAAATTAATATTTAGCTTTTGATACATTTAACTAAAAGACAAATGTTGTATACATTAAATATCAAATATTACTTGAGAGAATGATGACAAATACCTAAAAGCGGAAGTGTAATACCAAAGACTCATTATATTTGTATGCATTTAAAGTTCTTGCAGCACATATTTATAAAAATATTTATTTAACTACTAAAAGAAATATTAAGTGAAAATAAGATCTGAAACGTTACAATTTACATTGTTTCATACCTTATTATTTTTATTTTATAGTATAACTTCAAAAAATATTTAACATTTATGTAAGATAATAAAATATGCAAGAAAAATATTTCTAATCAAAATATGGTATAATTTTTGTCTATTGATTAACTCAGATTACAAAAATAAATAATTAAGTTGTAACTTTTTGTACAAAAACATACTAATTGGAAATATTTATTCTTTTTTTAATATTACAGAATACAAATATTCATCACTTACCATTAATTGTAATGTTATTCTTCACAAAATATAATTTAATAATGATAAAGAGTCCATTTGATGTACCAATTTTAGGAAGGAAAAACATTATATATGTTTGTAATGATGTACCAATTTTGAAAAGAATATTTTTATATATATTTGTCTGTAATGAAATAACAACTTTAGAAAGAAAAAATTATGTATATATTTTTTTGTATCAAATAATTAATTTTAGAAAGAAAAATCATGCATATATTTTTTTGTATTAAATAATTAATTTTAGAAGAATTTTTTTTATGAACTTAGATGTAGAAAAATATAAAAGTATCAAAGATAATTTTGTATATAATTATGAAAATATTAGATTACTTGGACTTGAATGAAAAAATAGTTTTACCATTTCTATCAGTACAAATGCGATATACACATTGAATTATCATTTTTTATGATTTATTAGATCAATTAATAAATATTTGTCAATTGGATTAAATTCAAGATCAATTAATAAATTCAAATATATAGACTTGAATGTAAAATAATACAGGAAAACTTAGGAGAAATCCGTAAATAATTTTAAAATTATTGAATTTTGGCATTTAAATGCAAAATGATAGAAGAGAATATTAGTAGAACATTGTAATAATTTGTATATAATTGTGAAAATTTAATACTATATTGACTTGAATAAAAAATTAGTTTTACCATTTTTGTCAATATGAATGCAGTACGTATATTGAATTGTTATTTTTCAAAATTTATTAGATCAGTTAATGAATATTCGTTAATTGTATTTATTTAAAAAACTTAAATTAAGATCACCTAACTAAATTAAATATATATGGACTTAAATGTAAAATAACAAAAAGTATTTGAAAGAAATCTGTAAATAATTGCAAAAATTAGTATTAAATTTTAACGATAGAAGAGAGAACCAATAGAAACACTGTAATAATTGTAATAGCAATAAATTGTGAGAATGTGAAAATAAAATATTTGGAGAGAATTAAGCAGAAAGGGGGAAATTCCTAGAATTAATAAGAGAGCTTTAAATTCTTCTGCTTTAATATTATTTAATAGATATCATCATTCTTGCTATTTTACAGGATTAATGTCTTATGGTGAATATTTTTATTTTACTTCGCAGAGCATAAAAGAAGATTACAGAATTCCCACAAGAGGCATTCTTCTCTAAACAAAGTAAGAAATTGTTTTTATATGATATATTGTTATTTCAATTGCTCCAACTTTTATGTAAGTTATATTATTTTAATGATGTCATTTCCAGAACTTGCATCTTCCAAATATTCCTGTTTCAACTACTGCTTGGTCTAATACTTTCTGTTTTCTCCCTAAATTCCTCTTAACTGTTCCTAAACTTAAGCCTGGATACTTTCTTGAAAGTTAGTGATGATTATTTTATTTTATAAAAGCAGAATAACAGGGGTTTGCATGCACACGCACGCACACCCCTTTTATTTTGCTAGCATAAAATAAAAAACCATCACTAATTCTCAGAAGTATTGGGTAAGGATACGCCACACCCACCCCTATTGCTTTTAGAGCTACACAATCTGAAATCAAATGAAACTCAAGAGATGTTCAATCTACACTATAAATATCATGTCGACAAAAAATGAGATCGTTTTAAAACTGCTAGCATGTTCAAAATGTTAAGTTAAAAATTAGCCATTGATTACCATTCAATTTTAAATTATTTTTGAAAATATTTAGATTATCCAAACAAGCTCTGTGCGCGCACACATACGTACATATATACATGAGTAAGATTCCATGCCACCCTTTTAGCACATGTATCATATCTTGTGTTACACAGTACTATAACATTTTATGGATTTGTTCATATCACACTGAAGATCATCTCCACAAAATGTGTTGCTTATCACTTTTTTACATGCAAGCTTTAAAATCTCGGATTGACATCTTCGTCCATAACTCGGGTTGAGATTTGTGTCAAATAAGATTAAAAATGCATTTGAAGGTTTATCTCGTCCAAGCATAAAGGTGATCTTGGGCAAGATGAAGGAAATTTAAAACTCAGTTTACAAGTCATTTTTGATTAATTTTTTACATGTCCCCGTAGGAAATAAAAATCGGTGTAGAGGTAGTGATAGTTTCATGGGATTCACTGTATTTGATGTAACCTACTTATTATTAGCTTGGCCATATAATTCTTCTCTCTGTTTATCTAGCAATTTTACTACACAATCTGGTTCTCTGTGTTTTTTTCCTCTCCTTTTACCCTCTTTTTTTTTCCCTCGACAAACACTCACTTGATAATCATCAAACTTATTTTCTTGAACCTGACATCTGTTTTTTATTTCTTCCTTTTTCATTAATCTATTTTCAGGAAGAACTATTGAGAAAAGAAGTACTTGAACAAGAAATTCTTGATGCAGAGTATTCAGTCATATGTAATAAAATATCATCTTTAAAGGATAAGGTATGTTTATAATTGTTGATTTGTATCATCAGTTAGTGCTGTGAATATCTTTTGTAAGCATGGTTCAGTGTTTATTTAAGTTGTTTTCACTTTTCATAGATATGCACCACTACGTAAATACTTTTGCTAAAATGAACCCAGTTTGCTTGTTGTGTAATAAACGACAACAACGATTATGCTATGTTACATTATACATTGATTTGCTCCAACCCAGAAATTCATAATACATGTTTGCGCTCATATGAGACTTGTCAAGGATCCTTAACATATGCTATAAGTTCAAAGCAGATATTCAAATTTATATTGGACCGATGTCATATCGCTTATATTTGCATAATCCACATCTTTGGTCCCTCTGCTTAATGTAAATTTCCAATTTATTTTTCATCGTGAAGGTTTTAATTGTATAGATCTGTGAAATATGAATGCCTGCTTTATCACCCTCTATCTGTGGTTGATTGTATAACTTAAATATTAACCTGTAATCCTGACTTTATAAGCACTGACCCTTTGACCATTGCATTACGAAGGCTAAAATGCTTGAAGAGAACATTGAGAGCACAAAAAAGGAGAGACTGTATTCGTCTGAAGTTGAACTCGAGCTGAAGAGAAGGCTTACTCAACTGACTGATCACTTAATTCAGAAACAAACTCAGGTTTGTGTTTTTTTTTCCTTTTCTTTTATTTTGTAGTGTTTTATACAATCTTATAATACAAATGTATCAACTAATTGTTTAAGTAGTTAGTACCTTTCTTTACCATAATGTGTGAAGGATTTATGGTTCAGGTAACCCTTATATAGTTTGCTGCACATATTTATTTTTACAGCCGATCACTATAAATCCCCATTTCAATTTTCTGGTTGCGGACAAGCTGGACCTCAATTTGAATACTCTACACAAGTCACATAAATAGATTAGTAATTTCACCTAACATGTGATTTATTGTCCTTGCTTTCTGAATCATGCATCAGGTTGAGGCACTCTCTTCTGAGAAGGCCACATTGTCATTGCGAATTGAGGTATTTGCAAAACATTTTGTTTAGTTGCATGATCTCTCTTGACAAAACAGGCTCTTATTTCGAAAACTTGTTTTTTTAATAATGGTTTAAAGATGGCATCAAGAATGCTCGAAGAAAATGGGTCGTCTCTTGCAGATGTTTCAAATGATGCCAGTTTTACTTCAATTGATATCGAGTCCGGTGATTGGAACCGGTCATCAAAATCAGCAGCGTTGCAAGAAAAAATACGATCTGGGAAAGAACATCTTGGAACACTCATCCATCAGTTGGATATTCTATTTTCTGCTGGAGCTGTATTTATTCGGAGAAATCCAAAAGCTCAGATTTATGCTTTGGTTTACTTTGTAATTCTTCATATATGGGTCATGTATATACTTTTTGGGTCTCATTCTGAAGTCAAAGACAGCAGTTCTGCTAATGGTGCAGTTTTTTCCTTGGAGGGTATTAATAAGACATCAGGTTAGACTTGCGTGTCATTAACCTTCACAAAAGTATATACCTTTAGATGAAACAATCGACTACTATTTCATTGCTTGTTAATACAGATGATATGAATGTATATATATTTTTGATTTATTCAAATTACTTGCATTTTTCAAATTTTTCTTTGATGTGTCTTTAATTAATTTAATTATAGCACTGTTGTTAGATTACTAAAAAGAAATTGGTTGTTTCTCAGTGGAAGTTTGAAATGTTTTATGTTTAAGTGAGAACATTTGCATTCAGGATCATTTGGTTGGTTTCCTTTTTGCCTTTTGTTTTTAGATTAAACAAGAACCTAGTTTAAAGGCTTGGTCAATCTTGCTCTTTGTTTTAACCAATCAGTGGTGTTTGAAAACTCTTTTTTTCTTAAGTAGTTGGTCTGTCTTTTTCTAGTATTTCCTGTCTAAGTCACAACTTGCAACCCACAGATACATTAGAAACATTCAAACTTTATTTGTTTCAACTCTTCCGACAAAGGCAATCACTACAACACTACTGCCAGTACTACTAATATAAGAGATATTCCCGTCATGTTCGATAAACACTACTATTTTATTAATAATATCATAATTAAATAAAAGACTCCATATACTTTCTTGTAGCACTCTCTTACCCTCTCTTTTCATATTCTAATCAACATTTCTTTACAAGTTTCAAACCACTAATCAACGACAACGTAATCTTAAAATAGCAAGAGCGAGTTTTTAATATCATAGTTCATCTTCTCCAAATTAGGCTGCACGGCAAACTGAATCATAGGTGGTGGCCCACATGCCAAAGCCAAAGTATCCTCAGACCCACCCATCGGAATATTCTCCCTCAATATGTTCTCCGTCACAAATCCAGTGCTGTATTTCCACTCAGCATTCTTGTTCAGTTCCACCACATACCAAATCTTAAACTGTTCCGGGTAATCTCTAGCCCAACCATCCAAATCCTCTTTCAACAATATGTCATCTTCAGTTCGGTTCGCATAAATAACGTACATTTCCGTTTTGTCCTCCGGATGATCTGCTAAGATCGCCTGAATCACTTGATACAGCGGTGTGATTCCAGTTCCACCTGCAATCATAGCCAGCTTCTTCGCAAACTTAGGCTTGCCGTTCACCAAGAAATTACCACGCCCAGTGTACTCAATGTGGCCCAACGGGCCTTTAATATCTATAGTCGCCCCGATCTCCAGCGATTCCAAGTGCTGCGACATCATACCTCCGTTTGGAAATCTCGGATGCACATTCTTGAAATAGATCTTCACTAGAAGCTCCACATAACCCACCACATCTACCTGGCTAGTAGGCGTGTATGCGCGCATGCACAGTTTGTTGTCAATCGTTGCGCACATGAATATGTGTTTACCCACCGGCAAACCAAGCACATGATCGGATGATGGAAGCGCAAACCTAAACAAACGAACATCATGGGAAACGTTGATTTTGGAGATGAGTTTGCAGTGGATCTTCTCACGTGGATTGCTCAGTGCAACCGGCGCTAGTTTAGTCGCTTCACGAATGGTCGCCAAGTGAGAGAGGTTCGACGCACCGTGCATGGACTGGTCGGAGGTGTACCCTGTGGTGATCAGCTCTCCGATTCTGTAGTTATCGATCAATGATTTTGCTTTCTCAGAGTGGATGGCATCGAATTCTTCAGTGCAGTCCGTGCCAGCATTGATCAGGATGCTGTCGGCGCCGCCTGGGTGGTCTTTCAGGAAGGGGGTGCAATCGTAGACATGTCCGTGCACGACGATCCAGGCAGATTCTGCAGAGGAGTGCTTGCGGACGTCTGAGAGGGAGTAGTGTTTGTTTGCTGTGGTGTTCAAGAATGGTGTGGATGTACTTCTTTTGAGCTGCGGTTGGCTGGAATCCGAGATTTCTAGATGCTTCTTTCGCGCCATCCATCCCCCCGTCTGGTTTCCGGGTTGGGTCGGGTGCTCGAATACAAGACCGATCTCTCCACGGTGGGGCCTGCACACGTTTATCTTTGCCCTGAACCAGCAGTTGTTCATCATACCCTGTATATATGATATGAAGATAACTCATATTAGTACATTTTCTCCGCATCATTATAGTTTTCTACACGTTTGTAGAAAATATCATACCATGACATTCCAGTTCAGCTTTTCGGGCTGAGTATTGTGAGTCTCGTCCCAAGCACGGACAGCTAGTTCTTTGGCACCCAAAAGATCCAGAACCTCGACTTCCAGTGACCAAAAACACCAGCACCAGTATTTTCCGTACTTGTTTGGTTTCTCTATGTGTTCCAGTGCACATACTTGCCATGTCTCTCCACCGTCTAAAGTCACCTCCACTCTTGTCACCTTCTTTCCTCCACCTAATCATTATTATTAACGGAATAAGCTTTATTTTACTTTAAAAAATAACGAAGAAAGCTGTGTTTGAAAAGTATACTCCAACTTCGCTTTCATGATATCAGTGTTAATGTCCCTACAAGTATGTTCATGCAAGTTACCTTATTGCTTGTGATTTTAGTACATGCAGATTAAACATGAGTTGGGATCAAGCAAAAGCTACATAAAGCAGTTGGCTTTTGAAATATGCTGAGAGCTTTTTTGCATTGATCTTTTTGCAAGGACAAGGAGTCAATGACAACTTATCTTCTCCAATCCACACGCTAGATTTCATACAAAACTGTCTATATCCTAACAAAAAGACCATATATTTTATAATTTTTTCTAACCATACACTTCTAATGAAAGCTTATAATTCAAGGCTGCTGGCTATGTAACTCTCTACACGTCACAGTGATAACAAAGTTTCCCATGAAATATTCATTACAAATACAGCATGAAGTTCCACAGTTAGTGGCGGCGGATGTAGAATTAAAATTTAAATGAAAAGATATTTAATCTACCACTAATAATAGAAAAAATTACGTTTCAAAAGTGTGCAGATGTAGAATTATACGTGACTATATGTGTACATGCGATCTCTGTCCTCAAAATGTGTGCGTCTTCTATTTTATCCCTTCATTTGTGCATGCAACATGAAAATTAACTTGATAATTTGGGGATAGGAGATTTTTGAACTCAGAAGCACATTAATTTTGTTTCAAAATACAGCTCATAATAAAAAGTGTGAGCATAATATTATTTTTGATGCAAAGACGAATATGTCAAGTTTAAACTTTAATTATACTATCAAACTCATACAAGTTGGACACTTGAATATAAAATACGACTTGAACATTTAGTAAAGATGCTCATGTGACTACAAACTATTATGCGACCATTGGCCTATATTTTAATGCATTAACGTCAGTTATTTGCGAGTTACAGCAATCATGCATATGCAAAATGTCTGATTCCCTCCCTTTTGGAGTTGCTTTGCATCACAAACTGTGAAACAGACATTAAACAATGTTAACTTATACTATCTCAATTGCTTTTCTGATCCAGACAACTTGTTTGGCATCATTGCTTTCGTCTGCTGGCAAAAGTCAGCCAGATATTATTTTGTTTCCACAGTGACGTGTCTATTTGTGACTCGAAAAGACGAACAAGTAAGAAAGAAGTAAAAATAGATAACCATACCCGAATAAGCATAACCCCTCATAACATAGGGCCTCTGCGTCGTCATGGAATTGATCGGAAGTATCTCATCATGCCCGGGCGTAGTGATCACCGAGTTGACATTCAACTCATTGATAATATACTCCGGTTTATACCACCAGGCCTCATCATTAGCCAGCTCCGCATCAACATGGCTAGGCAGAACCCTGTTATCCTTATAATGATAGAAATTGTCCGACTCAGCCGGAGTCACAATAATCCGCTTCAACCACTTTACCATCCTGCCGCCAATGAAGCCAGGTATGATAACCCTGACAGGAAACCCATGATCCGGCAGCAGTTGCTCACCATTCTGCATGTATGCAATCAGAATATCCCTACCTGGATCCATGGCGAACTCCCTCTTAATGCTCGTCCCGTACTTGGACCCTCCATCCCCAGGAAGGTCCTCCGCTCCTTCAAAACAGACGTTCATGGCCCCATCCTTTTTGGTCATGATACCGCATTTTTTCAAAATGTCCCGGAGCCGTGCCCCGCGCCAGACGCTGGTGGAGACGCCGGCGGAGCCCCAGTTGAACCCGATGGTCTGGCGGACCATGTTCTGCTCTTTTCGGCGGTTTCCGGCGCAGACGAGGGTGACGGGGAGCTCGGCGGGTGGGAAGGAGTGGACGAGGTCGTCCATTTTAAGGAGAGTGGGGCGTTTAACGAGGCCGGAGACCTGGACGGTCCAGGTGTGCCAGTCGGCCTTGGGGACGGGGCCGTGGTTGCGGACGTAGTGGAGAGGGGCGGGGGTGATGAAGCCATGGTGCATCAGGCGGGAAAGAGGGGGTTCCGAGTTGAAGGGGTGTTTGCCTGTCAGGCGGATGAGGGATGGGTTGCGCTGGATCCACTGGTCGGAAGTGGACTCGTCCCTTGGGTCGTGGATGGAGGGCTCGACCTCAAGGCTGTTTGGGGAGAGGGAGTAGTAGTCTATTTTTTCGTCGTCGGAGTCGGAGTCGTTGTCGGAGCTGTAAAAGTTGTTGATTTTCATGGTGGTGGTGTTGTTGGATGAAGGAGGGGAGATGAGAGGGGGGAAGCTGCAGCCTCGGACTGGGGAGTCGGGGCGGTTGACGCGACCGAACTGCCGGTTTTCGACCGAAGCCGCAGCCATCGCCATTTGGTTGTGGATTATTGGTGGTGGAGGCAAAACCTAGGGTGTAGAGGTGTGTGTGTGAGAATTATGCGGTGTGTGTTGGGAAGGAATAAAGTAGGGGGTATATATATATACAGGAGTTAGGGGATTGGGGAGTAGAACTGGAAAAAGAGAGTGAAAAGGACATGGGAATTGACAGTCTGGCACTGGGCAGGAGTACGAACAGTAACATGTAGCACAAATCAAAGAGGCAGACAGTGCTTTGTAGAAATCTCCGTTGAAGACCCGCAACCTCCTATGAAAACCAAGCATCTTTAATCTAAACAAAGGATATTCTAAACAAAGAATATTCAAAATAAAACAGTCCCGGCTGAAAATCAACATTCAAATGTATAATTTGGAAGAAAAATATTTAATTTAGTTTTTTTTTAATTTAGTTAAACAACAAATAATAATATGTTGAAAAAAAATTAAAAATTAAAAAGGTTTAAGTTGACATAGGTGAAGAAGATAATATTGAAAAGATATATTTAAAAAGATACGTTAAAGTCACGTTTCTCGTTTTTTTATTTGGCACTAATTAATTTTAAAAGCATACATTAAACAAATTAATCAAACAATCAAATCAGTCCTACAAATTGAATTGAATTGTACATATTGAAAACAAAGATAAAAAATTAAAACTAAAAATGTTATTAAAAAAAAAACGTTTTGTAAGAAAATAAGGTACATCCAGTTGAATTATAATATTCAAAACTAAACATTACACCTGAAAATTTCTAATTTATTTTTTGACAACTCAACTTCACATTAAATTAAAATCAGCATTAAACAAGAAGTTTGTGATAAAATTATTATTACGTCTACTTTATTTTATGCTATATATTTTTTATGCTAGAACGATAAGTGTGGCTGCCAGAAGAGAAATCATTGAATAAATTGGAAATTCAATTGTGAATGGTGTTATCTTGTAATAATCTGTATTTTACGTATCCGACGATCGTAAATATTATTATTTAAATCGTATGAGATTGTATGACTCTAAGTTTTAGAAAATGACCACTCAGAACATTTTTCATCTTTAGAATTTTTATCGGACAATTTGGACCCATAAATTCTAATAAAGCTCTAATTTTTGATAGGAATTGTATTATGGTTTGAAACCACTTCCATTAGATTTGGACGATGATTTCTCTATCCGTAGAGTGGTCGTAATAGAAAAATAGACCTACGATTAAGGAGATATGACCATTTTAAGTTCTGGCTACTGTTGGCTAGATTAGTGGGTAATTAAGTAAAGCCCATACTTAAGCCCACTAATCTATTTCAAAAATTATGCCTAATTGGGGATGGTGGGACAAATCTAAATCATTTCCCACTTCCCAAAAACAATTCCAAATCAGTTAACCTTAATTTCATAAAAAAAACTCCTCTTTTTCATACAAAATCTAGCCTAAACCATTATCAGAAGAGTATTTAGCAAAGGGACTATAGATATATCAATTTGGGTGCTTTGGGATTTGACTTCTTGTTGTCCATTTCAGATTTGAGCATAAAAGTTGGTAATTCGGGTATTAGGTGAATGGTTTATGATCTCTCACTATTCTATACTTGTTTATATAGTAAAAAATGGTGCTTTAAAGATGATTCTTATGTTAAAAAGATTTTAAACTCTAATCTAACATTAATAACACATTTATAAATGTTGGATGGGTACTAGTGATTGATGTTTGCTCTTGAATGTGTTGTTTTGATGTGTTTGTTAGTGCTTTTTAGTGTAGTTAGGATATGGTTGTTAATTTCGGTAAAACAACGTCAAATGAGCTCAAAATCGAACGAGACCCAAAGATGTTATTGAGGAGAGTTTGGGGAGCTTGCAGTTCAGGTCGCGGTTTGATTGGAGATGATTTGGTTGCTTGAATTCAGGTCGGTGGAGTTTGGAGATCTAGTTGGTTGAAGTGCTTGTTTTAGGACTTAGGCTATGAAACTTCGGAAAAGGCAAGGAAATGGAAGCGGAGACTTAACCCCCAAATTTAGGGAAGATTTATATATCGGTATCGACCTCTTTTTGGGTTTATGGGGAGTCCTAAAAGACTTGAGAAGCGTGGCACTGAGGAAAGGAACTCAAAGCAAGCAAAGAGGCATAGGTCGGGGTGTGACGGACTTAGCCAATTTTTTGGCTAAGCAATTTATATTGGTACCGACATGATCATGTCGGTACCGACATGAATTGATGTGGCCAATTCTGGCCAAACTTCTGGGGGATGCTAAGAAGATCCCAAAGGTCATGCTAAAGGTGTTCGTTCATTCATTTGGCATTCGGTTGCGACATGGTAGCATAATGAAGGATGGTGATTAAAGGATGAAGCACTGTTGAGGTGTTTCCATGAGATGGCTTCGGGACTTTGATGTGATGACCCTATGACTTATGTAGGATGTCTAAAGATGTTTTGATGAGGATGAATCGAAGGAAGAGGGTCATAAGGGTCCAGAGCGAGTTCAAATGAGGAGAGCTCATGAGTGGAACAAAGGATGAGTTATACTATGGACAAATGGAAATGATAAAACAATGATGGGTTCGAAGACGTGTGCAAAGGGGTTGTTGATGCTCGAAGGTTTCTGAGGAGTACTCATACAGCGGGGACATGCAGGGATGGCCACTTAGATTTATGTGAGATTCAGATCCTTATATGGATGGATTACCCTAGACCTTATGCAGATGGTCTATTCCCTGATGGTATAGAGCGGCGAGAGACAAGTAATGAGAAGCCGAGACTCTTCCATTGGTATTTGGCTTATGTGGATGCCATTCGAGCCGTCTTATATCCAAAGCACATTAGGTGATAGTGAGGATTGCTTGATGGATGGTATGTTTGCTATGGTTGCTTTTCTTATTGTCTATCACTCTAGGGATGTCTCATGATGTAGGTACTATGATGAAGATACCTAGACACTCGACGTTGTACTTAGGATGTAGTACACCTTTATGATGATAGTAGAGTAGCATATTTTAGATGTTATGTGCTAACTCTTTGGATGTAGTGACAAATTAGGTATGACTCTGATACCTTTGCTCCTTACTATATCGACTTGTATAGTATTTTTGAGATTTCTTATTGCTCATCCCATACTGTTGTCTAACTCGAATTTTTATACTTTGCTTCTTATTATTTCAAGTACTGATAAATGAGTACCATAGATAGGGGGTTTAGGTGGTACACGGTGGTTGTACAGAGGACAAGCAGGATGGTGCTTTCTCGTATCTATATGTGTTTACTTATGCTTATTCCATTGTGCGACACTGTGGTGCCTAGACAATATCTGCTATATTATGAGACAATTTTATTTGAGTTTATTTTCGTTTGTATAAACTCTATTACTATGTTGTATAACTCTATGGATCTGTGCTTTGGTATTTGGTTCACTTAGTTATTACTCTATCTTCTATTTTATATCTATGATGACTATTATAATTTATTTGATGCGTTGTGAGATATATGACAGATTCTGTTATGTTTTATCAGCTTTACAACCCTTGACAACCGCCCTGCATCAGCCGGGCATCATTGCAGCGCACTATTCTGATATATTGAGTGCCAGAAGTGTAAGGCGGTCGTCATATATCTCATCACTATAATGATACTTTCCTTTTAGTTTCCTTTTACCACATTATATTACAACTCTAAAGTGATGTTATATGGCTTTGAGAATTTTTCTAGGTTAATGATAAATTTTAGTAAGAGCTCTGTTCTAGCTATTGGTGTTCTGATTATAGTATAAATGACATGGTTGTGACTACGAATTGCAATATAGGAGGTTTTCCTTTATCTTATCTAGGTTGATTATCAGACCTAATGCTTTAAAACATAATACTGGTTATTATTTATTAACAATATCAGCTACAGATTGCAAGGTAGAAGGGTCTTGCTTTGTCTAGAGCATGACACTTGTTCTATTAAACTTAGTTTTGACTGATTTATCTTTATATTTGTTTCCTTTCTATTGATTTCCAAAATAGGTAGTTAAGAGAATTGATATGATTTAGAGGATTTTTTGAAAGGGTAGTAGAGGTGGCTTGGGGGTTTCTTCCTTGGAAGATTTACACTGCTCTTCTGTGCAAATAGTTATGGAGGATGTTTGATTTTAATGATTCATTATGGAAATTGTTGATGAAAATGAGTACTACAGTGGCAATTTTACAGTAAGGACTTCATTACTTTATTATTGCTCTAAATTTTGGAAATCAATGGTAAATTTGCAGTAGATATTAAGTATTGGATTGAAATGGAATGTAGGCAAAGGTGAGAACGTGTAGCTTTGGCAAATGCTTGGATTATCAAAATATCATTAAAAAAATTCTCCCCTGATCTTTTCAGTATATCTCTTAACTAGAATGTTGAGGTTACCAAAGTTTATGTGTCTGATGAACCTAACTTCAAGTGGAATCTAATATTCAGCAGACTGTAGAGAGGGAGTGCTTTATTCAATATGTGAAGTTGTTAAATATTTTTGATAATGTCACTTCAATGGATGAGGATGATGGTCTTTTGGATTTTAGGGAGAAGCCTTAAATTTATAATTAAATATATTTTAGTAAATGGGTTTGAGAATAATTAATGTAAAATTATCAATTTTGGAAATTTAAGTAAAACTGGTTTTGAATATTCATTTTAAACTAAATAAAATGTTTTATATTGAAATAAAAGTGGGATATTTTTTAAATGGATTATGTGGAATAAAAATATAAAATGAGTATAATTTATTTTTAAATGGATAAATGTATTTTCTTTTTTTAAAACTGTGAAAATGAGTTTTAAACCTACTATTTAAAGACTATATTGTGTGAACTATATTTTGGTGAGTTTAAATTTTATAAATGAGTTTTTAATTTAATCAAAACCTTTCAATAATATATTAGTGACATATTTATATAATAAGATGCATTTTTGTATCTTGATGGGCTAAATGGGTATTAAAATCCACCCAAAACCCATTATCCTATTTTCGTTCAGCCAGGAGAAAGTTTTCTTCATCTCGTTATGTTAACTAAAGAATTAACCAACCTCGAAATTAGACTAATGCATTGTGAAAGCAAAAGCTACTTGCTAATCATTAGGCTTTAAAATGTAAAATGAAGAAGAAAGAAAGCAAATTAAAGCGAATGACACAAAGATGTAGAATGGTTCGGAAAACTTGACTGTATCCATTGTGTAAATATATTACTATGTTTCTCTGTTATAATTACAAGAAATTCCAAGAGTAATAAGGTATAAAACACTTAAGTCTAAAAATTAGCCAATCTTATTAGTTTAAAGCAGTGATTCATTGAGGTGTCATGAAGGCTTAAATTCTATTAGAAATCAATCCATTTAAAGTAGCATTACATGGAGTATTTATAGCAGTTGGAACGGATGATGGATGGCTGAGATTACGCATGAAAATATGTAGGAAGAGAGAACGGTCGTTTATCTGGTCACATTAGCTGATAGTAGACATTTGTAAAAGGAGGCTGGGATGTGTGGTTGAAAAGTATGTCAGTCGTCCCTCCGTGCCATGCACATGCATTGCATTTATTGCACATTAAATGTTGATTGCAAGCTACATGAGTAAATATGATTTTAGCCACTTTGCTGTAGTACCTAGTACAACTAGATGTACGACATTTCACTTACTTTTGCATGCCTATGTGGCAAGGCAGATGAATGGCTTCGATCAGGCTATGCCGACCGATCGACCACTAACTATGCTCGAAGGAAGCTGAATACTATCAAGGACCAAGGTGCAAAGAATGTGTCGGGCCAACTGTGAGATGATGGGATGGGCTATGATGGAGCCGGGTTAGGGACGAGTTATGCTTAAGCTGGTATTATGGATGAGGCCGTTTTGAGTTCTGTCAACCAATAATGATGTTGATCTTAACGGGCCGGATGGAGCCAGATTGGATGTGGATCACCATGAGCGAACCAGTTTCTTACTACCGAAGTTTGATGAGGAAAGTTGAATGATGCTAAGGACCAGGTCGCAAGGGAGGTGCCAGACCGGCTATGAGATGATGAAATGGGCTACCTAGGACCTGTCGGAGGCAGGCTGTAGTAAAGCCGGGCCAATGACAGGATGTTATTAAGTCAGTCTGGTATAGTGAGTTGACTTCTGGAGCCATATTGAATTGAGTCGGTCGACATTAGATGAGAGGGCTGTTGAGCAGGTGGACTGTCTTGGGGCCAGACTATTCTTGGGCTGGCATGTACATGCCGGGCTAAGTTGTGTTCGGCCGATTTTGATTGGGTTGGACTGAGCCTAGTCAGCTTGCTAATTATACTTGTAAGAAATTTGAGCAACACTTTACACTTTTTTCACCTCACTATAATATTAAGTAAAATTGAAATGGCAGCCCATTCTTTAATTCCATCAAAAATCAAGTTTTTCAAGCAAATTTCAGTAGAAAAGGGTATAGAATGCTAAAATGAAGGCTTCTAACCATTCCTAACACCGAACAACTTGTTTTTGGTTTAAGAATTATGTACAAATCAAGTATTAGTATCAAGTTAGAAAGTATTGAGGTGAATTCAAGCGATTTGGAGCAAGGGTGGGAAGAAATCATGCTTCATACTATGATTTTGTAAGTGTAACAATTCTAGTTTGCTCATGCATGCTTATTATTATGTGACATAGTGATGATATACTACATTACTGATCTATTCATGCTTGAAAAATGTTGTATTGGTTAATATACACACACACACGCAAATATACATATACATACATACATATGTATGTATGGATGTATCTGTGTGTGTGATAATTAATTATAATCATGGCTTCCTAGTTTGAAAACCCTTTATTGCAAATTTCAAAATCATCAATCCCATGATTCTATGCGAATAATTATGTTTGCATGCCATCACCATCTCATTGTTCTTCTAAAAAGGGTCTAGGGTCGCTAGAATTTGACCAAAATCTAGTCTGATCAGTTGGCAATTGCTTGGAGAAAAAGCTCTAGGAAATTTGTTGACCAGATGATCGTTTGTACCGGACCTAGAGCAATTCATTCCAGGTAGTTAGGGATTGATTGTTTTATTTGTGTGTTTTTGTGTGAAATTTTATGTTGTTATATAAAATAGTTTTCTTAAAATACAGTTTTAATTATGTATTTATATGTATACACAAATAGGTTTATATACATATATATATGAGTTTTGTAAAATGAAAAACAAGTTGCTATGTAAGATACATGTATATAAGATTTTTTTTGGAATAATTTTATTTTGGAAACTGAATTTATAAAATTATTTATAAAGTGTAATTTTAAATTAATATCATATATTTTCAAATATCCAACTTTTACATATAAAGCAGTGTTTACAAAGAGATAGAAGTATTTTTTTAATTAATATGACATATTGTTGAATAATCCAACTTTTACTTATAAAGTAGTGTTTACAAAAAGATTGTGTGCGTGTTTATATATATATATATATGTGTGTGTGTGTGTGTATACACATTAATTGAAATGGCTTTATTTATACCTTAATTTATTCGATATGTTTTATAAGAAGTACGTGTATGTTACATGAATGACTTCTTTTACACTTTTGTGTTTTATGGTAATATATTCACATGCTATACCACACACGCATGCGCGCACTTACACACACACATATTTGTATATATGTATGTATGTATGTATATGTGTGTGTGTCTACGTGCGTGCGCGCATGCGCTATAGTATGCTTTACCATGACGCTAAGTGATACTCCACTTATGCTTGTCCCTTATGCTTGATATACAACATATATGCTTATTTCATTATGATAAGAATGCTTAACTATGCTTAATTTTCTTATGTTGTGAAGTTATGTGACATGAAAAGCTTATCACATATATTATGCCATATGGTATGTTATGATGATGTTTATGGTTATTGAAATGTGAGATGTAAGTAAATTAAAACCCCCCAGTGACATCGGGATACAAATGACATTTATAGGGTAATGTTGCCAGTGAAGCCATGTTAAAATATGTAATGAAATTGATCGATACTGCATGAGACGCTATATGTGCTAGTTATCCATCCTAGCTGGACTGATTTGGGGTTACGCCCTGAATCATGGTGATCTGGTCCAATCGCTAGATTTAGTCCAAACAATCTGCTACATGGACACAACAACGAGGTGAGGCGCTAGTGTAATGGTGTTTTTATGGAAATGGGGTGAGGTGTGATGCACAATGGTGTGCTCCGATGAGGATGAGTAGAGAAGGAGATTGTGCAGCCAATAAATTGGGTAGGGCACCCATAACTTTAGTCCAGTGGTTTGCAAATGTATAGGCCACCTTTCTTAGTGTCGAACAAGCATCTGGTAGAGTGAAAGTGAATAAGAATTTACTGGTGATAGACACATCGATCATTTTTTAATCTTATAATATTGTGTGAATTAAAGTAAAGTTGCAACTTATAATTTTGACTAGGGGTGTATTCTCAGTTGATTAGCTGTGAGTAACATTGAATAGAGTCATGACATGTGTGTTAGAACCCGCGTATACAATGAGATGTTGACGAGTGTAGAATAGCGAGTGTGTGACATTTATATATATATATATATCACATACGCCCGATGTTTACATTATATTATGTTTTATGCACTATTTCACTCATAGCTAGTTTCTAGCCTGAATTGGGGTTTATTATTTGTTTAACAACCTCGGTTAGATTGAGATTATTTTAAGGATGTATAGTTTTGGATGTGTGGCTATTTTGAGATGTATTTTGAGGATGGAGTAGAGGATGATGGTGGTATACCGTATATCTTGTTGTGTAGTATTAGCTTGTAGTGATGTTATACATGTTACTATACTTCGAGGATGTATTTAACTTATTGTGTATAGTTTTATATAATTGATGATATATATATATATATATATCATTTTGAGTTAACATGAGACAACCATGCATATACATGTATTTTTGAGATGTCGTACTACATTGGCATCTACTTATGTATACATCATATTTGATTTCTTTCGTTATCTTTTATTCAGGTAAACATATATATATATATATGTATGTATGTATGTATATATATGTTACTGATTTTGATTTACTCAGTCCTAAAAACTAATGTACAATGCTTTGTGCCAAGATGAGAATTGTATTGTAAATTGTAATGTACCCATGTTGGCCCAAAGGACTGTATATGAGAGTTTGCCCATATCGTGTCCTTTACTCCATGTTATCAGACATTTAACTCATATTGTATCCTCTTATAACATGGGTACTAGGCTAGGGCATCACATTTTTTGTATTAGAGCAAGTTTGAGTAAATAAGAAATAGAAACATATTTTAGCCTTAGAGGAGTAAGACTAAGGATATGTTACCCATTTTGGCATGACTCATATATGTGATATACAAGTTAGTGGTGACCTTGGGAAACAATAACTGGTTATAGTGTATATGTGTGTGTGTATATGTATGTATGCCTATGTATATGTATATGTATATGTGCGTATGTGTGTGGTATTATGTATATGTGTGTGTGTATATCCTATCTCTTTCTAAAATAAAATGATTGCGTATTTGGCAATGAGTACTGTAAACTTAGGGAGGCCAAGAGCTTGAACATCGTCCGACCAACAAAATGGTCAATCAGCAGTTAGGTGGTGCATGAGTCCTCATGACCATGGAGAAGTAAATGGAAGTCACGAGGAATGTGCAGGGGATAAGAGTACTTGGAGCACAAAATCCGAACTCATATAAGGACTTTACTAAGCTAGGTAATGACTACACCAACTTAGGAGGAAAGCAATTCTTAGGATATGAAGGTGCGATGGGAGTTCATGCATGGTTGAGGACATGCGAGCATAATTTGAGTTGATGAACTATTTTTGTAAAATTATACTTTTATATAAACAGGGTAGCTATATTATACCAATATTTGAGTTGATGAACTATTTCAATGAAGGGTATTATAAATAGAAAAGCATTATAAAAAATTTAAATATCTTTTGAATATTTTTCAGTAAAATAGAAACTTGTGTTATATAAAATACAATAAAGATTCTTTTGAAAGGATTTAATAAATACCTCTTCTATGTTATGAGAAAGTATAAACGATTTAGTAGTAACAATTGTTACAAGACTTTTGGTAACACTTTATTGGTTATTCCTACGACTCGTTTTATAGAATATGCTTGTGGATGAGTGGAGTTTACTAACATTTAGAAAACGATCGAGTAAAACTGAGTGGTATGGGACAATTTGTGATATTCATTTGGTTACTGTTTGTAAGTATACCACACTTATGGGTCAAGATGCCTAAGGATCAGTTTACTGTGTGTTTACTATTTTGCTATGAGTTTGAAATGAGGTTTGCTTGACCATAAGGCTAGTTGTCCACTCTAGTGGCTTGATTGCAGAGGTCGCACCTCGAGTCATGGCATCATATGTCTTACTATTTGTTTGACCATCCTGCTGTGTGCTTAAGTGCTTGACTCTTGTTAGTTAGTGTACCTTTTGTGTGTTCGTATTGCTCTAAGATGCCATTGAGCCAACAATATGGTACAAAGGGCACATTCAGTATCATGGACACTACGATCCGTTGAGGTCACCACATAAAGGTGGGACATTAGTGTCATGGGGATCGAGGGTCGAAAAGACTATAAGAGCATCACTGTGTGTTTTTTAATCTCTTGGAGCATTACTATGTGTTTGTCAGTCTCCTCTTCGAATAGATCAGTAGCATCATAAAACCTCAATAGAGGAAGCTGAGGACTTGCTGAGTGTTCGTTCGACCCACAACGTGCTAATTAGCACATCCGACTTCTTGTGTGCTCGTTATTGATCTTGACTTGCTGTGTGCATGTCATAAGGACTCACTATGTGTTTGTTCATGAATTTACTATGTGTTCGTCCATTAAATTGGGTTTACCGTATGTTCATCCATTATATATATATATATATTGCATTCGTTTTTTGTTACATGATATTTGTGCATGGTCATGAGCTCACCACTATAAGGACTTACCGTGTGTTCATCTTATCAACTAGCTATAAGTTGATTGCTTGTGTTTCACCATGACTCTTTTAGATTATATGTTTACCCTTATATAATGCCATGGTGATTTTGTTGCTTGTTATATGCTTATATCCCATCCATGATAGTCGATATATTATGTTATGTGCATGACTATATCACATATTATAAGAATATTATTTTCACGTTCTTACCTTTGGATTGAGATATAATCTGACCGGTTTATTACTGATATAATACTCGGGTTAGTTTGAGACTTTTTAGGTATAGGGACATTAGCCACTTTGGATGTTGGGCTTTTTAGGAGACAAGTGTATGTGTGTGTATATATACACTACATTGTATTTTGAGAAGCTTACTATGTTTATTTTACATTGGATGTCTCCTTGTTTTTGTTTTTGATGATATGGTTATGAGTTGCATATTTTGTATTTTACTTTATGCATATTGTCTACGTGAGTCAGATACTCTATCTTATTGATTCAATTTATTGTGTGTGTATATTGTAATGTATTATATTTTATGCTGCGATCTATGATTATGTATTCATTTATATGTGTTGTATGTTGTTTTGTCCTGGTAAAACCACGTGTTTATTGCTTTGTGCCGATACCGGGTACGTATATTGGTGTAATATTTTGAGGTAAAAATATCTATCGGTTTTAGCCCAAAGGAATATTCACGTGTGGTTGCTTCTAACAAGCCTCATTCTCCATACTTCTAGAAAGTATTCTTTAGTAATACTCTTTGATGGTATTAGTATAGATGTAGGGTGCTACATCTTTGGTATTAGAGCATGTTTAGAATAATATAGAATATATGTGACACATGCCTTGGCCTTGGAGTGACTTAGAGTCCATATTTCCTCTTGGGAGTGTGGTAGCTACCCTATATTGAAGGGATAATAAGAGTATATGATGATTACTTTGGTAGTCGTCTAGGGACGTACCTATTATTTTTCCTATTTTGTATCATTCTTATCCCTTCATCTTCTATGTGTTTGTCTTCATGTGAAATGAAAGTTTTGATGGAGGTAGCGAAGGAAGGAGTTATTAGCTAGACCGGTAGAGTAGGCATTAGTGCTTTTTAGTAAACATATGTGTTGTTTGGGAGTAAGAATGAAATAGTTTGCTTAGGAAAGTTATAAAAGACCCTATTTCGAATCTTGCATCATGAATACTCGAAAACTCTAAATAGTGATGAAGAGAGTTTGAGTAGAAAGATCCATTAGAGATTAAAGTTGCACAACGGAAGCTGATAGATAGCTTTCCGCTGAAGGCGTTTGAGTGCTTGTTTGATTGGGTTGTGTATTGTTATATTAATGTCTGTTTTTTTATTTGGGCTTAGTCTTAAATGTGGAAATTGAGTAGGAATTATCACACAAAAATTTATAAATCCACTTGAATCTGGATAAAACCAAATATTAATAGAAGCTAGCGATTTCTCTAAAAACTGAACCTCTAGTGAATAATAAATCTTTTTAAGAAATAATAGTATTAATATATATTATATATAAATAAAATATGGAATGGGAAAAATAATAAATAAATTAAGATATACTTAATTGAGTGTTTTCTTTCTTTTATGTATAGATAAATATGGTGTGATGAATTGCATTGTTGTTAATGGTTGATGAATTTATTCTATGTAAAAACTTCATAAATAAATATTTTCATACAAGCAAGCATATGTTTATAAAGTGGTTGATGATATTTTAATAGTTTATTTTGACATTAAATTTTCTATTGAGTGCTTTAAGAATTCTAGTCAACGCAGGTGCACATGGATCGATTGGGAATCCTAAACACTTAAAAGAGGAAAAACCGACACAATATTTTGAAATGGTATAAGAAATATTTTACTTATAATTGTATATTTCTTTATAAAAGTAATATATTATTTTTGAAAATGAAAATATTATTTTTCAAGATTTAAATATTTTTGAACAACGTATGCAGCCATTGGGTATTAGTGTGAAGTTAAGATCAATGGCAAGGCAATGTTGATATATTATCCTAGGCAGCCAACATTGCAGCCAATTGAAAAAACGAATCGGTAATATTTATGGCATAATAATGTTGTACGCTTTAATATAAATTAATTTGTGGAGTATTTTATGTGTGTGTGTGTGTGCAAGTTTGAAACAAAAGAATTTTCTAGTGAAATATATATCCATATATACATGGATATAGATTTGTTTTGAGCTAAAGATAAATTTTGTAACAAGAAAAATAGAATAAAAATATGCTACCCACATTTTCAATAAAGATTTGTTAAGGAAGTATGAGAGAATGTTATACATTTTAAAACGTATCTTGGAAAACAATATTATATAAAAATGCTTTGAAATCAGATTCTAAAGAAATAAAATTCATTATTAAAAAAATATTTATTTAGAAATAAAGGATAATATATGGAAAAAAATTATTTCAACTTTATAAGTTTAATAAGTGAATTCGAATTTTGCAACTCTTAGCTTTTCTGAAAGAAGATTTCAAAATATACAACTCAGGTTATTTATTTTATTTGGTGTATTGTATATTATACACATATGTAATTTTATTAGTTAATGTCTTGGATGTATGCATGTGTTGTGAAAATTTGAAATGCGTGGTTTAAAGAAAAGTATGGTTCAAAAAGGAGAAAAGAAGAAAGAGATATTTTATATAATAGTATTGATAAAATAAATATAGGTGTTAAAATTTTCAAATATGAAGTAATAATGAAAGAAAAAAGTTTTAACAATTAATTATAACTCGTGCAATTTATTTAAAATAGTTCAATAGATTTGAGGGAAAAAATGATTAATGAAGTTTATAATTTTGTAAAAGAAAGAAGGCTGTGAAGAAAAAATGATGATGAATGAAAATTTTAGGTTTAAAAATCTTAAAAGTTGATTTACATGTTGGCAAAGGTTCTCAAATGATTGAAAATATTTTTCAAAAAACGTTCGGTAACATAAAATGTAAATTGTTGCCATTTTTGAATTTATCATGAAATATTTGACCCTTGAGAATAAATTTAACCGTAGGTTATTTTGAACAAAAAATTAAAGTGGAAAAAAATAAATAATATGAAATTGATATTTTGAAATAAAAGATTGCAAAGCAAATTCTATATGAAAGATTTTTGGATTTTTGAGAATTATCTTTGAAAACGAATTCTTTTACCTTGAAAATAATGTTATTTTGCTTTTGAAAAAATATGTATATAATGAAATTGCGAAGGAAATGGAATATTAACAGAAAAATGTTGTTCTTTAAAAAGAAGTGTTTTGTAACAAACACTAAATGGAATTTTGAATCTTTAGATTTTATTTTAAGTTGTAGTAAACTTGAGGTTGCGAAAATAAAATTGTTAATTTTAGATTCTTCCATCATAACCATAAGCATTGACATTATGATCAGATTCCACCAATTTTCCTTTAATTAGGAATGTATAGCAATAACTTTCATGTTAATCATGTTTTTGAAAATTTGTAGTTAGTTATTGTAAAATGTTGCCTTGAATAAATGAAGGATTTTGGGCAATATATAAAAACAATTTGAGTTAAAACAATGGTTTGTTTTAATCATAAACCTCAAACCAATAATTCGTTTTTAACGATTTTATATTAGTTAGAAAGTTACGTCATTATAGAACAATATTTATTTTTAGTTTAATGTAAAATTTTGAGGTTAACTATGGTTAAAACTTGCATTAAAAGTACATTGCTATCTTGAAATAAACATCCTTCGTATCATTGCTGCCTTTATTTTGTCATAACTTTCAAACGGTTTATCCAATCCAATAATCTTGTACTTACTAGAAAGCTAATAAGATAAGGAACCACTTTTATTTTAAGAGTTTTTCAAAATTTTGATGTTTTTAGGCTAAAAATGCACATTTATAAAGTGGGTCTGCGCTTATATTACCATTTCATATTTCTCTACCTACAGAAAAAAACCTCATAACTCATATTGCACCGTACATTTTTGTAATCAAAATGTTGTTTTGGAAAGATAATGCACTATGCAATAATTCAATGATTGAAACCATTACCTAATTTTGTGTTTCGACCCTTGAAACTTTATCAAAATGTATGCAAAACTTGAACATTATATTGCTTCTATGTCAAGTGAATGCTTATATATTTCTACATGACATTAATGTGTATCTTGAGTTGAGAATAAGTACTCAAGAAAACTATTTAGACTAATTGGCGACACTAGTTAGCTTTTTCTTGCATAGTAACATGGTAGCTCGCTTAAAATGCTAACAAAGAGATATATTTTTACACTATATTGAATTATATGTTATTATAATATTTGCCCATGTTTCAAGATGTCCCATTATGGGATGCATTTATATTATGTGATTCTGTTGTGTAGTGATTTTCAAAATGCTCTCTATACAAAGGAGACTCTATCAATTTAAAAAAAAATCCGATACTTAGAAATATTTTACATAAGTTTATCATAGCTGAAAACTAGAAAGTCATTGATTGAGTTTAGTTACATCTATAGCATACGATAAGATAAATTAGAGAGAGCTACATAGAGGATTGAGTATGTTTAAACTTGATAGAAGATTGTAAATACGAAGAAAGTTAAGGGTATGAGTTTTATATGACCTCTTCCCTATAAAAAATTGCAAGGACACAATTTTCATAGGAGGGAGCTCTATAACCATCCTGCTTTCTACACCGTAATAATAAATAAATTTAATTAAAATTGAAATGTTCGAATTTGATTTTTGGTAATTATTTCAGAAAATACGTTTTTGCTTAATTGAAGTCTATTTAATAAATGATTTTATTTTAACAAATTGAATTAAATTAATAACTTCTATTTAGATAATATATTGAAAGCAAATAAAATGTTTTAATAAATATAAAGTACTTTTAAAGTGTAAATAATTTTTATATGATATAAACATTGGAAGAATAAATTTACTTTCTGTTAGTAGAATGAATAATTAAATAAAAATAAACAAGTATTGAATTAAAATAAATCATGCAATTATCAAAATATATTTTGTAAAATGAAGGGTAAATCAATTTGGATTAGATTGAAATAGATCTACAAATAAATTAAAGAGTGATTTAAAATAATAAAATAAATTGGCAAAGTGAAAATTAAAAACTACCCTTAATAAAACTAAAACCAAACCATTGCCCAATTCAAGCCCCATATTCTTTTCCTTGCCAAACCAAACCTGTAACCCCTTATTTTTCCAATTCCTAACCCTAATCCCCTAAATCAAACTAACGACGGAGAAAGAAAAATAATTCATAGTGAAAAAAGAAAATAAAATGCACGGATGTGCATGCGTTGGCTAACGGTGATGTAGTGGCCCCGACTTAAGGTGGGAGCGACGTAAGCGTTTGTGCTTAGGCTGAGAGTAGTTGTTGATCTAAAAATTCAAACATCATCTTAGTGAGTTGTTAAAACTCACAACTTTATCTTCTCAATTGATGCACATTTTTGTTTAGTGCTAGAATTGGTTAAAGTGAGTTTCTACAATCGCGTTTGTATCTAAATATTAATGCATGTTATGAATTTATCCTCTTTATTACTTGAATTTTTGGAATTGGTTGATGTTGGGATAGTTGATTTATGAAATTGATTGAAAGTGTAAATTTATAAATGGAACTCTATCCAATTGCGAATTGAACTTTATATTTTTGTATGTGACGTGTATGCATTGTATGAGTGATCGGAGTTCGATGGAACTTGACTCACGGCCACACGTTAAATTTATATAGTCGATCTGTCACGATGGAACATGACTCGCGGCCACACGTTAAATTTATATAGTCGATCTGTCAATATATTGGTCGAGCAATTTTGCTCCATGATTTATATATTTCGATTTTTAATTTATTTTACTTGTTTTAAAAGATTTTTTATACAAGCTTTTGAAAATTTATTTTAAGGGTTTTTAAAAATCTTATTAAAATTATTTTATAGCTAATACATTAAAATTTTACTCTATTTAGTTTATTTTCATATTTATAAATCTATTTTCAGTTATTTATATAGTTTTCTTTCAATCACAAAACATTTTAAAATCGCTATTATAATTGTATTAGAAATTTGGAAATGTGTTAAAGGAAAAAATATAATATGTTACTATTTTACAAATATATTGTGAAAGGAATAATTTCATTTCAAGTGGTTTTTATTATAAAAGCCATTTAAATACTTTTGAAAGAGTTTTCAAGTCCTTGAAAAATATAAAACTCTTTCCACGAAATAATTATAAGTTTTTGTGAACGTTTTGATAAATAAAAATATCTTTCTATGATATGAGAAATACAAATAAAATATATCATAATAGAAAATATCTCATTTCAAGTAATTTCGAGTGTAGTAGGCTGAATAAGTAGTTTTAAAGAGGTTTTATGCCTTTGGAAAAGAAATATTTATTTCTTTGAAAGGGAATTTGAGGATTTAAACAAGTTTAGTAAAGTGGAAAATAGGCACAAGGACAAATTTTCATAAAATTTTTGGCTGAAGGACAACAAGTTTTATTTTTAGGCTGAAGGACAAACTTTGAAAAATAATTGGGCTGAAGGACAATGCTAATACAACTAGCATTTTGTACAATGTAAAACTTGATATGATGCTAGTTATAATTAGCATTTTGTACAATGTTTGCACTGTACAAAATGCTAACTATATTTAGCATTTTCCTTCAGCCTAATTTTCTTTCAAAGTTTGTCCTTCGGCCCAAAAATGAAACTTTGTGTTCTTCAGCCTAAATTTTGTTCAAAGTTTGTCCTTGTGCCTAATTCCCTCTTTAGTAAAAGTATAATTATATATATTTAAAGTAGCTATTTTATACCAATATTTTAGTTGATGAACTATGTCAATGAAGGGCATTTTAACTAGAAAAGCATTATAAACATTTTAAATATCTTTTGAGTATTTTTCAATAAAGTACAAATTTGTTTTATAAAATATAATAAACATTATTTGGAATGGTTTTAATAAATAAAACGTCTTCTTTGTGTTCATCCAACCCAATAGAGGCAGCCAAGGACTTACTTTGTGTTCGTCGGACCTAAGACATGTTAATTAGCACATATGACATACTGTATGCTCGTCATTGATCTTGACTTACTATGTGCTTGTCATAAGGACTCGCTATGTGTTTGTTCATGGACTTATTATGCATTTGTCCATTAAATAAGGACTTACCGTGTATTCATCCATGGACTTACCATGTGTTCGTCCATTATATACATCATATATATATATATTGCCTTTGTTGTTTGTTTACATGATATTTGTGCTTGGTCGTGTGCTCACCACCATGATGACTTGTTGTGTGCTCGTCTTATCAACTAGTTATAAGTTGGTTGCTTGTGTTTAACTAGGACTCTTTTAGAGTATATGTTTACCCTTATTTAATGCCATGGTGATTTTGTTGCTTGTTATATGTTTATATCTTATCTATGCTAATCGATATATTATGTTATATGCATGACTATATCACATATTATGAGAATATTATTTTCATGCTCTTATCTTTGGATTTAGATATAGTTTGACATATTTATTATTTATATAATACCCGGGTCAGTTTGAGACTTTTCACGTATAGGGACATTAGCCACTTTGGATGTTTGGCTTTTGAGGAGACATGTGTGTGTACATGCACAAATACATACACACACACTATATTGTATTTTGAGAAGCTTACCATGTTTATTTTACATTGGATGTCTCCTTGTTTTAGTTTTTGATGATATGGCTATGAGTTGCATATATTGTATTTGACTTTATGTATATTGTCGACATGAGTTAGATACTATCTTATAGACTCAATTTGTTATGTGTATATATATTGTCATGTATTATATTTTATGTTGTGATTTATGACACTATGTTCATTTATATATGTTGTATATTGTTTTGTCCTGGCAAAGTCACGTGGTTATTGCTTTGTGCCGATACCTGGTATGTATATTGGCCAATATTTTGAGGTAAGAATATCTATCAATTTTAGCCTAAGGGAATATTCACATATGGTCGCTTCTGACAAGCCTCATTCTCCGTATTAGCATAGGGTATTCTTTAGTAATACTCTTTCATGGTATGGGTATAGAGGTATGGTGTTACATCTTTGGTATCATGTAACATCCTCTATCTGGAGGCCCAAAGCTAAGCGCTACAAATGCTGCAGTCATCCATAGTATTAAATTCTGGTGAACAAATACGGTAATGTTAATGGTATCCATTTTTTTTAAAATGATGTTAATGGTATCCATAATATCAAAAGCATATGAATATGAAACAAAATCACAGATTTCACAAAACAACTTTTCTGATTACATTTCACAAAACATGTTTCATATACCATTACATAATCCCATAATCGTTTCCCAGGTGAAGATCAAATATAATTATTACAAAATACGCCAAGAGCGACATATGAAGATGCCCCCTTGGTTGCCCAGAGTACTATATAGTCATAACTGCTTAATACAACACAACAGAATAAAAAAAACAACAACTCCTAAATAGCTATCTGTCAGCCACCTGCTTGTCTCTGGAAGCTTTATTCGCCAACCTACTAAAACCTGTAAACCTCAACCCTTATCCTGCTCAAATCAATTTTGAGAAGCCGAGAGTTTAAGGGGAAAAACATAATCTTCGAGTTAGACATAAAGCCCGTTGTGAATAATACTATACATCTCGGTTATTTGATATTAAGTAAGACAATGTCGCTTAGCGGAATGGGTTTCCCCTCACTAATATCCTTTTAAAACATATCTTTTGCAAATCATAATCCCGCAACCAAAAATGGTTAAAACTGTAAAGCATTATCTTATAAACATACATATCAGGTAATAAATGAACATCTGCCCGAACACTATAGTTTTGTTTGGCTAACTACTAACCTTTGGCTGACTCGGGCCTACCAAACAATATAAACAAATAGTCTAACATCTGTTAGATACTCCTCTTCTGGACAGTCTGTCCCTGATAGAGTTAGGGATATGCCCTAGGGGCAATTATGTAATTTGTTATATATATCTAACTCGTTAACCAATCTTGTTCGAAATAAAGGTATTTTCTTTCTATTATATACTTGATATAATGTGGTTATATTAATTAATCAATTTAATTAAAAGTATATTTAATAGAAAATCCATAAATGGTATGTTTTGTGATAGTAGTAACAAAGTGTTGTAACCGTGAGTAATTTATCATAATGAAACAAATGTACCATGTTCCTAGTGAAGATGCATCGAGACTGGATATCGATGTATCCATTGAGACTAGAGTACGTAACGCTCTCCAAATGTTAGGCAGTGTATTACTCATGACTATTGGGGGCACCAAGGGGTTACGTACTGATAATTATTGGATAACTATGGAATGACTCACTCGATAGTTTTCTGTTGGTTAATATAACTAAGGTCAAACAGAAAATATCGATATGACTGATTTACACAGTTTTCTCGACTTGAGAATACTATGGATCTTTAATATGGAAGCTCCGCTTTGATTATAGTCAAATCATGGCAGGCGTTCCATCGAGTGACTATAGTTGGGTCGAGTGGAAGTATGGAAGTGAAGCACTATTCAAGAGAGGATTCGTCTCCTCAGTTATATGAGGTTAGTATCATGGTCAACTCAAGTCAACTCAAAGTCAAAGTCTAATTCTCTGGCCAGAGCATTTTAATAATTGTAATTATTGAACTAAGGACTTTGTGTTTGGACTATAAAGTTGAATGTGTATGATATTGGAATTTTGACCATTACCAAATTCCATAAATCCAAAGTGATATAGTTTTGACGAAGAGAGTTCGTGTAAATAATTGTTACTATTAGGTACCGCTTATAATAAATAAAATTGGATTTTACCAAAATATGTGTAAGCGATGAATTCAACCAAAATTTCACACCACCTGCTAAGTGACGTGTGAACGTTAATATTTGAATTGTTCAATATTAATCGCTGACTGAATTTACACCTTCGAGTCGCATAAACGTAATGATGAATTTTCTGAAAAACCAAACGATTTAATTAATTTATAAAATGTTGTAAAACTTAAATTAATTAGTATTTGAGAAATATTAATTATTATTTATTTTATTTGATGTTTGGGAGTTATTTGTAATTATTTGAAGCATTTATAAAAGTTTTATTTGCGTGCATTGATATATGATATCATTGTAATTAAATAAAAGATAATTACATGCGTTAATTTATGGAATCTTATGTCATTTGATGGCATGGAACTTTCAGCCATACCATGTAAAGAAATAGGAGTGAAAAGAGAAAGTTAATCGAGAGAATTAATTAGAGAAGTTTTAATTAAAGATTGGGAAAGGTTTCCTTTCAAATAAAACATATTCTCTAATTCATTCTGTACGTACAATTCATTCTTTCTCATTCAGTCTGCTTCTTTCTCTTCTCCTAACTTTTTATGGCAAACAACAGAAAAAAATTCCCAAAATTCTTTCAACTCCATATAAATAGATAAAATAAAATAAATCAAAAGTGGTTCATCCATCTCTTGTAAGGATAGGATGAGAATCTTGAAGATCTGAGGAGACATCATCATTCAAGGTGTGATTTCTAGGCAACATCCTAAGGTGATTCAGTCAGATCTAGAAACATTCTTCGTTCAAGGTGCAAATCAAAGGCAACATCAACCATGTGCGTTTTAAGGATTGGGTAACAAGGTATGTCATTTTCTATATATAGATAGTGATTTTGCAATGTTTGATGGAAATTTAATTTGACTTTCATAATTTGTATAATGTATTATCATGCTTAATTTAAAAAAATTATTTATGAAGATTGAATTATTTGTTGAATGACATGATTGAGTTTTCATTTGAGATCAAAATTAAATTTGTTTATGTTTTAAAACAATATTTAAGTGTAGACTTATGTTTTCAAAAATTCTAATTAAAGTGTAATTCTTCAGATCTGAATGTTTACATGTTCAAATTGATTAGCTGCTTTTCTTTACTTTATTAAATTGAAGCTAAATCTATATATGTTAAACTACAATGTTTTATTCTAGTTCTATGTTTTAACATTTAATTTAAATTCCATTCCTTAAATCTGGAAATTTACATCTTCATGTTGATTAATTGAATTAAGGTTAAAAATGAAATTTATATGGAATCAATACAATGTTTCAATTGTAGATCTATATTCTAGTCTTTCATAATAAACTATTATTTTAGTTCTGAATTTTAATGTATGTATGCATGTATTACTAGCACTTTTTATTGCATTAGATATACACACATGAATAAAAGGAATTTTAACAACAAATCAAAGTTTTGAAATTGACTGTAATAACTATCTAATTTATATTATTAGAAAGATTTGATTGAATTCCATATATACATATTTAGATCTACTTGTATGCGTTTATATAAAATTTAATTTTCTTTACACATGTTGTCATAGTATGAAATCATTTCTCTTTTTAATTAAGACAATAATGTTGCATACAATTCATTGTTTACCTTCTTTATTCTTACATTATGGTACTTATTGATTGTCATTAGTATGTTGCATTAATTAAGTTTACTAAATGGGAAACTGTATCAATCACTCTTGTCATCCCTTACTTATTTCCATTTCAATTCCTATGCAATAACTATTCAAATTGTTCATGTTTATTTTATGTATATATATATATATATATCAATTACCACTAACTATGCACACTTCCTATATGTTACACTTGCACAATATTTACTGTGAATATATTTACAATTCATGTCATATTTAGATTAGTCATTAATGTTATTTTATTAATCAATTATTTAATTTAATTATGAGAAGGAAATGAAAGTTTCCTTCTCTGACTAAATTTATGATCCCTCATTAATTGAATAATTTAAATAGAAGGAAATGAAAAGTTTACTTCTCCAAATAAATTTATGCCCCCTCATTAATTGAATAACTAAGAGAAAGGAAATGATATATTTCCTTCTCTGGATAAATTTGAAAAGTAAATGTTACAAACAAATTTGTATATAAGAGTATATTTGATATACTTTAACTTACATACACATTAAATTAAAGGGAAACTTTATTTATGAAGTTAAATAAAATATTAATTTTATTTAAAAGAAACTTAGAAAAGTTCTAAGTATATTTAGACTCCATGGGCCCATTAAAGATCCAAAATGGCAAAAATTTTGAAATCCACCCATTTCTTCCGCTGTGGGCTGGCCCAGTTCCACCAGTCCTTAACTTACTTCACCAGGTCAACTGATCCTAATAGCTTTGTGGGCTCACCAACAACCTACCTCTGTACAAATATATTCCCTTCTGTGTGTAACATCATTTTAGTCTTACCTGTGACAAAGCCCTACACACTGGAATTTTAGCTAATGTATAGGGCGCAACCCTATACCAGTCCCATATGGTATATAAATTTCCGAGTCATTTTACTTAGGGTAACCTTCCCTTTAATTTTCCTTGAAATCTTTTTCATCTCAAATTGATCTAAAAACTTTAAATCAAACTTAACAAGGAAAATATATACTCTATGCTTTACTCAAAATCACATTGCCATGTTATATATACTTTACTCAAATCTTTGTTGATGAAAACATTTAAACCTTTGAAAGTACCCCTTTCGGATCCATTGAAAGTACCCCTTTCGAAACCATTGAAAGTACCCCTTTCGAAACCAAGTAAACACCCTTTTTTTCACCTAGGCTGGAAGGCCAAAACATTCCTTTCAAAACCATTCATATTCATCCTTTCGAAACCATTGAAAACCTTTCCTTCGAAAGTTTTAAAACCTTAGACATCTTATCTTTAAAACCTTTAAACATTGCCTTTCGAAAACATTGGAAAACCTTTCCTTTCAAACCTTTTGAAACCTTCCTTTTAAACCTTTCAAAATCATTAGGGAACCACCCCTTCGAAACCATTCTTTAAAACCTTTCGAAAGCATTAAAACATCAAACCTTTCGAAAGCCTTTGGGTTCAAGTAAAACATATGGAATAACCTTTCGAAACCATTTAAAACTATCTCCTTCGAAACCTTTAGGTTCTACCTTTAACAGAGCAAAAGGGTCATTAAATTATT
Source organism: Allium fistulosum (assembly GCA_030737815.1). NCBI lineage: Eukaryota > Viridiplantae > Streptophyta > Magnoliopsida > Asparagales > Amaryllidaceae > Allium > Allium fistulosum. The sequence goes on from CM060901.1 coordinate 1,032,718,924, forward strand.
TAAGTCGAAAGCATTCCTTTCGAAAGCGTTTCTAAGTGAAGAAGTGATGGTGTCGAAACCAACCCTTCCGAAAACATTGGAGAAGCGGCTTGGGTTTTAAAATAGAGTATACCTTCCGAAACCATTTGCTTCGAGAGGTAGAAAGGCGGCGGCTAGGGGTTTCGACCCCATTCGAAAGCATTTACTTAAAACAAAAGGTGCAACCCATTCAAAACCCTTCCTTTAAAACATTTGACTCAGCCGAAAGCCAACCAAGTCGAAAGCATATCATTCGAAAGCAAAGCAGATGCGTTTTTCATTTAAAAGCTAAGTAAGGTTTCGACCTCCTTTGGAACCCCTGGTTTCGACCCAATGCCTTCCGCCTATATCCAATTCACTGCGCATCAAGTTTTCGATGCCATGCGCATTGGTTTCTATGGTGATGGAGGAGGAGCTACTAAGTCGGAATCCCTGGTGCCGAAAGTGGCGAAACACGCTAAAAGCATGTAAAAACTGATTTTAACTTTAAGAAGAAATTCATTTCAACTAACCTGCCTTGTTTTTCAAAATATTATTGGTTGCTAGTTTCTTTTCTAAAAGTATTGCCAATATTTCAGAAATAAACAATTTAATTTATTTACAAAATACCCCTTCTCCTTTTATGAATATGTAAAACATTTAAGTCCCATACCTTAAATAATTTTATATATCTATTAAAACACTTAGGAAAATTCTACAAAAATTCCAAAAATCATTTTTAATATGTTTTCTAACATATATTAATTCCAGACCCAAAATATACATAATTTAACCGTAAATTATTTTTAACCCAAATAAACATTTTCTTCACTAGAAAATTAATATAAAATCCACATTAATTCAAAAAATTATGAAAATTGAAACCCATCTCTAGAATATCATTCATGATCTAAGACTAAAATTTCAAGGCATTTGGATGTAATTAAATAGGGTTTTCACATTAAAACATATCATAAAACCTATATGGATGAGCATAAATCATCAACAACATATATAAACATTTTATCCTTCAAAATCATGGCATAACGTTGCAAATAAATCGGATTATCCTTAAAACCAAAAACAGTTAAGAAGACAAGAGATGTAGTCATTATTCACCTTAGCTTTGAGATTAAGGATTTGAGATTTGATCTTGATTAAGTTACTTAAGCTTTTCTTCTTGAAATCTTCTCTTTGCTTTTCTTAATGGTGGCTGGCCTCTAGCTTGTATTTTTGCAAATGAATGAATGTGTGAAATGAATTCCTAAGGGTTTAGGGTATTAGAATACTCTTTTTCCTATTTTGCCCTCACCTATTTCCCTTATCTATTTTAGTTCATGTTAGCTCATTTTGGTTTATTCATTAACATGGCACGGCTACCCCTATTAATCACAAATCTCAATCCCCTAATCATCACATTATTTTATTTAATTTAGCTAATTAAATATCCTAAATAATAATGTTACTAAAAATATGGGGTGTTACAGTCTCCCCTTCTTAAAGAATTTCGTCCTCAAAATTTCGATAAGGTACACAACAAATCAGACATAAAGGTAAAACATACCATCAACAAATCAGGATAAGCATCTCTAATCCTGCTCTTAGTCTCCCAAGTACAGTCTCTCTCATCGTCGCTCCACTGGACTTTCACTAATCTGACTGTTTGTTCCTTAGCCTCTTCTCATCTCTCACGAATATACGAATTAGCTTCCTAATTATAGTCAAGTCCGGTTCTACTACTAAATCCTCTAACACTGTCGGTGTTGTAATAGTCTACGGGTCTCTAACACACTTCCTTAGATGAGAAACATGGAAAACATCGTGGACTCCAACCAAACTATTTAGCAACTCTACTCTATATGCTAGTTTCCCGATCCTCTCTACAATAGGAAATGGTCCTACAAATCTCGGTGCCAACTTCCCTGATTTTCCGAATCTAATCACATCCTTCATCGGTGATACCTTAAAAAAACAAGATCTCCAACTGAGAACTCTACGTCTTTCCGTCTTCTGTCCACATAACTCTTCTGTCTAGACTGAGCTTCCTTCGTTCTAGCTCGAATCGACCCAATCTTCTCTGCAGCTTCTCTAACTAAATCTAGACCAAGAACCAACCTATCCTAGGTCTCTAACCAACAAAAGGGAGATTTGCATGACCTACCATACAAAGCTTCAAACGGTGCCATCCATATACTAGTCTGATAACTGTTGTTATATGAAAACTCGACTAAGTGTAGATGGTCTTCCCATGATCCTCCAAAATCTAACACATAAGCTCTTAACAAATCCTCCAAGACTTTGTTAACTCTTTCCGTTTGCCCATCGGCTGTGGATGGTAAGCGGTACTCATCTTGAGCTGGGTTCCTAAAATCTCCTGTAGACTCTTCCAGAACTCACTAGTGGAGAAGGAATCTCTATCACTTACTATACTACTAGGAATTCCATGAAGTCTAACTATATTCTTCATAAATAACTTAGCCAAAACAGGTATCGTCCTAGTTGACTTAACTGGAATGAAATGGGCACTCTTGGTCAATCTATCCACTACGACCCATATACTTTCATTTTCTCTACTAGATCTTGGCAACCCGTCCATAAAATCCATTTAAATATAATCCCACTTCCATACTGTAATTTCCAATGGCTGAAGCAACCCACTTGGCTTCTGATGTTCGGCTTTCACCTGTTGACAGTTCATACACTGCTTCACCCACAAGCCTACATCCCTCTTCATACCTTCCCAGAAGAAACTCTGCTTCATGTCTTGATACATCTTAGTTCCTCCTAGATGAATAGTGAACTTCAAACGATGGCATTCCTCCAAAACTTCCTTTCTTATGTCTCCCATGTTCGGAACACACAACCTACCTTTCTTTCTCAACCACCCATTCTGGTTAAGACTAAAATCCTTTAAGTCGTCGCTCTCGTTCCATCCCTTAACTTCTTGATCCATCCAACTAACACTAGATCCTCTCCTTGCTTAGAAGCAATCTTTTCGATCATAACTGGTCGAACTTCTAAACATGACAACGTAGCAGATCCTTTACTAGACCTAGCTTCAGATCTCCACTTCACTCTGTAACTCGACAACGCTTCCAAATCTTTCCATTCTGCTATCATTGCCAACACTGCATTCTGACGCTTTCTACTATGCACATCTGCAACCTTATTACCTTTTCCTGGTGTGTATTCAATCCTAAAATCATAAGCAGCAGTAAACTCTAACCATCTCTGTTGTCTCATGTTCAACTCCTGTTGAGAGAACAAATACTTCAATGACTTATGATCTGTATAAAGTTCAAATCTCTCTCCTAAAAGGTAATGTCTCCACACCTTCAATGCAATAATCACCACAGCTAATTCCAAATCATGCGTTGGATATCTAACTTCATGCGGTCTAAGCTGTCGAGAAGCATCGGCAATCACTTTACCTCTCTGCATCAATGCAGCTCCTAATCCAGTTCCACACGCATCTGTATAAACTACCAAATCTTGATTCCCTTCAAGTGGACTTGTCTTATAAGGAGAAGTGATAAATTGGAAGGAAGAAGCTTAAACCAATGTTTATAGTTATAAAAGTGAATGAAAATTAGATTTTTAAACTTCAGAATCTAATTTGGAGGCCATAGAGGTTTACGTAAAAGCTTTAGGAAGAAATTTATGAAATAGAAATGAATGCAAAGTTATGGAAATGTTATGAAAATGCATTATATACTAAGTGCATAAATCACCATATTACCCTAAAGTACTTAACCTCCACTAGATTTTTGCCACGTCATTTCTCTTGTCCCCTCCCTCCAAATCACATGAAAGACATGTCTCCCCCCTTTCATTTCAAAGCCAACATGTTTTAGTTACATATTCTACATTGTGTTTGTGACAAGATGACATTTTATGACTTCTTTTTGCACATATATCTTTTTAAACTTATTTCACTTTCATAAGATGTCATATCATATTTAAATAACTTAAATAAACATATGTATATATATATATACACACATATTAAAATGTATTCTAACTTATATATAAATGTGTATATATGTTATATAAATGTGCACGATGTTGTCCGACAAATTTTAGACATCAAAAAGCCAAAAATTCAAAAAACGATTATCGATCACATTTTCTATTTTGTTTTGGACCAATTATTTTTGTAAACAAATTTTAAAAACTATTTTACCATCATTAGCTATTATTTAAAAGGATTTATTTGAGTTCTAAAATCCATTAATTAATTATTAACAATATATTTAAATATCCATACTTAAAATGATCAAATTCTGGGTCGTTACACTTTCCCCTCTTAAAAGGATTTCGTCCCCAAAATTAGCACATAAGAAGATAACTCAATTACTTGAAAAGTTATATATTTGTATCATAAAACACATACAAAAGACATAAACTAAACATCCATAACACAATAGTGCATATGTTATACATACAACAATGACTATCCCAACATCAATTCTGGATAGGCTTCCCTTATATGATCCACCGTCTCCTAAGTACAATCTCAGGGATCCTCACACCACTAGATATTTACTAACTTCACCACCTTATTGCGCAACCTCTTCTCATTCTAATCTATAATATGAACCCGATGTCTAATCACCATCAAGTTTGGTTCTATGTCCAAATCATCTTGAACCGACGATTCTACAATCAACGAATGGTCATGAACAAAATTTCTCAAATGGGATACGTGGAAAACATTATGGACCCCCGATAACCTTTCTCGTAATTCAACCTTATAGGCGAGCGGTCCGATCCTTTCAATACTCTTAAAAGGTCCAATATACCTAGGTGTCAACATCCCAGCCCTTCCGAATCGAATAACTCCTCTGATTGGAGCAACATTTACAAATATGAAGTTTCCGACTTCAAACTCCAAATCCCTTCTCCTTTTATCGGCATAACTCTTTTGTCAATCCTGGCTTCCTTCGTTCTTCTCTTTATCACCGTAACCTTTTAAGTAGCTTCTCAGATCATATCTGGTCCAAGTACTAGCCGATCTCTAGTCTCAATCCAACATGCTGGTGACTTGCATGGAGGTCCATAGAGAGCTTCGTAAGGTGCCATGCCGATGCTTGCCTGATAGCTATTATTGTAGGAGAATTCTACTAAGTGGAGATGATCTTCCCATGATCCTCCAAAATCCAGAATACAGGCCCTTAGAAGATCTTCTAGAAGCCGGTAGACCCTTCCGTTTGTCCATTCGTTTGGGGGTAATATGATGTGCTCAATCTTAACTTTGTTCCTAAAGCTACTTGCAACGCCTCCTAAAACTGACTAGTGAAGATGGGATCTTGATCACTTACAATACTCAGTAGGACTCCGTGCAGCCAAATAATTTCCAGCATAAAATTTTCCGCCAAAGAAGCTGCAGTTCTTGTCGACTTTATTGGGATAAAATGAGGATTCTTCATTAGCCGATCCACGATAATTTACACACCTTCATTCCCTTTTCTGGATCTGGGTAAACCATCAATAATCCATTGATATCATCTCCCATTTCCAATTTGGAATTTCCAAGGGTTGAAGTAACCAGCCGTTTTCTGGTGATCGCCTTTTATCTGTTGATAGTTCAAACATATACTGACAAAGATTGAAACATCCCTCTTCATTCCGAGCCACCAAAATAATCGTTTCATATCTCTATGCATCTTAGAAACACCCAGGTGGATACTTAATTTGGATCGATGACATTCTGATAAAACTTCTTATCTAAGGCCATTGACATTATGGACGCAGATCCTTCTATTTATATGTAATATACCATGTTTATCTAACTCGAAACTTGAAGACTACCCCCCTCAACATCCTGGATGATCTTCCTTAAACGCTCGTCCTCCCTTTTCTTATTAGCAATCCTTTCCAAAAGAGTTGGTTTAACTTCCAAGAGTGCCAAAACTGCATTCCTACTAAGAGCGTCTACCACAAAATTTGCTTTTCCTGGCGCATAGAGAATATCTAAGTCGTAGGCTGCCAGGAACTCCAACCATCGCTGTTGCCTTAGGTTCAGATCCATCTAAGTGAAAAGGTACTTCAGGAAATAATGATCCATGAAGAGCTTGAACTTTTCATCTATTTAAAGAAGGAAATTACTAACTAGGATCCCTGAAGATTAGAAATAAACAAAAGAGGGAAAGAAGGATTCTTACCCAGCAAATAATGCCTCCACATCTTTAACGCAAATACTACGGCTAACACCTTCAAGTCATGCGTTGCATAATTCTTCTCGTGAGGCTTTAACTGTCTACTTGCATAGGCTATAACCTTTCCATGTTGCATCTACACTACACCCAAACCAACCCTACATGCGTCCGTATAAACAGCTAACCCTTCTCCTCCATCAACAATAGCCAAAACAGGGGCACTGGTCAATCTCTCTTTTAACTCGAGAAATGCACTCTCACACTTCGAAGTCCACTCGAATTTAACATCCTTCTTTGTTAGCTTGGTTAGGTAAGAGGCAATTTTGGAGTAATCCTTTATGAACTTTATATAATAACCGGCCATCCCTAAAAACCTTCTCACTTCTGTGGGAGTTTGGGGTCTTTTGAAATCCTGCACAACAGCTACCTTAGCCAGATAAACTGAGATGCCATCGGTTGATACAATATGTCCTAGGTATCTCACTTCTGGTTGCCCAAAGTGGCACTTAGAAAACTTAGTTTTAAGAATGTTTTTCCTTAACGTTTCTAACTCCACTTCCAAATGGTGTTTGTGCTCTTCCTCGGTCTTTTAGTAGATAATAATGTCGTCGGTGAAAACCAACACGAACTTATTCAACGCATCCTTAAAAACTCAATTCATAAGATCAACGAAAAATGTAGGTGCATTGGTCAGTCCAAAAGGCATAACCAACACTCATAGAATAGGTTCGGTCCTCTAAAAGCCGTTAAGGGCATATTATCCTCCGCTACCCTTAACTGATGGAAACCCATAGCAAGGTCTAATTGGGAGAATACTCTAGCCTCGTGAAGTTGGTCAAATATATTGCCTATTCGCGGTAAGGGGTACTTATTTTGAATGGTCTGCTTGTTAAGTTCCATATAATCAATGCATAATATTAACGAACCATTAGACTTAGCAAAACACTGCCGATCCCCAACTTGAACAGCTTGGCCTAATCAATCCTCTTCTCAGCAAATCATAAGTTTGATCCTTTAACTCCCGTTTCTCTCTTGGGGCCATTTTAAGTACGGGTTGAATAACAGGTCTCGCATCGGGAACTAGATCAATACGAAATTCAATTTCCTGATGGGAAGGCAAACTGCTAATCGGCTCAAAAATATCAGGGAAATCTTTAACATCTTCCACCGATTCTAACTCTACCTAGGATGATTCTAAGGCATACAAGAAACTACAAAATAATTTGCTAGGCTCATCACAAGGTACCACCACAAAACTTCCTAGTTTGGTTACCAAAGATATTGTTCTTCTAACACAATCCACAATGGCTCTGTTCTCTGCTAGCCAATCCATACCAAGTAAAATATCAAATCCCTTAAAATATAGAACAAACAAGTTGCATGGAAAGTAGTGGGTAAGGAATGAAGCTCCCACATCTTTACAAACCATACATAGATTAATTACGCCTCTTATGGGTTTGACAAATAGAGAGGGTTTTCTACGGTTTTAGAGGAAAGCTTAAATTTTCTAACTAAATCAAGAGAAATAAAATTGTTGGAAGCCCCGGTATCAAACAAAACTCTAACAAAAACTCCATTAATAATTAAAGTACCTTTCAAGACTCCCTTCCCTTTCACAGCTCTCAAAGTTGAGGGTTCGTCCTTGATTGCATAAACGTTGGCTTGTTATCCTTTCTTTAATAGTTGGCAGTCCTTAACCATATGCCTCGGCTGTTGACAATTATAACAAAGCGTCTTCTGAACCATCGGAGAGATAGGTCCTGCCTAGCGACAAACTTTAGAAGTATGACCCTTCTATTTGCAGTTAAAACATTCAATATCTTTGAAATGGTTTCCTTGATCTCCTCCTACTGGTTTTTTTCCCATTCCCTACTTCTTCTTCTAGTTTGGATTAAACTTCCTTTTATGTGGGTTAATTTTACCTCCACTGGATGCTGCTGGCTTTTTCTTCAAAAGCACTTCATACCTTAAGGCCATATCAACTAAATCCACAAACGATTCCTTTACATAAGCCGTCATTTTTTCATGGAACTCTTCTGTCATACCCAATACGAACATCTCGTTTTTCTTTAATGGGTATCAATAAGTCCAGAGCTAAAACTAGATAATTCATTAAACTTTGACTTGTATTTAGCTACCGACATACCTTCTTGCTTGATATCCATGAAACTTCTATATAATCGAGTTCTGCCCACAGCCGGCATGAATTGGTGTTCGAATAATTCTTTGAATCTAGCCCTTGAGAACTCATCTTCTAGAACATTTATGGTGACAGAATCCCACCATGCAGCCACACACTCCTGTAATTTCCATGATGCCAAGAACTGTTTCTGATCATCAGAAATGTCTAAACCTTTGAAAATCTTCGCACATGAACATAGCCAAGCTTGTACTTCAATGATGGATTCGGTACCGTTGAAAGGTTTTCCTCCTAGGTTTGTGTAGTCATTGCATAGAGTTGCGAAGTTTACTCAAGGCTGCGCTGGAGCTACTGCCTCAATAGCTATTCCACCCCTTTTAACATTCGGGGTTCTTCCATTTGTGGTTGTTGTGCTACTATTTCTCCTTTCTCGTCCTGTTCTCATACTCATTCTTACTACCTGAATAAAGTAAGATATGTTTAGAATACATGGATAGGATTATCTTAGGAAAAGAGCATAAAACCAAATATAAATGCTGATATGAACAACACGAAAGCGCACTCTCAAATACTGAACTCATTCTAGGGTGCTACTAACCCTATCTCTAATGAGTTGACCCCAAAAAAGGCCTAGGTGTTCGCTCAACCTAAGCTCTGATAGGAAGTGTGGCCATCTGTCTTTCTTACACCAAAAGATGACACTTAATACATCCTCGGTATTCATGTGCCGATCATCTAAGTGTTTGAAAGACAGGTCGTGGGGTAAAGAAAATAAAAGACAATGGAAACACATACAGATTTTTCTCACAAACGACAGAGTTACATATACATCATCATAGAATATCACATATGGTTACTCGAAAATGTTACATCAAAGTTACAACAAGTACTATTCCCAACAAGGACAACTATAGCAGTCTAAACTAAATTACTAATACATAATGTACAGTCACAGCAGAAATTAACATAACTACTGGATACAGCGAAAGCTTCTGCTCCGTACTACTTCCCAAAATGCTCCAAAGAAACCTGACTACTTGGCTACTCATAAAAATTTGAGTAACCAAGAGTTTAAGGGAAAACTCAGGGTTAGACATGGGTCTGGTGTGAGTAAAGCATAAGTTTAACTTTGTAAAAACCTTCAAATTAAAGGTATCTCGTAAGACCATGTCCCACATAAATACGGACGCGTTTTAACCTTACGATAACCAAAACATTTCTATATAGAATCCTCTGATATTATCATAATGTCTAGGTTTAAAATAAATATGGAATCATAGCCAAAATTAATACATTATTAAATTCCAGCATCATAGGTATACAATCAAATACGAAGGCTCGTATTGAAAAATGGATTCCAACATTGACAAGGTAAGGGACTACCTATTGTATAGTACACCTCTAGATAAAATGTACCCAGGGTTAGACCCTGAACTTGGCCTACCCCTGCTAACACATAACTGGCCTACCGCTAACCTTGGATAGTACCGAATATAAACACCCATTGGTTACGATCAACAACCATAAAGGTATCCCGAAGCTTACAAAAACCATAGATATCGCTCTATATTTGGCGATGGTCATACCCTAATGGGTGCGACCCACATTTCCCTGCTACATCTACCCAGTTTTAGCCACCTTCGGGTTGTGAGGCTTGAGGCTATGCATTTACCTTCCTTCTAGTAGACCATCTTAGCATTGGAGCTTAAAATCCCACGGATTCAAATCTTTAGTGACTCACAACTAATGGTGAATTAAATGAAGCAGTTATATCAAACAAAGGACCCCAAGTTATCTTTATATGTGAAGAAGATGCTGAAAATGCTCGCTTTGTTTGAGGACTTTTCCATACATCAAGTTCCAAGAGCGGAAAACTCACAAGAAGATTCTCTAGCCAAACTAGCCAGGTCAAGGGGAGCCCCGAAAACACGGATTGTTCCAGTAGGATATCAAGAAATTCCGAGTATTGAAGAGGAAACATCCGAACAAGGAAAGAATTTATTAGTTTTGACAAGGTCCCGAGCTATGCAACAAGAGAGAATGGAAAGAGAAATTGATAGAGAAATATTAGATGAGAAGGTTGACCAATCGAGAACAGGTGATCTGTGCGATAACATTTGGATGTCACCCATCATTGAATATCTTGCTAAAGTAATACTCCCCTCCAACAAGGGCGAAGCAAGGAAAATCAGGCGACAAGCCCGACTTTTACAAAAATGGGTGGAATCCTTTATAAGAAGGGGTATGCGCTTCCCTATTTAAGATGCGTAAGTCTGGATGATGGAGTAAAATTGATGGTAGAATCAAATGAGGGATTCTGTGGGGACCACTCAAACGGAACAAAATTGGCAAAAAAGATAAATAGACAAGGTTTTTATTGGCCTCGAATGGTAAGCTAAGCCATCGAGTATGTGAGAAGATGCGAGAAATGCCAAAAATACTTGAAAAATCCCAGATTACCCCCTGAGTCAGTTAACTCCGATTACAAGTCCCTGGCCCTTTGACGTATGGGGAATAGATTTAATTGGCCCATTGCTAATTTCAAAAGGGGGAGCAAAGTACGCCATAATTGCTATAGATTACTTCACTAAATGGGTAGAAGCAGAACCACTTCCTATGATTACTTCTGGGAAAGTACTATTCATCATTAGAAATATCATAACCAGATTCAGAATTCCCCAGAAGATAATTTCTGAAAACGGGACACAATTTGAGAGTGAAGAATTCTCTTGCTTTGTCACAAAAATGGAATCATCAAGAGCTTTTCCTCTGTCGCGCATTGAAAAGAAAATGGGGCAGTTGTGGCTGCAAATAAAACCATAAAGATAATTCTGAAAACGTGACTAAACAAAGCTAAAGGAAACTGGGTAGAAGAACCGCCTCTTGTATTTTGGGCTTATCGAACATCTACTAAAATGGCGATAGGACATACTCCCTACTCTCTGGCATATGGGTGTGAGGCAATGTTACCAACCGAATACCCTCACACCGAAGAATCTCCTATGCATTCGATTTAAATCAAAAACTAAAAAGAGAATCCCTGGATTTAATACATGAGCTGAGAGATGAAGCAGTAATCAATATAGTAGAGTGTCAAAGAAGAATTTCAAAGTATTACAACTCAAAAGTAAGAACACGATCATTTCAAGAAGGAGATCTGGTACTCCAAAGAGTAATGGCAAATACAAGAAATCCCACTGATGGACCCCTGGGACCAAATTGGGAAGAACCCTTAATCATTTGCAAAGTAATTCCCCAAGGAGCTTATAAGTTATGTCGACTAGACAGCAATATGGTTCCCAGAACATGGAACACAGAACATTTGAGACCATATTTTCCAAAGATGAATGAATAAAGCATCTCTTTCTTCGAAAGAAAAATCTACATTGTTCGGAGTGAAATACTCCTTACATTTGGACACTACCTTAAACGGTCAAAAGCCTTTATCCGCGTCGAGTTGGCTAGGGCAGAGCGCCTCCTAGAGGGAGGTCGGAGCAAGCCATTAATTGCGCCATACTATGGCCAGGTTAAAGCACCGGACAAAGCCCTTGGCCGCGCCTCTGGTCAGGTCAAGGCACCTCTTGGAGGGAGGATGGAATAAGACTTCATCCGTGCCACGCTATCGCCAGGATAAAGCACCGAACAAACTCCTATCCGCGCCACGCTATGGCCAGGGTAGGGTGCCTCCTAGAGGGAGGTCAGAGTAAGCCTTTATCCACGCCACGCTATGGCCCGGTTAAAGCACCGGACAAGCCCTTGGCAGCGTCTCTGGTCAGGTCAAGGCGCCTCCTGGAGGGAGGTTGGGTAAGTCCTTGGTTCCAGCCTCTAAGAATGAGCTAACCATGAGCACCAGACAATAATGGACTAAGATATCCAAAACCAAGAAGAGGCTCATCAAACAATGGACTAAGATGTCCAAGCCCAAGAAGAGGCTCATAAAACAATGGACTAAGATGTCCAAGCCCAAGAAGAGCATCAAACAATGGACTAAGATGTCCAAGCCTGAGAAATGACATATCTCCAAAGGACTAAGATGTCCAAGCCTAGGAAGCAGCATATCTCCAATGGACTAAGATGTCTAGGCCCAAGAAGTGACACATCAGATTATGGACTAAGACGTCTAAGCTTGAGAAGCAGCCGATCAAATTTCCACTATATACAAGGCCTAAAGGGTTTATGCATGTCAAAGAAGACAAAATCTAAGGAGTAAAGTGGAACTACGTCTATTAATACCCGAATTTGGGTTTTGGGCCTCTTATTTCTGAATTTCGTCTATTAAAACCCGAATCTGGGTTTTGGTTCTTTATCAATCACTTACAGTCTTTATTATACCCGAATCTGGGTTTCGGGATTATTACTTAACTTCACTTTAATGCCCTAATCTGAGCTTGAGATTTCTATTATAAAAATAATTACCATGGATTTTTGGTTATCCCATATATGCTCTAATCTGAGCAGAGGATTCTTATTATAAAGATAATTACTATGAATTTCTGATTATCCAACGTATGTCCGAATCTAAGCTAGAGATTTCTATTACGAGGATAGTTATTGTAGTTTCTGATTATTTGACATACACCCTGATCTGGGTGCAGGATTTTTGACATGAAGACAATTATTACGAATTTTTGATTATCTACCATAAATACCCAAATCTGGGTTTGAGAAGTCAATTCAGAGGACTATTTTTGAATCTTGCTATTTAAAACCCAAATTTGGGTTCTGGACATCTCACTATTAACTTCTAAACTTCACTATTTAATCCCTTAATTGAGGTTAGGTTTCATAACCTCCTGATTCCTACCAAATTCTAAATCTGGAGTTTAATGTAGTAGAGTTGAAGTTGTAATAGATATCAAAACCATCAACCAGAAACTTCGAGCTGGTCTTCTTAATACCAAAATTAGGGTTATTGGTTTACAACTCTAAACGATGCTCACCAATATCTGGATGCAGACTCCGGGATCATTTTAATCACCTGGGAAAATTTCTAAATACATATTAAGATTGATGGGTTACAAAGGACTATTTCCAGATAATAGCTTATAGCCCCTATTTACAGCTATTGGTTGTTTCCTACAAGAAATTCGTAGACTACAATTATTGTGTGCATGAATAACTATTAATTACATACCTCATATCCTTTATTAAATCAGGATTATGATCAACTAACCATTTAAATTTAGAAGCACTACTATGCTAACTTATCATGAAGCATATATATATATATATATATATATATATATATGAGATAATGAGTTAGCAATAGAAAATGTTACTCGCTTTGAATTTTTCAGGAAAAACAAAGTTATTAAGAGCAAGGAAGTTCTGAAATTTTTTGTCCTAAAGAACAAAAGCTTCTTTCATACTGGGGGAGGGCAAAATGTTAACCATAAAATCCACATAAGAACAAATACATGAAAGAAGATAAGGCTCCACTGAAATTACAGATATGAGTTTCGACAAAGGTCACGAAAGAACGTTTCGAAGGCATTTAGAAAGCTTTCGAAGGAGTCACAGGCACTAAGTGCCCTTATAAGTGATAAACAGTGTGAAAGCTTTCGAGACAGAGGAAAAAGAAAAGCAAGACTACCCTTCCGCCACTTTCAACCTTTCGATGTAGATGGATCGTGTATGAAGAAAAAGCAAGGATGGCCTTAGAACCCCTTTCGAAGGCAATAAACATTAATCTTTCATATGTGCACCAAACCTTTCGGAACTAAAGGTTTCGCCTTCATGCAAATTGCTCCAAACAACCCTTTCGAAAGCATAACCAAGCCTTTCGAACCGGTCGAAGTCAATAACATCAGGAGAAGGTTTCGCATTAATCCACAGGAATGCATTCGGAAGCTACCTACTACATTAAAACCATTGATACTTCAACGTTTTTGAAGCCCTTATGGACAACCTATCGACAGAGTCGAAGGCTTCTATCTTTACTTCTGATGAAAACAAGGCAAAACAAAAGGAAAGGCGCATTTGAGGCCCTTTCGACGATGTCGAAAGCAGTTCTGGAGAAAGCAGGAAAAAGAAGTGCTAAAGACTTAACAAAGATGAAAGGTTGGTAAAAGACCCTTTCGTCTAGGTTGAAAGGTCTAGAATAAGAAGAAGGAAAGCACAAGGATAAGTTAAAGGACTCGAAAGGGAAACCTTTCGAATGTATCAAAGACAGGTGAGGCCTTTCGACCATGTCGAAAGGAATGAGGCGGAATATAAAAGGGCATTTCGACTAGGTCGAAAGCATGGGCGCAGAAGGGGGCCGACATGCATCTACAAATAAGACCCAAGGGTCCGATTTTGGGGACTGGATTTTAGAATCCTAAGCTCATTTCTTTCCTTCTACTTCATTGCAACTTCAAAAACCTTTGTAAACCCTAAATCAATTTGGGAAAAAGCTCTCGTAACCGTAACTCATTTTTAAGTAATAATAATGGAAAGATGCGTGGATTCAACAAGGATTTCGATTATGAGGAGGATCATCATGATCATTAGCTAGAGTAATGATCCATTGCACATGATTTTATCTTATTCTCTTAACTTCTTTTTGTCTATGCAATTCATTACGATCGACTTGGATATAGACATGCGAAAAACATCACCATCGTAACCAATACCAAACAATGGAAAATAAAGATGGTGATGACGTTTCGACTTTGATGAGTTCATAGAACTTAGGAATATCTGAGCCAACCTTATATAGATTAAACCGAATAAAGCTTAGGCAACTACAACCAGATCTGATTCAAAAGGATGGACCTCCTTTCAACCTAGTCGAAAGGGGTGCTCCGAAGGGAATCCTATTTCAATTAGCGAGCGAACATGTAAAAGGAATTCATTCGAAAGGGGTCTATCCCCCACTACATCTGCAACCCTTTCAAAGGGGTTCCTCAGAAAAAGGGACGAAACCAATGAGGTCAAAAGCAGCTAATTTGCTTTAACAAGACAAGCATGCCTTCCGACATAGTCGAAAGGGAAAGAATGACACTTTCGACGTGATCGAAAGGAATGAGTGGTCGAAACGAGTAGCTATTTTCTACTTATTCAAAAGAAGGGTTAAGAGTTGAATGCTTCTTCCTTTTCCTACATTTCTAATTTAACCACCGAAACTGTTTCGACTTGGTCAATCAGGTCGAAAGGTGGGTTTCGAAAGAAGCAATCTCTTTGACATCCTTATCTTATATGACCTCGTTTGCCATTCACATAACTTTGGGGATGTCGACAAGTTATCTTGTTAACAACTTTCATAAGATGTCATATCATTTTTAAATAACTTAAATAAACATATTGTTAGAACCCTATATTTTGATGTTTTGATCGTGACAACTATATAAGTAAATATTATGTGAACTAACCATATTTTCAGTAGAAGATGCTATTCTACTCGACAATAGATTGCACACCAAGAAATCAGAGAGAAGTTTCAATATTATTAATGGTTTGTCTATAGTCTAGTCTAGTAGTTGATTATTGTTAAAATCTCTCCTAGTTGGTATATGCACACACATAAGTATTTAAAATTGTTTCAAATCATATACACACAAGTAATTGCATTTACTTCAAGTTCACATTCATAAATTTTTAAAAGAACCTTTCATTATAGCAGAAACAATGCATTAAGTCGACTGAATTAGGGAGTTCAATCGACTGAATACCTGTATACGTGCACAGTACATTTGAAGGTTCAGTCGACTAAACTACCCTATTCAGTCGACTGAATTGGATCTTTTATGCACAATTCATTTTTGATTCGAATTTTTTTAAATTTCAGTAGACTGAAATCTTTTGCTCAGTCGACTGAAAATGCATAACGGCTATTTTCTGAACGGTCACTTTTATTCAACGAACAGAAACAACCCTTGATTCAAGAGTTGTTTTCGTATCTTTTGACCGTAACTTTTCATGAAAAATTGCAACACGTAAACTATATATATATATCCTTCAATTCATTGGTTTTAATTACCTAATTTCTGATTCTATTCTCATATACTTATTATCCAATCATTCTGCCATTTGTGCTCAAATTCTTGTTCTAATCACTTGCTCATTAAAGCACAAATTCATTTGTGGTTAAATTAACTTCCAACCCTCAAGAACTACACTATATAGCACAAAAGAGAAGATTATAGGAAGGGTGTACTCTAAAGACTTATCCGTGCTATTAAAAAGAGCACAATCAGTCAAGAAAATTCTTTGTATTGTTGAAGTCCTGTTCGGTTGCTCAGGTGGTAGAAGTCCTATTCAGTTGTCTAGGCGGTAGAAGTCCCGTTCGGTTGCTCAGGCTGTGTAATACCTATTTGTAATGACCCGTAATTTTACCACTTTGGAAATTGGATATTTAATTGATTTTAAATATTAAAATATAGAATTTGTACACTTAAATAATCATATTTCATGTAATAAATAAGAATGGCAAACCTATTTGTAGAAGTGAATTAAGATTTGGAACTTTTATCACAAAATTGACAAAATTTACAAGAGCCGGATTTCGATAAATTTAATATACATTTGAAAATTTGTTGTAAATGGTAAATAAATCTTTTTAA
Source organism: Allium fistulosum (assembly GCA_030737815.1). Lineage (NCBI taxonomy): Eukaryota > Viridiplantae > Streptophyta > Magnoliopsida > Asparagales > Amaryllidaceae > Allium > Allium fistulosum. Next base: position 1,032,735,762 of record CM060901.1, read on the forward strand.
TGGTTAAATAATGATATGATAATAATATAAATTTGATTTATAATGATTTTATAAACATATAAACTTGTTTTATTAAAATTGACAAATTTTGTCGCACGTCGACAAATCAACTTCGTATTTTTACAATTAGATTTTCATATTATTAAATATGGTTTTATAACTCAAATGAACTTATTTTAATTAATTAAATATGATGACAAACTTATTTTCAATTTTGGTTCACATAAATAAATAGTTTAACAAAAACACCAAAATGTGAACGTAAAACATTTTGTCGAAAGTCAACGTTTTGTCGATTAAAAGTTGTCGTAACGTTGTCGCACCTTTATTTTTTTATATAGGAACATATATTTAAATAGTATAAGTATTAACTAATTCACTAATCAAGTTTACTTTTACTAAACATACTTAGAAAATTTCAGAATTTTATTAAGAAAAAGTAGCACAAAATTCCAAAACATGTCAAATCAAACCAAACATAATTATTACTTTACTTTTCTTACTCCTTAAGTGAAAGTGACATAAAGCATGATTTGAAATGTGATGTTAAGTGTTGAAAAAAATAAAGTTGCTTAAAACGTAAGTAAAGGGTATTTTGGTCATTTTACATAATAATATTTTATTCCAAACTTTTTTCTATAAATACCTACCTCCATTCTCACTTTCTTTCACACAAATTTCCATCTTCTTCTTCTTTTTTCAAGCTTTTCTTCCACTCTCTAATGGCTTCTTCTCATCTCTTTTCTTACTAAGTTTTCATAAATTCATATCAAATCAACTCCAAACATCACCAAACTTTGCCAAAGTTCTTATATCATCATCAAAACATGGTTTAACATCTAAGAAATGAAGAAATGATGGAGAAAGAGGTAGAATAGGGTAAGGCCGAACCATTTGGAAGGAAGAAAGCAAGTTCATGAAGCTCCGAAGCAAGAAAAAGAGAAGGAGGTGCTGTCGAAATCAAAAGAAAAGACTACGAAAAAGATTGGTGGAGTGGAAATAATAGTGAGTACTCGTATTTACTAATTAATCCATAAATTATTTCAAGTATAATGATTTAAAAGTTTAAATATGTTGAATGATTAAATGTTTGATAACTTGGTTGCAAATTGGTTGATTATGTGATAGTTTATGTGGTAGATAACTTGTTTGATAAATGATAAAAGAAATGATTAGTAATTAACCATAGTTAATTAAATGAGAATTAAATCCATACAAATATGTGTATGAAAGTTATTTAGCCACTTAATGATTTTAAATAATCTAAAAAGGTTAAAAATGATATTATAATAATAAAATATTATAAAATGAAATGAAATGGAATATGAGTTTGAAATATAAAAATATTGTTTAATATGAGTTTAAAATAATTTATAAATGTTTTATAAACACTTTAAGATGTTTCTAAGAAGTTTGAAAAGAAATTGAAAAACAAGTCAAAACTAGGCGCGTTGCGTTTCGGTAGTTTGCGATTTCGCGCCATAAAAGTTAAATGAGTGTACAAAGTAGAATATAGCTTGGAATTCTTCGAGATAAGAATTTTCCGGTCTATTGTATCCATAGTTTTCCAATGAAGAAAGAAAATCAAGATTTCATCAAGTAGAGTTTGAAATATGTCCAAAACAATTTTCTAAAAATATCGCGGTTTTGTAGTTCGGAATCCAAAAAGGGATTTCTTTATAAATGACATTTTTAAATGATTAAAAATATGAAATAAATTTGATAAATCTATTAAAATGATTTAAAAGAGATTTGGAATGAGAAATATGAATTTTCAAATATTCAAAAGTTGTTTAAATCAAATAAGCTTGTAAAGCACTTTCCGTAGCACTTTTCTGCTACCGTTTCTACGACATTTTAAAAGAAGGTTTAAACTTAACGATTTTTCCTAGAATTAATTATGAATGTTTTTAAAAGGAAAATTAAGCGTTTAAAAGATAATTTGGAACCTATAATCAATTCCAGAATAAAGCTAATAACTAAGTATGCGGAAACGACTAGTACATTTGTCCCGCCTGTGAGATCTGGGAAGGTAAAACAAGGTGTTTAACTAAGGTTAGGGATGGAGCAACCAGTGCGCTAAACTTACTTGGCCTATGTTTTCTCTTCTTAGGTGAGGGCTGGAACAGATCGAAAGGAAAGCCCGGATGCTCCAAACAAAGATTATATTAAGTTTTCCAAAATTAAAGAAGATTAGTATTATCCAAAATTTAAGCAATCTCCAAAATGAATAAACTACAGCTTGGATTGCATAAAGATAATCTTCTTATACTTGGTATTAAATTTCGAAGAGGGAACTCGTCCTATTGGTGGAATTTAAAAGGGGATCTCACCGTTATTCCACCCATAACACTTGTGAATACGGAAATTGATGTTGAGTAAAATTTGAATGATTTCTATGATCCTATTTACTCAATAAGGTTTGCTAAGATTTATTTTAGGGTTTACAGTAAACAATGTCTTAAATAACTGTAACGACCCGTTATTTTGGACCATTCAAATCGACAATAAATCCTCACATGTCGGACTTGAATAATTCAAAACAATAGATTGTTAATTTAAATTTGGCAAAACTCAGCATGTACAGTAAATAAAATAATCACAGAACCACAGATACAAAGTATATAATAGAATGCAGCGGAAACAAGAGAATAGTAGTTCATGAAGCTACCATTTATATATAATAGAGCAAACAAAATACAACAGAAGTCTCGAATCATGGGAGTCTCGATACAATAATCAAATCTGAATACAACACTGGAATCAACTGAATATCTGTAAGCTGAATCAATAGTTGGATCTCCAAGCGAAGCTCCAAACTCCAAAGGTGAGTCTCAAATGGTGTATCACTCGGTCTGACCCGAGCGTAAAGCAAAACACAAAACACTCGAGTCAGGATTAACATTCTTATATCAATAAATCCAACTCAAGTGAAATATCAACTGAAATACAAGTAACTTAAAGGATGTTTGGGATAACCATCCTCTAAGGATCCATGGAACTATCTAAAATGTAGAAGTATACACTCTAACACCTTGGTCATTCAATTTAATTTATACTTCAAACCAAAATATCATTTCATTTCAAATATATCTATTTTCCTAAATAATTTATAAAGTAAAGTATTTATAATTTCCTCAAGTCTCACAAATCGATTCAAATCAACTCAAATTCCAAATTCCAATTTAATTCAATCTAAATTTTTCCATTTTAATTCAATTCAGTTTCTAAATAACAAATTCAAATTATATTGATTTCAAATGCAGATCTGAATCACAAAATAAACCATTTAAATTCCAATATATTTCAAAGCTTTAATATTCAACAATATCAAAGTTAAATTTAACAGTTTCGTATAGCTCTTGATTTAACTTCATTTATTATTTAATCAGGGAATATTCATTTAATAAATTCAATATCATTTAACTAGCTTAAATTACATTTTTACTAAATATTTCCTTAAATTTATTTAAACAAGAAATATTTATTAAATTACTTAAATCAAACCCAAGTTATAAATCATATCTTAAATCTCAATTCAATAAGTTTCAAATCGGTTTAATTAAATAAATTGTCTTCCCAACCTTAACTTATTCAAATTATTTCTAAAATCTATTTTGAAACATAAATTTAAATACTTAACCATAATATATGTATTAAATCAATCTTAATTAAATTAAATAATTTAAGAATCAACATTTATTAAACCATATATTTCTTTCCAAATCCATAGAATTTATTTTTAAAAATATTTATATGTATGGACCAACGGTGTCTGTATATATATCTATCATATGGTTAAGTGATACGGATATTTATCATTTCAATCCGTAATTTAAATATATACGGGTAGATATAATTTCAACCCGTAATCCCAATTTCAGTTCAAATGAAAATCGCTTGGGTTTATCATTTCAACCTATAACGATTTTCTCCTATTCTAAAGTCCGTTCGGGTATGTATCATTTCAACCCATAGTGAATTCTATACTAACAGGGAACTTGCAGAGTGACAACAGATAATATAAAATACAACAACATACATATATCATCAATAATAATATAATATAAACAACATGATATGGTGTCATATCCCACAGGTGAACAGTTACAGATAATAGCATACATAACAATTTAAATAACTACAGCAACATATTTCAATTGTCGTTTCAAGTGAAATCAAATTTAATAAATATAAGAATGTTAATCGTGAGTGATTTCTCATCTTTTGAGGCTAGAGAGATTTGAAATGGGTTACGAATCCAAGAACGAATTTCCAAAATGAACAAGATTGGCATGAATCACGGATAAGCTGATAAATAGGAATAGACGAATTCAAATCAAAACGGGATCGATGAAGAAGATATATTGCATTTATAATTTTCAGAAAAATCAATTTAAAACGTATATTTTCAAATCGATATTTAATTCAAACGCAATAAAATTTTACATATATATATATTTCAAACATCGTTGTTTTAAATTTAACATGTATACTAAAATCAACCTATATTTTATATCAATATAATTTATACGCTGAAAAATCATCATAACACTTGAACGACTAGACCCAAAATCTCTGAAATGTATAATATAACTACCTATCTCTACAACTATGCATTTTAACTACCAAAACCTGAGATATAAATAAACACCACACACTAGATTTTTAACAAATTAACATATATATAACGATTTAAAACAATAATTTAAATAAACAAATATATATAACATCATCCCTATAACCTAATGTATAGGAAACTATACTGTAGCTATTTATATTATAACAAAAATTAAAACGAACTAGTTAAATAGATTATTTAAAAATATAACTTATGCATAGTTTTATACATAAACAACAGATTTTATAAAAGAAACCAATATATACAATCTGCCCCTTTATATCCATATAAACACGACTAATAGATCATGCACTTGAATAATACATACAGGTCATGTATGTAAATCGAAAATTTATATACATATATTACTTAAACTTATAAACCACTGTTATATACATACCTTGTAAAATTACAATTTATTGTTAAACAAAAATGGAAACTTTTAAACACAGTTTTATAAAATCGACTCAACAACTATCATATACAAACCATATAACAACGTATTTATATACGAATATCTACAGGAAGGAGAAAAAAAAACAAAACATACTTTATATATATATACACACTACAATCGAGATGAAAATTATACATTTAAATTTTTAGTTTTACAACATTAATCACTAATGCTTTTACAACACTCAACTTCCATACTAATATATGTTATATTCGAACAGGAATAAAAATCAAATTATATTTTCAAAATATGTATATTACTAATATTTTATAATAACAAATAAGATATAAGACTACGTGATGCAGCCCAGAATGAGACCCAGATTGATGAAGTGTTAGGTCGCGAGCTACGTAACAAGATCTTGAGTCAAGAGCGACCTAACGAGTCGCATGATAAGGAATTACGACCTAGCGAAGAATTTTTGCGAGCTAATAAGCAACATGTTTTAGGTCGGATGCGACCTAGTGGAGACTCGCGACATAACGAAGGTCGCTGGCGAGTTAACGGGCTAAGCAGGAAGACACTCACGCGAGATAACGTGATAGGTCGCTCAAGCGAGCTACGACATAGCAATGGAAACAAGTCAAGTTTAGGTCGCGAGCGACCTAACTCTCACATGCCGCTTTCTTTCTCAGGCGAGCTACGACCTACGATAGGTCGCGTGAACGTGTTACGACCTAAGTTAGGTCGCAGGGAGATTTAGGTCGCGTGAAGAATCCCAGAAGCTGATTTCTTAAGTCGCTGAAGGTTAAGCCGCATCCACCTTAGGTCGCTCGACCTTATGCGCTGAGAAGTTAAGTCGCTGCTTTACATTTTTTGGTCGCTCATATGTTAGGTCGTAAGTCATGATGTCTTGTAATGTGTTGAGATGTAAATATTGTAAGTCGTGTGTTGTTCTTATGTCGTTGTGTTGTAAGTCGCTGGTTTTTAGGTCGCATTATTTTAGGTCGTAGGTCGTTCACGACCTAAGTGTTGTCAATGTTGAACCGTGTGAGTTGTAAGCCTATAAATAGGCGGGTTGTATCATTTGTAACAGTAAGTTGATTTGAAATAACATTTGTTTGTTAGCTTTGTGCTGTCATTAAATTGGTAGTTGAGTGTGATCTCCTATCTCCACTTTCGGTAATCGAGTGCGCTCGATTCAACGACTGCTGAATCCGATTCACGGTATCTAGTGTGCTAGATCAACGTACGAAGAATTGTAGATCTTTAAACACGGTATCGTGCGCGATCAACGTGTTTGGGATAGTTAGAATCCGGTATCTTTGGATCAACGGATTTGGGCCATTCGGTATCTTCTATTCCATCGATTCCTACTTTCACCGAATCATCATTTTTGTTATCCGCTGCTGCGTCATTTTGGTATCAGAGCTAGACTTAGCCAATCATAGCTAAGCCGAGTCTTGGAGCCAATTCTTATTGAAGAAGTCTGAGGAGTTAGTGAAGCCGAGCTACATCAAGCAAAGCCGAGCTAAGTGAAGTATTTGGGGTTAGAGCCGAGAGCAAGTGAAGGCCGTGCATCATATTTGTTCACACCGAGAGTTGAAGTTTGTTTCATTTAACAATGCCGCCAAGGAGAGCAAATCGTCATCAAAATGTTGAAGATTTATACAAAAGGGAAGATGCCGAACAGATGGAACAAAGAATTAGCAACAAATTCAATGAGAAGTTGGATGAAGGTATTGGGAGATTAGAGAAGTTGATGATGGACATGAACCAAGGTCAAAGGAGAAGGTCGCCAATCTCGAACCATGGAGGAAATCGAGTTTCGCCATCGGTTACGGAAGCGAGAAGGGTATCGCCACAATCTGATCGAGGAAGAAGAGAATCATCAGTTTCGATGAGAAGAGATCACCATGAGTATCGAGATGAAGAAAGAAGAACTCAACGTGAGTTTGAGTATGAGCCATATCATGATGAAGAACGACATAGTAGAAGAGACATGCGTGATCGAAGGGATGTTGATGGTCGAGATCGATATCGAAATACACGTGAATATGATGAAGAGAGTGATAGAAGCAATAATCATTATCGAGATCGAGACCAAGGACGAAATGCATATTGGGATGTTGAGGATGATCGTCGATGGGAATCGGGGATGAAAACTGAAATTCCAGAATTCAAGGGTAGTATGCAAGCTGAAGAATTCCTTGATTGGTTATCTAATGTTGAGGAAATTTTTGACTTTAAAGAAGTACCCGAGCATCGAAGAGTGAAGTTAGTTGCTACTCGTTTGAAAGGGAGAGCTATGGCATGGTGGCAACAAACTAAATTGACACGGGAGAGAATGGGGAAGTCAAAGATTGAATCTTGGAAGAAGATGAAGAAATTGATGAAAGCTACATTCTTACCTTACAATTATCAATCTCTTATGTACCAACGTTTGCAGAACTTGAGACAAGGAACAAAGACTGTTAATGATTATGCTGATGAATTCTATCAATTGATTGCGAGGAACGACATCATGGAGACGGAGGAACAGTTAACAGCTAGATTTGTTGGAGGATTGCGAACGCAAATTCAAGATATGGTGAATATGTTTGATCCAAGATCTATCGCTGAAGCACATCAAAAAGCTCTAGCTTGGGAGAAGCAAGGAAGGAGAGGTGGTGGTGTGTTTACAAATTCTAACAATCCAACGAAAGGGGCTAGTAGCAATGTGAATGTTTCAAAGGCTGTTGCAAAACCGGTCGTTAATGAAGTTGCTAAGACAAGAATCAATAGTGGTATCAAATGTTTCAATTTTCAGGAGATTGGTCACAAAAGCAATGAATGTCCAAAGCCAAAGAAGCGAACGATAATTGCTGAGGTTGAAGATGAAGAGGTAGAAGCTGAATGTTCTAATTCATTGCATGATGAGGAGGAAGAAAATGTGTCGGGAGATGAAGGGTATTCATTGATGATGAAGAGATCTTGTTTAACACCAAAGCAGGAGGAAGAGACTAGCTGGTTGAGAAGTAACATCTTTCAGTCAACATGCACTATCTTGGGAAGGGTTTGTAAATTTTTCATTGATGCAGGAAGCTGCGATAACATTATCTCTACAGAGGCTGTGAAGAAGTTAGCATTGAAGACTGAGAAGCATCCGAAACCTTACAAGTTAGCTTGGTTGAGGAAAGGTGGGGAGGTGAAGGTTGGACGTAGAGCTTGTGTTAATTTTTCAATTGGGAAGAAATACAAAGATGAAATTTGGTGTGATGTTGTAGACATGGACGTATGCCATCTGTTGTTGGGAAGACCATGGCAGTATGATAGGGCTGTGCAACATGATGGACGTGCTAACAGTTACAGTTTCATGTTTGAGGGTACAAAGATTACTTTAATTCCTAAGAAGCGACAACACGAAGAAAGCAAGTTGGAGGAGATTGAAGAGTTGAAAACTTTGTTATCTTTGAAGGGGTTTGTTAAGGAGGTAGAAGAGGAGCCTGAAGTATTCTTGTTGATTGGACGTGAGAGTCATGAAGTGGTTGAGATTCCTGAAGAAGTGAAACCAGTGCAGGGAGAATTTGACGATGTATTTCCTGAGGAGCTACCAACGGAGTTACCACCGTTGAGAGACATTCAACATCAAATTGATCTTGTTCCAGGAGCTGTGTTACCTCATAGACCACACTACAGAATGAGTCCAAAAGAACATGAGGAGTTGAGAAGGCAAGTGGAAGAATTGCTTGAACAGGGGCGTGTGCAGGAAAGTTTAAGTCCATGTGTTGTGCCAGCATTGTTAGTGCCGAAGAAGGATGGGACATGGAGGATGTGCACTGATAGTCGGGCGTTGAATAAGATTACAGTGAGATACAGATTTCCTATGCCTAGACTGGATGACTTGTTGGATCAGTTAGTGGAGCTACTATCTTTTCGAAGATTGATTTGAAGAGTGGTTATCATCAAATTCGAATCAGACCAGGGGATGAATGGAAAACAGCGTTCAAGACACGTGAGGGGTTGTACGAATGGCTGGTTATGCCATTTGGTCTTTCGAATGCACCGAGTACATTTATGTGGGTGATGAATCAAATCTTTAGACCTTTTATTGGGAAGTTTGTGGTGGTGTATTTTGATGATATAATGATATATAGTGGAAGTCCAGAAGAACACTTGCAACATCTGAGAGAAGTGTTGATGGTACTGCGACTGGAACAATTTTATGCTGCAATGAAGAAATGCGTGTTCATGACGCATAGTGTTTTATTTTTGGGGTATGTTATATCGGGAGGAGGTATACAGGTGGATCAGAATAAAGTTGAAGCAATCATAAATTGGCCACAACCCAGGACGATAACCGAAGTTAGAAGTTTTCATGGTTTAGCGTCATTCTACCGAAGGTTCATTCCACACTTCAGTAGCGTGATGGCTCCAGTTACTGATTGTATGAAAGGGAAGCAATTTTCATGGTCGGAGGAAGCAGGATTTGCTTTTGAGAGAATCAAAGAACTTTTGACGACAGCACCAATTCTAGTGTTGCCAGATTTTCAGTTGTTGTTTGAATTGCATACTGATGCATCGAAGGTTGGAATTGGAGGGGTGTTGAGTCAGAAAGGTCGTCCTATTGCATATTTTAGTGAGAAGCTATCGGGAGCAAAGATGAGATATAATACTTATGATGTGGAATTTTATGCTATCGTGCAAGCTGTGAAACACTGGAGACATTATTTGTTTCATAAAGAATTTGTGTTATATACTGATCATGAGGCGTTGAAGCATATGCAGGGACAGGACAAGATTGCGGCAAGACATGCTTCGTGGATTGCGTACTTACAACAATTTACATTTGTGGTGAAGCATAAATCGGGAATTACGAATAGAGTGGCAGATGCATTGAGTCGAAGGAATCATTTGCTGACTACAATGAAGGTTGAAGTGACGGGGTTTGATGTATTGCCAGAATTATTTGTTGATGATCCTTACTTTGCGAAGTATGTAGATGAAGTCAAGGAGGGGAAGACGGATGAGTTTGTAATGGTGGATGGTTTTCTTTTTAAAGGGAATCAATTGTGCATACCAGAGTGCAGCTTACGTATGAAGATTGTAAAGGAGTTGCATGAGGAAGGTCATGTGGGCCGAGATCGTACTTTGCAATTGATTTCTCAATCTTATTATTGGCCTTCAATGAGGCGGGAAGTTGGAAAGTTTGTGGAGAGATGTCATATTTGCCAAGTTTCCAAGGGGACACCGACGAATGAGGGATTGTATATGCCATTACCCGTGCCGATTAGACAATGGGTTGATATCAGTATGGATTTTGTTTTGGGATTACCGAGAACACAGAGGGGGAATGATTCGATATATGTTGTAGTGGACAGGTTTTCGAAGATGGCACATTTCATCGCTTGTAAGAAGACAGCTGATGCCGTCCGTGTTGCCGAGTTATTCTTTAAAGAAGTGTATCACTTACATGGTTTACCAGAATCCATTGTTTCTGATCGGGATACTAGATTTCTAAGTCATTTTTGGCTGAGTTTGTGGAAGATGGTGGGAACAAAGCTAAATTTCAGTAGTGTTTACCATCCGCAGTCCGATGGTCAGACTGAAGTTGTTAACAGATCTTTGGGAAATTTGTTACGGTGCCTGGTGAAGGATAATCTGAAAATTTAGGATATGAAGTTATGTCAAGCGGAGTTTGCTCATAATCATGCTATAAACCGTAGTACGGGTTTCAGTCCATTTCAGATTGTATATTCCAGCTTACCAAAGGGGCCGTTGGATTTGAAGATAATACCACAACCAAAGGGGACAGTTAAGCGGGCCGTTGATTTTGCTGAAGGATTGGCAGAATGCCATAGAATCGTTCAGGAACGATTGGAGAAAGCAAATGAAAAGTATAAACGATCTACGGATCTGAAGCGAAGAAATGTTGAATTTAATGAAGGAGATTTAGTATATGCTGTACTAACGAAAGATCGTTTTCCAGTAGGAGCATACAATAAACTTAAAGCTCGAAAGATTGGTCCTGTAACGATTGTGAAACGGATCAATGAAAACGCTTATAAGTTGAAGCTGCCGGAGGATGTGTACACTTCTGATGTGTTTAATGTTAAACATCTTATACCATATCATGGGGATGAGCTTGTTGTGGAAGAGGAGGGCGCAAATTCGAGGATGAATTTTTCCCAACCAGGGGAGGATGATGCAGCCCAGAATGAGACCCAGATTGATGAAGTGTTAGGTCGCGAGCGACCTAACAAGATCTTGAGTCAAGAGCGACCTAACGAGTCGCATGATAAGGAATTACGACCAAGCGAAGATTGTTTACGAGCTAACAAGCAACGTGTTTTAGGTCAAATGCGACCTAGTGGAGACTCGCGACATAACGAAGGTCGCAGGCGAGTTAACGGGCTAAGCTGGAAGACACTCGCGCGAGATAACATGATAGGTCTCTCAAGCGAGCTACGACATAGCAATGGAAACAAGTCAAGTTTAGATCGCGAGCGACCTAACTCTCATATGCCGCTTTCTTTCTCAGGCGAGCTACGACCTACGATAGGTCGCGTGAACGTGTTACGACCTAAGTTAGGTCGCGGGGAGATTTAGGTCGCGTGAAGAATCCCAGAAGCTGATTTCTTAAGTCGTTGAAGGTTAAGCCGCATCCACCTTAGGTCGCTCGACCTTATGCGCTGAGAAGTTAAGTCGCTGCCTTACATTTTTTGGTCGCTCATATGTTAGGTCGTAAGTCGTGATGGCTTGTAATGTGTTGAGATGTAAATATTGTAAGTCGTGTGTTGTTCTTATGTCGTTGTGTTGTAAGTCGCTGGTTTTTAGGTCGCATTATTTTAAGTCGTAGGTCGTTCACGACCTAAGTGTTGTCAATGTTGAACCGTGTGAGTTGTAAGCCTATAAATAAGCGGGTTGTATCATTTGTAACAGTAAGTTGATTTGAAATAAAATTTGTTTGTTAGCTTTGTGCTTTCATTAAATTGGTAGTTGAGTGTGATCTCCTATCTCCACTTTCGGTAATCGAGTGCGCTCGATTCAACGACTGCTGAAGCCGATTCACGGTATCTAGTGCGCTAGATCAACGTACGAAGAATCGTAGATCTTTAAACACGGTATCGTGCGCGATCAACGTGTTTGGGATAGCTAGAATCCGGTATCTTTGGATCAACGGATTTGGGCCATTCGGTATCTTCTATTCCATCGATTCCTACTTTCACCGAATCATCATTTTTGTTATCCGCTGCTGCGTCACTACGTATATATACGTCTCTGAAAAGCTTGGCTTAAAATTCACATAACCATTAAACATAAAAAAATATGTAGATATAGTTCTATGCTAAAATATCAATTAAATGGAGACTGTTATAACTTGAAAATTTGTGAACGCGAGTTGAAATATAAAGATGGATTTGTCAAATATATTGGAAGCAGAGGACAGGGAGGCGAGAAGCAAAGCATGGAAAAAAAATATATAAAATAAAAAGAAGAAAATGGAGGCCATACCTTCAGAGCTCACGCACGCAAGAAGAAATGAAGGAAATGTTGAGATGCAATTGAAAACTATTTGTGTATGAGGCTTATATTTATCAGGGTTGCATTGATTAAGGTGAGAGAATATAGGAAAGAAATAAATTTAAATCAATTATACACAATTGCATTGATTGAGGTGAGAGAATATAGGCAAGAAATAAATTTAAATCAATTATACAAGATTGCATTGATTGAGGTGAGAGAATATAGGCAAGAAATATTTGTTGTTTTGAGCGGTAAGTAAATAAAAGATTTTTTATACCAAATTAAAACCATTGAATCAAAAAGAACGTGTAAAAGTTTACACGTGAACTTCAAGCAATCTTGAAACAGATTTTGAACGTCTAAAGAGAAATAAATTTGCTTGAAACGGCTATGCAAATTTGGAGATTTTATTCCTATTATAAAAATGAAGAAAAAGAGAAGCTTAGAAATTTACACGTAACCTATCAAAGCTAGATTTAAAAGAAATTGAACGGCTAGGGAAATGATTTCTTTCCCACTTGGAATGCAAGGCTACAGATAAATTTATTTATTTAGTTAAGGTAATAAATTTTTATTAAGAATGCGCACTATAGATGCATTAATCAAATCAAACATACGCCCACATTAAAATAAAAGTAACACATTTAAATTTATACGTTTCTTATTTATTTAGTAAATATGCTAAAGAATATATTAGGAAATAGCGTACCATTTATAGTGCCAAATAAATTAAACAAGAACGGATATAACGTACCAATTTAAAACGTATAATTTATTGCCTTTTTACAACATTATTTATTACTTAATTTAAAAGTATATAACCAATATAAGTAAGTAAAACAACAGCAAAATAAATGTTGTAAATATATATATATTTTAAATAAAGATTTGAAGTTAGAATTTAGAATTTAAAATTTCAATTAGTGTCAAAAATTTTAACCAAAATCTACCATTACAGAAATTGCTTATATTTATTTAAAAATTGGGAAAATGTTTTTTAATCAATTAAACACCAAGGTTTTAAATAAATGAATAAAATATTTGTTAAAAATTTTGGGTTGTTACACTCTTCCCCACTCAAAACTTTTCGTCCCCGAAAAGAGAGGAGGTAGGAGAATAGAACAACCGGGCAAAAAAGGTGGGTTAAAAGACAAGATTAAACAATTAATTTGAAACTATATATAAATTTTACTTGAAATATTCATTTGAAACTTCAATTGCAAATCAATTATCTTTAATACAAGATAGGAATATGACGTTAGCTTCAGAAAATCATGATTTAAAATCAAATGTCAAAATTCTTGAATTAAAAAATACCAGTCTTAAAACTGAATTAGAGAATACCACTAGAAATGTATCTAACTTTAATAAAGGAAGATAAAATCTTTCTAAAATTATCAGTAATTCTCAAACTACCTCTAAAAAAAAGGGGTTAGGATACACAAATTCTTCAAAGACTAGCTCAAAGAAGAATAACATATCTTATAAAAATTACAATTTACATCACAATTTTTTAAAACCAAAACCAAATGTTTTCACTCAAAAGAAAGATATTGGCAACACAAATGCTATAAAAATTTAGGTACCAAAAATTAATAACAATTTAATCAGAAATAAGTATATTAAATCTTTTATAAATTCAATTCATAAAAATAATACTTATAAAGGGAACTCTAAACCTTCTTGGGTTTGGCTTCCTAAGATCTAACTCTTAGGACCATAATAAAAAGCGGGTACCAACGTCAATCCTATATTTTTTTACAGGTACCAACTAAAAAAAGAGGAAAGTGGATACTTGACAGTGGTTGCTCAAAACACATGACAGGAAATAAAGATATGCTGACTAACATTATCTACTCAGATGGAGGATCTGTCACATTTGGAGATAATTCCAAAGGTTATATCATCAACAAAGGCGATATGAGCAATGATGGTACATCTAACTTACCTCTTATTACGAATGTTTTACTAGTTAATAATTTAAAACATAATTTTCTTAGTATAAGTCAACTTTGTGATAAAGGTTTTAATATAACTTTTTCAGAAAATAAATGCAAGATATTTGATTAAAATAATAATCTTATATTTGAAGGAACCAGAGAAAGAAATATTTACATATTAAATATGAAGTCAATCATAATACAAATATGTGTCTAGTAGCCAAAGAGAATAGTCCTTGGTTATGGCACAAAAGAATTTGTCGTATAAATTTTAAAGCAATAAACAAATTATCTAAGAATAATTTAGTTAAAGGTTTATCAAAAATGAATTTCAAAGTAAAAAGTATTTGTGATGCTTGTAAATTGGTAAAATTAACAAAAATCTTCTTTTAAATCAAAGAAAATGATTTCTACATTACAACCACTTGAACTATTACATTTGGATCTTTTTGTATCAACTCAAGTTCAATCCATAAACAATAATAGATATGGTTTTTTAGTAGTAGATGATTTTCAAGATTTACTTGGATAATATTTTTGAAAAATAAAAGTGGTACTTCTGAAAATTTTAAAATATTTGCTAAAAGAATCCAAAATATTAAAGATTTAAAAATTAAAAACATTCGGAGCGATCACGGTGGTGAATTTGAAAATGAATCTTTTGAAAATTATTGCAATAAGAAAGGAATTGTTCGCAATTTTTCATTTCCTAGAACCCCGCAATAAAATGGAGTTGTAGAAAGGAAAAATAGAACACTTCAAGAATGTGCTAGAACTTTATTATATGGAAGCACTTTACCAAAATATTTTTGGGCAGAAGCTATAGCAACTGCTTGTTATGTTTTAAATAGAGTTTCCGTTAGACCTTTAACAAAACATACCCCATATGAACTTTTTAATGGAAGAAAACCCAACATATCATATTTTAAAGTTTTTGGTTCAAAATGTTTTATATTAAATACAAAGGATAAACTTGGTAAATTCGGTCCAAAATCCGATGAAGGAATATTCATTGGATATTCGGAACGAAGGAAAGCTTGCAGAATTTATAATAAAATAACTAAAATTATCGAAGAAACACTTCATGTGTCATTCGATGAAAATTTCAAATTTAATCATAAAATTGAAGATAAAGAAATTATTTTTAAATCAAATAACTCAGAAGATGACTTTGAAAATATTGAAAATAATATAGATAACAATTTACCAAATAATAATGAAATAAGATCCCCACCAAGACTTCTAAGAAATCATCCTGTTAAAAATATAATTGGAGAAATAAATACTAACGTAAAACTCGAAATCAACTAAATCAGATGGGTCACGTAGCTTTTCTTTCAAATATTGAACCCAAAAATGCAAAAGAAGCATCAACTTAAGATTACTGGATTGTAGCTATGCAAGAAGAATTAAATCAATTCGAACGTAATGACGTTTGGGACTTAGTTCCTAGACCAAGTGATCAAGCGGTTATTGGTATAAAATGGGTTTACAAAAATAAAGCCGATGAGCAAGGAAATATTTTTCGAAATAAAGCTAGGCTAGTTGCTCAAGGTTATAATCAAGAAGAAGGAATAGACTATGATGAAACATTTGCACCTGTAGCTCGTCTAGAAGCTATACATATTTTATTAGCTTATGTGTGTTTTAATTATTTTAAACTATATCAAATGGATGTAAAAAGTGAATTTTTTAAATGGTTTTATAAAAGAAAATGTATATGTAGAACAACCACCTTTATTTACTCATGAAAAATATCCAGATCATGTCTATAAATTGAAAAGGGCTTTATACGGTTTAAAACAAGCACCTCGTGCTTGGTATGACCGTCTTAAAAATTATTTAATTACTTCTGGTTTCAAAATTGGAAAAGTAGATCAAACTTTATTTATTAACAAGATAAAAATGATATTTTAATAATTCAAATATATGTAGATGACATTATTTTTGGTTCTACAAATGAAAAATTATGTCAGGAATTTTCGGATATTATGACAAGAGAATTTGAGATGTCTCATATAGGAGAACTTTCATATTTTCTTGGTTTACAAATTAAACAATTAAATAATGGAATTTTTATTAATCAAGAAAATTATTGTAATAATATCATAAAACGATTTGGTATGGAAAACACTTCTGCTAAACCAACTCCTATGAGTACTACGGTACATCTCGATAGAGATGAAAATGGAAAAATGTTGACCAAAAACTATATCGTAGTATGATTGGTTCATTACTATATTTAACCGATAGTCGACCAGATATAACGATGAGTGTATGCTTGTGTGCACGATTTCAAGCAAATGCCAAAGAATCACATTTGCGGCCAGTGAAGCGAATTTTGTGATACTTAAGCAAGGCTAAAGAATACGGTCTCCTTTATCCAAAAGAATGTCCTTTTGAACTAGTATCATATAGTGATGCTGAATTTGGAGGATGTCGAACGGATCGAAAGAGTACTGGTGGTAATTATCATTTTATTGGACGATCTTTAGTATCTTTGAACACCCTACACTTTTAATAATCAAATAATCAAATAACGATGAACAGTGAAAATAAACATTTCTAGAACTGTTAGAATATGGCCTCGAAACTTGTACCATTATGTCCGTGGCAATTTTCTGATCAATTTCCATATATAACTTGTCAAAATCCGAGTCAATATGAAGAAGTTACGGGAGAAACGAGAGACGGGAAATAATCGAAAAAAAAAGAAAAAGAAAACAAATATGGGTTGACCCATAGGTCGACCCAGAACATCCCTAGGTCGACCACCAGGTCGACCCGAGGGAAGCACAGGTCGACCCTAAGGTCGACCCGCGTTACTACCTGGACGTAGTTTCGTCCAGGTACGTGCCGAACCAATCAAAATTCGATTTTTCCGCAATCCAAGCCATACATTGATTTATCTGATGACTCCGAACGACCCTATGATGTGGTGGCTCTAGATTCAATCCAAGAATCCAACAGTCTGAGATCTCCAAAATCCACTATAAATAGAACCCTAGGCCTAGCTATTTTCTCACAATCAGATTTTTTCCCAGTGGGTTCATTGCTTGAGGCTGGACCCTGAATAGAAAATATTTCTTTGGGTTCATCGCCTGAGGCTGGACCCTAAAAAGTAAATATTTCTAAGGAGGAGGTCTTCTCAATAAAAAATATTATACACCTTAGAAGGGGATCCAGAAGGACCATGGAGCCAAGCTAAGCACAAGCAAAGCTAAGGACGACAGGTGAGTGAATTTAAATTACATACCTTTTTCGTTTATGATATATTATCATTAGATTCCCGTTAATTATTTGATTAAGCATTTATTTCAGTAGTTAATTCTATTAATTTATTATGCTGAGACTGTAAATCTATATTTAACTATTTAGATGGAAAAGAAAGATAGAAATCTATTTAAATAGGAATAAAACTAGGCTTAACAATTATAGAAAAGGCTTAAGCCTAGAAGGAAGACATTTATAGTAATTATGCTAAAAAGTGAGTAATAAATTAAAATCTAATAACTTGATTTGGAAGCAAGTGATAGGTTAATTGGTTGGTTTAGAAAATAGAATACATTTCTATAGTTTAATATTTAAAATAAAGATAACGATAAACGTAATTGCAAGAATAAAAGAAAGGAAAAGGGAACTAGTGTAAAATAGAGAAACCACTGTGTTTTGCACTATCCAAAAAGTAAAGAAATAATAAAAGAAATATCTTGCAGTTACAGATTATTGTTTATAGCATTATTTAGTATTAAAATATGGAAATGGATTTTTAGTACAGTTTTCGTAACCAACCAAATAGAATAGAACTACTTCTTAAAATATAAGAAAATAAAGTAAAGAATTGAAGGAATCAAGTTAATTATTAGATAAGACTAGAAGCTATAAACAGAAATGTACCTAGATCTGCATTTACTGCGTAGATAATAGAATAAAAGTAAAGCAATTATTATGATATGTAAATTTATGACAATCGGACGTAGTCCCAAGCCAAGATTGTCATATAACATAAGAGAACTAAAGAGAATTCAATATCATAATAAAAGAAGACAGATTATAATATAAAAGAGATACTTGTAATTATATTTATAATATATAGATTATAAAAGAGAATAAAAGAGAAAATTACAAGTAAAATTATAACATAGGTTATAATTAAGTAGAAAGAACAGAAAAGGCTTATTTTAAGACTTAAATGAAGTTAATAAGAAAATAGAGCAGAAATAATAGAAGAGGCTTATTTAATAAACTTATATTTTGGATTAAGTTAATAAGCAAAATAATAGAAGTGACCCATACCAACAACATTCCCTTTCAGTCAGGAACTGATGGTTTCACAATAGTTAGGTGAAGCTGGGACAAGATTATGCTAATTAGGGTAAATAAGTAGCCAATAGAATAAGAAAAGTAAACTAAACGCAAAATAAAAGAATGGACTTAGGGTCTAATAAAAGAGTGAGATGCGTTTGAAGTAGCCCAAAGGATGAAGAGCCTAACGAAGCAGTTCATCACAGATTTCAGCACAGAAGAAGCACGTCCAACTTAGTTATTTTTGGCTAGAAGGAAGTACGAGACTTCAACGGGATGTGAGGGTACTCTAGGATGGCCCTCTGGGTTAGGCGTAGCGGAGCAGTCCTCCAGAGGCAGGTCTGTAGGTGTTCCATCAAAAGAGTATGCCTTGACTGCTTTTTGCATGGCAGGACCATTGTAGGCAGTCAAAAGCGGTTGATGTTTGGAGTAGGATATTCGTATGTCCTAGTACTTGCAAGTAAGTTTTAATGGGCAGGACCCAAAAGGATAGTCGCATGCAGATATCGGGCCAGCATCAAAACCAAGAAGCGATTTTGGGAAAGACTAGAGTTAAACCAACGGTCCAATGAACCTTTCACTATCAAGACATTGGATGAGGGGCACAGCCAATTGGATGTTTAGATTGTTTGTAGTAGGTCGCAACCACTTAGCTCTTTAGGGGTCTTTCGATTAGTTGAGGGGTGGCTGCGTGGGGCCATAGCCACGATAAGAAAAGAGACAGACCAAATAGAATATCTGTATTGTAGGCCTAACAGGGCAGTCCTTTACAGAAATAGAAAATCCCCGACTGAGTTCCGTACAAGGTAGACCTTGTTAAGCGAGATTCAGGGAGTAGACAGAACGATTACGTATAGTCCTCAAGGTACGCACTGGGTGGTACATTGTGGATGTCCGAGCATTAGTATAGACTAGTGCGGACGCAGAATTACGTTTTCATAGTAGACGATAGAACATCTGTCTTGTAGGCCTTATGAGGCAGTCCTTTATAGATGTAGTCACAGAATGCCATAGTAGCAAGACGATGGAGTCCTTTGCAAGGAGGATACGTAAGGTACTATGGATAGTATCTTGGACCAATGCGGTCAAGGGGCTTATAGCTATATATATATATCAGTTATTAGGTTTTAATCTACTAGGAAGTAGATGGGAACGATTCACGCACTGAGGCGAGAGTATTATAAACCCAATAAACCTAATATAACGGTAAATGGAAATAAAATGGTCTATGTAGAATTATGCTTAGAAGTGTATAATTTGTCCATTCACCAGAACATTAGTTCTAACCTCCTCCTCATAACATCCTACAGGTTAGGTAGATGGCAGAGACTTTCCAGCTTTGAGACACTTGTTTAGAAAGTTTTATTTTATTGGTGAGTATTTACTTACTATTATATTTTAGTCAGTTCCGCTGTAAGATATTTATCTGAGCTCTAATATATTTATCTTTGCCTATTTTGCAGGATACCAGATACCCAACTTGGGTTTCAATGGGCTTGGATTTTAGCATTTTTGCGAAAAATCCGGACTTACTGGGATTCAGGTTGTTACAATCTTGGTTTAGTAAGAAACAAAATTATGTTTCACTTTCGACGTGTGCAGCAGAATATATCTCTGTCGCTTTGGCATGTGCTCAAGTAATCTACATGCAGCAAACACTAAAGATTTTGGAATAAACCTTTCTAAATCAACAATTTTTTATGATAATACAAGTCTGATAAACTTATCAAAAAATCCAATAAATCATTCTAGAACTAAACACATTGATATTATACATCATTTTCTTCGAGATAATATAGAAAAAGGAAATATATCATTAGATTTTGTACCTTCAGAAAATCAGATAGCTGATATATTTACTAAACCATTAAATGAAAATATTTTTATTAAATTATACCGAGAATTAGGTATTATGTCATTGCATGATTTATAATTAATTTCTTTTTAACATAAAATTTTGTCTAGAAATTTATGAAATATTTTACAAAAAAAGGGAGCTACTGGTACTCAAATTGAGGTCTGTAGTGAGGAAGTTATATGTTATTCCAGTGTGCTATGATGTTTCTTGTTTTAACACCATACTTCACCTCAAAATGCTTGTCTGACCATTATTTCTCAGGTTTCCTACCTCTCATTTTTTCTTGGTTTAGGTTTTTCAATCGTTCTATACCTCACCTTACATAAACCTGAAAATAGTGTTTGTAAACAATATATAAAGGTTTCATTTCTCATTTGCCAACTCACCTTTTTCAACTATCTCTCAAAATTCTAAACTTTTAGCTCAACAATTTTTCACTCGTACACCATCTTCACAATGTCTTCTCAAGAAGGATCTAACCAATCGTCTATAGTTTTCAGCACTCTAACCTCTGAATCATCACACAATTCTAACAACTCAACTCCAGTGTATATCCCAGTCAAGATTACGCCATCACAAAAACATCACACTGGGTATACGCCATAAGGGAAACGAGTTAGACGTACCTTAGGCTTTGGCTCTCCATCCACCAACAAAAGATTGATGATATACACCATTATCAACGAGAAACTTTAGAACTACAATGCGAAATGTACTATGAGCAAAAAGTGAATGTTAAATGCTTGAGCTTCCTTGAACAATTCACTTTGAAGATTTGCGGATCATCCTCAAAGTAATGCGTGCATCAACCATCACTGCAATGTCCTCAAGTGCCACCAAACTCTTGGGAACGAAGCCCTCAACTTCCTCGGGTGTCGGCAAACTCCTGGGAACGTAGTAATGTACGGTCATCTATCCGTCCATTACAAGAAATTACAAAGGTTGAACCACATTCGGATGATTCAAAATCTTACAAAAATTAAGCCTTCTTGTATATTGTGTTATATTAAAAATGTGTATGTTGTATGTTTTTCTAATTAATAAGAATATAATTTTGTTTTACAAATATATTAAAATTGAAAAACTAATAAGTATATATATATATATATATATATATATATATATTAATTAGTTTCGGTTTAAAAAACCCTTAAATAAAGCCAACTACACAAATATACATAGTTTCAGTCGACTGAACTTGGAAAACCAGTCGACTGAATATTCATCTGGAAATTCTTTTTCACTTCAGATTCAGTAGGCTGAATCAATCACAGTCGACTGAAATCACATGCTTTTCAACTATAAACACGTGGCCAAAACTTTCCTGCATATCAGTCGACTGAATATTCATCTGGAAATTCTTTTTCACTTCAGATTCAGTCGGCTGAATCAATCACAGTCGACTGAAATCACATGCTTTTCAACTATAAACATGCGGCCAAAACTTTCCTGCATATCAGTCGACTGAATTATGATTGCAGTCGACTGAATCTTCATATATAGTACAAATTACTTCAGCAACTAGTCGACTTATACTACGAAAACAGTCGACTGAATTACCCAAATTTGAACTGAGAAGATGCGGGTTTGATTTTCCTGCATATCAGTCGACTGCTATCTTCATTCCAGTCGACTAATTCCTATAAATTTTGTTTTTTTAAAACCTACCTACACACTTCCCTAAACACCTTTTCACCAACCCTATATAACTATCTCTTCTTTTTTATTAAACCTGTACTTCTTTCAGCAAACAAAACCCTAGCTACCATTTTTCAAATCAATCTTTTTACCTCCAAATCTAAGTAATTCAATGGCCCCAAGAACCAAAAGAGCGCGCGAATCCTCCGCCGGGCCTTCGGAAAGCCAAATCCGATCTTGGCCCCATAATGAAACTGCAATCACAAGATTCAATGCTATGTAAAGCTCAAGAATTTTTGATGCCTCCTTTGTGAAGCTCCCCGATTTCAACGGCTATGCCATTCGCGAGATTGTTGAAGCTAGTGGGATCGATAGCTTAATTGGGTATGATGCCAACAGTGTTAAGATATATCTCTTTATCACTAAATTATTCTTTGCAAATATGAACTTGGACCACTAAGATCCAAGAAATAAAGATGATTGTATATGGACGTTAGTTTGCGGTGTCAGGATCTACCTTCCACTTCAACGACTTGTTCATATCCTTCGCCGTCCATCCAAAGTTTCAGATATCGACGATGTAGAATTCAATATATACAATCGAGATGAGGTCTCCCATCAATTTTTATCCAGTGACTTGACAATTCTCAAATCCATAACCTTACGACCAAAGGCATATATTCTACATCGCGCTCTTATTAGATCTTTTTAACCTCGTACCGGGAGTTACGAGAAAGTATATAAGAGAGACTTTCAAGCTCTCTATGCAATTTACTCTTCTCAAAGGATAAATTGGGCTAAAGTCATCTTGGATGAGTTCCTCACCATTAATCATAAGCGGAGCTATAAGAACATTTTCTACGGAGCTTATAGAATGCTTATTCTTATGAATTTTGGAGTCACCTTACCCGATGCTGACTTCATCACTATTGACGAACTTAATTCCAAGACTTTAAGTCTTATGAACCTTCCCATACGCCCACAACCTCAAGAAACCATAAGTTTTCAACAATGGGCGGCCAATAGAGACCAAGGAATTCCACAACCTTGAGATATGCACATTGCCTCTTCCTCAACACAACCTCCCCCGCAAGTGGAAGAAGAAGAAGACGATGAAATCCAAGAGTTTCATGGTGATTTCAATCCGAAGC
The DNA here is from genome assembly GCA_030737815.1 of Allium fistulosum. NCBI lineage: Eukaryota > Viridiplantae > Streptophyta > Magnoliopsida > Asparagales > Amaryllidaceae > Allium > Allium fistulosum. The sequence goes on from CM060901.1 coordinate 1,032,759,178, forward strand.
AAGCACTTGTCACACTCTACCGCAACCAAAGCAAGCTTGGACGATGATTGGTCACCATAAAAAAGAATGTTGTCAAGACCAGTAAGAAGCTTGATTCCATCAGAGGCTTCTTAAACAAGATATGGGAGAAGATATCATGTACCGGCTCTACTTCTACAGGTATTATCGAGGATCCCGCTCCCTTCACATGGTCCACGTCCGAAGAGGAAGAAGAAGAAGAAGAGGAAGGATCGGAAAGTGAGGACGTTTAGATTTTTTATCTTAGCTTATGCCCATCTTATTTTTAAGACATTATTTCATGTTGTTTGATGTTATTTTGTTACACTACTCGTGTTATCTATAATGTTGTTGTTTTAGTATTTTGAAACATGCTTATCTGTGATGATAATTTTATTTTTCCTCCAACTTATCTTTGATGTTTTTATGCTTATATATATTTCTCATGCTATCTATTTATTCCTTTTTGTCGATGACAAAGGGGGAAAATTTGTTTAATAGGGGAGTAAATCATTTAAGGGGAGTAAATCTCTCTTATAATTTGTTTTATAAACACTTACATAGTTGTCATCATCAAAAAGGAGGAGAATGTTAGAATCTTCTATTTTGATGTTTTGATCATGACAACTACATAAGTAAATATTATGTAAAATAACCATATTTGCAGGAGAAGATGCTATTCTACTCGACAATAGATTGCAGACCCAGAAATCAGAGAGAAGTTTCAATATTATTAATGGTTTGTCTATAGTCTAGTCCAGTAGTTGATTATTGTTAAAATCTCTCCTAGGTGGTATATGCATACACACAAGTATTTAAAATTGTTTTCAAATCATATACACATAAGTAATTGCATTTACTTCAAGTTCACGTTCACAAATTTTCAAAAGAACCTTTCATTATGGCAAAAACAATGCATTCAGTCGACTAAATTGGGGAGTTCGGTCGACTGAATACCTGTACACATGCATAGTACATTTGAAGGTTCAATCAACCGAACTACCCTATTTAGTCGACTGAATTGGATGTTTTATGAAAAATTCATTTTTGATTCGAAATTTTTAAATTTCAGTAGATTGAAATCTTTTGCTCAGTCGACTGAAAATGCATAATGGCTATTTTTTGAACGGTCACTTTCATTCAATGAACATAAACAAGCCTTGATTCAAGAGTTGTTTCCGTATCATTTGACCATAATTTTTCACGAATAATTGCAAACTTAAACTCTATATATATATCCTTTAATTCATTTGTTCTAATTACCTAATTTCTGATTTTATTCACGTATACTTATTATCTAATCATTCTGCCATTTGCGCTCAAATTCTAGTTCTAATCACTTGCTCATTCAAGCACAAATTTATTTGTGATTAAATTAACTTCCAATCTTCATGAACTACACTATATACCACAAAGGAGAATATTATACTAAGGGTGTACTCTAAAGACTTATCTATGCTATTAAAAAGGGCATAATAAGTCAAGAAAATTCTCTGTATTATTGAAGTCCTGTTTGGTTGCTCAGGCGGTAGAAGTCCTATTCAGCTGTCTAGGCGGTAGAAGTCCTGTTCCGTTGCTCAGGCGGTGTAATACCTATTTCTTCGGCTTAAGAGAGGGTTGATAGTTAAATTCCAGAAGGAGTCTGGAACTGGACGTAGAACGGGATTTCGAACCAGTATAAAAATCCCTGGTGTCATTTAATTTACTATTTATTTTTTATATTCATATTCCACACTAGTAGATAACTTAGTTAATATTCCATATTACGATTCTTAGCAGCACTTTCACACTCACACACACACACACACACACATATATATATATATTAAAATGAATTCTAACTTATATATAAATGTGTATATATGTTACATAATTGTGCATAATGTTTTCCGACAACTTTTATACATCGAAAAGTCGAAAATTCAAAAAACCGATTTTCGGTCATATTTTCTATTTTGTTTTGAACTAATTATTTTTGGAAACAAAATTTAAACTATTTTACCATCATTAGTTATTATTTCAAAGGATTTATTTGAGTTATAAAATTCATTAATTAATTATTAAAAATATATTTAAATATCCACACTTAAAGTGATCAAATTCTGGGTCGTTACACTTACTGTGTGTTCGTCTTATCAACTAGCTATAAGTTGGTTGCTTGTGTCCATGACTCTTTTAGATTATATGTTTACCTTTATAGAATACCAAGGTGACTTTGTTGCTTGTTATATGCTTATACCTCATCTATGCTAGTTGATATACTATGTTATATGCATGACTATATCACATATTATGAGAATATTATTTTCATGTTCTTACCTTTGTATTTAGATATAGTCTGACCCATTTATTGTTTATATAAGGGTCAGTTTGAGATTTTTCAAGTACAAGGCATAGCCACTTTGGACGTTGGACTTTTAAGGGGACAAGGATATATATTATATTGTATTTTGAGGAGCTTACTATGTTTATTTTCCTTTGGATTTCTCCTTATATTTGTTATTAATGATATGGCTATGAGTTGCATATTTTGTATTTGAGTATATTGTCGATGTGAGTCAAATACTTTATCATATTGACTCACTCTGTTATGTATATATATTGTCATGTATTGTATTTTCTATGTGATCTATGACTATATGTTCACTTATATATGTTGCATATTGTTCTATCCTGGTAAACCCACGTGTTTATTGCTTTGTGCCGATACTAGATATGTATATTGGTACGATACTTTAAGGAAAGAATACATATCGGTGTTAGCCTATGGTATACGTGTGGCCTCTTCTAATAAGCCTCATTCTCCATATTACTAGATAGTATTTTTTGGTAATACTCTTTAGTAGCATAGGTATAGAGGTAGGGCATTACAATGACATAAATAAAGTTCCCACCTAGATGCCAAGAAATAGTACATTTATAAATGTTTTAATTATATGCACCTACGTTTTTTCTCTTCGAGGTTGTGTGTGAAAAGCATAAGTTATGACACCATCTTAGACATACTCCTTTTGTTTTGAATAATACATGTTCAGGGCATGATCATTGTTTGCGTCAAAAAGGGCACAAACACCTAATAAATATTAGATGAGGAGAAAATTGAAGAAAGTTATATTAAAACGAGTAAAAAAACAATGCATACAAGATTTATAATGGTTCAGAAAATCGATACCTATGTCCATTTAGAGTTTCTAATGATTTTATTGCTAATTTTTAGGTATAGTTCTTATTGTTCGATACCACTCGATAGTCGATTGCAAGAGATATGAAATAGTATGCAAGGATCCCAAAATGTCTCCCTAAAATGAGACTTTACCCCTCTATTTATAGCTGTAGACTACCAGAAGACGCTCTCCCACGATCTCCATCACTTCTTCCACGTTCCAGCATCAACACCCAACTAAAAAACGTGGCCACACCATCAATAGCTCTGGATTGGTATCGATAAATAGGCATGAATCAGTACCAATCCATAAGACTTGCTTTTGGATCGGTTTGAACACTTGGTGATGAGGTGACTTATTGTTCGCTTTGTGTTTCTCATCTTGTGTGTGGTGCTTGTTTCTTGGTCAAAGTGATGGATCAGTGGTGGAATGAAGTTGCTAGTTTTGGGTATCGAGGAGATCAATAGAAAATAGCATGAGATCGATGGTCTGAAGCTTGAAGTGGGTTATTGGCATGCTGATTTATGAGCGTGGAAAGGTTGAGGTGAATTGGGCACAAGTCTATCTATTGGTACTGATCCATAGGGATGTATCAGCACTGATCCATCACTTGGTGATTTTTGGTCTTGGAATTTTTGAGGTAGCTTTCTTTTTGCCTTGTTATTCTAGTTGTGCTTGGTTTTTTAGGCTCTATAGTTTTCTCTACGGACTTCCTGCCTTAATAACTTTTGAGTTTGACTTGTTTAGTCCATCCAAATACTGCCTGATCAAAAGGTGGATAACACTTGCCCTCCAAAGTATGCCTTGTGAATGAAAGGTGTGCTTTGCCAAAGAATGAATGTTAAAGCCGATGGAATATCAGCAATCGGATCTTCCGGTTATCGGCCGATCAACCTATTGCGAATAATCCTGTTCCTTTGGATTCTCTTGTCAATGACGGGTCGTTCTAGATCTATTGCAGCCTAAGACTTTAGACTCTATCTAAGTGTAGTCTATACATCGTCATCATTCCGATTTCATTTGGAGTTATTACTCCACATATCAAAATCATCCCATATTCACTTAGGATTTTCCAGTTCTACTCTAATTACAAGGCGTTCAAATCCATTTATCAAATCTATACCTGTTTTAAGGCTTGATCTCTCCGGATCGTTTTATATTCAGTTTAGTGCACGATCTCTCTGGATTGTTTTATATTTAGTTTAATGTTTAAGTTAAGTGGACGATATCTTTGGATCGTTTATAGCTTAATTTGAGGGGATGATCTCATTGAATCGTTGATCAAATCAATGGCCATTCGAGGTCGATAATTAAATCCATGATCTCTTCGGATCATTAATTGAATTCGTGGTCGTTCAGCACCGACAGTTAAGACCCGATCTTTCCAACTTGCCCATTGAATCAATAGTCATTTAAGACCGATAGTTAGATCCATGATCTCTCTAGATTGTTAGTTAAAGTCATGGCCATTCAGGATCGATAAGTAAATCTATAGTCTTTTTGGATCATTAATCAAATCGACAGCCATTTGAGGTCAATAATCAAATCTGTAGTCTCTCCGGACCGTTAATCAAATCCATGGTCTCTCCGGACCCTTGCCGAAGCTAATCCGCTCACTCTTCGATGAGCGGAATCAACGACAAGCAAGCCCATTTGCTTACTCTCCGATGAGGGGAGTTACTTCTTTCACTTCGGTCCCTGCTTTTCGGTCTGGACTTAAAGCTATCAATACTGTACAAGTCCATCCGCTCGCTCTTCGTCGAGGGAACCTACACCCTGCACTCCAATCCTGTCTCTCCGAACGGAACTTAAAGCGATCAATATCAGCCATCACGTTCAAGTGGATAAAATAAAGCATTCATTTACAGGGTTCAAACTCAGACACTAAACCCACATCACAACATTCATCTAGGTATTACAGCCTTATATCCAACTTAGAGCACACCTAGTGATCGGTCAATATCCCATGCATGAGTAATTGGCTCAACTGCAATACCACTTTGTTTATTGGGAATAGAAAATGGGCAAAGTAGGGAAACCGAACCTGATTCCCTACCATCCCAATTAGGAGATGACTATCCTTGATCTTGATCCAACATCGTTTCCATTACTTGTGGATGATGGCTACTTCTGTTCTACTAACACAGCTTGACTTTTTGCATACTGTTGTAATTGACAATTCTTGACCTGTTCCTCGATCAGGTCACGCAAGTGCCTACAATAATTTGTGTTATGCCCATCTTGCTCATGGAATAGGAAGTATTTTCCGGACGTCCTCTCATGGTCCATGGGCTCTCTCCTTGCCGGCTTTTGGTAGGGGATATGTTTCCTGGTATCCAAGCAAATCGGTTCTAGGGTTTCATTTAAATCCGTATAAGAAGAGAATTTCAATTCCCTTCTTTGCCTCTTCGATCCTTCAAACCCATCATTCATCTTTCATTTTTCTTTGCCTTTGTTGGATCCTTCTCCGGGTGGTCCTCTGTTATCTACAACATTGATTTCTCCCTCTTCAACTTCAGCATCCTCCTGATGCAAATACCTTTCGGCTTCATGATAAAATTCTACAAGGTCAATCGGTGGATCTTGCTCTAAAGCAACCTTAAAATCTGTCTTACTAGTCACTAAAAAACCTACCACCATCAGAACCACCGATGGATCCGACCTATCTACCATGGCAGGCACTGCATTAAATCTCATCAAAAAACTCCTAAGGGACTCTTCGGCCCTCTGCTTCATACTCGATAACATCATAACATTCTTGGATCATGAAATGTGGACCCGGAACTACTTCATGAATCTGTTCACTAACTCGGCCCATGTGCTAATGGAACTATTCTCTGGCTATCTAAACCATTACGCTGCCAAATCTATCAAATATAAAGAAAAACACCATCCCATTACTTCTTCAGATGCGCCCAACACCTCCACATGTTGGATGTACCTCATCAAATGAGCGGTAGGATCCATCTTTCCATCATACCTTTTCAATGTTGGTAATTTGAAATCAGGCAGATTGCTAGCATACCGAATGTTTGGAGTGAATGGACTAATGTTCATGTCTTCCAGGTTTTGGTTGGGAAGTCCACCTCTAATCGCACATCTCACAATCTTGGTTATTCTGTCATCGTTATTCAAAGGAATTCTCAAATTAGCATTCTCAGCTTGCCCCCTATTTCCATGAGGGAACTCTGACACGTACTCCTTTGGCCATGCATCCATATTCTGACTCACGTTAAAACACTCGGCTACATTCCTTAGATATGGTCCATCTCTTCCTAAGTCAACCTGGGCATGCCCTCCGAGTTCTTGGGGATCAGTACCGAACTATCCTTGGGGTTCGATACTGATCCGTACAACTCCTTTGAGGGCGTCCCAGGTTGTTCCATTCTGCTTCCATGTGCCTGCGATCCGGCTTTAGGCCTTCAATTATGGTTTGCAGCAACTCCAGCTGTTCTTGTTTGTCCTATCCTTCTAAAGGAATTTTCCATCATCTCCTCCTAGCAGGCTATCATCTTCTCCTACATTCCATTCATCATAGTTTCCATCTCATTCCTGGTTATATAAATGGAAGGGATGTTGGCTCCTAAGGACGCCTCCTGGCTGCCCCTTGTTGGTTTCCTCCGGCGGTAGTCTTTCTAGTAGATTATCTTGTCATCTTGAACTTTTTCAAATCTCAAATTGGTGAACTCAAGTGTTTTCTCAGTGAAAGCACCAAAATGTTTGCGTCAAAAATGGTACAAACACCCAATAGATATTAAAAAAGGAGAAAATTGAAGAAAAGTAAATTAGAATAAGTAAAAAATAATGAATACAAGATATATAATGGTTCAGCCAATCGATAGCTATGTCCACTTAGAGTTTCGAATGATTTTACTATTTTTTTAGGTAGAGTTCTTATAGTTTAGTACCACTCGATGGCCGACAATAAGAGATATGAAAAAGTATTCAAGGATGCTAAGAAGTCCCCTAAAATGAGCCTCTACCCCTCTATTTATGGCTGTAGACCACTTGAATATGCTCTTACACGATCTCCCTCACTTCTACCATGTTCCAACATCAACTCCTCACTAACAAACATGCCCATATCATCAACATCTATGGATCGGTTCCAAACATAGGTATGGATCGGCAATGATCCATAAGGCTTTCTTTTGGATTGGTTTGAACTCTTTATGATGAAATGACTTACTGTTAGCTCTGTGTTTCTCATCTTTTTTGTGGTGCTTGTTTCTTTGTTAATGTAATGCATCTATGGTGGAATGAAGTTGCTAGTTTTGGGTATCGAGGAGATCGATAGCAAATAACATGAGATCAATGGTCTGAAGCTTGAAGAGGGTTATTGGCATGATGATTGATGGGCATCGAAAGTTTGAGGTGAATTGGTCATAAGTCCATCGATCGGTACCGATCCATCACTTGATGATTTTTGGTCTTGGAATATTTGTGGTAGCTTTCTTTTTTTTCAAGTTATTCTAGTTGTGCCTACCTTTGATAACTTTCGGGCTTCCTACCTTGATAACTTTCGAGTTTGACTTGTTTAATCAATCCAAATACTGCCTGGTCAAAAGACAGGATAACAATCATTATAATGAATCACATTACAGTCCCAAACAAAAGACTCCATATGATAATTGTTCTACTTTTGTTGTTGCTTTCAATATTGTGTGCTTAGCCTCAGTCATTTCTTGAAACCTTGACAAAAGAATGAATGTAACACTTTGCAATTTCTATTCAATGAGACCAACCAAACTAGGCTTTAAGTTATTAATATGATTATAAACATCACATCTTATGGTTGGGGAATTAAACCCCTTTACATTCCATATAGGGAAAGTCATATTATTTTGATGAAGGGGCATCCTTAGTTTAAGAGCCACTAAGGGGTTCACTTTGTTTCCCTTGCTTATTCTGGCTTTTTCTTTGATCTGAGTAACTAAATCAGACTATTTAGGGTTGTAAAAAGCCCATTTTGCATAGTGGCCTTAAACGAAATTCTCCTCTTCTTGCTTGTCTCTTACGATCTACTTTTGGCTATTTAGGGTTTATGTATGAGTATTTGCATTACTATTAATCACTTTTTCTTCTTTGGCTGTAGGAATTTCTGAGACTGTAATACGGGAAGAGCTGTCAACAATGTTTTCTGATCCGACCAAGCGATTTGACTTTTGGGATTTTTGACACTAGCCTTCTTCTTTTCCTGTGTCGAGTCTTGCCAAAATTTGCTATTAATTTCCCACTCGTTAACAGCTTTTCTAAAGTGGTTTGTGTGCATTCATTGCTTGTATCTATGAATTTTGCATTATAGATTTGATATTGTACTAATTGGGACATTATGTCCATATGGACCTGACTATTTATTTGTTGACTAGTCCGAGCTAGGTCACTTGATGAGCATGACCATGACTAAAGTGAATCGAATTAGTTCCTTGAGTATGTAATAATATGTACTTTGTGTTCATAGAACCGTGATTATTAGTTTGCTGCGCTGTCTGGACGTGATATTTAAGTTAAATGATTCTAAACAAATGCATCTGAATTGGCTGCCTCATTTGTTTGATGAATTTCAGTATTATTATCTATTTTCTTTGAATTATTATCTGAACTAGTATTAGTTCTATGCTTTGGAACCCATAATTGTGCAAAGCTACAATATTTTTCTCCATTTTCAAAACAATCATAATTTTTCACTTATATGGCTTTCATTCATAATGAACATCCTACCAAAAGAGATTATCATTTTCATCTAAAATTGGAACTTCTTTTTGAAGTTAAAATCTGATTTAATTTATATTAAAACTCGAAATAAAATACGAATCACCCCACTCGTCACGATCCATTTTAATTGGGTTACCAATCAAAGAAGCAAAACTACCAATTCCCTCTTCCGACCAATAAACAATGTCAAGTCTAAAAAAACAAACCCAAATAGGAATAGTTTGAAGAAACTCTTTAGCCAATTTCATTCCAGAAACCCATTTCGCATCATAATTAGCCTCTTACCATTAAAGTGTTGACCACCAGCTAGAATGACATCGCAATCTTCTTTTTCTCAAACTTAACTATATAAAAACCATTATCCTTTGAATATATTTGAAAATCCCCAAAAGGTTTCCATACTTTATGAATATAAGCTTTAAAATAATGATAATAAGGCTTAAGTCCTATCATATATAGCACAATAGCATTATCATATTTTTTCCTTGTTTTTCAACAAGTTGCTTTGTTATTTTTGCATAGTTAATATTATTAAAAACATAGGGAGAGTAAAAGGACATAGGAGAGCAAGATACCACTTTAGATTTTGCAAGTGACAAAGAAGGGATCACACTCATTTCTGATGTTAAAACGAGTCTGGCTATAAGGGTTAATTTTGAAACCTTATGACTTTAGTTTTGGAATAATATTTTTTTTTTCAAATTTGATTCACAATGGATATGGTTTTATTTTAAATAATAATTTATGAATAATCATCATGATAATATAACATTTCGTTTTGGTACTTTTAACAATGACATTTATGTTCTTAATAATAGAAATAAGTTGGCTTTAAAAAATACTTATAAACGAAAATCAAATAAAATTATAATAATTCTCTTTGGCACTATAGGGTAGGTCACATTATTGAGGCTAATGTATACGTTACAAAATAGAGGATATCTTTCCCAATATTAAAATCATTCGATATTTGTGAATCATGTCACAAAGGTAAATTTTCCGGCCATCCATATAGTGGGAGAAATGAGAAGTTTACTGAAATCTAAAGATTGACACACACACACAGATGTGTGTGTGTGGTGTGTGTGTGCACACGTGCGCGCGCGCCCGCAAGTGCATTTCGATATCTATTACCAAAGATAGTGTTGTCTACTCCATTATGGTCAGTAATAATTTATCTGAATAAGGGTATGCATATCATACATGACACAAATATGAAGTGCATGACAAGTTCGTAAGATATAAAATAAAAGTACGTAGAAAATAAAACATGCGAAAGAAACAAAATTCTCCAATCAAATTGAGGGAAGGTAAGTACTTTATTTTAAACACCAAACGTTCCTAAAAGGGAATGATATTCTCTCAAAAGGAACTCCTTCTTATACTCTACAATACAATACTTAGAAAAGAAAATAGCACACTGTTAGTCATGGTTCATTTCATGATGAGAGAGACCGAGTTACCTCTACATTTTTGGGTATATGAACTTAAGACTGAAGTGCATATGTTAAATTTGGTTTCGTTGAAAGCAAGTCATATAGCTTTAAATGGATATAAAATGGGAAGAACCCCATCTTAAGTTTCAAAGAAAATGGGGTTGTTCATCTTATGTATATGATGTAAGTTCTAGTAAACTTGAGGTAAGATCGACTTTGTGTAATCTTATAGGTTTTCCTAAGAATTCTCATGGATACCTATTCCACCACACTGATGTACAAAAGGTGATTTTTTTTCTTTAAGAAATTCCACCTTCATAAAGAAGGAATTCTTAACTAGAGAAATTAGTGCTAGTTTGATAGAACTGTATGAGATTGAAGATTCAAATATGGAAACAGATTAGATACACAACTTTAATCCATGCTGCCTCAAGAGACATTACCTACTAGAAGGTCGGGTAGGGAATTTCATGCTTGAAAATATACTATGAGTTTCTTATCAAAAGTGAGAAGGAGGATTGCATTGCCCATGATGATGATCTTTTCAACTACCGATAAGCTATGAAGAATAAAGACATTGCGGTATGACTTGATGCTTTTGTTGGATCAACTGCATTATGTAGTAGTGTAACGTGGGCAATTTCAAAAAATGTTATCATTAAAATTACACAAGACCATCTTCCATGTTATTATGAATAATATCGTTTGATATTGGTCATAACCGATATATTTTAGAGATTTGTTTCTAAGGTTTGGATTAAAAATATTTATTTATGAGTAGTATTTTAATTTCATTGTATCATGAACATCATATGTTCAATGCTACAAGGGAGATGCATATATGTATACATTACACAATGTTTATAAGTGATTCATACAGACACACATACATACATACACGCAGATGCTTATTAGGGTATATATATAATGTATATTATAATACTAAATTCGACCTATTAATAATTATAACAAATTTTTATTTTATATTTAAATAACATAAGATAAATTACATGCACATCCAAAATTAGTTCAGCCCTATCTAAACATTTAAATTCAAACAATCCTTATTATTTCATAGCTAACTAATAGGTTTATATTTTTGAAGTAATTAGATAGTTAAAATACATATTAATAATAATTAATTTTCTAATGAATATAAATATAAATACATATCTTTTTTAATACTCATATTTTTGGAAACATTAACTTGTCTAAATTAGTTTTTATTAAAATTATTATTATTTTATAATAATTAAAAAAATGTAAATTATTTAAAATTGAATTCAAGAAAAATAAGTTAAAGAGAAAAATCTGAAACCTAAATTTTTAAATAATTTGTATAATTATAATTTATACATATAAAATAGAATTATATAAATATTTATAAGTAATTTTTTTTAAACAAACCAAATTAAAAGGAAAACTAAATAATATATGTTTATATTTTAAAATCTTAATTTAATATTTTTAATATGATGAAAAATATTAAAAATATACCAAAATATTTCTATGTATATGCATATATAATTATTTTTATATGTTAATTTGAATCTCAAGATGGCCTAGGCATTGCCAGTTTGAAAGATTTAAATTCTACTTTGTGATGTAAATGGGTTTGGAAATTTATAGATAACGGTAAGACTACATGGAAAGAAATAATTTCTAATGTGTATTATAATGGATCATACAGTACTCTTTATTCAATAGGAAATCATGTTCCATATTTTTGGAAAGACGTTTCAAATCTATCCAATATCTTCAAATTAAGGATAAAAAAAATTTCTTATTGGCATGAGTTTTGGATAACTTCCATTTATCTGTATTAGAAACTCCCTAGTTATTTGCTATCTCGAATAAAAAATATGATCTTGTTAGAATCTCTACATACAGAATGAAATTTGTAAATGGAATCTTACTTTCAATGATACTATTGAAGGAACACCTTAAAAAAATTTAAATTTTAATTAAATTCTTGAGTATACAGTTGTTGATTTTCAGTAAGACTTCATAGTTTGGTGTTAGAGTGGTAATAAATGTTACACACCCAAATCGATGTACAATTTTCTCAACTTTACTAGCATTATTTCAAATCACTTTAAAGAACTATGGAAAGAGCATGATCTCCAAAAAAATAAAATCTTTATATGGATTTTATTAAATTGTAAATTAAAAACAATCGAATATCTTTGGATTAAAAGTATTATCTTTGATAATTCGTTCTCCTTTTGTAACTCCTCCTCCAAAACGATAAATCATTTATTCTTCGAGTGTAATGACCTGACCTTTCGACCCTCGAATGTCGACACTAATACATTCACGGTATTCATGTGTTAGCAATACCCCAAGCAATGCTCCTACTCTGTTTTTAGCAATTTAGGATGTCGAGGTCACGTTCGGCATCTTCCACACGAGTCTTCATCAGTCGAACAAAACACCGATCCATGATTAGATCCTCCCATCCCGAATAGATGTTAAAAGCACACATGGGTTCCCATATATCAATATATCTTAGAATCATACAAGGATTCTCATATCCTGAATAGATCACGAACATTTCCATGTGTTCGAGCATCTTAAATAGATCTCGAATCTCCACATAGATTACCTTTCTACAACCGCGTCCAAAACATAGAACCCATATACTATTTTGAACTGGTGTTCGGTGATCTGAGCACTTACCAATCCAGGACTCTTCAAAACCAATCGATGAATTTTTGGTAAGCTCAATTCTAATTCTTTCAGAAGTACCCGAAAGCTAGAGACGTTTTGTACCAATACTCCTCCCCGGGGGTTCTTATTGGTATAAAATCGCGAAGCATTTCGATAACTTCCTAAGTTAATATTATGTCAAGTTCGATAATTGTAAAATCGATTATCTAATCAAAACAAATGCTTACACAAATCACGATTCGTACACTTAACTCGTTTTCAACATTCCAGCTTAACTATTCCTCGTCCAAGAGCGAAGCCTGGTAAGTTTGAGCACTGGTTGCTCCAAGCCTTTCCTAGACACATTAGCCTTGAACCTCACAAATAGATAAGCTACCCCGTCAACATTTAGTGTTAAGTATAGTAGTAATGCTTTCCATAGACAATAAAGAATCAACTCGATTAACATGTTTCCGACATTTTCCACTTACCCATTCCTCGGTTAAGACGAAAGCTCGGTAGATTAGAGCTCTATTGCTCCGTCCCAACTCGATATCATTCTTAACTCTCACAAATAGATAAGATTACTTCGTCGGCTTATAACTGTTAAGCATAGTTAATTACTTTTTTAATAATTAATTAAACAATCAACTATTTGGCCATTTAACAATTCTAACCCCTTTTCGAAAACATTTAAATTACTTGGAAATACTTATAATAGGTTTTAAAACATTTATCCAAAATATTACTTAAAAATAACATGTTCGAAAAATCAACAAAATTTGGAAAAAGAACAGATTTTATTCTAAAATTCCTCTCTTTAAAAATTCATAAATATTTCAAACTACTTTTAAAATACTAAGCGGAACGGGTTTCCCCTCACTAATATCCTTTTAAAACATATCTTTTGCAAACCTTTATCCTGCAACCAAAACTGGTTAAAACTGTAAAGCATTATCATGTAAACATACATATCAGGTAACAAATGAACTATCTGTCCGAACACTATAGATTTGTTTAGCTAACAACTAACCTTTGGCTGACTCGGGCCTACCAGACAATATAATCAAAATAATCTAACACCTATTAGACACTCCTCTTCTGGACGGTCTGTCCTTAACTATATGTTAAATACGCCTCTTCTGGACGGTCTATCCCTAACTTAACATCTCACAGGGTCACCAGATCCTAATGGTTTTGCGAGCTCAAAAATAACATATCTGTATACAATATATATTCCCTTCTGTATGTAATCATAATTTTAGTCTTACCTGTGACAAAGCCCTACACATAAGAATTTTGGACTAAATTAGCTGGGGCTAATAGCTAACGTATAGGGCACGACCCTATACCAGTCCCATTTGGTATTCTAATATCTGAGTCATCTTAGTTAGGGTAATTTTCCCAAAATTTTCCTTAACAACCTTTTCATCTCAAATTGATTTAAAACCTTTTAAACCAAACTTAAACAAGGAAAATACATATACTCCTTGCTTTACTCAAAATCACCTTGCCATGTTATACATACTTTACTTAAATCTTTGTTGATGAAAACATTTAAACCTTTGAAAGTACCCCTTCTGAATCCATTGAAAGTACTCTTTCGAAACCAAGTAAAACCCTTCTTTCACCTAGGCCGAAAGGCCAAAACAATCCTATCGAAACCATTCAAAACCTTCCTTTCGAAAACATTGAAAAACCGTTCCTTCGAAAGCATTAAAACCTTAGACTTCATATCTTTAAAACCTTTAAGCATTGTCTTTCGAATACATTGGAAAACCTTTCCTTTCAAACCTTCTGAAACCATTAGGGAACCACCCCTTTAAAACCATTCTTTAAAACCCTTCGAAAGCATCAAAACCTTTGTAAAGGACAAACCTTTCGAAAGCATTTGGGTTCAATTTAAAACATGTGGAAACACCTTTCAAAACCATTTAAAATTAACACTTTCGAAACCTTTGGGTTCTACCTTCAACAGAGAAAAAGGGTCAAAAAACATTTAAGTCGAAAGCACTCTTTCGAAAGCATTTCCTGAGCAAAGAAGTGATGGTGTCAAAACCAACCTTCCGAAAGCATTGGCGAAGTGGTTAAGTTTTAAAAACAAAGTATACCTTCCGAAACCATTGACATCGAAAGGTAGAAAAGCGGAAGCTAGGGGTTTCGACCTCTTCAAAAGCATTTACTTAAAACAAAAGGCACAACTCATTCAAAACCTTTCTTTTAAAACATTTGACTCAGCCAAAAGCCAACCAAGTCGAAAGTATACCCTTCGAAAGCAAATCAGGCGCATTTTTAGTTAAAAGCAAAGACACGCTTCGACCCTTTCGGAACCCATAGCTTCGACCCAGTACCTTTCGCCTTAGTCCAATTTGCTACGTAACAATTACTTGACATCAAGCGAATTGGTTTCGATGGCAATGAAGGCGGAAGTACGTGGTCTGAACCCCTGGTGCCGAAAGTAGTGAAACATGCCAAAAGCGTGTAAAAACTAAATTTTACTTTAAAAAGAATTTCTTTTCAACTAACCTGCCTTGTTTGTTAAAATATTATTGGTTGTTAACATTCTTTTCTAAAAGTACTGCCAATATTTCAGAAATAAACAATTTAATTTATTTATAAAATACCCCTTTCTCCTCTTATAAATATATAGAACATTTAAGTCGCATACCTTAAATAATTTTACATATTCAACAAAACACTTAGGAAAATTCTACAAAAAATCAAGAAAATTATTTTTAGTATGTTTTCTAACATATATTAATTCCAGACCCAGAATATTAATTGTTTAGCCGTAAATAATTTAAAACCCAAATAATCATTTTCCTTACTATAAAATTAATATAAAATCCACATTAATTCAGAAAATTATGAAAATTGAAACCCACCTCTAAAATATCATTTTTGATCTAAATCTAAAATTGCAAGGCATTTGGATGTCATTATATAGGGTTTTCACATTAAAACATATTAAAAAACCTATATAAATAAGCATAAATCATCAACAAGCATATATAAACATTTCATCATTCAAATACATGGCATAATCATGCAAAATACTTCGGATTCATCTTAAAACTAAAAATAATTAGAAAAATGAGATGTAGTCATTATTCAGCTTAGCTTTGAGATTAAAGAGTTTGAGATCTGAATGGATTTAAGTTGATTAAGCTTCCCCTTGATTCTTTTATCTTCCTCTAGTTGCTTCTAATAGTGGCCGACCTCTTTGTTTAATTTCCAAATGATTTGAATGGGAGGATACACGGCTAAGGGTTTAGGGTATTAGACTGCTGATTTTCCTATTTTGCCCTCACCTATTATACTTAACCATTTTATTTTAGTTCATTTTTTATCAAGGCACGACTACCCCTTATTAATTACAAATCTCAATCCTCTAATCATCACATTATTTTATTTAATTTAGCTAATTAAATATCCTAAATAATGTTACTAAAAATATGGGGTGTTACAATCTCCCCTCTTTAAAGAATTTCATCTTCGAAATTATGATAAGGTACACAACAAATCAAACATAAAGGTAAAACATACCATCAAAGAAATCAAGATAAGCGTCTCTAATCCTGCTCTCAATCTCCCAAGTGCAGTCTCTCTCATCGTCGCTCCACTGGACTTTAACTAATTAGACTGTCTTGTTCCTTAGCCTTTTCTCATCACTCGCGAATATACGAATTGGCTTCCTAATTATAGTCAAGTCCGCTTCTACTACTAAATCCTCTAACACTGTCGGTGTTATAGTAGTCTATGGGTCTCTAACACACTTCCTTGGATGAGAAACATGGAAAACATCATGGACTTCTACCAAACTATTTAGTAACTCTACTCTATATGCGAGTTTCCTGATCCTCTCTTCAATAGGAAATGGTCCTACAAATCTCGGGGCCAACTTCCCTGATTTCCCGAATCTAATCACACCCTTCATTGGCGATACCTTAACAAAAAAATGATCTCCAACTGAGAACTCTAAGTCTTTTCATCTTCTGTCTGCATAACTCTTCTGCCTAGACCAAGCTTTCTTCATTCTAGTTCAAATCAACTCAATCTTCTCTGCAGCTTCTCTAACTAAATCTGGACCAAGAACCAACCTATCCCTGGTCTCTAACCACCAAACGGGAGATTTGTGTGGCCTTCCATACAAAGCTTTAAACGGTGCCATACCTATATTAGTTTGATAACTGTTGTTATATGAAAACTCAACTAAATGTAGATGGTCTTCCCATGATCCTCCAAAATCTAACACACAAGCTCTTAACAAATCCTCTAAGACTTTGTTAACGCTTTTGGTTTTCCCATCGGTCTGTGGATGGTAAGCGGTACTCATCTTGAGCTTGGTTTCTAAAATCTCCTGTAGACTCTTCCAGAACTCACTAGTGAAGAAGGAATCTCTATCACTTACTATACTACTAGGAATTCCATAAAGTCTAACTATATTCTTCATATATAACTTAGCCAAAACAGGTGTCGTCCTAGTGGACTTAACTGGAATGAAATGGGAACTCTTGATCAATCTATCCACTACGACCCATATACTTTCATTTTCTCTACTAGACCTTAGCAACCCGTCCATAAAATCCATAGAAATAGAATCCCACTTCCATACTGAAATTTACAATGGCTGAAGCAACCCACTTGGCTTTTGATGTTCGGCTTTCACCTGTTGACAGTTCAAACACTACTTCACCCTCAAGCCTACGTCCCTCTTCATACCTTTCCATAAGAAACTCCGCTTCATGTCTTGATACATCTTAGTTCCTCCTAGATGAATAGTGAACTACGAACGATGGCATTCCTCCAAAACTTCCTTCCTTATGTCTCCCACATTCGGAACACACAACCTACCTTTCTTTCTCAACCACCCATTCTGGTCAAGACTAAAATCCTTTAAGTCATTGCTCTCCATTCCATCACTTAACTTCTTGATTCGTTCAACTAACAATGGATCCTCTCCTTGCTTAGAAGCAACATTTTCGATCATAACTGGTCGAACTTCTAAACATGAAAACATAGCAGACCCTCTACTAGACCTAGCTTCAGATCTCCACTTCACTCTACATGTCGACAATGGTTCCAAATCTTTCCATTCCGTTATCATTGCCAACACTGCATTTTGATGCTTTCTGCTATGCGTATCTGCAAAACCATATTACGTTTCCCTGGTGTGTATTTAATTCCAAAATCATAAGACACAATAAACTCTAACCATCTCTGCTGTCTCATGTTCAGCTTCTTTGAGAGAACAAGTACTTCAAAGACCGATGATCCGTATAAAGCTCATATCTGTCTCCCAAAAGGTAATGTCTCCACACCTTCAATGCAATAATCACCACAGCTAATTCCAAATCATGCGTTGGATATCTAACTTCGTGTGGTCTAAGCTGTCGAGAAGCATATGCAATCACTTTACTTCTCTGCATCAATACAGCTCCTAATCTAGTTCCACACGCATCTGTATAAACTACCAAATCTTGGTTCCCTTCCGGAATAATTAATATAGGTGCATGGGTCAATAAGTGTTTCAAGCTCTGGAATGCTTCCTCACACTTATCGATCCACACAAACTTCACATCCTTTTGCGTTAGCTTGGTCATTGGTGCTGTTATCCGCGAAAAATCCTTTATAAACCTCCGATAATATCCAGCCAATTCCATAAAAATCTTTATCTCGGTCACTGTCTCGGGTCTCTTCCAATTATTCACCGCTTCAATCTTAGTCGGATCTACAGACAACCCTTTCTCTGAGGATACATGACCTAGAAACTTCACTTCCTTCTTCCAGAAATGACACTTCGAAAACTTCGCCTTCAGTCAATTCTGCTTCAGCATCTCAAGCACAATTCTAAGATGGACTTCATGCTCCCTTTCATCCTTAGAGTATACCAAAATATCATCTATGAAAAACAACATTAACCTATCCAAGTGCTCCTGGAAAATTCGGTTCATCAAATCCACAAAGAATGCCGGTGCATTAGTTAGTCCGAACGGAATCACTTACCATTCGTACGATCCATATCTGGTTCTAAACGCCGTCGAAGGAATACTATCCTCTGCTAGTCTAAGCTGATGGAAACATGTTGCTAAATCCAACTGAGAAAATACCTTAGCTCCACTCAACTGATCGAATGAATCATCAATTCTAGGAAACGGATATCGATTCTTTATCATCTTCTCGTTCAACTTACGATAATCGATACATAATATTAATGATCCGTCCAGCTTCTTAGCAAACACTACGGCTGCTCCTCAAGGTGAACTACTAAGTCTAATAAAACTCTTGCCTTCCAAATCCACCAACTGCACCTTTAGCTCCCTCATCTCGATAGGCGTCATCCTGCTTGGCGCCCTACTCACTAGTTCTGCTCCAGGCACTAAATCTATCCGAAATTCAATGGCTCATTGTGGTGGTAATCCTACTACAGGCTCGAAGACATCCGCGAAGTCTCTAACTATGAAAAATCGATTCAACTCGTCTTCCAACTCCACAACACCCAATAATGCATTCACCTCACAGCTAGGTTTTTCTACGGTATAAACTATTTGATCACTACAGTTTGGGTGCCTAAGCGATATTTTCCTATCACAGCAAAATATCCTAGCATCATACTTACTTAACCAATCCATACCCAAAATAATTCCGAACCCTACAAAGTCAAACACATGCAAACTGCAAACAAAGGTATGACCTAACAAATCAAACTCTAGGTGGTCACACTTCATCCCAAGTGTCGCATACCCTCCTATTGGATTTGCAACCCTTAAGAAAGTAACTAGATATGAGGGTTCTAGGTTAAGCTTATCTACCAAACAACGAGATATAAAAAAATGCGATGCACCAGTATCAAACAGAATGCTAACAGACATACCATGGATCTGAAGCGTACCTCCCAACACTGCCTTTCCTTTCTCATGCACTGTTAGTCCTGATGTAGCAGGCTCCAATGCAAATACCTTGCCCGTTCCATCCTTAGCAGGCTCTTTGCACTGGTTCTTATAATGACCAATCTGATCAAAGTTTAAGCATCTAATGTTCTTCTTTCCGATCACTTCCTTTTTCTTTCCAGTACGATACTCATTAGCAAAGTGCCCCTTCTTGTCGCACTTATAACAAACAACTTCAGACTTTCCTTTCTTCGTTGCTCCACCCTTTTGAGCACCCTTCTTATGAAAGAATTTCCTCTTCTGACCTTGGTCAACTTGGACCTCTTTCTCCTTACTCTTCTCTAGACAAGCAAGCATCTCCTCATGTCTCAAAGCCATCTCTATAACCATGTCACAAGGGTCTCTGATATGAGGTAAGGTAGCCCTTGCCAATTCAGCCTTCAACCCCCCAATAAACTTCTCATTCCTCTTCATCACTGTATCAACAGTGGTATAACCATATTTTAAAAACTCCTCGAACCTTCTAGCGTATTCCAACAAAGACATCTCCCCCGCTCCAACTCAGCAAACTTTCTGAGCAAAGTAGACTATGCCATCACATACATGAACCTCTTATGGAACCTTCTTCCAAACGCCGCCCATGTCATCTCCCCTTCATTCACTCCAGCCGTCACACTATTCCACCAGAATAAAGCTGCTCCCTGAAGCTATCTCAAAGCAAGCCTTCTCTTCTGCTCATCATTGAGCCCCAAGTCTGCAAAAATTCTTTCACAATGTAATAACCGGTTCTCCACCTCAATAGCATCTTCAGTTCCAATAAATGGCTTTCCTCCAAGCCTAGCATAATCTCCGCTCAAGATAGCATACTTGTTGACCACTGGAGCTTTCTGAACTCCTACTCCAGCATTTCCTCCAACCATTCCAGCAGCAACACCCGCCTGCATCATATTCATGAAAAACTGATACATAGCTCCCATATCCACTTGTGGGACTCTAGCACCAACATTCCCTGCTTGTGCCTGACCTTGGTTTCTCCTAGTAATTGATCTGGCATTTCCATTTATGGTGCTGCTTCCTTCAAGATTCACTCCTCCACTTCTAGCATCCATATCTGTATTCAAGCCTTATGAGATACAGAAGAATAGCTTAAGAGAGATAGTAGAATAGAGATATAGCGTATACTTATATATATCAAACACAAGTACGTTACTATAGCATTATCCCATACCCCGATCTTACTCTAATTTATTAGGATTATGTTTTCAAAAATAATTTTTAGTTAAGTTTTTTCATAAACCTATGCTTTGATACCAAGATGTAACATCCCCTATCTGGAGGCCCGAAGCTAAGCGCTACAAATGCTGCAGCCATCCATAGTATTAACTTCCGGTGATCAAATACGGTAATGTTAATGGTATCCATAATATTAGAGGCACTTGAATATGAAACAAATTACAGATTTTACAAAAACTACATTTCTGAGAACATTTCATAAAACATGTTTTATATCCAGTTTACATAATCCCATAATCGTTTCCCAAGTTCAGATAAAATATAATTATTACAAAATACGCCAAAAGCGACATATGAACATGCCCCCTTAGTTGACCAGAGTACTATATAGTCATAAACGACTTGATATAACACAGCAAAATAAAACAACAACTCCTAAATAGCTATTCGTCAGCTACTTGCTCATCTCCGAAAGCTTAATTCACCAACCTACTAAAACCTGTAAACCTCAATCCTCAGCCCACTCAAATCACTTTTGAGCACCCGAGAGTTTAATGAGAAAAAAATAAACTTCGAGTCAGACATAAAGCCTGGTGTGAATAATACTATACATCTCGGTTATTTGATATTTAGTGAGACCACACCGCTAAGCGGAATGGGTTTCCCTTCACTAATATCCTTTTAAAACATATCTTTTGCAAACCTTTATCCTGCGACCAAAACTGTTTAAAATTGTAAAGCATTATCATGTAAACATACATATCAGGTAACAAATTAACTATCTGTCCGAACACTGTAGTTTTTTTGGCAAACTACTAACCTTTTTCCGACTCGGGCCTACCGGACAATATGATCAAAATAATCTAACACCTGTTAGACAATCCTCTTTTGGACGGTCTGTCCTTAACTATCTATTAAATACTCCTTTTCTGGACAGTGTGTCCCTAGCTTAACATCTCTAAGGGTCACCTGATCCTAATGGTTTTGCGGGCTCACCAATAACCTATATGTATACAAATATATATTCCCTTCTGTGTGTAATCATAATTTTAGTCTTACCTGTGACAAAGCCCTACACACTTGAATTTTAGACTAAATTAGCTAGGGCTAATAGCTAATGTATATGGCACGACCTTATACCAGTCCCATCTAGTATTCTAATATCTGTGTCATCTAACTTAGGGTAATCTTCCCAAAATTTGCCTTGAAAACCTTTTCATCTCAAATTGATTTAAAACCCTTTAAACCAAACTTAAATAAGGAAAATACATATACTCCATGCTTTATTCAAAATCATCTTGCCATGTTATATATACTTTACTCAAATCTTTGTTGATGAAAACATTTAAACCTTTGAAAGTACCCCTTTCGGATCCATTGAAAGTACCCCATTCAAAACCAAGTAAAACCCTTCTTTCACCTAGCCCGAAATGCCAAAACATTCATTTCAAAACCATTCAAAATCTTCTTTTCGAAAACATTGGAAAACCCTTCCTTTGAAGGCATTAAAACCTTAGACATCCTATCTTTAAAACCTTTAAGCATTGCCTTTCGAATACATTGGAAAACCTTTCCTTTCAAACCTTTCGAAACCATTGGGGAACCACCCCTTCGAAACCATTCTTTAAAACCCTTTGAAAGCATCAAAACCTTTGTAAATGACAATCATTTCGAAAGCGTATGGGTTAAATTTAAAACATGTGGAAACACCTTTCGAAACCATTTAAAATTAAATCCTTCAAAACCTTTCGGTTCTACCTTCAACAGAGCAAAAGGGTCATAAAACATTTAAGTCGAAAGCACTCCGTCGAAAGCATTTCCTATGCAAAGAAGTGATGGTGTCGAAACCAACCTTCCGAAAGCATTGGAGAAGTGGTTAAGTTTTAAAAACAAAGTATACCTTCCGAAACCATTGACATCGAAAGGTAGAAATGCTGCAGCTATGGGTTTCGACCCCTTTAAAAGCATTTACTTAAAACAAAAGGCACAACCTATTCGAAACCTTTTTTTTAAAACATTTGACTCAATCAAAAGCCAACCAAGTCAAAAGCATACCCTTCGAAAGCAAAGCAAGCGCGTTTTCATTTAAAGGCAAAGACATGCTTCGACCCCTTCGGAACCCATAGCTTCGACCCAATGACTTTTGCCTTAGTCCAATTCGCTACGTACCAGTTACTTAACACCAGGTGCATTGGTTTCAATGGAAATGAAGGCGGAAGTACTTGGTCGGGACCCCTGGTGTCGAAAGTAGTGAAACATGCCAAAAGCATGTAAAAACTGATTTTTACTTTAAAAAGAATTTCTTTTCAACTAACCTGCCTTGTTTGTCAAAATATTATTTGTTGCTAATTTTCTTTTCTAAAAGTGCTATCAATATTTCAGAAATAAATAATTTAATTTATTTATAAAATACCCCTTCTCCTCTTATAAATATATAAAACATTTAAGTCTCATACCTTAAATGATTTTATATATTCATTAAAACACTTAGGAAATTTCTACGAAAATTCAAGAAAATTATTTTTAGTATGTTTTCTAACATATATTAATTCCAGACCCAGAATATTAATTTTTTAGCTGTAAATAATTTAAAACCCAAATAATCATTTTCCTTACTAGAAAATTAATATAAAATCCACATTAATTCAGAAAATTATGAAAATTGAAACCCACCTCTAAAATATCATTTTTGATCTAAATCTAAAATCGCAAGGCATTTGGATGTCATTAAATAGGGTTTTCACATTAAAACATATTAAAAAACCTATATGAATAAGCATAAATCATCAACAAGCATATATAAACATTTCATCATTCAAAAACATGGCATAATCATGCAAAATACTTCGTATTCATTTTAAAACCGAAAACAATTAGAAAAATCAGTTGTAGTCATTATTCACCTTAGCTTTGAGATTAAAGAGTTTGAGCTTTGAATGGAATTAAGTTGATTAAGCTTCCCATTGATTCTTTTATCTTCCTCTAGTTGCTTCTAATGGTGGCGGGCCTCTTTGTTTAATTTTTTCAAATGATTTGAATGTGAGGATACACGGCTAAGGGTTTAGGGTATTAGTATGCTCATTTTCCTATTTTGCCCTCACCTATTATACTTAACCATTTTATTTTAGTTCGTTTGATATCAAGGCACGACTACCCCTTATTAATTACAAATCTCAATCCCCTAATCATCGCATTATTTCATTAAATTTAGCTAATTAAATGTCCTAAATAATGTTACTAAAAATATGGGGTGTTACACTATCCTCAGTCTCCCATGTACAATCCTGAGCATCCTCGCTCCATTTTACGTTGACTAACTTCACAACATTAGTCCTCAATTGCTTCATATCTCTATCAACAATACGAACAGGCTGCCTTAACATAGTTAAATTTGGCTCAATCTCCAAGGCATCTTGCTGTGACGCTTCCACTATCATTGAATGATCATGCACAAACTTATGCAAATGCGATACATGAAATAAATTATACACACCTGATAGCCTAATCGGTAACTCGGCTCTATATGCGAGTTTACCAATCCTCTGAAGAATCGGGAACGGTCTTATATAATGAGGAGCCAACTTCCCACACCTTTCAAATCGAACTACACTTCTCACTAGAGAAACCTTTATAGATGCAGAGTCTCCCACCGAGAACTCCAAGTCTCTACACTTCTCATATGCATAACTCTTCCATCGATTCTGCACTTCCTTGATTTGCTTTCGAATCTCTATAACTTTATCTGATGCCTCATGGATCATATCCGGCCCAAGCACAAGACGATCTCCAGGTTCTGCCCAACACGATGGAGATTTGCAAGGCCTTCCATACAACGCTTCCAATGGTGCCATTCTAATACTGGCCTGATAACTATTGTTGTATGAAAACTCAACAAAAGGTAAGTGCTCTTCCCATGAACCTCCAAAACCTAAAATGCCTGCTCCAAGCAAGTCCTCCAACACTTGGTTCACTGTAACACCCCTAATTTTATTGACATTATTCAAGAGATTTAATTAGAATAAATTAAATATAATAATATAGATAATGAGATTAAGGTTGATTAATAAATTAGTTGGCCATGCTTATTTAATATCTAATGAAATTGTATAAATGGTTAGGAAATTAAACCTAAGGGCATTAAGGTAAATAACCATACTTCCCACCCTTATACTATTCTCATTAGGTCATACACGTTCATTTTACTTAAAACTAAATTTTATAACCATGAGAAGCAAGGACGGCTATTAGGAAGAAGATAAGATAAAATCAACTTAAAGCTTAGAATTCAAGCTAGGGAAATCAATCTCAATCAAACTTCAATTTCCATATCCAATCTATGGTGAATAATAATTTTTACATCTCTATTTTGATTTTAACATCATATGGTTTTGGATTTTAGGATAAATCTATTTTATGATATATCGTGCTTTATTTTGATTCTATATGGATTGAACAAGGTTGTTTAAAAAGTAGATATACACGGTTTTAGGGTAAAACCGGGATGAAATGATTTTTAAATGCCATGGAAAAATTATATGTTGTAGAAAACATAATTCTAGAGATGGGTTTCAATTTCCATAATTTTCTGAGTTTATGTGGATTTTATATTAATTTTCTAGTGAAGAAAATGATTTACTGGGTTATAAATTATTTAAGGCCAAAATAATGATTATTTAGGTTTGAAATTTTATATGTTGGAAAACATAATAAAATAGATTTTTTGGAATTTTTTTAGATTTTTCTTAATGCTTCGATGAATATATAAAATTATTTAAGGTATGGGACTTAAATGTTTTATATATTTAATTAAGGAGAAGGGGCATTTTATAAAATTAAATTATTATTTAAATTGTGAAATTAGTGGTAGCACTTTTCTGAAAAGTATTTGTTAACCAATAAGAATTTGACAAATAAAGGCAGGTTAGTTGAAAAATTATCTTCTTAAGTAAAAATCAAAGAAATCATACTTTTAGCATGTTCCAGCCAATTTTAGCATCAGACCTTCCGACCCAAACCTTTCGACAAAGTCGAAAGGTTAGCTCTCGGCAAGGTCAAAGTTCAATGCATATGGTATCAAGTTACTTGGTACGTAATGAATTGAACAATGTCGAAGGGTACTTAGCGGAAAGGTTGGTCCTAGATTAGCGAAGTCCTTGCATAGCTTAGAAAAATTGGCCGCTACAGGTGGATTAATGGGATCTCCACCTGTTGGTGCTGTATTGGGCGATTTCCCTTGCACTTCTGGTACTGTAGCTCTATGGAACCAGTCAGCCATACTATGCAATGAAAATAAAATTTAGGCTTAAAAGAATCGAAAGAAGGTTGAACTGGACTTTGAGGGGATTTTTATAAAAACTCTTTCATACTTGAAAACCATTTCTATAATAAGAGTTTCTTTCTGAAAAATAATTTTAGTTTGAAGATAAGTTATTTTTGAAAAATACTTTACTTTTAAAACAAGTTTTTAGGAATCCTGTAACTTTTGGCTCTGATACCAAGTGAAATACCCCACACCTCTTAGTATACCGAAAAAGGGCACATGAAAGATATGGTGCGTTATATGTATAGCTAAAACATTACAGAGACTAAAATTCGCAAGACAAATAAATAAAAACATAGGAAACATTTAAATAATAACTAGACATTTAAAATTAAACTTCATTTCAAAACAGGATATGTCTTAAAAACCAAATACATGTGTCTCATGAAAAATACAATCTCAGTCACATCATCAGAGTACATAAACAATAAAAATCATCCCTCTCATAAAGTACCAGTACATCCATAGTCAAATGAAAAGAAAACTGAAAAGAAGAAGAATACAAGAAGAACTTTGGGAATGTATCTCCAAGAAATCTGAATTAACCATCCTTGCCTCCGTTGGCCTATGGGGAGAAAAGGAGAAACAAAGGAGTGGGTCAGACTAAAAGTCTGGTGAGTGAAAGTAATTACTAGCATTTCTAAACAAGATAAAGATAATAGACTAAGTAGTAGTTCTAGTATAAAAGGAAATAAAGGAAAGGTAAAATTGGGATAAAATACTGTTTTTGATTCTGTTTGCTTTGATTGTGATTGTTTGCACTTGTCTTAGATTACTACTTTGATTAGTCTGAAACCCTAATCCTATTTTAATTAGGCTGAAATTCTAATTCTACCCGTTGATCGGCCTTCTATCTCTGTTGTGCCACTATAAGCTAGTCCCATCCTGTGGGTCCCACAACAAAAGACACTTGTTTAGCGCTTGGAATGCAGTAGCAAATTACAACCCTAATCTTTGCCGCACGTTTGGTCACCGTTGGTACACACTCACTGTCGCCCCCCTCTTGTGACCTCTTACTCACCCTGTCAGCATAATCATGCCCAGCCTCACCTAATCTGTTGTGAGACCATCAGTCCTAGCCTGAAATGGTCCTGTCTAGCCTCACCTAAGTGTTTTGTGAGACTATCAGTTCTATTTTGAAAGGGAATGTTGTTGGTACGGGTCCTAACAAATAAAATATAGTTGCGCCCCTTACCCAAATACTCCAATTTGAGCTTCTATTGATTGGTCACTTATTTACCTTAGTTAGCATGTCCCATCCTTACCTAGCTATTGTGAGACCATCATTCCTAGTCTGAAAGGATCCTGCCCAACCTCTCCTAATCTATTGTGAGACCATCAGTCCTAGCCTGAAAGGGAATGCTGTTGGTATGGGCCCTACTTCTATGTTTTGCTTATTAACTTAGTATAAGTTTTTAAAATAAGCCTCTTCTGTTATTTCTGCTCTATTTTCTTATTAACTTAATCTAAGTCTTTAAAATAAGCCTTTTCTCTTATCTCTGCTATATTTGCTTATTAACTTAATTATAAGTCTTAAAATTAGCCTTTTCTGTTATTTATAATTATAACCTATGTGATAATTTGCTTATTAACTTAGTCAAAGTTTTAAAATAAGCCTTTCTGTTCTTTCTGCTTAATTATAACCTACGTTATAATTATTACTCTTCTGTTTTATCTTTTTAGTTATAACTACTAGTTATAAACATGCTTGCAAATGTCTCAAATTTGCCTATTTCAGTCTATCTTCTTTTTATTACAGTTTTTCTTATTTTACATCTAATTTTTGTAAATTTAATGTTTTTTATTCTAATCCATATTTGCGATTTTTTTTTAATATTCTTATATCTTATTCGCGCAAAGGAATAAAAAAGAAACTAAAATTTATAGGTTGAATTCTAACGTAAAATAGATGTAAATAAATGTAAATAACTGTAAACAACTGAATAAAATAGCTAAATAAAAATAGTTGAATAAAATAGACTGAAAAGAACTTTAAAAATTAAGTGTAAATAACTTATATAAAAATTGTCTCAAAATTGCAGAAAACTACAACTATTGAGAACCCTATTATTTTAAATTACTTAAAAATCTAAAATAATTACTAAACACTCACCTGTGGTCCTTAGCTCTAGTCCTTGGTCTTTCTTGATCCACTTTTAGAGCGTAGAATATTTTTATCAAAAAGATTTCCTCCTTAGAAATATTTTCTATTTAGGGTCCAGCCTCTTGCAATGAACCCAAATAGGAGAAAATCTGAATGTGAAAAATAGCTAGGCATAGGGTCTTATTTATAGTGTAGTTTAGGGATCTCAGACCGTTGGATTTGAAGATTAAATCTGGTGCAACCACGTCATAGGCTCATTGGGAACCGTCGGATGGAAGCACGAACGCATAGGATTGAAGAAAATTGGAAATATGACGTGTTCGAAGTTATCTGGATGAATTAACGTCCAAAAGAATAGGCGGGTCGACCTATAACCATTGAGGGTTGACCTATAGGTCGACCTTGGCCTTTGGGGGCGACCCTAGGGCCGACCTGGCCTTGGTCTGGGTGGACCTGACCCAATTTTTTTTTCATTTTCTTCGTTTCTTGTTTATTTCGTAACTTCTTCGTTTTAACTCGGATTTTGACAAACTATATATGGAAATTGACCAGAAAATTATCATGGACACAATGGTGTAACTCCCATGGCTCAATTCTGATAATTTCACAAACTTATTTTATTATTTAATTAATTTGTTAATTAATTATTATAGCTTAAATTTCGGGTTGTTACATTCTCCCCTTCTTAAAGGATTTCGTTCCCAAAATCTCTACGGACAGAAGAATGAAATAAATATTTTCACCCAAATTATACAACCAAATATTCAACCACCATCCATTACATCCATTGTCCTTAAGCTTTCTAATGCAATTTACGTTATATGCAAAAGTGTAGTGTCAATGTCCCTAACTAATGCAAAAGATTAGGCGGTTTACTGATTCAGTCGACCTCCATTTTATGCAATCATGTTCGTGCCATGTATCCAAATGAATGCAAATTCCCTAATGACAACTGATAGTTCTATCTGCGCACTACAATCATCATCCAAATGCAACAATCATATGTTAATCATCCATTTATAACAACCATGGAAATAAAATAAAAATGCAAATGAGAACACATCCATATGCATATGCTTTTGTGACCTAGTTAGCGCAATCCCTAAGAGATAATAATGCCTAGTGTGTGTGTATATATGTATGTATATATATATATATATATATATATACATGCGTCCATTAGCATCCACCAACAAACACTTGCAACCACTAGCGTCCATCATACATAACATGTTATAGTAATATATTTACATTCAGTCCTACCATCCATAGGTTAAATCCTAAGACCTACCCTCACAAAGGATACTAAAGAAAAGAACCTATTCAAACTAAAGATGGAAATAGGAAATTCAAAATGTACCATCGAAAAGAAACGGATAAAAGATACGTATTTTCTGCTTAGTCTCCCACGTAGCGTCCTCAATACTATCTCCCCACTACACCTTAACCAAAGGAACTTCTTTATTCCTAAGCTTCTTGATATCATGCCTAATGATCTTGGTAGGAATGCGACGAACTGCTGCTTCTCTCTCCACTTCAACTTCCTCGAGTTAACTAGGTTCCACTACCTCTGTTGTGTCATGTAAGCACTTTCTTAAGTGCGAAACATGGAAAACATCATGAACTCCTGCGAGCCTCACCGATAGCTTTATCCGATACGCCATCTTCCCTACCCTTTCCACAATGGGGAACGGTCCTACGAATCTGGGAGCAAGTTTCCCACTTAATCCAAATCTTACTACCTTTCTTAGTGGAGATACCTTAATGAAAACCAAGTCTCCTACCTCAAACTCAATATCCCTTCTCCGCTTATCTACATAAGATTTCTACCTATCTTGAGCCGTCTTCATTCTCCTTCTAATTAAATCAATCTTTTCCGTAGTCTCTCTAACCATGTCGGGGCCAAGTAGCAATCTCTCTATAGATTCCAACCAACATGAAGGCGACTTGCAAGGTCTTCCATAAAGAGCTTCGAAAGGTGCCATCCCAATGCTAGCTTGAAAACTATTATTATAAGTGAATTCCACTAAAGTAAGATGCTCCTCCCAAGTTCCTCCAAAATCAAGAATGCACATCCTCAACAAATCATTAAGAACTCTATTAACTCTCTTCGTTTGGCCGTCCGTCTGAGGGTGATAGGCCGTAGTCAATCTAAGCTGTGTTCCTAAAGCCTCTTGCAAGCTTCTCCAAAACTAGCTAGTAAAGATAGGGTCTCTGTCGCTCACTATGCTAGAGGGAACTCCATGAAGTTGGGCTATCTTACGAACATATAAGGATGCCAAATAAGGTGCTGTCCTCTTACTCTTAACCGGAATGAAGTAGGCACTCTTAGTGAAACGATCTACAATCACCCAAATACTGGTATTCCCCTTCCAAGATCGGGGTAAACCATCTATGAAGTCCATCGAAACACTATCCCACTTCCATTCGGGTACATCCAATGGTTGAAGCAATCCGTCGGGCTTCTTCTACTCCGCCTTGACTCTTTGGCAAACAAGACACTTGGCTACAAACTCTGCCACATGCTCCTTCATGCCGCTCCAATAAAACACTCTCTTCATGTCCCTATAGATCTTATCACCACCCGGATGAATATTCATTCGAGAATGGTGTGCTTCTTCTAGAACAGCTCTCATCAAATCACTAATGCGGGGGACACAAAATCTTCCCTCTCTCCTTAGCCACCCTCTACTATCAATGGAATAGCGTTGGAGATGTCTAGAGACTTCTCCTTTGCTAATTCTCTCTAGAATATCCATAAGCTCTAAATCCTCTTGCTGCCTTGAGCCAATCTGATCTATGAGGATAGGCTTAACCTCAAGTGCTGCCAATAATCTAGTGGTAATGTCCGTAGAGGGCTTAAAATAAAAGGTGGAAATAAACTCTAGGCTTTTCTACTCCACGAACATTGGACTAAGAGTTGCTTTCTTCCTACTTAATGCATCCGCAATCACGTTTCCTTTACCAGGGGTATATGCCATCTCAAAGTCATATGATGCTAGAAACTCCATCCAACGCTGCTGCCTCAAGTTTATTCCTTCTGTGAGAATAGGTACTTCAATGATTTATGGTCAGTGAAAAGCTCGAACCTCTCTCCTAGCAAGTAATGTCTCCAAGACTTGAGCGCGAAAACAATAGCAGCTAACTCCAAATCATAGGTGGGGTAGTTCTTCTCATGAGTTCTTAACTGTCTACTTCCATAGCATACTACCCTCCCATCTTGCATCAATACTGCTCCAAGACCCATCCCATATGCATCAGTGTATACTGTAAAAGGCATAGCTCCATCGGGTAAAACTAACACTAGTGCACTTGTAAGGCTCCTCTTTAGCATCGTGAAGTAATCCTCACAACCTACGTCCCACATGAATGTTCCTTTCTTCTTGGTGAGGCGAGTAAGAGGTGTTGAAATCTTAGCAAAATCTCTGATAAACTTCCTATAATAGCCAGCCAAACCTAGGAAGCTTCTAACTTCGGTAGCATTCTTGGGGCGTTTCCAATCTTGTACTGCTACCACCTTAGAGGGATCAACAGCTAATCCTTCTCTTGAGACTACATGCCCTAAGAAACGCACCTCCTCACGCCAAAAGTGACACTTCGTGAACTTTTCCCTCAGTTGATGAACACGAAGTGTACGAAGAACCTCTTCTAGATGAACAACATGCTCTTCTATACTCTTGGAAAACACCAAAATGTCGTCCACGAATACTACTACGAACTTATTTAGGACATCTCAAAAAAAGCGGCTCATTAGATCTACAAAATAGGTTGGAGCATTGGTCATCCCAAACGGCATAACCAACCACTCAAAGAATCCATCGAGTGTCCTAAATGCTGTCTTATCGATGCTATCATCAGCAACCCTAAGCTGATGAAATCCAGTAGCCAAATCAAGTTGAGAAAATACTGAAGAGCCAACCAACTGATCTAAAAGATCGTCTATCCTAGGAAGTGGGCAACGGTTCTTCTTCCTGAGCTTATTCAACTCTCTATAGTCTACGCAAAGTCAAAGGGAACTATCCGCCTTTGTAGCGAAGACGACTGGCACTCCCCACTCAGATATGCTCCGTCTGATGAAGCCTTTCTCCAATAGCTCACCAATCTGCTTTCTTAACTCTTTCCTCTCCCTAGGAGCCATATGTCTCATGGGTAATGCCACTGGTTTAGCACTGTCATTCAGATAGATCCTAAAGTCGATCTCTCTCTTAGGGGTAGTCCCCTAACATCCTCAAAAAGTCTGGGAAATCTCTAACGACTGGAACGAAATCTTACTCTCCTAGTGCTGAATCAAGGGAATAAAGGAAGCTCAACATGACTGACCCCTGTGGGTCACAAGAAACCTCGAGAGTCCTACTGATGTGTGTCTTTAGTCTGACGACTCTCCTCTCGTAGTCCAATATCGCTCCATAAGTGGATAGCCAATCCATCTCCAAAATCATCCCATATCCCGAAAATCGGAGTACATAGGCATCGCAATCAAACACTACGCCTAGTATAAAATTTTTCCAACCCCTACAAATCATGGATAAATGTGCCGATCCTCCTATGGGGTTTAAAACTACTATATGGTCTACTACTAGAGAAATATCTAGGTGCAAACAATCAACCATGGAACTAGAAATGAAAGAATGCGATGCTCCGGAGTTAAAAAGAGTCCGAATAGGAAAATCCGAAATAGAGATCAAACCTCCTACAGAGACTTTCTTACCTCGGTCCGATCCACTACTAGAAGGTGCTGCATCCAAAGCCTGTACTTGCGCTGTAGGGGCGCCTGCTCTTTGCCCCGCCTTCTGAGGACAAACTCTACTAAGATGACCAGGCTGCCCACAGCTGTAACACCTCCCCTTCATCTAGCCCTTCTTACAGTCCTTTGCGAAATGCCCAACCAATCCACAACTATGACATTTCCCGCCTTTCCTGATCCGCTTTTGAGGTCCTCCTTCTTTCCTCTTATCCTTATCCTTCTTATTCTTCCACCACTGCTTCTTAGAGTTTTCTGATTTAGGGACCACCTTAACCTCTACCTTTAGCTGCCCAGATGCAAGCTAAACTCTCTGCGGTCCTCCAATCCTAACAGCCCAAATATCTGCTCTGTATTCCTTAACCAAGCTCGTGCCTCCACGAAATCCTCTGTGTCGGAAAATGTCTTGTCTCCTAGATTAGCGAAGTCCTTGCATAAGTTAGAAAATTTGGCCGCTGCAGGTGGATTAATGGGATCTCCACCTGCTGGTGCTGTATTGGGCAATTGCCCTTGCACCTCTGTTACCGTAGTTCTACGGAACTAGTCAGCCATACTATGCAAAGAAAAGAAAATTTAGGCTCAAAAGAATCGAAAGAAGGTTGAACTAGACTTTGAGGGGAGTTTTATAAAAACTCTTTTATACTTGAAAACCATTTCTATAATAAGAGTTTCTTTTTGAAAAATAATTTTAGTTTGAAGATAAGTTATTTTTGAAAAATACTTTACTTTTAAAACAAGTTTTTAGGAATCCTGTAACCTTAGGCTCTGATACCAAGTGAAATACCTCACCCCTCTTAATATACCCAAAAAGGGCACACGAAAGGATATAATGCGTTATAGGTATAGCTAAAACATTACAGAGACTAAGAGACTAAGATTCACAAGACTTATAAATAAAAACAGCGGAAACATTTAAATTATAACTAGACATTTAAAATTAAACTTCATTTCAAAACAGAATATGTCTTAAAAACCAAATACACATGTCTTATGAAAAATACAATCTCATTCACATCATTAGAGTACATAAACAAAAAAATTCATCCCTCTCATAAAGTACAGTACATCCAAAGTCAAATGAAAAGAAAACTAAAAAGAAGAAGAATAAATGAAGAACTCCAGGAATGTATCTCCAAGAAATCTGAATCAACTATCCTCGCCTCTGCTGGCCTATGAGTGGAAAAGGGGGAATAGAGGAGTGGGTCAGACTAAAAGTCTGGTGAGTGAAAGTAATTACTAGCATTTCTAAGCAAGATAAAGATAACAAACTAAGCAACAGTTCTAGTATAAAAGGGAATAAAGGAAAGATGAAACTGGGATAAAATACTATTTCTGATTTTGTTTGCTTTGATTGTGATTGTTTGCACTTGTCTTAGATTACTGCTTTGATTAGGCTGAAACCCTAATCCTATTTTAATTAGGCTGAAATCCAAATTCTACCCGTTGATCGGCCTTCTATCTTTATTGTGCCACTGTGCGCTAGTCTCATCCTATGAGTCCTACAGCAAAAGACACTTGTTTAGCGCTTGGAATGCAGTAGCAAATTACAACCCTAATCGATGTCGCACGCTCGGTCACCGTTGGTACACACTCACTGTCGCCCCCTCTTGTGACCTCTTACTCACCCTGTCAGCATAAGCGTGCCCAGCCTCACCTAATCTGTTGTGAGACCATCAGTCCTAGCCTAAAAGGGTCTTGTCCAGCCTCACCTAAGTGTTTTGTGAGACCATCAGTACTAGTCTGAAAGGGAATGTTGTTGGTACGAGTCCTAAGAAAAAAAATCTAGTTGTGCCCCTTACCCAAATCCCCCGATTTGAGCTTCTATCTATTGACCACTTATTTACCCTAGTTAGCATGTCCCAGCCTCACCTAGCTATTATGAGACCATCAATCCTAGTCTGAAAGGGTCCTGCCCAGCCTCACCTAATCTGTTGTGAGACCATCAATCTTAGTCTGAAAGGGAATGCTATTGGTACGGGCCCTGCTTCTATGTTTTGCTTATTAACTTAGTGTAAGTTCTTAAAATAAGCCTCTTCTATTATTTCCGCTCTATTTGCTTATTAACTTAATCTAAGTCTTTAAAATAAGCCTTTTCTATTATCTCTATTATATTTTCTTATTAACTTAATTATAAGTCTTAAAATAAGCCTTTTCTGTTATTTCTAATTATAACTATGTTATAATTTGCTTATTAACTTAGTCGAAGTTTTAAAATAAGCCTTTATGTTCTTTTTGCTTAATTATAACCTACATTATAATTGTTACTCTTCTGTTTTATCTTTTTAGTTATAACCACTAGTTATAAACATGCTTGCAAATGTCTCAAATTTGCTTATTTCCGTCTATCTTCTTTTGATTACAGTTTTTCTTATTTTACATATAATTTCTGTAAATTTAATGTTTTCTATTTTAATCCATATTTGCGAATTTTCTCCTTTTTTAATATTCTTATATCTTATTCGCACAAAAAGGAATAAAAAAGAAACTAAAATTTACATGCTGAATTCTAATGTAAAATAGATGTAAATAAATGTAAATAACTGTAAATAACTGAATAAAATAGCTAAATAAAAATAAATGAATAAAATAGACTGAAAAGAACTTTATAAATTAAGTGTAAATAACTTATATAAAAATTGTCTCAAAATTGCAGAAAAACTACAACTATTGAGAACCCTATTATTTTAAATTACTTAAAAATCTAAAATAATTACTAAACACACACTTGTGGTCCTTAGCTCTAGTCCTTGGTCTTTCTTGATCCACTTCTAGAGCGTAGAATATTTTTATCAAAAAGATTCCTCCTTAGAATTTTTTTCTATTTAGGGTCCAGCCTCTGGCAATGAACCCAAATAGGAGAAAATCTGAATGAGAAAAATAGCTAGGCCTAGGGTCTTATTTATAGTGTAGTTTAGGGATCCCGGACCATTGGATTTGAAGATTAAATCTGGTGCAACCACGTGATAGGCTCATTGGGAACCGTCGGATGGAAGCACGAACGCACATGATTGAAGAAAATTGGAAATATGACGTGTTCAAGTTATCTGGACGAATTAACGTCCAAAGGAATAGGCGAGTCAACCTATAACTAGTGAGGGTCGACCTATAGGTCGACCTTGGCCTTTGGGGGTTGACCAGGCCTTGGTTTGGGTCGACTTGACTCAATTTTTTTGTTTTCTTTGTTTCTTGTTTATTTTGTAACTTCTTCGTTTTAACTCGGATTTTGACAAAGTATATATGGAAATTTACCATAAAATTACCACGGACACAATGGAGCAACTCCTGTTGCTCAATGCTGATAATTTCACAAACTTATTTTACTATTTAATTAATTTGTTAATTAATTATTATAGCTTAAATTTCGAGTTGTTACATCTTTGAAAGGTTTATATTTTAAGAGTTGAATGCTTTCGAAAGGTTTGAATTGATGAATGGTTTCGAAAGTTTTGGATTCAAAAGGTTGTTTTGAAGACCTTTCGACAAGGTCGAAAGGTTTGGTTTTGAAAGGATTTAGGAGACCCTCCGACAAGGTCGATGGGTTTGTTTAACTTCTTCAATTATGGATATATTTACATGACAACCCATAACTGTATTTTGGGGGAAAAAGGGGTAGAAGAACCATCTAGGTTAACTCAATAGTGAATATAAAATTACTTAAACTCCTGAATGAGTAAAATTGCATCCATGGAGTCAGGGTGACCAAAAATATAGGATCCATAAACTTTGTAGTTATTGGTGTATATCAAAAGGTTCATAGTAAACCCATGAAAACTATGATAAAGTTGTTATTGGCATAAACCAACAGGTTCATTGTAAACCCATGAAAACTATGGTTCGGTAGTTATTGGAGGAAACCAATAGGTTCATAGTTAACCTATGAAAACTATGTATTAAGGACTAGTATGAGCTAAGTGGTTTGTAGTGAACCCATGAAAACTATATCCGGATTAAGAATTGACATCAGTTAATAGGTTCCTAGTAAACCCATGAAAACTAGGATAAGAAAGTAGCCAATGGAAGTATCAGTAGGTTCATAGTCAACCCATAAAAACTAGGATCTGAAGTGAGTTAATGGATAAATCCATAGGTTCCTAGTAAACCCATGAAAACTAGGATAAGGTGATTAGTTATTGGAAGGACTAATAGGTTCAGGAGGACCCATGAATTGATTAAGTTAACTGGCAGGAGCCTATAGGTTCTTAGTGATCCCATGAAAACTATGATTAGGATAGGGTGTCTATTAGTCATAACAAGGTTATTAATAAACCCATGAAAACTAAATGGTTAATAGTGACTCCAGAAACTATAATTATGATAGGGTGTCAGATTAAACTAGGAATGGGAAATCGTAATTATTTTCAAGTATGCATATCATCATAATATTTTAGAAATGTATGTTTTAACCATTGTGGATGCAGGGGCACAATATATGGCTTTATAATGGTTTTAGGATACCAGTGAGGAGAAAACCCATTGCGCTAAGTGGTGAGGTCTCACTGGATATCTAAAGGAATGAGATGTTAGATTATTATTCATACCCGGCTTTATGTCTGACTCAAAGTTTTTGTTTTCCCCTTAAACTCTCAAGTACTCAATTGATTTTGAGTAGTTTGAGGTTTAAGGTTTTCAGGTTCTCTTCTTAGACGAATAAAGCCTCTGGAGGCGTGCAAGCGGCAGATAGTTAATTATATTTTTTCTTTCCACTATGTGTTTTGTTGTATAGGCAGATTTATTAGCCTTACTGTATACTCTGATCAACCAAGGGGGCATCTTCATATGTCGCTCTTGGCGTATTTGTAATAATTATATTTTGCTGAATGTGGATAACGTAATTTGGGGGATTATGTAACGAACATGTAATGTTTTGATTAGAATGTGGAAATATGCTTTTGAATTGTTAATTTTTTTATATTTCTTTGATCTGTGTATCAATGTATCTAACACCGCGTATTTAGTCATCATAGATTAATAACTATGGATGACTGCAGCATCCGTAGCCGTTATTTTGGACCTCCAAGTAGGGGGATGTTACAAGTTGGTATCAGAGCATAGGTTTATGAAACTTTAAATGAAAAGATAAACCTAAAAGCTTTTTCAAACATAATCCAATAAATTTAAAATAAGATCGAGGTTTGGGTTAACATTATAGTAACGTACTTGCATTTGCTATATATATATATCTAAGAATGTATTTTCCTCTCTCTTAGACCGTTCTTCTATATCTTACTAAGGCTCGTATGCAGATATATGAGAAAGAGGATATGGAGGTAGGAAACGAAAGAGGAAATCTAGGTGGAGGAAGCACCACTACTAAAGGAAATGCTCGACCTAATACTCGGAGAAACCAAGGTCGACAGGCTAATGCTAATCAAAATGTTGAGGCCAATGTAGGTGTTGGAAATCCGCCAGTAGATGCGGGGATGGTGTATCAGTTGTTGGCTAATCTTTTGCAAGTAGGAGCTGATGGTAATGTTGGAAGAGCTAATCCCGTAGTTCCAGTGGGATATAAATATGCTAAGCTGAGCCGAGACTACATTAATCTTGCTGGGAAGCCGTTTCTTGGAACAGAAGATGATGTTGAAGTTGCGAACTGGCTGTTAAACTATGAAAGGATCTTTACAGATTTAGGCTTGAATGATGGAGAGAAGAGAAGGCTAGCCTCTAGACAGTTGCAAGGGTTAGCGCTTCATTGGTGGAACAGTGTGACGGTCGGAGTGCCGGAGGAAGGGTTGACTTAGGCTAGGTTTGAGTAGAGGTTCTTGTCTGAGGTTGCCAAGTCGGCATTGATGAGGAAGTTCATGGATCTTGTCCAAGGACAGATGACGGTGATCGAGTATGCTGCTAAGTTTGATGAGCTATCTCGATATGGTTATGCTTTGGTTGACATTGATGTTAGAAGGAACGAGAGATTCATTAGAGGTTTGAGGCCAGAGCTAGGCAGAATGGCTATGACTCATATTAGAGAACCTTATCATGTGATGGTGGAAATGACCGTCTGCCATGAGGAGATGCTTGCTTTTTCAGCTAGGGAGAAGTCAGTTGAGTCCTAGGGTTTTCAAGGAAGAAAAAGAAAATTCTTTAAGAAGAAAGGAGTCCAGAAAGGGGAGGACGCTAAGAAGGCAAAGGCTGATTTGGTGTGTTTTAAGTGTGACAAGAAGGGCCACTATGCCCACGAGTGCAGAACTGGTAAAGGAAAGAAGCCTGCAGAGAAGAAGAATGTGAAATGCTTCATCTGTGACCAAGTTAGGCATTATAAAAACCAATGCCTGTAGCCAGTCAGGGCGGACCGAGGGAAGGTGTTTGCTATTGGACCACCATCTTCTTCTAAACCCACTGCAATGGAGAAAGGGAAAACGGCGATGGAAGGTACACTTTTGATTCGGAGTATACCTGTTAGGGCACTTTTTGATACCGGTGCATCCCAATCATTTATATCTCAGTATTTGGTTGACAGGTTATGTATAGAACCCACATACCTGTTACTTCCTTAAGGGTTGCGATTCCAATAGAAGGGTATGCAACTCTTGGGATGAGATGACCAGTTAGAACTTGATTTGTTAGGACATAAGTTCACATGCAGTTTGTATGTTTTTGATTTCTTAGATTTCGAGATCATCTTAGGTATGGATTGGTTGGGTAAGTACGAGGCTAGGATATGTTGTCAGGATCGGGAAATATCATTGAGGCACCCAGATAGTCATAACCGAATCATTTTCTCGGTGGAGAATTCCAGTAAGAGTGTTTGTGCTTTGTTGAGTACCATGGAGGTTGGAGAAGAGCTTAGTCTGGTTCGTGTGGCTAGAGAATTTGTAGATGTCTTTGAGCCATTTATTGGATTACCTCAGAAACGAGCTATTGAGTTTCAAATAGACCTTATACCGGGAGCTGAACCTGTTAGTAGAACACCTAGCAGGATGACATCGATGGAGATGAAGGAATTGAAGGTGCAACTAGTGGATCCTGAGGGAAGAAATTTTATCAGACCAAGCAGTTCGCCTCAGGGAGCAGCTACGGTGTTTGTAAAGAAACCAGATGGGTCATTAAGGATGTGCATCGACTATCGTAAGTTGAACGAAAGGACAATCAAAAATAGGTACCCTCTGCCGAGGACTGATGATCTATTTGATCAGTTGAGTGGAGTCATAGTATTTTACCAATTGGATTTGGCGATGGGGTTCCATCAGTTGAGAGTGGCGGAGGATAGCATTCCTTTGACGGCTTTTCCGAGAGCACTTGGATAGGTTTGTGTTGGTATTCATAGATGACAATTTAGTATACTCGAAAGATGAAAAGGAGCATGAGATTCATCTTAGAGTGGTGTTGGAGATGCTGAGGCAGAATCGACTGAAGGCAAAATTTTCCAAGTGTCATTTCTAGATAAGAGAAGTTAAGTTTCTTGGTCATGTGATTTTAGAGGAAGGATTGTCAGTTGATCCTGTTAAGGTCGAGGCAGTCAATAATTGGAAGAGACCAGAGACAGTAACCGAGATCAGGAGTTTCTTGGACTTGTTGGCTATTACCGGAGATTCATCAAGAATTTCTCGCGGATTGCAGTGCCTTTGACTAAGTTGACCAGGAAGGAAGTGAAGTTTGTTTGGTCCGACAAATGTGAGGAACCATTCCTTAAGTTAAAGCATTTGTTAACCAATGCGCCAGTGTTAGTAGTTCCCAATGGTAACCAAGGGTTAGTAGTATACACTAATGCATGTGGCACTAGATTGGGAGCAGTATTGATGCAGAGGGGAAAAGTTATTGGTTATGCATCTAGGCAGCTTAGACCGCACGAAGTAAGATATCATACTCATGACTTAGAGTTAGCTGCGGTGATATTTGCCTTGAAGATTTGGAGGCATTATCTTTTGGGAGAGAGAT
Source organism: Allium fistulosum (assembly GCA_030737815.1). Classification (NCBI taxonomy): domain Eukaryota; kingdom Viridiplantae; phylum Streptophyta; class Magnoliopsida; order Asparagales; family Amaryllidaceae; genus Allium; species Allium fistulosum. The sequence goes on from CM060901.1 coordinate 1,032,800,299, forward strand.
TTGAGTTGTATACCGATCATAAGTCATTAAAGTATTTATTCTCTCAAAAGGAGTTGAATATGAGGCAGCAGAGATGGCTGGAGTTTTTGGCTGCTTATGATTTCGGTATAGAGTATACTCCTAGAAAAAAAAAATAAGGTAGCAGATGCTCTCAGTGGAAAACATCAGAATGTGGTGTTAATAATGTTGGCAGAATGGAAGGATCTAGAAGTTTTAGCCGGTTGCGGTGTGCAATTGAGATCTACAGCTAGTTCTAGTTAGGCTACTGCCATGTTGTCTTGTTTAAAAGTGCGACCAGTGCTGATCGAGAGGATAACTTCTAAGCAGAGAGAAGTTCCAGTTTTAGCCGAGAGGATTAGAAGGCTTGAGAAAGGATCAGAGATTGATGACCTAAAGGATTTTATTCTTCACCAAAGAGGATGGTTGAAAAAGAAGGGACGACTCTGCGTTCCGAAATAGAGAACTAAAGGAGAGAAGTTCTAGATAAATGTCATCGATCGAAGTTTACGATTCATTCTGGAGGAACCAAGATGTATCAAGATATGAAGAGGAGCTTTTATTGGGAAGGCATGAAGAGGGATGTTGGCTTGTGGATTAGGCAGTGTGTAAACTATCAACAAGTGAAAGCCAAACATCAGAAGCCAAGTGGGTTACTTCAGCCTTTAGATATCCTAGTCTGGAAATGGGATTCAATATCGATGGATTTTATCAACGGGTTGCCAAGGTCAAATAGAGGAAATGAGACTATATGGGTTATTGTGGACAGGTTGACCAAGAGTGCCCATTTCATTCCGGTAAAGTCAACAAGGACGACACTTGTTTTGGCTAAGTTGTTTATGAAGAACATAGTTAGACTTCAAGGGATTCCTAGTAGCATAGTCATTGATAGAGATGCATTACTCACTAGCGAATTTTGGGGGAGTCTACAAGAGGTATTAGGTACCAAGCTCAAGATGAGTACGACATATCACCAACAGATGGATGGGCAGACAAAGAGAGTCAATAAAGTACTCGAGGATTTATTGAGAGCTTGTGTGTTAGACTTTGGTGGATCTTTGGAAGATCACCTACATTTGATTGAGTTTTCCTATAATAATTGCTATCAGACTAGTATTAGAATGGCGCCTTTTGAAGCTTTGTATGGAAGGCCATGCAGATCGCCATCATGTTGGTTAGAGACTGGAGACAGATTGGTCTTAGGTCCGGAATTGGTCATTAAAATATCACCAATGAAGGGTGTAATACGATTTGGAAAATCGAGAAAGTTAGCCCTAAGATATATTGGACCATTCCAGATTGTAGAAAGGATCGGAAAACTAGCATATAAAGTAGACTTGTCGACCAGTTTGGCAGATGTCCATAATGTATTCCAGTTGTCTCATCTTCATAAGTATGCACACGATCCAGAGGCTACTATTCCTCAGACAGAGTTGGAGGACTTGGTAGTAGAGCTTGATTTGAATTTTGTTAGATAACCAGTTCGTGTTGTAGCGAGAGATGAGAAGAGGTTGAGAACCAAGACAGTCAAGTTGGTGAAATTTCAGTGGAGCGACACCGATAAAGACTGTACTTGAGAGACAGAAGACAAGGTTCGTGAAGCTTATCCTGATATGTTCTGATGGTATGTCTACAGTAGATTTACATAGATTGGTTGCTAGGAGATGTTACAAATGATTGCTATATTTGCTAGTTAGTCCTTACTGAATTTCGAGGACGAAATTCTTTAAGGAGTGGAGCCTGTAACACCCCTAATTTTATTGACATTATTCAGGAGATTTAATTAGAATAAATTAAATAGAATAATGTAGATAAGGAGATTGAGGTTGATTAATAAATTAGGCGGCCGTGCTTATTTAATATCTAATGAACTTGTATAAATGGTTAGAAAATTAAACATAAGGGCATTAGGGTAAATAACCATACTTTCCACCCTTATACTATTCTCATTAGGCCATACACGTTCATTTTACTTAAAACTAAAATTTATAACCGTGAGAAGCAAGGCTGGCCATTAGGAAGAAGAGAAGAGAAATCAACTTAAAGCTTAGGATTCAAGCAAGAGAAATCAATCTCAATCAAACTTTAATTTCCTTATCCAATATAAGGTGAATAATAATTTCTACATCTCTATTTTGATTTTAACATCATATGATTTTGGATTTTAGGATAAATCTGCTTTATGATAAATTAAATAATGATATGCTTGATTTTGATTTATATACGGATTGAACAAGGTTGTTTAAAAAGTAGATATACATGGTTTTAGGGTAAAACCGAGATGAAATGATTTTTAAATGCCATGGGAAAATTATATGTTGTAGAAAACATAATTCTAGAGATGGGTTTCAATTTCCATAATTTTCTGAGTTTATGTGGATTTTATATTAATTTTCTAGTGAAGAAAATGATTTATTGGGTTATAAATTATTTACAGCCAAAATAATGATTATTTGGGTTTGAAATTTTTATATGTTGAAAAATATATTAAAATAGATTTTCTGGAATTTTTCTAGATTTTTCCTAAGTGTTTTGATGAATATATAAAATTATTTAAGGTACGGGACTTAAATGTTTTATATGTTTAATTAGGGAGAAGGGGCATTTTATAAAATTAAATTATTATTTAAATTCTGAAATTAGTGGCAGCATTTTTTTGAATAGTATTTGTTAACCAATAGGAATTCGACAAATAAAGGCAGGTTAGTTGAAAAGTTATATTTTTAAGTTAAAAATCAAATAAATCATACTTTTAGCATGTTTCAGCCAATTTTAGCATCAGACCTTCCGACCCAGACCTTTCGACACAGTCGAATGGTTAGCTCTCGACAAGGTCAAAGTTCAATGCATATGGTATCAGGTTACTTGGTACGTAATGAATTGAAAAATGTCGAAGGGTACTTAGTCGAAAGGTTGGTTGCCGAAGAGGTTGGGGTATGTTTGTTTTATAAACTAAAGATTGCCTACTTTGTTTTCAAATAAGAGCTTTCGACTTGGTTGCTTTCGACCAGGTCAGTTATTTAAATAAAGATTTTAAACCTTCCGACAAAGTCGAAAGGTTACTGCCGCTTTGTTTTGTTTTGAACCTTCCGACACAGTCGAAAGGTTATTGCCGCTTTTTCCAAACTTTCGAAGTTACTGCTTTCGACAAAGTCGAAAGGTTTACTTATTTTAAAACTAGTTGCTTCTCCAATGCTTTTGAAAGGTATCAAAAGCTTTCGACTTAGATGATTTACCTTTATTTTATAATTGAAGTATAACCCAAGCTTTCGAAGGAGTTTTTTTAAAGGCGGAGACCTATTGTTTTAATGAAATGTTTTAAAGCTTGCGAAGCAGACCTTCCGACAAAGTCGAAAGGTTGCTTCCAATGCAGTGAAAGGTTTTAAGAGAGAATTTTCAGCATGTTTTAAATTGAACCCAATAAGTCTTTTAAAGTTTTATATTTTAAGAGTTAAATGCTTTCAAAAGGTTTGAATTATTGAATGGTTTCGAAAGGTTTCGATTCAAAAGGTTGTTTTGAAGACCTTTCGACAATGTCGAAAGATTTGGCTTTGAAAGGATTTAGGAGACCCTTCGACAAGGTCGAAGGGTTGGGTTTTAAAAGGTTTTTAGTGTTGTTTAAGCTTTCAAAAGGTTTTCTTTCCAATGGTTTCGAAAGGTCATAAAAACCCATACTCTACATTTTTAAGGAAAACCCACAGCTTATATAAAGGAGTTTTATGATAACTTTAAGTATAAGACTTTGAAGAAGTATTGCCTTGATAAAAATATAAGTTAAAAGGTGTTAACTATGTTTTAAGAAATGTATTTCAACGGCCTTAAACCCACTGGAGTGGTATTGTTAATTGCTGTTTTACTTCTTCAATTATGGATATATTCACATGACAACCCATAACTGTATTTTGGGGAAAAGGGGGTAGAAGAACCATCTAGGTTAACTCGATAGTGAACATAAAATTACTTAAACTCCTGAATGAGTGGAATTGCATCCATGGAGTCAGGGTGACCAAAAATATAGGATGCCTAAACTTTGTAGTTATAGGTGTATACCAAAAGGTTCATGGTAAACCCATGAAAACTATGATAAAGTAGTTATTGGCATAAACCAACAGGTTCATAGTAAACCCATGAAAACTATGGTTAAGTAGTTATTGGAGGAAACCAATAAGTTCATAGTTAACCCAGGAAAACTATGTATTAAGGACTAGTATGAGCTAAGTGGTTTGTAGTGAACCCATAAAAACTATATCCGGATTAGAATTGACATCAGTCAATTGGTTCCTAGTAAACCCATGAAAACTAGGATAAGAAAGTGGCTAATGGAAGCATCAGTAGGTTCCTAGTCAACTGATGAAAACTAGAATGTGAATTGAGTTACTGGATAAATCCATAGGTTCCTAGTAAACCCATGAAAACTAGGATAAGGTGATTAGGACTAATAGGCTCAGGAGGACCCATGAATTGATTAAGTTAACTGGCAGGAGCCTATAGGTTCTTAGTGATCCCATGAAAACTATGATTAGGACAGGGTGTCTATTAGTCAGAACAAGGTTATTAGTAAACCCATGAAAACTAAAAAGGTTAATAGTGACTCCAGAAACTATAATTACGACAGGTGTTAGATTAAACTAGGAATGGGAAATCCTAATTATTTTCAAGTATGCATATCATCATTATATTTTGAAAATGTATGTTTTAACCATTGTGGATGCATGACCATAGTATTTGGCTTTAAGGTTTTAGGATATTAGTGAAGGGAAAACCCGTTCCGCTAAGCGGCGAGGTCTCACTATATATCTAAAGGACTGAGATGTTAGATTATTATTCATACCAGACTTTATGTCTGACTCGAAATTTTTGTTTTCCCCTTAAACTCTCGGGTACTCAATTGATTTTGAGTAGTTTGAGGTTTAGGGTTTTCAGGTTCTCTTCTTAGACGAATAAAGCCTCTGGAGGCGTGCAAGAGACATATAGTTAATTAGAGTGTTTCTTCTCGCTGTGTGTTTTGTTGTAAAGGCGGATTTATTAGCTTTACTATATACTCTAATCAACCAAGAGGGCATCTTCATATGTCGCTCTTCGCATATTTGTAATAATTATATTTTGCTGAACGTGGATAACATAATTTGGGGGATTATGTAATGAACATGAAATGTTTTGATTAGAATGTGGAAATATGTTTTTGAATTGTTAAAATTTTTACATATTTCTGTGATCTGTGTATCAATGTATTTAACAATGCCGCATTTGGTCGTCGGAGATTAATAACTATGGATGATTGCAGTATTCGTAGCCGTTAGTTTTGGGACTCCAAGTAGTGGGATGTTACATTCACCCTTTTCGTTTGCCCATCTATCTGCGGATAGTAAGCGGTACTCAAACTAAGCTCGGTCCCTAATGCTTCATGCAAACCCTTCCAAAAATAGCTCATGAATATCGGATCTCTATCACTCACTATATCACATGGAACACCGTGCAACTTGACGATCTCCTTAACATAAAACTTAGCCAGACAAGAAGCTGTTCTCGTGGTCTTAATTGGTAAGAAGTGTGCACTTTTGGTCAATCGATCCACAATAACCCATACACCTTCGTTACCTTTCCTTGACCTAGGAAAACCATCTATGAAATCCATAGAAATATGCTCTCACTTCCACTTTGGAATCTCAAGTGGTTGAAGCAGTCCAGCAGTCTTCTGATGACTACCTTTTACCTATTGGTAGTTAGCACACCTACTCACAAAGATAGAAACTTCTCTCTTCATACCCTCCTACCAGAACGTCCCCTTCATGTCTTGACACATCTTAGTGACCCCAGGATGTATCGTCAATCTAGAGTGGTGACTCTCTACTAGAACTACTTGCCTAATCCCATCAACATTCAAGACACACAACCTACCGTTCATTCTCAAAATGCCACGGCTCTCCACCTAAAATCTCGGCCACCTCTCTGGTGCCTTATTCTCACTTACATTCTTAGCTACCTAGCAAAATGAAGATCTCTATGTTGATTCCCCTCAATATGACTAATCAGAGTCGGACGAACCTCAACATTCGCCATAACTACATACCTACTACCAAGTGCGTCAACTACGACATTAGCTTTCCACGGAATATACAAAATCTCTAGATCATAGGCCACAAGAAACTCCAACCACCTTTGCTGCCTCATGTTCAAGTCCTTTTGCATAAAAAGATACTTCAAAGACTTATGGTCCCTGTATAATTTGAACCTTTCACCAAGCAAATGATGCCTCCAAATCTTAGTGCAAATACCACCGATAATAACTCTAAGTCATGAGTTTAATACCTCGCATCATGCCGTTTAAGCTACTAACACGCATAAGCGATCGCCCTCCTATGCTGCATCAACATAGTGCCAAGACTTGTTCCACACGAATCAATGTAAATAATCAAACCCTTACCTCCGTCTGGCACAGTAAGAACATAAGCACTAGTCAACTTTTCCTTTAGCTCTAAAAATGCTTGCTCGCATTTATCCATCTACACAAATTTGACATCTTTCTTTGTCATATTCGTTAAGCGAGAGGCAATCTTTGAGAAATCCTATATGAATCTCCTATAATAACCTGCTAGACCCAGAAAGCTTCTAATATCCATTGCGTTTTCTGACCTCTTCCAGTCTTGAACGGCCACAACCTTAGCGGGATCAACAGAAATACCCTCTGTCAAAACAACATGACCTAAGAACCTAACTTCCAAATCCCAAAAATGACACTTCGAGAACTTAGCCTTCAACACATGCTCTCTTAGTGTTCCTAAAAAAATCCTTAGATGGTATGAATGTTCCTTTCAGTCTTGGAATAGACCAGAATATCATCGATAAAAACAGCATGACTAACCACTCATAAAACTGGTCGGATCTAAAAGTGGTCAAGGGTACACTCTCCTCTGCCACCCTTAACTGATGAAACCCTGTAGCAAGGTCAAGCTAAGCAAATACTCGAGCTCCATGAAGCTGATCAAACAAGGCATCTATCCTAGGTAAAGGATACTTGTTCCTAACAGTCCGCTTATTGATCTCGTGATACTCTGCATACAATTTTAAGGAGCCATCCCCCTTCGTACAAAGACGATAGGCGCTCCCCAACTCGAACGACTTGGTCAGATCAATCCCTTCTACAACAAATCACTTACATGATTTGTTAGCTCCAATTTCTCCTTTGAGGCAAATCTAAGAATTGGCAATATAGTAGGTTTCACATCCTTCACTAAATCAATGCAAAATTCTATCTCCCAGTGGGGTGGTATACCTGACACCTCTTCGAAAACATCCACGAATTCTTGAACAATAGGGATAGAAGCCAACTCCTTCTCCAATAAATCAAGGGAATAAAGGAAACTAGTCATAAGTGCATTAGGCTCTTTACAAGTTACTACCTGGACCTTCCCTTCCTTCGTGTTGCGTGATACAGTCTGTTTAACACAATCTAGGACTGCATGATTCAGAGATAACCAATCCATTCCAAGAAAAATATCAAACCCCAAGAATCCCAAGACATATAAACCACAGGGAATGGGTCGATTAAAATAAGAAATCAGGACTTCTAAATAGATCATGCTAAGACTGGTCGAACCCCCAATAGTTTTTGGAACACAAATAGAATCTAAAGCCATAACTGGCCTAAGTTTCAATCTATCAACAAGAGTATGAGATATGAAACTAAGAGAAGCACCAATACCAAATAAGACACGAATATGAATGCCAAAAATATATAGAATACCTTCTAAAACTTGCTTCCCCTTTGCAATGGTGGAAGTGGAAGGTGATGATGCTAAAGCAAAGACTCTAGACTGCTCTCCCTTACGAATCATTGGACAAGCCTTAACTATATTATCGGGCCTGTGGCAATTGTAGCAGCTCCTTGGTACAAATTGTGGCTTGGAAGTCTATGGCTCTGGCTTTGATTCCTTAGCAATAGGTGCCCTTAATAACAGTGCCTTTGCCACTTGCCCTCCTTAAACCGGTGTACAATTCTGAACAAGACGTTCCTTCCTCCCACACTTATAATAAGCGAGACCAAAAATATCTCAAGGCAGCTGAAATTTACGCTTGTTTTCTGTCGGTGCAGCAATGGATGGCTTCAGAGCCAAGCTCTCAAACCTCAACCCCATGTTCACCAGATTCACATAAGACCCCAAGATGTGATTAGTCATATTAGCTTTGAACTCCAGGCCCATCCCTACGACGAACATCTCATTCCTCTTTAAGGGCGTATCTACCAAACCAGGCCCGAATTTTGATAAGGCAATGAATCGTTTATCATACTCCGCAATTGTCATGGCCCCCGCTTCAAACCAAGAAAGCTCCTAAACAAGAAAATCCTCCCGAATTCCAAGACAAACTTCATCTCAAAACCCTCTTTAAATTAGGCCCAAGAAAAATCGTTCTCTTGGACATCAATAGTGATAGAACTCCACCAATCCATGGTCGCATCTGTCAGATGTCGTGATGCCAACCAACGCTTCATCGTGTCATCTAACTCCATATCTCCAAATATACGGCCACAAAACTTAATCCAAGTTTGGACTTCTATAATCGTCTCCGTACCACTAAACCTCTTATCTCCTAGCCTCCCATAATCATGGTAGAGCGAAACAAAATTCACCCGACGCCTGACTTGCACGATCTCCTTTATAATGTCCACCCTTGGTTCTCCGACTAGAGCAACATTCTCTGGTGCTTGATCTCCACCATTAGTGAGGGTACTAACCTGACCACCTCTACCTCTACCTCTACCTCTATAAGCATTCGTAGCTTTGGTACTCATGATGCAGTACCTGATCATAGCAGAATATATTTAGGATATGAAAGGCTAGAGTTATCCAAAGAAAAATATTATTCCTAAGGAAAGCTGAAAAAAGGGGTATAGGTTTATAGAAAATACAAATACACTCTCTCGTATACACTCGACTCATTCTAGGGTGCACTTGCCCTATCTCTGATGAGCCATACCCATACCCAACCAAAGCCAAGGTGTTTGCTCAATCTAGGGCTCTGATACCAAATGTAATGTTTCTCACTTTAGGAGGTGACTACAGATGGTAATCCTGTACTTAATTTTACGGCCAGCCTCTTGACTTCCACAACCAACCTGTAAAGGATGTGTAAGGGTAAGAGATAAAGCTTCATCACACGTTCACTATTGTGAGAACCTCCTATCACACACACAAAGTCCAATGCAGGAACGATAATTTATAATATCAAAAGAATAGTATAAAAGGTTACTCTGAATACAAGTTTTTTAGAGTTACAAAACCTAAGTACTATCGGTAGCCTGGATAGTTTTAACTGCCTGTCCTCACAATGCTGATATATGCACATAGCTAAAATGGAACAACTAAAATAGAAATAGATAGATAATGGAAGCCTCCAGCTCATCTTCTGAACTCTGAGGCATCCAAGGTAAAACCTAATACTCAGCCTACTCAATTTAGTACCTGAGGATTTTAGGCAAACAAAAACCAAGCATCAGACATAAGTCTGGTATGAGAAAATTCAAGATACATGAATATATGTAACAGCGACTATTGAGACTGAACATATTTCCCTAATGGTTTTCCACTCAAAAGAAACCAACCATTTACTAAGTTTAATATAGTGATATGATAGATAATGTCTAGGGTGTGGGATATAATAATATCAAATAGCTATGGTTATTACATTGGTCACACCACAACATATTTAGGTTACACTCAAAAACAGCTTAGGTACGTTCGCTTAATGGATTTTCCATGGAGATTCCTTCGGTCAATCAAATCTGGTTTTATAAGTGTGAATTTATTTCCAAGCCTATTTTAAATATTAAATAATATAGTAAACGGTTAAGTGAGAACGTGTGGTATGGGACGCACTGTTGTCATTGATTATAGTTACTATAAGGTAGTTAATTTCACTCTCGTGTATGACCTCAATCAAACAAGTCCGGAATTAACTGAAAAAGTAAACGTCTGTGTCCCATACCACATGTTTTACTAAATCGTTTAAGTCACTTCCTCGTTGGCTCAAAGAGTGCAAAAACGTGTAATTTTAAAAGGAAATAATTTCCAAATATTTTCAGAAAAATCATTTATTCAAAATTACCCGAATTTATGAGCATCCAAATCCATCAAACACAATGGTATACATAAATGGTCCAAAGGACGTATAAATGAATATAAAATCCATACAACACAAACGAGCGAAAAGCTCCATAAGTGAGCATATGCTCTTAGGAATCCAAACCTAAAAAGAATGGTCTAAAACCAATAGATACATCTCATACATCAAAAATCAAAATCTGGCCTGAAAATGATTGTTAAAGAATATGAAATCTGTACCACTTGGTTAAGAATTTAACTTTGAAATTTTCTACATATAAAATAAACTGATATTCAAAGCTACTATAAAAGGTTTGAGTCACTTGACTGAGTGCGTTTACCTGTGTGTTTTCCTGACCTTTATTCTAGATTTCTTTTGATTGATTTCTAGATTTTATATGAATTGAGCATACACTTAAAAATCATCTTGAGTGTTTATTTTTAAATGAAAGGTGCAATATTTGACATATTGATGCTTGGTTTTGTTTTCGAATTTCTATTTTGATTTTTCGGATTCCTTGAAGTTTGAGTTCTTACATGATGTTGGAGTGTTTGCACTTTATATACCAAATTGAAATTGGTATTTAGATGAATCAACTTTTATGAATATTGATGTTCTTTTATGATTTTCCATTATGGAAAAATTTGGTGAATATGAGAAATTGCGTCTCTCTTTATTAGGAATTAGGTTTCCTTGTTTGTAAAATTATAATATGAGAATTTAAATTAAAAATGGAATTAGGAGCAAATCATTGTTATTTTTCATGTTAAGAAGAAAAATTAATTGTGAAAATCGCTATAAAATAGTGATATCTTGTCGAAAAATGACCCGAATTGGTTCAATCTTTTTGTCATAGAAAGTTCTTTAAATAAGCTACAAATTCTCTTTTGATTATTTTTCTAAATACTGCATTTAAGAGAATTTAAATTGAGTTTGAAGTTAATGTTATTATTCGGCCATATAATAATTTTCTGAGATGATACCTGAAAGTAAAACGGCCATAACGTTTTAACCATAAATCCAATTATGTTGATTCTTTTGCAGTAAAAAGCTAATTCTTCAAGGAAGAAATTTTTTTTAATCATTTTTCCAGATTTTGAAATTTTTTTGGTTGAAATCAGGTTTTAAATAGAGACTTAATCGCTACCCTGAAAAATATTTTCTATGCTAAAACAGTGTTTGTAATTGGGCCATAGCTTTTTCATTTCTTATCGGATTTGAAAAATCTTTGATGTTGTGGAAAGCACAGACTGTATTCTATATGTTTCATTTATTGAGTTTTGGAGATTTTTGAAGTTAAGATGGTCAAAACTGCGTATCTTTGTCGCTGTTCTGAGAATGTGCGACAAAGATATTGAAATTTTGAACTGAGAATTGTTTTCGATATAACTTTCTAATGGTTTATCCAAATGCAATGATTTTACTCTTCGTGGAAAGATAGAAACATAAGGAACAACTTTCATTGGAAGTAATTTGCATGATTTTAACATTTGCTAGGCCTAATACATAGTTTTCTATCGCTGCCATGCAGCGTTTATATGCATTTTTGAAAGATCTAAACCAAGTAAAATAATAGTAACTCATACCACATGTTATATTTATGATCCGGAAGTTGCTTGGAAAGTTAATTCAATATATGTAACACTTCATTTTATGAAACTCATCATTATACTTTCGTTGTGAATGAGTTTTTATGTTATGGTTAGAAATTTGTTTGATGTCAATAATAATTGAGAACTATTATTCTCTCCTTTTCGATATGAACTTGATATTATAATACTAATATTAGTCATTGAGATAGTTGCAGGTATCTAAAGTTAAATACATATAGTTTGAGAGATTATAAATTATTGCTTAAGAAATATTAGCGGACTCGCTAATATTTGAAAACTTAAGGTACGTATATCAGATTACATATCGCGGTTTTTGTTTTTCCTTAAGGGATGCCTCATCCTTATGATGAGATGTATATTATACCATTATATACATATTGTGAATTTTCGAAATGTTAACCGCGCAAAGGAGACTATGGCGAAATTTTCCTAAAAATAAAGGTGTTAGAAATTTTTACTTTTTTTTGGAATTTGGAAAGTTTTGCTAATTAAATTTGATAAGAAAACTTTATAGTTTTCATAAGATTATCATATGTAATGAACAAAGTGAATTTTTCAAAGTAGATTATAGACTTTTCTCTAAATTGGAATTGCGAGGACGCAATTTCTTTAAGGGGGGAAGTCTATAACAACCCGCATTTTTGAGTTAATAAAATAAGGGGTTTTATTACAAATTTACCAATGTAAACTTGGGTAAAAATCTTAATTATGTTATTAAAGTGATTCATAAATTTTTTTATGAAGAAACCATAAGTTTGAGAGCTAAAATCTATTTTAAACATGTTTTACATTTTTGTACAAACATGAAAAGGTCCATTTTCAATAAATTATTTAAAAGGTCTAACGACCATAAAAATGAGTGATTTAGGTTTCATTGCAAAGATTAAGTTTTGTAGTTAATTTTAGAGTATAAGTTTGCATTTTTATGAGCTTTCGTTTAAGAGATATTATTTTTCAAAGATAGACTTAAAACATGTTTTGTGTGTGGTTAATTAGTGGAAAATTGATTTATTAATGGGTTTGATATTAAAATCCAATTGGGTCTAAGCCCAACTAACTAAGGAGAAATTTCTCTTCTCCTTATACAGTAAACGTTCATTTTACAAAAAACTAGAAACAGAAACTTTTTCTTCCTCCTCAAAAGCCCTAACTGTTCCAAAAATAATAACAAATCAAATAAATTCTCAAAAATTCTAAAATGTGGATATGTTCTCGTTGATATGTTCCAGCAACTCTACTCCAAATTTTGTGATAATTGGTTTAGTTTTGATGAATCAAAGGTCTTCTTTTCTCTAGTGGTTTTCGGGTTAGATCTGGGCTGAAAACAAAGGTCAGTAGAAAATTCATAACTAATTGTATAAAAATAAAAAAATACTAAATTTGGATAAGTTGTTCTCAACTCATGAATACACATTCTGTAAAAATTTCGTAAGAAAATACTTAGTTTTGCTATACCAAACACTTGCTGCACCGAGGACGAAAATGAAGATTTTTCAGTGAATTGTTTGTGTGTTGATGCATGCAATTTTAAAGATGATAAAGTGAGTTTTCGCTCACCAAACTACGTCAAAATGAATTTGTGATGATCTTAGATGTATGCACATATTTTTTAGTCACTAATTAGGTTTAATGCTTGCTGAATGATGTTGTTTGATGATGATTTGCTCATGGTTTATTATATTGAAGTTTATGTTTGCATATTAGAAAATATGAAAATGGTTGTTAAACAATGTTAAATCTGTAACAACTAGTTAGGAGTTTTACTTTGGAATTTTGTATATATAAACTAGACTTATATTCAAAGCTACTATAAAAAGTTTGAGTGAAAAAGGTTAAATCTCAAATTTATATGATTATTGCAAAGTGGGTATATGTAAACTGAGATTTACAAATCTGAACTGAAAATGGTTGTTAAAGAATATGAAATCTGCACTAATTGGTTAAGAGTTTGGCTTTGAAATTATGTACATATATTCTAGACTGATATTCAAAGCTACTATAAAAAATTTGAGTGAAAAATATTAAAATTCGAATTTATACGATTTTTGCAAAGTTGGTATATGCAAATTGAGATTTACAAATCTAAGCTGAAAATGGTTGTTAAAGAATATGAAATCTGTATCACTTGGTTAGGAATTTAACTTTGATATTTTCTACATATAAAATAAACTGATATTCAAAGCTACTATAAAAAGTTTGAGTCACTTTCTTAAGTGCATTTACCTGTGTGTTTTCCTGACCATTATTATGCTGTTTTGCACTGTTTTCTTCTGTATTTTCAGAGATGAATTGTGATATTTTCAAAAGGCTATTTCTATACATTAGAAAGCCGACATTCCTTGATGATTTTAAGTTGCAATGCTGTTGATTTATTCAAGGTTCGATTTGAGAAAACTTGGTTGAATTTGAATTGATTTCGTGCATGGATTTTATAATTGATTTCAAAGTGAATTTTCGGTTTAAAAACCGGATTTGAAATAAATATTTTTCCAAATCAATTTTATAAGTGTGAATTTATTTCGAAACCTATTTTAAATATTAAATAATATAATTAACTATTTTTAAAGGGATTTTTAAAGGAAATAATTTCCAAATATTTTCAGAAGAATCATTTTTAACTCGTTTTCTCGAAGTAAATTATTTTCTATAAAATTACACGTTTTTGCACTCTTCGAACGAACGAGGAAGTGACTTAAACGATTTAGTAAAACATGTGGTATGGGACACAGACGTTTACTTTTTTGGTTAATTCCGGACTTGTTTGATTGAAGTCATACACGAGAGTGAAATTAACTACCTTATAGTAAACGGTTAAGTGAGAACGTGTGGTATGGGACGCACTGTTGTCACTGATTATAGTTACTATTTGGAAGTTTGTGACACTTTATGTTGGACCTTCGGGTATGTTGATTGCCAGTACTAGACCTTCGGGTCATTTGTTAGGCTTTCGGGCTATTTGTTGGACCTTCGGGTCATTTGTTGGACGCCAAATTTGTTGTTGATAGTACTCGGCAAGCTTCCGCCATATGTTGTTGATGCACGTGCAGCGTCGCATAGACTCGCAATTTGTTGGGATCCACCTTTGTTGTTGTTTTCTAGATTTCATTACTTTTGATTTCTAGAATTTGTTGATTTCCAAATGTATTCACCATTTTATTGGATGTTGGAGTTATACATAGCTTTTGTGCTATTTGATGATGATGACATGGTGATTACATTTTTGTCGTTTTGAACTCCTTAGAGAGTTCGATATGTTGAGATTTATGCTGTTTTGGTGATTTGGGTTTTCCGCCTTATGTTGTATGTTGATTTGGCTCATATGCCTTATGTTTTATATTGATTTGGCTCATATGTCTTATGTTGTATGTTGATTTGGCTCATATGCCTTATGTTGTTACATGATTTGGCTTATATGCATATTTGTGAGGGGAAAACCCGTTCTGCTAAACGACGAGGTCTCCCTAGATATCTAAATGGTTTGAGCTGGTAGTTTTTTATTCATACCAGGCTTTATGTCCGACTCGAAGTTTATGTTTTCCCCTTAAACTCTCGGGTGCTCAATTAATTTTGAGTAGTTTTAGGGTTGAGGTTTTCAGGTACCTGTTTAGACGAATAAGCTTCGGGTGACGTGCAGGAGGTATGATAGCTATTTATAGTACTTTTCTATTTTGATTCCACCGTGTTTTGTTGTGAAGGCAAAAATGTTTAATTGCCTATTTATATACTTTGATCATCCAAGGTGGCATCTTCATATGTCACTCTTGGCATATGTTGTAATAATTATATTTTTCACTGAACGTGGTTCTAGTATTAGGATAATGTAATGCATTTGAAATGGAATGAGAAAGTTGTTTGTTGATTTTAAATTTTTTCCATATCCATGTGTTTCTGTTATATCAATGCATATTTGGTCGCCGAGGATTATTAACTATGGATGACTGCATCATCCGTAGCTGTTAGTTTTGGGCCTCCAAGTGCAGGATGTTACAAGTCGGTATCAGAGCATAGGTTTATGAAACTTAGAAGGAATTTAAATCTAAGCGATTTTCAAACATAATCCAATGAATCAGAAAATAAGATCGGGGTCTGGGTTAACGCTATAGTAGCCTACTAGTATTTGATATGTAGATATATATAAGTACATATTCCCCTCTCTCTTAGACCGTTCTTCTGTATCTTACTAAGGCTCGTATGCAGATTTACGAGAAAGAAGATATGGAGGCAGGAAACGGAAGAGGAAATTTCGGTGGAGGAAGCACCACAACCAACAGAAATGTTTGACCAACTAGGAGGAACCCGGGTCGACAGGCTAATGCTAACCAAAATGCAGAAGCTAATGTAGGTGTTGGAAATCCACCAGTGGATATGGGAGCAATGTATCAAGTTTTCATCAATATGATGCAAGTTGGAGCTGCTGCTGGTGTTGCTGGAAATGTAGGTGGAGCTAAACCTGTGGCTCCAGTTGGGAATAATTATGCTAAGCTGAGCAGAGATTACACCATTCTTGGTGGGAAGCCATTTATGGGAACGGAGGATGCTATAGAGGTTGAGAATTGGCTGTTGCATTGCGAGAGGATTTTTGCTGATATGGGTTTGGATGATGACTAGAAGAGGAGGCTGGCCTCCAGGCAGTTGCAAGGGGAAGCACTTCATTGGTGGAATAGCATTACTACTGGGGTTCCAGAGGAGGACTTGACTTGGGCAGATTTTAGAAGGAGATTTAAACAGAGGTTTTTATCTGAAGTTGTTAAGTCAGCATTGATGAAAAAGTTTATGAATCTAGCGCAGGGAGAGATCGGTAATTGAGTATGCTACTAAGTTTGATGAGTTGTCCAGATATGGGTATGCTACTATAGACACCGCCATCCGAAGGAATGAGAGGTTCGTTCGGGGATTGAGACCTGAGTTTTCTAGGGTGACCCTGCCACATATCTGTGATCCTTGTAATGTAGTGGTGGAGATGGCGATTCGCCATGAAGAGATGCTTGCTATTTGTGCTAGAGAGTAGCCAGTTGAAACCCATGGTTCTTGGGGAAAGAAGAGGAAGTTCTTTAAGAAGAAGGGAGCCGAGAAGGGGGAAGCTGCCAAAAAGGAAATGGCCAATTTAGTTGGCCTTAAGTGTGACAAGAAAGGTCATTATGCTCACGAGTGATGGTCAGGCAAGGGGAAGAAGGCTGCAGAAAAGAAGAATATCAAGTGTTTCAACTATGACCAAGTTGGGCATTATAAGAATCAATGTCCAGAACTATTCAAGGCGGACAAGGGAAAGGTTTTGCTATTGGACCATCATCTGCAAGACCAACTGCAGCTGAAAAAAGGAAGACTGTAATGGAAGGTATGCTTTTAATTTAGAGTATACCAGTTAGGGTACTATTTGATATCGGTGCATCACATTCATTTATATCTCAGAATTTGGTTGATAGATTATCCATATACCTTGTTACTTCCTTAAGGGTTGTGAATCCAATGGGAGGGTATGAAACTCTAGGGATGAGATGTGACCAGTTAGAACTAGACTTGTTAGGTCATGAGTTTGCATGCAGTTTGTATTTTTTCGATTTCGTAGATTTCAGAATCATTTTGGGTATGGATTGGTTGAGTAAGTATGAGACTACGATATTTTGCCAAGATGAGGAGATATCACTAAGACACCCTGATAGTCATGACCTAACTATATTCTCTGTGGAGAATTCTGACCGGAGTAGTAGTGCTATGTTAAGTGCTATGGAAGTGGGAGAAGAGTTAAGTCAGGTTTGAGTAACAAGAGAGTTTCCAGATGTCTTTGAGCCGGTTACTGGACTACCACCCAAACGAGCTATCGAGTTTTGGATATATCTTGTGCCAGGAGCTGAACCTGTAAGTGGACTACCTAGCAGGATGACACCGACTGAGATGAAGGAATTGAAGGTGCAACTAGTGGATCTAGAAGGAAGGAATTTTATTAGGCCAAGAAGTTTGCCATAAGGAGCGGCCGTGGTGTTTGTGAGAAACTAGATGAGTCGTTGAGGATGTGTATCGGCTATCGTAAGTTGAACGAGAGGACGACTAAGAATAAGTATCCTTTGCCGAGAATAGATGATCTATTTGATCAATTGTGTGGAGCCAGAGTTTTTTCCCGGTTGGATTTGGCGACAGGTTTCCATCAGTTAAGAGTGGCGGAGGACATTCCTTTGACAGCATTACGGACTAGGTATGGTTCGTATGATTGGTTAGTAATGCAATTCGGGTTAACGAATGCACCTGCTTTTTTCGTGGATTTGATGAACTGAGTCTTCCGAGAGTATTTGAATAGGTTCGTGTTGGTATTTATAGATGACATTTTTGTATACTCTAAGGATGAAAGGGAGCATGAAGATCATCTTAGAGTGGTGCTTGAGATGCTGAGGCAGCATCAGCTAAAAGCATAATTTTCCACGTGTCATTTTTGGAAGAAAGAGGTTAAGTTTCTCGGTCACGTGGTTTCAGAGAAAGGGTTGTCAGTCGATCCAGATAAGATCGAAGCTGTTAATAATTGGAAGAGACCAGAGACGGTGACAGAGATTAGAAGTTTTCTTGGACTTTGGCTATTACCGGAGATTCATCAAGTATTTCTCGGGATAGCAGCACCTTTGACTAAGCTAACCAAAAAGGATGTGAAGTTTGTCTGGTCTGACAAATGTGAGGAAGCATTCCTTAGGTTAAAGCATTTGTTGACCAATGGACCTGTGTTAGTAGTTCCAAACTGAAACCAGGGGTTGATGGTGTATACCGATGCATGTAGGACTGAATTAGGAGCAATGTTGATGCAAAAGGGTAAAGTGATTGCCTACGCTTCACGATAGCTTAGACCGTATGAAGTGAAATATCCTACTCATGATTTTGAGTTGGCTGTGGTGATCTTCACGTTGAAGATTTGGAGGCATTATGTCTTAGACGAGAGGTTTGAGCTATACACAAATCATAAGTCTTTAAGGTATTTATTCTCTCAGAAGGAGCTGAATATGAGACAGCAGAGGTGGCTGGAGTTTTTGGCTGCTTATGATTTTGGTATAGAGTATACTCCTGGGAAAGGAAATAAAGGAGCGGATGCTCTTAGTAGAAGACATCAGAATGTGTGTTAGCTATGTTGGCAGAATGGAGGGATTAGGAAGCTTTGACTACTTGTAATGTCCCGTTAAGATTGACTGGTAGTTTTAGTCAAAGTACTGCCATGTTGTCCTGTTTGGAAGTTTGACCAGTGTTGATCGAGAGGATTGCCTCTAAGCAGAAGGAGGATCCATTATTAGCTGATAAGATTAGAAGGCTTGAGTTTGGAACTAAGATCGATGATCTAAAAGATTTTAGTCTTGACTAGAGGGGATGGTTGAGAAAGAAGGGACGGTTGTGTTTTCCAAATGTTGAGGACTTGAGGAAAGAAGTTTTTGGAGAATGTCATCGGTCCAAGTTTACAATTCATCCTGGAGGGACCAAGATGTATCAAGATATGAAGAGTAGCTTCTATTGGGAAGGTATGAAGAGGGATTTTGGCTTGTGGGTTAGGTAGTGTGCAATCTGTCAAACAAGTGAAGGCCGAACATCAGAAGCCAAGTGGGTTGCTTCAACCTTTAGAGATTCCAGTTTGGAAATGTGATACAATATCCATGGATTTTATTGACGGGTTGCCAAGGTCAAATAGGGGAAACAAAAGTATAGGGGTCATAGTGGACTGGTTGACCAAGAGTGCCCATTTCATTTTAGTTAAGTCAACCAGGACGACATCTATTTTAGCTAAGTTGTTCATGAAGAACATAGTTATACTACATATGATTCCTAGTAGTATTGTCAATGACGGAGATGCTTTGTTCACTAATAAATTCTAGAAGAGTCTACATGATGCATTAGGTACCAAGCTTACTATGAGTACTGTGTATCACTCTCAGGCAGATGGGCAGACAGAGAAAGTCAATAAGGTACTCGAGGATTTACTGAGAGCTTGTGTATTGGACTTTGGTGGATCTTGGGAAGATCACCTACACTTAGTGGAGTTTTCCTAGAATAGTAGTTATCAGACTAGTATAGGAATGGAGCCTTTTGAAGCTTTTTGTGGAAGGCCATGCAAATCACCAGCATGTTGGTTGGAGACCGAAGATAGATTGTCTTAGGCCCAAATCTAGTTAGAGAGGAGACAGAGAAGATTGAATTGATCGGAGAAAGGATGAAGGAAGCTCAGTCCAGACATAAGAGTTACGCAGATAGGAGGCGTAATAACCTAGAGTTCTCGGTTGGAGATAAGGTTTTCATTAAGGTATCACCGATGAAGGGTGTGGTACGATTTGGAAAGTCAGGGAAACTGGCCCAGAGATATGTTGGTCCGTTCTAGGTTATAGGGAGGATTGGAAAGCTCACATATAGAGTATAATTGCCGAGCAGTATGGCAGGTGTCCACAATGTATTCATGTGTCTCATCTTCGCAAGTATGTGCAAGATCCAAAGACCACTATTCCTCCGACAGGGTTGGAAGATTTGGTTGTAGAGCCTAATTTGACTTTTGTTAGACAACCGGTTTGGTTGTAGCAAGGGATGAGAAAAGATTGAGGAACAAGACAGACAAGTTGGTGAAAGTTTAGTGAAGTGACAATGAGAAGGACTGTACTTGGCAGACAGAAGATATGATTAGAGATACTTATTGTTATCCTGCCTTTTGGCAAGGCCGTGATACCAGGAACTTAACTGGAAACCGAAGACAGTCCATCCCAAAGAACGGTTATACGCAGGCTCACTATGGATATCGATGAATTTTGTCCAAGTCTAGATCGAGCTACAATTGACAAAACATGTCAAGCAAAGCTATGAAAGCCAACGTTTCAAATTTCAAGTCAATCCGAGTTCGTATGCTCAAGATGTGATCGATGCAAGCCAAAGAAATCATCTCAATCGCATCCATCATTTCGTATCGGTTAGGCCGTCTCCATCAATTAGCGTCCATCATTTCGTATCCATCAAAACGCATTACTTCGTATCCATCAGGGGAATATGCTTTATTCGTATCGATCTATTCGACTCCATCAGCAAACAACTCCACTTCGTATCGATCAGCAGTTGTCTTGTTCGTATCCATCAAGGATGGCCTTCTTCGTATCCATCAGAAGGCAGGCCCACTTCTAATCAATCAGCTATTGCCCACTTTGTATCCATCAGAAGGAAGGCCCACTTCGAATCGATCAGCTATTTCCCATTTCGTATCCATCGACTGCAGTACAAGTGTCTGGTTCGTGTCGATCAAACATCATACACACTTCATATAAATTAACCACAAATCGACACGAAGTACACACTTCCCATCGATACGAACAGAACCAAGCACTCGATTTTGTACGAATATAATAGATCAATCGATCAAAACGAACAGGACCAAATACGATCGATACGAATAGAATAGCTAACATCGATACAAACAAGGCCGAAGACGATCGATACGAACAAGGCATCGATATTGGATACGAGTAAGGAAGTAGTCAACATGGCAGGAAAAGTGGATCGATCCGAGGAGTTAGCGCCATGTCAACTTGCATGCACATGCTCAAAAGCGATTCGAATTGATCGATACGAAAGTATCGATTCGAACAAGACAGCCTATATAAAACCCAAGATTGCATCGATCATAACTCACAATCTACAAGTCCAAATGTCACCAAATTTTCACAGGAGCTTGCGTACAACCAAAAGAATGTTCATGCTAAATTTTGACTCGATTGGGTCAAATCTTGATCGATACGAAATTCGTTCGTATCGATCACGGACAGCGTGCAAATCACGTGGGATCGATCGCGTGGGCCCAGTCACGTGCCAGAAAAGGTCTCCCGAGATCTGAGTGAGATATTTGCAGCATACGCCTATAAATAGCATCCCAGAGCCTATAGAAAAGGGACCTTTTGGCTCTTTGACGTCCAGACTCTACCAAATTCACCATTATACTCGAATTTCACTGTTGTACTCGAGATTTACTGTTGTAATTTGCTGTAGCCAGCAACCAAAAGTTAATAAAGATCAAGCATTTCATAGTAGACGTAGGCAATACGCCGAACCACTCTAAATTCATGTGTTTCTGCGTACTTTCTTGTTTGTTTTTGAAGTGTTTGTTAGATAATCCTTTTTTCCATTTTATCTCTTCAAAAACTTCCGAAGAGTGTTGTGCACAATTTTGGTACAAACACTTATCCTGATCTTCTTTGAGTGTATGTCTATATTAGTTTTATATAGATAGTTACTAGTCAGGTGGACTAGTATGGTTATTAGGAGTCGTTACAGATGATTGCTATGTTTAGTATTTAGTCCTTACTGAATTTCAAGGACGAAATTCTTAAAGGAGTGGAGCCTATAAAACCCCTAATTTTTGATAACATTATTTAGGAGATTTAATTAAATAAACTAAATAGAATAACGTAAATGGTTATGCATGTTAATTAATTAACACAAGGGTATTAGGGTAATTGTCGCACTATATTTCCATCACCCTTATATTCTCGTGCCTTAACCATTCACGTTCATTTTGACAAAATAAAAACAAACGTAAGAAAAGAGGGGTGCTGGCCATTACTAGGAGAAAAGAAGAAGAAGAAAATTCAAGTAAAGCTTAGGATTCAAGCTAGGGGAAACTAATCTCAATTCAATCTCCTTATCCTAATCAAAGTGAATAATAATCTACATTATCTCTATTTTGTTTTTATGATAATTTGTTTTTAGATTTAAGATTAAATCCATTTTAATGATGCTTTGGATGATGATACGCTTGGATTATAACATGTTTGATTTAAACAAAAAAATTGTTTAAATATGATTTTATACGGTTTTAAGGGTAAAACCGATTATATTGATTTTCGTATACCATGAGGAATTTATATGTTATGTAAAACATGATTTTGGAGTTGGGTTTTAATTTTCATAATTTTCCTTGTTATGGAGAATTTATTATGTATTTTCAAAGGAAAATATGGTTAATTCGGTTTAGAAATTTACTTCGAAAATTATATTGAGAATTTGGGTCTGAAATTTAGATATGTTAGATAATATATTAAAAGTGAATTCCTGTGATTTTTGTGGATTTTTCCTAAGTGATTTACTATGAGAATTAAATTATATTGAAAGGAGGGCCTAAATGATTTAATTGTTTTGCTTAATGGAAGGGCTTATTTGTTAAATTTATCTTGGTTTAGATCTGAAATTATGCGGCAGTTATTTTTGTAAAGAATTTGAAAAGTTGTGGCAACCAATCACATGTTTATAAGTAGGCAGGTTAGTTGAAAGTATTTGCTTTAATTGGCGTTAAATCAGTTTTTACCCTGGAAAGTGGGTTCCGCATATTTTAGAAGCACCTTTCGACTCATAGCTTCTGCCTTCAATTAAGTTGAAACCCACAAAGCCGAAACCAATACACAAGGTATCAACATTGGTACGTAGTCAATTGGAGAAATGTGGAAGACATGGTGTCGAAATATAGGTTCCAATGGTAACGAAACCTTTGTTTTTGTTTTCTAAAGAAATGTGCTTGCCTATTTTACTAAATGCTTTCGAAGGTGTCGAAATAGATGCTTTCGAAGGATGTTTTGAATAGCTTTCGAAATGGGGTTGCTGCCTTATTGTTTAGATTATAGCTTTTGAATGAGTTACTTAGTTTCCAAACTAATGATTTCAAAAGGGGTGGTTTCAACCTAGCCGAAACCCTTCTGCTGACCTTATGCCTTTCGAAGGAATTGGAGATATAACTGCTTTCAAAAGGTAGCCTTTGTTTTGTAAATATGAGCCACTTTCTAAAGCTTTCAAAAGGGGTTAATGGTTTAGAAGGCAATGGTTTTGAAAGGGGTTTCAAAGCTAACCTTCAAATGTTTTACTTATATGGTTTAAGCTTTCAAAAGAATGTTTCCGATGCCATCAAGTTTTTCCCCAAACACTTTTATATGATAAATAATGGTTTGGAAAAAGATACTTTCGTTTATGTTCACTTTGACCCAAAAGATACTTAAAAGATAAACTCAATTGTTTTGAAAGGGGTACTTTCAATGATTTCGAAGTTATGCTTCTAAGAGTTAATAAGTACTACTTTAATACATTCGAAAGGTTTCGAAAGAAAGGCTTTAAAGTGTTTCGACAAGCAGGAGCCTAGTGTTTTGAAAAGAATATTTTAATATTTTTGAAAGGAAGTTTCCAATGGTTTCGAAAGTAAAGTTTTAAAGTTCCAAATGCCTTAGTTTTCAAAATAAATAACCCAATCTCATTTTAAAGGAAAACCCATGGCTAAGATAAAGGAGTTTTGAAATGGTTTTAAGTATGAAGTTTTGAAGAAGCTTTTCCTTGATTAAATAATAGGTTAAAGGGATTAACCATGCTTTATATGAAAGTGATTTCAAGGATATTAAACCACAGGTTTCGGTATTATTCTGTTATTATGTTTTCTTCTTCTAATATATATATATATATATATATATATATATATATATCCACATTATAATGGACCCATAACTGCATTTTGCGGAGAAAAGAGCAGAATAACCAGCTAGGTTGACCCAGTAGTGAATATACATTGAATTAACTCTTGAATGAGCATAGTTGCATCAAAGAGGTTAGACAGACCAGAATGTAGGATGCCTAAATATAGAAGTTGTCAGATAGACAGGTTCATAGTAAACCCATGAAAACTATGCCTAGGAAAAGTTATTGGCAAGGGCCATTAGGTTCATAGTAAACCCATGAAAACTATGATTAGATTGATTTATTGGTAAGGGCCAGTAGGTTTGTAGTGAACCCATGAAAACTCTATTCGGGTTAAGTTATTGATAGATGTCAATACTTTCCTAGTCAACCCATGAAAACTAGGATAAGAGGAAAGTTATTGGAGTTACAAATAGGTTCAGGGAGAACCCATGAAACAATGATGTTACTGGAAGAGGTCAATAGGTTCTTAATGATCCTATGAAAACTATGAAATAGGACAGGGAGTCCATAAAAATTAAACAGGTTATTAGTCAGCTTATGAAAACTATAGGTTAATTGTAACCTTAGAAACTATAACTAAGATAGACAGTCAAAATGAATGGGGATGGGTAATCCAGAATTGATATACTTGTTTTGCATATCATCATAATATTTTGAAATGTTATGTTTCAACCATTGTGGATGCAGGAGAATAGTATATGGTTTTATAAAGTTCTGAATAAGATACTAGTGTGGGAAAAACCCGTTCCGCTAAGCATCGAGGTCTTACTAGATATCTAAATAGTTTGAGATGGTATTTTATTATTCATATCAGACTTTATGTCTGACTCGAAGTTTATGTTTTCCCCTTAAACTCTTGGGTGCTCAATTGATTTTATGTAGTTTGAGAGTTGAGGTTTTCAGGTACCTCTTTAGACGAATAAGCATCGGGAGACGTGCATGAGGCATGATAGCTATTTTGAGTTCTTTTCTATTTTGATTCCGCCGTGTTTTGTTGTGAAGGGAAAGATGTTTAATTGCCTAGTTGTATACTCTGATCATCCAAGGGGGCATCTTCATATGTCACTCTTGGTGTATGTCATAATAATTATATTTTCTCTGAACGTGGTTCTCGTATTGGGATTATGTGATGAATTTTGAAATGCTTTGAAATGGACTGAGAAAGTTGTTTGTTGATTTAAATTTTTTTCCATATCCATGTGTTTCTGTTATATCGATGTATTTAATATTACCGCATTTGGTCGCCAAGGATTAATAACTATGGATGACTGCAGCATCCATAACCGTTAGTTTTGGCCTCCAAGTGGGGGATGTCACATGTCCCCTGCAATAAATTGGTTTTTTATGTCATCCACTATCTAGCGGAATCAAACAACAATATATAGGCATATGGGCTTCCTGTAAATCATAGGCAGTACCTCCTCTGCGCGGCTGCTCCGAACAACCACGACTCGCCACAACTAGTCTAAATCAATAGAGAAAACAAAAGCCAAGTGACCTCCCATATCTGGGGCATATAATCATTAGTCAATCACTAAACTTTAAAGATACAATATACCTCTATTGCATTTGATTTTTATTTAGCAAGCAACTTACTATCTCGATGCGAATGCAGGTGCATTAGAAATCAAATAGTAATCTCTTGCTTCCCCGAACCTATCTTGTACTTACATGATCCAAAAGAGAATCATGCTGACAAAAGAGCAATACACTAGAAACAAAATCAATATAACAAACATATGCAAAAAGTCAATATGATGCAACATATAATAATGAGGTAACTCTAATGTGATATAAATCCACATGCAACCAAAAGCAATATAACATCCATATGCAACAAAAGCACAGAGAATACTATGTAATAAAATACTAAGCATCCAATCTTTTCAAAAGATAAATTTAGAACTAAATACTCGGGTTTTCATATTCAAACTATATTTTCAAATTCCTCCAAGGAGAAATATATCAAAACCAAAATCAATTATGACAAGGAGGGGGCTCCTCCTACCGAAGCACGGTATAACTCTAAAATCAAAACAACATGGAGCATCCAATGGTATTCTGGTTCCTCCTAAAACAACAGCTAGAGTAAATAAATGTACCTGGCGAGGCTTCCAAATTGGAAAACCCTCAATCTCCCAACTTTAGTCACAACAAAAACATTTGAAAAGCCCCTTCATAAATATTCTTTTCAATGTTCTAAAATAATAACACTTCATCAATATTTTTAAAATAATACAATATTCTTTCTTTCACAAATTCTTTCAAAACCACTTTTTCAAAAGCACCGGGATTTAAGTCTTAACAAACAACAACTCAAAAATCCTATGGCTTACAAAATAGCCATAGTATATAAAATCACATAATCAATCAAATCAAATCAAATTCCATGAAGGAATAAACCAACACTTAACATTATTTAAAATGTTAAACGACTAACAAACAAATCTTATCTTAGGTCTATGACTTTCTCGATTATCCAAGAATATAGATTCCCTAAGCATACCATTTTGCTCATTAGCCTTTAGTTATTGCTTAGAAGATTACCTAAGCTCCCATAAACAAAATTAAAAGTCACTCCCTAGACTTTCCTAAGCTACACGACAAAGAATACAAATATACTTAAGTCCGTACAATGTACATAAATCATCTGTACGCAATATATGATCTGATCACTTGCTCGGTACATAGAGTTTACTTCCGAACTAGTATCGTTCACTCGACCTTCCTAGTGCGATCTTCGATCAGGTTCCTTAATTAGAAATCTTTGTTCTCTTTACATAGCTATATACTATGATAGAAAACCTCGGTATCATATCAAGAATTCGAATCAAGTGTTCACTGATAAGAACAAGTGAGAAATCCCTTTTTGGACTGGCGTGAATCAACTCAAAGTTATGTATTCAAATACTAGATCAAGAACCATGCGAATAAAATTATATGCATATAACTTACAAACTTAATCCGATTAGTTTCTTAATTACACCAATCTCTTTCTAAATCACTTCCATTTTCATTTATAGTGTTTCATTCAATACTAAAATTATTATGAATTACTTTATAAATTTTCACTCAAATTTATAAACATTTTATAAAGACGCATCTTTATAAAACATAAAATTTAAAAACTTACTCCACTTTTATTTACTTGTATAATACCCTTCTACATCTTAAGAGTATATACAAAATGTCAATTTTATTATATTAATTTTTTATTTATTTATTTTTTTCAAAATTCAAATGGAGGCCAAAATAAAATATGGAACTTAAAAATGAGTTGACTACTTCGACCTCTTTGCCTATCCAGTCTGGTAAGTAGCTAAGAAGGGTAGGTGCTAGTAGCTAGACTTCCTAGAGTCTACTTTCCTTAGACATTTCTAAGGTAAAGATATTTATTAGTTGGCCCAATAATATCAAATAGTTTATATGATTTAGACGTTTAAATAGAAACTATGGTTTTAATTAAACCATACTTGTAAAAACATTCCTATCCAATTTAAACCGTTTAAAAACTTGTGTTAAATTATCTCTTTTCCATCTAAGAGTTTAAAAAATTTCATTTATCAAAACATTCTAATACCTTTTATAAATTCCTTTTTTATAAACACATATTTACAAGATCTTTTTACACATCTCTAAATTAATTTATAAAACTTCTTTTATAAGTAGATTAACTTTATAGTAAAAGATTAATCCCTAATTTCCTTTTAGGAAACTAGAGAATTAAATACCCACTTTTTACAAAACCCTTTTTGAAATCATACTACATATATTTCTGTATATATAGAATAATTTTTATAATTTATTCACTAACACTCGCTTTGGGTTTATTCAGATTCGAACTCATTTCGATCGCATAATGATAAAAAATAATAATTTACTAAGAGCACTACAACATTCACCTAAGCAAACATTCAATCATCACTTAGAAGATTATTCAGATTGCCACAAAACAAATCGAGATGTTTTCCCTGAACTATCCGAAGATAATGTATCCTCCTTAAAAAATCTCTTCCAAATATCTATTATCATAAATACTTCTAAGTAATACCACCAAAAATCTTTTTTTCTTGAAATCATTTCAAGAAATACTGAGATTTAAATTCTCAGAAACTCTTTTTTTAACTTATAAAACACCTTTTATAAATTATATAAATCATTTTATATTCCATACTCGTATAAAATATACCTTTTAAAATCATGTTATATTATAATAACTTCCCTTTATTATAATAAACTTTTCACAATTATTTATCCTCTCAATGTCTTATCTTCCCATTAAGATTATAATAAACAACTTTTATTAAAAGAGGACTTTTTAACTTAACAGTTTCACCGAACTCCTTACAATTAAATTGGGAAATTTAATTCAAAAGGGGTTCGATTTAGTACTCACAATTATCAAGACAACAAATGCCTAAAACTGATCGAGCATAAATTAACAATCAACAAATAATAGTCAATGCTCCTAAACTATCCGAGCACGACAAATCACACATTAACGATAATAAAGAAATATTATCATTAACAAAAAACACCATAAATAACTATATAAATTTGAAAATTATTCCTATATATATAATCCTAGATAAAATATTTCATTTTACCAATTTTCAAAAATCAATATCATGTTTGTTTGCCTTATTCGAGTGTTTAGAAATTTATATTGACAACGTAGCTTCTCACCTCTTGACTAGAATTCATAAACAACTCAATAGTCTAACTAACACAGTAATTTTTTTATAGCAATAAAAAGTATGCTCTTGTATATATATAGACACTCAAACTCATTCTAGGGTGTCACTTACCCTATTTCTAATGAGTTTCCCCCACCAAAGCCAGGGTTCTCGCTTAAGCTTCGACTCTGATACCAAATGTAAGACCCGCCTTTTCGACCATCGAAAGTCGGCACTCAATACATCAGCGGTATTCAAATGCCGAACATCCAATCGACGGAAAGACAGATTGTTACTGTAAAATAAAATGAACAATAGAGGAAATAGAATCTCACAGCGGAAACAACAATATCTAATATAATAAAGACAATACAAACTGTCACTCCAAGATACATGGTACATTAGAGTTAAAAACAAACCTCATCAGCTGGACAGTTATAATTTCCCAATCTTATAATTTCTGATAGGTATACAATATAATCCAGCGAAAATAACCTTAGTCAGAAATGGGGGTGAATGGAAGGGTATGGAATACCTCTTCATTCCTATATAAAATCACACACCTCTTGAATTCACGTTTGCAAATTTACAAAGAAAATCAAAGCTCTCTTCACAAAATTCCTAAGAAAAAAATCTATTTAAACCAAACCAAACTTGGCCGAGGACCGTAGAACAACATGGTAATAACTCTTAGCAAGTCAAAGATGGAAGATTTAGGGTACAACACCCCATTTAAAAGCGGGCAATGAGCAAATTGTAGGCTTTTAGCCTAGGCCATGAGCTAGTGATGAGTTAGGAGGTGCTAAGGTGGTTTTTTGGTTAGGGTAGGAAGAAGGAAGATTGGTGAGGTTTGTACTTGGTTTTTAACTTGGTTTTGGGTGAGTAAAATCACCATTTAAAAAGCATATAAACTATATAATGCTTGTGTTTTATTATAGTATTTGTTTGAATTATATTATTACTTATTCTCTTGTGATTCTTACTTTTAAAAGAAAATGACATACGTAATTTGTGTGTTTGGACTTGTATGACTTTCTATGACTTGTTTATAGCCTTGTAACAAAGCACATAGGGTTTGGTTGGAATTGGACTTATCGGACTTGATTTGAAAGTGGTTTTATAGCGATAGTCGCTATATACGCACTTCGAAATTGCCTTGTGTTCGGTAATTTCTATAGAAATTTGTAGAGAGACCCTTAGGGGTTTCTCGGCATTGTTATAATGTATTATGTATATACTAGCTACTGTAAAAATATTGGATGATAAAAAAAGATAGTTTGTATATTGAAAATCGATCAAACTTTTAACTACAAAAAACTAGCCCAGGTCGCACTCTTTAATCATGCTTGGCCCTAGCACTTAAAAAAGCTGTATTTTATTCTATACCCCTTTTTACACCATTCTAGAAATGCTATCTTTCCTGTTTGACAGTTTAAATTACTTTGAAATGAATCTAAATTTAAGTATTTATCTTTAGTCTTTTTAGTAGTCTTTTCTAATATATATTAGAGTATTTTAAAGGTAGTTTGGAATTTTTATACATTTTTGATAATTTACTATGAGTTATTAAAGTGAGAGGTTTATTTTTATACAAAGGAAAACATGTTGTTATCAGGTTTTGAATATTATAAAATGATTATTTTTAAGTAATATTTTAAATAAATGTTTTAAACTAAATTATAAGAATTTTAAAGTATATATGGTTTGTAGAAAATTAGTTAATTATTTATTAGCGTGAAAAGCTTATGTTATATAATATCTTCTTAATTGTTTTATTATTAAATATTTTATCTTATAAATAAATAGTATACATACATGTGTATATATCATTCTTAAAAGGTTTTTAAACTATAAACAAATTTTTTACAAAGTGGTTTAAGAGTGCTTAATGGCTTGAGCATGTTTGTTTGTTTATACTTATGAATAGTAATTAACCATGCTTAACATCAAAAGTCGATGAAGTAGGCTTATCTATTTGTGAGAGTTAAGAATGTTGTTCGAGTAGAATCTAAAAGCAATTGTGCTCTAACCTACCATCTTCACTCTTGACCGAGGAATTGATAAGATGAAAAGGTCAGAAACGTGTTAATCGTGTTTATTACTTACCTGTTTATGGAAAGTCATTAATACTATATTGAACACTAAAAGCCGATGAAGTAGACTTACATATTTGTGAGAGTTAATAATGTTGTTTGAGTAGGGTCTAAAAGCAATTGTGCTCTAACCTACTGTCTTCACTCTTGATCGAGGAATAGTTAAGATGAAAAGGTCGGAAATGTGTTAAGTATATGAAACTTGATTTCCATAAATAGTCGTTTTTAGAACTAGATATTCAATTAGTCGACTATCAAACTTGACCAAATAATATACGTATCATTATCAAGTATTTTAGTAAATATATAAGTTTGGAAAAGTATGTTAAGTCTTTTATAAAAGAATAAGAGGTATTTTTGGATTATAACACTTACGTTATAATAAATTGTTTTTTAAAGTTAATCAAAAGTATTTTACCTTATTTAATAAGTGTAGATATACTTAGATCTTTAAATGAATGTTTTTAAGATAATAAAAAGTGTGGATTGGCATTGGGTTATTGTGACAATGCATTAATAACATTTGTCTTTAACCTTTTCTATACTTTGTAAAGTAATTAGATCTTTGAAAAGAATGTTTTAAAGATAATTATATGTGAAATGGTTTTGGGTTTATGGTAATAATGTTTTAATGACATTTGTTTTCAACCCATTAAAGTATACTTGTGCAAATGTGAAATCTTGTTTAAGATTTGTGAGCATTCTTGTACCATTTGGAATAAGAATATGGACACATTTCTAAGTATTGAAAAGTGTATATGTGAATAGTGAAAGAGTAGAAATGAATAGTGAAATAGTAGTATACATGTATATATCTTTTGTAAAGGTATTTTAAATATATACACAAGTATTTACGGAGGAGTTTTAATTTATAAAAGGATCCCTTAATTAAAAAGAGATTAGAAATCATTCTTTATGTGCTTACATGTTTATGGAAAGAATTTAGTTGTATACTTACCACTAAAAGCCGATAAAGTAGGCTTGTCTATCTGTGAGAGTTAAGATCGATGATTCGACTAGGATTTAGAAGCAACAGTACTCTAACCTATCAGCTTCACTCTTGACTAAGGGATAATGTAAGTTGAAAAGATCGAAAACGTGATAAGTATACGAGACTTGTTTTCCAAATATGATCGTCTATTTTTTACAAGACAGTCGATTAGTCGACTACTGACATTGACTAAATTAACTTAGGAAGTATCTAAAAGCTTCAAGACATCATACGATTTGAGAACCCTCGGGGAGGAGCATTGGTAAACGTCTCTAACTTTAGGAACTTATAAGAGATCCCCCAAGGAGGACTCCTTTTTATATATTATTCGCTTACTTCTAAAAGAACCAAAATTAAGTTTACCAGAAATTCATCGATTGGTTTGGAAGAGACCGGGATTGGTAAGTGTCTTATTTACCAAATACCACTTCAATACTGATATACAAGTTCTGTGTTTTGGAAACAGTGGTGAAGTGAAATGTGACGATTGAACTAGCTATCCTAAAGTTAAGTCCAAGGGAGAGGTCAGCTTAACATTTCAGACTAATTCTAAAGAGTTGAATTATGTATCCTAAGGTTAAGTCCAAGGGAGAGGTCGGCATTAGCATTCGTCGGACAACTTAAAATGGGATCCTTGTAGGGATTCTTGGACTGTTCGAGTTGTTGGGATCCTTGTGGAGATCTGTGCTCTATTCGGGTGATTAAGACTCGTGTGAGAGATGCCGAATGTGGCCACAACATTAGAAATGATAGAAAATAGAGTAGGAGCATAACTATCATGGTTTAGCTAACCTATAAGGTATATCAACTTCATATCTGGAATATGCTTAAAGATGTTGCGGGCGGGAGTAGATAATATTCATGATCACATTTCGGCGGTGGACCATGTATGTTTACCTTATGGTATATTCTGTCTAGAGATAGACGATGCTTGGAGGTAGTTTCTAACCCTTATCCAGGAAAGTGGATTTGGCTTGACTGAATAGATCTCGACGGAAAATCCATTATGCGAAAGAACCTTATAGGTTTTGATTGTACTTCAATATTGTTGTGTTATGAGATGTAAGCAGCATAGCTATTTTCCGATTTATATTCTTCACCCTAGACATTATATATTATATCACCATATGTACTTATTAGATGGATAGTTCTTTTGAGGGGATAACCATTTCCAGATGGTTTCAAAAGTACCGTTATATGTTAACAACATATTTCTTGAGTTTCTCATGCCATACTTATGTCTGACTTGTGGTTTCATATTTCCCATATTTTCATGGGTGCTCTTTCTAGTAGTATGAGAAAAGCAGGTTTCGTTGATAGTCTTGGAGCTCGAGGGGATAAGCTAGATGTTTAACCTACCGTAGTATTCTTATTTCCGCTGCATTAATGCTATATTGTATATATCATCATTTGTGGGGACAAGTTGTTATAACTATTCAGGTTGATGATAGTACTTAGGATGGTAACTCTGAAATGCTATGTATCTTAAAGTAACAAATTGTATTGTCTTTTGACATTATATGTTATCATTCCATTATGAGAATTTGATATTGTGTTCTCTTCTTTCTTGTTCTATTTCCTTTTCGTTTTATTTTACCCTAACAATTTGTCTTTTTGACACTTAAGTGCTCAACACACAGTTACAATGGATGTATTAGTGTAGGCATCTAAGGGTCAAAAAGACGAGCTGTTACATCATCGTGTGTATATATATAGATATATATATATATATACATACATACAAATTTATATATACTTATACCTCATAGTAGGTTAGGCATATCGTATGCATATATGGATTTAAAACTTCTAACTCATAAATATGAGAAATAACACTTGAATGGGAAGCAATTGGCATAAATAAGTGTTGTGAATAAGGTTTGTAATTTACGAGTGAGTAGAATGTTGTTCTAGCCCTCTCCTCTTTATAACCTATATGATAGATTTAAATAGGCATGATACTGGTACAAATCGGGAATGGTAGATGGATAGGTCTTCTCATTCATGCTCAGCACAAAGGAGGCAACTAGATATCCAAGGAATAATATCGGTTTCAAAGGTAGTGGCCTTAGTTGGTATATATTTTTATTATATTCTGTTACTCAGCTATGAGTTCGTATAAATGGCTCTCTAATATACTTATGTTTATTACAAGTTACCAACACCAAAGATCCATACCCTAATGGACCTAGGTTTTCAATTTAGTCGAAGATCGGTGCCATTAAGGTGCAGATTAATACATTTGGAATCCGAGCTTAGGTTACTCAATCATAAGAATTAGGTTACAGTTACTGAATGTATTTGTATTTTTACCTAGAATTATATATATAACATGCCAAACTTTATAAATTCCAACTATATAAGTAGTTACAACCATATTCTTAAAAGATGGATGAGGCAATTGTGAGTTGGAACAATAAATTGAGTTAAATTTATACACCTACCCGATTACCCCATGAGATGTAGGTCGTACCATAAGGTGTTGACTAAAGAGAGAATGAACATGACATAAAGAAGGTTCCCTAAAGTTAGGTGGTACTTGACTCCTTTTGTTAGACCAAGACTACCATATGATTTTGGGTTTTGTGGAATTTCCAATTGACGACGTACATTTCATCCAAAGAAATGGAACGCAAGAACCTATATGTTGCATATATCTGGAGGTAAGAAGCAAGTTCCCGGAAGAAGGTGTACATTAACTGCCATTAATAGATAGCTGGATTTTAATATGTTCTTTTTTTTGGGCAAAGCCAGCGGGGTTGAATGGACCCCTACCATAATTATTATTAACAAAAGGAGAATTACAAGATATTACAACAAGGAAAACACCAAAAACAAGGGGTCAACTCAAAAGATAGGGAAAAGTTATAAAGATCTAATAATAGAGAGGACCATTACATGTTTAGAGGTAGCTTGCCCTTTAAACACCCTAGTGTTCCTCTCCATCCAAATGAAGTACAAAGCCTTCTTAAAGATTCTTAGTAACAAGCAACCTCTTTCATTCTTCCATCTTGTAGCCTTGAAAATATTGTACCATTCCATGGTGGAACTACATACTGGCCTTTGAAACCCAAAATGAAGTAACGGCTTATTCCAAATATGAAAACATAACTCACATTCAAAGAACAAGTGTGACACAGTCTCAACTCCAGTACCACAAAATAAGCAGATATCACTTTGAATAATACCATAGGACTTAAGTTTATGTAAAGTAAGGATACCATTTTTCAGAACTTTCCACATGAAAATGTTTTCCTTTGGCACAAAATGAGAGTCCCAAGTTCTGGAAGACCATAAAAAGGGAGGATACTCATCAGTGGAATCAAGAGCAGCATACACAGTATGAAGAGTATGAACCTTGTCATTCCAAGAAACATGATGATTGCTAACATTATATAGCTGATTCTTAATAATATTCCAAGCAGCTCTAATCACAGAAGAACTGCAGTAGGGTAAAGAAACATTTCCATCAGCCCAGTATCTCTCAACAGATGCATTATCATTAATGCCAGAGATAAGTCTAGATTCATACTCAATATCATTAGCCAGAATGACACCTTTAGCAGACCATGGGTCATACCAAAAAGATATGTTAGCAATGTCTTTCATTCTCCTCTGGACCATAGGGAGGAAAATAACCCTGCTTCTCAAGATATTCCTCCAAGTCCAACTGCAGTCAGATGGAGTAGGAATAATCCAGAAATTATTATCACGGATGAGATAGTTTCTACACCAAGAAGCCCACAAATTATTATCATGCCTCAGAATTTTTTCAATTCTAGAAGACAGGGTAGCAAAGTTCCATTTCTTGATATTTATAATTCCAAGACCACCTTTATCAAAAGAACAACATATATGTCGAAAGGCAATTGGAATCATTTTCTTGGAGAATGGGTTAGCATGCCAAAGAAAATGATTCAAGGCAGAGTTAATCATGCTAATAAGTTTGGCTGGAAGGATGAATATTCTGGCATAATAAACACACATGGATATAGCAACAGACTTAACAATAACTAGCCTTCCTGCCATAGAGAACTTTGAGCTCTTCCAACTAGATAACTTAGCAGTAACTTTTTCAAACAGTTGTAGGCATTGATAAGTTCTTATTCTAGAAGTACACAGGGGAATACCA
Source organism: Allium fistulosum (assembly GCA_030737815.1). Classification (NCBI taxonomy): domain Eukaryota; kingdom Viridiplantae; phylum Streptophyta; class Magnoliopsida; order Asparagales; family Amaryllidaceae; genus Allium; species Allium fistulosum. Next base: position 1,032,836,349 of record CM060901.1, read on the forward strand.
AGATATGATTCATTTTCACTAAAAGGGGAGAGACCTGTCATTGCATACAATATTCCTTTATCTTCATCAGGCAAGCCAGCAATGAACAATATAGATTTACTTCTGTTAATGGTAAGACCAGTCAAGTCCTGAAAGGAAGCTAGAACATTTAATACCCCACTAATAGAGTTATAAGTTGGCTTGGTGAAAAGGAGTAGGTCATCAGCAAACAGAAGAGTGGAAATACCATTTTTCTTGCACAATGGATGATAATCAAAAAGCTTATTACACATAGCAGCAGTACATAGAGAAGTGAGCAATTCCATGACACATATAAAAAGGTAGGGAGAGATTGGATCACCTTGTCTAATTCCTTGAGTAGCTCCAAAGTAGCCAAATGTGAAGCCATTAATACTAAGGGAGTAGTTAACTGTAGAAATGCATGTATATATCCAACACAGGAAGGGGACAGGGAAGTTCATCTTATGAAGAATGTAAATAACAGATTTCCACTGAACAGAATCATAGGCCTTTTGAATGTCTAATTTAAGAACACATCTAGGGGATATGAGACTCCTGCTGTAGCCCCTCAGAAGCTCAGAAGTAAGCAGGATATTGTCAGTGATGTCACGACCGGGAAGAAAAGCACTTTGATTAGCAGAGATTAAACCATCCATAGTGATTTTCATTCTAGCAGTCAATATACGAGATATGCATTTGTAGATCACATTACAACAAGCAATAGGTCTAAATTGGTTTACTAATATAGGATGGCCAGTTTTAGGAATCAGAGCTAACTTGGTAGCATTAATGCCAGAGATTAACTTACTATGCTTGAAAAAATTCTTTATTTCTTTAGTCACATCATTACCAATAATATCCCAAGTAACTTTGAAGAAGTGAGCATTGAAACCATCAGGACCCGGAGAGCTATTAGAATTCATACCAAAGATAGACTGCTTAATTTCATCCTTAGAGATCTCCTTGATTAAGTCAGATCCCATGGCATCAGAAATGGAAGGAAAGTGATGGGAAGTAAATTGATCCAGAGAAATGGAAGGAGTTAAAGGATTACCAAGATTAAACTGAAAGTAATCCAAAAAAGCTTCATGAACAGATTCATGAGTATCACAAGGAAAACCATGCATATCAAGGATGGAAGATATATTTTCAGACGACTGTTGAATTTTTAATGATTTATGAAATGAGGATGTATTTTTATCACCATTCAAAAGCCAATCATGTTTAGATTTTTGCTTTGCCATGATATTTTCTTCAACAAGAGCTTTAGAGAGGTCCTTCAGTAAAGAAGTCTCAAGAGCAGTCAGATAAGGCTGACCATTACTTCTTTGGATATGAAGTTGAATTTGATATAATTTTTCATGAATTGCAGCTGACATACTATTACCATTGCCAAAAGCTTTCTGAGCCCACTTCTTTAAAATAATCTTCAGATGCTTGAGCCTAGCCTGCAAAATAAACATAGGGTTGCCAAAAATATGAGACTTCCAGTTATCTTTAACAATACTTAAGAAATCAGGGTGCTTACACCAAATATTAGAAAATGAAAAGGAGGAACACCTTCTCACAGGATCCTTGCCCCATTCAATAATAAGAGGAGAATGATCAGATAAGGATGGAGGGGGAATATTGGTGGAAAGATTAGGCCATTTGAGAATAGCGGAATAGTTCATATAAACTCTATCAAGTTTACAGAAGGTTCTCTTTCCAGTTCTACTCGAGTTATTCCAAGTGAAAAAAGCTCCTCTAGCAGGGGAAGGAATAAGGTTTGCATCATAGATAGCTTTGTTGAGGGGACGAGTCTGATTATAAGTTAAAGGAGTACCACCACTTTTCTCAGAAGATAATTGCATACAGTTCCAATCACCAAGACAAAGCCAAGGCAGACTAGTCTGATGAAGAGATGGAAGGATATCAAGAAAAGTTTTCCTCTGAGAAGCATTGTTATCAGCATAAACAGAAGTAAGAAGAAAGGAAGTGGAGGAAGGGATGTGAAAAATCACAGAATGGATGAATTGCCTATGAACAGTGATTAGAGAGAGAGTGAAGATTGAGGGATTCCATATGATTAATAGCCTACCAAAAGGAGCTTGACAAAGATTATGGATTAAGCTCCAGCCATGTCTAATAATGGAAGCAGCATTGATAGTAGAACTATGATTGAGTTTTGTTTCAGCAATAGCCATAAGATTGATTTTGTGAGAAGAAATAAGATTAGAGATTTCCAATTGCTTGACAATGGAGTTAGCACCCCTAATGTTCCAAAAGCCTATATTTCCAGTCATTATGATATTAATGTTGAAGATGCTCTGGTTTTAACCCCAGAAGAAGGATTTGCCATGTTATGTTGAGACAACATATTCAAACCAATTTGTTCAAAGGAAAAATTCATCCCATTATCTAGGTCAGTTGAGGAGTTACTATTGGATTTCTTTGGTCGACCTTTCTTTCTTTTAGATGAGGAGTCTGGAATTGAAGATTGGGGATGCTGGAGAATATTTGGATTAGCTGAAGAAACAGAATTAAGTAAGTCATTGAAGATTGGACTTGGAAGAGAAAGGGAGGAGTATGGAGAAGCTTGTGATACAGAAGAGGGAGTAGAAGTAAGAGGCTGATTAATAAGAGCAATAGGAGAGGAGCAGGTATTATCTGAAGGTAAAGTGTGCATGTCAGGGCATGGATTATCATTGTGCATGTCAGTAGAGTGAAAATTGTGATGAACTTCATCACCACCTTCAGTAATTTCCTGTAGCACTGAGAAGGCATTGTGAGTAGACACCATTTCAAATTCAGATTGCATATCAACAATATTACCATGCAGTACTTCATTATTATCAGAACATATTGTTTCCATTTGAATAACTCCAGTTTTACTTATAGTATTACACTTATCAGCCAAGGTGGGAAAAGCAGGTTGCTTCATACCATCATTTTGAATAACCAATTGCTGACTCGTAGTGGCATTTTCATTATCATTATTTCCAGTTATGTTACCTTCCAACAAAGTCACAGTTATTATTTCATTTTGATCAATACCCATTTGGCCAGCATCATCTTCATTCCATATATTTGCAAGAGCCTCAGCAGAAGGGTTATCATCAATAATTTTTTTCATCTTAATATTATTACTTATCTCCCTATCTACTTTTCTCCAGACCTTATGCCATGTTTTAACTCTCCTTTTGCCTCTCACATGAAACACCTTTTTATCTTTATCATCTTGTATATCTGCTTTATCCTTGATTATCTCATCAGAAATTTCATTTCTTTTATCAGAGTTCACATGTGTTCCTCCATCAGGCAGTTCCTTATTCTTCTCACACTATTCTGTTGCATGACCAAAAAATTTACATGTAACACAGATTAGAGGTTTCCATGAATATTCTATCAAAATATTGGGGCAAGATTCATCACCAACTGCTATAAATTCAGGAAGTTCTTTGTCACGCGACACTTCAATTAAACATTTTGCATATTCAAATCTTTTCACTCTTTCAGTATTCTCATCATAGCAAACAAGCCTTCCAAGATGACAGGCTATCCAGTTGATGCCTAGTAGGGACCATAACATTATTGGAATTCTATAGAAGTGAACCCAAATTGGCACAGATTTAACTGCAGCCTGAGCTGAGGAGAGGGACGGGTTCCATTTAGAAATAATAAACATTTGACCTCTAATAAACATGGGATCTCTACGAAGAACCATGTTTTTATCTTCCTCCGAGGCAAATTTAAAAAAATAGTTTTGTTTATCAAAGAAGATTTCATAGGAGCCTTTGAGCTTCCAAGCCTTTTGGAGATGAGCTTTAACAGCCATATAGTTCACATTACCAGCCAAAAAAGATCCAACCAGGCATTCCGACCAAGCTTTAATGCCTTCATTCAACACTTCCTGAGGTGGAGTAATGGGAGTTCCAGAGTAAGCAATATCAAAGTGAGTAGGGACATACAAACCAGCATTCCTTGGCTTCGTATTGAAAAGAGAGGACCATGACACAGATGGAGAAGAAGAAGTATTGGACCCGAGGGAGGGAAAGTGATCATGTGAAGGTAATGAAGAAGAAGGAGGAATAGGCAGAGCAGGGATTAGAGGAGAAGGAAGAGGAGATGGAAGGTCATCAGGCAATGGTGGAGGAGGAGGGACTGGAGGTGAAGGGGCCGACAACTGGTCAATTGAAGGATAAGAGAGAAAGGCAGGGGCAGAAGGAATGGTTGTAGCAGAAAAAGGTACAGGGGGGATAGGGGAAGGACACCATGAGAAGACATGAGAAAAGGAACGTATTAATTTTAGAATGTTTTAATATGTTCTTAATGAAGGCAAGTTAAGAATAATTAGAAAAGTACAAAGGTACAAAAGAAAGGAAAATCAAGAATTCATTTCTAAGTCCAACTCCATGTGAAAGAATTATAAAACAAATTAAAAAAAATTCTTAAAATATTTTGAAATGGCTTTCGAGGAACTTATTTAAAAATAAAAAGAACCTTACCACTAAAAAGTTGTAACTTTTTAAAAGTTAATACTAAATATTTTGCCATATAAAATATCCTTCAAAGTATACATATTTTTTAAAAGGTAGAAGATTTGGGGAAGCTAAGAACCTTTATTTTTGAAATAAATGGAAAACAGGGCATTGACCCGATGATTTTTTCTATTTTTGTAAATTTAAAAGTTTTAAAATTCTTTTTAAGGGGCGGTAAATGGAAATGGTACTTGATTTATGTAAGGTAAAGAGAATGGAAGTGTAAAACTGTCCGATAATGGAGTTAGGAAGAATATTCCCGTATAAGGAAACTACCTAGAAAAATAACTGAAATAGATTTATACCCAAAAAGTAGATAGTTTCATGTTAATGAAGAAAAGCCCAACGATTAAAGCAGTAGGAGAACGCACTACAATGATCCAATGAATAAAACAATCAAAGAGAAAAGGAGCTATACGAGGAGAAGCCGTTTAAATAAGATCAATTTAGGTAGAAGGAGTTTAAATAGTAGTAGCATTAGGAATTTTAAATAGAAACAACATTAGGAATTTATACTAAAATAATGTTAGTAATCTAAAAAGAAACAATGTAAGAAATTAAAGGCAAAACAAAGAAGAAGTGGATGGTTTCTGTAAATGTGTGCAATAATTGCATATATCTTTTAAAAGTCCCCTCATATGCTATTAGAGTCTCTACTAATGTTGAAAGTGAAAATGACATTAGTAATAGGAAATAATAGAATGAAAATTGTCATTATCTACTGTAGTTTTTTTAGTTTAAAGTTATAAAAGATGTTTTAGAAACACTATAACATTGTATTTTTGAAAAAAATGGTTTGATATAACAATTGAGTTTTTGAATGAAAACTTAATTTATGGTTTGAATTAAAAATCCTAATTTTTTAGAAGTAAAATCTTTGTTTAAAAAGGCCTTAAAAGGAAATTTGATTTAATGACTATTAACGTAATAAAAACTTGACTCTTACTATTTGAAGAGAAGGAAATGATGTGTTGTTTAAAGGTAATGATCTTTTTAAATTAAATTACTAACATTGACTTCTGAACTTAATAGATAAAATTACTTCTTAAATTCTAAAGTATAGTTTTAAAGCTTATGACTCCTAGAGTTAAAGTTGGTGAAAATGAGGAGTATTTTAGGGCTACTTTTCGAAACTAAGCAAATGTTGAATTTAATTAAATTTTTCTAAGTTTATATTTTCAAAAGATAATTTTTGGTTAAGTACTTTATGACCATGAATTTAATAATTTTACAAAGAGTTGAGAAAACCAAACCAACTTTGATATGGAGTAGATCGGGATGACTGCCTAGGTAAGATGGGTTATAATGCTTTGAATAATATAACTATGAATGCCCGTAGAGTAGCAACAATGAATCCCTATTGAATATAAGGAATATTGGTATGAACCTAGGAACGTTTGGTTAGACATGAGGCAAAGATAGAAGAAGAACACACAAAGGAATGGGGAATGATACCGAAGTACACTTTTAAAAATTCTATAATTTACTAGCATGAAAGATATAAATAAGAAAATAAATACCAAAAATTTGAGGATACCATCAGGAAGATTTTGATTAAAAGTATACAGTAATATAATTAGAGAAGATGGTAATGAGACGCCAAACACACATAAAAGACGTTGGTTGTGATAATTAGGGTAATGGATGGACCTTGTTATTAGAAGCCAAAAAGGTAAGTAAAGACATGTGGGTTATAATAGGATGACATACTAAAAATGTCCATTTTATTTATGTAAGAAGTAATAGAGCAACAACATCATTAACACCAATTGATGTTGAAGGCAAGGCCATCTCACGGCTTGTAGATAGTAATTAGTAGAAATAGTAATTTTCATTTCCTTCTAGCAATTGTCTTTCCTTTTAGGCTACTTGGGTTGTAAGCACTAGTTATCTCTCTTTATACAAAAACTACATACGGTATGATATATGATATGTTCCTATTTATTACTGTGTTAATTTTGCGGATGGGCTTGGAACGCTATATGTATATATATATATATATATATATATATATATATATATGTATGTATGTATGTATGTATGTATGTATTGTAAAATGGTATAATAAGGAAATTCTCATAAGGACACTTAATTAGTGATAGGTGTATGATAAGGTTGGAAGTTTATAAAAAAAGGAAATTAATTAAATTAGCAACTAAAAATAAGGAATGCTTAAATCCCAAAAATTTAGAAGTTGGGAAAAATAAATTTTAGCAAATGCAGAACCGAGAAGGGTTGTTGCGAAACCCACGGGGCACTATCCCTACGCTTTAAAAACTAAAATTTATAAATGTACTTGTGTGTTGTTTGTTTTTTCTGAAATAAAAGAAAAGGTATTTCAAAAATTTAATTTCAACTGTGTATATGTTATGGTCAATCATATGCATTAACTCATTGGTTGAATCCTAATTACGTTAAAATATGGCTTGGTTTGTTTAAGGATGTAAAGGCAAATAATTTTGAAAAATTGTGTTTTAAAAAAGGTTTTAATTTTTTTTTAACTATTTTACAAATTAAAAAGGGAAAAGATTTTGAATGAAAAATGAGAAGTATCTAATTTTTGAATGTACATGCTTAGCATAGGGAGGTCCGATATGTTAGTGAATATGAATTTTACTTTTTAATAAGTGTGACAGTACACAAAATACAGATAATAACAAAGGAAAAAGCTATTTTAGCTTTGTAGTTTCTATTTCCATACCTTGTTGATAGGGAAAAAACTTGTTTTTTAAAATAATTCTGTTTTAAATTTTAAAAATAAACCTCCTTATGAGAATTGTACTTGGAGAAGTTGGAAAAATTTGGGAGCAAAAGAGAAAGTTCCAAGGTATAATAGAATTAGTATACAAAAAAGGGCGGAATTGTAAAACTCTTCATCTAAACTCCTTTTCCAACATAAGAGTATAGATTTTGGAAAACTAAATTTTCAAAATTTTAGATGATAGAAATTATGAGTTCGGTACTGGATGATAAGGATTGGATGCAAAATTGGTTGAACCATGCTCTTATTCGTAGGAGCATGGACATTGCTGTGTGAAAACAAAGATTTTGATTTTGAAAGCTTGCATACATATTGAACTGCTAGTATATATAGGTTTACTTCAAGGTGAATTATTAAATGGCTAGTATACATATGGGGTGGTCAAGGGGTTTACTTCGGGGATGAAGGTATTAATTGGCCGTTGGGTCTACCTCTTCCCTATTTAAGGAGTCATAAATAAATTATGACGGTGCCCAATTAGGAAAAGGGTCTACTTCAATTTAAAACAACAGTACTAAGTAACTAGAATGAGCAATTTTCTTAATTTACACTATGTAAATCTAAATGGGACTATGTAGAAAGGTCGATGCTATGTCGGCCTTTTTTATCGGTATTTGTGGAAAAGTGCTAAGCAGAGGTCGAGGCCTCCACTAGTCTCGTACATTCGGTAGCAAAGGCTCTGGTTAAGCATGTACAGATTACACTTCCTACTGGTATAGAGTTCGTATGGGATATGAATTTACCTCAAAGTTTGGATGTTTATTTGTTTGGTTGGAGGTGGCTAGTTGACCTTGGATGATTCGTTTGAAATGTGTTAGTAGTACGGCTAGAATAAATTATAAAGCCGTGTTTAAGAGTCATCGACCTTCGTTGTTAGGGCCTGTTGATCATCGACTACATTAGAGGCTTTCCTTTTTGGGGAGTACAGCGTTGCCTATACATACACACATACATATATTTATATATACTTATTACTCAGAGTAGGTTAGACATATCGTACACACATATAGAGTTAAAATTTCTAACTCATAAATAGGAGACATAACACATGAATGGAAAGTAATCGACACATACAAGTGTTGTGAATAAAATACGTAATTTACCAGTCACCGGAATGTTGTTCTGAAACCCTTCTCATTCCAACCCACATAATAGATTTAAAAGGACATGTACTGGTACAAGTTAGAAATGATAGATGGACAGGTCTTCTCATTCATGCTCAGCACTGACGAGGCAACTAGATATCCAACAAATAATATTGGTTCCAAGGTAGTGGCCTTTGTCGGTATATATTTTTTTATATATTTTCTTATTCTGCTGTGATTTCGTATAGATGGATTTTTAATATACTTATGTTTATTGCAAGTTACCAACACCATCGATCTGTACCCTAATGGACTTGGGTTTTCGGTTCAGTCAATAATTAGAACTATTAAGGTGCGGATTGTCACAGATTAAAGGTATATCATAAAACCATGCAACAAATAAATACGGATGAGTTTTTACCTTACAATAACCAAATAATTTCTATTATGAAATCAGTGTTATTATAATAATGTTTAGGGAGTGAAATATAAATAATCAAGTAGCTGTGATGTATGTGAGTGTACATCAGAACAATAATAGGTATACAATCAAAATTGCTAAGGCATGTTCGCTAATTGTGTAGGATTCCATGGATGTGTTCTTAGTACTTCGAGAATGGTCATCATTCACAAGGATTAGAGATATCCTCCCGAAGCATCGTACATCTCTAGTGAATGTACCATACGAAAAACATAGCTGGTCTTGCTAAGATCGAGTGCATTGCTGCCGCATGCACATCCATATAAATATCTCTAGATGGAGTCGCATGCACCCTATGGGTTTACCAACCCAACTGGATATGTCTCTTATCTTTGGTTTTACTCATTACCATCGATGAGGCTACGTCCAGCTTTCCAGCACACAAGTCACAACTCGAACAGATCTTAGTACATGAGTCCCTAACTCAAACATATCTTGGAACCACACATGGATTCACATATCTCAACAGTTCTCTAAATCACACATGGTTTCCTATATCTCAAAAGATATCGAAACCACACATGGATTCCTAAATTTTGAATAGATCATGAATAACTACATGTATTTAAGCATCTCAAGCAGATCTCGAATCTCCACATAGATTCCAACATCTCGAAACAACCACGAACCTCTTTCAAGCATAGAACACATATATAGTTTTGGAGTGATTACGGTTTCAAGTCATCTTATATAAGTACACTCCTCCGCTTACCGAGTGCTCCCAAACCAATCGATGGATTTTCTATAAACTTAACTCTAGTTCTTTTGGAAATAAACATACAATACATAAGAGTGGAGATCACCTTCTAACCATTTAAGCGGACGGATTTCCTTATCATTTATCCTAAAAGGGAAAAACTAGCTTATACACTTATAGCATCACCGAAGATAAACGTACCATATAATTTCCATGGTTCTTCTAGATATTTTCGAAGTTATATTTGGACAATTTCAACAATAATGAGAATGATTACATAAGGGAAACTAAGTCCTATATACTTTCCATAAGCAAGTAACACATAAAGCATGATTGACACACACAAGCATGATCAAGTCATATAAACGACTTCGAATCACCTTTTTATTATTTTATCATTTATTAATTAAAAATATTTTAGTAGTAGAACTCATTTTTATCTCAATTTGAGCAATAAGGGTTAGCTCTTTCATTCATGGGGACTAGGGTTTCTCATCACAACTACCTTTCCCTTTTTTTATCCCAAATTCAACCAGATCGCTCCGCTTTCTCTCGCAAACGCTTCGTCTATCCTCTTTCTTTGCCTTAGCTTTCTCTATTACTATAGAGTTAGCCCTTATTGCTCCCCTAAATGCTATTATTATCTCATCGCCCTCCTACATTCTTACGGTCAGTCTTCCTTTCTGTGTTAAGACACGTAGTTGCCTACAGCCAATCGCCCATATGCTTCGCTTCAGTGATGTAGAAATCTCTTGGTGCTTTGTCTATTTTTCATCTGGTAGTTGCCACAGTGTGCTCCTGCTACATTTTTGATCCAGGTTTGGGTTTTCATCTGCATTGCTTAAGAGCGTGTCCTTTACATTTTTTGGGCTTGAGCATTTTTATATCAGTATAAGGCTTTTGTCAGTCACTTTTCTTCATAGTAGCAGGTTGCGTGGTTGTTTCCTCCTTCTTCTCTATTTTGGTATAGGATGAAGTCCCATCTTCTGCTAGTAAAGTTGCATTTTTCTTTGGGTTAGTTGTTGCTTGATTGTTTGGAGTCCTTCGTCGTGGCCTATTTCTTTCTTATTTTGTTTTGCAATGTTTTAATTTCATTTGTTACCTCGTGCAACTTTTTGGTTACTGTCCGTTTCATGTATCTTTTGGAAGTTGATAGCTTTGCTGTTAAATGGTTGCATGGTTGAACATCTTGGCTTCTGGCCTTAGAGAATTAGAAATGTGAAATTTGTTTTGTAGGATTGGCTTGGGCAGCTAGAAAGTGTAATTTCACACCCTACGTGGTGCTTACCTTATGGAGTGTAAGTGTGTTTTCCATTGGTAACTATTTGAGTCAATTGGTGTTTGTGCCGAAGTGTGATTGATATAGGCAACTATCATATAATTTAGTTGTTTAGCATGTTGCCTAGCTCCTGTGCTAGAGCTAGTTTCAGTCATTTTGTTAGTTTTGATGCATTTTTCCCTCAAACGTCCTTTTCATTTGTACAGTGGTATGGCCACTATAAAACCAACTTGCCTGTGCAAAACAATAATGCTTTATTTTGCCTGCAAAAAAACTCCTTTTTATATAATAAAACTTCTTTTATTAATTAAAACTTCACTATTCAATCCTACATATTTCAATACTCTCAAATTATTCATATAGTTATCTCAACAGTATAAATATATTCATATATCAATAATAAGTTTTATTTAATTAAAGCACAGTCAAAGAGGTTAACAACAAATGCCACTCATACATTGTTACTATAAACCCCTTACTTTTAAACTTAAACTTTTCTATCTTTTTCCCAAAGATTATATACTTGTTATTATCTTTAAAATTCCATTATTAAAAATCTAAGTATTTTCCAAAATCATTTAACTATATTTTTCCACTTTAAAATATAGTTCAAGGGTTTAAAAACAAATGTTACTTAAACGTTGTTTACAACAAACCCAAAACGCTTCACTTAATCATTATCCTTAAAACTCTCATTTAAAGATCTAATTACATTTTTAAGGGTCTAGGACAAGTGTTACCCAAACATTGTCACGACAACGATTCCTTCTATAATTATCTTTTAAAAACATTCTTTTTAAAAGATCCAATTATATTCCAAAGTTGGCAAGTAAACATATTTTTACTTAACTTCACAAAATCATTCATTATTACTTAAGTGTTATAATCTAATTCTTCCTTTATCTCTTCAGTACAGACTTAATTTGCTTTTCCAAGCTTTATTAAACATTTGAGAATACTGAAACAATTCAAAGGAGATTATTCTGAAATATTTAATAAAATACAAAAATCAATTTAAAGGATATTATATTATATAAACTTTAAAATACTTTAATAAAATATTTAACTAATTTTTCTCAAACCTATATATACTTAAAAATATTTATGATGTAGTTTAAAACATTTTATTTAAAACATCTCTTCAAAATGTTTACTTTATAACTTAATTAAAAATCATAAAAAACATGTTTTATACTTTAAAACCATTTACTTTAAACTCCACGAATAATCATAAAACACTTCTAAATTTTGAACTCCTTTAAAAATATTTTTGAATAACGTATAAAGTATTAATCTTTTTTATACTTTGTTAAAATAAAATTTTCAAAGTTACATCTGTGGCAAACTTTTCGCTATACAAACTTATGCAACATCAATTTCACACTTTCTATAACTTTCCAAACCAATTCCTTTAGGTAAAACATACCTGAACAGGTGTAAAGAATAACCAAATATATATATATATATAAATATTTTTCCACAACATATAACAATTTAACCAATTTAACAACGTTTAAATACAGGGGATTTCAAAGTTTGTTTATAGCAACAATTTCACTTCAACCATTCATACAAAAATTTCAACTAAATTATACAACAACATCAAATATGTAAATAAGTCTAGGCCATGATACATGTTGTAGAGAATTAAAAGTGAGATTATACTACATATATTATTGTCATTTGCTTTTAAAAGCAATGAAAGGTCCAAAAGTAATAATTTACATTATTCGTTATACTATTTACATTTTAACACAACAACAATTATATCACAATAATATACAAATCAACTGGTGATTAAACTCACCTAAGCCAAAACCAATCCAAGATGTGGATAATCTCGATACGAGTGCAAAGACAAAGATGGCGTCTCGATCAGACCTCATTGTATACACAAGATATTGATTTTATAAGAATTTGAACTTAAAACTTAATTAATGAACGTCAATTAATTTACTATCCACTCTTACCTCTAATCTATCTCCTTCCCCCCCCAAAATCAACTATGTAACACCCCATATTTTTAGTAACACTACTTAGAATATTTAATTAGCTAAATAAAAAATAATAATGTAAGATGATTAATAGATAGATATTTGATTTAACCAAAGGGTAGCCTTCCTACATGTAGAATGAACTAAAAAAATAAGATGGAAATAAGTATTAGGAAATAAAGGAGGGCAAAATAGGAAAATGATAGAACTTATACCCTAAACCCTTAGGAAATCAAACACATGTTCATTTCATTCTCAAGTAAAATATTTTAAGGCTGGCCACCATTTTCAATCTCAAGAGAAGATAAAGCTAGGATTTTCAAGAGGAAGAAGTAAATCAACTTGTTAAACATCAAATCTCACATCTTTAATCACAAAGCTAAGGTGAATGATAATTACATCCCATTTTCCTTATAGTTTTCGGTTTTAAGGTTAACCCAAAATGATTTTGCATGATAATGCCATGTTTTAGATGATTAAATGTTTATATATACTTGTTGGTGATTTATGCATGTTCATATTGATTTTTATGATATGTTTTGATGTGAAAACCCTATTTAATGACATTCAAATGCCTTGTGGTTTTAGATATACACCAAAAATGTTATTTTAGAGATGGGTTTCAATTTCCATAATTTTCTGGATTAATGTGGATTTTATATTAATTTTCTAGTGAATAAAATGATTTATTAGGTTACAAACTATTTACGGCATAATAAATAATTATTTGGATCTGAAATTTATATATGTTAGAAAACATATTGAAAAGGATTTTCTAGAATTTTTGTAGAATTTTCCAAAGTGTTTTAATGAATATGTAAAATTATTTAAGGTATGAGACTTAAATGTTTTATATATTTAATTAAGGAGAAGGGGTATTTTGCAAATGATTTAAATAAATTAATTTTGAAATAATGGCAGTACTTTTAGAAAAGAAAAATTAGCAACCAATAAGAGTTTGACAAACAAGGCAGGTTAGTTAAAAGTTTTACCTAAAAAGGGTTTAAAACGGAAATTCATGCTAAAAGCATGTTTCGCCTATTTTTGTTTCACCCAGGTTGCATTCGACTAAGACCCTCCGCCGCTTTCCATAAACTAATGCACATAGTATCAACATGTTGGTACACAGTGAATTGGACAAAGGCGAAAGGTAAGAGTCGAAACCTAGGGGTTCCCGAAGGGTTGAAGCGCCTTTTGTTTTAAAAAATTAAAGTAGTGCCTACTTTGCTTTCGAAAGGATAGCTTTCAACTTGGTTGGCTTCCGACTGAGTCAAGTGTTTTAAAGTAAAGGTTTTGAATGGGTTGCATTCTTTTATTTTAAATGATGCTTTCGAAGGGGTCGAAACCCCTGGCTACCGCCTCTTTACCTTTCGAAGTTAATGGTTTCGAAAGGTATACTTTGTTTTTAAATTAACCATTTCTCCAATGCTTTCGAAGGGATGGTTTCAACACCATAACTTCTTTACTTAGGAACAGGTTTTGAAAGGAAAGCTTTCGACTTAGATGTTCTAAATGACCCTTTTTGTTTTGATTGAGGTATAACCCAAAAGGTTCCGAAAGTGTTAGTTTAAATGGGTTCGAAAGGTGTTTTCCACATGTTTAAAAATTGAACCTAAGAGCTTTCGAAAGGTTTGAGTTTCCGAAGGTTTGATGCTTTCGAAAGGTGTTTAAAATGGTTTCGAAGTGGTGGTTCCCTAAAGGGTTTCGAAGGAGATGAAAGGTGTTATTTTCTGATTGTTCCGAAAGGGTTGAAATGGAAGGTTTTCCAAGATTTTTAAAGGCAACGTTTTAAAGTATCTTAAGATGTGATGTCTAAGGTTTTAAAGCTTTCGAAAGGAAGGTTTCAAAGGTTTCGAAAGGGTTTAAGTATGGTTTCGAAAGCGAAGGTTCGGCCTTTCGGATTAGATAAATAAAGGGTTTCACTTGGTTTCGATAGAGATACTTCCAATTGAATCGAAAGGGGTACTTTCAATTGTTTAAAGGTTTTCATCAACAATATTTGAGTAAATATATATAACATGGCAAGGTGATTTTGAGTAAAGCATAGAGTATAAATGTTTTCCTTGTTTAAGTTTGGTTTAAAAGGTTTTAAATCAATTTCAAATGAAAAGGTTTTCAAGAAAAATTTTGGGAAGATATCCCTAAGTGAAAATGACTCAGATATTAGAATACCAAATGGGACTGGTATAGGGTCGTGCCCTATACATTAGCGATTGGCCCCAGCTAATTTAGTCCAAAATTCCAGTGTGTAGGGCTTTGTCAATGGTAAGACTAAAATTAAGATTACACACAAAAGGGAATATATGTTTGTATATAGATAGGTTATTGGTGAGCCCGCAAAACCACTAGGATCAGGTGACCCTGGGAGATGTTAAGTTAGGGACAGACCATCCAGAAGAGAAGTATTTAACAGATAGTTAAGAACAGACCATCCAGAAGAGGTGTGTCTAACAGATGTTAGATAAATTTTGTTACTTTATCCGGTAGGCCCGAGTAAGCCAAATGTTAATAGTAAGCCAAACAAAACCACAGTGTTCGAATAGATAGTCAATTTTTTACCTGATATGTGTGTTTACATAATAATGCTTTACAGTCTTAACCAGTTTTGGTTGCACGATAAAGGTTTGCAAAAGATATGTTTTAAAAGGATGTTAGTGAGGGGAAACCCGTTCCGCTAAGCGGCATGGTCTCACTTAACATTAAAAACCAGGATGTATAGTATTATTCACACCAGGCTTTATGTCTGACTCGAAGTTTATGTTTTCCCCTTAAACTCTCGGGTGCTCAAAATTTATTTGAGTAGGCTGAGGGTTGAGGTTCTTTCAGGTTTTAGTAGGATGACAAATAAAGCTACCGGAGGGGAGCAGGAAGCTAACAAATAGCTATATAGGAGTTGTAGTACTTTTTTTCGTGTTTATTTCTGCTGTGTATGTATCAAGTCAATTATGACTATATGACTCTAATCATCTAAGGGGGCATCTTCATATGTCGCTCTTGGCGTAATTTGTAATAAGTATATTTGATCGTTGCTTGGGAAACGTTTTGGGATTATGTAATCTGAATATGGAACATCTGTTTTGAAATGAAATGGAAAATTGTTGTTTTAAATATGTGCTTTATTTCATATTCAAGTGCTTCTGATATTATAGATACCATTAACATAGTCATATTTAGTCGCTGGAAGTTAATACTATGGATGACTACAACCTCTATAGCACTTAGCTTTGCGCCTCTAGATAGGGGATGTTACAACTTGGTATTAGGGCATAGGTTTATGAAATTCTTTAACTAAAAATGATTTTTGAAAACATAATCCTTAGGAATTAGAGTTAGGATTGGGGCATGGGATAACGCTATAGTAACGTACTTGTATTTGCTATATATAAGTATACGCTTTATCTCTAGACTCCTATCTTTGTTAGGCTATTCTTTTGTATCTCACAAGGCTTGAATATAGATATGGACGGAAGAAGAGGCAGAGTCAATCTAGGAGGAGACAACACTACTACAAATGGATATGCCCGACCAAATGTTAGAAGAGGTCAGGCTTAGGCTGAGAACGTTGGTGCTGGGGTTCCCCAAGTAGACATGGGAACTATGTATCAGTTTTTCGTAAACATGATGCAAGCTGGAATCGCAGCTGGAGTAATTGGAGGTAATGCTGCTGGAGGAGGAGTTCTTGGAGGTAATGCTACTGGAAGAGGAGTTCAGGAAGCTCTGATGGTCAATCAGTATGCTAACTTGAGCAGATAATATACTAGACTTGGAGGAAAACCGTTTATCCGAACGGAGGATGCTATTGAAGTAGAAAATTGGCTGCTACATTGCAAGAGGATTTTTGCTGACCTAGGGTTCAATGACGAGCAGAAAAGAAGACTTGCATCAAGGAAGCTTCAAGGAGCTGCTTTGTTTTGGTGGAATACTGTAACTGCTGGTGTGGACGAAGATACCATGATGTGGGCGGAGTTTAGAAGGAGATTTCAAGAAAGGTTCATGTCATTAATGGCGTAGTCTGTCTTGGGAAGTTTGTTGAGCTGGAACAAGGGGAGATGACAGTTCTAGAGTATGCTAGTAGATTCGAAGAGATAGCCCGGTATGGTTATGCCACCATTGACACAGTGTTGAAAAGGAATGACAAGTTTAGTTGAGGTTTGAAACCGGAGTTGGCTAGGGCTACTTTACCGCACATCAGAGATCTGTGTGATGTGGTAGTGGAAATGGCGTTGAGACATGAAGAGATGTTAGCTTGCTTGGAGAAGAAGAAGGAGAAAGAGGTCCAGGTCGGACAGGGCCAAAATAAAAAGTTTTTCCACAGAAAGAATGCCCAAAAGGAGGTGTGGCAAAGAAAGGAAATTCTGAGGTGGTCTGCTACAAGTGTGATAAGAAAGGCCATTATGCTCAAGAGTGCCGGACATGCAAAGGAAAGAAGGCTGCTGAGAAGAAAGGGATTAGATGTTTTAACTGCGATCAAATTGGGCACTACAAGAACCAGTGCAAAGAGCCACTAAAAGGGGATAAAGGCCAAGTGTTTTCATTGGAGCCTGCAACGTTAAAGTCGACAGCGCGGGAGAAGGGAAAGGCTGTGTTAGGAGGTACGCTTTAGATCCATGATACATCTGTTAGCATTTTATTTGATACTGGTGCATCTCGTTCTTTTATATCTAGATGTTTGGTAGATAAACTTAACCTAGAACCCACATATTTAGTTATTTCCTTAAGAGTTGCAAATCTGATAGGAGGGTATGTGACGCTTGGGATGAAGTGTGACCACTTAGAGTTTGACTTGCTAGGTTACACCTTTGTTTGCAGTTTGCATGTATTTGATTTTGTTGGGTTCGGAATTATATTGGGTATGGACTGGTTAAGTAATTATGATGCTAGGATATTTTGCTTAGATAGGAAAATATCACTTATACACCCGGATTGTAATGATTGGATAGTTTATACCGTAGAAAACCCCAGTTGTGAGGTGAATGCTTTGTTGGGTGTTATGGAGTTGGAAGATGAGTTGAATCGCGTTTTCGTAGTTTGAGAATTCGCGGATGTGTTTGAGCTTGTAGTTGGATTGCCGCCGAAACGAGCTATTAAGTTTCGGATTGATTTAGTGCCTGGTGCAGAACCGGTGAGTAGGCCGCCAAGCAGGATGACACCTACGGAGATGAAGGAGTTAAAATCTCAGTTAGTGGACTTGAAAGGTAAGAGTTTTATCAGACCAAGTAGTTTTCCTTGGGGAGCAGCCGTTGTATTTGCTAAGAAGCCGGATGGATCATTAAGGCTATGTATCGATTATTGTAAGCTGAATGAGAAGACGATAAAGAGTCGATATCCACTGCCAAGGATTGACGACTTGTTCGACCAGTTGAGCGGAGACAAGATATTCTCTCAGTTAGATTTGGCAATAGGATTTCATTAGCTTAGAGTAGCGGAAGATAGTATACCTTTGATGGCGTTCAGAATAAGGTATGGGTCATATGAATGGTTAGCTATGTCGTTCGGACTCACTAATGCGCCGACATTCTTTGTAGATTTGATGAACTGTATTTTTCGAGAGCATTTGGATAGATTCATGTTGGTTTTCATAGATGATATTATGATATACTCTAAGGACGAGAAGGAGCATGAAGTTCATCTCAGAATTGTGCGCGAAACGCTGAGGCGACATCAGCTAAAAGCAAAGTTTTCAAAATGCCATTTTTGGAAGAGAGAAGTAAAGTTTCTTGGTCACGTGGTTTCAGAGAAAGGAATGCCAGTTGATCCGGAAAAGATCTAAGCCGTTAATAATTGGAAAATACCATAAACGATAACTGAGATAAGAAGTTTTCTTGGGTTAGCGGGATATTATCGAAGGTTTATAAAGGATTTCTCGCGGATTGCGGCACCGATGACTAAGCTGACACGAAAGGATGTAAAGTTTGTATGGACCGATAAGTGTGAGGAAGCATTTCAGAGCTTGAAGCACTTATTGACCCATGCACCTGTGTTGGTGGTTCCAGAGGGAAATCAAGATTTAGTTGTTTATACTGATGCATGTGGTATTGGGTTGGGAGCTGTACTAATGCAAAGGGGTAAAGTGATTACCTACGCTTCTAGACAGCTTAGACCACATGAGGTTAGGTATCCCACACATGACTTGGAGTTAGTTGCAATTATATTTTCATTGATGGTGTGGAGGCATTACCTTTTGGGAGAGAGGTTTGAGCTTTATACCGATCATAAGTCATTGAAGTACTTGTTCTCTCAGAAGGAGCTGAACATGAGACAACAAAGATGGTTGGAGTTTCTAGCCGCTTATGATTTTGGAATAGAGTACACTCTCGAAAAAAGAAATAAGGTTGCAGATGCGCTTAGTAGAAGACATCAAAATGTAGTGTTAGCTATGATAGCAGAATGGAAGGACTTGGAAGTGTTGTCAGTTTGCAGAATACTATGGAGATCCGAAGCTGAGTTTGGTGGAGAGTCTGCTGGGTTGTCTTGTTTAGAAGTCCGACTGGTAATGATTGAGAAGATAGCTTCTAAACAGGAGGAGGATCTAGTTTTGGCTGAACGGATCATAAAGTTAAGGGAAGGAATGAAGAGCAATGACTTAAAGGATTTCTGTATTGACCAAAACGGATGGTTAAGAAAGAAGGGCAGATTATGTGTTCCGAATGTGGGAGACTTAAGGAAGGAAGTCTTGGAGGAATGACATCGTTCAAAATTCACTATTCATCCAAGAGGAATGAAGATGTATCAAGATATGAAGAGAAGTTTCTTCTAGAAAGGCATGAAGAGGGATGTTGGCTTATGGGTGAAACGGTGTTTGAACTTTCAGCTGGTAAAAGCCGAACATCAAAAGCCGGGTGGATTGGTTCAACCATTGGACATTCCAGTATGGAAGTGGGACTCCATCTCTATGGATTTTATTGATGGGTTGCCAAGGACTAATAGAGGGAATGAAAGTATATGGGTTATAGTAGGTAGATTGACCAAGAGCGACCATTTCATTCCGGTTAAGGCAAATAGGATGGCACTTGTATTGGCTAAGTTATTTATGAGGAATGTGGTTAGACTGCACGGAATTCCTAGCAATATTTTTAGTGATAGGGATTCTTTGGTTACTAGCGAATTCTGGAAGAGTCTTCAGGAAAGCTTAGGAACCAAGCTCAAGATGAGTACCGCCTACCATCCCCAGATAGATGGGCAGACGGAAAGGGTTAACATGATCTTGAAGGACTTGTTGCGAGCTTGTGTATTAGACTTTGGGGATCATGGGGAGACCACCTACATCTAGTCGAGTTTTCATATAACAATAGTTATTAGACTAGTATAGGGACGGCACCGTTTGAGGCTTTGTATGGAAGACTATGCAAATCCTCCGCATGTTGGTTAGAGACCGAGGATAGATTGATTCTTGGTCCTGATTTGGTAAAAGAAGCAGCAGAAAAGATTAAGCTGATAAAGGCGAGAATGAAGGAAGCTCGGTTTAGACAGAAAAGCTATGTAGATAAAATATGAAAAGATTTAGAGTTCTCGGTTGGAGATCATGTTTTCGTCAAAGTATCGCCAAAGAAAGGTGTTATCAGGTTCGGGAAGACGGGGAAGTTAGCATCAAGGTGCGTTGGACCATTTCCTATTTTAGAAAGGATCGAGAAAATCGCGTATAGAGTAGAGTTACCGAGTAGTTTAATAGGAGTCCACGTTGTTTTTCATATATCTCATCTAAGGAAATGTGTTAGGGATCCAGACACTACTATAGCGCCGACTGTGTTAGAGGATTTAGTAGTGGAACCAGATATGACTATTGTTAGGAAGCCTATTCGGATTGTCGAGAGAGATGAGAAGAAATTGAGGAACAAGACAGTCAAATTAGTGAAGGTCCAGTGGAGTGGTGACGCTATAGACTATACTTGGGAGACTAAGAGCAAGAATAAAGGCGCTTATCCTGATTTGTTTTACGGTATGTTTTACCTTTGATTGTTTGATGTGTTCCTTATCGTAATTTCAAGGACGAAATTCTTTAAAGAGGGGAGATTATAACACCACATATTTTTAGTAACATTATTTAGAATATTTAATTAGCTAAATTAAATAAAACAATGTAAGATGATTAATAGATTGATATTTGATTTAACCGAGGGTAGTCGTGCCTACATGTAGAATGAACTAAAGAAATAAGATGGAAATAAGTGTTAGGAAATAAGGGAGGGAAAAATAGGAAAATGATAGAACTTATACCCTAAAACCTTAGGAAATCAAACACACATTCATTTCATTCTCAAGTAAAATATTTTAAGGCCGACCACCATTTTCAATCTCAAGAGAAGATAAAGCTAGGATTTTCATGAGGAAGAAGTAAATCAACTTATTCAACATCA
Organism: Allium fistulosum; assembly: GCA_030737815.1. Taxonomy (NCBI): domain Eukaryota; kingdom Viridiplantae; phylum Streptophyta; class Magnoliopsida; order Asparagales; family Amaryllidaceae; genus Allium; species Allium fistulosum. Next base: position 1,032,857,520 of record CM060901.1, read on the forward strand.
AATCTCACATCTTTAATCACAAAGCTAAGGTGAATGATAACTACATCCCATTTTTCTTATAGTTTTCAGTTTTAAGGTTAACCCAAAATGATTTTGCATGATAATGCCATGTTTTGGATGATTAAATGTTTATATATACTTGTTGGTGATTTATGCATGTTCATATTGATTTTTATGATATGTTCTGATGTGAAAACCCTATTTAATGACATCCAAATGACTTTCCATTTTAGATATTGACCAAAAATGTTAATTAATGTGGATTTTATATTAATTTTGTAATGAAGAAAATGATTTATTGGATTACAAATTATTTACGGCATAATAAATAATTATTTAGGTTTGAAATTTATATATGTTAGAAAACATATTGAAAAGGATTTTCTGGAATTTTTATAGAATTTTCCAAAATGTTTTGATGAATATATAAAATTATTTAAGGCATGTGACTTAAATGTTTTATATATTTAATTAAGGAGAAGGGATTTTGCAAATGATTTAAATAAATTAATTCTAAAATTATGGCAGTACTTTTAGAAAAGAAAAATTAGTGACCAATAAGAGTTTGACAACCAAGGCAGGTTAGTTAAAAAGTTTTACTTAAAAAGGGTTTAAAATAGAAATTCATGCTAAAAGCATGTTCCGCCTATTTTGCTTTTGCCCAGGTCGCTTTCGACTAAGATCCTCCACCACCTTCCATAAATCACTGCACATAGTATCAACACGTTGGTAGATAGTGAATTGGACAAAGGCGGAAGGTAAGAGTCGAAACCCAAGTGTTCCAAAAGGGTTGAAGTGCCTTTTAAAAAAAAATTAAAGTAGCGCCCGCTTTGCATTCAAAAAGATAGCTTTCGACTCGGTTGGCTTCCGACCGAGTCATGTGTTTTAAAGTAAAGGTTTTGAATGGGTTGCGTTCTTTTATTTTAAATGGTTCTTTTGAAGGGGTCGAAACCCTAGCTGCTACCTCTCTACCTTTCGAAGTAAATGGTTTCGAAAGGTATACATTGTTTTTAGATTAACCACTTCTCCAATGCTTTCGAATGGATGGTTTCGACACCATCACTTCTTTACTTAGGAACAAGTTTCGAAAGAAACGCTTTCGACTTAGATGTTCTAAAGGACCCTTTTTGTTTTGATTGAGGTATAACCTAAAAGGTTTCGAAAGTGTTTGTTTAAATGGTTTTGAAAGGTGTTTGCCACATGTTTTAAAAATTGAACCTAAGAGCTTTCGAAAGGTTTGATGGTTTCAAAAGCGTTTAAAATGATTTCGAAAGGGTGGTTCCCCAAAGGGTTTCGAAGGAGACGAAAGGTGTTATTTTCTGATGGTTTCGAAAGAGTTGAAATGGAAGGTTTTCCAAGATTTTTAAAGGCAAATTTTTAAAGTATCTTAAGATGTTATGTCTAAGGTTTTAAAGCTTTCGAAAGGAAGGTTTCAAAAGGGTTTAAGTACGGTTTCGAAAGGGAAGGTTTGGCCTTTCGGATTAGATAAATAAAGGGTTTCACTTGGTTTCGAAAGAGATACTTCCAATTGAATCAAAAGGGGTACTTTCAAATGTTTAAGGGTTTTCATCAACAAAAATTTGAGTAAAGTATATGTAACAGGGCAAGGTGATTTTGAGTAAAGCATAGAGTATAAATGTTTTCCTTGTTTAAGTTTGGTTTAAAGGTTTTAAATCAATTTTAGATGAAAAGGTTTTCAAGGAAAATTTTGGGAAGATATCCCTAAGTGAAAATGACTCAGATATTAGAGTACCGGATGGGACTGGTATAGGGTCGCGCCCTATACATTAGCGATTGGCCCCAGCTAATTTAGTCCAAAATTCCAGTGTGTAGGGCTTTGTCACAAGTAAGACTAAAATTATGATTACACATAGAAGGGAATATATGTTTGTATATAGATAGGTTAGCCCACAAAACCATTAGGATCGACCCTGGAAGATGTTTAGTTAGGGACAGACCATGTAGAAGAGAAGTACTTAACAGATAGTTAAGGACAGACCATCCAGAAGAGGTGTGTCTAACTGATGTTAGATAAATTTTGTTACTTTGTCTAGTAGGCCCGAGTCAGCCAAAGGTTAATAGTAAGCCAAACAAAACCATAGTATTCGGACAGATAGTCCATTTTCATTTGTTACCTGATATATATGTTTACATAATAATGCTTTACAGTCTTAACCAGTTTTAGTTGTAGTATAAAGGTTTGCAAAAGATATGTTTTAAAAGGATGTTAGTGAGGGGAAACTAGTTCCGCTAAGCGGCGTGGTCTCATTTAACATTAAAAACCGGGATGTATAGTATTATTCACACCAGGCTTTATGTCTAATTTGAAGCTTGTGTTTTCCCCTTAAACTCTCAAGTGCTCAAAATTGACTTTAGTAGGCTGAGGGTTGAGGTTCTTTCATGTTTTAGTAGGATGACGAATAACGTTATCAGAGGAGAGCAGGAGGCTAACGGATAGCTATATAGGAGTTGCAGTACTTTGTTTTGTGTTATTTCCGCTGTGTATGTTTTAAGTCAATTATGACTATATGACTCTAATCATCCAAGGGAGCATCTTCATATGTCGCTCTTGGCGTAATTTGTAATAAGTATATTCGATCTTTGCCTGGGAAATGTTTTGGGATTATGTAATTTGAATATGGAACATCTATTTTGAAATGAAATGGAAAAATGTTGTTTTGAATATGTGCTTTGTTTCATATTTAAGTGCTTCTGATATTATAGATACCATTAACATAGCCGTATTTAGTTACCAGAAGTTAATATTATGGATGACTGCAACATCTGTAGCCTTTAGCTTTGGGCCTCTAGATAGGGGATGCTACAAATTACCTGCATACGATATACAACCCAACCCATCCAATGCCGTATACAACCACTAAGCGTTACGGAGCTCCGGATCATGAAACGACGAACGGTGGCCATGGATGAACTCCACTTTGCGAGCTATACCTCACCGACCTAACCATCTCCAACTCGATCCACTATAGCCTATTCTGATCTAATGCTTGCTCATCCCCTATGCAAGGTCGTGATCCATCAACAACCACTACTACACCCCCGACCAATGGCAATCAGCCTCACTTCGCATCCCGAGTCCAATGCCATTTTCTAAATCACCTGCGTCCATCTCCTTCTATTCATGACCCAATCACCAGCAAATGACAAATGACATGATGCACCTCAACCGAAGCAACCGCACCACCTCATACTACCTCCACAAGTTCACCTACAATCTAAGAACACAATGCTACTGGCGCCAAGGCCTATCTCCCCCTCAATCAACAACAAGCTCAAACCCTAGCTTCGGCTGCAACTAATGGAGCATCACCAAACATCGCCATAACCACTATCGCACACATCAAAATGAAACTCTTACTCACACAAGTTCAATGAATCCATAATTGTGAAATTTCATAAACCCTAGCTCTCAATACAATTGATAGAGGGGAAAATTGTTAGTGGCTGATTTGGAAAAGGAAGAGAACGGAAGTGAGGAATTAGGTTAAGCATATGGTGGTATCTATAGGAAAATATATGTTATATCTTAATTTTTGAAAATATCACTGCGCATTTCGAGCTCACACAACCACATAGCATGTCGGATCGCCATAAAACTCGTCGGTGTACAACAACACCCTATTTTGGATCTAGTGGCACTAGTTTCATCAAAATTCAATATAGTGTCCCGAAATGATAATTTCACGCATAAATTAAAAAGAATTTTTATTAAAACAAGTTAAATAACTTAAATTAAAAATTAAAAGTTTACCATTGTCATTTATTATTTAAAAAGAATTTAAATAAGCTTTCGAAATCATTTTTATTCAAATTAAATCCAAGATATAAATATTTAAATATAAAGCATTCGAAATTCCGGGTCGTTAAACCTATGTTTTGATACGCACCTCTGGTTTCATTATATCCTCCATTGCTACAAGGAAGTTCTAGCACATTTTCTTCTAGTTGATGTGCATTAGCTTTCTATCTTGTGTTTCTGGATCCAACGTCATCCGTTCTCGACTTCCCAGCTTTCCCTAAGTCCAATCCAAAATTGCCCCCGAGTAAAATCCTCATGGTACCAAGAGGATTTTGGTTGGTACCGAGTGGTTTTGGTCGGGGGGCACCATTCCAGTTTGTTCCGCTCTAACTTCAGATACTCATGCAATAGTTCCTATTCCTTGGTTCTGAACTCCAGTAACTCTATCTATTCCTTGGCGTCCCATCTTTTGGAAAAATCCATCCAAAAGTTCCAGTTGTCGAGCCATTATTCCATCTTGCATTTCTTTCATCATTCTCTCCATCTCCTCTGTGGTCACATAAATGGATTTATTGGATTTGAAGATGCCTCCTAGTTGTCCCCACGCTCTAGTTGCATTCCTCCAATCTTAGATCTAGTGTTAGGCCTCTTCATCTACTTTAAGCTTCAGATCCAAGATTTAGGTTGTGAAATCTATCTCTTTCTCAGTGAAAGCACCAAAATGTTGACACCAAAAATGGCACCAACACACAAATATCAAATTAAAGCACCCGCACTCATATGTAGAGATCCAAATCAAATAAGAAAAAACAATAGGAAAATAAAAAGAGACAGAAATTTTTATAGTGGTTCGACAAATTCTCCAGCCTACGTCCACTTTAATCTTTGTTATTACTTGTTTTCTCTCCAGATTACAAATAGTTTGATCAGATCTGACTATAATCTAGTATATCTTAGATTTGCAATAGAGTTTCTAGAGTATATTTGATGAAGGAGATAAGAGTGAATAAGATGCAGAGTTCCAATCCCTCTTTTAGTGGCTATATGGTTGGCACTTATAAAGAAACTCACCATTAAACTCAGGAGCCCATGTAGGATAAAGTCCATATGCAAGTCCAAGGGTGTAGGAGGGAACATGCTGACCCAAAGTCCAAAGAAGACCTATCGGTACCGAGTGGTTCCTCTCGGTACCGAGTGCTTTTTATTGGTGAAAACCCAACTCTTTCACTTGCCTTGCCTTTCTATATTTAATTCGATGCACTTCAAAATCTTTTCCTTGAAGGTTAAACTCTTTTTGATGATTCACTTGATATCGCTTGTTCTATTTTGCTTTCTTTTCCAAAATCCTTAGTGTTACTTATCTATCTTCTAGGAAAAGCACTTTTCCATGAGTGGTTGGACTAGAGTATAAAGTGTATGGAGTTCATGTGGCCAAAATAGGTGAAGAAACCTCTTGGTACTAAGTTGTTTACTTAGCTCTAAAGCTGGTGGGTTTTCTTAAGTTCCTTTCTCTTGTCGTTCTGATTATGTTTCTAAGTACGTGAATAATTTCATCCTCGCTTTGGCCTTCTAAATCCAGTTTAAATTGCTTGGTCAGAAAGTGGGTTAACGGGATCCATCATTAATGCAGTATCACGTCCTCGTCGTCGTGCATACTAAGGGACTCCTTTAATGCCTAATAACGGCATTACAACTATTTAGCTGTATACTATCTCGTTTTTAAAAGACCATATTAAAGGTTATCTAACCTTGCCTCCTAACAACAAATAACTTTGAGGCGGTGCATGTCCAAACTGTGATCTATGCTAATAGGAGGTGTAGTCCGTTTAGCCGTAACCCCTGTCTTTCCGCCAATCGCTCAGGACCGATGATAGCCTCGACTATGTAAATAGCTCATACTTCTCATATGTAGGGTACCAATCTCACTGTTATAGCACCGAGCCTAGCTCACTGTCCCATTTAGATTGCCTAATACAATGAAGGAAATGCCCATTTGGTTACATAAAACGTACCCCTTAAAAGGTTGAAGCAGACTGTACTTGTCATGTGACACTTCAACCTGGGCGAACCCTCCTACTTTGGTATTTTACCTTCACCTATACGTGCACATATGATTCCACGAGTCCTACTATTGGATATGTCCCACATCAGTATAATGTATACACAACTGCTGGTAGCTACTTGTGGTGGGAAGATTTCTATTATGTAACACTGCTGGCCTCACATTCTAACCCCTTCTAACGACTATGTCATTTTTGTTTAATCTAAGCTATTAGTTAAATTCAATACTTCACACCTATCATAAACGCATACTTAAGGCTATGTATATTTTCAAACTTATTTATTTACTATGCTTCCAATGTTTAACTGTAAATATTTAGTTATTTTTACATAACTGACTCCTTGTTTCATTATTGTCAATTTAATGTCATTTACTGGTTACTTTTAACTAAAAGGATTTAAATATATTTTACTGCTTACTTCTCCTTTATTTCATTAGATCTATTTTACTATTCCTTTTACATTCTTACTATCTTCCTTTGGTTACTACTTTCTTACTTACTCATTTTATTACTTTTACCTACATTTCATCGCTTGTTATTTAATGTTTAACTTGTCAATATTGCATATATTTATTTTATAATTAGATAGTTGTTATTATTACCACTTACAATTCTTTAGTTTGTACTTATGGATTTCTATATTTTAATGCGTTTGAACTACACCTTCCCAAAAAGGAAATGTTAACACTGTAAATTTCTATAACTTATCAAAAAGGGGATTTGTGTTACGTTTGGAATACAAGGAATTACCTTTTTGTATTTATTGAAATAGACAGTACAAAATATGGTAAACATCCATAATTTATACATATCTTTCTTTTATGCATATTCCTAATTACCTCAAACGATACACTTTTATTCACGATTATAAACTGGATAATTTATAGAAATTTACATTGCAACACACTTCATTCCAATGAATTAAAATACTACTTAAATCCCTATAAATTTTATATTAACCTCTAATTCATATTGACCAACATATGCTATTTGACCAAAAATTTGGAACTTCAATAAAATCTTGTTAATTAAGGTACTACTACTTACACCCTAACTTTCCAAATTCAAGTATATGCAACATTTAATTCAAGTTCATAGTTCACAGAATATGTAGGCATGGTTTTCAATTTCATTACGTATATAATTAATCTTACAACTCCAAAATAATTCTATCAAGACATACAAGGAACATATTTGCAATGAAATAAATCTAGTATTATAAAAAAATATAATTTCCCACGTACCTTTAGGCTTCCAAATCTCCAAATCTAAACCATGTTATTTTTGTTTGACTCCTTTTTTCTTCCTAATGGAATATGTACCACGAGCATACATATTTATTAGAAATTTAGATCTGAGAAAAGATTTGAATTTAATTTAGATTTGGTTTTAGATTTACTTGTTCTTCGCAGAACTGATTCATCCCTTATTCTTCTATATATATATATAATATGCTAATTTATAATTTCTATATTTTGTAGAATTTGTGGAGAAAAGAAAATGGCAGAGCTTCACTATTTAATTCATAAAAATGAGAAGAAAAGTGAGGGGTTAGACCTTTATTTATAGGCACACAAATCAACTCCATCTGTTAGATTTTAATTTAGTAAATCCGGGTCGTTCGGCCTAGGGTTAATCTAGGTCGTTTGTTTAACGTTAATTCATTCTCATTTATTTATTTACTTTTTAGCACTGATTTAATTTGATTTAATGTTGATCTCCTTTGATTAGTTCCTTCTAATCTCTAATTCGATTAGATTTAACATAACCAATTACTTAAATGATATGTTTTACAACTAAGGTTTATATTGATGTAAGTTATTAATATTTATTTACTTTTGCGTCCAATTTATTTACTTACATGCTTTCTTAATTAGATATAATTTGATTGAATGTCAAAAATTAACATTTATATTTAACGTTGGCATTTGTACTTAATGCCCACTTTAATGGTAAGTTGTTAATATTTACTTCCTTAATTGAATATGAATTGTTTCTAATCCGAATACATCAAATGTTGGTAACTTTTCATTTAAACTTCGATTGTAAAACTGTATGTATGCAAATTGATTAGAAAATTTCCACGAACTCAAGGATGTAAGTTTCGTAGCGAAATTCTGATGTTTACAAAAAGTCTATTTTTGGGTTAATGCTTATTTATTAATTTTCTTTAATTTTATGGGGTGTTACAAAATCCGTCAGGGCATAATTCGAGCCTTAGCCACCGATCGCTCGAGATCGGTGGTGGTCATAGCATATATGCCAGTTCTAGTACTAAATATCAGTCCAACCAAAATAATAATGTAGTCCGTCGACCTTCCACAGCTGACGTCCCGTTTAGACTAACCTAACGTAAGTCGAGGAAAATGCCCCTTTCAGTTACTTAATACCTCGTTTTAGAAATGTAGCATATCTCATTCCTTTAAAGTACTAGGCCATTTAATACTTCGAATCTGAGGTGCACCCTTGATATAGTTTTCTCTACCTATCCACAATGCATATCCCTTTCTGATGGGTCCTACGGTTGGAGATATGCTACATCAGTAGTAAGTATACACAACTGTTGGTAGCCTCTAGGTGAATGGCAGACTTCTACTGTGTAACTCTACCAACCTCGCATTCTAACCCAGTAAACCAAACCAACCATCCTAAGCTTAAACGTTGGGCTAGACCCACTGATTCACACTTGTCCTAAACGTATAATTAAGGTTGCATAATTTCCCACTGTAAAAATTATACTTACTTCTAACATTTAATTTCTATCTTATATGCTTATTTACTATATTCCATAAATGTCAATTGTACGCTTATTTACTGTATTGCATAAATGTCAATTGTTTGTAATAAATGGTCATTATTATTCAAATTGAACAATCTCTACTAACATTTATTTATTCGTTCTAATTCAACCTATAGTGCCTATTTCATTTCCCCATAAATGCCATATTAAATCCTTTAATCAGCCTCATTAAACACATCTATTTCCCCATTTAATTCTATGGCTCCCTATTAACTGCACATTTAATGCCATATCAATTTTGGAGCTCCTATAACTTTTCCATCTACACCTCCTGATAATATAATTAATACGCTACTAATAATTAATACGAATATCATCATAAATTACTATATATATTTTTGTTTTTGATCTATAAGCGTGGTTATATGTATATATATTTTCCTATTTCTAACTATTAATTCCTAAACTAGAACATTTCTTTCCACATTTTAATTTATCAGGGCTATCCTTCCTAAAAGGATTATCGTCATAACTTTCCGTAGATTACCCAAAAATGAGACTTTTGCACCATTTGAAATTATAAGGAATTATCTCTTTTCGTTTATTGAAATAGACAATGCAAACTATGGAGAAGAATATCCATACCTTACAGATCTCTTTCCCTTTTTTAGTATATTCCTTGTTGATTCAAATGACGCACTTTTTTTATACATATTTTTGGAATCGGATACTTTATGGAAATTAAATGGAAATAGATACAAAAATTAAACCCCGCTCCCAATAAATAAAAACATAGAAATTCACATTTCAAGTCAATTTAGGGCAATCTAAACTAATACTCACATTTTACAACCCAACTATAAATCTAGAATAAACTTTACAACTTTATCAACATTCACTTAAATAATTTAGGGGCTTATTTCTAAGTTTTCAGATTAGGGTGTAAATAACATTCCTATTCCAATTATCTAACTTATAGAATATGTAGGCAGGATTTTATCTTCCTAAGCCTACAACTCCATAGATCTTGCATAGGCACTATTATCTAACATTTTGATCTGGCTATATTCCAATTGATTGGACAAGTTAGATTCGACTATCATCAAGGCTAGTAAGTCCAGTGCAAGGATTATAGGGTCTAAATATCAAGTACAAATGATAATATAAAGCCGTGATCGAACGGAATTGAGAGATATGAAACACAAAATGTTTAAAGTATGGAATATAGTTCAACGTAGAGGAGGGATCGGCTATAATCATTCTCCAACATAGGGATCGGCATATTTTAACCAAGCAAATACAAGTCAATGGGAAATAATCAATATCTCAAGATCCATAAATCCAATGCATATGAAATTTTGTAAGCAAGATATGGGAACCCTAGGGAGCCTACCCTAGTGATCGCACCTCCAAAAGATGAAGCAAGTGGGATCGGCCCTCTTCCCTCAATAGGGATCGGCTAAAATAAGAAAACAACTCACATTAAAGCAAAGATCGAGCAATAACTCAAGTTATACTAATCCAATTAGCATGATACTTGGAGGCTAAGCATATTACAACATAGGTAAGCTCCCATAGGGATCACACCCATAAATTCCTCTAAAGTAGGGATCGAAACTGATCCCTATTAATTGGGATTTGGGCCATGTGATCCCTCTGATGGGTGCATACAGTTTTGGAGATCCCTCTGCCGAATTTTCAAGAAGATATTTCGCCGTCGTCCTCTATAAATACAGGCTTGGTTGTTCATTTTTAGGACCTTTATGTTGCTAGTTGCTTTGTACTCTATTGTAACTAAGAATTTTTATTCGATCCATGTTGTACTCAGTTTACAAAGTGATTAATAAAGCAATCTATTCAAAGTGGACGTAGGCAAACAATGTCGAACCAATGTAAATTGTTGTCTTCTTGTTATTGCTTTGATTTTCTGCTATTTAACTTCTTATTTTCTTTGTTTTCATTTTAGATTCTTCATTTATTTCTCTACAACTCTCTATCGGATTCTTGTGCCACATTTCAGTGCAAACATTTTGGTGCTTTCACTGAGAATTAGATTCTCAGCCCGGTTTGGATCCCTTTGTTGCTACTGGGTTGCATAAATCCCCCAAAGAGATCCGGAATTATCTTCAAGAAGCTAGTTCATTCTATTTAGCTTTGAAAAAGTCTAAGGAAAACTATCAAAAATGGTTAGGAATACCAGATCTACATCTCAAAATAGAGAAGGAAACGAGAAGGCTAGCATCCAGCAAGGAGTCCCGAGCAATCTATCAGTAGATGTGATGCTACCAATCTAGTTGATGTCCATAATCCGGCCGATTCCATCACAAGGGCTGAATTTCATAATAAGATGAAAGAGCTAGTGGATAGCTGTTGACAGTTGAATCAGCAGATTCAAGCCAATATAGATCTAATGAACCAACTCAGTCAGCAACAGTGTGGAAAAGCTAGGAGGGACCCTACCCCTTAGTCTACATTAGAGAGTTCTAGTTCATCAGATGATGATCACAGACGTAGACATTGTAGAGTTGGTGGGTATCATGTAGAAGATTTTGGACATCATCAGGCACGCCAACCTGGCTTGCCGAGACTGATCAGTTCCGATCCCGCTATAGGGATCAGTGCCGATCCCTCCTCTAGAGGAAGAAGCCTACCATTCTATGTTGGAGCCCAATCTCGAGCTGCTGCGATTGATTCGGATGTTGGAGTTCAGGTGGGTGAAGACCAATTACCTCCCCAGAATGACAATGAAGTGAATGTATGTGATATACATCAAGAGGATGTTGAGCCAAGAAGACGTAGAACGGACCGCAAATGTCGAACCATTCATGTGAGGTGGAGCACAACCACCGCTTGACTCCAACTATCCAAACACCGGACTTGTCAGTTATGGTTAGAAAGCTAAAGAGGGAGAGCCAAGGCTTGACCAATGATGATCGGGGGATCTCAAGAAGCCTTACCCCGTTTATTGACAGTGTCTTACATGCTGAGTATCAATGGAGGTTCAACATGCCGTTGATGCCTACCTACGAGGGAAAAACCGACCCCAGGCAGCACATCATGAGATATGAATGGCTGATGGATTTCGCTCAAGCAAATGATGCAACCAAGTTTAGATGTTTTCCTATCACTCTCTTCGGAATAGCAATGATGTGGTTTATGAGATTACCCCCCACGGTCAATCTCTTGATTTGACGATTTAGCAACTAAGTTTGTGGAGCAGTTCCGTATGCACGCAACTTTCCTTAAAGATGTAATGTCCCTATCCAGTGTGATCCAGGCTCTGGGAAAATCGCTGATAGATTATTTGGAAAGATTTCATACAGCTGTCATAGAAGTTATTAATCCAAATGACCATTCAATATTGATGGCAGTAACAAGTGGGATTGATCCAAAACCTGACTTTGGCGATTGGTTAGCTGGCAAACCACCCGCAACATTGGAACATTTCTGTGAAAAAGCAGTTCATTATTTGAGGATGGAGGAGGCTAGATGTTCTAGGAAGAAAAATGTTGTGGGATCAAGTGGAGAAGGAGTGCTTATTAACATTACAATAAAGCAGTCCGATGATAGTTCTTGAAAGTTCAGGTGAATGTCCAAAATAAACCGAATCAGTAAAAGAAATGTGGTGATCGAAACCGTGAACAAAAAAGGGGTTCTGGAAGAGGAAAGCCTTGGATTCCAATGTATGACACCAAAACACCACTGAATGCATCTCCAGAGAAGTTTACTTGTCTACATGCAATACCATGCAGTATAGGAGGCCACCTCCGAAAGAATCAACGGAGAAGTAGAAGCAAATTGGAAAATTTTGCCGGTTCCACGAATGCTATGGTTATAACACGAATGAGTGCAGGCATCTCCAGGATACTATCGAGAAAATAATTTGGGAAAGAAAATTACTGCATTTTGTTAAAACCCCACAGGATGGCGGGCAGGGGACATCCTACCCCAACTAAGGACAGCTCCGCACAGGGCCAAAGAGACTGCGCAGACTGGTGGAAGATTAGTGATCAATACAATAGTCGGAGGACCGCATCCAACTGATAAGAGTTGGCACAAGATGGAGCGCTATGCAAGCATGATCAAGCATATGAATTTTGAATGTCGTCCCAGTACAGAAGATGGGGCTCCGACAACACAGCAACGTACAATGACAGATGACATTGTATTCAGAAATAGAAAAGTAGACAAGGTGGAGGCACCGATGATCGACCCAATGGTCATTTCGGCCATGATCGGCCCTGCCTTAGTGAGGATGATTTTGGTTGATTGTGGATGTTTTGTTAATATAATTTTCAAAAAGGCTTATGATCAGATGAGGATGGAAGCCAAGGACGTGAAACCTTCCGAAGCCCGTATTCATGGCTTTATCGGTACTGCAATCGAAGCTGTCAAATATATAGAATTGCCCATGGAGTTGGGAGAAGTTGACTGTAAGAGAGTGCAGATTTTACCATTTGTTGTCTTGGATGTTGACTCTCAATACAATGCTTGTCTGGGTCTACCAACCTTAGCTAAATTTCGGGCAGCTCTTGCCCCATGGTATTTGACTTTGAAGTTCCCAACTGATAATGATGTTGTAGTTGTGCATGGTGATGGAGTTGTGCATGGTGATCAGGCGACTGGACGTGCCTGCTATGTGGCTGAGTTGAGTGATGCTTAGTGGAAGGAGAAAGGTAAGGGTGTGGACAAGTCTCTCCATATTCAAACCGCCGAAGATTGACAACTAGCACCCAGGCCTTGGCTCGGGCTCCATAGTTGGTTCTATAAAGACATAGATCCAAGGGATGACAAGGAGGATCCCATAGAGACCAAGGCTACACCGGCTGAGCTGACGATTGACATCATGGTCAGCCACGTTGACCCATCATGGGTCCAAAAGATCGAATCATAGCTCAGCCCCGCGATGATGTATGCTAGTTTTCTCCGAGCGAATCTTGACATGTTTGCTTGGACTCATTCTGACATGTATGGGATCTCACCTACCATTAAGAGCCATGCATTAAACGTCAACCCGAGGCATGTCCTGGTGAAATAGAAAAGGCGTGGCATGGATCCGGGGAGATCTATTGCCTGCAAAGAGGAGGTGGATAGACTCAAAGGCAATGGGTTTATTCGCGATGCCCTCTACCCCAAATGGGTATCTAATCCTGTACTTGTGAGAAAGGCGAATGGAAAATGGTGGATATGCATTGATTACTCGAACTTAAACAAGGCATGCTCGAAATACAGTTTTCCACTTCCAAGGATCGACCAGCTAGTAGAATCAACTGCAGGACACGAATTGCTGTCTTTCATGGATGCGTACTCTAGATATAACCAAATCTCGATGCACATTCCCAATCAGGAGCACACCGGCTTCATTATCGATGTTGGATTGTATTGTTATGTGGTAATGCCATTTGAATTAAAGAATGCTGGAGTGACCTATCAACACCTAGTCAACACAATGTAAAGATCAGATTGGAAAGACGATGGAGGTATACGTAGATGATATGCTCGTGAAGTCATGAGGATCAAGCAACCACATTAAAGACTTGGCAGAAATGTTCTATATCCTTCGATATTACAAAACGAAGATCAATCCTCTGAAGTGTTCTTTTGGCATTACATCAGGAAAGTTCTTGGGTTTTATCGTCAATGTTTATGGAATCGAAGCTGATCCCTAGAAGATTCAAGTAATTCACAACATCCAAGTGCTGAAGACCATCAAACAAGTAGAGAGTCTAAATCGAAAGATTGCCGGTCTAAGTCGCTTTATTTCCTGAGCCATCAATAAATGCATTCCTTTCTTTAAGTTAATTAGAAAAGAGAAAAGGAACTTTAAATGGACGCAGGATTATGAAGACGCTTTCCGAGCTTTGGTGAACCACCTAGTGAAGCCTCCAATCTTGTCAAAGCCGGTGGATCATAAAGATTTGTATATCTACTTGGCCATGTCGGTACATGCTATAAGTGTCGCACTGCTTCGCAAGGTGAATCGGATCCAGAGACCAGTCTAATATGTTAGCAAACGATTAACAGGCGCCGAAAGAAACTATCCAAAGGTAGAGAAATTAGTGTACTACTTGTTGATCGCTTCACGAAAGCTCCGCCCCTATTTTCAGGCTCATCCTATCAACGTTTACAACAACCAATCGTTACAATAGGTCCTACAATGACCTGAGACGTCTGGAAGGTTACTCAAGTGGAACTTTGAACTGAGCCAATTCAACATCACATACCTCCCTTGGAGGGCCATCCAGGGATAGGCATCGACAGACATTATAGCAGAATTTACTACATAGGATGATCTCCTGAGGGTAATGGAGCTTATACCATTCGATGGAAAATATATACGGATGTAGCATCCAATGATCATTGTTCTGGAGTCAGAATCATATTACTAACTTTGGAAGATCGATCAATTTGCTATGCTTTGAAGCTCGACTTCCCTGCAACGAACAATGAAGCTGAGTATGAAGCTCTGATTGCTGGACTCAAATTTGCCAGAGAAATGGGAATAATATCTCTTGAAATCTTTTGCGACTCACGGTTGGTAGTGTACCAAGTCAGGGGAGATTACCAAGCTAAAGGACAATGACTCACTTTGTACCTTATCCAAGTCCAAGAGCTATTAATTGGCTTTGTGTATTATGACATCACGCACATTCCCCAGGATTAAAACAAAGAGGCCGACTCATTGGCAATGTTTTCTATGCAAAACAGATGGGCTTGGTTCTAGTTGAAGTACTAGATTTCAAGCATAAACTAGATAGAAATTGACTGGGTTCTAGTTGAAGTACTAGATTTCAAGCATAAACTAGATAGAAATTGACTGGGTTCTAGAGACGGAGTTTGAGAAGGAGTCGTGGATGATTTTGTTCAGAGACTATTTGCTACAGGGAGTACTTCCCGAATGGAGGAATGAAAGGCGACAAGTCCTACACAATGCTTCGCGGTATATCATACAGGAATGAGTCATGTATAGAAAGGGTTTCGTTGTTCCCCTACTCTGGTGTATCGCTCATGATGAAATAAACGAGTCCTAAAGGAAGTTCATGAAGGAGAATGTGGCAATCACACTGGAGGACAGACCCTAGCAAAGAAAATACTCTGTTATGGGTATTATTGGCCGACTGTCGACTAAGATGCTGCCGATTACGCTAGGCAATGTGACAAGTGCCAGAGGTATACCAAAGTTCTGAGAGCTTCACTAACAGAAATCATACAAATGGTCAGTCCATGGCCATTTGCCATATGGGGGATAGATATCATCGATTCTTTACCATTCTCAAAAGGTGGTGCGAAGTACGTCATCATCGCAGTTGATTACTTCACCAAATAGGCCGACGTGGAACCTTTAGCCACGATCACAACAAAGAAAGTAACCAACTTCATTGTCCTAGACATCATTTGTCATTTTGGCCTTCCATGAACCATTGTGACTGACAATGGAACCTAATTCGAGAGTGTTGAATTCAAAGACTTTTTCCGTTAGCATCATATTGAAAATAGATTTGCGACCATTGCTCAGTCTCAAGCAAATGGGGAAGTTGAAGCTATGAACAAAATCGTAAAGTCCATTTTAAAGAAGTTTTTGGAAAAGGCTAGAAGCAAGTGGGTGGATGAACTCCCAACTGCATTATGGGCTTATTGAACCACCCACAAGTTCATGACTAGCCATACTCCATTCGCCTTTGCTTACGGCTCCGAAGCCATCATTCCTGTTGAACTTGAAGTCCCTTATCAATGAGTGACATACTACGATCCTTAAATGAATAGAGATATCCTTTTAGAATTTGTAGACTTTGTAGGTGACAAGCATGAAGAAGCTGATTTGGGGGTAGCTGCTCACCGACATTAAGTCGCCCAATACTACAACACTAAAGTTCGACCTAGAGCCTTTGAAATCGGCGATCTCGTCTTGAAATGGGTTTTTCCTA
Source organism: Allium fistulosum (assembly GCA_030737815.1). NCBI lineage: Eukaryota > Viridiplantae > Streptophyta > Magnoliopsida > Asparagales > Amaryllidaceae > Allium > Allium fistulosum. The sequence continues at coordinate 1,032,874,008 of CM060901.1, forward strand.
CCCCGTTACACATGAATCCTACTTAGGAAGGATCATATGTCATGAACAGAGGCTTGGAGAGGGAAATTTCAAGCTCGTGGCTGTTGATTGTTCACACCAGAAGAAGCGTGGAATAGCAAGCATTTACGATGCTATTTCACTTAGTTTATTCCTTTTCATTTAGTTGTATTCAATTTACGAATTTGCTTTAGCATTTGTTTTTCCAAATATGTAATAAGACAAATTATGTCATTTCTTTCCATTTGGCAAATAAAGTTTGAAATTTCCTTCATATTTGTGATTGTTGTAGCATTACATATTAGTTACGATCCCGACTAACTAATATTGATATGTCTGAGCAGGTTCCCAGAGTTTGTACCTAGCCGATTACACAAGTTCATGTTTGTACTAAACAAAATGAGAATTGTCTGACCGTTCATTTGAGAATTCTTGCTCATAACCCGATGGATGGAATATCTAACAAGGAATGGATGAGACTTGACCATCCTATAACCAAATTAATCCCACCGAGCGATGGGACAGACATGAATCAAAAGCGACTGTGATGCAACCGATTGCTCACTAAGTTAAACCTTGGAGGTAAATCAATTAATTAAGGAAAGTATGATCCGACTATTTTTCAAAATAACTCTTAGTCCCCAGAGTGTAGGCTGGTGTATAAACACAAGTTTGGTGCGATTCGACCACCTGCCAACTAACTCATATCCCCAGAGCATGGGTATAGTATGAACAAATAGATGAGTGTGGTCCGACCACTCACTATTCCATAAACTCCGACTGGAAACTGACTGGAGGAGTATAAACTCACCAGGGATGGAGTTTGATCATCCATTATCTAACTCTGCTAATCCAAGACTGGGGGCAGGAGTACAATTACTCAAATCGCTAAATCCGACAGCGTAACACTATGGCTCAAGCCCAGTGTTTGATCCAACTTAAGGCCATGACCACATGGAGGCATTGATTAAAAATTAATGGACGATTGTTCAAATTAATGAGCAACGAATTACAAGTACATTGAATGGAAAAATAATAGCTCCACTACTCAGACAAAATTCATATAAAAGTTTGATCGAAAACAAAGAACTTTTATTTGCATGCTAAACTTCAAAATTGTTGTACAAATTTATTCAAAAGCGGAGGTCTACCCACATAATCATGGCCAACAAAAAGAGAAAAAACACCTATACAAGCTATATACAAATTGAGCCAAAGAGACAGTTATTTCTTATTTCCTTTTTCTCTTATGGATGTTTTGGGAGTGGCGCAACCCGAATTTCCGCATGTTCTTCTTTTTTATCCTTTGTCGCCCTTGGCAGGAGAGCTTTAAAAGGTTGGAGGGAGTTCTTTGGGAGCCGACCCGCCAAGTGGGATGACTTGTAATAGGATGAGATTTGGATCGTCAATGTCCACATCAGTGGGTTCGGCCTTAGCTTCTTTCTTCAATAGCTCCTCTCTCTCGATGCGCTCTTTTAAGCTAAGCTTATCAGTATGTTCCGTGGCACCAATGATCACAACGTCATCTGATTCATCTGGCAACAGCGGGTTATCGGCTTTTTCATCATCAAGTGCTCTGATAACTTGAGCGTCGGGCCCTGGAACATCAATGGCCATTAGAATTTCAGTAAATGTCAATTGTTGCTCCACGCCGGCACTGCTTCCTGGAGTTTGGTTGGGTCCCGGAAGACCTGTAGATTCATGTAACAAGAAAATAAGCCTATGACTATAAGGCATGAGGAACGAAATATCTTGAATAATGGAGAATAAAGCGGGATACCTGTGTCCGACTGACTTTTAGTTGTCGCCGGAGTGCTCCCCTCTAGAATAGGAGTCAACACCTTTGATTGATAGCCGTGTCCATCCAGATCATAACTCAGATCCTGTCCCTGGGCAAGTGAAATTGACGCTTCGGCCGTTTGAAGTGAAGGGGGACCTTTGAGATTGGACTTCAAAGACTCAACAATGTTTTTCCCTTTACCAAGGGTGCTAAAATATCAGAGTATTGGACTCTCATAGCAGTAAGGTCTAAAGGTTCATCCCAACAAAGAATCTCCCAAACTATCTTCTCTTCATCTAAGTCAGCTTCACCATGGGCTTTACTCTTCATTTCAAAAATGTATTCCCAAGCCTCGATGAGTTCAAGATAGCCCTCTCTAAGGAAACCCAGATCACGATGGATAAGGACTTTAGCATTATATTCAACAATTAGAGGATTGAACATGTCCTTAATTTCATTTCGACCAGCTTCTTTGGCATCTTCTAACTGGGCCTCGATCTGCTCTCTAATCTCATTGCGGCCCACTTCTCTTGCCTCTTCCTTCAGGACTTCAATTTGAGTGAGGAACTCGTCAAGCTTAATTTTCAGTCCTCGGGCTTCGACAACCTCTGTGCAATATCTTTGCGACTTCTCCCGCGCTTCGAGTTTCTCTTCCTTCTCTTTTTTAAGGAGTTCTTCAAGTTCCTCAATGTGGCAGGCCAGAATATTTTTCTCTTTTTGCAGTGTATCTTTTCTAGAGCTAGCACACCACTGCGGTTGAAGGCAGTGTCCGGTTCCTTTTTGTGACCTGCTTCTAGATGACTAACCGTCTTAGATGTTTCTTCGGCACTCTTTTCTACGTGGTTAGCTTCATTGTCAACACCGAGATCTCATTGTCTTAATGTTTAAGTATGTCTTTATCATGGATTACCTCTTGCTTGAGACGATCGATTTCATGTTGTCTCTCGATAGACACCTCAAAGATTTTTTCAATTAGATGTTGGAATGCTTCATGTTGCACAAAATCATCATTGATGTATGCAAGGGAACTTACTTTAGCGCTCCCTAGAATTGAATGATTCAATGGAAGGAACTTAAGCCCATCAAAGCAAATTTTTAGGAAATTGACCTTAAGTTTGTCCAATTTTTCTACCGCCGAAGGCTCAGGAGCTGCAGTAGGCAAAGACGGATAAGAAATAACAATGGGATGTTTGCTCGACCTACGGTCACAGGACTGTCTGGAACCAGATGAACCAAAGTATTGCTTAGGCGGCACAACAATTTGAGGAGCATGGGAAGAAATCTGATCACCGCTATGTACAGGAAGATTGGGCTAAACTTCCTGATGAGATGACTGAGATTGGGACTTAGGCTTGGAAGATAAAGACTCCCTCGAACGACGACTTCTTTCTTGGCCATCAACTGAGGTGATGATAAACTTGTGCTCTTTGGCATTTTTTCTCCTTCTAAATTTATAAGCGGGCTTTTTTCCTCTTCTTGTGAGCATGTGAGATTGTGTGCCTTGTGATGGTTTGACCACATGTGCATTACCCGGACCTGCATCAGCATCGCTAGGCTTGTCGGTTTCGACACCTCTAATTTCACCCTCTTCGGCGTCGTCTCGAGTCCTCTTGATTGGAGGCACGATAGGGCTATTAATGCCGCCTTCTTGTTCCACCACATTTCTTGGTGGTGCAGTGCTTTTTGGAAGCCCGATGCTGCGACCTTCTTCTAGTAGCCCAAACAGAGATAAGCATTCATCGGTTATAAGGGATCTGATGTCCCTGTCTTTAACTGGGGTGGCATGATTTGTAGAAACCACCTTTGAGAAGCTATCACCTTTTGGACGTGGGTAGACACCTATAAATTTTCAAAGTATAAGTTAGATTATGATACAGCATGAACTAAAGAATTTGAGAATAAAGTGAAGACAACACTTATGTTCTTCCAACCATTGCCTCGCAAAGCCAGGTAGTAAGCGGATGTAGAACCATTTGTGTTTAAAGATATTGAGTTTGTTCCAAGCACCAGTTATAACTTGACAATTGGGCGAAGGCTTGAGGAAAGTGTAAGAAAGGCTTCCCGTTTGCTGCTTGAAGTTGTAAATGAACCTGTATCCTTAGGAGATGGTGGGCGGAACACATCCATAAATAATAAGAAGTGCCATGGAGAAAATCATAGTTGTTCGGGTGTAGCTAGGCAGGAGCTGTTCCTAAATAATTTATCATTTCTTGGATGAAAGAATTGAAAGGCGGCATGCATCTGGCCCATCACATGAATTTATTGCATGTCGTATATCCCTCTGGAGGCAAATGGGCCATGTCATTCACTAAAGGGGCTAGAACATCTTGAAACGGAATCCCATGTTTAGAGCATATTCTACGAAGAGCAGCCTTGCCAACTCTGGAGGCATAGGAATCTATCTGGTTATCTAGAAACATAGCACCTTCTACGGTGTCAGGGGCATGACTTATATCTTCCACGGGAAGGATGGGAACATCAGAGAAAATTTCGGTCGATCAGCCGGAAACCTTCGGTGGCTCAAATTGACGATCAGGGGAATATCTGCGAGAAACAATTGTAGAACTTGATTTGGCTCCGGGATTGCTAAGTTGTGAAGGTTGTCCAGAAGGCATTGCAGCTAGATGCTCTGAACGTCCAAAGAGCATATCAACTAAACTCAGTAGATAATCAAGATTAGAAAATTTTATCTTTCCATTCGTGTAAGTGTAAGCTAGTTTGTGCAGTGCAGGAATAAACAGTTTCAAAATTAAAAGCAAAAGTAAGTGACTAGACTTTGGATTTCGACTAGAGTAACCGTCATCTCTGACAGTCACAACTGGCATTTAGATTAATCGGTTATGTAAGCATTAGGATCGACCATTAGCATATCGAAGTATAAAGTCCATTATTAAAGTCCATATGTTAAGTTTTAGTTCATATTCTAAGTCTAAGGAGTTTGGTCCTTCAATTTTGAGTTTGATATTGGATATGCAAGTCCTGTTATTCCATATCATCATTTGATCAAGTTCGCTAAGATGGATTGGTTTTGGTTTTTCATGGAAGTGAATTTTGATTGGTTCGTTAAAGTGTTTAAGGTTAGTTCAAAGCTTAGAACCGACTAAGTACCCATAGCCGATCCCTTTAGGTAAAAACAACCGATCCCTATTGCAAAGCAAAACAACCAATCCCTATTACAAAACCTACAACCGATCCTTTTCCCTTATAACAATCGATACCTCTCAGTAAGTCCATGACCGATCCCTCCATCCACAACACACCATTGCCGATCCCTCTACTTCGCCGCATTCATAATTCTCCAACATTCCAACCGATCACTCCTCTATTAACGAAATGATCGATCCCTTCTCATACGTTCGACCACCGATCCTTCTTTCAAGTTATCCTCCAACCGATCCCTATGCCACGTAGTTCCTAAGCCGACCCCTCCATGCTCAAGAAACAACATCACTGATCCATTCGTTCCATTCATCCTCCACACTTTTCTTTCCCCTCCTCTCATATATAGCCGAACCTTGCATCACCATCATCAATCTCATCTTCTCCAAACTTAACTGATGATTATCATAAATAGAACTCATCATCTCATCACAAAATTAAAGGATAAAGGTGAACAAACCTATCTAAGTATATAGAAAATGAGTTGCTCGAGGGGAGGTATTGGATTACAATTCAAATTGAAGATGGAATAATAGTCTAAAGCAATATAGAAAAGCGAGCTTACGAATGAAGGTGGTGTTGGATTCAAAAGGAAGGGGTCGGGGTTTCAAGTTGGCGGGAGGGTTCAGGACCGAGCTTGAAAGAAATAAGAAAGTAAAAGTAAATGGAGAAAAGATGAATAAGTGAAGGTTGAGAGGAAAAGTGTTAGCTTATGTATGAGGGACAAGGGTTCGGCCTGCCTTCCTCATTAGCGAGATAGAAAATTGATTAAGTCCACTGAGTAATAGAAATGGGGTATGATCCTTACCTTCGGGAACAAAATCTGAACCCTATTAAAAGAACAGAGAGAAAGGAAGGATCGGCTAGAAGAATGCCGATCCCTATGAACAAATCAGAAAAGAAAATGAAGAGATAAAGAAGGATAGGGAGATCGCCTAAAAGAATGTCGATCCCTACATACATAAAAAAATTAATTATATTAATAAATATTCAATGCAATGGAATTGCATATAATTCAACAAAATTTGGTGATGACTCATGAGCGTGCGAACGTGTCCGAGAGCCAACGATAAGAACATGTACCTGAACGTGCATGTGTATAGTCTAAAAGTTTAATTTTTAAAATCGACAGGAATTGAATTCAAACCCGAAGCTTTCAAGGTCAAGACTGGATCAGATAGCCAAAGCTTACTAGTCTCGTAGAACCGGATATAGATATCAATTAATGGAATATAATTCTAAATTTATGCTATTGGAAATCAACTAAGTAGCATGACGATCAAAGGGAGATGCGACAATTTGGGAAAATAATTTGACGGAAGAATAGCAACTATTCAGAAAATGGATGGATTTCTTTCCGATGGCTCTAACTTGCTTCGATTCAAAGCAGATCATGTTCAGCACAAGACGTACTTTGAGGGGCAAGTGTTATCCGTCATTTCGACCTGGCTATATTCGAACTGATTGGACAAGTTAGAATCGACTGTCGGCAAGGCCAGAAAGTCCAGGGCGAGGATTGTAGGGTCTAAATATCAAGTACAGATGATAATATGAAGCCGTGATCGAATGGAATTGAGAGATATGTAATGCAGAATGTTCGAAGTATGGAATATAGTTCTACATAGAGGAGGGATAGGCTATAATCATTCTCCAACATAGGGATCGACATATTTCAACCAAGCAAATGCAAGTCGATGGGAAACAATCAATATCTCAAGATCTATAAATCCAATGCATATGAAATTTTTTGAGCAAGATGTGGGGACCCTAGGGATCCTACCCAAGGGATCGCACCTTCAAAAGTTGAAGATAGAGGGATCGTCCCTCTTCCTTCAATAGGTATTGGCTAAAATCAGAAAACGACTCATATTGAAGCAAAGACCGAGGAATAAATTAAGTTCTACTAATCCAATTAGCATGAAACTTGGAGGCTAAGCATACTACAACATGAGAAAGCTCCAATAGGGTTCACACCCCCAAATTCCTCCAAAGTTGGGATCGGCATTGATCCCAATTCATTGGGATTTGGGCCATGCGATCCCTCTGATGAGTCCATATGGTTTTGGAGATCCCTCTGCCGAATTTTCAAGGTGATATTTTGCCGTCTTCCTCTATAAATACAGGCTTGGTTGTTCATTTTCGGGACCTTTATGCTGCTAGTTGCTTTGCAATCTATTGTAACTAAGGATTTTCGTTCGATCCCTATTGTGCTTAGTTTACAAAGTGATTAATAAAGCAATCTATTCAAAGTGGACGTAGGCAAATAATGTCAAACCACTATAATCATTGTCTTCTTGTTATTACTTTGATTTTCTGCTATTTAATTGCTTGTTTCATCTATTTTCAATTTAGATTCTTCATTTATTTCTCTACAAACCCTGTATTTGGTGTTTGTGCCACATTTTGGTGCAAATGGACATAATATTGAAAAAAACTCAACTATATATATTTCAATGTTGTAAATAAATTATTTAATTTCCCACTCACCTTTCTAGCTTTCCAAAACTCCCAAATCCCAATTCAACTCTTTAATTGACTCCTTTTCCATTCTAATGTAAAAGAATTTTTTATAACAAGGTATATAGATATTGTTAAAATTACAGATCCGAGAAGAGGTTTGGGGTTAAGGGGATATAACCTTATAATAATGAAATTTACCATTTTCCGTCGTATTGTTTTGCTTCTTCTCTTTTTATTTTTTTCTGCCCTTCTCCGATTATAAAAATAAATATAATATTTAATAATTTTTGAAATAATAGAGAAGGGAAATTAGCAAAGCTTCGCTACTTTAGTCAGAAATACGAGATGAGAAGTGAGGGGTTGGGCCCATTTTTATAGGCGTTCGAATCAATCGTGTCTGTTAGATTAAAATAATTAAATTCAAACCATTCGACCAAGGTTCAACCCTAGAAATCACCGTCCGAACAATCGACCGCTAGCGGTCCATTGGCCCTAGCAAGAGGGTCGACCAGTAGGGTCCCGTATTTATTATTATTTGTTTCCTTTTCTCGTTTTAAATTATTTCTACTTTGGAAACTTTAAACGCTAATAATTTTTTCGTTCGAACTCCAATCGTCAAACTCCAAATATGAAAGTTGCTCAGAAAATCGCTACAAGCATGATGGTGCAAGTTTCGTGGCTAAATTTTAATGTTTGCTCAAATTCCATTTTTAGAGTCTTATTAATTATTTATTGATTATCATTAATTCTACGTGGTGTTACATCTCTCCCTTAAAATAACCTTGTCCCGAAATTCCCCAAGAGTTGAATCATGTAACATAATGCATAAACATCTAAGCTATTTAACCAATTAATATACAACCAATTTTGCAGCCAAATTTGTACAAGTGCACAGTGTATCACAAACATATAAGACATGTACGTAGAATGATTCTAAATTGGCGCCTCCTATATGAATGCATACTTTTAATTTTTTTTTGAAAATACGATGCAAACAACCTATATATACCGGCAGTTCTATATGTATGCAGGTTTTCAAAATTCAAAAATCCTTTTTCACGCAATAATTTCCACACATCTACAAGTAGGAGTATGGTTCAACCATTTTTGCATTCAATCCCTATCATCCAAAACCTAGAACACATTTTCTAACGTCCAAAAATTTAAAAATATAGATTTCCTAAATTTGTACTCAAACGCCAAAAAGGAATTTATACGGGAAATTTTACATTTCCACCCTTATTTTTGTTACCTATTTCGTTGTACCTTGGAAGCTTCTCTTTTGCCCCCTATTCTTATCCAATTTTTTCAAGTACAATACACATAAGGAGGTTTATTTTGGGGTGTCAAAGCATAATTATCCTAAATGTAAGTTTCATTTCACTATCAACAAGGTATGGAAATAGAAATTTCAAAGCTAAAATGTGACGACCTAGAATTTTGTTACTTTGATTTGTGAATATTGAATTTATTTTAAATATTCAATTAAGAGTTTTAATAATTGAAATACCCTCTTTAAATTAATAACTAATTATGGTGAAATGGTTTTTAAAATATGTTTGCAAAAATAATTAGTTCAAAGGAAAATAGAAAATGACCGAAATCGTTTTCCGAATTTCCGACTTTTAAGTGTCTAAAAGTTGTCGAAAACATTATGCACATTTTAGTTAACACACACACACACATATTAAATACATAAGTATAGTTAGTGATATAATATGGTAAAAGATAAGTTTACTTAAGTAAAAAGTAAGAGGTGACCCTTTTTCAAATTAAAATTTGAATAAAATATAAAGTAAGTAATGTCACGTTGCCTCTTACATCATGGAACAAAGGAATGCTATAGCAAGTTGGATAATAAAGGGGGTGCCATGGACTTGCAAGTGAAAGGAAGGAAGGTGGTGGATGGGATGATGTGGCTACAAATGAGTGGAGAGCATTTTAACTAAGGGTGTTTAGGTAATTTCCTAAACTCTTTTTCCATAAAAACAAATTCATATTTCTTTCTCCATCCTCATTCTCATTTTCCACTTTTCATAAATTTTTTAACTTCTTTTAAGCTTCAACCCTCTTTAATGGATTCCAAAATATTTTCAAATTTTTAAAAATCACTTTTTTTTTCCTTTTAATTCCTAAAAACACTTAAAAATAACTTCTTCTTCTTACAACTTCCTCTTCCTAAAAAAGCCCACACTTACCTCCACCACCTTTGTCCGAGCCCATAACCACCCTAGGCCAAGCCTAACTCCCTTCTCCCTAAGTCAAAAACAAGTTTTTACAAAAAGAAAGCTAAGATCAAGGCTCTTTTCAAGTTCTAGTGATAGTTTGGTTTGCTTTCATAGCTTTGGTGGGCAAAACTCTTTATTTTTGGAAAAAATAATATCTTATCTTATGACTATTTTTATGTAGAATTTCTTGAGTGTTAACCAGTTATGTGGCTTGGATGTGAATATATATGTGCTTGTATATGGATTTGCCTTAGACTTGAAAGTGAAGTCTAGAAGTGATGTGAATGTTGAAAAGATAGATCTTTACTTATCATGTGGTTGTTATACAATTATGTATGCGATGGACATGAATATGTAGTGATATGATAAGCAACTTAGCACCATTACTTGGTTAAGCGATATGGAATCCTTTTGTAAAAAACTATGGTTATTAGTTTTAAATTCAAAATCATTTCAAGGTTTAATCTTTGTTAGTTTTATAATATACTTACTTTATATTTTAAATGGGTAAGCAAGCTTTCCAAGTGATAAAGATTTCAAAATGAAACTTAGAAACAATTTTCAAATTATGGTATCCATAGCAATAATCGCTATGAATGGAGTTTCGGTAAAAGTTCAGCTTTTCGCAAATTATTGTTTTACACTTAAGTATACTTTAGAAATGTTTCCTAAACTTAATAATAAGTATTGAGGAAGTAATTAAGTATTATCAGGAAATTTTTAATTAATTAAGTTTTGGGTAATTAATAATTGATTAAGTAAGATTTAATAATTCTAATTAAGTAAAAATTAGTTATTAATTAATTACCTTTTAAGGTAAGATTAATTTTAATTAATTATTAACCAAGTAAGATTTATGTATATTAATTATTGGTTAAGTATAAGGTTAATATTAATTAATTATTAATTAGGTAAAGGATTAAGTATTAATTAATTATTGTTAAGTAAGTGTTTAATTATTATTAATTATCAATTAATTAAGGGTTTTATTTTATAAATAAATTATTTATTGATGGTTTAATCATTTCTTAATTTATAATTAAGTTAAATTAAGAATTAATTATGATTTAATTATGATTTAATAATGGGTTTAACTTGTAATTAATTATATTTAAAGAGGTTTAAGTTTTTAATTTCTTTATTTTCCATGGATCAATTCATTTATAGGAAACATGTTTTCAAAGAATAGTTTTGAACACAAGGGATTCTATTGTCGGTACCATTAAGTAGTTGAACAAATTAATTTGATTATTGCAGACATCTGTTAATGGAATAAATCCTCGTTCTGTTATAACTTAATTTATTTGATTATTGTGGACATCTATTCAGTAGGATAAATCACCATCCTGCTATTAAGTTATTTGAAAATGTATCTGCCAGTTGGTTTATGTTGACATGTTATTCCCTGATTTTGGTTATGGATTTATTTACATATACATTGCTTATGTAAATGCTAGTTTTATGACTTGAAAATTAAAATTGAAGTTTAATTGGTAATTTGATTTAGTACCATTGTGGTCGTTAAGCCTCTTTTCAAATTTGTAAAATTATGGTTTTAAAATAACTTTAATTCTATAATAGTTTAAGGTTAAGTATTTTTAAATAATGTTTTTTGTTTTATTGAAAAATAAAGTATAGAGGCTTGATGGATCCCACATGGAATTAAATCTATGTTTTTTGTTTGATTGTTTGATAGTTAAATAACCGACTATCAAATCTTGGCTAAAACATTACTCTGGAAATATTTAGGAGAAACACGTGAGTTAAATGGCATAATCATCTTCGATGATGCTGTACTATGCATATAAGTCTTATTTTGTTCTCTTATGACAAATGATAAGGAAATTCGTTTACCCGATGGTTAAGAGGTGATTTTCAATCTTATATATTATCTGTTAGTTTTTGAAAGAAGCAGGATTGAGCTTATCAGAAACCATCGACTGTTGTTTTAAAGAGACCGAGATTAGATAAGTATAAACTATCCAAAAAACCACTTCCATCCAACTCAAGCAGTTCGAAGTGAAGACATCTTGAAGATGATGGAATCAAAGACGAAGCTCTTTGTAGTGCGAGGGCTATTGCTACAAATCATGAGGGTGATTCCAAGATGGATGTAGTAGAAGTAGTGTCTTTAGTTTCGTTCAAGCCCAAAACGAACTTGTATGGATGAATGTTGGCACTACATTGCCACCTGGAGGGCAGTGTTAGCATTTCAAGTGGGAAGTGCTAAAGTAAGGTAAAACATAGCCTCAAGCCTCATCAACCGGGAATGAGTGAAACATGGGAAATGTAGCAGGGCTATGTGGGATGCTCCCATTAGGGTATGATCATTACCTTTCTGGATCACTATTACAGATTTGGTTGTGCATGAGAGCTTTCAAGGGAATGGTTGAAAAGAAACCTAGGTGATGACATATTTGGTACTATCTAGTAAAGGGTAGGCCAGTCCTATGTTGACAGGGGTCAAGGGAAGGCCCTAAGTACATTTTATCTAGAGGTGTACTATACGGAAGGTAGTCCCTTACCTTGTCATTGTATGGAATCCATTCTCCAATAAGTGCCTTCGGACTTAGTTATATACTTATTATGATGGAATATAATTAATGTAACAATTATGGCTATGATTAATATGTATTTGTACTAGACCCCGTTATTATTCTGATTAATATGTATTTGTCTTTAACGGGTTTTATAAGATGTAATAAAATTCCTTGTGGTTTGTTGTTCTCATGCTGGTTTTACCAGACTGATCTGGGCGTAGTTTTTTTATAATGCTTGGGTCAGACCGAGCATATTTTTTAGATTAGCTTTGGATGCATTAGAGCTTAGGAGACAAGCTGGAGGCCAAGACGTATCTACGTATTTCTTTATGTTCTGATGTTTGGCTTTGTTGTATTTACCAGAAATTATAAGGACATATGTTATAACTGTCCAGATAGAAGATAGGCTAGTACTTTGGTGAATCTTTGTATATAAATGTTTTCTTGTAAAGATCATTGTTATATTATAGATTATTCGTTGCGATGTGAGATTCTGTGTTGTTTAGTCTCTTCTTATCTTCTTCTTTTTCCCTTAATTATTTGTCTTTCTAGCACTTGGTTGTTCGGCACTTCCCTTTCTCCACTATTGGGTGGAACCCCCTTTCGCCACTGTTGGGTAGAACACCTTCCCGCACTATTGCTTTAATACCCTTTCACCAACTATGTTTTCAAAACTTAAAACATGTATAACTTTTTAACCGTAAGTTCATTTCTCTATTTTTACCACTCCACGGAAAGAGAAACTATAATTTGAAAGCAATGGAATAGGTTAGATACCCTAATTCTACACCTATAAAAAGTTATAGCCCATGATAACTATGCCTTGAGAAATATTATTGGCAGGGGCCAATAGGTTCTTAGTGATCCCATGAAAACTATGTCCGGAATAGTTATTGATAGAGATCAATAGGTTCATAGCCAGCCCATGAAAACCATGACATGAGAGATGTTATTGGAGAATCCAGTAGGTTCATAGTCAGCCCATGAAAACTATGATTGGATGATGTTATTGGTAGACATTAATAGGTTCTTAGTAATCCCATGAAAACTATGAAACCAGACAGATAGTCCGTAAGCTTGGAACATGTTATTATTTAGACCATGAAAACTAATAGGTTAATAGTGACCCTAGAAAGTATAACTTGAGATAGATGGTCAGATGAATTGTAATGACCCGTAAATTCATCACTTAGGAAAATGTGATTTAATTTGAAAATATAAGGGAAAATCGCTATTGGTATAACACTTTTTGTAAACGATGGTTTAATATTGATTTATATGGTTTTATAATTCAAATGGGATCGTTTTAATTCATTTAAAATGATAAGAAAATATTTTTTAAGTTCTTTTTACAAATATATGTACGTTAACTAATAAGTAAAAATGTGACCGGGAATCGGTTTCTCGATTTTCATCGGTTTGACGTATATAAGTTATACAACGTCCTTCAAACGACTTGTGCACCTTTGTGACATTTATCTACACACATTAACACATGTATATACATTTAGTAAAGATAGAAAAGTAAAAACATTCTTACTACTTTACATAGATAAATTACATATGGTAGAATTCAAAAATATCTAAGATATTTTAACAAACTTCAACCTTAAGCAACCAACTCTTACCATCATTTGTAACATCCAAGAAGACACATGGGGTTGTCTATACATGATAGGACCTTAAGACATCCTAGGTGGTGTAGGGGGTGTAGGTAATGATGGAGAAGGATGAGGCAAGGATGACGTGTTTAACAAATATACATATACAAGTTACATATATATACACATAAGCAAAATATCTTAGTTAGCTTAATGCTTAAGCCTCCTTAAGTCAACAAAAGGACATAAAGTGATATGAAGAGATGGTTGCACATAAGGAAGTGATGCAAGGAGGAGGTGGTTGTATCTGGGTGATGTAGAGGGGAGGTAGATTTGAGGAAGGTTTACTTGTTGAAAAATTCTATAAATACCACTCCATTTCCTTCTTCTTCTTTCATCCATAACTCTCTCTTCTCTACTCCAAAACATAAAATTCTTTTTTGAAACCTTGTTAATTTCAATGGTTACAACTTTGTAGTTGACCCCTTCTTCCCATTTTAAACATTTCTATGTCAAAAACTACATTCTTTCTAATGCGTTCTCTGGCCCAGTTTTTTGGCCGAGAACCCCATATTGTATCGAGCATATCTCCTTCAAAACTGATCCAAATGAAGTGATTCGTTTTTTTAAAATCAAGTTAAATTCCAGTGGCTACAACATTCTTGTTGTGCACTTCTTTTATTTTTTTGGTCTATCTATGCCAAAATTCTACTTCTTTGAAGTTTGTTTTGGGTATGATTTTGATAAATTCGAGAATACCTTCTCGTCATTTGATCATAACTTCCTCAACACCAATCAGAATCAAGTGTTTCTTTTTTTTAAACTATATAGATAATAATCCCTACAACTTTTTATTTTACCACTTTTCCATATTCAGAGACTAGAAAGTCCAAAAACTAGAGAGGAAAAGACCTATTTTCGGGTCTATATTTTGAGATTTCAAGGTCATAGCTCTACTACTTTTCTTCCTCCTTCCCATAGCTTGGCCGTGAGCACCACAAGGCTTAATCGAGCTATCTAGGAGCTTCAAGTTGAGCATGTAAGAGCTTTTAGTTCAAGTTAGTGAAGGTTGGTTTGGGCTTTGGTAATGGGTTAGTTTAAAAAAATTTATTTATTTAAGTTTAAAAAACTTAGAAAATTTATACCTTACACATACGAGCTCCGTTTTACAAGCGGTTTTCAACGTTGGAATCATATTGAAAAATATAATATATTAGTATGAAATATTGACACTTTTGGTTAAGTATAAATTTAGTGATAAATTATTAGCTATTGAATTTAATTACGACGAACGTAATTAATAATTTATTAGTGACATTTAATTAGCAGAACAAATCCCCAGTCTATTATTATAAGTTGAATAAATAATTATGGACATTTATTGAGCAAAATAAAACACCGTTCTGTGCTTGCAAGTAAAATGACTGTTTTGAAGTTAACTGATAAGTTGATTAATTTTTATTGAATAAATGGATGTATGTTTACTATGGATTGGTTTGATTGTTTGATTTACGCTCAACCAGTTTATGAGCAATTTTCCTTTTTATTTAGCATGGTTTGGGTAGGAAATAATTGTAGGCTAACACCATGTGATTTATTTCACAATTTGACTATAAGGTGTTTAGCAATAATATTAATTCACTTCAATTTAATGAATTGTTTTGAAAGTGGATTTTCATAAATGGATTTATTATGAAATATTTTCCCTTTAAAAGAAATAGAAATATTTGGAAATAAACATTTTAAAAGGTTTAGAGTCGATCAAATAACTTGACCGCCTTATGGGTGACAGAGAGATAGTGTCTAGGCTTGAGTTTGGAAAACCAGTTTCCTACTCTCCCTGGCTATCCGAACTGGCCTGACGGATGGGATAGTGAATTTGATTTACTCGGACCGCATTTTCTTAATAATAAATGAGACTTATATAGAAATGATTTATAAAATGTGTTTTATAAATGGAGAGAATTTCGAGGACTAAACCCGATGTTTGAAAATGATTTCAATAGGTTTTTGAAAATGACAACAATATAGATTGAAAGTATTTGTGATTATTAGCGCAAATGATTTTGTCACTTCGGGATATAAAATGATTTGTTACGTTACCAAAGATTCGGGTAACCCATAACTAAAAATGTGGGCAAGGCAGGTGCAGATGTTCTATAGCCTCAATATAGTTCGCTCTCGTTGTAGAGGGATATACATATCTATATTTATTTTTTGGAAGGCTAGGACCCAGTTGCCTTGTTATGGCTAGAAACCTCCCGATCAGGTAGCATATAGTTTTGTATGCTTGTATATTGATATTGTTTCAAAAAGGTGATTTGTTTTCAGATCCCGAAGTAAAGGACTAGTTTGAATATAAAAGATATATATATATATGTGTGTGTGTGTGTGTGTGTATTTCAAAAGTTTTGAAATAAGAATTCGAGAATAAAGTCCAAAGTGATAATTTCCATAAAGTTAATTAGATTTTGAAAATCTAAAATTGAAGATTAAGCCTAAGTGGGTAGTTTTGGGAATTGCATATTATTTGTGCATCGTAGGCTCCATGAGTCCTATTTGCGTTAGGAGAACTAAATTGGCTTGATTCTGTATCTAATTGGGTACCCAATTAGATAGGGGTACGTAGGCAGTCACAAGTGGTAGTGATGCAGCGCCAATAATAATAACATTTTTCTATTTATTGTTTGCCATATATCATGTATTGATGTACTTTTCCTGCTTACTATTTTATTCCGCATTTGATATGTTTATTGAGTCTGCAGGAATGACTATTGTTGTCTCTCTCATCAGAGTTGTGCAGTGTTAGATATTTGCATATTTGCTATGTATTAAAGCACACCAAGTAGATTAAATTGATTACTCTGATAACTTATATAACTAAAATTATATCCTATAGATTTAATAGTGTTAAATATTTATCAAATATTGTGTATTAAGTTGGTAGTTTTCATTCGTAGTTTTAGAACGGATGGGTTTTTCGACGATTTTGACTGTTCTGAAAACCCGGGTCGTTACACCCGGTTCGTTACACATGGTATCGGAGCTTAGGTTAGGTGCCTAATTAAAAAATTTCTAGGTTAGTAAATTAACCTAGGAATTTTATAAATGAAACTACCTTAATTTGATAAATAAAATGGACAGGATAAGGCACCGTACCTCCGACCGGGGTTATGGGTGATATTACTATTTTTGGTGTGCTTAACTTTCGTTAATTGTTTGTTTTTCGTTATATTTTTTCATCCTTGTAGTTTCGAGGATGAAATTCTTTTAAGTAGGGGAGCCAGTAACGACCCGTTAATTCGTCACTTAAGAAAATGTGATTTAATTTGAAAATATAAGGAAAAACCGCTATCGGTTTATCGATATAATAACACTTTTTGTAAACGATGGTTTAATATTGATTTATATGGTTTTATAATTCAAATGTGACCATTTTAATTCATTTAAAATGATAAGAAAATAGTTTTTAAGTTTTTTTACAAATATATGTACGTTAACTAATAAGTAAAAATGTGACCGAGAATCGGTTTCTCGATTTTCAACGGTTTGACGTATATAGGTTATACAACTTCGTTCAAACGACTTGTGCACCTTTGTGACATTTATCTACACACATTAACACATGTATATACATTTAGTAAAGATAGAAAGGTAAAAACATTCTTACTAATTTACATAGATAAATTACATATGGTAGAATTCAAAAATATCTAAGATATTTTAACAAACATTAACCTTAAGAAACCAACTCTTACCATCATTTGTATAACGACCTAGAATTTTGGTTATTTGAAATTGGAATATTTAATTGATTTTAAATATTTAAAAGTTAATTTTTAACTTGAATTTCGAATAAAATGATTTATTGGATAATTTAGTAATTTAATTTAACAATTGAATATTGGTTAAATTATTGTATCTTGAGTTTTAAGCTTGTTAAAAATAGTTTAAAGGCTTATAAAATTTATATTTATAATAATAAAGATAATAAAACTTTTTAAATTGAATTTAAAAGTGATTTGTTTAATTTTAAAAATATATCGTTTAAATTGACATTTAAAAATAGCCTTCCGGGGCACAGTCTCGGATTTTGACGAAACTAGTTCCATTGGATCCGTAATAGTGTATTATTATCGGAATTCAAATTTCGTAATGTTGGGAGTTATCATTTGGTCGTGCGAGATATAAACGCGCTGAAATTTATATCGAAAATTTTAATATAATAATTGGGTCCAAAAAGCTATCTTCTTCGTACGATCGAATTAGGACTCGGAACATTTTCCATTACGCTCGAAATAGTTGTATAACATTATAAACCCCTAGCGGCGTGCCTCGATAGGGGTTTAAGATTTTGAGTTGTGTAAATCGAGACGATTTAAATTTAAATAAATATATTTGACTTGACTTTTATTCACATCAGCTCCTTCCTTTCCCTTCAGGCTACTATAGCTAACCTATTCAAACACGCTTTCCATCATTTCCCCCTTCTTTTCTTTTTAAATCACACGGCCGAGCATAGCAAGATAAAAAAAATGGTGGCAATGAACTGCAAAGATCTTTTTCTCCTCAAATACTTCATAAAAAATTCGAAACTAGTTTGTAAATTCAAGTTTTTGAATTCCCTTCAATTTGATATGGAAATTGGAACGTGCGGCATCAGCTGGGGGTGATCGACGTGGGAAATCCAAAACTAGGGTTTCGGTTTGATGGGGTTTGGGTCGTCGATGGCTCGTTTGGAGGCCAGGGTTGTATTCGTGGAAGCAAGGCGAATAGGAGGAGGGAGTTTGGTGGGTTGCGGTCCATATTTAGGAGATGCGACGTTTCATGTAGCACGCGGAGGCCTGGGGACGCGTTTTGATAGAGTACGTAGAGCTCGGAGTTGGTAGTATGGGAGGTGGAGATTTCGATGAGAAGAACGATGGCGGAGTCGGATTTTGATATCGGTGAGAGGTGCTGCGTGTCAGTTGAACGTGCACGGCCTTTGTTTTTTGTTTTCGTGTACAGGAGGGGAAGAACAGTTAGGGGAAGAAGGTCTTGATTTTGGGTCGGGCTTTAGTTTTTGGTATGGGGTTTAAAAATAAATGTTATATTAATTGTTAAATTAAAATTTCCAATCCTTATAAACTTCATAACTCGCTTATTCTAGGGTGGATTCGAACGCAACTTTTTGCGTTGCGTTCGTAATGACGTATTCTACGACATGGAATTGATTTGGTGACAATTGGAGCTTCTGGAATTTTCAGTAAAATTCAAACGCGTTCGGATTTAATCGGAACCGGAACGCGAAGCGACAATAAAAAAAATAAAGGTGAGTAAATCTCACTCAATTTTGGATTACTGCAGTTAATTTTAAATAGTTAAAATTAATTATTGATTAATTGGTTGAATTGATATATTTTTATCAGTTGAATGTGATATTATATATAGTAGTATATATATATTGGAGTGATTGATATTCTCGCATATATATATAGCGGATGAGACCCTATGCGTCCCGCATAATAGCGGATAACCCTATATACCATAATATCACCCTCGAACTAGGATTGGTATTTTTATATTGTATTAACATTTGTGGATGCATGGAAACAGGTTGGAGGGATCCAACTGGATTCCTCAAAAATGTTGAATTAAATTTCATATATATTGATATGTGACCTGTTTAAATAATCTGTGGTAGATTATAGTGCGATTTGAATTTATTGGATGCTATGGTAGTTTTGGCCTAGATTTTGGTATTTCTAAATATCAATATAAATGTTTAAAATTTGGAAAGAAATTAAAAAGAAAATTGGAAGTAAAAATATTTATAGTGAAATTTTGATTTATTAAAAGAAATGAATTTTGGGTAAAAAAAAATAGTTTGATTTTAAATTTGTACTTAATAATTTCGGAATATGGAAAAATAGAGGTTTTGGAATAATCAAAATAAAGGGATTTGAAATAAGAAAACTTAAGCGATATTTGTTTAAGTGTAAAAGGATTTATTTTAAAAGCGAGATTTAAAATAGTTTGGGAAAATAAAAAAAGAAATTTGAAAATAAAATATGAAATTGTTATACTAGATTTTAAATAAGATTTTAAATTATGAAAAGGAAGTGGGATCTGAATTTAGTTGGGTTTTGGAATATAGTTGGGTTTTTAAAGAAATTGATTAAAAATGGAATTCAATTTAGAAATCGATTTAAAATTGATTAAGTATTGTGAAACCGTTATAAACGGGAAATGAGACTATGGAATTTATAAACAAGGTTTATAAATAAAGTGAAGTGATTATCAGTGGATTGAAGTTATTAATTCACGGTGAGGATTTATAATGAGATGGGTAAATCGGTTTAAAAATAAATGATAGATTTATTTTTTTAGAAATGTGAAAAGGGGATTTACGAAATTAGGATGTAAATCAAATTGGTGATAAATCGAGAGGGATTTATAAATATTAGACTGGCTATATTGGAATTGAAAAGTATAATTTTCTAAAAAGTTAAGTTTGTTTTAAAAAAAGGAGGATTTTTAATTATTAACTAGATAATTTAAAAATGTGTTTAAGAATATTTAGAAAATTAATTATTTGATCGTTTAAAATTATTTTAAGTATATTTAATTATTAATTAAGTTATTATTATTTAAGAATTAATTAGTATTATTATTTTAAAGGGATAAATTATTCAAATATTAATGTTATTTTTATATAATAACTTTCATAAAAGAGTATTTGCTTAAAATAAACTTGGAAATTTATATGGGAATTTTTTAAGTATTATTTTGAAAAATTATTTAATAAATTTTCGGAAAGTATTGGTATACTTCCATGGCATAACAGGAGGGAGAGAGTGCCTGTAGTTAAGTTTTGGATTTCTCTGGGATAGAGACGTAACCATTGAGTTGTGAATCCATGGTTGATACCGCGTAGTCCTTTCCATTTTAATTTTAAAAAGTTTTCAAATATTTTGAAAGAATGGTTAGTAAACGTACTTACTTCGATAAGGTAAGTACATGAATTTTGATAATAGAATTAATTTATTAAAATTAAATAAAAAAGAGATTTAGCGTTTTCAGTGGAAAAGGAAATATTTGGGTGAATGATTGTTTATTTGATAGTTAAATAACCGACTATCAAATCTGGATAATTTAAAAGATATGTAGGAAATATTCGAGAAAGACTACGTCGAACAAGAGAAAAATGGCGATCTATCTCAAACTCAAAGGGATAGTATGAGAGACTCAATGAAGAGAGCAAGAAGGCTCTCTATATAATTTATCAAGGATTAGATGAAGATACTTTTGAGAAGATTTTGGGAGAAAAGTCGGCCAAACAAACATGGGA
Organism: Allium fistulosum; assembly: GCA_030737815.1. Classification (NCBI taxonomy): domain Eukaryota; kingdom Viridiplantae; phylum Streptophyta; class Magnoliopsida; order Asparagales; family Amaryllidaceae; genus Allium; species Allium fistulosum. Next base: position 1,032,895,103 of record CM060901.1, read on the forward strand.
GAAGCTTCAAACATTTTACAAAGGAACCGATCAAGTCAAGAAGGTACATCTTCAAACTTTAAAAGGAGAATTTTACGCTTTGCATATTAAAGAAGGTGAACTTGTCTCTAATTACTTCTCAAGAGTTTTAACGGTTGCTAATAACCTAAAAAATGGTGAGAAGTTAGATGATGTAAGAATTATGAAGAGGATTCTTATATCATTAGATCGAAAGTTCGAATTATTGGAACCAAGCAAATCGGAAGTAGGTGAAATAGGTAGATTTCAAATAAATTTCTATTTGGATCTACTAGCCCAAGGAATTCTAAAGATACATTATATCCAATCCAATTAAGTTTTTAATGAAAACTTATTTTATTTAATTTGGTTAAAAGTAAGTTTTAAATTTATTTAATTCAAATGTAAAATAATGAATGTATCAAATACATTCATGCATGTAACAGTTACTTCTTAAAGTTAATTTAAGAAGGAAACCTTTCATTTCTTTCTCTAAAACTTATGCAATCAAGTAAGAAAAGAAACAACTCTAATTAGAGAGAGAAACCTTTCATTACTTTCTCTCTTTGATTAGATTAATGATTCAATTAATGTCATTGATGATCGATTCAAATATAGCATGAAATACGAGTATATCCAAATATACTCAGTGTATATTTTGTAAGTGCAACTTATAAGAAGTGTGCATAGTTAATGTTCACTTTATATATGCCTTTGTGGTCAATAAATTTGTTTTTTCAACAAAGCAACATTTATTATATATATATATATATATATATAAACACACATCTAGTATTTTTTTTTTATATATATTGTTGTTTACACTAAAGTTGATTTTGGTTGTTTGACATGTTTTAAAGTAAAGCAAACAATTTAAAATTTATTTTAATTAACGGGTGGTTTAAAACCAGAATTGCAGTTTCCATTAAAGTCCATTTAGTAAACTATAATTGACAATATATACATATAGGTATATTCACACACACACACACACACACACACACATTCACACACACACACACAATACTAAGATCAAAGTTCTAAATTCAAAACAAAGTGAAACATGTGTGCTCAATTAATTTGTTGCTTAAATATATATGCATTAAATCAAAATAACAATCTTATATCTAATTGTTAAACTAAAATAAAAGTTCTAAGATTTTATAGAAAAATCCATTTGTAAATCTTAGAATGAATTAACATTTATTCTTAAGTAATTAATGACCAAAATTGTTTCAAAATAACTTGTAACAAGTGTATTCAATCCCAAATATGTAACATAAAACTTAAATCAAATAATCAAAAAAACATTCAATACAAAATATCGTTTAAAAAATAATTTCAAAGATAGAATAAATTAGACAACCAAGGCATATATAAATTCATGGTAATAGGATTCCAATCTAAACTAAACATACAATATAAACAAAAGAACAAAAGGGGTGATAGATTTAATATATTAACATAAAAGAGCATATACTATAGAACATGTACATATTTGAGTTGAATCAAATACAATAGACATACGGTTAATAGAGATGAAGGGTTTTTGATTCACATGATTAAAATAATAAATTAAACACATAATGAAGCATTCAAATAAAACATATGAATGGAAAAACAGTTAAATAAATTGATTAGAGAACCACCATAGGTTGTTGCCAACAAATCACACCTTGAACGATGAATCAAGAGTCCTGAATCAAGAAATCGTCATCTAGATTTTGCAAAGATCAAGAGGGATAAACCCATTTTGTTAAGTTAACTTGATTTGTATTTGTTTAGTATTTTTTTGCCATGGGGACTCTCAAATTTTCGGCCATTGGATAGGAAGAAGAGGACTAGAATGTTATGAAAAGGAATAAAATAAAGAAGGTAATCAAAGCGTAGCTTCCACTCGAACCAACTATGGTCGTTTGGTGGACGCTGTGTCATGATTAACTATAATCAAAGCGTAGTTTCCATATTGAAGCTTGACAGTATTCTCAAATCAAGGGAATTATGCAAAGTTATCACATCGATATATTCTATTTGACCTTATTTGTATTAACCAACAAAAAACTATCGAGTGAGTCATTCCATAGTTATCCAATAACTATCAGTACACACGCCTTGCTGCCCCCTAATAGCTATGAGTAATACACTGCCTAACTTTTGGAGAGCATTTCATACTCTAGTCTTAATGGATATAGCAATATCCAGTCTTGATATATCTTGACTAGGAATATTTAAGATATCATGTTTATTTTATTATGATAAATCACTTATGATTACAACACACCATAACTACTACCACAAAACACACCACTTATGGATTTTCTATATTAAATATACTTTTAATTAAATAAATAATTAATATAACACATTATAGTAAGTATATAGCAGAAAAAAAACACCATTTATTTTGAACAAGATTGGGTATCAAGTTAGATATGTCTAACAAATTACATAATTGTCCCTGGGGCTCTTAACTCTATCGATCTCCCACTTTCACTTAGGGTCAGTTATTCTATCTTATTCCAACTTTATTGATCATTTTTCTCAAAAACAATCGAGTCAATCCATAAATGAACGGGTATGCTACATTGTTTTAATTATCTACATTGTGTATCAACTCTCTCTAATGCTGATAAACTTTCTTTCTCATGTGGAATTATTCAAAGTATGTCGGTTGACTTCTAGTGAGCTTTAGGTTCTTTCACGAACTGTATCTTGACATAGTCATCACATAACAATGTCATGAGATTCTCAACATTTGGAATCGCCCTTAGTTCGGTTATAATTTTGTGCATTTATTTATACTTCTTATATTGTAGTAGCCTTTGGTTGAATTAACTACTACTTTTTGTTTAGAAAAATTCCAACTTAAACTTCTTAATTAAAGTTTGAACATGAATTCAATATTGACATATTATACTCGATAGCACTTATGAAGTTTAAGTCCGAACACTCCTTCATAAGGAGTTAATTGTTTCGGTAAACAATTCTCTAGTATTTTGTAAATACTTGAGAATGCTCTAAACTACCATTTAGTGATCTTAATTTGGATTATATATTTTCTTTATGCATTAAATACATAAGTAAGATACGATATTGTAGGCAATACAACACGTATGATAATTCTTATTGTCAATACATAAGGAACCCATCTTGCATGTTCATTTTAAACATTTTAATATGTTGTCTTCTCGTTTTGTTTGGGACATTATTAACATCCTTTATACTTATTATAAAATATATAATTTACAAATCCAATATCGAGCATTAAACAACTAGAATATTACTAATTTTAACATAAGTACATCGTTAACAATTAGCAGTATGTTATTCACTTATAATTTTAGAAATAACTATGTACCATTTAATGTTCTTTCTTATAGACATACGCTTCCTCTACGTTTTGACTGAAAATCAAGCTATTCGATATTTCTATCAAAATACTTATTCAATTTTGATGTTTATAAAATGATACTTGTGTATCATCTCTTAGATCATATTTGAAAGACCTACAAACCCAATACCGCTCCAACCGACTTTAAGACACGTTGGTTGTTATGTGCAAACTGTCAATTCTAAATCATCATTTAGAATTTTCCATTTCAATACAAATGTACCAAAACAAAGTATACCAAGCGATAATTTTATGAGGAAAATATGAATCATCTTGAGCACATTGAATGATAAATCTGTTACATTAGTTTCAACAATCGAACATTACAATTTTATTCTTATCAATGTTATTCACTATATTCCAACCGTATTAGTCTTTCTCTTAAAGAGACATTTATGGCTGATGAATCATATTCCTTTTGGTACAACTATCAAATCACATTTTGATAATTTACTTGGAATCCTTTTATATTTGTGCATTATACCATATGGCAGAGTATCAATACTTTTAATGGTTTAATTGATTGTTGAGGATTATTTATTCTCGACATTGATAAGAATATCATAGTTTCTCTCCAATATGCAAGAATATTTATTAGACATCCTAATACATAGTGGTTTGGTTTATTTCATTTCATTCCTCGTAATCAGTTTTATCCTTGGATTGTATCCAAATCCATTTTACTACCTATAATTGCTAAAAGAAATTCCTTCACTATGAAGTTGGTATTTCTTGAAACAGTTATTGTTTCTCAGTGCAATGGAATAGGTATTCATAAATATTTTATGAGTTAAACTGATTTGATTTTAGTTTACAAGACTTATGTTTAAGATATAAATTGATCATCCAATGATAATCGTCTCCAAACTCCTTTCGGGGTGATTCATAAAAGATCCCTCACGTACAATTACTACATGTAGTCTTTCGATTTGCACAGCCTGCCAACCCTTTGGCCTAGGACATGTTGAGGTTTCTTATAAACCCTCACCTTCTAAAATTTTGTAAACCATTATTTAGATGAAATTAATTTTAACCTTATGTACTACTCATAAGTACACGACCTTACAAAAAGAAGTTAACTCAACTTCACTCATAATTAATCGAACTTTGTTCAATAAAGTTTGATTACTCCTTATTGATATATCACTATATATCATAGGGAGGAGTGACATTTAAGATTGAATCTTTATTCATTTTTAGGTACGTTCAGAACTCTTTCCAATATACTCACCTATTTGATCACATCGAATATTTTTATTTTCTATCGCATATTATTTTATTTACTTCTGTTTTATATTCTATGAACCAATCATTAACATATTACAAGTGTATCATATACACATGTTCATGTTTTTGTTAATTCATGGATGAATAAAAAATAGATGTGGAATCATTTTGGAATTTTAAATTACATCCATCTATATGCCTCAATCTGTAGAGTACATCAACACTTATAATGCTCCCATTGAATGTGCTCGACCCTTAATTGTTTGAGATATAGTTTACTAGTACTACATGATACATAATCATATAATCATAAATTATTTCTCAAAACTATGGCTTAGTCCATGATTCCAAAATAATTGCCAATAAATTTGGATAATTTCGTATTTTCAAATGCATCACAAATACCACTATTATAGTTTTACTTATAAGGAATATTCATAATATTCATATTGAAATAAAACTATGTCTATTTTTTTAGTCAATATTGAAAATAATAATTATTTTTAAATGTTTGGTACATTTTACGAAAATAATTTTCATAATTTGATGCGACCAATAAATGTTATATGGCATGCTCTCACCATTTCCATTATTACTATAATAGCATATGAAATATGAAGTGCCATTTAACCACTTAATATAGGCTATTTATTTCACTTACTGTAACTAGTTTCAATCGATAATTTTCAGATCAAGTATCTTAAAATTAAAGAAATAAATTTCATAGGAAATAATTTTATATTTGAAAATACATTTGGAATAGAAATCATATATCTTATTCCTTGCTAGGTATCTATTATTATTTTACAATTCTCGTTTTCGATGTTTCCTTAAGCAGAAGTAACCATTCACTCTCTTCATCCCAACCATGCCTTAAGTTACATCTACCTTCACATATTTATTTTCCTTTCTAAATGGTCGAACTATTCAAAATGAATCCCTTACTGCATGATCATAACGAACTATTTACAAAAAAATTCATTCGGTCATCCTTAATGTTCAAGGGTATCAAATAAGTGCATTTACATAAACCGATCAAACTGACTATTCAGTGATTGGATTCTTTGATCAATCTTATAGTTCTTGGTCCAATGTTACATTTAACATGACAAGATCATCATTGTAATCAATCATATTGGATACATGATCTCATTATATGGTTTACTAGCTAATTTCGATTGATCTAATTTTATTGAAGTTTTGTACATTATGAGTTGCGAATGTTCACCATATAACATTTATATGTAAATGAATACGGATCAAACACCCATATTCAAGTATTGTTTATAGACTTTTAAACTTAGAAGGACAAGATACAGTGTTAGGTAAATAAACATTTAAATGACAATTACAAATGTATTTAGTAGTTGTAAAATATGATGCTTGCATGGGTCTTGAAACAACAACATGCAAATAATATTTACTAGTAAGTACATTTTACATTTTTATTTGTCAATCACCAATTCGGTTCATTTATATATCTTAATCGGTAAACATTTTATCAATTATACTAATTGCACAAATTTATCAATATAGATTATTATAACTTTATAAAGTAGATGTTCTTACATTATTAGAAAGGTTAGATGTTACCATTTCATTTTTCTAATAAGGCTTCCACTAGTCTTTTATGGTTTTCCAAACCCAAAGACAAAACATAGGAGTCTTTCGACTTCACTAATGGATTTTAAGTCTTTTCTATCTTGGTATTGTGATCTTGAGTTTGTTCAGCAAGTCGTTGCCCCATAGATGATGGATAACTCCTTATTGATTGTATTATATACAACTCTCAATATGTGCCTACCATTTTGCGACGACTTTATTATAGTAATTGTACTTTGAGTTTGCTCAATAAACACATAAAGCTATCTTACCTTGTCTACTCTATATATTAATAATTCATAATCTTTAATATACTTAATTAAGTGATATCAACTTGCGGAATAATGTATTTCATATGAAATACTCTAGTGATTCAAGTGTTGGACACATCAAAAATCATGGTATACGTACTATACGTATGTATTTATTCCTTAAGTCTATTTTGGGTTTTTTACTGTTCTGCTTTTGTTTTATACATATTACATCAGTTTAACTATTATATAACTTTAAAATTTAATTACATTTTATAGTAGTCTTTGTTATCCAGCAAATTAGTCATCATCCTTGAAGAAGAAATTAAAGATTTACTTCCTGATTTCCTTGCATTTATTACCTCAAATAATTAATAAAAATCAGCCATATCTCCACCATAAATACCAATTCATTACCCATATATCTCCACCATAAATACCAATTCATTACCCATCAAAGCCGGATTTAATGCCCAACAAATGCTATGATAACCTGCTTATCTGTTACTAATTAATGCCAACCATTTCCATATCAAATATTCCTTAATTCCCTTCATCCTTACCTTAAATAAGAAGATTATGGTGCAATTAATATCAGCCTAGTCAGCGTCACTACAATTCAACACCAACACTGGGTCAAGGCTTGCAGCTATAAATACACCTAACATTGCAAAAGAAAAGTGGACGGAAACAGAAAATGTGACTTCTCTTCTCCTCCTCAAAATCTCTTGTAATATGAAACTACAAGTGATAAATAAATGATAAAGTGGATGTAGGCCATAAATTTCGCCGAACCACTATAAAAATTTCGTGTCTCTTTTATCTTTTCTTCTTTTTATCTGCTTATTTTTGTGATCTGTGATTGTGAACTGGTGCTTTCATCGACAATTGGGTGTTTGTGACCATTTTTGGCGCAAACATTTTGGTGCTTTCACTGAGAAGAATAAGGGAATCTCAGATCTGAAGCTTATTCTATGTTAGAAAGAAGATCCAACTCCAGATCTGAAAGAAAAAATTAGATCCAGAAAACAGGTTCCTAGATCTAGCTTTTAGAAGACGAAGAAGCCTCATACAAGGAAAAGCGTTATGGAAGGAACTCGGCAAGGGGGCAGCCAAGAGGCGTCCTCTCATTCAAACTTTCCTTCTATCATGAAGCAAATAGCTGGGGGCAACCACCAAGGACCAGAAACAAGGGGCATGCAAAGCCCCTCACTCAGATAAGTATCGGACTCTAGGGTCTGCTAATCAAATAGAAATTATCATCAACTGAACTGAACTAAAAAAAATGAGATCTAGAATTTAGATTCCTTTCTGCATTTGAATTGTGCATCATCAAAAAATGCTTTAAAGGTTAGCATTTGGGAAGCGATTTACTCATGTAAGCGATCCCGGATGTAAGCGGTCCAATGCTCTGATTCCTTCCCAAGTGCGACACCTCATAAAAAATGATTTCTTGCATAAAACTAGTTTTAAATGTTAGTGCTTAGAGAACGACTTACACATGTGATGAGCGACCCCGAACGGTCCACAACCATGCTCTGATTCGTTCCTAAGGGCGACACCTTTCAAAAATCTTTACAACATCGTTCTTTCTTTCAATCAAAGGCTATAGAAGCGACCTGAGAACTGCTCTCTAAAGTATCTCTTGAATATGAATGCTCTCGAATAGGAATAATTAACTCTATCTCCTTGTGCAGGAATGGTACGACACTTAACATCTGTCAAACATCCAAAGAGATGAGAATTTGATGCCGACAAATTTGCTTTCACCAACACAAGTTCTTGAGCAAAGCATACCTCGTTGCCAACAAGGCATAATTCGGGGGGCAAATGTTATCCAGCAAATTAGTCATCATCCTTGAAGAAGAAATTAAAGATTTACTTCCTGATTTCGTTGCATTTATTACCTCAAATAATTAATAAAAATCAGCCATATCTCCACCATAAATACCAATTCATTACCCATATATCTCCACCATAAATACCAATTCATTACCCATCAAAGCCGGATTTAATGCCCAACAAATGCTATGATAACCTGCTTATCTGTTACTAATTAATGCCAACCATTTCCATATCAAATATTCCTTAATTCCCTTCATCCTTACCTTAAATAAGAAGATTATGGTGCAATTAATATCAACCTAGTCAGCGTCACTACAATTCAACACCAACACTGGGTCAAGGCTTGCAGCTATAAATACACCTAACATTGCAAAAGAAAAGGGGACCGAGATAGAAAATGTGACTTCTCCTCTCCTCCTCAAAAATCTCTTGTAATATGAAACTACAAGTGATAAATAAATGATAAAGTGGATGTAGACCATAGATTTCGCCGAACCACTATAAAAATTTCGTGTCTCTTTTATCCTTTCTTCTTTTTATCTGCTTATTTTTGTGATCTATGATTGTGAACTGGTGCTTTCATCGACAATTGGGTGTTTGTGACCATTTTTGGCGCAAACAGTCTTATGTACATTACATAAATTAAATCTTATTTAATTAGTGAACATTGTATTTAATTTCATGTTATTCAATTAAACATTTTAATTGAATTTGTATACCACAACATTTATGATTATACATACACTCACACACACATGTGTGTGTCTATATGTGTATATGTGTGTGTGTGTGTGAGTCTGTATGTATGTATGTATGTATTATTTTTTAATTGAATTTTAATTAACTTATTTAATTAGATAATTTAATTAAATATTAAATTCAAAAATTCCTTAAATATATACATATACACTTACATCACCTTAAACAATTCAAGATAATGCAACATATATCTATATACATATTATACACGTTTATACTTTAATTAATTAACCATTTAATTAATTTATTTAATTTACTAATATTGTCAATAAATATTTAAATTTTCAAAATATGTTTAGTATATTTTCAAAGCGCGATTGAAACATGTATTATAACATTTATAATATAAATTGTTTTCAAAGCCAACTTTGAAAATCATTAACATTTATAATGTAATTCTTATTCCAAATTTAAATTTTAAATTTAACATCTTATTTTAATTTCAAAATAATTTTGAATTACATTATAACATTTATAATTTATTACTTATTTTAAATTTAACTTCTAAATTTAAAATTTCATTTTAATTTTCAAAACCATTTTGAAAATTACCCCAAGGCCCAATTCAAATTGGGCCTTCTATATTAGGGGTAACCTTTCACTTCACTTACAAGTTAGGCTGGTAGCCATAGAGGATAGGGTGCTTGATTACCCAAACTCAAGCTTAGACACTACTTTTCTGTATACCCTACTAAATTGGTAAGCTTAATTGGTTAGCCCTAACATGACTAATTTATACCACATAGACTATTTGGCTCTGATATCATTTTTGGAACCAGGTCAGTCGAAAGCGGATGAACTAGGTAGATTTCAAAAAAATCATATTTAGATATATTGGGCCTATGAAGTCTAAAGGTATATAAGATCCAACCTAAATAAGTTTTAAATTAGACCTTATTTTATTTAATTTGGTAAAAAGGAAGTTATAAATTATTTAAATTCAAATGTATAATGATGAATGTACTAAATACATTCATGTGCATAACAATTACTTATTAAAGTTAACTTGAGAGGAAACCTTTTGTTTCTTTCTCGAAAAACTATGCAATCAATTAAGGGAAGAAATATCTTAATTGGAGAGAAACCATTCATTTCTTTCTCTTTCTGATTAGATTAATGATTCGTTAAATATCATTGATGATCAATTCAAACATAGCATGAAATATGAGTGTGTCCAAATATACTCACGATGTATATTGTGTAAGCGCAACATATAAGAAGTGTGCATAGTTAACATATTCCATTATATATGACTTTTTGTTAATATTTTTTTTTAATAAAGCAACATTTTTTTAAATAAACACACATATAATATATAATACACACACACACATATACACACATATATATATTCTTGTTTACACTAAAGTTGATTTTGTTTTTTAGGCATGTTTTAAAGTAAAGCGAACAATTTAAAATTAGTTTTAATTAATAGGTGGTTTAAAACCAAAATTATAATTTTCGTAAAAGTCCATTTATTAAAACTAAAATTAAGAACATATATATATATGTATAGTTATATTCATATGTGTAGGTGTATACACACACACATATGTATACAACAATAAGAACAAAGTTCTAAATTCAAAACAAAGTGAAACATATGTATTCAATTAATTTGTAGCTTAAAATATATATATATATATATACATACAATCAAAATAACAATCTTAGATCTAATAATTAACTTAAAATAAAAATTTTAAGATTTTACAAAAAAGACCATCTGTAAATCTAAGAATGAATTAACATTTATTCTCATGTAATTAGTGAACAAATATGTGTCAAAATAACTTATCACAAGTGTATTCAATCCTAAATATGTAACATTAAACTTAAATCAAATAATCAAAACAACTTTCAATACAAAATATTGTTCAAACAATAATTTCTAAAACATAAAAGATTAGACAACCAAGTCACATATAAATTAATGGTAATAGAATTCCAATCTAAACTAAACATACAATATAAACAAAAGAACAAAAGAGACAACTGATCTAATAATATTAAAATAAAAGAGCATATATTATTAGGGAATGAAGAACATGTGCAGATTTAAGTTGAATCAACACAATAGACATACATTTAATAAAGATATATGGGTTTTTGATTCACATGTTTAAAGTAATCAATTAAAAGCATAATGAATCATTTAAATCCAAAACATATGAATGATAAAACATTTAAATAAATTGATTAGAGAATCACCTTAGAATGTTGCCTACAAATCACACCTTGAATGATGAATCAAGATCTCCTTTATCTAGAAATCATCCTTCGGATTTTGCAAAGATCAAGATGGATAAACCACTTTTATTAAATTAATTTGATTTTTATTTGTTTTGGGAATTTTTTAGCATGTGGGCTCTTGAATTTTCGGCCATTAGAGAGGAATTAATGGTACTCAAACAAAAAAAATAAAATTTAATGATCAGTATTTTTAGAAATATTAATTAATTTTCAATGATTATTAATTAACTAAATCGTGTGGTTTATTCGGGGTATTCGTCGTTACAGTTCCACGACTCAAAGGTGTAAATTCAGTCAGCAACTAATATCAAACAATTCGAACATTAATGTTCACACGTCACCTTAGTAGTGGTGTGATATTTTGGTTGAATTTTTCGTTTACACATCTTTTAATGAAATCTAATTTTACTTATTATAAGCGGTAGTAACAGTTATTACACTAATTCTTTTCGTCAAAACTCTATATATAACACCCTTCAATTTGACGCTAGTTATTTAATTAGTTAATTAATTAGGCTCCGAAAATGGAATTTGTGCAAATGATGAATTTGACTACGAAACTTACACCATTGCATTCATGGCAAAATTCCGAGCAACTTTCATATTTGGAGTTTTGCGATCAGAGTCCAAACGAAAGTTATGGACGAAAAATGAATTCGAAATAAAAATAATTAAATAAGAAATAATGAACGTTTTTATATTAATTACCCGAGCCCACAGGTCGACCCATCATTGGGGACGGTCGACCCGTAGCGGTCGACCAATCATCCAAGGGCGATCGACCGGTGGCGACTTGGTGGCTCCAGTAAACCTAGACCGCAATGACCCGAATTTAATATATTTCGATCTAACAGTTCTGGTTAATTCTAGTGCCTATAAATTCAGCACTAATCCTCCCTTCTCTTCTCATATTTTTATGGAGGCAGTAGTGAAGCTCTGCCATTTATTCTTCTCCACTTTCTTTCTAAAAAGATAAGGTACTTGTATCTATACTCATACAAATCGGAGAAAAGTAGAATTCTAATAAAAAAGAGAAGAAAAGATAATCAACTATATGCGTATTTGAGGTAATTTATGTATTTATATATTTGTATATATTTTCTCTCCCAATCCTAAATCTCTTCTCGGATTTGTAATTCTAATGTATGTATATACCCTTATATCTCTTGGATTAAAAAGGATTTGGAGATGAATCAAAGGTTCTTCTTAAGATCTGGAGATTTGGATCACTTTTAAAAGGTGAGTGGGAATTTTTATAAATTGTTATAATGTGAAAATTAACTCGTTGGTGTTTATTGATTTTTATGCCTAATTGAATAATTCTATATGAGTTGTAGGCAATGAATTGAATATGATCTGAATATAATAAATATCACCTACATATTTTTGTTTATAAATTAACTTAGGATTGTATATGACCTAATTGGAAATCAGTCCCAAAAGTATGAATTTAGAATATTGATTTAAATGAAATTTATTCCAGATCTAAAATAGGTTGTATAATAATATTATAATTTTGAATTATTACCCTAATCTTGTTAGGATATAAACTTTTCTATATTCGGAATTGTTGGAATTTGGATCCATTTAATATTTGTAAATTAGTTTGATTTTGTAACGACCCACTTTTTCGTACAGTTTAAGCGGACAACCAACCATACATGACCCACTGAAATTGAATAGGAAGGCGGATAGTTAGGGAAAGAAGAAGGAAGAAAGAAGAAGAGAGGAGAAGAAGAAGAGAAAAAGAAGAAAAACAAAACAACACCATAGAATCTCATAGCAGAATGAATAATCAATAATATACAATAAATCTTTACACAAAGAAGAAATGTAATATACATAAATCAATCAGAGTATACTAACCTACTTTAGCTCGGATAGTTATATCAACATGTCCTCAAACTTGTTGATAGCTTAACAGAAAGAAATACGTAGATACGTCTTGGACCTCCAGCTCGTCTCCTGAGCTCCAATGCATCCAAGGAAATCTGTAATTGCTCGGTCTGATCCAAGCATTATAATAAAATAACACCCGAGTCAGTCTTGAAAACTAGCATGAGAAAGCACACCCAACTGGATTTTAAAGTTATAAAAAGCCTTTGAAAATCAAAAGTATCTTGTAAGACCACGTCGCATATAAACATGGACTGGTTTTTACCTTACGATAACCAAACCATTTCATATGAAAATCTAGTGATATTATAATAGTGTCTAAGATACAAATACTTTTTAGTCATAGCCGAAAATTTTACATTAATTTAATTCCAGCATAATAGGTATACAACTAAAACCGTAAAGGCACGTATTGGAAATGACTGGGCTACTGGGATACTGCCCATCACGGTGCATCTCTAGATAAAATAACACCGAGGACCTCGTCAGGATCCCCTGCTAACACAGAACCGACCTACCACTTGACTGGTAGTACAAAATATGATCACCCCTCCGTTAATAGGCCCCGAAGTATACAAATGAGAGATATTATCGACTCTAGATAGGAATGATCATACCCTAATTGGGAGCGACCCACTTAGCCCTGCTGCATCTCCCTTGTTTTAGTCATTCCCGGTTGATGAGGCTTGAGGCTATGTTTTACCTTTATGTAGCATTCCCACTTGGAATTCTAACACTGCCCTCAAGGAAACAATGCAATTCTAGCATTCATCCATACAAGTTCGTTCTAGGACTGAATGAAATGCTTAAGAGCTTCGTCTTCAATTCCATCATCTTCAAGGTGTCTTCACTTCGAAACGCTTAAGTTGGATTGAAGTGGTTTTTGGATAACATATCTGATCCCAGTCTCTTCAAAACAACGTTAGATAGTTTTCGGTAAACTTAACCCCGGTTCTTTAGGAAATAAACAGTCAAAGATAAGAGTGGAGATCACCTCCTAACCGTTAGTGGACAGATTTCCTTATCAATTATCCTATTAGAACAAAACGAGATTTATACGCACAGTATAGCATCATCGGAGATGAATGTGCCATATAACTCATGTGCTTCTCCTATATATTTCCAAAGTTGTGTTTGGGTCCATATTTGATAGTCGGTTATTTAACTATCAATAAACACATATTCAAATAAGGGATTTAATTCCATAAGGAAAACCAACATTTGTTAAGCACATAAGAAATCACTAGGCTGCTTAATTAATCTTTTCATTAATTAAATTCATCTTGTAATTAATTGTATCTAGTCCTTTTCAAAGATATATAAATATCCACAAATCTCTATATTTCCATACTTGAAAAATATCCATATACTTATCTCAACGGTATAAGTATATTCTTCAAACATTGAGGAAGATTTCTTTTTTATATAATTTAAAAATAATTTATAAATCCCTTATAAATCTCAAAATCCCTTTATAAACTATTTTATAAATCTCTGAAACTGTTTATAAACTCTATATAGAAACCCCTTATAAAACCCAAGTCCGTTTATAAAACTCTATTTATAAATCTAAAAAAAATACATCTATAGATAAATAATAATCATTTACTTCAAACACAATTATATAATAATAATTATTAATAGTAACCCTTATAAATAAATAAATAATTATTATCTTAACCTTAAAACATCTTAAAATAATTATTAATAATTCCAAAGACATTATTAATAAAACATTAATAATTAATTTTCAACCTTATTATAAATAATAGTATTTAATTCCTAAAATGGTATTAATAAATCATTATTATTAATTTCTGACCATATTAATTATTTAAATAATTGATTTCCAAAATATTGACATATTGATAAATAACCTAAAAAAATATTAATTTTAAATAAATAACTTTAAAACAACATTGAGTATAAATAAAATAACTTTTAAAAACAATATTAAATAAATAAAATGACTTTAAAACAATATTAAATTAATAAAATAACTTTTTAAAACAATATTAAATAAATAAAATGACTTTAAAACAATATTAAATTAATAAAATAACTTTTTAAAACAATATTAAATAATAACTTAGAGAAAGATAGATAAAAAGGTTGGAATAAAATAGAAATCAAATATTAAAACAAAGTATTTTCGAAACCCAAATTCAGATTTTAAAATCATTTCCTGTCTCAAAATTCAATTCCAACTCCAATAAAAAATTATATTATTTTTTAAAAACATTAATTTAAGGCCAATAGCTACTAATCGCTTAACCAATATCGATTATAGATTTTCTAATACCATCGGGTTTCAGTTTTAAACATAAACAATGTCATAACCAATAGTGTCCTAAATCAGGTTTCATATCCAATAATTCATATAACATGAATTTTAATTGAAATTAAAATCAACAGTGGTGAGGAATCCTTTTGGATCCCTCCAACCTGTCCTTATGCATCACAAATAGTATATAATTATATAATATGGGTAATCCGCTTCTAGGCGGTATATATATCCAAACCAACTAATAAAATAGTAAATCATCCAAACATCTAATCAACAATTATTTTTCGACTGTAAATATTATTGGTTTACCAAAAAGGTGAGTTTAACGCACAATTATTCCAGTTGTCGCCGGGGCGTTCTGGTTCTGACTGAATTCGAACGATGTTCTAATTCAGCATTAAATTCATTGAGCTCTAATCGTCTCCAATCCAATTCCATGATGTAGTTTATATCCATACGATCCTAACGCGACTGACCGCGTTAGATTTAGGCCTAAAATGAACAAGTTGTTGGTTTTATAAGACTTACAAATTAAACATTAAAAATTTGTTCATTAATCCATCATTAGTTATTAACCGCTGCTAATTATCCTTCTCAAAATCGCTCCCCCCTAACCCAAGAACCTGACATCGCCAGAAACAAGACCCTTTACCACCGCTACAGAGCCTCCACCGCCCTCGCTTGATCATAGAAGCTCTACCAGCCTCAACCACAGTCGACGCCCATGGCCTGCCACCCTATACGCTGCCGCCAGCTCCAGTGAACCCTTCAAAGCCGTCCCCCTTCCTCTTCGATTTGCTACCACTGCAGATCACCATTGGCTACAAAATTTCAGCCGAAGCTAGCCCTCCATGTTCCCTTACACTTCTTCTTTAAGCCCATCGCCTATAAATGAACATAGGCATCAGAATTCACATATGAGCGAATTCCGTTCATCTTGCTACTGCGTTACCTAGGGATTATCGTAGCCTAATCCAACCATTGAACAAGTTCAACTCGTCGATGCCGACATTTCACTAGTTGACGACATGACCTGAAACCGCCTCGAGTGGCTCTGATGGACAGAGCTGTAGGATGAGGGGAAGTTTTAAATTTTGAAAATGAGAATTTTCTTTTTCTAGTAGTCACGTTTTAAATAAAGAGGGAAGGTATGGTTCTAACAGTGAAAGCATGTGGAGAAGTATGGCTGAAGCATGGATATAAAATAGTGTATGTATGTATGTATGTATGTATGTATGTATGTATGTATGTATGTATGTATGTATGTATGTATATATATATATATAATTTTAAGTAGAAAATATCTAGCTTTTAAATGCCCGAAAATTTCGGACTCCTATTAAGACATGCCGCACGGCGTTTTATATGAAATACCCCTATTTCGGATGCAATAGAACTAGCCTTAAGACCTAATTCGATCATATACAGAAGATAGTTTTTCAAACCCAATTATATTATATAAATTCCTAAATTTAATTTATTTGTGTTTCAAACTCGTACTATCAAACGATACATCCAATTGCCAACGAAATTCGTCAGCATGTCATAATTCACAATTACAGATCCAGTGAAAGTGGTTTCGTCGAAATTTGAGACAGTGCCCCGGAAGGCTATTTTACACATTAATTAAAATGAATTATTATAAAACCAAATTAACCACTTTTAAATCTATATTAAAAGTTTACTATCTTCATTCTTATTTAAACAGAATCTAAATCAACTTTCGAAATCATTTTTATTCACATTAAATTCAGGATTTGATTATTTTTACAATTCCAAATTTTAAATTCAGTAATTTAACTATCAAAAAAATTGATATATTTGAAATTCAAGTTATTTAACTTCTAAAATTAACTTTTCAATATTTAAAACAATTTAATATCCCAAAATCAAGCTACTACAATTATGGGTCGTTATATTCTTCCTCCCTTAAAAGAATTTCGCCCTTGAAATCAGCAAGTAAGAAAAATGCCCCAAACCCATTAAATTTTCAAAACCAATTAGTTGAAATTGATTACCAAATTCTTTTAAGCCTTTAACTTTCCAAAATCAATTTGTTGGAAATTTGTTATCATCTTTTCTAAATCTTTAAATTCATTCATAGATTCCAACTAATACCATTCCAAGTATCAAGTGGCTTGGGTATAGTCTCTTACATTGTTAAACCTGAAATAATAATAGTACCATTTAGGAGCACACCTTGAGGATAGGTCTTAAATGATAGGGTCTGCCTTAATTAAGGTCTTAAATGACCAGAGTCTACCTATTTTCTAATAAAAATGTATTAAGTGACTTGGGTACTGTTTATTACATGATTATGATTGGCTATAAACGCGGTAATAATTGGACATTAAATGTCAGAAGTCTTAAGTAGTGGTGAGAGATCTTGTAGCTAGGACCCACTGACTATTGACGACATTGTTAGGAAACTACCTTGAGAATAGGTCTTAAATGACGGAGTCTACCTCAATTAGGTCGTAATTGACAGAGTCTGCGTATTTCTCTTTTAAAAAATATTATAGAAGCCCGCTTCATATTTAGAAGTATTAAATGGCTAATGGGTTTAGAAGTATTGGGTCGTTGATATGGCTTCATTAGTATTTCGTCCATTGAGAAGTGGTAAGTATGTAATCGTGTGTGCAATGCAAGGTTAGATTAGAATTGCTAACCATAATGGACATAACAATTAAATGGAAACCCATCGATATAAGTTTATGCAATGGACATTTTATATTTTTCTAGTCACCAGAATGTTGTTCTGACCCCCCTCCTCATACAACCCACATGATAGATTTAGAGAAACAGGTCACTAGAGCTGGATGTGCTTTGTTGTTGGAGAGTCTTCTTTCTCTAATTCTCGATGCTGGTGTGACAATCTGCTATCCAAGGAATACCATTAGTTTCAAGGTAGCAGTCATAGTCAGTATTCTTATCCTATTATGGTTTCTGTTGTGAGTTTAGATTTATATCAATCTCGGATAATTCTCATGCATATTTGCAGGTACCAAATCGAACGATCTATGCTTTGATGGACTTGGGTTTCGATTTTTGACAAAATTTGGGCCCATTAAGGTGCGGTTTGTTACCGTATCACGTTAGGACTAATGTAATTTGGTTTTAGTCAGAACTCCAACATCGTTCAGATTCAACTTTGTAATTCCAAACAGAAAATCTTTGGTTCATTAATAACAATTATTATTAACCATACTGCTTTGGTAAGAGACTTTGACTTTGGGTTGTCTTAAGTTAACCCCGTGATACTAACCTCATATAACTAAGGAGATGAATTCTCTTTGGGATAGAGTTTTACTTCGAATGCTCCCATTCGACCCAACTACGGCTATTTGGTTGACACCATGCCATGGTTGACTATAATCAAAGTGGGGTTTCCATATTGAAGCTCGATGGTATTCTTAAGCTGAGAGAATTGTGTAAAATTATCGCATCAATATTTTCTATTTGACCTTAGTTATATTAATCAATATAAAACTATTGAGTGGGTCATTATATATTTATCTAGTAATTATCAGTATGTAACTCCTTGGTGCCCCTAGCAGCCATGAGTAATACACTGTCGAAAGTTTGAAGAACGCTATGCACTCTAGTCTTAAAGGATGTATCGATATCCAGTCTCGATACATTCTGACTTGGAATATTTAAAATGGTATGCCTATTTTACTATGATAAATCACTCATTATTACAACACATTATAACTACTATCACAAAACATATCATTTATGGATTTTCTATATTAAATATACTTTTAATTAAATAATTAATTAATGTAACACATTATATCAAGTATATAATAGAAAGAAATGTTTTATTTTGGACACGATTGGTTATTCAGTCAAATATGTGTAACAAATTACATAGTTGTCCCTAAGGCATACCCCTAACTTTATCATGAACATATTATCGCCATTATCGAAGAGATAAAAGATTTAGAGTCCATGGCAATGATGGAACTTCTCGGCTTGTTGCAAGCTTATGAAGAAAAGAATATGAAGAAGGAAGAGATCACATAGTAAGCACTCAAGACACAGGTTGATTCAAAAAAGAAGAAATCAATCGAAACCAACAAAGATGAGGTTGTGGTTAAGAACAAGGATAAGGTTGAAGATCCAACAATGACAACAACAATAACAACAATAACTAAAGAGGAGAAAACTCAACAAGAGGTCGTGGGAGGGGAAAATCAAAATCAAGGTATGACAAGTCACATGTCAAATGCTACAGTTGTAAGAAATTTGGACATTATGTATCCAAATGTGGAGCTCTAAGTAGCAATAGAGTTGAAGAGAAGGCTAATTACATGGAAGAAAGAACTCAAGAAGATGGTACCTTACTGCTGGCTTACAAGGAAAATGAAAGAGGCGAGGATAATCAATGGTACTATATAGTAGTGCAAGCAACCATATATGCGGAAGAAGAAGCATGTTCATGGAGCTTGATGAATCGGTGAAGAGCAACGTGGCCTTTGAAGATGGATCAAAGGTAGCAATGAATGGTAAAGGAAATGTTCTCACCAATTCATTTTCGATGTTTACCATGTGCCAAACATGAAGAGCATCATCTTGAGCCTATGACAAATCTTAGAGGAAGTTATGATATTCAATTAAAATATAATAACCTTTCTATAAAAGACATCGCAAGTAACTTCATTGCTAAGGTACTAATGTTAAGAAATAGGATGTTTGTGCTCAACATTCAAAATCATGTCTTAAATTGTGTTATAAAGATGCATCTTAGCTTTGGCATCTTTGATTTAGGCATCTCAATTTCAGAGGATTAGAGTTACTCTTTAAGAAGGAAATGGTAAGAGATTACCTTGCATCATCCATCATGATCAAGTGTGTGAAGGATGTCTACTTGAAAAGCAAGTCAAAATGAGCTTTCCAAAGGAGTCAAACTCAAGGTCTCAAAAACCGTTGGAAGTCATACATACAGATGTGTATGGCCCGATCAAGCTAAGACTTGGTAAGAGTAACTATTTCCTTCTCTTCATGGATTATTTTTCAAGAAAAACATCGATGTAGTTTTTAAAGGAGAAATAAGAGATGTTCGAGAACTTAAGAAGTTCAAAGCCCATATTAAGAAGGAAAGTGGCCTTGTAATCAAAGCCATGAGATCTGACTGTGGAGGAGAGTTCACATCAAAAGAATTCCATAAGTATTTCAAAGATAGTGGAATTCGATAACAGCTAACGATGCCCAGATCCCTTGACAAAATTGAGTAGTAGAAAGGATGAATATGACAATCCTTGAGCTGATGAGGAGCATACTCGAAAGTAAGAGGCTATCAAAGGAGTTTTAGTTGGAAGCAGTTGCATGCATGGTTTACCTATCAAACCGATCCTTGACAAGAAGTGTGTGGGGGAAAACACTACAAGAAGCATAGAGTGAAAGGAAGCCCAACATTTTCCATCTAAGAGTCTTTGGAAGCATAGCTCACGTATACATACTGAATGAGAAGTGAAGCAAGTTAGATGAAAAATGTGAGAAATACATCTTAATTGGTTATGACACCAACTCCAAAGGTTACAAACTCTACAATTTTGGTATGGGGAAGACAATCATTAGTCGAGATGTCGTGTTCGATAAAGAAGGAGAATTGGATTGGAGACCACATAATGAAGACTACAACTTCTTTCCACACTTTGAAGAAGATGACATGCAACGACCAAGGATGGAACAACCAAGAGAAGAGCCTGCTACCCCCACCAGCTTCACCAGCATTGATTTCTTATGAAGACGAAAGCTAAAGTGAGAAGGCGTCACACTTTAAAAGCCTTTGAGAAATTTACAGGGTAACCGAAAATCATGATGACCTTACTTTCTTTTCTTATTTGTGGATGGTGAGCCCATGAACTTCCAAGAAGCTATGCACAAGAAGAGTTGGAGAAATGTTATGAATGAAGAGATAGCAATTAGGAAGAATGATACATGGGAGTCAGCTTCACTTCCAAAAGGGCACAAGGTGATCTGTGTGAAGTGGGTGTAAAATGCAAAGAAGAACGCCAAAGAAGAATTTGAAAGATACAAAATGAAATTGGTGGAAAAAGGCTAAAGTCAAAGAGCTGACATTAACAATGATGAAGTATTTGCTCCAACTGCTCAACTAGAAAATGCTAATAATTTCATTCGCAGCTCAAAACAATTGGAAGATACATCGAATGGATGTGAAATCTTCCTTCTGAATGGAGTCCTTGAAGAAGGAGTCAACATTGAGCAACCACAAGGCTATGAAGTTAAGGGAGAAAAGACAGGGTCTTGAAGCTAAAGAAGGCACTTTATGGGTTGAAACAAGCCCGGGGAGCTTAGAAAGCCTAAATTGATAAGTACTTCCAAGATAGAAACTTCATATAATGTCCATATGAGCATGCACTCTATATAAAAATTCAAAATGGCGATACATTATTGTATGCATGTATATAGATGATGTGATCTTCATAGGTAGCAATCTGAACATGTTTAATGAGTTTAAAAAAGTGATGATGAAGAAGTTCGAGATGATCGATATTTGGCCTCATGTCTTACTACCTCGGCATTGAAGTAAAACAAGAAGACAAAGGCATCTTAATAACTCAAGAATACTATGTTAGGGGGGGTGCTGAAGAAGTTCAAGATGGATGACTCTAACCCGGTCTACATGCTAATGGAATGTGGAATCAAATTGTCAAGACACCAAAAAGGAGAAAAAGTGGATCTAACACTCTTTAAGAGCTTGGTTGGAAGCTTGTGATATTTAACGTGCATACGACCCAACATCCTACATGTGGAAGGAATTATCAACCGATACATAGAGAATCCAACAACAACTCATTTGAAGGTGGCAAAGAGTATTCTTTGATATGTCAAAGGGACAACAAACTTTGGCTTGTACTACTATGTTTCTGATAATCACAAGCTTGTTAGATATAGCGATGGCGATTGAAGTAGAGATATAGATGACTAAAAGAGCATAAGTGGCTTCGTGTTTTACATGGAAGACACAACCTTCACGTTGAGCCAAAGAAGCAATCAATAGTCACTCTTTTCACATGCGAAGCGGAGTACATGGCTGCTACTCCATGTATTTACCATGCAATTTGGTTATGAAACCTATTAAAGGAGTTGAATTTGCCACAAGAAGAGCCAATCAAGATTTTCGTGGATAGCAAGTCAGTAATTTCTTTGGCCAAGAATCCAATCTTCCATGATCAAAGCAAGCACATTGATGTACGCTATCACTACTTTAGAGAGTGTGTCACCCACAAAGGATGTGCAATTGGAGTACGTGAAGATGCACGATCAAGTAGCTGATATTGTTATCCGATCTTTTGACATGGCAATATTCAAACTTACTAGATAAGTTAGACTTGATGATTATCGAGGCAAGTAGCCCAAAGAGATTATCTTAGGGTCCAGGAACCAAGTACAGACAAGACCACAAGACAACGGTCAAACAGACTTAGAGGAGCAACACCCCGAAATACACTAAGTATGGATTGGTAGTCCACCCTACATTGGGATCAGTACTGATCCCTAATGGTACACCTAGAGTGGTCCCCACTCCTATGACACTCTTCTCTATCTATGTAGAGCCCGATTCAAGTGTTATTTCAAAGTTCATATGTGTCGTATTGATAATCTCCATATATGTCCTAAAGCAGCAATTCAACCTTCTGTAAATCCATCTCTTAGACCAAAAAACACCTGGATGACCATGCAAAACAACATTGGAAACTCAAAGCTAATATCAAGAAGGACCACCATATGGAATCGCCGATCCCTTATCTTTATATATAGGAATCGGTACCGATCCCCCTATAGAGATCGGTACCAATCCCCATCCATACGGGATTAGTGGCCGAATTTTTTGGAGGACTTCGTCTTCCTGAGGAGATTTTGCATGAGAAATATAAACGAGATATTTGGTTGTTTACCCCTATAAATACATGGGCAATGCTTCATTCTAAAGATATTTACGCTGTTGCTATACACAAACTCCATTGTACTCTGGGATCCCTACCAATCCCTCCTACTTGTAATCACAAAATATAGTGCAAAAGTAATAAAATCATTCAAGTGGATGCGGGCCAAGATTGCCTAATCACTATAAATTTGTGTGTGCTTGTTATTACTCAGTTTTCATTTACTTTCTTCATTTAATCTCCACTTTCTTACCTTTTTAGGTGTTTGTGTCATTTTTGGTTCAAACATTTTCGTCCTTTCACTGAGAAACTCGATTCTCGGGTTATTTGAATCCTTGTCTACTATTGGATTGCCTAAAATCCAAGGAAGAGATCCAGTTTCTTCTTAACTAGTTTTTCTACTACTCAGATTTGTACAAAGTCTACAGGAAGCCATCTTCAATGGCCCTTAGGAAAGACAAAGCTATTGCTTCCTCAAGTGTTACTGATGAAGTAGAGAACACTAACCTCCACATTCGGGATAAAGATGCACAGCAAGAAGCTGTTAATGTCCAGAATCCTTTAGATGCTATCACCAGGATTGATTTTGAGCGTATGATGAAAGAGCTATAGGATAGCCATGTGGAGTTGAACCGAAAAACCCAAGAGAACAGAAACTTGATGACCCAGCTGAATACCTACCATAGAAAGACTAGGAGAGAGCCAACTCCTCCATACTCGAAATCTGGAAGTTCCTCATCGTTTGAACATCTCCGGAGGAGCAGAAGGCAATAGATAGACGCACACAGAGCTGGAGCATCAAGCCAACTGCCCAGAGATTACACGACTAACTCCCACCTAAGCATAGGGATCGGTACTGATCCCTCCCCTATAGGATTTGGTACCGACCCCATCCACCTAGAAGTAGGACTTCAAGCTAGAATTGGAATGAAATCCGGACGCACTGTGACTGACCACGGCACTGAAAATGAAGAGTTTGTTATTGAATAGCCCTCAAGGAATGAACGTGGGGCTGCCGGGCGAAAGATTTTTTCGAAAGTAGGAGAACCTAGGCGACGAGGCACGAACCAGGATCGTTTACCAGGCCAAGCACAAGGAATAGGTTATAATTACCACAACCCAATAGGTACCCAAGAGCCAAACTTGGCTGAGATGGTAAGGTAGCTTGTAAGAGAAAGTCAAGGCCAAACTAACAACGACTGGCGTACCTCCCCCAGTTAAAATCCCATCACTAAAGCCATTCTACATGAAGAGTACCCACAGAGATTCAACATGCCGATGATGCCCTCATACTTAAGAAAGACTGATCCTAGACAACATCTCATGAAATACAAGTGGCATATGGACTCCTCCACAGCGTCATATGCAATCAAGTGCAGGTGCTTCCTAATCTTCCTAGAAGGAGTGGCAACCATGTGTTTACTCGACTACCACCAAGATCCATCTCTTCTTTTAATCAGTTGGCAAGGAAATTCATCGAGCAGTTCAGAATGCATGCGACTTGACCAAAGGATGTAATGTCATTGTCTAACTTATTCCAAGGACCGAGGAATCGCTTAAGGACTTTTTGCAAAGATTTAATACCACTATGACTGTGGTGAGCAACCCTCAGGAAAACATAATCCCAATGCTTTGATCGGGGGTGGGTCCACCTCGATACAGACTTTGGCGAATGGTTATAGAGAAAGCCTTCTGCTACTCTGGATCGTTTTTACAATAAGGTGGCCCAATACTTGCGTAAGGAGGAAGTTAGACTGACTAGGAGAGGAAATGATACATGCCATCAGGCTGAAGTAATGCGAAGCAACATCGCTGTGATATAGTCCGAAGTGAGTTCCAGGAACATAGCTGTGGATGTATATAATAAGAGCAGTGGTCAAAGCAAAGGCCGCAGTGGGGCCCAAGACGAAAACCCGGATTCTAGGAGACGATCGAGCCGAGATTTTACACCTACACCCCACTGAATGACTAAACTATAAATATTTACTTAGCTACTCGCGACTCAGAGCAGTACAAGAAACCGGCCCCGAGAGAGTCAACTGAAGACATAAGAAAGTTTGGAAAATTCTGTAGATTTCATGAGACATATGGTCATGACATGAACGAGTGTAGATAGTTTCATGATATGATTGAAGAATTGATCCGAAAGAAAAGGCTCCAATAGTTTGTGAAAACCCCACAGGATGGCGGATAAGGAACATCTGACCCCGAACGAGGATAGACCGCTCCTAGTGCTGACGAACCTAGGCGGGTTGAAAGGAGGTTGATTATAAACTCGATCGTTGACGGTCATCTTCCAACTGTAAACACTACAACAAAAAGTGTCTTTTATAGCGGCATATAGCCGCTATTAATCACAACCATAGCGGTTTGATAAGCGCTGTATATCGACATGTTATAAAAAACTGTTGAATATTTATAACACAAAATATGCCGCTATGGTTGAGCTTAGTTTTATAACGCAAATTCGCCGCTATGGTACATTAATTCAATAGCTCATTATAGCCGCTATAATACAGCTAAATCTCAACGGAACTGGAAATCTTTATAACACCATTTTGCCGCTATAAAATATTTATTCAATAGCTCATTATAGCCGCTATAAAAATCGTAGATACACTTTTCAAGTGATATGCCTATATATTACATTTTAATAATAGCAATCAAACTAAATCTTTATAAACGAATAAAGATTATAATCAACAAATATAACACAAGAGCATGCTTAGAAAGAAATGTGATATATTTTTCATTACAGTGTACAAACATTAAAGCAAGTGCCTACTGTGAAACCATATTCACCAACTTACAAATTTAAACAATAAAAACTACCAAACAGTTGCCTACTGTGGAGTCAAATTAAATAACCATCTTGATATCCAAATCACTCTGCATTGACTATTTCGCCGCTACTGTCATCAAGATCGGAATCAGATTCCATATCATCATCAATGTCAAGTCCATCATTAAAGTACTGGTTTATTCCACGCATGCCAAATGCAGGAATGGTTGCCTCTGTTATTATCTGCATTATCTCATCCTCGCTTTTCATTGGTTGCTCAGGCTCTTCATATTCTGAACTCATCATGTTTGCTTCTCTGAGATCGGATGGTAAGTTCTTCAGAAACCATGGGTGGTTTTGTATTTCTGGTACTGATATTCTCTGCAAATGTTACACAAACATATATACATACATTCAAATATATCGTTTTATTTATATAACATAAGATATAGCATGTATACATTATCAATTATTACACATACCGTAGCAGGATCAGAGACGAATATTCTTGAAATCAGGTGCTGACACTCCTCTGATACATGCACGTAGTCTGATCCATGAAATGACCAATCACACAAAACTACATGCATACTCTATAGCCCAAACAGACCTCATCCCTGGTTTCGTTTATTAGGACAGACACCTGAAATCGATATAAAGATTTGTTAATATCTATAGAGTTATCGTTTTACACCTCTACTTATCTTTTATGTTAGATGAAAAATTTACAAACAGGCAAACAATAAGAAAACAAGTAAAATTATCTTGTACTACTTCGTTTGAATCTATGATGGGATGGTCTATAGTCTTCTAGTTGGATCTATCGGAAGCTACCTGCTGCTACTGGTGAAATTAAACAATAACGCTTTTAGAAAATTGGTTAACTTTTAGAAATTAAACAATAATTTTTGTAAAAATTTGTTAACTTTTGTAAATTTGGTTAATTTTATAAAAAGTTTTATAAATTTGGTTAATATTTATAAACTTGGTTATTTTTTTATAAAACTTAGTTAACTTGATTAAACTTTGTTAAAACTTGTTGATTTTTATAACTTTATTTAAGTTTTATAAAATTTTGATAATATTTAGAAATTTATTTAATTTTTATAATACTTTTTACTTAGTTAAATTTTTATTTAATTTTTATTAAACTTGGTTAATATTTAGAAATTTATTTAATTTTTATTAAAATTGGTTAACTTAGTTAAATTGTTATAAAACTTAATTTTTTTTTTATAAAATTAGTTATTTCATTTTAAAACTTAGTTAACTTAGTTAAAAATTTATAAAACATAGTTAATTTTTATAGATATATTTAATTTTTATAGATGCGTTTAATTTTTATAAGCATGTTTAATTTTAATAAACTTGCTCAACATGGATATTTTTGTAAAAATTAGTCAATTTTTGTAAACTCGGTTAATTTTTATGAAAATTCAACTTGTTAAATTTCTATAAAAATTAGTTATTTTTATAAATGAACATAATCATTCAGCTTTACCTGGGATTGAAGCAATGAATCCTTCAGCTTTACCTACACAGACAAGTACCGTTGAAATGGACATAATCATCTGGTCCTCCATAGTATTTACCATATATCGCACATAATTAGCAATCAACAATGGATTATCCAATATTTTTTGTGACTAATCAGTTTAATTTAACCTGCCCATTTGAAAAGATGCCAAACAAATTTAACAAGTGAGCAAACTTTATATTGCATTGTCTTCTCTAAAACCGATGGATCCTATGTATATTTCATCCATTCATGATCATAAAACATGCACATGAATATTATAGATATAGTAATCTGAACAATAGAAATGTTGCCAAGAGTTAAGGTAAGTATGTACATCATATCAGTCCACCAAACTATAAAAATATACCATGTTTTCAAGAAGTTAATCCCATATCAGTCCACCAAAATATAACGGATGGATATTTTTAACCAATCAATACGAAAATATGTATCATAGTCCATCTAAAGTGATTGATCATAGTTTATGATATACAAGCATAAAGTGTGAGCTATATGAAATGTCAGATCAACCAAAATGAAAATCGGTTTTGTTACCTAGTAAAAAAGGTCTGTCATGTTGAAGCTACATGCTGCAATTGACTGACGTTCCAAATCAGCAACATGAACAGCCTATGATGGCAAGAATAAAATTACCAACTGAATAATGAATGGGATGAAATAGTAAAAGGTCAATATTTGATCGATAGGCCTGCTTCTAAAACTTATTGGATTAACTCCATTCAAGCAATCCTACTAAATATAAAATTCATGATGTACATGTTTAATATCGCTACTCTGAATGAATATAAATTTCTACCATACCAAATATAAGATTTGATTAAAGTCTAGCATATCCTACTGACATAAGAATTTGAGATTACCAAATCCTACAGGTAATCTCATATGGTAGATTTGATTATATCCTACAGGATATATCAATACAAGATT
The DNA here is from genome assembly GCA_030737815.1 of Allium fistulosum. Classification (NCBI taxonomy): domain Eukaryota; kingdom Viridiplantae; phylum Streptophyta; class Magnoliopsida; order Asparagales; family Amaryllidaceae; genus Allium; species Allium fistulosum. Next base: position 1,032,923,776 of record CM060901.1, read on the forward strand.
TGATTAAAGTCTGTCATATCCTATAGGTAATATTATATGGCAGATTTGATTAAAGTAGGATATATATATATATATATATATATAAATTACCAAATATAAGACCAAATATAAGGTTTGATTAAATCCAGGGAATAAAAATTACCTGCTATAAGATACTGGTAGAAATTTGATATGGCAATATAAATTTAGGCAATCCTATTAAATCTAAAATTGTGTTATATTTTACAGGATTGATTATATCAAATTTTAAACAACATTTAAGATTGAAACATAAATTTAAGACTGTTGTGTTTTGTATATAATTATGGAAGAAAATTAACGCACATTCATTTCTTCATTGCCTTGCAAATAAATAAAAAATCAATTATGATCTTATGATTTCATCTTTGGTTTAGCATAAATGTGAAGTACTATCATTAATTTACTACTTAGATTAAAAAATACAACAAAAATGTAAGTTAGAATGAAATAATTAGCAGGCTAGCCAGTAGATGAGGCACATGATGTGGATCGATTAACTAGGTGGATCAAACATTGCAGAGGAGGGCAGAGGTTCAAATAATGGCTGACAAGAGTTGCGAGAGAAGAGTGAATAGGATATTACTGTTTTAGGTTTTCTTGAAGGAGGGGAAGATGAGGGAAGAAAATGAAGGCGAGGAGAATGAAATAATTAGAAAAAGAGCATGCCAATTTAAAGCATAGGATTAGTCACTCCCTATAAACAAAGATGAAGTTATAAATAAATCAGAATTAATTTATCACGAAAATGTTATAAAGTGAATAATTTTGTTTGATATAATTACTTATAGGAATAGCTGCTCCAAGGAGGTCTTATATCATTAATTACAGGAATAGCTGCTCCAAGGAGGTCCTATACAAAGATATAATTTGGTGAATTCATGGAAAGACAATTGAATTGCCAAGATTAGCAGCACATAATTATAGTATAATAACAACAAATGTAATCCACATATATATCATTTGTGAGATAAACACCAATGGTATAAATTGATGCATTCTCTATTCAACTAAGACCTCAAGAAATTCATTTAAAAGTAAATTATAAGTAAATGGAGCATTGAGCAATAACAGAGAACAATCAATGTAAAGTGAAGAAGAGTGTCATGCCAAGGAAGATGGTTGTAGTGGTTGCAACAATTCAATTCACTAAAGTTCAACAATGACATAGCAATACAAAATTAAGTTGTAATATACCTAGTCGGATATTCTTCAAAAGATAACAATTTAAGTTTTGTGTACCACATTTAGAATGAATATCAAATCTTAACTTCACAAATAAAATTTTCTAGTATATATTACATAGGGTTTCATGCATTTTTTTTATTTACTAAGAACATTATCATCAGTTCTTGGTCAACATGACCTAAAATCATTTGATTAATAGATTATGTCCAAAAAAATGGGAACATGCACACTAACCTATAGCCAATTCATGAGGAAATAGCTTTCTATGAGAATATGTAGTAAAAGCAGCATCAATTACAAATGGAATAGCCTTCATGATATCCCAAGCAGGCAATCTAGGCCTAGGAATGCAGTCTTCACTTCCTACACTAGAGGAATTACTTAAACTGCCATTCCCAGTTGTTGAATTGTTCAAAGATTAGTCGCCTCCTCTGTTTATTTTCCAAAACATCATAGTTAAAAGGCTACCAACATTCTGATGAACTAGTTAAAAGGCTATCAACATTTAGAAGTGAAGTTAAAAATCCATTAGATAAATATGCGATTGAAATAGCATTCCTACGATACAATGATGGATATATAATAACAGTAAAGAGCGTTAAATTAACAAATGAAAAATGGTTATGTCAGGATTCATTCATTCACCCATTTTGCAACGCTAACAAAATGTTTTATCTTCCTTGGAAATAAATTGATGTCATAAAAAGTGTGGATATAAGCCAATAAATTAAAACGACAGATTTGTTTTTATATTGAATTCATGCAAATTATATAAATGATAAATTAAAATGGTTATAAGATAATGATACAAGAGCCTGCATGCTTACAGGTCACGAATAAAACATGAGTTTGGATATTAAATAAACGGTTTTGATGAATTTACAAGCATGCATAGGATAGGAAAAGTTTAGAAAGACATTAAAAGAAACTCTACTGGGAGAATCAAATATAACTAGATTATAAACTTACAGGTTAACAAATTCACAGAATAATCAAAGTAGAATTCGGACAAAGAACAAATGATTATTATGAATCTACAAACGACATAAGATAGATAATAAGTACAAAATAAACTGAATCAAAAAATGCAATTCACCTTGTATATCTCGTGAAGCGATCGACATGTACATCTCGTGAAGCAATTGACATGTATGTACATCAAAAAATTACTAAAAGCATACCTTATGAACCTATACTAGCTATTGGCCCAAGGCAGTTAAATAAATCTCGTGAAGCCCCGTCTCCTAGATAAAGATTTGAATCAACTCTCTTTAGCACAGCACATGCTTCTTCGATCCCACCTCTTGACAGTGCTTTATCCAGAAGTTTAGCCCAAGTCTCTCTAACAATTCTGCTATCAGCATCACCTGAGTAGCTTGCAAAGCTTAGCATTTCTAAGCATACCTGATAACATGATACATAACAATGATGAGAAGGTTCCCACAACTTCTGAAAAGATTGCTACATGAAAAAGAAAATATATGTTTTTGTTACTACCAAAACATGCCAAAATGGGTTAGCAACAAGGATATAAATGAGGTGAAATAATATTCAATTGTTTGCATGAGGTAAGTAGTTATTCACTTTGTTTTATACTTGGTGCTAAAATCTTGTACTTAATTGATTATACAGACGGGCTTGCAAAATTTACGCCTGTAACAAAATAAAGTTGGGAAACCCAAAATGCATTGAGTTATATAATGTTTGTAATTTCGAAAACTCCCCTTTGTAGAGGTCACAAACCCAGTTAATGTTCTATAGTCCTAAATAAGGGTTTGTATAATTAATGAAATATAACTTCCAAATAACCAAGGAAACTTATTTCACAAATGATCTGTTTGGCTTGAACTTCAATAAACAATTTCTGATAACAATAACAGCCAAGAAATTTAGGAAACATAATTCCAAATTCAGATGAAATTGAATAAATCTGAATTAAAAATTGAGTTTGTTTCTCCTCTTTTCTTCTTTAATTACTTTATATAACATTCTACTGCCTATTTTTCTTATTCCCTTATAATATACTTCACCTTCTTATCACCTGAACCTGTTCTTCCTGCTTTCTCAAGTGTACATTTCCTACTAAATCACCACCTTTTCACTACCAAACAACCACAAAACAGATCACGGGCCAACACTATACAACAAACAAAGGAGAAAGGATCTACCAATGATGCAGCCATGACTAACTCACTGAAATCAGATTAGATCTTAAATACAATGATGATAAAAAAATTCCACCTTTGATGCTAATTTTGAATTGTAACCAATAATAATATTTCCCAACGCAGACCTGCCATCATTTACATCAGACGTATTTTTGGCATACTAACCGACTTATTAGTTGAAATACTAAAAAATTAAAACAATCTCATAAACATGAGATATCATCGTATTAAAATATTTCGTCCAAAAACAACTGACAGACCTTGTTCAATAAACAAACAAAAGTAATAATAATGAAACTAGTATAAGTACCTTGAACGAAAAAGGAAAAAGAAGGCCAACCACCAGCAAACTTAGAAAGCTTCTCCTCATCGGTCATTATCTGAGAATCCATTTTCGATGCAGGTGGATCCAGTAAGAAGATCCAGGAATGAAAGTGATCCAATTAAGAGTGGCTCTTCTTATTATAACAGCCTGTAGTGCTTCTCTGAACATCCACAATTTACGCCCGTTCGAATCAGATTCTGAACCAGAATCATCGCTTTCGGGCCCAATATCAATTTCGATGAGCTCGACGGCTTTCTTGTTGAGTTGGTTTGATTGAAATCGGAGACTGCTATATCTTAGAGAAGAATATGATAAAGAAATTTCTAATCTAGAAATCTGAACAGATAGTTTACTAGAGCGATAATTTACTAGAGCGACGATTTCCTAGAGTAGATAATTTACCAGAAATCCGAGTAGATAATCGATAACAGAAATATATCAGGGCGATGATTTCCTCGAGCATAGATTTCGGTCGACTTTGGAACTACTGAAGAGCTGGATCGAAGATCAGAGATGGCGAGCTGGATCAAAGATTGGAGATGTCGAGCGAGATGTGGTGAGTGAGATGAGTGAACAAAAATTAGTTACTATTATTTAGGTCATGGGTGTGAGGAAGACGAGAAGTGATAAAGTATTTTGAGAGGGAGATGAAAATTTTGGGAGGGGTTTCGTATTTGGGGCCAAGCGTTACGCATGTGAACAAAACAAATAAAGGTAAAAAGCTAAATAATCCAAATTAAACAATAACGCTTTAGAATAATGCGTTATCAATTGGCGTTATTAATAACAAACTTTCTTGTAGTGAAAGGGCTGGAGCAAAATGGAATAGCGAGCATCTACGATGCTATTTCACTCGAGAATAAAACTTATTCCGATTTGATTTGAAGTATTTCATAAGGCGGACTCTATTAGTTTTCAATAAATAGCTTTTTAGCCATGCAACTTTACCTTTATGCAATTTTGTTACGAACCACGACTAGCTCGAATGGAGTTAGGTGCCCATCGAATCTCTATGGCCCACGATCATACCTGTGGAGCTCAACCGAGGCAAGTGTGACTCGACAGCTCATCAGCCAACTCTTGTCCCTTACTCGAGGGTAAGACCATGATCCAAAAATGGATGTGACTAACCATCCATCAACTCAACTCAATCCCTTGACCCGATGGGGGAGTTCAAACTAAAATGGGTGTGACTGATTATCCATCAACCTAACTCGATCCCTTGACCTGACGGAGGAGTTCAAACCAAAATGGATGTGATTGACCATCCATTAACTTAACTTTATCCCTTAACCTAGCAGAGGGAGTTCAAACCAAAATGGATGCGACTGACCATCGATCAACTTAACTCTATCCCTTGAACCGACTGGGGAGTTCAAACGAAAATGGATGTGACTAACCATCCATCAACTTAACTCTTTCCCTTGATTCGACAAGGGGAGCTTAAACAATAAACGAGCGGATGTGACTGGTCACTTTCGTCTCTTAACTCTTTCCCTTGGCCCGATAGGGGGAGTTTAAACATAAAAGGACGTGATCCGACCGTCCATGACCGAACTTAAAGCGGTTGTGACCCGACCATTCGGCTCCTAGCTCTTTTCCTTGACTCGATAAAAAGAGCACAAACCATAAAGGTGGATGTGACTTGACTGTTCACTCACCAGCTTCCGCCCTTAACACCGAAGTAGAAGCACAACTGAAGATGGATGTGATTAGACCATCCATTAACTGACACTATCTATGATCTAGACATTCGCCAACTCCTACCTTTGATCCTACAGGGAGAGTGCAAGCTCAAGATGGGTGTGACCTGACTACTCATTCGCTAACTCAAACCTTACACGCGATGGGACAAAATATAACTTCATTAGGACGAGACTCGAATGTCTGTGCGCTAACCTCATTAACCCAAGACTGGGAGTAGAAGCATAATCACCTGAAAGCTGGATACGACAGCTTAATACTGTGACCCATGCCTAGTGTTCGATACGGCTTAGGGCTACGACTGAAATGATGCCTTAGGATAAAAAAACAAATGAAACAACTTGTGATTATAATTCCATGGAACTTGGCAACGACCTATAGGCACATGAACATGCTTGGGAGCCAACGGAAAAAGTATGTGCATGGAGGTACGAGCGTGTGTGCATACTGTGGAATATGCATGTATATGCTTTTTGTTTGATGATAATAAACATATATACATTTATTTAAATGTATTTGATATTGTACTATTTTATTTTACACAGATTAAATAGATATTTGCTGAATAAAATAAATAACACAGAATTTGAATTCAAACGAATATTTTATTCAAACAAATATTTATTACAATTTTGATAGTACAATTTCAAGCTCTCACTATATACATCATTTTTTTATCACAATACAATTACATCACGATTTCATAGTTACATCATTTCCTCACTATATATCACTCACACTCGTATTTATCTTCAACTTCATTCCAATGTGAATCCAGCATCTGAGCAACCTGCAGAAATACACATTGACGCAGTAAAATTGCAAAGGAAATGTTTTTGCAGTATAAAACAAAATGTGATTTTGAAAATATTATTTGCCTCAGTTATTTGGGTCGTTCGTCATCATTTGATTCTGAATTTATCACACACACGAACAATGTGACATGCACAGTGTATCACTGTACATGCCACAAGGCCGTGCACACCGATATATGTATATACACTTGACATATTTACAGGGACAAGTGAGCACAGGTCAAACCCAAAAGTTGGATTCAACTCAAGTGCAATAAAATGGTGTCACATCGTTCAGCACAAGGTCAAATCCAAATCGAACTCAACTCAGGTGCAAGTTCAATACAATACACAACCAATGCAGACAAGCCTACATATGCACAGTGAAGCCAAAGACTCAAGCCAGTGGTCAAGACAGTCTACACTAAAGACTGCACAAATTCAAGAAGAGCACAAGCACAGTTCAAATGACCAGACTCGAGCATACATACAAGACTGTGCCACCAGACCAGCTACAACAGTGTAGTGACAACAGAGATGAACACAGTGCAACAAAAGTCATGCAAGCATCAGGTCGAGCACAAAGGAATGCAATCAAGACAGTAAAGAGCAGACCTAAACCAGTATCGAGCAAAATCAAAAAATGCTCAGATCAAATGGAACTCATCACAATGCAGTGGTCGACTACAATACATTAAACCAGAACAACAATGGACACAAGCTCAAGACTGGTCAGTCACAAAGGAGAAGTAAAACAATGTACATGAAAACAGCAACAACTATAAAACAATGTCCACAATGAAGAGCTCAATGCACATATGCTACAGATCAAACAAGCTAAAGATATCAATGTCACTGACTCAAGTGCACAGCAACTAACCCAAAGCATGTAACAGTTTTAACAAATCAAGACGAAGTGGTCAAGAATCGAACACGTTAAAATTGGTCACTGTAACATGAACAAGTAACCAAGCTACAGACCAGAAAAAAAAGATATTCAATGCTCAGTTCAAAATGTTGAACAAAATCAGGTGATGTTCAGAATCAAATAAAGTCACAGGGGAGTTCAAAATCAAAGTCAAAGCAAATGTCATCAGACGAGTTCAAAAATTCACAACCGTGATGACCAAGTCAACCAAGCAAAATATATACAAAGTCGAACAAGTCAAAGCAAGGAATACACGGAGCAACATAATCAAAGCCGTGGTCATCACGTAATAAATCAACACCGTGGAGATGAAGAATCACGTATATACGTATTTTTGAAAAGGTCAGAAGAAATCATCAACATTCAATAATAATCGAATGGCCGAACAAAAGGTGTGACAAATTCAAAGAAATAAAATCAGACGATTATCAAGGATCTCGTATCCTATTTAAACAACCCTAAATCATCACTGGCAAATCTATTCGAGTTCAAGCAAAACAGATAACAGAAATTAATCTGCTCGAATCATCAATCAAACTCAAGCAATCGAGTTCAATCAAGCAATAACCAGCAAAGCAAAAGGAAATCTCATACCAGTATCATAGACGAACTCGAGAGAAGGAGTCGCAAGCACCAAACAGTAAATTCGACAGAACGACACCTTCAATTTTTCGCAACCCCTAATTTTCAGAGCAAAGAGGAAGACGATCAATCGATAAATCAAACAAGCAATCATCCACAAACTCGATCGATTTCAGAGGGCCGAGAGCAACTCAGAGAAACGTGCGAACGTGATAAATCATCCATCTAAAATCGGCATTCTGAAAGCCCTAACTTTGATCGAACAAGAGAGAGGGACGGTCGCCATTTTTTTCAGAGGAACGAAGATAAAAGACGGGTTAAATTATAAAAGGGGCGGCCATGAAATTATCTTAAGGCTTAGTAATTAAAACTAGGGTTATTTTTAAAGGGGTTGTTTTTGTTTTAAAGTTTCTATTTTAATTTGTTATTATTTTCTGTTTTGAAAGTCAAAACTTTAGAGTTAATCACCACCTAGGGTTTAGGTGTTGTCAGATTGTCTAGTTAGGGTTAGTTCAGTGAGCAGGGAGGCTGCGAGTTTGCAAAGCTCTATAGGCGGGAGCAGAGTTTGCGAGTAAACGAAACTCTATAGGCGGAGCAGGGTGTGCGAGTCTGTAGGAGTGTTTGTGAGCGGGAGCGAGTGTCTGCGAGTCTGTATGAGTGTTTGTGAGCGGGATACTGTTTAACTCTAATAGAAATCTGGGAATGCAGCAGTAGGCAGGGGTTGCCGAAGCTGGGTAAATTCTGTGTGTGATTTACTTTATTGCATATTTATTTATCTGCTGTTTACTTCCGCGTTTAATTTGAGAAGATTTGCGATAACCCTATTCACCCCCCCCTCTAGGGTTAATCTAGATCCTACAAGTGGTATCAGAGCCCGGTATTTTTTCTTTAACTCTAGAGTCATGAATCTATCAAATAATGCTTTTTCGGAGGGGCAATCTATTGTTAGGCCACCAATGTTTAATGGGGATGATTATGCTTATTGGAAAGTTAGGATGGGTATTTATCTTAGTTCTGTTGATTATGATGTTTGGGATATTATTGAAACTGGCTATACACCTCCCACTATAACTATTGGTGATACTGAGATTCCTAAACCGAGAGATAGGTGGGATGCTAATGATAAGAAGTTGAAAACCACTAATGCTAAGGCCATGAATGCTCTTATCTGTGCTCTTGATAAAACTGAATTTAATAGAATTTCTCATTGTAAAACAGCACAGGAAATTTGGCATACTTTGGAGGTGACACACGAAGGAACTTCTCAAGTCAAAGAGTCTCGTCTAGCCCTGTTCAGCAATGAATACGAGAACTTTGTGATGGACAAAGGCGAGAGCATAAAGGATATGTTTGGACGCTTCTCAACCTTGGTGTACAATGCTAGAGCGCTTGGAAAGGTATTCTCTGAAGTAGAGCTGGTGAGGAAGATTCTACGAGTCTTACCAATGAACTTTGAGGCAAAAGTCACGGCAATACAAGAATCAAAAGATTTGAGTAAACTACGCATGGAGGATTTGATCGGAAATTTGATGACGTATGAGCTTGAGTTGAAAGCAAAGGAGGAACGCATCAATTCCGAACCAAAGAAGAAGACGATTGCCTTAAAGAGCAGAGAAGAGAGCGATGAAGAAGAAGTTGATCCAATTGAAGGACTTACAGTGGCTGTCAATAATTTCAGAAGGTGATCGAAATACAAGCCACGAAAGAAGAAGACCAGTAGTAATACATCTAAAGATTCTGACAACTCTGAAAACGAACTAATCTGTTATAACTGCAACAAGCCTAGCCACATCAAACCAAACTGCCCACTTCTCAAAAACAACAAAGGAAAGAAAAAGAAGAAGAAGGTCTTTGCAGCAACTTGGGATGATGAAGAAGGAGAGGAAGTTTCGAATGATAACTCAGAGGAGGCTAACTTGTGTCTTACGACAAGATCAGATTCAGAAGAAAGCTCAGTGGAATCAAGATCAGATACAGAAGCAAGCTCAAAGGATAATGAGGTAAGAAACTATTCTTATAAAGATCTTGTTTATTTGTGCCTCGATCTTACTAAAACTGTTGAAGCTCTTGATTCTAAAAATGAAAAACTGAAATCTGATAGGAAAGAACTTGCCCGTGAAAATTTTAGGTTAGAATCTGAACTTGAAAAAATTCAAAACTTAGAATGTAAAAACTGTAAAGCTTTAGATTCAGAATTATCTAAACTGAAAAATAGCTTCGAGGATCTTGAAAAAGAAAACCTGAATCTAAAGGAAACTATTGAAACTAGGAAAAAAGATTTTATAAATAGATGCACCTCACTTGTGACTGAAAACACGACACTAAACACCAAAGTCCAAGATCTTGAGAAATCACTGAGTAACTTTTCTAGAGGAGAAAAATCATTCAATATGTTATTGGGAAATCAATTGTTTGCTAACAATAGAAAAGGACTAGGTTTTGGAAAAACACAAGTTGATAGTGCTAAAGGAAAAAGTGTCTTTGCTAGATGTGAAATAATTGATCATCGTGTTGAAAATTGTAGTCATAGGAACAAGAACACAAAATTTATACAAGTTTGGGTTCCTAAAAATTCTACAAATAAATTTCATGTCTATTGGAACAAGAATAAAAGGACAAAACAAATTTGGGTTCCAAAGGGATTGTTTATTCACAATTATTCTGCCACTAACAACCATGGACCTATAAAAACAAATAGGTCACATAAATCTTTAACTGTGTAGGTGTGGTGGCAGGCTAAGGAACAACATTAGTGTTATCTGGATTTTGGCTGTTCCAGATATACAATAGGCGACAAATCAATGTTCCTTAGCCTAGTATAAAGGTGACAGATTCACAATGGGCAAACAACGAAAGATTATCGTTCAGGTAAAACAGGTAATTGTATTTATTTTCAAACGATAGATAAAATGTGAAAATCTGCACCATAGTCTAAATCAGCCAGTTATGTGAAATGATTGATGATGTTAATTCTGATTTTTTTTTAATCAATCATCTTCAAACAGAATTACTCGAAGTAATCATGATAGTTGACAGATTCTGACTAACTTGATATGATGACTTGTTCTTATTTATGACTGTGATTTGTGCTTAAAAATTGGCCAACCATTTTTTCATTGAACTTAATCTCTTTTTTGGTCAAATTATGATGTTGATCCTATGGTTTCTTAATCTGACACTGAGATATTTTTTTGATGGTTAACACGACTTCAATTTAAAGTCAAGTTTGTTGAAAATGACTCTGAGATAATTTGTTGAAATTTCACAATCTGGTCTATAACATCCAAACGAGTGATATTGAGTCAGATGCAGATTACACTGGTAATGTAGTTGATAGAAAAATTACTAGTGGAACGTGATTACATTTTGAGACATTCATTTGCTGCATCATTTTTCAAAGAAAATATCTGCATATCTTTCACTTGAAATATTTTTCATTTTAGCAGAATTTTTCTTAAAAACCCCTTCTAGAAAATAATTTCTTTTGACCTTGTATCAGATTTGTTATTTAAGAAAACTTAATTTTATTGAAATTGATTAACTGATCTGACCCCCTAATAATTATCTAAAAAGATAAATAGTGATTGAAAATAAGATGAGTGTTGATATTAATCATATATTATAACTTGAGAAAGTATATTTAGAAAATTTCTTTAGAAATTTAAACAAGAGTTATAAAAACTTTTTGTTGATAACTATTCCATGATCATTTCTATTTCTATCATCCGTCTATCAACCATCACTCATCAAAAATCAATATAGTATGTTAATTTGTGGTAGTTTAAACAGGGAATCATTTGTGCTTCAATTTTATTATATTTCTAACAATAAAATCCAAAATATTCACTCTCATTTAAAAGTCCTCACGGTTATGCATGGGTGAATTACTTGGATTTTTGATTTTGTGCTTCCATGCTCATTTAAAAGTCCTCACGGTTATGCATGTATGGAACGCATATCAAAATTAATTGATTAAATAGACAAGTTGATTCTAATCCCATTTAAAAGTCCTCACGGTTATGCGTGGTTAGAAGATACTTGAATTCATTTTTTAAAAAATTTGGAATACTACTAATCTCATTTAAAAGTCCTAACGGTTATGCATGGTTAGTAGATATTCAAATCTCCTGAAATAAATATACCACAAATAGACACAACTATATGGTTTTATTTGATGAAATCATTCATATCATTCTAAAGTGGAATATGCATCAATTAAAGTATTTATGATTTTTGTTTGATTTTCTTATTGAAATTAATATTTATACTCTATTGAGCTTTAATATTGTATTAATGTCTACCACTATATCTCTACTTTTCTATTACTATTATTCTTTTGCTGATAACAAAAGGGGGAGAGACAAGTTAAGATTTTGAAAATAAAGGTCAAAGATAATCAAATTGCATCAAGGCTCATTTGAATTCTTTATTCTCATGCATATATGTAGGGGGAGTATTGTGTAGAAAGAGAGCATTCAAATAGAGGGAGCAAACTGAATAATCAAATACATTTAATATAGTCAAAATCTTAAATATATGTTTGTTATCATCAAAAGGGGGAGATTGTGGAATATGCATGTATATGCTTTTTGTTTGATGATAATAAACATATATACATTTATTTAAATGTATTTGATATTGTACTATTTTATTTTACACAGATTAAATAGATATTTGCTGAATAAAATAAATAACACAGAATTTGAATTCAAACGAATATTTTATTCAAACAAATATTTATTACAATTTTGATAGTACAATTTCAAGCTCTCACTATATACATCATTTTTTTATCACAATACAATTACATCACGATTTCATAGTTACATCATTTCCTCACTACATATCACTCACACTCGTATTTATCTTCAACTTCATTCCAATGTGAATCCAGCATCTGAGCAACCTGCAGAAATACACATTGACGCAGTAAAATTGCAAAGGAAATGTTTTTGCAGTATAAAACAAAATGTGATTTTGAAAATATTATTTGCCTCAGTTATTTGGGTCGTTCGTCATCATTTGATTCTGAATTTATCACACACACGAACAATGTGACATGCACAGTGTATCACTGTACATGCCACAAGGCCGTGCACACCGATATATGTATATACACTTGACATATTTACAGGGACAAGTGAGCACAGGTCAAACCCAAAAGTTGGATTCAACTCAAGTGCAATAAAATGGTGTCACATCGTTCAGCACAAGGTCAAATCCAAATCGGACTCAACTCAGGTGCAAGTTCAATACAATACACAACCAATGCAGACAAGCCTACATATGCACAGTGAAGCCAAAGACTCAAGCCAGTGGTCAAGACAGTCTACACTAAAGACTGCATAAATTCAAGAAGAGCACAAGCACAGTTCAAATGACCAGACTCGAGCATACATACAAGACTGTGCCACCAGACCAGCTACAACAGTGTAGTGACAACAGAGATGAACACAGTGCAACAAAAGTCATGCAAGCATCAGGTCGAGCACAAAGGAATGCAATCAAGACAGTAAAGAGCAGACCTAAACCAGTATCGAGCAAAATCAAAAAATGCTCAGATCAAATGGAACTCATCACAATGCAGTGGTCGACTACAATACATTAAACCAGAACAACAATGGACACAAGCTCAAGACTGGTCAGTCACAAAGGAGAAGTAAAACAATGTACATGAAAACAGCAACAACTATAAAACAATGTCCACAATGAAGAGCTCAATGCACATATGCTACAGATCAAACAAGCTAAAGATATCAATGTCACTGACTCAAGTGCACAGCAACTAACCCAAAGCATGTAACAGTTTTAACAAATCAAGACGAAGTGGTCAAGAATCGAACACGTTAAAATTGGTCACTGTAACATGAACAAGTAACCAAGCTACAGACCAGAAAAAAAAGATATTCAATGCTCAGTTCAAAATGTTGAACAAAATCAGGTGATGTTCAGAATCAAATAAAGTCACAGGGGAGTTCAAAATCAAAGTCAAAGCAAATGTCATCAGACGAGTTCAAAAATTCACAACCGTGATGACCAAGTCAACCAAGCAAAATATATACAAAGTCGAACAAGTCAAAGCAAGGAATACACGGAGCAACATAATCAAAGCCGTGGTCATCACGTAATAAATCAACACCGTGGAGATGAAGAATCACGTATATACGTATTTTTGAAAAGGTCAGAAGAAATCATCAACATCCAATAATAATCGAATGGCCGAACAAAAGGTGTGACAAATTCAAAGAAATAAAATCAGACGATTATCAAGGATCTCGTATCCTATTTAAACAACCCTAAATCATCACTGGCAAATCTATTCGAGTTCAAGCAAAACAGATAACAGAAATTAATCTGCTCGAATCATCAATCAAACTCAAGCAATCGAGTTCAATCAAGCAATAACCAGCAAAGCAAAAGGAAATCTCATACCAGTATCATAGACGAACTCGAGAGAAGGAGTCGCAAGCACCAAACAGTAAATTCGACAGAACGACACCTTCAATTTTTCGCAACCCCTAATTTTCAGAGCAAAGAGGAAGACGATCAATCGATAAATCAAACAAGCAATCATCCACAAACTCGATCGATTTCAGAGGGCCGAGAGCAACTCAGAGAAACGTGCGAACGTGATAAATCATCCATCTAAAATCGGCATTCTGAAAGCCCTAACTTTGATCGAACAAGAGAGAGGGACGGTCGCCATTTTTTTCAGAGGAACGAAGATAAAAGACGGGTTAAATTATAAAAGGGGCGGCCACGAAATTATCTTAAGGCTTAGTAATTAAAACTAGGGTTATTTTTAAAGGGGTTGTTTTTGTTTTAAAGTTTCTATTTTAATTTGTTATTATTTTCTGTTTTGAAAGTCAAAACTTTAGAGTTAATCACCACCTAGGGTTTAGGTGTTGTCAGATTGTCTAGTTAGGGTTAGTTCAGTGAGCAGGGAGGCTGCGAGTTTGCAAAGCTCTATAGGCGGGAGCAGAGTTTGCGAGTAAACGAAACTCTATAGGCGGAGCAGGGTGTGCGAGTCTGTAGGAGTGTTTGTGAGCGGGAGCGAGTGTCTGCGAGTCTGTATGAGTGTTTGTGAGCGGGATACTGTTTAACTCTAATAGAAATCTGGGAATGCAGCAGTAGGCAGGGGTTGCCGAAGCTGGGTAAATTCTGTGTGTGATTTACTTTATTGCATATTTATTTATCTGCTGTTTACTTCCGCGTTTAATTTGAGAAGATTTGCGATAACCCTATTCACCCCCCCCTCTAGGGTTAATCTAGATCCTACACATACTTGACATGAAATTTCCTGAATTGATAGAAATTGAATTCTTACCTAGCGTTTTCAGAAAAGAAACCAGTTCAGATAACTGAGGCTTACTAGTTCAATCAACTAGCTTGATGGAACCGAGCAAAGACAATTACCGAGAGAATACATTCTGATTTTACAATGTCAGATATCGACCAAGCATCGCAACGACAGTTGGAGATACGACTCTTTGTGAAAGCCGCTGATGGAAGGATAACGACAATCTGAGGTACTGGGTGAAATCCATTTCAGTGATTCTAACTTGTCTCGATTTAAAGCACATCACGTTCGAAACGAGATGTAATTTAAGGGGGAAGTGTTATCCGACCTTTTGACCCGGCGATATTCAAATTGACTGGAGAAGTTAGACTCGACGATTATCGAGGCAAGTAGTCCAGAGAGGTGATACTAGGGTACGGGAACCAAGTACATACAAGATTACGAGATGACGGTCAAACAGACTTAGAAGAGCAACAGTCCGAAATGCATCGAGTATGGATTGGTACTCCACCTTACATAGGGGATCAGTACTAATCCCTAAGGGTACACCCAAAGTGGTTCCCACTCCTATGGCATTCTTCTCTATCTACATAGAGCTTGATTCAAGTGTTGTTTTAGAGTTCCTATGTGTCGTATTGATAATCTTCATATACGGTCTAAAGCAGTAATTCAACCTTCTGTAGATCTATCGCTTGAGCCAAAAAAACACCTAGGCGACCATGCAAAACAACAATGGAACTCAAAACCAATACCAAGAAGGACCACCATGTGGAATCGTCGATCTCCTATTTCCATATACAGGGATCGATACCGATCCCCCTATAGGGGTCGGTACCGATCCCCATCCATAGAGGATCAAGGGCGGATTTTGTGGAGGACTTCGTCTTCATGAGAAGATTCTGCAGGAGAAATATCAGCGAGATATTTGGTCATTTACCGCTATAAATACATAGACAATACTTTATCCTATGGATCTTTACGCTGCTGCTACACACAAACTCCATTGTACTCTGGGATCACTACCGATCCCTCCTACTTGTAATCACAAAATCTTGTGTAAAAACAATGAAATCATTTAAGTGGACGTAGACCAAGATTGCCGAACCACTATAAATTTGTGTGTGCTTGATATTACTCAGTTTTCATTTACTTTCTTCATTTAATATCTACTCTCTTACACTTTTGGGTGTTTGTGTCATTTTTGGTTCAAACATATTTCTTCATCAAACTTCTCAAGCACAAAGATTTTTTTGAATTGATAATTTTACTCGGAGTGGCAAAATCAAGTTTAAGGGGGTGTTGAAATATTAACTTGATTTTGTATTATCTTTTTGGTCTTAATTGTTTGATGTAATAAGGACAATTCCTAGAAATATGTTCTAGAGAAATGTTACGTAGAAAGCACTTTCTATACGGTCCATAGAATTATGTAGAAGATAAGGATGAGTTTAGACATATGAAGAAAATTATAGAAAGTTAATTATAATATTTAGACAGAAGTAATGATGACAAAATAATAACCATTGTTTAGGTGATGTTACTAGTATAAATAGGGGTGATGTCTTTGTGTTTGTATCAACCAAAAAAACAAGAAGAAGAAGTTTAGTTCGACAATAAAAAGTATTTTCCATGCAAACATTCTCTCCATTTTTTTCTAAAATATACAGTAAATTATTGTGGGAATTCCCCGAATTATTGTTTATTGAACTTATATTTATTATTCGGCATTGTATGGACTAAAAATATATTTCATTTCTGCATTATTGTATATGCTCTAATATAACTGTAATATCTTTATTACTGTTTTAGTTACTTATGTTAATACTAATTAACCGAAAAGTAATCATAAATAACAATAATTAATACAACACAACTTTCATAAAAATACCACTTTTAAATGTCTCTTGCGTAACTTAAAATCACATTCTTTATACGTGAACTTACCCTTTCGGAATACCCCTTTGGTTTAACAAAATACACATACATATTGTGATAGCCTCCATCTATTTGAATTTCTAATGATGAAGTGAGAACTAATCAATGCAAACACAAGTTAATAATGAAAAATTTAAGACAAGTTTCATTTTGAGTTCTCTCATGGAGTTGCCATGACGTAATTTTGATCGGTATAGATTATTTCGTGGAAATTTAGTTTTGTCCCTTATTTTATCATTCCTCAAAACATATTTTAAATTACAGTTTTATTTACTTTCAGTAAGGGGAAAAAAATTATTTTTTGAAAAATCAAATCTGAACATTAATCGCATGTTTTTACGATAAAAATTATTTTTCTTTGAAAAAATGCAAATATGTTTGCAGATTGCAATTCAGAAATTTTAAATATTTTTTTGTAAATATTTATAGAGTTCTTCGTAAATATCTTAAAACTAAAAAATAAAAGTTTTTCTTATAACATGTTCTCGAGTGTTCCTATGAAATTTTCCTTGATTTTCAAGTGGGTTGGTGGATTCAATTAGAGAACGTTAAATGTGTCATACGACAAACAGAGATATCAAAAGACAAGATAATTACCAACTTAGCATTTAGGAGAATTCCATAAACTTAATGCATGGAAGGTCCGGAATGTGAAGAGTCAAATAATCAATCTTTATATTGGGGACGTTAGGTTTTCTACTAACCATCCAGATAAGTCTCAAAAAATATTGTACTCCCTCCTCCCATTCAGATCCGTTGTTACTTCGTGTTTTACAAAACACTATTAGGACAAACATATTGAAATAGAACAAAATATTTGAATATAACGCGGTACACTACCTGCAAGATAAAAGTCAGCAAGAATTCATATCAAATCATGTAAAGACAAATTCAAAGCATGGATGTAGATTTACGTTATGCTTGAATATTGCTTCGATTTTTTTTTAAACTGTCAACTAATAAATAAAAATATCAAGCAACCCTTTTCTTATATTAAACGTACTTCAAAACAAAATAGATTTGGTACCCTACCCTAATCCAATAAAACCACATTAGTTTAATGGAGATTTTGGATATTAAATAATCAGAGTCAAAGGCTAGTACAAACAGTCAGAAGAAGACAAAGTGGATCGATAACAAACAAAAGAAAGAAATAAAAAAAACTAGAAGTGACGCATGAGAATTGCAACAGCCAACGGGACGTACAAAACTATTTACGCGATTTGGAAATTGGCCTTAACCTTTGCCAAAGAGCCACCTACATTTTCATCAAAAATAAGGGAAGCTCGCTCTTTGATTCATTCCATGAGCCAACACTGGGTTAGCAGTAGCACCTCAGCCTCTTCTTTTTTCCATACCGTTTTACATATAATATTTAAACACATATCAGATTTGCTTTTGATTAAAATATCTGTTCGATGCATCACTTACTGTTTGAGGAAGTGAAGACCAAATTGAAAATATAAAAAGACGACAAAGATTGGAAGAGATGTGATTAAATAGGTGTCAACTCGCTTGCTCTACTGTGACACAAAGAACGGTTGTCCGGTGCAAAGTAGATAGATATTTAGATATAAAAATGAACTTGTGCCATGATTCTCTTGTCAAGATCTAAATCTGTATACTGTCTATCCATCTATCTTGTAGTATGTCTTTTCTTCAAGCGATAGCCAAACACTTTGGATGGTGCACGTGGTCGACGAGAAAAATATTGAGCGTTTTGTACTTCAGATCTTCACAGACATTTATCGATATAAATATATATTTTTCATGGATAAGGTTATGACAGTCAAAATATAGCCGACATATGCATTAGAGATTGAAATGCGTTCACGTTAGTCCCGGTTTCAATTCGCTATTAACTTCATTGCTCGATAAAATCAATAATGGCTTCCTCTAGTCTTTTCTCCTGAACTAAACATGTTTAAAAGAAGGAACCTTTCTAAATGTTTGCATCAAAGTTCCTCGTGTGAATGTGCAGAAATATGCCAAAGATTTTAGTATATGGGATTTAAGTCGAACAACCAAAAAACTAATATCAGTAGAATAATTAGAGGGAGGCCATACAGTGTTACATCCCAGTAGTTGAGCCTTTTTCTCCATGGTATGTTGTAAAAAAATTAATTTTATAAATATCTTTAAAAACTTGAATTTAACATGCATGGAGAGTGAGTTGTGAAGCAAACTTACTACAAAGGTAATTTTTACTATGGGATCATGTATTCTTATTATATTTTAATAAAAATTAAATTATCATTTTAGCAAATAAAAATGAATAATATACTAATTTATCAATTGTTAGGATTTATATTTATCAGGGAAATAAATGTATGTACTTAGTTGATTTTAAAATAAGTATGTATATAAATTTCCACGCATAAATATTCATGTGCATGAGACTTAGGGAGGCATCCATATCATACTTTCATATTGTAAAACAGGTCTCTGTCAAAGTTTCATTGTAAATCCGATCTCTATTTTCTAGAAACAAAGAAAAATTATTGGTGAAATGTCAGCAACTTTTATAAATAAATGCTGATATTTCAGCAACTTTTCCTGTCAAAGTAATTTCACTGTACTCGGTCCCTATTTTATAGAAACAAAGAAAAATTATTGCTGAAATGTCATCAACTTTTATAAATAAGTGCTGATATTTCAGCAACTTTCATACACTGTTTCATACACTATGTTCACAGTGTACATAAAAGTTGCGGAAATGTCAGCAACTTTTATGAAAAGTTGCATCATGCTTAGCAATAATCGTGAATAAAAAACAGGGACCTAATTTACATTGAAATTTAGTGAATGACTTTTCATGTATTTTGAACCTTAATAAGGACCTGTGCCAAAAGTACCATTTTATTAAAGGATAAACAATATATAAATTGATTTCAAATACACTTGAGAGTATGACAAACATAACTAAAGACTAATGTTTAATAGTATTGATCCATATATTTTTATGCATTTAAAACTCTTACGGTAAATATAAAAATAGAAAAAAATATATGATATTATTAAAATAATAAACAAAACAATCATAAAAAAACATTCTCAAATTTCAAATATACACAACCACATCTCCTCAAAACACGTTAAAAATCATTTATTTTTATGTTTTAGGATATTTGCAGAGAATTCTACAAATACTTCTACTAATATTACATGTGGTTTTTCATGTTTTTTAATATAATTATGCAAATTTCTACTAGTAATGCTGTTTTATATTAGCATTTTACGAATTATAGTAGCATTTTGTGAGTTGCCGTAGCAGTTCATAAGCAGATTAAGGATTGTAATAGAAGTTTATGTGATTTAAAAAAATTATTGTAATATTTAGTGTTACGATACTACTTTGCACTAATATTTATTATAGTAACGCTTTTTATAAAAATATTAAGTGATTTAAAATTAATGCAACGCTTTTTTTACTAATATTATGTTGTAATGCTACTATGTATTATGTTTCGTTCTTTTTATCTATTTTTCTAGGGATTAATGCTACTATGTATTACTCCATGTTTCATTCTTTTTATCTATTTTTCTAGGGATTAATGCTACATTTCCCTAATATTCGGTTTCATTCTTTGTTTTTTACATGTTTGTTGCATTGTTCTAAATTGCATTTTATTATTATTAAATACTTAATATCATTTTTTAATTTTATTGAAATATTTTGTTACCGTACAGTAGCATTTTGAACCAGCTACTTCTTAAAAGTTATCGAAATATTTTGTTAAAACTAGTATATAGTAGCATTTTGTATATGCCATTATTCTTTTAAATTAAAAATTATTCATACAGCAATACTGTACAGGAATGTTTTCGTACCTACATTATTATTTTTCTACCAACGGTTATGGTGAAGAGGTGAGGCAAAGGAATATTAGAAGGAGTGCTATGGAGAGGTGTTGAAGCGTGGTTGCACATGGAATGTGAAGTTATGTGGCGTGCATCGATTTGCAACAAATTAATGTTTCGATGGTGGCGACTAGTGCGGCGGTAGTAAGGTGTGGCGGTGGTGGTGAGAGGCATTAGGGTGAAGATGCCGCTAGTTTTAAAAGGAAGAAACACACACTTTGTCTTTTTTACTAAAGTCTAATGTAGATGGTCTGGAGATTAAATATCTACTAAGCAGATCGCGCTCATTGTAATGATCTATTCTACAGATTTTACTTTTACTGTGTTCGGCGTCAAATGATGTTGGTGGACTTTAATTCTTAATTTGTATTAAATATTCAAATGATTTGGACGTTAAATCAAGTATTGCATTAAATATACAGATGTTTTAGTTCGAAGCAGTTTACTTGAACAAGTCGAAATCACAAATTGAAGATGTCATTTAATGCAATTTGTTGTATCGACCACATGACATGAAAATTAATAAATAACAGTATGGAAATTATGTTGTATATTTGTTGAGTACTGCTAATACAATAATCAAGATATTAGCAAGGTTATAATGTCTTTGCTTAGGAGTTGGGTTTCAAGGTTTTTATAATGCCTACTTGCGCCAGAACATATTGAAGCTTAAGCATCACTTTACACGGTATCGACTTTTTTATATATACACACACACACAGTAGTGTTAATTGTCGATTTTCAATAGGTGTGTTATATATATTAGCAGCTTTGAATGAGATCCCAAACGGTGCAGTATCCTAATTG
This sequence comes from Allium fistulosum, assembly GCA_030737815.1. Taxonomy (NCBI): domain Eukaryota; kingdom Viridiplantae; phylum Streptophyta; class Magnoliopsida; order Asparagales; family Amaryllidaceae; genus Allium; species Allium fistulosum. The sequence goes on from CM060901.1 coordinate 1,032,945,386, forward strand.
TCCTTTGGTTTTTATTCAACTTCTTATTTAAACAACAGTACACATACTCGAGCGTTAGGCCATGCGTTTCGCGCGTGATAATGACATGTGGCTCACGATGAATTATTTTTATACAGATTATATATAATTAACACGTTTAAGAAAACATGGTTTGCACAAATATTTAATCCTGTTTTTACGTTTAAATAATGTGTAATTAATTTAAACAATTATTTCTAAGTTGCAACATCTATTTGTTTTTGTTTGAATTTTATTTGTATTATTAATTAATAAACAACGAATTTATAGTTAATTAAAGAAAAAATATTTATTTGTTAGATCATATTTTAAGTGTAGGTGGACATTTTGAATTTGTAAAGAAGTTTAACTGTTAGATCTTATTTTGAACTGTAGATGGACATTTTGAATTTGTAAAGAAATTTAACTGTTAGATCCTATTTGTATAGGATGTTAAGATTTGTTAATATTTAACTGTTAGATCCTATTTTTAAGCAGTATTAAGATTTGTTAATATTGTAGAAGGGCATTTTTGGTAATTCACGCTGACACAAATAATGTACGACACCAAAGATATTACAACTATTATTAAAAGTGTTACGGCACGCGCTTCGTATGTGAATTGTTTTCTTTATAAACTGTATATGTTTAAATCAGTTAAAAAAATGATTTTTTTTTATTTCAAGTGATATTAAGATTTGTATATTTAAATAAGTGTTTTGAATTTGTAAAGGAAGTTTAATTTTAGATCATATTTTTAGAAGCGTTTTGAGTTTGTAAAAAACATATTTAATTGTTAGATCCTACTTTTAAGAACGTTTGAATTTGTAAAAGAAGTTCAATATTCGATCATACTTTTAAGTGATTAAGATTTGGTAATATATAGCATGACGGTTTTGGTAGTCGACATTGATATCAAAAAAGTGTAATACCAAAGTTATTACAAATATTATTAAAGTTAAATTATTATATATACACACACATATACACACACGTCAAAATGTATTTGCATAAGGTATTATATGTGTGTTACTTAGAGTTAAGGTAAGGCTGGTTAGCAACAGAACTTCCAAACTCTAAAGAGATTAAAGTCAATCAAACTCACAGCGTCAAAACGTTAAATCAAGATATTCGTGTTGCGTTAATATGGGCCTTGTGGGCCTGCCGTCTACCTTTTATGAGTCTTTCTGAGCATGTTTGGTAGGAGATTCAACAATCGATTGGCTGGCCCTGTCCATCTTAGATTATTGAATCAGCCACCATAAACATCGACGAGACAAAAGATTGACAAAAACATAACGGTATTTTATTTATGAAATACAAATGGTAGAACCAAATTTAACTATGCCAAAAATATCTTTTCGTATATGGTACTTAATCGTACAGGCCTTTTCCGCATGAAATTTTTGGTATTGCATTTTGATGCTTTTTTTATAACAAATTTTGGGGACCTTTACTAAAGTGAGATATGTACAAATATTTACAAAACTAGTAGCCGAAAGTGAATATGCTACTTCGATACATTTCAGCTCAACACAACAGACCGCAATTAAAATATAAATAATTTTAGGACTAAGGCCCAAAACTACACACTTTAAAATAAACGGGTAACATTCAAACCCAAGCTCTCGAATTTCGACAGACTTAAGTTCATTAATTCAGCCCACAGATATCTTGACTCGTTCCCCTTTTCTTCAGTAACATTGCGGCTGAGAGAATACCGTATTTTGATGATAAAATAAATGTTTTTTTCGGAAATTTGATGAAAAAATGCAGTAGCATGAGCAATCTATTAGATCTGAGCACTTGACGCAGTAAGAATCCCTCTCATTTATCATTAACACGAAGTTTGTGATTTGTTGATGTGAAGTTCTGCTTCTTTTGTAGTGCTTAGATCTAAGAGTTTTGGAGTCAATTGGTATGAATAGAATCTGTAACTCTCCTGCTACTGCTTTTTGTTTAGATCTTTGCATGGGCCTGCCTTTTGTTGCCATGTCAATTTATTAACTTCTCTTCTGGTTCCTGTGCAGTTGATGGGCCAGTAGAGCTTTAGAAGCAGAAATAGAGGCATTTCTCTTTTTTTTATATGTAGTTTGGATGTAATAAACTGTAATTGTAAATTTAAAACAGGTCATGCCTCGGCATATCAAACGGTGGATGGACGAAGCGTTTTGCATGGTGCGGATCTGTATCTGACACCAGACATGCTGAGTGGTTGGTAAGTTATCACAACCATTCGTCCCAGATGGCCTCGTATTGGATGTGTGTATATATATCACACAGACATATATTAACAAACAATCACACACATATATATGCAGTAAAAATAAAGTAAAATTAATAAAGTTGGCACCAGAAGTTTTATACTGGTTTGGATTAACAATCCTACGTCCAGTTTTATATAGTTTATGCACAGATTTCCTTTCTAACGTCTACTTTAAACAGGTAGCAAGGAAATTAGAAAATAGTCTCGATTTTATGACAACGAGATACATCCTTTAGATTTACACGTTCATGATACTCTCTTGATTTAATCGGACAACAAGATACCCACTTGATTTAAACGGACAACAAGCACATCCACTTAATTTGAACATGCAACAAGCACATCCAGGCAAATAAAAGTAAAGAGTTGATTTCAAATACAAACAGTTGTACTTTGAATACTGAGTATTCTATAGCCCTTTGAGAGCACTTTGATCTTTGAATTGATGAGAGAATATATTCAAATCAACGAGTAGATTATAGAGAATGAATATAGTAAAGTAGATATTGAATTTGAATGAATTTGAAGAATATAGAAAGTGAATTTTGTGAAATATATATTGTGAATTTGGAGTAAGAAGAAAGTAGAGAAAGTAGTTATAAAAATTAGTTTTCCAGTCCTCTTTATATTGTGTTTGAAGGGACGTGTCTATTTGCGAAGAGATGTAACAAAAAAATCACAACTATTCAAAATTTAAAAGACATCTCTTCAACGCTACATATGTCGACATACCTATGTAGCCTGCATCGACATACTTATGTATATTTTGAAAAACAGAAACACTTTAAATGTGTTGCAAAATTCGAAACTCTTGTAAGATTATTTAAATATAGTTTTTAAATACTTTAACATATAAAATTCTTATAAAATATTTGTAGAAATATATTTTGAAAATAAAACAACTATTTTGAAAATAAAATAAATATAAAATAAATAATTTTGATGAGAGAGTATTCAAAGAAATGAAAGTTGTTTTTTAAGGACTTTAACAAATTAATCTAATGTTAATTAAACTATAGTCTTAAACTCTTCGTGTCTTCATCTTTAAACTCATGAGTCTTCAAAATCTTTATTATCTCTAAACCTTGGTCTCTAGTCTTTGTACTAATCAGCCTTCAAACTTGATTATCCTGTACCTCTATAAACATGTATAATATCCTGCAAAATATTCTATACAACTTGAAAAATCATTAGTACCTATATTTATATGGTTGTTGTCATCAAAATCAATATCTATGGTATTAACATATAATACTAATTTAGCCACATCTCTACTTGTTATTCTGGTAGTATCTGGTTTTAAGTTTGTTTATTTGTTCTGTAATTTGTAAATTATCCTGCTGTGTTACCGCACAATGCGGTTTGTTACTGCACCATTCCTATATTTTGAAATGGTATGCACATTTGAAAAACAAATGCTTCACATCTTCATCATGCTGTGTGCACAATACACACTTTGGATCCACATTCATACACCTTTGAATTAGTTTATGTTTGGTTGGCATGTAGTTGTTGATTGCTTTGTATACACATACGACCATCTTTGGTGCATGTATGTTTCTCCAAACAAAATTAGCTCGGTTTGCTTTGTTATGAGTAATTTTGAATGCATTCCATATCGATTTAACATTATGCTTTCCATTTTTGCTGCAAGACAAAGAACAATAGACTCTATTTTGGTTGTTAAAATTTCATTTTTGAAGCGTCTTAAGTTGGTGATGTTATCTGCTCTCCAATCACCATTTTCTAAAATCTCCTCGACCATAATGTTTTCTCCTCAGTCTTTCAATTGTTCAAACCTTAATCAATATATTAATTCCCCCTTCTCAACCAGGGGTCGTACCACATGGAGGTTAATCTCCCATCTACTATTCTTCTCTCAATACATTTCAAAGCTTCCCCCCAATCTTCAAAAGGTGTTTCAGCACTCCTGAATAATCATTTCTGATTTCTATATCCTAAAAAGATTGATTCTTAATGTACTTCGTTTTCATCCAATTTGCCCATATACCTTTTTCATTTAACACTTTCCACAAAAATTTGATACCTAAAGCGGTATTTTCTTCCTCAAAGGCTTTTAACCCTAATCCTTCCTCTATTTTTTCTTTGCAGACCACTTCCAATGGAATTTTATTGTATTTTCCTTTCGAGAGAAAATTTAAACACATGTTTTTGATTTAATTAACTATTGTTGTTGGAAGCCTAAAACATTGCATTCAATAACTGATGATGGGATATATGGTTGACTTAATGGGTTCCAATCTACCTCCAATACTAAGCTGGTAGAGTTGGAGGTATGACCTAGGAACAATTATGTAATTTATCACATATATCTAACTTGATCACCAATTTTGTTCAAAATAAAAGGTGTTTTCTTTCTATTATATACTTGATATAATGTGTTATATTAATTAATTAATTTAATTGAATGTATATTTAATAGAAATCCATAAATGGTGTGTTTATGATAGCAATTACAAATAGTTGTAATCATAAGTATTGTATCACAATATCATAAAACATATCATTTTAGATGTTCCTAATCAAGATGCATAGAGACTAAATATTGGTATATCCATTAAGACTAGAGCACGTAACGCTCTCCAAATGTTGAGCAGTGTATTACTCATGACTGTTGGGGGCACCTAAGAATTGCGTACCGATAGTTATTAGATAACTATGGAACGACTCACTCGATAGTTTTCTGTTGGTTAATATAAGTAAGGTCAAGTTGAAAATATCAATGTGACTGATTTAAACAGTTCTCTCGACCTGAGAATGCTGTTGATCTTTAATATGAATGCTCCGCTTTGATTATAGTCAAATCATTGTGCGGTGTCCATCGAGTGACTATAGTTGGGTCGAATGGAAGTATTGGAAGTGAAGTACTATTCAAGAGAGGATTCGTCTTCTCAGTTATATGGGGTTAGTATCACAGTCAACTCAAAGTCAAAACCTCTGAGTAGAGTAGTATGATTAATAATAATAATTATTATTATAACAAGAACTTTGTGCTTGGACTATAGAGTTGAATACATACGATATTGGAATTTTGACCATTACGAAATTTCATAAGTCCAAAGTGATAAAGTTTTGATGAAGAGAATTGGTGTAAAGAAAACTCACAGCCGGGTAACGCTTAACAAAGTAAAATTGAATTTTACCGAAACCAAGTGTAACGCCCCACTCTGAGACCCACTGTAACAAAGAGTATTACGGGAGTAATACTGTCTGTTAAAGCGGAGAATAGAGTATAGTGGAAGCGACCATTTGTAATTAAGCTATAACTATCTACTGAATACGTCGAAAGGATGGTATCTATATTTTTTTCAAGTGGTTCGACAAATTCAATAAATATTTATAACGAAATTACAATGGCTAAAGACCTATCAGAACAAGCATAGTAATAAATGATAAAACATCACAGAACAGAATCACATAACAAATATAAAATCCCAGAACAATACATCGTCAATACAGATCCAAATACTATAAGTGGGTACAAAGCCACTGCCCACACATGTGAGTCAAAAATATGTACATATCAAACTCTGAATAATAACAGAGTAGCGGAATAGTGGACAAATAAAAGCGCTATCTATCAGCATAGCAGATAATGTCCAAGCGGAAGCACAGAAGCTAAGTCCAGAGACCTAACCTGAAACAACTCGGTCTGACCCGAGCGAAAACACTCGGGTCAGGCTAGCTAAACAATCGGTAATAACTGAGATATATAATAATGCGGTACATAAATAAAACGGTACTTTTCCTAAGAGAAGAGTATTTTGGACCACATGAATATAATGACGGTCCCTAATCATCAATCAACAGTAAAAATCTCCTAAGAGAATATCAGCACCAAAGTGTTGAATAAATAAAATCGCCTCATATCATCGGTGTAGCCAAAGCTATAAAAAGTTGCCCATAGGTAATAATCCCATGTGTGACCAGAGTCTGTAATCAATGCCCAAGCAAAGATCGATGCTCCAAAGAGCAATGAGGATATACTGAAAAGTCAATAAAATCAAACACTGAAAAACAGTGCCCAGAGACACTGTGAATCCACAAGGTAATCGCACTTACATCGTATGGTTCCATAGAACCAACACCAAATGGCGGTACTCGAATGGATATAAAAAATCATCAGATAATACAAGTATAGCACGTGCACCGACCGGAGTCGTTATTGCCAAGTACTGTAGAGTTGTGATCGATCACTCGCACAGATGCGGAATGCGCGAGATGGCGAGATCCTTCCCAGAAGGATAAAGGCCCAGAGGCACATGCCGAAAAAGAAACTGCTCCATAGAACAGGTGTCCAGAGACGGTTGCCCAGAGGCGTGGTGACCCAGAGGTCCAGTATTGGCTACCCAGAGGCTAATGTGTCATAAACTTCTTGGAGAGGAACCCGTAAAGTGTTAACAATGAGTTCCATACCCCACGTTCGCACTAAACGGTTTACTAACCAATAGCAAGCTCACACTCCAAACAATAAAAAGTCCACCTCGTATCATCGGTAAACTAGACCCAAAGGTCAAAACGATCAATCGAATAGGTCGGGGATTAACCGGAAAGAAAATACACACGGTTCCATAGGCCGAAGATTTCCTAACCGTTTAAGCACCTTTCCACTTCGCTCGACGTGCTAAAAAGTGAGTGTGAGATTTAATTATAGAAAATAATTACGGAAAACGGATTTATAATTGGTTTGAAATCACTTTAAAACGGCCTTTGAAAACTCTCCTATTATGGAGTAATTAATTTAATAATTAAAATAATATTATATAATAATTTCGAAAGCCATTTCGGAGTGAAAAATCCTTTTAAAACCTTTTTATAATGCCCGTGTACGAAATCCAGAGACAAATCTCAAAGAAATCGATAAAACCAGAAAATCACTGAAAATATTCTAAGTGTTGGAAAATAGTCCAAAACTGACGCGAACCCAAGTTCGGAAAATTATTCGGACCAGCAAACTGAATCCGAATGGCATGAAAATTGGTAGGAACGTAGTCCGACATTCCTACTTCAGAATGCAAAAATAATTACTCGATTCCGACTTAAAACGAAGTCGCAGCGACGCTCCAAAGTCGGACCCGGAAACAGTGAATACACTGTTTCAGGCTGAGATCCGGGTCCCTCTTCGACAGCAATTTCGAAGAGTCAAATGAATTCGGATACTAATAAAACTTTTAGAGATGGAGTTCGGAACTCCAGCTTTCCAACGAGACCGAAATCGATGAAATCCGACAAAGGACGAGCCCGGGATGGCGTCGCAAAGTCGGGGTTCTGTACTGAAAACAACGGGAGAAAAGAGACTAAGCCTATAGTTATGTACTAACAGACCAGAGATGAAAAACCACAATTTTGGCATATTAAACTTCCAATTTTGAAAAAATGAATAAAATAAAAGTTGTAGCTTAGTTTCTATGCTTTCCGGAATGACCAAGATCATCAAATTCCGATCGGGGATGAAAATTTTATGACTAAAACAATTATCAGATTTAAATTCTATATCACTGTCAATGTGCTCTCGGGACAGTAGTAAAAATGCACAGTTTTGACCCAATTAACTTCAAAATTTCATGAAACTCAAAACATGAAAGTTTTAGCCCTAAATCTAAGCTTTCCAGAACATCCAAAATTATTATATTTGGATAAGAAACGAGTAACCTATGGCCAAATAAATTTCAGGGTTTTATTTTATCAACCATGTAGTTTGTTGTCAGGTCAGCGACAAACAAACGTGATTTCGACCATTCAAACCACAAAATTAGGCAAAGCTTAAAACATAAAAGTTATAGGCTACAGAATAAGCTTTCCAGAGCTTCAAGAAAATCTTAATTCCGATTTAAGATGAATGAGATATGCCTAATTTACTAACAGCAATAAACTAATTATAATTTCAGCTAGCATATATTACAAGCACCTTATGTGCACACCCCAAAATGAAAGCAAAGATGATCAAAGAGCTATGATTCACATGTTACATAATAAAACATGTGTTACTAACTGATTACCGAAATCAAAAGATGATTAAACATATATTAGAAGAGGTTTTTAGCAATATACCTCTCTAGAAAGCAACAAAGACACTATAGCATCAACCCAAGTTAGCAAAAGATGATTAGGAGGCTATAAGATCAGAAAAAACACATAAAACATGTGTTACCAAATAAATTTCAAAAATTAAAAAGATAAAAAAATGGATTTGAGGTGGGTATTTGGATTACCTTTGCATAGAATGACTTGCATAAGCTAAAACTAGAAGGAGATGAAGATGGAGGCCATTTTTGTTATAAAAACTTTAGGAAATGATTAGGGTTTTGATTAGGGATGAATGAATAAGGTTAGGAGAGTTTGAGATAATTTATAAAGGAGGTTTAGGGTGGGTTATTGGGCTAGGTTTAGTAACCCAATAAGAAGAGTGTTATTTACATGTTTCCAAAAATTAGTCTAAGTGTTCATATATGTTTATAAAACTCATTTTTCTTATCCAAACCCGTTTTAAAATTTCTCTTAAAATATTTAACTTTCCAAAAATAACATTTTATCCTCATTTTAAATCCCATATTTCCCATTTAATTAAAATAGCCTTTTTCAAATAAATTTTGTTATTCCAAATCCTTTACGCTTCATTAAAATAAATAAAAATCCTAACTTTTATTTATTAATTGGTAATGCAAATCCCGGGTTGTTACAGACTCCCCCCCTTAAGAAAATTGCGTCCCCGCAATTCCTTAAGATAGATGTTGTCTATAACGTCAAATCCCCAAAAGAAGTGATAGAGATAAAATAGAGAATTCTCACCCGTAGAAGAAGATGGGAGAAAGCCAGGATAAGAGCGTTCGATAGATTCTCTGGTCTCCCAAGTGCAGTCCTTAGGATTCGGTGACCATTGAATCTTCACGAGTGGAACCTCTTTGTTGTGAAGGCGTCTAACCTCCGAATCAAGCACACGAAGAGGTCGCTGCTCCAAAGATAAATCAGGTAAGATCTCTAAATCAGGCACAGCACGCGGCTCAATGATAGAATCAGGATCGCGGACACACATGCGAAGCTGGGAAACATGGAACACGTCGTGTATTCCAGAGAAGTGAGCAGGTAGAGCCACACGATAAGCAACGGGGCCGATGCGTTCCGTAATAGGAAATGGTCCAACATAGCGAGGAGCCAACTTCCCTGTAGAGCTGAAACGCACAACCCCCTTCATGGGAGAGACCTGAATAAAGACAGAATTGCTAATGGAGAACTCAAGAGGCTTCCTACGGTTGTCCGCGTAGGATTTCTGGCGGTCCTGTGCCTCTTTCATTCTCTGACGGATAAGCACGATCTTCTTAGAAGTTTCCCGAACTGAATATGGACCAAGAATAAGCTTCTCGCCGGATTCTAACCAACAAGCAGGAGAGCGACATGGCCTTCCGTAGAGAGCCTCGAAAGGTGCCATGCCGATACTAGACTGAAAGCTGTTGTTGTAGGAGAACTCTACAAGCAGTAAATGATCCTCCCAACTACCTCCGAAATCCAGAATACAACAGCGCAAAAGATCCTCTAAAACACGATTCACCATATCCGTCTGACCGTCAGTCTGAGGATGATAAGCAGTCGAGAAATTCAGCTTTGAGCCTAAAGCTGACTGTAGGCACTTCCAGAAGTGACTAGTAAAGATAGTGTCTCGATCATAGACGATAGAGCTAGGAATGCCATGAAGTCGTACGACTTCCTTCACATATAGCTTGGCAAGCTGAGGAGCAGTCCGAGTGGACTTAATAGGAATGAAATGAGCTGATTTGGTCAAGCGATCGACGATGACCCAAATAGAAGTATGGCCTGACCTCGATCGAGGCAGACTGTCAATAAAATCCATGGATATCTGATCCCATTTCCATAATGGAATCTCTAGAGGCTGAAGAAGACCAGATGGACGCTGATGCTCGGCCTTGATCTGTTGACAAGTCATGCAACCGCTCACATAACTTGCAACATCTCTCTTCAAACCCTCCCAATAAAATAGGCGACACATGTCGGCATACATCTTACTCGACCCGGGATGTATAGTGTACTTAGTGCGATGACACTCGTCTAGAATGTCACGCCTAAGAAAAGAATCAGATGGCACAACAATACGGTTCTTCCTCCGAAGACACCGATGAAAATCAATAGAATAGTCCAGCAATGTCTCATCACTGGATCCCGACTCGAGAAGATGAATAAGATGCAATAAGTCTGGATCCTGCCGCTGAGCATGGGCAATGCGATCCAATAAGATAGGATGAGCTTCCAAGCTGAATAATAAGACCGGAGAACCAGAAGATGGAGATCGATCTCGAATATCACACAAAGATAGGGTCTCAAGAATATCCCACTCGGCAATCATCATAGAAACAACTGCCGAGTGTTTGCGACTGAGCGCATCAGCCACACGATTACCCTTGCCAGGGGTATACTGAATGTCTAAGTCATATGAGGCGAGAAACTCGAGCCATCGCTGCTGCCTCATATTGAGATCCTTCTGACTGAATAAATATTTCAGCGACTTGTGATCGGTGTAAAGAGTGAAGCGTTTGCCTAATAGAAAGTGACGCCACGTCTTCAAAGCAAAGACGATAGCTGCCAACTCAAGATCATGAGTCGGATAGCGAACCTCATTCGGACGTAACTACCTAGAAGCATAAGCAACTACCCGATCCTTCTGCATAAGCACAGCACCGAGGCCGCTACCACAAGCGTCGGTGTAAACAACAAGATCCTGGTTACTCTCAGGAACCACAAGGATAGGAGCATGAGTGAGAAGTTCCTTCAATCGCTGGAAAGAAACTTCACACTTATCAGACCAAATAAAGCGAACCCCTTTACGAGTCAGAGTCGTGAGGGGAAGTGCAACCCGAGAGAAATCCTTGATAAATCGACGGTAATAACCTGCCAGACCAAGGAAGCTGCGAATATCATGAACGTTCTCGGGCTGCTTCCAATTCTGAATAGCTTCGATCTTGGAAGGATCGACAGAAATACCCTCAGATGATACAATATGGCCCAAGAACCTGACCTTGCTCTCCCAAAAATGGCACTTGGAGAGCTTGGCCTTAAGCTGATGCTGACGAAGAGTATCCAAGACGATCCGCAAATGATGAGCATGCTATGCCTCGGATCTAGAATAAATAAGAATATCGTCGATGAAAACCAGAACGAATCTATCAATGTATTCCCGGAATACTCGATTCATAAGATCGACAAAGAAAGCCGGAGCATTCGTCAAACCGAACGGCATGACCAACCACTCAAAAGAACCATAACGAGTGCGAAATGCTGTAAGAGGAATGCTGTCTTCTGCGACTCGTAGCTGATGGAATCCGGTGGTGAGGTCGAGCTGAGAGAAGACCTTCGCACCGCTCAATTGGTCAAACATGTCGTCTATCCGAGGAAGTGGGTAGCGATTTCTGATGGTCAACTCATTGAGCTTGCGATAGTCAATGCAAAGCCTAAGAGAGCCATCAGCCTTCTTAACGAAGACCACAACAGCACCCCATGGCGAAGAACTGGACCGAATGAACTGCTTCGCCTCAAGCTCTACTAACTACTTCCTGAGTTCCTCATTCTCTTTAGTAGACATGCTCGTGGGAGGACGCCCAACTGGGTGGGAGCCTGGAATGAGACCGATGCGGAACTCAATGGCCCGCTTTGGCGGCAGGCCTGATACTGGCTCGAATATATCGGGGAAATCCCGAACAACAGGAATACAAGATAAGTTAAATCCTCATCTCGTGAATCGAGAGAAAATAAAGTAACATCAGAAATCCCAACATCCCGAAGAGCAATAGCTAACGGAGCGGACGAGTCAGGATGACGAAGAAATAATATCCGCTCCGAACAAATGATTTTGGCGTCGTACTTAGCGAGCCAATCCATGCCAAGAATCATATCAAAGCCCAAATACTCCATAACGTGCAGATTCGCACGGAAAGAAAATCCACAAAGATCGATATCTATATCCTCACAAAGCATGCTAAGGGTCGTGGATCCGCCGATGGGATTAACAATCCTTAGTGAAGAAACCAAAAAAGTAACATCCAAAGATAAAGTATCAACTAGTTCCTTTGATACGAATGAGTGAGAGGCACCCGTATCAAAGAGAACTCTACAAGATCTACCATGAAATAAAATAGAGCCTTCAAGAACGGAAGGATGTGTACCTTTAGGCTGAGCAGAAGTGGTAGGAGCCTTGGCAGCATTAAGCTTGCCAGATCTAGGAGGTGCAGTAGGACAAGTGGAATTAAGATGAACCTCCTTCTTACAATAGCGACAGAAAAGAGGCTTGGGACACTCTTTAAACATATGATCGGTAGATTTAGTTAAGCACGATTCAAAGATAGATAATTAATTAAGGAATACTACGGAATATAACGGATTCCTATACATTTCCTAACTTATCTATCAATAAACATAAGGAAGGGATTTGATTTAATTTGGATCTAATTAAAATGTATTGTACTAAGTGTATCTGTTTTGTGTTTATTATGCTTATTCCTGAAACCAGGCTCTGATACCAAGCTGTAACGCCCCACTCTGAGACCCACTGTAACAAAGAGTATTACGGGAGTAATACTGTCTGTTAAAGCGGAGAATAGAGTATAGTGGAAGCGACCATTTGTAATTAAGCTATAACTATCTACTGAATACGTTGAAAGGATGGTATCTATATTTTTTTCAAGTGGTTCGACAAATTCAATAAATATTTATAACGAAATTACAATGGCTAAAGACCTATCAGAACAAGCATAGTAATAAATGATAAAACATCACAGAACAGAATCACATAACAAATATAAAATCCCAGAACAATACATCGTCAATACAGATCCAAATACTATAAGTGGGTACAAAGCCACTGCCCACACATGTGAGTCAAAAATATGTACATATCAAACTCTGAATAATAACAGAGTAGCGGAATAGTGGACAAATAAAAGCGCTATCTATCAGCATAACAGATAATGTCCAAGCGGAAGCACAGAAGCTAAGTCCAGAGACCTAACTTGAAACAACTCGGTCTGACCCGAGCGAAAACACTCGGGTCAGGCTAGCTAAACAATCAGTAATAACTGAGATATATAATAATGCGGTACATAAATAAAACAGTACTTTTCCTAAGAGAAGAGTATTTTGGACCACATGAATATAATGACGGTCCCTAATCATCAATCAACAGTAAAAATCTCCAAAGAGAATATCAGCACCAAAGTGTTGAATAAATAAAATCGCCTCATATCATCGGCGTAGCCAAAGCTATAAAAAGTTGCCCATAGGTAATAATCCCATGTGTGACCAGAGTCTGTAATCAATGCCCAAGCAAAGATCGATGCTCCAAAGAGCAATGGGGATATACTGAAAAGTCAATGAAATCAAACACTGAAAAGCAGTGCCCAGAGACACTGTGAATCCACAAGGTAATCACACTTACATCGTATGGTTCCATAGAACCAATACCAAATGGCGGTACTCGAATGGATATAAAAAATCATCAGATAATACAAGTATAGCACGTGCACCGACCGGAGTCGTTATTGCCAAGTACTGTAGAGTTGTGATCGATCACTCGCACAGATGTGGAACGCGTGAGATGGCGAGATCCTTCCCAGAAGGATAAAGGCCCAGAGGCACATGCCGAAAAAGAAACTGCTCCATAGAACAGGTGTCCAGAGACGGTTGCCCAGAGGCGTGCTGACCCAGAGGTCCAGTACTGGCTGCCCAGAGGCTAATGTATCACAAACTTCTTGGAGAGGAACCCGTAAAGTGTTAACAATGAGTCTCATACCCCACGTTCGCACTAAACGGTTTACTAACCAATAGCAAGCTAACACTCCAAACAATAAAAAGTCCACCTCGTATCATCGGTAAACTAGACCCAAAGGTCAAAACGATCAATCGAATAGGTCGGGGATTAACCGGAAAGAAAATACACACGGTTCCATAGGCCGGAGATTTCCTAACCGTTTAAGCACCTTTCCACTTCGCTCGACGTGCTAAAAAGTGAGTGTGAGATTTAATTATAGAAAATAATTACGGAAAACGGATTTATAATTGGTTTGAAATCACTTTAAAACGGCCTTTGAAAACTCTCATATTATGGAGTAATTAATTTAATAATTAAAATAATATTATATAATAATTTCGAAAGCCATTTCGGAGTGAAAAATCCTTTTAAAACCTTTTTATAATGCCCGTGTACGAAATCCAGAGACAAATCTCAAAGAAATCGATAAAACCAGAAAATCACTGAAAATATTCTAAGTGTTGGAAAATAGTCCAAAACTGACGCGAACCCAAGTTCGGAAAATTATTCGGACCAGCAAACTGAATCCGAATGGCATGAAAATTGGTAGGAACGTAGTCCGACATTCCTACTTCAGAATGCAAAAATAATTACTCGATTCCGACTTAAAACGAAGTCGCAGCGACGCTCCAAAGTCGGACCCGGAAACAGTGAATACACTGTTTCAGGCTGAGATCCGGGTCCCTCTTCGACAGCAATTTCGAAGAGTCAAATGAATTCGGATACTAATAAAACTTTTAGAGATGGAGTTCGGAACTCCAGCTTTCCAACGAGACCGAAATCGATGAAATCCGACAAAGGACGAGCCCGGGATGGCGTCGCAAAGTCGGGGTTCTGTACTGAAAACAACGGGAGAAAAGAGACTAAGGCCTATAGTTATGCACTAACAGACCAGAGATGAAAAACCACAATTTTGGCATAGTAAACTTCCAATTCTGAAAAAATGAATAAAATAAAAGTTGTAGCTTAGTTTCTAAGCTTTCCGAAATGGCCAAGATCGTCAAATTCCGATCGGGGATGAAAATTTTATGACTAAAACAATTCTCAGATTTAAATTCTATATCACTGTCAATGTGCTCTCGGGACAGTAGTAAGAATGCACAGTTTTGACCCAATTAACTTCGAAATTTCATAAAACTCAAAACATGAAAGTTTTAGCCCTAAATCTAAGATTTCCAGAACATCCAAAATTATTAGATTTGGATAAGAAACGTGTAACTTATGGCCAAATCAATTTCAGGGTTTTATTTTATCAACCCTGTAGTTTGTTGTCAGGTCAGCGACAAACAAACGTGATTTCGACCATTCAAACCACAAAATTAGGCAAAGCTCAAAACATAAAAGTTATAGGCTACAGAATAAGCTTTCCAGAACATCAAGAAAATCTTAATTCCGATTTAAGATGAGTGAGATATGCCTAATTTACTAACAGCAATAAACTAATTATAATTTCAGCTAGCATATATTACAAGCACCTTATGTGCACACTCCAAAATGAAAGCAAAGATGATCAAAGAGCTATGATTCACATGTTATATAATAAAACATGTTTTACTAACTGATTACCGAAATCAAAAGATGATTAAACACATATTAGAAGAGGTTTTTAGCAATATACCTCTTTAGAAAGCAACAAAGACACTATAGCATCAACCCAAGTTAGCAAAAGATGATTAGAAGGCTATAAGATCAAAAAAATAAATGAAACATGTGTTACCAAATAAATTTCAAAAATTAAAAAGATAAAAAAATGGATTTGAGGTGGGTATTTGGATTACCTTTGCATAGAATGACTTGAATAAGCTAAAACTAGAAGGAGATGAAGATAGAGACCATTTTTGTTATGAAAGCTTTAGGAAATGATTAGGGTTTTGATTAGGGATGAATGAATGAGGTTAGGAGAGTTTGAGATAATTTATAAAGGAGGTTTAGGGTGGGTTATTGGGCTAGGTTTAGTAACCCAATAAGAAGAGTGTTATTTACATGTTTCCAAAAATTAGTCTAAGTGTTCATATATGTTTATAAAACTCATTTTTCTTATCCAAACCCGTTTTAAAATTTCTCTTAAAATATTTAACTTTCCAAAAATAACATTTTATCCTCATTTTAAATCCCATATTTCCCATTTAATTAAAATAGCATTTTTCAAATAAATTTTGTTATTCCAAATCCTTTACGCTTCATTAAAATAAATAAAAATCCTAACTTTTATTTATTAATTGGTAATGCAAATCCCGGGTTGTTACACCAAGCAGGTGATGAATTTGATCAAAATGTCACACCTCCTGCTAAGTGATGCATGAACGTTAATATTCGAATAGTTTAATATTAATCGCTGAACAAATTTACGTCCAACGACTCGCTCAACTGAAACGATGAATATTCCTTTAAACAAGCAATTTAATTAATTTGTAGTTATGATAAATTAATTAATATTTATGAAATATTAATTTTAAATTTTGATTTTGATTTGATGAACAAATATTATTAAATATATTTATAATAGTAATAAATACATTAATCGATATATGATATCGATAACCATTAAATTGGATTTAATCACATAATATTTTGTTCAGGCTCTAAATGGGTTTAAAGCCCATGAAAGGGTCTGGTAGGATCAGCTCAAATATGGGGTAATACATGCGGCCTAATGAGGGGTTAGAGAGCTTTAAAATGGATGACTAAGAGGGAAGGAGAATCAGTAAAAGATTAGACTTAAACTTCTCTCCTTTTCTTCCTCTATATAAAAATCTCTACCCTCATCTTTTGGAAGATTTTTTTGAAGCCTCTGTATCCTCTTTATTTCAGGGCAACCTTTCCCCACTATCCTTTTTTCATATCAATTTCAAATCAAATCAGATTCCGTACTAACTGATGTTGGTGGTCAATGATTCAGAGACAGCAGATTGTTGAATTGGAATCATTTCAAGGATCAGATCTCATTGTTTCAAGGTATGCTTATGAGCTTTGGCAATAAGGTATATTCATAACATGTTAATAAATATTAATCCACATTAATAATGTTTATTTTATATATTACATTGTTAGCTAGGCGATGATTCCAACATGTAAATATATTGTAACAATTTTGGTTGGTTGTACGTATATGTATATATGTTTTTTAAATTTATGATAATACATCAATGTGTAGCACAGTTCAATTTTAAAAATAATAATAATCATTTTTCAATTATTTTAAATAATTTAATATATATGTATATTTTATAATTTAAGTACTACATTATACCTATGAAAAATATAATAATATAATTTTATGCATAATGTCTAATAAGCATACTATTTTCGGCAGGAAGAAAATAATTTTATATTATTGAAATAATATTTAAATCAATTAATCATATAAATAATTATATAAATTTATATATGTATTGTAAAATAAATTTTATAAAATTATATCAATACATATGATACTCTCGGATGAAAATAATTTTTTTATATTTTTAAGTACTTAAATATAAATCGAAAAATAGAAAATACATTTGAAATTATTTTTAAATTTTCAAATTGTACAATAAATTTTCACCTAAAATTTTACTAGAAATTTAAAATTCAAATTTAATTTGAAAAATATTTTTTTATTAATTTTTGTTAATTTAGTACGATTTTATTAATGTATATATATGTATGTGTATATATATATCTGTAACGACCCACCTTTTTGGACAGTTTAAATCGACAATAAACCACACGTGTCAACTCAAACCATTCAAAATGGAGGATTGTTAATGGGGTAAATAAGAAAATAAGAGAAAAAGAAGGAAAAACAAAATACAGAATCTCACAGGGGAACGACAAAATATAATAATCAAATAAACAGTTCATGAAGCTGTTTTACAAATACATTTGATTACACTTTTACAATACAATCAGAGTTATACATATAGCATGAATAATAATAAAATAAGGCAGCGGAACAACATGATGTAGTGGGATAAAATAATAATATAATACTAAATCCGTCTTCGTCCTCCAGAATAATGCCTTCAACACTGAAAAACTCAGGCTGACCCGAGCATAATAAAAAACAATACACTCGAGTCAGAACTAAAATTCCTATGTAAGTCAAATCAATCTCAAACAAAAATATGAGTGCAATGGCTTCAGAGATGTTACTGGATTTTTCATCTCCTATCAAGTGTACAATGTGAATATAATTATTTAAGAGATTTCAAATAATTCGAAATACTAATTTTAATCACTTTAATTAAAATAAATCCGAAGTTCAAATTAAACTTAAACCTTTCAAATAGTTTAATTCCAATACATAATCTAAATTCAAGATATTGTATAGGTATATATCATTTCAACTAGTATCCCAAGTCAAAATTTCCAAATCAATAAAAATCGCTCGGGTTTATCATTTCAACCCATAATGATAACAGAGATATAGACATATATAAACATCAAATCATCCAAAATGTCAACCAATAACATCCATCACAATCAACATCCAAATCAGCCAATAAATCACTACAATTAATTGGTTATCATTATCAGGTGTTTAACTGGCAATTTATATTTAATATTAACTAAATGACAATTTAATTCAATATAAATTCAAATTAAACTTAAATGAAAATTTAAAATACCAAACAACAATCAATAAATTTCTAATCACATCATAAATTTAACTTAACTAACATAAGATGGTTTAATATTTGTGAGTGCGTTAAAACACTCACCTTTGATTTCTAGTCAATTTAAAACCAAATAAAGCCAAAAAATCCAACAGTCTTAGAATGCAGCCAAACCAGTTCATCATTGTTTAAAATTTCGATATGATCGCAACGGAAAAAACCGCGTGTCAGTCGGAGCTCGTATGAAAAAGTTATCGATATTAGAAGGTTTGGAAAATTTAATTTAAATAAAATAAAAATGAGAGGGCAACTAAGTAATTAACGTTACCATCTCCACTCTAACAGATCGCGACCAACCACAAATAACCCACAGCCGCCTCGATTTCCTTCTGCCGCACGCCACCTCATGCATCGTGACCACGATCAGACCATGCCACTGAAACCTTCTCTCCACGCCACCCTCACCGGCATGTCGCAGCCATCTCAGAGCACCCCTAGGCGGTGCACCGCCGCCGCCACTTCGACTCTAATTCTGGCGATCTCCATCAACTCCGAGATGAACCAATCGTATAGGTGAGCGTGCCTCAGCCTCCTCTACGCGCCAGCAACATCCGATCGTCCTATCGACGAAGATCCACCGTTAAACAACAAACCCCAGCAACGGACGGTTGAGAAAGATCGATGATTTCTGGCCAAACCGTGATTCGAATTGAAAAAAAAATTACAGCTGCAGATTGCGTTCGTGGAGAGCTTTCGAACGATATATAATACGATAGGTTTTGAGGAGTTTGAATTTTTTGAATTTTGATTTGAAATTGAAACTAGGGTTTTGAATTGTCAGCCATTGGGAAGGAGGAGATGAGAAAAAAATGTACGACAGACAATAGAAAATAAAAGGCTGTTAGGGTTTATAACAGCTTATATATAGGCAGAGCTGAAATAAAAGGATAAACCAGATCGATTTGGATCGAAACGATAACAACGACCCGAAAAGCCCGTTTCGTTCCCGAAACGAAAATGGGTCATCCTATATATCGAAATATAGGTTTTCGATATTTTTAAACTCAATGGAACTAGTTTCAAACCCTAATTTCATTGTATATAGAAGTTATCTTTCAAAATCAGATTATATTCGGACGATCAAATGATAAGTCCGATCGCTACGAAACTTGAAATCTTGTAATAATTCACTGTTATGGATTCGATGAAACTGGTTTCCTCGAAATCCGAGACAGTGGCCAAAATGGCTAATTTCCACATTAATTGATTAAATTATTATTAACTTGGTTTAATCACCTTTAAATTCAAAATTAAAAGTTAACAATGTATAATTCTTGATTACATAGAAATTAAAATCTTTTAAAAATAAAATTTCCATGTTAAATCCAATATTTAAACATTACATTAATTTCGGAGTTCAATTGCAATTGTAATAAAATTCCAATTAATTATATTTTAATTTCAATCAAATTCTTTTATTTCGATTTACACTCTTATTATTGAATCAACTATTACCTTATGAACATAATTAACACTAGTTTATATTCATATTCTACAGTTATCATCTTAACTCCTATTAACTGCAATATTTTAATTACATTAAATTTCACATTGATTTCCAAATTAAATCCAAACATATTAAATAATGAGATGATAAATAAACAATCGTTACTTTTAAGTAATTTAATCACATTTATAAATTTATTGTTTACAAACAAAGATTATAACTACTTACCACATCACTGATTTCATATTCTATATTAACCAATTTCAATTAATTACAAATAATTCCAACATTAAATCCAACATTTAATTTATTCCATAATTACAATTTTAACCAATTTAACTTTACAATATCTCAATTGATTGAAATTACATAAAAATAGTTGTCAATAACATTCAAACAACATTGTTAATTCATATTCTAATTATTTTTCATTTATAAATCATAAATTTTGATTTCTCCCAATATTAATATTTCAAAATCTTATTAAATTTAATAGTTTTAATTATCAAAATTTACGGGTCGTTACAATATATATAATTTAAAATTAAAATTAAGAAAATTATAGCAATGCATGTGCATGACTAGGTGGCTATTTATTTAATATAATTTATTTTGTGATTTTTTTATATATTAATATGTATTTGCTATTATACATACACATGCACGTGCGCGCGCGCGCGCACACACACACACATATATATATATATAAGTATTTTATATATACGTACATACGTACATACATACGTACATATATATATATTAAAAAAATTATATTTATACATGTACTGTTTTCGACCTTACAACAATTTTTTAATATTATATTTAATATATTTTATAAATGATTTAAACATATTAATATATGCATATTGTAAATATTTTATACTTATGTTTATATATATATAAGTATATGTGTGTGTATGTATATATATATATTATAATATTTTATATATAGAAGTAAAAGAGAGAGCGTGTGTGTAAACTTATATAAAAAAATAGAGTCCTCTTCAAATAACACCACGGCGACTAGGGCTTCAACGGAGGAGAACGAGGCGGATGATGGGGAAGGGTAGCAGGAGGTCAAACGCAAAGATAAATAGAAAACCACTGAAGCGGGGCGATGAAGAACAACAATCAAAGAGCATGGACAAAACCTAGGGAAGGAGTGAACTTATTCAAAATCAATAAGTAGCAGGGATCTAAAACTTGGGCCGATTTGTTGGGAAAGAGCATAAAGATAAAAGAAAACATTGAATTCCATAGGCCCAAATTAGATCTAAATGGTGATTTTTCTAAAATTGATGATTTGGACTACAAACAATCAAACGAAATGTGGAATAACTCTATGTTTATCTACATAGCAGGTAAGAGTCCATACTATATTTATCTTAATGCATTTGTTAAAAGAGAATGGAAGCCAAAGGGAAAATGGGAAGTATTTTCTAGGGATAATGGTTTTTACCTAGTTAAATTTGAACTACAAGAAGACCTTAAAAAGGTGTTAAATGGTGCCCCATGGTTTATGGACGGTAGACTAATTTTCATGAAGAGATGGGATGCTAACTTTTAATTTAAAAGGGATATGCATGAATTCTACCCTATTTGAATTAGACTTAATAAATTACACTTAGCATTATGTAATGCTAGAGGGACTAACAAACTAGCTAGCCTAATTGGAATGCCTATAGACATAGATGAAAACACAAGACGTGTGAAAAGACTGAAGTACGACAGAGTGCTTGTGGAGGTAAAAGCAGACACTAATTTCAGGAGAAGTATCAGGGCTAAAGATAGCCAAGGGAGAACATATGTTCAGGAGTTGGAATATGAGTTTATTCCACCTATTTGCAAAGAGTGTAATTGTTTTGGGCACAGTGGGATTCAGTGCCCGTTTCCTAAAGCTACCCAATCACAACAATGGAGGCAAAAAGCACCATCAAAAGAAAATTACTTGCAGGTTAGATAGGGTGTAGTAAATGCTGAAATGATAAATAAAATCCCTAAACTTAGTGTTACAGTTCTACCTAGTTCTACCGGTGATCACTCTCCTCTTTACATCCAATTTAATCAATCGGAGCTGAAGGCTAAGGTAAACTATTTCCCTATGCTAATCGTTGTTGCCTTTTAGAAGACTATGTTAGTGCTATTGATTTAAAGACCATAACACACGCTAAGGGTGCTTGGTTTACTCTGGTTATGATGCTTAAAGAAGTTAAAGCTAGACTTAAGGAGTGGAACAAAAACAGACCCAAACAATAAGACTATAGTGACCACTTGCAAAAAGAATGTGAAAATATTTTATACATGCTGGATGCTGACCCTATAAACGAGATTATCAACACCAACTACTATGCAACTCAGAAACCGTTAAAGAATTCTCTTCATCGGCAAGCAGTTGAAATGAAGTAAAAGGCTAAGGAGAATTGGCTTACTCAAGTGCGATGAATGCGCTAAATTTTTCTACACTAAAATGTCTTATTGGTAGAACTGTAACAACATTATTAACACACTGGATGAGCATGGAGAAACTGTTACTGATGTGGAACAATTTGAATAGGAAGCAATTACTTACTTTACTAATTTATATAATGGACAATATGATGCTTCCTTACCTCATGTTAACTACAGGGCCTTAATTTTTGATGAAGGTCTAGAGATGATGCAAGCTACTATAACCGAGCAGGAGATCAAAATAGCTATGCATTCCACTCATGATGATTCTAGCCTCGAGCTCGATGGCTGGAATGCTAAATTCTTCAAACTCCACCAGGAAGACATGAAATCATTAATATTAGAGGCAGTTCAAGAGTCTTTCAATTTTGATAAAATTTTGCATGAATTAAACCACACCTTTCTAACACTTATCCCAAAAATCAATAAGCCAAACAAAGTGGAAGACTACAGACCAATAGCTTGTTGCAAAATGCTATACAAAATTATTAGCAATGTTATTTGCAGTAGAATTATAAAGATACTTCCAGAACTCATATCTAAAATCCAGTCCGCCTTTATTAAGG
The DNA here is from genome assembly GCA_030737815.1 of Allium fistulosum. NCBI lineage: Eukaryota > Viridiplantae > Streptophyta > Magnoliopsida > Asparagales > Amaryllidaceae > Allium > Allium fistulosum. The sequence continues at coordinate 1,032,968,601 of CM060901.1, forward strand.
GAAGACACATCTCTGAAAATTCCCTTCTTGCTCACACAAATTGTTTAGAAATTTTAATAAGAAAGGAGTTGATAAAGTTTTTATTAAAGTGGATTTGCACAAAGCATATGATTAAATCAACAGAAGATTCATTATTCATATGCTAAAATGATGGGATTTCCTGGTAATATAACCACTCTCATTGAGGAATGCATATCTACCCCTACATTTTCAATTATGATCAACGACACTCCTAAGGGATTCATAACCAGTAATAAAGGCCTAAGGCAGGGTGACCCTCTCTGCCCCTACCTTTTTGTAGTGGCTATGGTATTCTTTTCCTTACAAATGGAGTTAGCATGTCATCATGGGTTATTCTAGCCTATGTATAATCATTGGCCTGTTTTGCATCCTTACTTTATTCAAATGATCTTATAATAGTAATAAAACTTCTAAAGGAGATGCTAACAGTATTAAAAGTATCTTCACTCTATTAGAAAAGTATGCTGGCATCCAACTTAATTCCCAGAAATCAAAATGCTATTTTAGTAAGGTTTGCAGGGATAAGAACTCTATTCTCAGTACTCTAAACATGTAAGAAGAGGTCCTCCCTATAAAATATCTAGGAGTGCTCCTGTCCTCTAATGTTATTAATGATAAGGAGTGTGGAGAATTAGTTGGCAAAATCAAAGACAAATTAAATGGATGGAGTTCCAAACTTCTCTCCTTTGTAGGCAGAGTTGAATTGGTAAATATTGTGATCACCGCTAAAGTGAGATTTTGGATCCAAACATATCAAATCCCAGATTGTTCTATTGAAAAGATAAATTCAATGTGTGCTAACTTTATTTGGAGAGGTGGACTTCATAAAGTCGGCCATGATATCCTGTGCAAACCTAAGTCTAAAGGAGGAGTGGATCTAGTGAACCTGAAGGATCTGATAAAGACTTACAATCTCAAATTAGGATGGAAAATCATAAACTCTCACAGTCTATGGTCTAAATGGATGAGTAAGACTGGATGTGGAAGAGGTATCCTAATGATAATTTCTGAATCATGAAGGCTGACAATATGCATCTGGGGTCTAGAAATGCATTCTTGAACGAAGAGATAAGCTTAAAAAGCACATAAGCGGGAAATTTGCCAGAGGGCATAGACTAGTCTTTGGAAAGATCCTTCACACTCTTATAGACAAATTGGAATGGGATCATTTCTCTAGTGTGGGGGGATTTGACAATAAGGTCAATCATATTATACGAGAAGGGAGGTGGATACCGAAACAAAATGGGCTATAGGCTATCTTAGAAGCAGTTCAGTATATACCTATCTTTACGAATTTAACAGAGGACATCTGGGCTTGGAACCTTACTAAAGATGGTAATTTTTCCACTAGAACAGCATGGGAAGCAGTTCGCATGAAGAATGAAGTTAAAAATTAGGATTCGGCTGTTTGGTCAAGGACGAATAATCCTAAAATGGATTTTACAACATACGAAGCAGTTAATTATTGTCTTCCTACTATAGAAAAGTTTGCCAAATGGGGTCTCAATCTTGAGTTAAGATGCAAACTTTGTAATTCAACGAATGAATCTCATAACCATTTATTTTTCGAATGTGAATACTCTGCTAGAAACTTGATTAGGTTTAAAATAAAAAATAATGACATGCATCCTATCAGTAAATTAGAAGATGAATTGATGTACCTGAGCTGTCAGGGAGTGTGACGACCCACACCGAGACCCACATTAACAAAGAGTATTACTAGGTAATACCGTCTGCTAATGCGGAGAATATGGCTGATTAGGAGCGACCATTTATAGCCTTGTCTTAAACATCTACTGAATACGTCGATTAATGCTCTAAGTGGATCGACATATTCAATAAATGCTTAACACAAACCTATAGTTGGCTAATGGATCTATCAGAACAAAATACAACAACCAAATGCACATGACATCATAAAAGAGCATATAAACATATATATACATATATACATATACATCCCAAGTACGGTACAAAATGATACATCATAAGTGGTTCGAAGACCACAATATATACAATGAGACAAAAATATACATCATAGTCAAACAAAAAGACTACAACAACAAAAAGGTGATAACAGATATCCAAGCGGAAGCATCAAAGACAAGCTAAGTCCAAAAGCAGGTATCTAACCTGAAACAACTAGGTCTGACCCGAGTATAAAATACACGGGTCAGTCTTTCTAAAACAATCAGTTTAGTAGGATAAGTGATAATATGAAGCATAAGGTAAAGGAAGACGATTCATCTCAAATGAGAAGAAATAATATCTTAAGTAAGTACATGTCATTACTTCAAGAAAAGTAGTATCACTAAGCATATATAGTCTCGAAAGAGATAACTCAACAATAAAAGCACTAAGCATAAGAAAGCCTCATATCATCGACATAAACCCAATACAACTATTGTAACGACCCAAAACTTTTAGTGATTTTATTTGTTAAATTAATTGAAATTTTGTGAAATTTTAAACAATAAAATTTGAAAATAAAAAATTTATTATTTGGAATACGTCTATTTTAATATAGCAACTGGTAAATTTTTATCTGATAATATTGAAGTTTATTTTCTTGTGAAATTTTATTTCAATTTAAATCATTTAATAACAGTTGAATTTAAAAGTATTCCAAAACCTAAATATGTCAACATGAGAAAATTTATTTTAGAACACTCTGAATCAGACTGCGAAATTCGTTTCGTGAAATCCAGAGGTTTCTAGCTCCGTTTGGATTTTCCTTACGGAATAGCAACGTATATCGGTACCGATTATCGACTTTTGATCTGATGATCGTACCACTGATATCTGTATACCATTTTGATCGTCTCGTCGTGCTGATCTCTACGGTATATTTATTTCTGTATTTTGAGGTCCGGTACGCGACGGAAACAATAAACTGTTCATCGTATCGGTACCCTAAATTGCGACTTTTAACTTCCCTGTCCTTTTCAAATTTGAAACGTACAGCGGGACCGCAATAATAATTTGCTTTAATCTTTCGGCTGAATTGTAGCCTCCGTTGCGTTAATTTTCTGGAATTTAAGGGTGAACATTTCTATTCCCAACGGTCCATTTATTAATATTGGTTCGTATACGTTATTTCCTATAGCTTCTACTTATTCTATTTATCCTTACTAAGGCTTATTATCTTCTCTGTCACTTTATTTCCCCATGGCTGAGAAATATATTTGCTCAGCGCCTCTTCCATCTCCTCCCCTCTCACTCTCCCCACATCATCATTTTGTTTAACCCATGCAGCAGCAAACGGCCTCACCCACATCCCCAAACCGACACACACCCAACGCAACCGTCACCTCCGCCTCTCCCTCCCGCTCTTGGCAACCGACCCCACTTCCCTTCCCCTAGCAGCTTCGTAGCCTACCCGCGTGTTTTCCTCTCAGGCCGAACTCCCCGCTCACCTTCCCCGCATCTTCCCGAGCTCACCTCCACCGAGCAACTAGCTAGCCATCCCTGTCCCTTGTAGCCGACCAAACTGTGTTTTCCTCGTAAGTTTTATCTTTCATCATTTATATATATTTGTAAAAATATATCTATACAAGACGTTTGCTATTATATATATATATATATATATATGCACATAGTATAAGATTTGTATAATCTGCTGTTAGGAATTTTGGTTATGTTAATCCTATGTAACTTGTTGTTTACATGTATATTGTCTATATAACATTTCAACATATGTTCGTATTCTGTTTGCAAGCTATATATTATACATACTAGTTGTTTAAGTTGGATAAGTTATATTAGTTCACGTATTGGATCTGTAAAAGCATATATGGTTTATATAGAAGTCATGACCTGTTTTACAGTAAATAAATATGTGTCTATATAAGAAATCTATTGGATTAGAAATAAATAAAAGAGACAATATATATTAATATGTATATAAGTAGTGTTTGTACAGTTTTGATAAATTGGTATACAATGCTGTGCAGTTAATGCCCCGCTATTACCCCGCTATAACCCTGCTATATCTCATAGCGGGTTTCTGCCGCTATGATATTTTCATATAGCCCCAAATATAGCCTTTCTGCTTTAAGCCCCGCTATATCCCGTTATTTCCGCTATATTCCGCTGTTTCCGCTATATCTTCTTTAAAAGAAATGAATTGAAAAATGATATTTATACATTATAAAAATTATGAAATTAATTTATTTAGTTGATTTTTTAATATATTTTCAGAAATGAAAATACTCTAATATTCTACTAAATTCAATTATGTTATATAACAGTTTTACGTTTATTTACAGTATATTCGCACATGTTTTTATTTAAAATTATTTATGTACTAATTATAATTCAATTAAATGTTAAATTTTCACTTAATTACCATTTATATATTTGTAAAAACATTAAGTATGAGTTTTATATGCTATTTTAGAGTCATCCGCTATATCCCGCTATATCCTCGCTATATCCCCGCTATGACTTTTTGCACCTTCACCGCATTGAGTCTGCCGAGCGCTTTAACTGCACAGATACAATGTTTGTCCATGTTAGTGTATATAAGCTTGTATGGATATTGTTCATATTTATAGTTTTATGGAAGCATTATGTTTTGAAATTTATTATTATATATATATAAATTTTGTACATGTTGTATTTTTATAAGTCTTATATACATTAGTTATATATTAGTGTATACATAATTGATTCCAAAGTATTTATGTATGTAAGTTTTTAAATGTGGATTTATACACATTAGTCTTTTTATATGAGTAATGTTATGGTTGGGTATGTATATAGAAGTAACAGTTTCAACATATATTGTTTATATATATAAATTTGACTGTAAAATATTTGAGTTTTAGTTTAAAACAATGGATTTTGAAATGCATATATATATTTAATTTAATATATGCTTTAATTTAGAATTTGACTTTATATATATAGTTATATATAATTATAATTTGATATAGGTTCATTATACCAATTATCTCCATCGATCCAGTTCTAATTTGTTTCATCGACTTCTATCTATCGGCTTGATCATCGAATCGTGTCAATTTTGCTTTGCTTTGGAATTCGTAGCTTGTGCTGTTGTCAAACCCCTCTAACCTCGAAAGGTGAGCAATCACTCACGATTAACGTTCTTGTATTTATTAAATTTGATTTCAATTGAAATATGCTGCTGTAGTTAGTTAAATTTTTATATATGCTATTATCTGTAAATGTTCACCTATGGGATATGACACCATATCCTGTTGTTTATAATATATGCCTGTTATCATTATTATCGTATCTGTCATCACTCTGCAAGTTCCCTGTTAGTATAGAATTCACTATGGGTTGAAATGATACATACCCGAACGGACTTTAGAATAGGAGAAAATCATTATGGGTTGAAATAATAGACCCAAGCGATTTTCATTGAATTGAATTTGGGATTGCGGGTCGAAATGATATCTACCCGTATATATTTAAATTACGGATTGAAATGATAAATATCTGTATCACTTGACCATAGGATAACAAACTTCATGCCAACACCGTTGGTCAATATATATATAAATATTTAAAAATGATTTCTATGATCTTGAAAGGGAATACATATATGGTTTTATTTAATATTGGAAAGATTTTATGTAGAAATAAGCTTTAATATATAGTAGATTTAATAATAATATTTAATTTAATAAAGTTTGATTTAATTAATATAATATGTCTAGGTATTATATTTTAAAATAGATTTTTAAGGATTTGTACGAGTTAAGGAAGATAAAGTTGAATTAATTGAAATTGTATGTAATTAAGAATTCTACTTAATTAGGGTGATTTGAACTATTGAATTTGAAATTTAAGATTTAATTTTATAACCTGACTTTTGATTTAAAGTGATTAAATGGATATTTCAAGTTTAAATAAATCGGAGGGAATATTTAGTTTAAATGTAATTTAAGGTTATTTAAATAATACTGAATTTATTAAATGAATATTTCGAGGCTAAATAATAATGTAGTTAAATCAAGATCTATATGAAACTGTTAAATTGAACTTTGAAATGTTGAATATTAAAGCTTTGAAATATATTGGAATTTAAATGGTTTATTTTGTGATTCAGATCTGTATTTGAAATCAATATAATTTGAATTTGTTATTTAGAAACTGAATTGAATTAAAATGGATAAATCTGGATTGAATTAAATTTTAAGTTGAAACTCGAGTTGTTTTGAATCAATTTGTGAAATTGAGGAAATATATATATCTAATGAAATGATATTTTGGTTTTAAAGTATAGATTATTTTGAAATGGCCACGGTGTTATAATGACGTTTCGTTCCATGGATCCTTAGAGGATGGTTATCCCAAATATCCTCTGAGTTACTTGTATTTCAGTTGATATTTCACTTTAGTTGGATTTATTTATATAAGAATGTTAATCCTGACTCGAGTGTTTTGTGTTTTGCTTTACGCTCGGGTCAGACCGAGAAATTCAGCATTTGAGACTCACCTTTGGAGTTTGGAGCTTCGCTTGGAGATCCAACTATCAATTCAGCCTTCAGCTTTTCAGTTGATTTGTTCAGAGAGGTCATCTATTTGTACCGGAGACTTCACTATATTTGGAATATTCTACTGTATTTTTAGTCTAACTCTGATGTTTTTATAGTAGCTTCATGAACTACTATTTATCTATTTTGCTGCATTTATATTATTTACTCTGTGTCTATGATTCTGTGATTAATTTATTTACTGTGTATGATGAGTTTGCCAAATTTAAATTAACAATATGATATTTTGAGCAATTCAAGTCTGGCATGTGCGGATGCAAATATTTGAAAATAGCAGGTCGTTACAGTTGGTATGAGAGCTTTGGCTCTAGGCAAAACTTAGCATATATGGTAAATTTATTTATGGAATCACTTTCGTTCGAGCTTGAATTCCTTTTTCTTAATTGGAAGTTCATTTGAATTTTGGAACGTCCCTCGATTCCGAAATCTAATCTTGTCTCCCCTATTTGTATTCTTTGATCCTGGAGTATTCCATAACTCCATTGAATGATTTGTAAAGGGGCGAAACTCCTTTACTACGGGCATCATTTCACCGAAGATTTCTGTATCATCGGTTCAGATGCTGCTATCTCTTATTGTGGCGAATTCTATCTTTGGTGATCAAATGTCGATTTGCCTCAAAATTCTATACCGATCTTGTTGTGAAATCACGGTTGATCGGTTAAGTCGCCTGTAACAACCCTGTATTTTATGATTATTTTAATTATATATTTTCGTTATTTTAATTGATTTCCTAATTTAAAAACTTTATTTTATTTATTAAAATGAAAAATTTTGTTATTTTAAATATAAATTTTGATTTTGATGTGAATTAGAATTCCAAACATGACTAAAAAGAATATTTTCCAGAAAAGTGAATTTTGGTCAATATGGTCAAACTTTGACTTTTAATTTAGAAATTTGAAAGTTTGAAAATTTGAATTTTATCTTTTATTATGAAAGTAAATAAAATTTTAAGAATAATGCTTTTCGTTTCGTTAAAATCTGATTTATAATGTGAAAGTTATACCCTTTTAAATATTGTGTGTACTTTGTTGTATTTAACAAAATTATTTATTTTAAATTATAAAAATAATATTTTATTTGGTCATGTAATATTCTAATTTATATTTATATGGATAAAATAACATGTTATGTATATATTTTGGTTTTAAAACATTTTAAAGATATAATTGGCATTTTCCAATGTTAGCTGTATTTTGTTTAAAATTCTAATTTCCAGTTTCAATTAATTAAAGTAATTCTTTATTTATTTTTCTATTTTTTTTCTTAAAATCTTATTTTATTCTCATTCCCACTTTATTTTGTTCCTCGTTTATTTTATTTATTTGACCTTTTATTTGTTTAAAGTGAAATAGAAATTTTATAAGGCTAGTGATATTTATTTGTAATTTTCATGTCTTATTTCCAATTTTTAAACATTTTTCTTTAGTTCTTTTTCTATTTTCTCTAAATTAAATTATTTATTTCACTTTGAAAATACTTTAGAAATTATTTTATTTCAAAATTTTTCTTTGGAATATTTTTAAAATGAAGTAGATAATTTTCCAAAGACAACCGTGATTTATTTGTAATTTCTGGACCCTGTTTTCAATTTTTAAGCAATTTCTTATATTTTTTTCCATTTTCTTTAAAATTATTTATTTATTTTTATTTATAATATTTTGTTTCACTTGTTAGAGCTTATTTCTGAGTTTATTTTTGTTTTATTGGAATTAAAAAGAAAAGAAATATGAAGGGTTTAAAATTGCTTAGAAACCGATGTCCTTTCACCTCCTTAAGTCTTTTCAATTGCCATAACCCCTCCTTTATGCTTTGGCCGTGACTTTTACTTTTGTTTTCACGTGAAAACCCTCATTTTTCATTTCATCATTTGACCACTTCAGATCTGAAGCAAAAGCTTTGGGTAATGGTTTCATTTTTCTTCTTTTCTCCTTATTTTTGTATGAAAATTGCCTTGTTTTCTCTTGTTTTTGGATAGGCCTCTCCTCCACATCCATGGCCACAAACTCCTACATCTCTTCCCTGCCATCAACACCAGCTACTCCTCTGGTCTTGACCAAGGCCGAGCCACCATGATGCCAAAACTTCACAAAAATTGCAAAACAAGCCATAAAAACATGATTGTTTACTACTATTGCTTCACCACTCCATTTTCCACCACCACCACCACCACCACCACCTTAGGCCGCCTCCACCACCTCTGGCCAGACCACCACACACCTTTCCTTCCACTGACCTGATACATACCCCTCTGACCTGACCACACAAGCCTATGGCCGAGCCATTTTTGTGAATAAAACCCACCTATTTTGCCTTAAACTCTTCATATTCCTTTGTATAAACTTCCTCCTCATATTCTACTACTTAGGCCATGCATACACATGACCAAACCTGAGCCAAACTTGTTCAAACCAAAGCCAAAACCATCCCTAGGCCATGACAAAAGAATAGAGAAAGCAAGGCAAAAGATTTGGCATTCGTATCTCTCTTTATTTAAAAGTTATTTCATTTCTAGTGTATTGAAATTTATGGTTTGCTTTGATTTTTGTTTGGGTTGTAACACAAGATCTATATCATTGGATTTGCTCTCCACACTCAAATTGTATTAGAGTTGTCGTGCCTTCGTAATCTTTGTGTTGTGTGCTTTGTTGGCAAATCTCCAGCTTAACAGGTGAGTTATTCTCACCAGACAATCTGTACCTATATAACTGATAAACCGACACCACTTGAATCTGTAAATGTATTGCATCCTGTTATAACTGCTATGTTATGATTATATGATGTTCACCCATGCTTAGACACCTGTTATATCATATTTTACTGTTATATTATGTTGTTCTTTTATTTTTATCAGTTTATCACACTGCAAGTTCCCTTTAGATTAGAATCACTATGGGTTGAAACGATACATACCCGAGCGGACTTTAGAATAGGAGAAAATCGTTATGGGCTGAAATGATAGGCCTGAATGATTTTCAATTATTTTAATTTACTTGGGATTGCGGGTTTGAAATGATCAAACCCGGTTTTCTTTGTAAATTACGGGTTGAAATGATATATTACCCGTATCACTTTACCTAGGCTAAAAATGAAATACAGACTCGTAGTTAAAATATGTTTTTCTAAAAATTTTAAAAATATGTTAGAATTGTAAATATTATAATATTTTTATTTAAATTTGATAAAAAAATGATTTTTGTAAAGCATTATTGATTTTCTGAAAATTTATAAGTGAAATAAATTAATGGTAAAGTTAGAAAATCTGAAATGTAAGTTATTTTGGGAAATTTTAATTTGGTGATAATTGGAATTTAAATTAAATATGATAAATTCATGATAATTTGGATTAAAGTGAATTTAAATGATTTTATAATATATTAATGATTTTTTTGAATAAAGTTAAAATGTGAAATGAATGAATATTTAAGTTGAAATTTTGAAATATAACTAAAATTGGAAATTTGTGAATTTGGCTTAAAAGTGAATTTTTAAGTTAAGTAAATAAAAATGGAATTAAGTTATATTTGAAAATTTAAACTTAAGTGTTAAGTTAATTTAATTTAATAAATTTATAACTTAATATTGGAATTTAATAAGTGAATTATTATTAAATTTTGATTTTTGAATGGAGGATTAACTTTATAAAATCATGAATATAAGGGTATTTGAATGATTGTTTTAAAAGTGAAATTATATGATTTTATAAGTAAAAAAAATGATTTATATAAAAATATAATTGTTTGTGAAATTATACTGAATATTTGAAGTTAGTTAACTGCATTTCTGAAATGCTATTAAATTCTAATGTAAATGATAATACAACATTTGTAAATGCTGTAGTTGATAATAATGAACCAAATGGCTAAATTTAATTAAAGACTATTATAGCATTTTTGTAAATGTTATAATGGTTGAATTTAACTAAGTTTATTTGAAACTAATGTAACCCTATTACAGCATTTTAAATGCTGTCTTTTGTTAAATTGAACTGTTTTAAATGTGACTTTCCGTTGCATTTTCTAAATGCTGCGAAAGTTGAATTTTCATTGTTTTAATTAATTTAAGTGAACGAATGAACTTTAAAAAGTTAAATTTTTGGAAATTTAAAATTTTAGTTATTAAATATAATAACTTCATTTTATAATTTAAAATGAAGTAATTTGTTTCGAAATATAAACTATTTTGAAATATGATATTTTGATATTTTGAAATGGATTTTTGAATGATATTGAATTTTGAAATGATATTTGATTTCGAAGTATAAAATACCATTTTGAAATTTTAATCACGGGATGTATTTAATTTATAGTTTAACTGATCCTTAAGGGATGGGCGATCCCAAGCATCCTTTGAGTTATTGTGCATTTCTACTACAGTTCACTTGAGTTGGTTTACATTATATAAGTATATATTGTCCTGACTCGAGTGTTTTGTGTTTTACTTTACGCTCGGGTCAGCCTGAGTATTTACAGCTTAGCTTTGGATTTCTTTTTGGAGCTAGGAATCACTAAAGATTCTGCTTGTCTAGTTATCCGTTCCTTTCAGTTCAGTTGTTCTATTTCAGTTTTGGTATTCATAAACTTCTATTTATTTGAGATTTCTATTGTATATGGTTTCAAACAGATATTATGTATTATGTTTTGAGAGTTTGTTATAGTAGCTTCATGAACTACTATGGTTTTTATATTCCGCTGCGAGTTATTCTGATATGTTCTGTGTCTGTGATTCTGTGTATTTGATTTCATTTGCTCCAAATTTTTTTACAATCTGTTATTTTGAATTATTCAAGTCAGACATGTGTGGATTATTGTTGATTTGAATGGTCCAAAATAGTGGGTCGTTACATTTGGTATCAGAGCTTTGGTTTTAGGCAAACCTTAGCCAGCGGAGAAAAAACTCATTAGAGATAGGGTAGAAATACCCTAGAATGAGTGAAATCAATCTCAGAATCATTTCTTTGTGCGAGAACGTATTTTCTAAGTATAAAATGATTTTCAAATGATTTTTAAAGAATTTTCAAAGATTATTTTGATATAAATTTCCTTGCTTTGAAAGTAAAATATTTCTTAAACTTTATTCCTTTTGTATCCACCTTGTTAGTAATTTCTTTGATTAGGATCCTCTAAAATTTTGAACTTCTCTCTTGATTGATCTAGATCCATTGTTGATAGGAATCTATTTTGGGTATGGTAAAATCAGTAGTTTGTTAGGTTGCTTTGAGTAAACTCTGTTGTATCTTTTGCTTAGCTAAAGTTGTCCATCTAAAGATATTTATGCTTCTGTTTTCGTATGTTATGAATTCGAGTCTTTCCAAATTTTGAATGGGAATTTTTCTGTATCGATATAGGTTATATATCTCTAATCTTCGTTTGGATTCTTATCGAATAAGATTCCTTTGAATTTTGGAACGCTCCCACTTGTTCTGAAATCCATTCCTGTCTCCCCTAATTGTATTCTTTTGATTTTGGAGCATTGCATCACTCCACTTTGTATGACCATTATAGGGTGGCGATTCCGCCAATCTTTGAATGATTATAATTGGCATTGATTCACCGAAGATTTCTTTATCCTCGGTTTACGATGTTTTCTATCCTCTGCTATATTTAGATTCTTTCTCTGGCAATCGAAGGTCGATTTGCCTTAGATTTTCGCATCGATTATATTCCTAAAATCACGGTTGACCGGTTAAGGTCGCCCGCGATTCATATAGGCTTATCCATCTTCTATTTGGTAATTTAATTATCTTATCTTCATCTGGGCCTATCTTTGAATTAGAATTCTATTTGATTAGAGTCCTTCTAAATTTGAATCTCTGTTTTGCTTTGAAATCCATCCTTGAATCGTCCCTTGGAAAGTTTGTGGTTGATTGTCTTTTGAAAATTTTGTATTCATGATAGTTTTATTTTAATAAGGATGACCATATTTTTATATAAAGATGAAATGTTTTTGATAAGGATTATATACCTTTTAAAAAAAATGAGAATTTGAAGTTTTGAAAGGATTTGAAATTGTGAAAATTTTATAAGAAATGGTTTCATATAAAATGATTTATAACTGAAGGTTTTGAATCTGAATTTAAGTGATTGAACTCCGGCATTTTGGAACTGGTTTTAAGATTTTGAAATAATAAATAATATGATTTGAAATTATTTTTCCGAATAAGTAATGTTTCAATGATTTTAATGGGTTTTAATGATTTTGAAGGAATTTCAAAGAAGTTTTCAAAGTAAATGGAAGTCCAGTTTTCACTTGTGTCGCTGGAAAATAATTTCGGTGATGAGTGCACGCATCATCGACATTGATTTTCGAGTTTTTGAGTGAGGGAGAGGCCACTTCGGTAGCTTTGCTATGCGATTGATTTGTGAAACCAATTTTGATTTCAAATTCCGAAGTGTGATGTGATATTTGAAAGATATATGTATATATATTTGAACAATTTGAAATGAGCCGATGTTCAGTTCTTGAGTTTTGATTTGATTTGATTTAACCCTACTTTTGGAATTGATTTACTGATTTGTTGGTAATTTCCAACTCTTGAATTTGAAAATGATTTCTTCAACTATTTTGAAGGTTCAAGCACTTCCAAATCAAGGTTAACTTTTCAAAAGCTAAGAAATCTTGAAGTATAGAGTATATAAGTTTGGTATGTATGTTTAAAGTATGTAGTAATCTGATTTAGATAAGTTGAAACTGTTTTGTTAAGTAAATGAATAAAGCTATTTTGAATTTTCTAATATGAAATTTAGATTTGAAATGTTTGAAAAAATTTTTGTCTTCAAATATTTTGAGAAAAATATATAATTTAGTTTAAATGTTTAATTTAGTAACATCTTTATGAAACTATATATTTAACAAGTTGGAATAGATACATAAGTTGTACGTATGCTGTTTTATTCGCATAATTAAATTGATCCAAGTTTGGGCACACAAGTTCGAGGTGAATTACACCAATTCCTGTTAGGATTTTTCATTTGATTCTTGATGGCGAATATTTGATATGGATTTTGGGCTTGATTCTAGAATTCTCTATCATAGTATATGGCTATGCAAGGAGAGTGATGGTTTCTAGTCGAGAAACCATATCGAAATCCGCATTAGGGAAGTCGAATGGACAATACTAGTTCGAAAGCGAACTTGTGTGATCGAACGAACGATCGAATGTGATTTTTGCGAAATGATGACATATGTACATCTTATATTCTAATATCATTGATATACTTGACGCTGAAATTGGAAGTTGTTGGGTTGGATATCTTTGTAATTTAATTGGAAATTTTCTTTTACGCAAAACTACTATCAATTTAAAACCATTTTTCAAAACTATTTTTCCTTTTATTCTTCTTAAACAAACTATTTTATTCTATTTTACATACAAAACTATTTTATTTAAAACCATTTTCCAAAAAAACTATTTTATATACAAAACTATATATATATATATATATATATATATATTTTCTTCTTCAAAACTATTTTATATGCACACTATTTTACAAACTATTTTATATACAAAACTATTCTAAATTAAAAATCTTTTATAAAGCAAAGATGTTCAATCCCATATGGCTCTTCATGCAGCGAAATTTATTTTTAAAATTTTGATTTCTGATATAAGTTGGACCTTATGTAAATATAAGATGATTTTGAAAACCATTGATTTTGGAAATGAATTGTTTGATTTAAATTATATTGATTTGGAAATTTGGATTTATTTTCTAAATTTATTATTTTGGAAACTTTGGAACTGAAGATATTTGATTTGGGAGGATAATTTGGTGAAAGAGTATATGATTTTGAAAATTATATTGATATTGAAACAAAATTGAAATTTGAGAATCTTATGCTACTAAATACTTGATTTGGGAGTTATCGAACTTATATAAAATTTGGTTTGTATAAGTATGATGTTGATTCGAAAACTATGGATTTGAAAAGGTACTCAATTTGAAAAGTGAAATCTTATATAATTGAAGTCTATATAAGTGTGATTTGATATACTATTAATTTTGGAAAGTATTTGATTTGAAAATGAAATCTTATATATAATGGACTTTATATAAGTATGATATTTGAAAGTGATTTGAAAAGGTACTATATGATACATATTTTCGAAGTAAAGATATGGAAAGTGCCTTCTGCTTGATATCCGCTTTGTGGCCACATTGTGGATTCATTCTATCGATATTTCTCTGATTTTTGGTTTTTCGGATATGATACTCGAGTGTCCATCGAATTCCATGGCATTACCCATGGTCTTACGAGCGCGACTGCATAGCGCAACTGCCTGGCTGAGATGGCCTAGGGGTACGTATTGTTTCCTAGGGGATCCAGGCATAACCATTGTGTATCCTGCATCTATGTAGGTCGGATTAGTAGCGAAACCGCCTGGCTGAGACGGCCTAGGGGTACATATTGTTTCCTGGGGGATCCAGGCGTAACCATTGTGTATCCTGCATTCTACTAGTCATCATGGCGTAACTCGCAGGGCTGAGAAAGCTTACGGATATGGATTGTTTCTTGGGGGATCCAAGCGTAACCATTGTGTATCTGCGAACCATGGTTAGACAAAGGTTTTGTTTGGATTGTACTTTCCATATCTGTTTTTAAAAAGTTTTCCAGTATTTTCATTGGGTGTTGAAACAAGTCTACTAAGTACCTGGAGAATTCTAGCTTTGCGCCTGATCAACGCACTGCCAGAGTCTACAGGAACGAGGATAAACTTGTTAAGACATCGAGTTATAAAAGTATTTTGATAAAATATTATATAAATGATACTTTGATCAGTTATTTCCTTTTTAAAGGATTTTAAAGTGTTTTAAATATTTTACCTCTTCAACCAACAATTTTAAATTAATGGCTCATCCTTGTCTTTCGTCCTATTTTCCCTTCTAGCTATTCCTATTCTCCACCTTATTAAACTTACCCATAACAATAGTTATCAGGTATAATTTTAATCTTCTTGTCATCTTATCTTAATCCTATTCCATTTTATCTTTTCTGTGTTTTCCGTACCTCATTCCTTTTCGAGGACGAAAAGATTTGAGTAGGGGAGAGTGTAACAACCCTGTATTTTGTGATTATTTTAATTATATATTTTGGTTATTTTAATTGATTTCCTAATTTAAAAACTTTATTTTATTTATTAAAATGAATAAATTTTGTTATTTTAAATATAAATTTTGATTTTGATGTGAATTAGAATTCCAAACATAACTAAAAAGAATATTTTCCAGAAAAGTGAATTTTGGTCAATATGGTCAAACTTTGACTTTTAATTTAGAAATTTGAAAGTTTGAAAATTTGAATTTTATCTTTTATTATGAAAGTAAATAAAATTTTAAGAATAATGCTTTTCTTTTGTTAAAATCTGATTTATAATGTGAAAGTTATACCCTTTTAAATATTGTGTGTAATTTGCTGTATTTAACAAAATTATTTATTTTAAATTATAAAAATAATATTTTATTTGGTCATGTAATATTCTAATTTATATTTATATGGATAAAATAACATGTTATGTATATATTTTGGTTTTAAAACATTTTAAAGATATAATTGGCATTTTCCAGTGTTACCTGTATTTTGTTTAAAATTCTAATTTCCAGTTTCAATTAATTAAAGTAATTCTTTATTTATTTTTCTATTTTTTTTCTTAAAATCTTATTTTATTCTCATTCCCACTTTATTTTGTTCCTCGTTTATTTTATTTATTTGACCTTTTATTTGTTTAAAGTGAAATAGAAATTTTATAAGGCTAGTGATATTTATTTGTAATTTTCATGTCTTATTTCCAATTTTTAAACATTTTCTTTAGTTCTTTTTCTATTTTCTCTAAATTAAATTATTTATTTCACTTTGAAAATACTTTAGAAATTATTTATTTCAAAATTTTGCTTTGGAATATTTTTAAAATGAAGTAGATAATTTTCCAAAGACAATCGTGATTTATTTGTAATTTCTGGACCCTGTTTTCAATTTTTAAGCAATTTCTTATATTCTTTTTCCATTTTCTTTAAAATTAATTATTTATTTTTATTTATAATATTTTGTTTCAGTTGTTAGAGATTATTTCTGAGTTTATTTTTGTTTTATTGGAATTAAAAAGAAAAGAAATATGAAGGGTTTAAAATTGCTTAGAAACCGATGTCCTTTCACCTCCTTAAGTCTTTTCAATTGCCATAACCCCTCCTTTATGCTTTGGCCGTGACTTTTACTTTTGTTTTCACATGAAAACCCTCATTTTTCATTTCATCATTCGACCACTTCAGATCTGAAGCAAAAGCTTTGAGTAATGGTTTCATTTTTCTTCTTTTCTCCTTATTTTTGTATGAAAATTGCCTTGTTTTCTCTTGTTTTTGGATAGGCCTCTCCTCCACATCCATGGCCACAAACTCCTACATCTCTTCCCTGCCATCAACACTAGCTACTCCTCTGGTCTTGACCAAGGCCGAGCCACCATGATGCCAAAACTCCACAAAAATTGCAAAACAAGCCATAAAAACATGATTGTTTACCACTATTGCTTCACCACTCCATTTTCCACCACCACCTTAGGCTGCCTCCACCACCTCTGGCCAGACCACCACACACCTTTCCTTCCACTGACCTGATCCATACCCCTCTGACCTGACCACACAAGCCCATGGCCGAGCCATTTTTGTGAACAAAACCCACCTATTTTGCCTTAAACTCTTCATATTCCTTTGTATAAACTTCCTCCTCATATTCTACTACCTAGGCCATGCATACACATGACCAAACCTGAGCCAAACTTGTTCAAACCAGAGCCAAAACCATCCCTAGGCCATGACAAAAGAATAGAGAAAGCAAGGCAAAAGATTTGGCATTCGTATCTCTCTTTATTTAAAAGTTATTTCATTTCTAGTGTATTGAAATTTATGGTTTGCTTTGATTTTTGTTTGGGTTGTAACACAAGATCTATATCATTGGATTTGCTCTCCACACTCAAATTGTATTAGAGTTGTCGTGCCTTCGTAATCTTTGTGTTGTGTGCTTTGTTGGAAAATCTCCAGCTTAACAGGTGAGTTATTCTCACCAGACAATCTGTACCTATATAACTGATAAACCGACACCACTTGAATCTGTAAATGTATTGCATCCTGTTATAACTGCTATGTTATGATTATATGATGTTCACCCATGCTTAGACACCTGTTATATCATATGTTACTATTATATTATGTTGTTCATTTATTTTTATCAGTTTATCACACTGCAAGTTCCCTTTAGATTAGAATCACTATGGGTTGAAATGATACATACCCGAACGGACTTTAGAATAGGAGAAAATCGTTATGGGTTGAAATGATAGGCCTGAATGATTTTCAATTATTTTAATTTACTTGGGATTGCGGGTTTGAAATGATCAAACCCGGTTTTCTTTGTAAATTACGGGTTGAAATGATATATTACCCGTATCACTTTACCTAGGCTAAAAATGAAATACAGACCCGTAGTTAAAATATGTTTTTCTAAAATTTTTAAAAATATGTTAGAAATGTAAATATTATAATATTTTGATTTAAATTTGATAAAAAAATGATTTTTGTAAAGCATTATTGATTTTCTGAAAATTTATAAGTGAAATAAATTAATGGTAAAGTTAGAAAATCTGAAATGTAAGTTATTTTAGGAAATTTTAATTTGGTGATAATTGGAATTTAAATTAAATATGATAAATTCATGATAATTTGGATTAAAGTGAATTTAAATGATTTTATAATATATTAATGATTTTTTTTGAATAAAGTTAAAATGTGAAATGAATGAATATTTAAGTTGAAATTTTGAAATATAACTAAAATTGGAAATTTGTGAATTTGGCTTAAAAGTGAATTTTTAAGTTAAGTAAATAAAAATGGAATTAAGTTATATTTGAAAATTTAAACTTAAGTGTTAAGTTAATTTAATTTAATGAATTGATAACTTAATATTGGAATTTAATAAGTGAATTATTATTAAATTTTGATTTTTGAATGGAGGATTAACTTTATAAAATCATGAATATAAGGGTATTTGAATGATTGTTTTAAAAGTGAAATTATATGATTTTATAAGTAAAAAAAATGATTTATATAAAAATATAATTGTTTGTGAAATTATACTGAATATTTGAAGTTAGTTAACTGCATTTCTGAAATGCTATTAAATTCTAATGTAAATGATAATACAACATTTGTAAATGATGTAGTTGATAATAATGAACCAAATGGCTAAATTTAATTAAAGGCTATTATAGCATTTTTGTAAATGTTATAATGGTTGAATTTAACTAAGTTTATTTGAAACTAATGTAACCCTATTACAACATTTTAAATGCTGTCTTTTGTTAAATTGAACTGTTTTAAATGTGACTTTCCGTAGCATTTTCTAAATGCTGCGAAAGTTGAATTTTCATTGTTTTAATTAATTTAAGTGAACGAATGAACTTTGAAAAGTTAAATTTTTGGAAATTTAAAATTTTAATTATTAAATATAATAACTTCATTTTATAATTTAAAATGAAGTAATTTGTTTCGAAATATAAACTATTTTGAAATATGATATTTTGAAATGGATTTTTGAATGATATTGAATTTTGAAATGATATTTGATTTCGAAGTATAAAATACAATTTTGAAATTTTAATCACGGGATGTATTTAATTTATTGTTTAACTATCCTTAAGGGATGGGCGATCCCAAGCATCCTTTGAGTTATTATGCATTTCTACTACAGTTCACTTGAGTTGGTTTACATTATATAAGTATATATTGTCCTGACTCGAGTGCTTTGTGTTTTACTTTATGCTCGGGTCAGCCTGAGTATTTACAGTTTAGCTTTGGATTTCCTTTTGGAGCTAGGAATCACTGGAGATTCTGCTTGTCTAGTTATCTGTTCCTTTAAGTTCAGTTGTTCTATTTCAGTTCTAGTATTCATAAACTTCTATTTATTTGAGATTTCTATTGTATATGGTTTCAAACAGATATTATGTATTATGTTTTGAGAGTTTGTTATAGTAGCTTCATGAACTACTATGGTTTTTATATTCCGCTGCGAGTTATTCTGATATGTTCTGTGCCTGTGATTCTGTGTATTTGATTTCATTTGCTCCAAATTTTATTACAATCTGTTATTTTGAATTATTCAAGTCAGACATGTGTGGATTATTGTCGATTTGAATGGTCCAAAATAGTGGGTCGTTACATCGCCTGCGATTTATATAAGTATATCCATCTTCTATTTTGAAATTTAATTATCTCATCCTCGATCGAGCCTGTCTTCGAATCAGAATTCTATTTGATTAGAGTCACTCTAATTTGAATCTCTATCTTTGTTTTGAAATCCATCCTTGAATCATCCTTTGAAAAATCGGGTTTGGTTGTATTTTAGAAATTGTTTATATATCGAAATTATCATTTGATAAGAATGATTATATCCTATATATAAAAGTGAAATGTTTTTGATAAGGATTATATACCTTTTAAAAACCAAGAATGTGAGGTTTCGAAAGGATTTGAAATTTTGTAAATTATATAAGAAATTGATTTATATAAAAATGATTTATAACTGAAGGGTTAAGAATTTGAATTTGAGAGATCGAATTCCGGTGTTTCGAAATTGGTTTTAAGATTTTGTAAATATATAATAATACGATTTGAAAGTATTTTCCGAATAAGAAATGTTTCAAATGACTTCAAATGAGTTCCAATAATTTTGAAGAAATTTCAAAGAAGTTTTCAAGAAAATAGAAGTCCAGAACTCACTTATGTCGTTGGAAAATAATTTCGGTGATGAGTGCACGCATCATCGACATTGATTTTCGAGTTTCAGAGTGGGGGAGATGCCACTTTAGTAGCTTTGCTATGCGAGTGATTTTATGAAACCAATTTTGATTTCAAATTCCAAAGTATGATTTGATATTCGAAAGATATGTATTTCTATTTGAAACGATTTGTTGTAAGCCCGGTGTTCAGTCCTTGAGTTTTGGATTTGATTTGATATAACCCTATCTTTTGGATTTGATTTACTGATTTGTTGGTGATTTCCAACTCTTGGATTGAAATATGATTTCTTCGACTATTTTGAAGGTTCGAGCACTTCCAAATCAAGGTTAACTTTTCAAAGCTAAGTAATTTTGAAAAGTATAAAGTATATGAGTTTAGTTTACATGTTTTAAAGTATGTAGTAATATGATTTAAATAAGTTTGAAACTGTTTTGTTAAGTAAATGAATAAGACTATTGTGAATTGTACTAATATGAAATTTAGTTTTTAAAAATATTTTGAATAAAATTTAGTTTAAATGTTTTAACTTAGTAACATCTTTATGAAACTATATATTTAACAAGTTGGAATAGATACATAAGTTGTACGTATGCTGTTTTATTCGCATAAATATTTTGATCCAAGTTTGAGTACACAAGTTTGAGGTGAATTACACCATTTCGTGTTAGGATTTTTCATTCAATTCTTGATGGCGAATATTTGATATGGATTTTGGGCTTTGTTCTAGAATTCCCTATCATAGTATATGGTTATGCAAGGAGACTGATGGTTTCTAGTCGAGAAACCATATCGAAGTCCGCATTAGAGAAGTCGAATGGACAATACTAGTTCGAAAGCGAACTTGTGTTATCGAGTGAGCAATCGAATGTGATGTTGCGAAATGATGACATATGTACATCTTATGTTCTAATATCATTGATATACTTGACGCTGAAATTTGAAGTTGTTGGGTTGGATATCTTTGTAATTTAAATTGGTATTTTTTTCTTTTATGCAAAACTACTGTTAATTTAAAACCATTTTTCAAGACTATGTTACAGACTATTCTATTTACAAAACTATTTTTCAAACTATTTTACTTACAAACTATTTTATATACAAAACTATTTTACAAACTATTTTATATACAAAACTACTTTATATACAAAACTATTTTATATACTAAACTATTCTAAATTCAAACCTTTTAGTAAGCAAAGATGTTCAATCCCATATGGCTCTTCATGCAGTGAAATTTATTTTTGAAAATTTTGATCCTTATATAAGATGGACTTTATTTAAATATAAGATGATTTTGGAAATGAATTGGTTGACTTAAATTATATTGATTTGGAAATTTGGATTTATTTTCTAAATTTATTATTTTGGAAACTTTGGAACTTAAGATATTTGATTTGGAAGAATAATTTGGTGAAAGCGTATATGATTTTGAAAATTGTATTGATATTGAAACAAATTGAAATTTGAGAAGCTTGTGTTACTAAATACTTGATTTGGGAGTTATCGAACTTATATAAAAATTGGTTTGTATAAGTATGATGTTGATTCGAAAACTGTGGATTTGAAAAAGTACTCAATTTGAAAAGTGAAACCTTATATAATTGAAGTCTATATAAGTGTGATTTGATATACTATTAATTTTGGAAAGTATTTGATTTGAAAATGAAATCTTATATATAATGGACCTTATATATGTATGATATTTGAAAGTGATTTGAAAAGGTTAAATACATATTTTCGAAGTAAAGATATGGAAAGTGCCTTCTGCTTGATATCCGCTTTGTGGCCACATTGTGGATTCATTCTATCGATATTTCTCTGATTTTTGGTTTTCCGCATATGATACTCGAGTGTCCATCGAATTCCATGGCGTTACCCATGGTTTTACGAGCGCGACTGCATAGCGTAATTCACCTGGCTGGATGGCCTAGGGGTACAGATTGTTTCCTGGGGGATCCAGGCGTAATCATTGTGTATCCTGTGATCTATGAAGGTCGCATTAGTAGCGAAATCCGCCTGGCTGAGATGGCCTAAGGGTACGGATTGTTTCCTGGGGGATCCAGGCGTAACCATTGTGTATCCTACGGTCTACTAGTCATCATGGCGTAATTCGCAGGGCTGAGAAAGCTTACAGATATGGATTGTTTCCTGGGGGATCCGGGCATAATCATTGTGTATCTGCGATTCATGGTTAGACAAAGGTTTTGGTTGTTTTGTTTGGATTGTACTTTCCATATCTGTTTTTAAAAGTTTTTCCGTATTTTTACTGGGTGTTGAAACAGGTCTACTAAGTACCTGGAGAATTATAGCTTTGCGCCTGATCAACGCACTGCCAGAATCTACAGGAACGAGGATAAACTTGTTGAAACATTGAGTTATAAAAGTATTTTCGAAAGGAAATTTGTTTCGTTATAAAGGTATTTTATTATAAAAGTATTTCCAACAAAGAAATTTTGTATTAATATTTGAAATTGAGATTCTTATGGTTTGAATTAATTTTTCATGCCCGATACTATTCTTTGTAATCTACCTTATTTGCTCAGCTTTATTTATTCACATATATTCTATTTTCCAGATCCTCCTTCTTTTCCTTGTCGACTATATCCTTTTTAAATATTGTTTATTTATATACTACATGGTTTAATAGAAAATTTTAGTGTTATAAAATTTTTAGGAGTTTTAATTAAATAAAACATATTTAAAGTAAATGATTATTGATTTATTAATAATGTTGAAAGATATTTTGAGATAAAATTTATAAATTATGAATTATGGATTTAATGTTTTCAATAGCTTCTTTGTAAATATAAATAATGAGGTAAATAATTGTTTTCAAATAGTTTTCATATATTTACAAAGTTGTAAATGGCATTTATAAAGAAAGCAAGAAATTTACAAATGGGTTTTGAAAGGTATTAAAGTATTAAAGATAATTGATTTGCAAATGAAGTTTTCAAATGAATATTTCAAGTAAAATTTATATATAGTTTCAAATTAATTGTTTAATCTTGTCTTTTAACCTATCTTTTCTGCCTGGTTGTTCTACTCTTCCACATCCTCCCTTTTCGGGGATGAAAAGTTTTGAGTGGGGGAGAGTGTAACGACCCAAAACTTTTAGTGATTTTATTTGTTAAATTAATTGAAATTTTGTGAAATTTTAAACAATAAAATTTGAAAATAAAAAATTTATTATTTGGAATACGTCTATTTTAATATAGCAACTGGTAAATTTTCATCTGATAATATTGAAGTTTATTTTCTTATGAAATTTTATTTCAATTTAAATCAGTTAATAACAGTTGAATTTAAAAGTATTTCGAAACCTAAATATGTCAACATGAGAAAATTTATTTAGAACACTCGGAATCAGACTGCGAAATTCGTTTCGTGAAATCCAGACGTTTCTAGCTCCGTTTGGATTTTCCGTACGGAATATGTAACAACCCTGTATTTTACAATTATTTTTAAATTGATTTCCAGATTTAAAAGCTTTATTTATAAAAAAGAATAAATTTTGTTATTTTAAGTATAAACTTTGATTTTGATGTGGATTTGAATTCCAAATATGACTAAATTTAATATTTCTAGAAAATGTGAATTTTGGTCAAATAGTCAAACTTTGACTTTTAAATTTAAATTTTAAATAGTTTGAAATTATAATTTTTATCTTTTATTATGACAATAGATTTAATAACCTGAATACTGCTTTTCGTTTCGTTGAAAACGGAGTTAAAATGTAAAAGATATGTACATTTCAATTTTGAGTATAAATTGTTTATTTTGCAATTTTGTTATTTTAAATTTTATAAATTTTATTTTATTTGTCATATTTTGTTCTAATATGTGTTGATATTTTATTTTATGCATATCTTGACTTTTAAATATTTTTAAAACGATGATAGAATTTTTCCAAAATTTACTGTATTTATTTCTTATTTTTAAAGGCTGTTTCTATTTTTCTGCTATTTTCTTCATCTAAACTATATTTAAATTAAAATTTATTTATTTATTTTTGTGAATTCATTTTATTTTGTGTTCTTATCTTTATTTATAAATATTTTTAAGTACATAAAAAGTTTCCATAGTTCATTGCATTTATTTACCATATTTTCAAGACTAGTTGCAAATTTTGCTGTTTTATTTAATTAAATTATATATATTTAATATTTAGTTATTTATTTTTTTGTTATTTACTAAATTTTCGTATTTTTATCTGATTTTATATTTATATTTCAGTTATATAAAATTTAAATAAAATAAATGGAAATTTGAAAGGACTTAAGTTGTAAATTGTGTGACTTTTCATTAACCAAACCCTTCATTTTTCCATAACGGCTCATTTATTCTTTTGTAACCGTGTATGCCTTATTGTTTCACGTGAAAGACTTCCCTTTCATTCACAATTCACGGCCAAAAACATTTCTGAAGTTGTTTGGGTAATGGCTTCATCTTCTCTACCTTTCTCTTCTTCATTTCCTATTAATTTTTCTATTGTTTTGCTTGATTCTTCCATAGCTTTGCTCGGCTAAACCCTCCACCATCTCCACCATAGCCTCGACCACCATCCCCTACCACTCTTCCTTGGCATCATATCCAGCCATCATTTCAGATCCATCCATGGTCGTGACCTCTCCTTGAAACTAGCACCACAAAACAATGTCAAAAACTCCAAAACAATGCACTAGTCACCACTATTACTTCACCACCTTCATCCACCACCTTGGCCACCACCATAGCCACCACCACCACATTGTTTTGACCACTTACCATCACCCCTTACCTCTGTCCAGATCTGGAGCAAGCATGGCCAAGCCCAAACAATGACTAGACCGAGCCTAGTGTGCACCAAAACCACTCCTTTTGGCCTTGACTCTTTGTCTTCTTCATGTGTAACTCCTACCATCATCATTCCATTGTTTTGCCTTCTTTTTGCTGACCATTGGATGACTATTTCAGGTCTAGACCTGATCATAGCTGAGCCAAATGATGTCATGGCCAAGCACTTGAATGGTTGAGGCAAGGTCAAGTCATCTATTTCTTTGTTGCTCCTTATTTAAAATTGTTTCAATATTGTTTGTGTTGAATATTTATGTATACATTGTCTTGTTTTGTTTATATGTATACAAGGCAATTATATTTGGCTCTCATCTCTCAAATCATATTCATGTTGTCGTGCCTTCAAAAATTCTGTGTTATGTGTTTGGTCGTCATCTCCAGCTTAAACAAGTGAGTTATTCTCACCAGACAATATGTACCTATATAACTAGTAAATTGACACCCTGCGAATCTGTAGAAATATATTACCATGTTATATATGCTTATATTATTATCATATGATGTTCACACCTGTTATTACACCTGTTATATCATATGTTATTGTTATTTAATGTTATTCCGTTATTTATATCAGTTATCACCATTGCAAGTTCCCTGTAGACTAGAATCACTATGGGTTGAAATGATACATACCCGAACGGACTTTAGAATAAGGAAAAATCGTTATGGGCTGAAATGATAGGCCTGAATGGTTTTTATTTAATTTATTTTAACTTGGGATTGCGGGTTTGAAATGATAGAACCCGGATTTTTCTTTTTAAACTACGGATTGAAATGATACATATCTGTATCACTTGACCTAGGTTAGAAAACTATATACAGGCCCGTGGTTATTTTATAAAGTGTTTTGGATATTTTTAAGTATTTCAAAAAATATAAATTTGTGAAATTTGATTTAAACATATTTTGAAATATTTTGAATTAAAGAAATTATGATTTTTCTATGTGTTAAAAATGTAATAAATGAATGTTTAAAAGTGATCTTTTAAAAATATAACTTGACTTGGAAATGTGAAATTTAGTTTTAATTAAAGGTTTAAGTTAATTAAATAAAATTGGAAATTTAGTTAAATTTATGAAATGGTAATTAAACTCTGAATTTGATTTGACAGCATTTTTGAAATGTATGTAAAAGATATTACAGCATTTTTGCAAATGTTGTAATTGTTTAAATGAACTAAAAGTTAATTTGAAATAAAGGATATTATAGCACTTTGTAAGTGCTGTAGTGGTTAAACTTAACATTTAAGTTTATTTTAAATTTAATGGAAATATATTACAGCATTTATGTGCTGTCGTTTTGTTAAATGAACTATTTTAAAACTATAACTTTACGTAGCATTTTGTAAGTGCTACGGAAACTATATTTTGTTATTTTAATAAATTTTATGAAAAATAACCTTTGGAAAATGATATAATTTTTGGAAATTAAATGTTAAATTTCTAAAGAAAATGAAGTGATATTTAAATGGTTTTAAATGGAAGAATTTGAGTTTTAATGTGAGTTTAAAATGGTATTTAAATTTAATAAAATGAATGGATTTAAATGGTATTTAAATGAATTAAAATGAATGATGTTTTGAATAATATTTTGATATTTTGAAATGGATTTGAACTCAAATGATATCTTGATAATAAAATGACTTGTAACGAAGTTTTGAAAAGAAACGTGTAAAGTTCTATTAAGGAAAGAAATATGTAAAGTTTTAATTTATGAAAGAAACGTGTAAAGTTCTATTAATGAAAGAATATGTAGAGTTTTAATTTATGAAAGAGACATGTAAAGTTTTAATTTATGGAAGAATATGTAAAGTTTTTAATTTATGAAAGAAACATGGAAAGTCTTAATTAATGAAAGAAACATGTAAGTCTTAATCAGTGTAATATTGAATAAAATAATAAATGCCCTTTTTGTAATAAAACGTAAATTAAAACGTACATTTGATAATGTAAGTTTAATTAGTGTAATATTGATTAAATGATAAATGCTCTTTACTGTAATAGAAATGTAAGTTAAAAGTACATTTAATATGTAAGTTTTAATTTATGTAAATGACACATTTTAATGACTAAAATAATAAAGTTTCATTATTGTAATGATAATGTAAGTTAATATGGTACTCTTAACTTAACATTAGAATTTCAGCATTAAATTGGATATTACAGTAACAAAGTTTATTTAACTATAAGGCTATGATAAAATGACCATGTTAAAAATTTGTAAGTATATAAATACTTTGATTATATAAAATGTTAAATTGGAAAGTATTACATTCCAAAAATGCTATGATTACTTAAGGTTACATTACCAAAATGCTATGATAATTTAAAGGAAGATTTCAAGTTTAATAAATTAAAGGAAATATTCAGTGATTTTGAAATTTGGGTTTTATTGAAATGATGTATTATTGAATTGGTTTTGAAATGGAAATGATATATTTTTGAATTGGTTTTGAATAGATATGTTTTGGGTTTGAAAGTATGTATTAGTTTGAAATAAATGATATGATTTTGAAATGGTTTAAAGGATGTATTTTGATTTGAAACATAAACTATTTTTAAAAGTTATAACCACGGGTTATAATAACGATTGGTTGGCAAAGAGACCGGGATCGGATATGGACATACTCTCTGTCGATACCGAAAACCACTTTGACAACCGTGTACGCGGTGGAGATTCCAGAATGAAGTAGGATGGTGGTGACATTCTTAAGGTATGTTACGTGGACCCAACTCCCGTGAGTTGGCATAAGGTGGCTAAAACAGGAGCGATCTCGGACCAGTGAGGTAGCACCTCTTCTCGGACACATTTCTTCGATATTATACTCTTACTTGTGATTTGACTAGATGGCCATCCTCCGATTTGGGAATGTTGTTCGAGGTGGAACGGTAGTGGCTGCTATGCGTATCCATCAGTCCGTGTGCGTAATTGGTATATCTACCCTGGCATTGCCTAGTTGTGCCGTGTCACCTACCATATCGAGCTTTACTACGATTATGATTTTAAGATCCGACCGCGTTAAGGTTCTCCATCCCCTTAACGCTATTTTCCGATATGATTATACTTTACTTATTTAGACACTATTATAATAGCGAATATTACTACATAGTAGATATTTTAACGGATCCTTAGAGGATGGGCGGTCCCAAGCATCTTCTAAGTTACTTGTACCTTTATTACAGTTCACTTGAGTTGGTTTACATTATATAAGTATATATTGTCCTGACTCGAGTGTTTTGTGTTTTGCTTTACGCTCGGGTCAGCCTGAGTTATTCACAGATTTGGATTTCCACCTTCTGGAGATTTGAATCGCTGGAGATTATCTGCTAGTCTTCTTCTATCTACTTCAGTTATGTTGCTCTATTCAGCTTGTACTTGGTTATCTTATTAATACTTCTGTTGTACTCTATTTCTTCTGTTGTATCTTATGTAACTCTGATATATTTACATAGTAGCTTCATGAACTACTATTTCTTTTACTTTCGCTGCATTATTTTACTCTGTGTCTATGATCTGTGATTATATTTATTTACTGTATATTCTGAGATTTGCCAAATTTTAATTACAACGCGGTATTTTGAGCAATTCAACTCCGGCATGAGTGTCTACCTATACACTTATAATGGATGCGAATGGTTGAAAATATTGGGTCGTTACAGTTGGTATCAGAGCCAGGTTTTGAGGCAAAACTCAGCATATGGAGTAGATTTATTTACAGAATCACTTTCGTTCGAGTTTGAATCTTTTCCTCTTGATTCGAATTTCCTTTGAATTTTTGGAATGTTCCCTACGGTTCCAAAATTCATTCTTGTCCCTCACTATTCATCTTCTTTTTATTTTGGAGTATCACATAACTCCACTTCGAATGATCTTTATAGTAAATTGGCGGTCTCGCCAATATTCTAATTTTCTTGTAAAGGGGTGAAAATCCTTTACAATCAGCATCGATTAACCAGAGATTTATATTTATCCTTGGTTTAGATGCTAATATCTTTTGTTATTCCAAACTCTATCTCTTGAGATCGAAGGTAGATTTACCCCAGAAAATCCACATTTGATCTTATCCATTAAGTCACGGTTGACCCGGTTAAGGTTGTCCGCGATTTATCTAAGCTTACCCATCTCTCTACTCTGTTTAATCATCTTGTCTTTTGTTCCAATCTATCTTCCAAACATTTTGAACTGTACTTGTAAATTAATATTTTGTTTTATATTGTGTTGTTTGAGTTGTTGATGTTGATTTGGGTTTCCGATCGATTCGTCTGATCAACGCTATCGATAGGATTTCTAAAACACTTTGACAGAAAAAACTGACACAATATTATTTTAAAATTTGGTTAATGAAATAAATTTGGATATATATTTTATGGAACTTAATAAATTGATTTAAATTGATAATTTGAAATGATAATACTTGATTTATCATTTATTGTTCTACAAATGAATTTATAAATAGTTGTTTATAAATTTATTTGGGAACTGAAATGAATTTAAAATAAGAAATTTAAAGAATTTAATTTCCGATGGATTTCAAACTTTGTGTTTAAAATTTTTAAAAGGATGTTATTTAAAGTATTTTTGAATAAAAATTTGTCTCTAAAAGATTTTAAAGTTTAAAAATTTAGTGCTCTTCTCTTTGTCGCTGGAAAATAATTTCGGTGATGACTGCATCATCATCGACATTCATTTTCGAGTTTTGAACTGAAGAGACCGTTCTGTAGTCTTACTACAGCTTTGTTTTGAAAGATTTAATTTATTTGAATTTCTAAATATGATTTGATTTATAATATATATAGATAAATGATTTAAATTGATTTGACATATTATGTACATATATTTATTTATCTCTAAATGGTTTGAAGGAAATTGGAAATTTAATTCTTACATTTTTTTTCTTAAAGAATAATTTCAATTATAAAAAGAAAAATCAAAATTTTGGACAAATGATTCAAACTTGAGATAATTGAATTGGATAGTTTTATTTGTATATTACAATTGCATTCAAATATAACTTACCTTAAATTTTTTTAGAAGTTAACAATGTAATTGGATAATATACAATATAAAAAGGATTTTATACACTTAAATTTTAGTTATAAAAGATTAACAGAGGTAAATAGTGAAAAAGGAATTTAAAGAGATTTTATTTAAATAACTTAATAATCAAATTGATTTAATATGGAACCTTAAGTCTAACCTAGGAATTTTAATAATGGTTATTTCCTGAAATGAATATGTTGTATAATAAATAATGTATCTTTGAATAGATAAAATAAATTACATTGGAATTAGACATTTTGTAATAAAGCTTATTTAACTTGAATTCATAGTTTAATTGATGTCTAAATGAATAAATGTGTAAAGAAATTTGATTGTTATATTTGCTATATAAATATTTTATTTATGAAATAGATATGTCTTGAAAAATGAATAATTATGATTCAAATAGTTAAAATGTATTTTTACATCACTAAAAATTGATAATTGAGAATTTGGTTTTCAAATGGAATTTTAAGTGTAACTTATTAAAGGAATACCTATTTATGAAATGGGTATTTTAAATAAAGTGATAGGTTATGTGTTAAATTAAGAGCTAAGTAAAATAATGAACTTTTGACTTAATAAATGTAGTATAGTTTATTTGGATATTCCATTCATAAAAGTTTGTTTTAATAAGTCATAAGTTAAATGATATCCAAATGAATATTTCTGGAATTAAACTGATTTGAAGTACTAATATACCTACTGTAGCATTTTATAAGTGATGCTGTTTTGAAAATACAGTGTTTTGGAAATTTTTAAAATTGAATGAACTTAGAAATGTTACAACTTTAAAGTGAATATTGTTTGATCTTGGATTAAAATGGTTTAAATGAAGATTATTTTTAAAAGGTGTTATGATTTTCTAAGTATTATGTTCTTTTTAAGAATAACATTTCCAAAGTGTTATGATTTTTAGTAGTATGATTTCCAAATGATAAACATCCCTAAATTGTTATGATTTCAAAGCATTATTGTTTCAAATTTATTATCTTATTTTTTTTTTTTCAAACTATCTTTTGGTTGTCCTTATTTCTCTTATCTTGTTACAGAATGGGAAGGCTGTTGCTTATACCAGTCTGTTTAGAAATCTTTTTATAATCTTTGAAATCTTTGTTACTCATCTGGATCTGAACACTGTTTTCCATTCATAGACCGTCGGTCAAGTGTAAAGGGAGATTCAGACTCTAGAGGATCTTTTTGTGCTTATATTCTTGATTTGATCACCTCCATCTTGTTAAACTTACCTATAACAATAGTTATCAGGTGTAATTCCAATCTTCTTATCATCTTGTCTTAATTCTATTTCATTCTATCTTTTCTGTGCTTTCCCGTACCTCGTTCCTTTTCGGAGACGAAAAGTTTTGAGTGGGGGAGAGTGTAACAACCCTGTATTTTACAATTATTTTTAAATTGATTTCCAGATTTAAAAGCTTTATTTATAAAAAAGAATAAATTTTGTTATTTTAAGTATAAACTTTGATTTTGATGTGGATTTGAATTCCAAATATGACTAAATTTAATATTTCTAGAAAATGTGAATTTTGGTCAAATAGTCAAACTTTGACTTTTAAATTTAAAATTTAAATAGTTTGAAATTATAATTTTTATCTTTTATTATGACAATAGATTTAATAACATGAATACTGCTTTTCGTTTCGTTGAAAACGGAGTTAAAATGTAAAAGATATGTACATTTCAATTTTGAGTATAAATTGTTTATTTTGCAATTTTGTTATTTTAAATTTTATAAATTTTATTTTATTTGTCATATTTTGTTCTAATATGTGTTGATATTTTATTTTATGCATATCTTGACTTTTAAATATTTTTAAAACGATGATAGAATTTTTCCAAAATTTACTGTATTTATTTCTTATTTTTAAAGGCTGTTTCTATTTTTCTGCTATTTTCTTCATCTAAACTATATTTAAATTAAAATTTATTTATTTATTTTTGTGAATTCATTTTATTTTGTGTTCTTATCTTTATTTATAAATATTTTTAAGTACATAAAAAGTTTCCATAGTTCATTGCATTTATTTACCATATTTTCAAGACTAGTTGCAAATTTTGCTGTTTTATTTAATTAAATTATATATATTTAATATTTAGTTATTTATTTTTTTGTTATTTACTAAATTTTCGTATTTTTATCTGATTTTATATTTATATTTCAGTTATATAAAATTTAAATAAAATAAATGGAAATTTGAAAGGACTTAAGTTGTAAATTGTGTGACTTTTCATTAACCAAACCCTTCATTTTTCCATAACGGCTCATTTATTCTTTTGTAACCGTGTATGCCTTATTGTTTCACGTGAAAGACTTCCCTTTCATTCACAATTCACGGCCAAAAACATTTCTGAAGTTGTTTGGGTAATGGCTTCATCTTCTCTACCTTTCTCTTCTTCATTTCCTATTAATTTTTCTATTGTTTTGCTTGATTCTTCCATAGCTTTGCTCGGCTAAACCCTCCACCATCTCCACCATAGCCTCGACCACCATCCCCTACCACTCTTCCTTGGCATCATATCCAGCCATCATTTCAGATCCATCCATGGTCGTGACCTCTCCTTGAAACTAGCACCACAAAACAATGTCAAAAACTCCAAAACAATGCACTAGTCACCACTATTACTTCACCACCTTCATCCACCACCTTGGCCACCACCATAGCCACCACCACCACATTGTTTTGACCACTTACCATCACCCCTTACCTCTGTCCAGATCTGGAGCAAGCATGGCCAAGCCCAAACAATGACTAGACCGAGCCTAGTGTGCACCAAAACCACTCCTTTTGGCCTTGACTCTTTGTCTTCTTCATGTGTAACTCCTACCATCATCATTCCATTATTTTGCCTTCTTTTTGCTGACCATTGGATGACTATTTCAGGTCTAGACCTGATCATAGCTGAGCCAAATGATGTCATGGCCAAGCACTTGAATGGTTGAGGCAAGGTCAAGTCATCTATTTCTTTGTTGCTCCTTATTTAAAATTGTTTCAATATTGTTTGTGTTGAATATTTATGTATACATTGTCTTGTTTTGTTTATATGTATACAAGGCAATTATATTTGGCTCTCCACTCTCAAATCATATTCATGTTGTCGTGCCTTCAAAAATTCTGTGTTATGTGTTTGGTCGTCATCTCCAGCTTAAACAAGTGAGTTATTCTCACCAGACAATATGTACCTATATAACTAGTAAATTGACACCCTGCGAATCTGTAGAAATATATTACCATGTTATATATGCTTATATTATTATCATATGATGTTCACACCTGTTATTACACCTGTTATATCATATGTTATTGTTATTTAATGTTATTCCGTTATTTATATCAGTTATCACCATTGCAAGTTCCCTGTAGACTAGAATCACTATGGGTTGAAATGATACATACCCGAACGGACTTTAGAATAAGGAAAAATCGTTATGGGCTGAAATGATAGGCCTGAATGGTTTTTATTTAATTTATTTTAACTTGGGATTGCGGGTTTGAAATGATAGAACCCGGATTTTTCTTTTTAAACTGCGGATTGAAATGATACATATCTGTATCACTTGACCTAGGTTAGAAAACTATATACAGGCCCGTGGTTATTTTATAAAGTGTTTTGGATATTTTTAAGTATTTCAAAAAATATAAATTTGTGAAATTTGATTTAAACATATTTTGAAATATTTTGAATTAAAGAAATTATGATTTTTCTATGTGTTAAAAATGTAATAAATGAATGTTTAAAAGTGATCTTTTAAAAATATAACTTGACTTGGAAATGTGAAATTTAGTTTTAATTAAAGGTTTAAGTTAATTAAATAAAATTGGAAATTTAGTTAAATTTATGAAATGGTAATTAAACTCTGAATTTGATTTGACAGCATTTTTGAAATGTATGTAAAAGATATTACAGCATTTTTGCAAATGTTGTAATTGTTTAAATGAACTAAAAGTTAATTTGAAATAAAGGATATTATAGCACTTTGTAAGTGCTGTAGTGGTTAAACTTAACATTTAAGTTTATTTTAAATTTAATGGAAATATATTACAGCATTTATGTGCTGTCGTTTTGTTAAATGAACTATTTTAAAACTATAACTTTACGTAGCATTTTGTAAGTGCTACGGAAACTATATTTTGTTATTTTAATAAATTTTATGAAAAATAACCTTTGGAAAATGATATAATTTTTGGAAATTAAATGTTAAATTTCTAAAGAAAATGAAGTGATATTTAAATGGTTTTAAATGGAAGAATTTGAGTTTTAATGTGAGTTTAAAATGGTATTTAAATTTAATAAAATGAATGGATTTAAATGGTATTTAAATGAATTAAAATGAATGATGTTTTGAATAATATTTTGATATTTTGAAATGGATTTGAACTCAAATGATATCTTGATAATAAAATGACTTGTAACGAAGTTTTGAAAAGAAACGTGTAAAGTTCTATTAAGGAAAGAAATATGTAAAGTTTTAATTTATGAAAGAAACGTGTAAAGTTCTATTAATGAAAGAATATGTAGAGTTTTAATTTATGAAAGAGACATGTAAAGTTTTAATTTATGGAAGAATATGTAAAGTTTTTAATTTATGAAAGAAACATGGAAAGTCTTAATTAATGAAAGAAACATGTAAGTCTTAATCAGTGTAATATTGAATAAAATAATAAATGCCCTTTTTGTAATAAAACGTAAATTAAAACGTACATTTGATAATGTAAGTTTAATTAGTGTAATATTGATTAAATGATAAATGCTCTTTACTGTAATAGAAATGTAAGTTAAAAGTACATTTAATATGTAAGTTTTAATTTATGTAAATGACACATTTTAATGACTAAAATAATAAAGTTTCATTATTGTAATGATAATGTAAGTTAATAAGGTACTCTTAACTTAACATTAGAATTTCAGCATTAAATTGGATATTACAGTAACAAAGTTTATTTAACTATAAGGCTATGATAAAATGACCATGTTAAAAATTTGTAAGTATATAAATACTTTGATTATATAAAATGTTAAATTGGAAAGTATTACATTCCAAAAATGCTATGATTACTTAAGGTTACATTACCAAAATGCTATGATAATTTAAAGGAAGATTTCAAGTTTAATAAATTAAAGGAAATATTCAGTGATTTTGAAATTTGGGTTTTATTGAAATGATGTATTATTGAATTGGTTTTGAAATGGAAATGATATATTTTTGAATTGGTTTTGAATAGATATGTTTTGGGTTTGAAAGTATGTATTAGTTTGAAATAAATGATATGATTTTGAAATGGTTTAAAGGATGTATTTTGATTTGAAACATAAACTATTTTTAAAAGTTATAACCACGGGTTATAATAACGATTGGTTGGCAAAGAGACCGGGATCGGATATGGACATACTCTCTGTCGATACCGAAAACCACTTTGACAACCGTGTACGCGGTGGAGATTCCAGAATGAAGTAGGATGGTGGCAACGTTCTTAAGGTATGTTACGTGGACCCAACTCCCGTGAGTTGGCATAAGGTGGCTAAAACAGGAGCGATCTCGGACCAGTGAGGTAGCACCTCTTCTCGGACACATTTCTTCGATATTATACTCTTACTTGTGATTTGACTAGATGGCCATCCTCCGATTTGGGAATGTTGTTCGAGGTGGAACGGTAGTGGCTGCTATGCGTATCCATCAGTCTGTGTGCGTAATTGGTATATCTACCCTGGCATTGCCTAGTTGTGCCGTGTCACCTACCATATCGAGCTTTACTACGATTATGATTTTAAGATCCGACCGCGTTAAGGTTCTCCATCCCCTTAACGCTATTTTCCGATATGATTATACTTTACTTATTTAGACACTATTATAATAGCGAATATTACTACATAGTAGATATTTTAACGGATCCTTAGAGGATGGGCGGTCCCAAGCATCTTCTAAGTTACTTGTACCTTTATTACAGTTCACTTGAGTTGGTTTACATTATATAAGTATATATTGTCCTGACTCGAGTGTTTTGTGTTTTGCTTTACGCTCGGGTCAGCCTGAGTTATTCACAGATTTGGATTTCCACCTTCTGGAGATTTGAATCGCTGGAGATTATCTGCTAGTCTTCTTCTATCTACTTCAGTTATGTTGCTCTATTCAGCTTGTACTTGGTTATCTTATTGATACTTCTGTTGTACTCTATTTCTTCTGTTGTATCTTATGTAACTCTGATATATTTACATAGTAGCTTCATGAACTACTATTTCTTTTACTTTCGCTGCATTATTTTACTCTGTGTCTATGATCTGTGATTATATTTATTTACTGTATATTCTGAGATTTGCCAAATTTTAATTACAACGCGGTATTTTGAGCAATTCAACTCCGGCATGAGTGTCTACCTATACACTTATAATGGATGCGAATGGTTGAAAATATTGGGTCGTTACAGAATAGCAACGTATATCGGTACCGATTATCGACTTTTGATCTGATGATCGTACCACTGATATCTGTATACCGTTTTGATCGTCTCGTCGTGCTGATCTCTACGGTATATTTATTTCTGTATTTTGAGGTTCGGTACGCGATGGAAATAATAAACTGTTCGTCGTGTCGGTACCCTAAATTGCGACTTTTAACTTCCCTGTCCTTTTCAAATTTGAAATGTACAATGGGACCGCAATAATAATTTTCTTTAATCTTTCGGCTAAATTGTAGCCTTCGTTTCTTTAATTTTTCGGAATTTAAGGGTGAACATTTCTATTCCTAACGGTCCATTTATTAATATTGGTTCGTATACGTTATTTCCTATAGCTTCTGCTTATTCTATTTATCCTTACTAAGGCTTATTATCTTCTCTGTCACTTTATTTCCCCATGGCTGAGAAATATATTTGCTCAGCGCCTCTTCTATCTCCTCCCCTCTCACTCTCCCCACATCATCATTTTGTTTAACCCATGTAGCAGCAAAAAGCCTCACCCACATCCCTAACCCGACACACATCCGACACAACCGTCAGCTCCGCCTCTCCCTCCCGCTCTTGGAAACCGACCCCACTTCCCTTCCCCTAGCAGCTCCACAGCCTACCCGCGTGTTTTCCTCTCAGGCCGAAATCCCCGCTCACCTTCCCCGCATCTGCCTGAGCTCATCTCCACCGAGCAACTAGCTAGCCGTCCCTGTCCCTTGCAGCCGACCAAACTGTGTTTTCCTCGTAAGTTTTATCTTTCGTCATTTATATATATTTGTAAAAATATATCTGTACAAGACATTTGCTGTTATATATATATATATGCACATAGTATAGAGATTTGTATAATCTGCTTTTAGGAATTTTGGTTATGTTAATCCTATGTAACTTGTTGTTTACATGTATATTGTCTATATAACATTTCAACATATGTTCGTATTCTGTTTGCAAGCTATATATTATACATACTAGTTGTTTAAGTTGGATAAGTTATATTAGTTCACGTCTTGGATCAATAAAAGTATATATAGTTTATATAGAAGTCATGACCTGTTTTACAGTATATAAATATGTGTCTATATAAGAAATCTATTGGATTAGAAAAAAATAAAAGAGAGTATATATTAATATGTATATAAGTAGTGTTTGTACAGTTTTGATAAATTGGTATACAATGTTTGTCCATGTTAGTGTATATAAGCTTGTTTGCATATTGTTCATATTCATAGTTTTATGGAAGCATTATGTTTTGAAATTTATTATTATATATATATATATATAAATTTTATACATGTTGTATTTTTATAAGTCTTATATACATTAGTTATATATTAGTGTATACATAATTGATTCCAAAGTATTTATGTATGTAAGTTTTTAAATGTGGATTTATACACATTAGTATTTTTATATGAGTAATGTTATGGCTGGGTATGTATATAGAAGTAACAGTTCCAACATATATTGTTTATATATATATTTGACTGTAAAATATTTGAGTTTTAGTTTAAAACAATGGATTTTGAAATGCATGTATATATTTAATTTAATATAAGCTTTAATTTAGAATCTAACTTTATATATATAGTTATATATAGTTATAATTTGATATAGGTTCATTATACCAATTATCTCCATCGATCCAGTTCTAATTTGTTTCATCGACTTTTATCTATCAGCTTGATCATCGAATCGTCTCAATTTTGCTTTGCTTTGGAATTCGTAGCTTGTGCTGTTGTCAAACCCCTCTAACCTTGAAAGGTCAGCAATCACTCATGATTAACGTTCTTGTATTTATTAAATTTGATTTCAATTGAAACGATAATTGAAATATGCTGCTGTAGTTAGTTAAATTGTTATATATGCTATTATCTGTAAATGATCACCTGTGGGATATGACACCATATCTTGTTGTTTATATTATATTGTTGTTTATGATATATGCCTGTTATCATTATTATCGTATCTGTGATCACTCTGCAAGTTCCCTGTTAGTATAGAATTCACAATGGGTTGAAATGATACACACCCGAACTAACTTTAGAATAGGAGAAAATCATTATGGGTTGAAATGATAGACCCAAGCGATTTTCATTGAAATGAATTTGGGATTGCGGGTCGAAATGATATCTACCCGTATATATTTAAATTACGGATTGAAATGATAAATATCCATATCACTTGACCATAGGATAGCAAACTTCATGCCAACACCGTTGGTCAATATATATAAATATTTAAAAATGATTTCTATGATCTTGAAAGGGAATACATATATGGTTTTATTTAATATTGGAAAGATTTTATGTAGAAATAAGTTTTAATATACAGTAGATTTAATAATAAACTTTAATTTAATAAAGTTTGATTTAATTAATATAATATGGCTAGGTATTATATTATAAAATAGATTTTTAAGGATTTGTACGAGTCAAGGAAGATAAAGTTAAATTAATTGAAATTGTATGTAATTAAGAATTCTACTTAATTAGGGTGATTTGAACTATTGAATTTGAAATTTAAGATTTAATTTTATAACCTGACTTTTGATTTAAAGTGATTAAATGGATATTTCGAGTTTAAATAAATCGGAGGGAATACTTAGTTTAAATGTAATTTAAGGTTATTTAAATAATACTAAATTTATTAAATGAATATTTCGAGGCTAAATAATAATGTAGTTAAGTCAAGATCTATATGAAACTGTTAAATTGAACTTTGAAATGTTGAATATTAAAGCTTTGAAATATATTGGAATTTAAATGGTTTATTTTGTGATTCAGATCTGTATTTGAAACCAATATAATTTGAATTTGTTATTTAGAAACTGAATTGAATTAAAATGGATAAATCTGGATTGAATTAAATTTTAAGTTGAAACTCGAGTTGATTTGAATCAATTTGTGAAATTGAGGAAATATATATATCTAATGAAATGATATTTTGGTTTTGAAGTATAGATTATTTTGAAATGGCCACGGTGTTATAATGACGTTTCGTTCCATGGATCCTTAGAGGATGGTTATCCCAAATATCCTCTGAGTTACATGTATTTCAGTTGATGTTTCAATTGAGTTGTATTTATTTATATAACAATGTTAATCCTGACTCGAGTGTTTTGTGTTTTGCTTTACGCTCGGGACAGACCGAGAAATTCAGCATTTGGGACTCACCTTTAGAGTTGGAGCTTCGCTTGGAGATCCAACTATCAATTCAGCCTTCAGCTTTCCGGTTGATTTGTTCAAAGAGGTCATCTGTTTGTACTGGAGACTTCACTGTATTTGAGATATTCTATTGTACTTTTAGTCTAACTCTGATGTTTTTATTGTAGCTTCATGAACTACTATTTATCTATTCCGCTGCATTTATATTATTTACTCTGTGTCTGTGATTCTGTGATTGATTTATTTACTGTGTATGATGAGTTTGCCAAATTTAAATTAACAATCTGATATTTTGAGCAATTCAAGTCCGGCATGTGCGGATGCGTATGTTTGAAAATAGCGGGTCGTTACAACTATAATGGTTTATAAAACCATAACTCATGAATAGGAGAAATCCCAAAACTCAAAACTTGCCGTAATGGCAATCACAAATATATTCTCATAATAGAGAAGTCTCAAAACACCAAAATACGCCAAAAATGGCAATCTCATATATCTCCAAAAGGAGAGTATAAATCTCAAATAAACGCCATGGAATGGCAAATCTCAAATCTCAAATCTCAAAATAAATGCCAAGTGTTGGAAAATCCAAATCTCAAATATAGAACTCGATAAGGAGTTCAAGTTTCCAAAGATGTAATCGTCATATATAATGTCTCGAATGGCTCAAATGACCAAATACGTAAAAAGGCGATACACTTGGAAAATCACAAATAATCAATGAAATCATCTTAAAGATGTAGCATGTGCTTATGGCCGAAGCCCGCCAAGTACTGTTCTCTCAAAATAAGGCGCCATGTTGCAATGACAAACATCCCGAAGGACAAATACGTCGCAATGACAAACATCCTGAAGGACAACATCCCAAGGGACAAATACGTCGCACTGACAAACATCCCGAAGGACAAATGACCCGAAGGTCCAGTACTGGCAAATACGTCTCTTAGACAAATGTGTCACAAACTCTCAGATAGGAAACTGAAAAGTGTTAACGTGCGTTCCATACCACATGTTCGCACTTAACGGTTTTCTAACCACTAGCCGATGCCACACCAGAAAGGAGTAAAAATATTTACCTCATCTCATCGGCAAATATGACACGAAGGTCAAAACGATCAAAGAGACAAGTCAGGAATTAACCGATAAGATAAACACACGTGTTTTACCAAACCGTTTAATTCTCTTTCTTATTCGCTCGAATAGTGCAAAAACGCGTAATTTATATACAAAATAATTTATTTTAGAAAACAAGCTTTTAAAACCATTTTTCGAAATCGATTTTGAAAACAATCTTTGTAAATTCCCTTATTATAGAGAATATATAAATTTTATAGCTTGAAAATAATTTAAAAATATTATATAATAATTATTTCAAAAGCCAAGTTATTTTAAAAATTATTTCAAAATCGTTTGGGAAAATCCATGATTGAAATCAAAGAAAAACACTCAAAACCGACATTCAAATTCAATTCAAATTCGATTCAAATTTGAATTTCAAATTCACCAAATCTTAGCTAGCCTATTGATTGGCATCATAGCCTTCAAATACAATTAGAAATATCACAAAATCGAGCAAAAGAAGTAAGCAAAACTGGCTGGAACAAGAGGCAGAA
The DNA here is from genome assembly GCA_030737815.1 of Allium fistulosum. NCBI lineage: Eukaryota > Viridiplantae > Streptophyta > Magnoliopsida > Asparagales > Amaryllidaceae > Allium > Allium fistulosum. The sequence continues at coordinate 1,033,010,051 of CM060901.1, forward strand.
CAACCCAGTAACAAGGCACAAAACAAGGCACCATAGGTCGACCTTTATGCACCATAGGTCGACCGTACGGTCGACCTAGGCCACGGAATTGTGTAGGTCGATTTTCTTAGCTCCAATCTGATTTTCCAGAGCAATTTCCACATAGCAAATGAATGTTTCAGGTGATGAAATTTTGCACACTAAAACTACAACATATGGCCTACTATCAGAAGAAAATCCGGCAGCATTTCGTGTCCGAAATTGAAAGAAACTGACATGCAAAGAACAATCAAACACCATTTTCACGGAAACAAAGAGACTACAGGAAATCGCTAAACAGAGGCAAATTTTGTATAGATTTTGGCATTTCGAAGCTTTTGCTTTAGCTAGCAATTGTGAGCAGTTAACTCACCTTGCAAATGAAGAGTAAAATCCAGATTTGTGCTGAAAGGTGGAAGCTTTAAGCTAGAATTGCCTTTAAGAACCTGTAGAAATATAAAACAGAAGCATGCAAACAGAGAAGAACTGTTACAGACAAACCTATTCACAAAGAAAGAATTTTGATGAAATAATTAGGTTTATGGAGTGGATTACCTATTGTATTCTCTTTAGATTTGATTAAAACAACAAATTATTGAAGAAAATTAGAGATTTCAAGCCTTAGATTGAAAGTGGTGAAGTTTTTTTTTCTTTCTATTTTTGGTTTTCTATTTATTGGAGAAGAAGAAAATAAAGTGTACATACAGTAAGAAAACTCTTTTCTCATCTTCTGGTTTAAGCTAATTAATGGGCTTTGGACCCAAACAAAAGAAAATAATATTTTGATTATTAAAAAACCTTAGCATGCTTTGTGAGGATGTTGAGATTGTTTTGTGTGGTTTTTCTTTCCGTGCGAATCTGCACGTTATTTCTTTTCTGGGTAGTGAATTTTCCTGCCCCTTTATCTTGTGTTCTACCTCTTATTCCAGTCTATTTTTTCTTGCTTCTCTTACTTAATTTTGTGAATAGGTTTGTCTGTAACAGTTCTTCTCTGTTTGCATGCTTCTGTTTTATATTTCTACAGGTTCTTGAAGGCAATTCTAGCCCAAAGCTTCCACCTTTTAGCACAAATCTGGATTTTTACTCTTCATTTGTAAGGTGAGTCGCTGCTCACAAAATTCTAGCTGAAGCTAAAGCTTCAAATTGCTAAAAGCTGTGAAAATTTAGCTCTGATACCAAGCTGTGACGCCCCACCCCGAGACCCACGTTAACAAAGAGTATTTCTAGATAATACTGTCTGCTAATGCGGAGAATAGGGCTGGTTAGGAGCGACCATCTATAGCTTTGTCTTAAACATCTACTGAATACGTCGAATAATGCTCTAATTTTTTTCATCTCAAGTGGATCGACATATTCAATAAATGCTTAACACAAAACTATAGGTGGATAATGGATCTATCGGAACAAAATACAACAACCAAATGCACATCACATCATAGAACATCAGATAAACATATAAATATATATACATACATATATACAGATACATCCCCAGTACGATACAAAATGATACATCATAAGTGGTTCAAAGACCACAACATATACAACGAGTCAAAAATATACATCAGAGTCAAACAAAAAGACTACAACAACAAAAAGGTGATAACAAATATCCAAGCGGAAGCATCAAAGCGAAGCTAAGTCCAAAAGAAGGTATCTAACCTAAAACAACTCGGTCTGACTTGAGTATAAAATACACGGGTCAGTCTAGCTAAAACAATCAGTTTAATAAGGATAAAAGATAATATGAAGCATAAGGAGAAGGGTGATAATTCTTCTCAAATGAGGAGAAATAATTCTAAGTACATGTGGTTACTTTAAGTGATGAAGTGGTATCACTAAACAATTATATAATCTCAAAAGAGATAAACTCCATAACAAAAGCACTAAGCATAGCATGCCTCATATCATCAGCATATCCCAAAACAACAATAATGGTTTAGAGAAACCATAACTCCTAAATACGAGGAATCTCAAAACCCGCCATAATGGCAATCTCAAATGAATTCCCAAAAGAGAAATGTCAATCTCAAAAATATGCCATAAAGGCAATTACATATATCTCCAAAATAGGAGAATATAAATCCCAAATAAACGCCAAGAATGGCAAATCTCAAATAAACGCCAAGTGTTGGCAACTCAAATCCCAAATATAGAACTTAAAGGAGTTCAAATTTCCAAAGATGTAATCGCCATATATATGATATCTTAAATGGCTCAAATGGCCAATAATGTAAAAAGGATATACACTTGGAAAATCACAAATAATCAATGAAATCATCTCAAAGATATAACACCTGCTTATGGCCGAAGCCTGCCAAGTACTGTTCTCTCAAAATAAGGCGCCACGTCGCAATGACAAACGTCCCGAAGGACAATATCCCGAAGGACAAATACGTCGCAATGACAAACATCCCGAAGGACAAATGACCCGAAGGTCCGGTATTGGCAAATACGTCGCAATGACAAATGCGTCACAAACTCTCAGATAGGAACCCGAAAAATGTTAACGTGCGTCCCATACCACACGTTTGCACTAAATGGTTTACTAACCGCTAGTAAATGCCATACTAGAAAGCAAAAATGTTTGCCTCATCTCATCGGCAAACACGACCCGAAGGTCAAAACGATCAAACAGACAAGTCAGGAATTAACCGATAAGATAAACGCACGTGTTCCATACTACGTGTTTTATCAAACCATTTAATTCTCCTTCTCATTCGCTAGAATAGTGCAAAAATGTGTATTTTATATACAAAATAATTTATTTGAGAAAACAAGCTTTTAAAACCATTTTTCGAAATCGATTTTGAAAACACTCTTTGAAAATTCCCTTATTATAGAGAATATATAGATTTTATAGCTTGAAAATAATTTAAAAATATTATATAATAATTTTTGCTTCAGCTAGAAATTGTGAGTTTATCACTCACCTTGCAATTGTTGAAGATTAAACTCAAATTTGCTGTTGAAAGGTGAGATGTAACGACCCAAAATTTCCATCATTTGAAATTCATATATTTAATTAATTTTAAATATTAACAAGTAAGAATTTCAAATATTAAATTATATTGAGGTTATAACGATGTTATAGAACTTTTAAAATTGAATTAAAAGTTAAATTGTGAAAATTGAATATTTTAATATTTAATTGACGACTAAAAATGACCATTTTTCAAATAGTCTCGGATTTTGATAAAAATAGTTTCATCGGATCCGTAATGTGAAATTATTGTATGGTTTCAAATTTCGTGTCAATCGGATGTACGGTTTGACCGAGGCAAGCCAAAACGCATCGAAATCGGTTTAAATCGATTTGATTTAAAATTGATCGTTTAATTCCATAACTCGCACAGACGACCGAATTGGCTCCTGAAACCTATTCCATTGTGTCCGGAACGCGGGTTAAACCCTAGAAACGCCAGTCACCGCGCGAGATTTGGAGTTCGAAAATTCTGGATGAATAGTAGTTTGTGAATTTTTCTATATGAGGACCTAGTTATTTCCATTTGCAAAGAAATTCAACCCTAACCCTAATTTCAGCTCAGCCGCTACTATCTATATTCAATGGCCGAAATTTCAATTCTTTCTCCCCTTAATTTCTTCAAATCCATTGACAATTATCAAATGTTTTCAACTACAAAGTTGAAGATCTAAACGAGACCTTCACATCCATACGGTGGAGTGGCACGTAACTCTTCGGAGGGGCCAGAATTTGGCCGTGAAGTACCCACGAATGGGCACGATTTTCACAATGATGAGGGAGCCGAGCTTCGAGCCTTTCAGGCCGTAAGTTGAGCACGCGATGAACTTTCGAATGGCATTACTTGATCGAGCTAAACATGGTGGAATGAGTCGCGAGTACTAGGGTTTAACGGCGGCTTTTGGGTTTGGGTCATGTGTTAACTGGAAGGGGAAGAAGAGGGAGAACAAGGCCTTGATCTGCTTGAAAGGAATCAACGGCCAGATGTGAGGGTTTGAAAATTTTAAAGAAAATTTAATTGTAAATTGAATTATATTAATTCGTGTAATTTTAAAATATCATATCTTGTTCATACGAGGTCGAAAAATTACAAAACAAGTTGCGTTGGCTTCGTTTTGACGAGCACTACGCAATGGAGCTGGATTGGAATTTATTTGAGCTAGTGAAAATTTTGAGTAAAATTAAATGGTCGTTAAATTTTATTCGAAATAAAACGCTGCAACCGTTTTAAAAGCAAAGGTGAGAACTCCTCACTCAATCGAATGTTTTGTTTCGATTTAAATTTTAAATAGTTAGATTTAAAATTGTTGATAGTGTTGATTGTGATGTTTGGATGTTAAATTTCTATTTATTGTGTTAAATAGACCCTATACGCCGTATATTAAGTGGATGATATTTATTAAAAACATATACCGCGATAATTCCATATTGAAATGGAATTGGTATTATATATGTATTTGGAGTTGATTTCCCGCATTGTATAGCGGATGAGACCCTATTGCGCCGCATAATAGCGGATAATATTTATAAATCCCATATACCGCGATAATTTCACATTGAAGTGAAATTGGTATTGTGCTAACATCTATGGATGCAGGGAAACAGGTTGGAGGGATCCAACTGGATTCCTTAAACATTTGAATTTGTTTCAATATTGTGTGTTGATTTATTTATAATCGCCGTGTGATTATTTATTTATAATCCGTGAAGGATTATATCTGTGATTGAATTTGTTGAAGGCTATAATTTAGCCGAATGTATTTTTGGTATCGTTGGATACCAGAAATGAATGAAATTGGATTTTTGAAATCAAAGTACGAAATTTTAAATAAATTCTTTTAAAAGAATTGGTTGAATTTAAAAGAAAGGATTTTAAAGTATAAAGTTGATTTTTGAAATCTTATCGAATTATTTCTAAAATATGGGAAAAGGTTTTTATAAGTAGATTTTGAATAGTATTATTTGAAAGTTGAAGAATTTATTTAAAATGGAATTTTAAATGGTTTGGAAGAGATAAATGAATTTATTTTAAAAGTGATTAATTTCTAGAAATCAAATTTATAATTGATTTGGTATTTGAAAATAAATCTTTGGGAAATCAATATGAAAATTTATTTGATGATTGAATGAGGAAATTGATTTGTGTTGAAATGAATTTTTAAATCAATTTGTAATTGATTTGATGTGAAGTAAAATTTGAAATTAATTTGTAATTGATTCGATGTTTGAAATAAATGTTTGGAAAATCAATTTGGGTTTTGAAACAAATTTGGAAATCAATTTGAAAGTTGATTTGGAGTTAAAAATGGATATTTGGAAAATTAATTTCACAATGGAATTTGCAAAGGAAAGGGGAAATTTGTTTTAAAAATAAACATTGATTTATTTTTGAAGTGTGGAAATAAATTTACAGATTTGGGATGTAAATTTGAAATAAATCAATAAGGATTTATTTAATTATGATTTGAAATTGGTTTTCAAAGTGATGAAGTGTGGAAATAAATTTACAGATTTGGGATGTAAATTTGAAATAAATCGATAAGGATTTATATAATTGGTTTAAATGAATGTGATTTGAAATTGTTTTCAAATGGTTGAAGTGTTAAACCGTATATCGCGAAGATATTTGAAATTTAATAATTTGGGAAAAATTATTTATATTGATTGATGGTTGTGAAGGTTGTTGCTAGTTAAATAACCGACTATCAATATTTGCCTTTGAAATGACACTTGATTTGTTTTTAAAACAAACGCTCACTATTCGGGTTAGCTGGGAAAAGACCTTTGTGTCATATAACCCATTCCGAATTAGTGATACGACGATATGGATCGTATTGAAGACCGGTGTTGAAGACCAGATATTTTTGAAACTGAAAGGACAACCTTTCGAATGTCTCTGCACCGAGTTGCTCCGGTATGGAGATTTATATCACTCTTTTTGTGATAGGAAGTCCGGACGTGATTAGAAATTATCCGGATTGCAAGGGCTTCTTTGGAAGTGCCTTCGGTTCCGTTCGATCCTGGAACGGACTTGTATGGATGTGTGTCTGACGTTACACTTTGAGATGTAAAGCTGGTTTCTATCAAATACATTTTGTTGGTGGCGGAGAATTTATTCTCTTAGCTTAACACCCTTCTCTGAGACGTATGAGCTCAGAGGTTATGTAGTTGATGGTTACTAGTGATACATTCCCAATTTGGTAATGTGGCATACAAAGTGCTATTGATCAATTGTTGATCAAAGCGTTGCTTTGTGAAAAAGCGTGGCTTTGTGAAAAAGCGTGGCTTTGTGAAAAAGCATGGCTTTGTGAAAAAACGTAGCTTTGTGAAAAAACGTAGCTTTGTGGACGAGACTTCGTCGAGCCTCACAACCCGGTAATGGTCGAAACATGAATGTTGCGACAAAGGTTTTTAGGGGTAGCGCCCCTAGGGTATGTCATTTCCTTCTGGATAAAAGGTGATATCATGGTATGGAGCCCAGATATACCTATGTTGATTATACTTTGTGGTTGTTGCTTTGTGATTGAGGATCCTCGAATAAAGGTCGGTGACGACCGGCGAATGACATAGCTCGTGTGTTAGTTACCTAGTTACAGCTTGGTTAAAGCGTGAGGTAGCGTCGGCCTTGTGTTTGCAGAGATCCGGTTAGGATCCGGGGCATCTTTCCAGATGCATTTTCTATTTCGGTGTAAGGAAGTTCCTTAGCCTGACCATTTGTTGGAAATCCAAAGAAACAATACGAACCTTATACGGTTTTAGTTGTATTACCTGCTATGGAATGTGGCGGTAACCTGCTACTGAACGTAGTAGCTATAGTAGGCATACAATAATGGTTGTATGCTGGCTAAGATTAATATTATATTTTCGAATTTGTTTTTGACACTATGCACTAATGATAATAATATCGAATGATTTTGCGTAGTAAGCATTTTTGACTATCATAAGAAGAAATCTCCTCCAATTCTGCGTTTGCATTGTGTGTGTGGCGGGAGGTCTTATGGTAGTTTCATTTTCCAAAAGCATTGCGAAATTGTGTTATTTTCTTTGTGAAGATAAACTGTTTTAGTTCTCACACCAGTCACCATGACTGACCTGAAGTTTATTGTTTCCTTCCTAAACTCTGGGTGCCCATCATTTTCCACACGGGCAGCCTAGAGTCAGGTTATCAGGTCATTCTGGATTCAGGAGAAGTTGTGGAGCTCAGTGGCGAGCTGGATGGCGAGGCGTATCACTTGTATATGATATTATTTATTCCGTTGTGTATTCTGTATGAGGACAAGTTTGTATAACTGTCCATTGATGTATTGTTGTTGTAAACTCTGATGAAGATGTAATGTATAAAATGATATAGTTCTTTGATTTAAAGATTATTCATTTATCTATTATATGTTGTTCCGCTGCGAATGTGAGATTCTGATGTTGTTTCTATTTTTGTGTTTTCTGTCCTCTTCTTCTTCTGTCTTCTTCTACCTCTTCTTTTTCTCCATAACAATTCGGTTTTCCGGCATTCGATTGCTCGGCAGTTGATACAGTGAATGTATAAATGTCGATTTTCGAGCATCGAAAAATCGCGTTCGTTACATGAGAGCTTGTTGCTTGAATTGGCTTCAAATACTTGTAAAAGCTCAAAATAGCAACATGCAAGAGAAGAAAACTCTATTACAGACAAACCCATTACACAAATTAGAGATTTGATGAAATATTGTTGTTTTGGAAGTGATTACCTTTTGAATTCTCTTTAAATTGATACAAACAACAATTTAATTGAAGAGAAAATTAGGTTTGAGCTATAGATTTAAAAATAAGGTAAGTTTCTTTCTAATTTTTGGTTTACAGGAGATGAAATGAACATACAGGGAAGAAGAGATGTTTTCCTTGATTTCGAGCACGGGTTTTTCTAAATAATTTTGAAATAATTTTTAAAAAAATTGGCTTTTGAAATAATTATTATATAATATTTATAAATTATTTTGAAGATATAAAAAACTATATATTCTCTATAATAAGGGAATTTTAAAGTTTGTTTTCCAAAAACGATTTCGAAAAATTGTTTTAAAAGTTTGTTTTCTTAAATAAATTATTTTTCCATATATAATACACGTTGTTGCACTATTCGAGTGTATGAGAAGGAGAATTAAACGATTGGGTAAAACACGTGGTGTGGGACATGTGCATTTATCTCTTCGATTAATTCCCGACTTGTCCGTTTGTTCGTTTTGACCTTCGAGTCGTATTTGCCGATGAGATGAGGCAAATATTTTTACTGCTTTCTGATGTGGCATTGGCTAGTGGTTAGTAAACTGATTAGTGAGAACGTGTGGTATGGGACACACTGTTTCAGGTTCCTATCTGAGAGTTTGTGACACATTTGTCTAAGAGACATATTTGCCAGTACTGGACCTTCGGGTAATTTGTCCTTCGGGATGTTTGTCTAAGAGACGTATTTTTCCATTGAGACGTAGTTGTCCTTTGGGATGTTTGTCTAAGAGACATATTTGTCCTTCGAGATGTTGTTCTTCGGGACGTTTGTCTAAGAGATGTGGCGCCTTATTTGAGAGAACAGTACTTGGCAGGCTTCGGCCTTAAGCACGTGCTATATTTTTGAGATGATTTCATTAATTGATTTGTGATTTCCCAAATGTATCGCCTTTTTACATTATTGGCTATTTGAGCCATTCGAGACATTATATACGCCAATTACATCTTTGGGATTTGAACTCTTTATCGAGTTCTATATATTGAGATTTGAGATTGCCAATCTTTGCCGTTTATTTTGAGATTTATAATATCCTTTTTGGAGATATATGTGTTACTATTATTTGGCGTATTTTGAGTTTTAGGATTTCTCTATTTTGAGAACATATTTGTGATTGCCATTTTGGGGAGATTTATGATTTGGGTTTCTCCTATTTAGAAGTTATGGTTTATAGAAACCATTATATTGGCTTTTGGTATTATGCCGATGATATGAGGTATTTATTTTGCTTAGTTGATTTTATCATGGAGTTTATCTCTTTCGAGGATGTATATACTTAGTTAACTAGCTCACTTGAACTATGGATATTTTCTTAGTATCACTTCTTCTCATTCGGGAAGAATTAGTATCCTTTATCCCTTATACTTCTCTTATCATACTAATCAGTTGTTTAAGCTAGACTGACCCAAGTATTTTTATATACTTGGGTCAGACCGAGTTGTTTCAGGTTAGATACCTGTCATAGGACTTTGCTTTGCTGCTTCCACCATGGATATCTGCTTATCACTTTTTATAGTTTTATAGTCATTTTGTATGACTCTGATATGTATTTATTGTATTGACTCATTGTATATATTGTGGTCCTTGTACCACTTCTGTTGTATCATTTGCATTGTATGGGATGTATCTGTATATATGTATATATATATATATATGTTTGGCTACTGTTCTGTGATATGTTGTATACATTGTTGTTGTATTTTGTTCTGATAGATCCATTAGCCACTGTAGTTTTGTATTAAGCATTTATAGAATATGTCGATCCACTTGAGAAAGAAAAAAATAGAAGCACTAAATCGACGTATTTAATAGATGTTTAAGACAAAGCTATTGATGGTCGCTCCTAACCAGCCCTATTCTCCGCATTAGCAGAAAGTATTATCCAGTAATACTCTTTGTTAATGTGGGTCTTGGGGTGGGGCGTCAAAATTGATTTTTCTTTTGGTTAATTTATTGTCTTTGGGTCCAAGCCCACTTAACAAATCAAACCTGGACAAAGAAAAGAGAAGTATCTCTTCTCATTTTCAACCTGCACGTACACTTTCAGTTTTACAGTAAACAAACCAAAGAAAGAAACCCAACTCCTCTTCAAAACCAAAAGCCAAATCTCTAATTTTAATTCAAATCTTTGCTGTAACAATCAAATTAAAGCCATTTTATTTCAGGTAATCTATCCCTAAACCAAAATACTTCATCAAATTCCAATTTTTAAGATGTTGAGTTGTCTATAATTGTGAATCTGTGTTTGCATGTCTCTGTAAGTTTCATTTTTAGGTTGTTGAAGCCATTTCTTGCTCCAAGCTTCCATCTTTCAGCAGTAAATCCATGTTTACTTCCAAAAATGGCAAGGTGAGTGTTAAAAATTACAATTTCTAGCTGAAGCAAAGCTTCAAATGCCAAAAGTCTGTGCAAATTTAGCTTTTGTTTATCATTTTGTAGTTGTTTCTTTTCTATGACAAACTGTGTTTGGGTGCTACTTTGCATGACCATATCTTCTTATTCCTATATCGAAATTCGCTGGTTCTTTTTTTATTTGAAAGTTGAAGTTTTCTATTATGTGCATACCAATTTTCAGTTCAATCTGAGGTCATTTAGTTCTTTGTTCCATGCCTGAAAGTTGAACCCGAGATGGTTTTCAGGCCTGTATATATTTTCGTTTTCCGAGCTGCAGCAAACATGGCCTGAGTTCATGTTTGAGATAGCGTATCTTTTTCATTTTCTATCGGAATTCATTGATTCTTTTTTTATTTGAAAGTTGAAGTTTTCTACTATGTGCATATCAATTTTCTGTTCAATCTGAGGTCGTTTGGTCCTCTGTTTCATGTCTAAAAGTTGAACTTGAGATGGTTTTTAGGCTTGTACATATTTCCGTTTTGAGCTGCTGCAAACATGGCCCGAGTCCATGTTTGAGACAGCATATTCTTTTCATTTCCTATCGAAATACATCGATTCTTTTTTTATTTGAAAGTTAAAGTTTTCTACTATGTGCATACCAATTTTCATTTAAATCTGAGGTCGTTTGATCACCTGTTTCATGTCTGTAAGTTGAACTAGAGAGGTTTTTCAGACCTCGGCAGAATTCAACATGACCTGAGTCCATGTTTGAAATTTTATATCTTTAGCAAACATATCGGAATTCAGTGAATCTTTTTCCATTTAATAGATAAATTGTTCTACTTTGTGTATATCAAATTTCAGACCATTCTCAGGTCATTAAGCCATTCAAATTATGTCCGAAAGTTGAACCCGGAGAAGATTTCAGACTTGGGTATTGTTTTTGCCTATGCATTTTTGGGTTCCGCCTTCTTTTTCCGTCCGACTTTTGACTTCTACTTCATGTTTTTGTGATATCCCCGAACTGTTTTGAAGGCCATGAAGCCTATCAATAGGCGAGCCGGAATTTTGGTGAATTTGTGATTCAAAACGAATCGATTTTTAAGATGTTTTCGAATGTCAGTTTTGGTGTTTTTCGATGATTTTTCTTTGATTTCGAGCGCAGGTTTTTCTAAATAATTTTGAAATTATTTTTAAAATAAATTGGTTTTTGAAATAATTATTATATAATATTTATAAATTATTTTTAAGCTATAAAAATTATATATTCTCTATAACAAGGGAATTTCAAAGATTGTTTTCCAAAAACGATTTCGAAAAATTGTATTAAAAGCTGGTTTTCTCAAACAAATTATTTTCTATATAAAATACATGTTTTTGCACTATTCGAGCGTATGAGAAAGAGAATTAAATGATAGGGTAAAACATGTGGTATGGGACACATGCGTTTATCTTTTCAGTTAATTCCTGACTTGTCTGTTTGATCGTTTTGACCTTTGGGTCATATTTGCCGATGAGATGAGGCAAATATTTTTACTGATTTCTAGTGTGGCATTGGCTAGCGGTTAGTAAACCGACTAATGAGAATGTGTGGTATGGGATGCATGTTAACACATTTTGGGTTCCTATTTGAGAGTTTGTAACACATTTGTCTAAGAGATGTATTTGCCAGTACTAGACCTTCGGGTCATTTATCCTTCGGGATGTTGTCCTTCAAGATGTTTGTTTAAGATACGCATTTTTCCTTTGGGATGTTGTCCTTCGGGACGTTTGTCTAAGAGACGTAGCGCCTTAATTTGAGAAAATAGTACTTGGTAGGCTTCGGCCATTTGTGAGCACGTGCTATATCTTTGAGATGATTTCCATTGATTATTTGTGATTTTCCAAATGTATCGCCTTTTTTACATTATTGGCCATTTGAGCTGTTTGAGATATCATATATATATGGCGATCACATCATTGAAAATTTAAACTCCTTTGAGTTCTATATTTGGGATATGAGTTGCCAACACTTGGCATTTATTTGAGATTGAGATTTGCCATTCTTAGCGTTTATTTGAGATTTATATTCTCCTATTTTGGAGATATATGTAATTGCCTTTATGGCGTATTTCTGAGATTGAGATTTCTCTTTTGGGAATGCATTTGAGATTGCCGTTATGGCGGGTTTCGAGATTCCTCCTATTTAGGAGTTACGACTTCTTTAAACCATTATTGTTGTTTTGGGATATGCCGATGATATGAGGCATGCTATGCTTAGTGCTTTTGTTATGGAGTTTATCTCTTTGAGATTATATATTTGTTTAGTGATACCACCTCATCACTTGAAGAAATCACATGAACTTAGAATTATTTCTTCTCATTTGAGAAGAATTATCACCCTTATCCTCATGCATTATATTATCGTTTATCCTATTAAACTGATTGTTTTAGCTAGACTGACCTGTGTAGTTTATACTCGGGTCAGACCGAGTTGTTTCAGGTTAGTTACTTGCTTTTGGATTTCGCTTAGATGCTTTGCTTGGATATCAGCTTATATCTTTTTGTAGTTTTGATGTAGCGTTTTGTTTTACTCTGATATGTATATTGTTTTGACTTGTTGCATATAGTGTGGCCTTCGTACCACTTATGATGTATCATTTTGTATCGTACTGGAGATGTATCAGTGTGTATGTTTATATATGTTTATCTATTGTTCTATGATGTGATGTCCATTTAGTTGTTGTATTTTGTTCTGATAGGTCTGTTAGCCACCTATAGTTTTGTATTAAGAATTTATTGAATATGTCGATCCACTTGAGATAGAAAAAAAATAGAGCATTTATCGACGTATTTAGTAGATATTTAAGACAAGGCTATAAATGGTCGCTCCTAACCAGCCCTATTCTTCGCATTAGCAAACAGTATTATCCAGTAATACTCTTTGTTAATGTGGGTCTCGGGGTGGGGCGTCACAGCTTGGTATCAACTGTAACAACCTTGGTTTTGGTGATTACCTATAAATATTAAATTATAACGGTAATTATAATTTAATATTGTGAAATAAAAATAAATTGGAGATTTAAATTGCTTATTTGGAATAAATAATGGATTTTGGGAAATAAAATGTGAAAATAAAGTTTTTAAAACTTTATCATGGATGTTTGAGATGGAAATGAGTGAAATATGATTTTATTTAGTGAAAATGCAATAATTCTTGTAAGTATTGCCAAATGCTTCTTTTATTGATTTTTAAAAGAAGTATTTGTTTTAATATGTTGTTTATTTCAAATAAAAAGGTGGAATTTGATTTAAAAATAACTTTTGGTTATAAAAATGATGTTAAAGTGATTTATTGCATTTTATTGTGTAATTTTTGAAGTTAAAAATAGTGTTATAAGTAAATATTTGTGTTAAATTGGTTATTTAATTAAAAATAAGGGTTCTAAATAATAAAAATATTTTTATAACAAAATTATCTTTTTATTAGTTGTAAAATTATCTTTTCCCATCTTCTGGTTTAAACAAAAGAAAATACTCCGATGTATATTTTGTCTCGTTGTATATATTGTGGTCTTCGAACCACTTATGATGTATCATTTTGTACCGTACTAGGGATGTATCTGTATATATGTATATATATGTTTATCTGCTGTTCTGTGATGTGATGTGCATTTGGTTGTTGTATTTTGTTCTGATAGATCCGTTAGCCACTATAGTTTTGTGTTAAGCATTTATTGAATATGTCAATCCACTTGAGAAAGATTTTTTTTATAGAGCACTAAATTGACGTATTCGGTAGATGTTTAAGACAAGGGTATAGTTGGTCGCTCCTAACCAGCCCTATTCTCCGCATTAGCAAACAGTATTACCCAGTAATGCTCTTTGTTAATGCGGGTCTCAGGATGGGGCATCATATGGAGGTTCAGTTTTGCTCAAGCAGATATAGCAGATAACACTCACGGCTATTGTTTATTATGTTCAGAAAGAAAGAAACTAGCGAGTGTTCCAAAACAAGAAAAGAGACTTAGATCAGATCGATATAAGGATCGTATGTGAATGCATAAAGAAGAAGAACCTTACCAATGGAGATGCGATGAAAAGACGGGTGTTGGAGGCATGAAAATCTATGAGCTGCCATGATTTTGTTTCGAGCAAGAGGAAGTGTTTTTGGATTTGAAAATGGAATGAGTGAGTTGGAACTGAAAAGTAGTTGTTGCGTATTAAAGTGGAAGAATTATTTCTGACTTCGCTTTTTCATGTTTTGAGGCAGCCTTTTTTTGTGTTTGTTCATGTGTATTGTTTGTATTATGCTGTGTTGAGTTTGTATCAGCTATGTTCCAAACAATATCAGAAATAAAATTCACCCACTTTCAATATATATATATATATATATTTATATTTATATGAACATACATTTGGACAATATATTTGCATATTGGATAAGCTAACAGGTCCGTTGCGATGTAAATCCCAACATCTATACACGGGCTTGATATACATTACACTGATTAATATTTTACACATGCGCGCACATACATATATATGTGTGTATTTGACACACGTGTGTGTGTATATATCATAACATAAATTAAATAATACTGTATTGTTTATAAATTCGAATAAAATAAATTTTTATTTAAAATAAATTTAGAAATGTTCTAAATAAATTAGACTTCATATGCTTAATAAATATTCAATATGGTAAAATAATTTCAAATTCATCGATAACTTCAGCTGCGGGCTAGCCCTGTTCCAACATTGGTATTAGAGCTAAATAGTGTAACGTCCTGGAATTTTTATCGTCTTGAGTTTTGAATATTTACTTTTAATATTCAATAATACGATCTTTTAATCAAAATAAAACCCTTGTTAAATGATAGTTGTTAATAATAAATAGTTTTTAAAAAACCATGATAATATTTTGAATTTCTTGATTTTAATTATAAAATAGAAAATTGATTTAATTTGAATTTCTTATATATATATGTATAATAACAGAATTTATATATATATATATATATAAATTAAAAACGAATTCAAATAAATGTAGATGAAATGAATAAGAATATATTATAAATAGAAATGATTTTTGACTTATGGAAAATATAATGTATTATAGATAGAGAGAGTTTAAAATTGGATTTTTCTTATATATATATATACACATTAGTTAAGAAGAATGTAAAATATATATAATATTTATGAACAAATAAAAATGGTATGTTAAAAATAATATATATATTGAAAAATGAATAAGAAGAATTATATATGAGAATATTATATTGTAGAAATGAGAAGATTTAACAAAGTTATTAAAACCATTTTTAATATGAAAATTTATAAAATCATTTTAATAAGAAACCTTTTACAAATAGTGTTAACAATAGTGTTATTTTTATAAAAATAGTATAGCAAAACATCTATTGCTTGAGTTATATATTTTCAAATATAAAAATAGATATATGAAACTTAAATTGTTTATTTAAAACCACTTTACATATTGTTTTATATATGTAAGCATGTTTTATATCAAAAGAAGTTAAACAAGTAAATAAAACATTTACTGATCAAATGTTAACACAAAAACCTACAATTCAAATGTAAACACACACACACACACACACATATATATATACATAAACACATCTAGTCAAAAAATTTACAAGTAGAAAAGTAAAAATGAAAGATAAATATAGTTGTCTGGTCTAAAAAGAGAAAGACTCAAAACATTTATTTTAACTTCTTTTCAAAACTAAAACTTCACGTCAAAGTCACCAAATTTCATATCCACCCATCACAAAACATTGTACAGGCAGTCAAATCTTTCTTAAGCCTAAAATATGGTACGTATACATCATTTCATTTTATATGAGCATGTATATATAAGCTTGTCTTTAGTTTGGTTAAGCCTGTAAACAAAAGAAAATAAAACTCTGTAAACAAAAAGAAAAGAGAAGAAGAAGCATACTGTTCAAATCCGAAGCAAAGCAAGACTTTCAAGTTTCAGATCATAAAAACTAAAGATCAACCAGAATTTGCAAAGATTTCAAGCATGGTTAAGTGAGTGTTTGAATCTGGAGTTGCCTAAATGTTTTATATTGCTCTGTAAATATTAACAGAGTTAGAAAATCATTTATACTCTGTTTTTCTTTTTAAAATCAATATCTCTCATTCCGTTATGAATTGGCCGATGATGTAAACTAGTGGAATGTTTGTTTTCGAGCATAGATCACGCTAAAAATAGTTTGAAGCTAGTTCATGTTATATATTGGGTGAAAATGTAAAAATACAGTAAGTAACCAAGTTTTTGACAAAATTCAATGTGTTCGAATCATCGAGTTAGTTATGTAGTGTGATTCTCGTATGGAAATAGGATTTTTAGTGAAGATCTCATGATTTTTTATAGCATATATCTTGAGAAATGGTGAGATGATCGGAATTGGCTAAAAAAATATTTTCCAGCGATCTAGGCGTCGAGGGGAGGTGTGGTTGGTTCGAGGAGCAGGGTGACGTGGGGAAGGGATTCACTGTGGCAAATTTCGATTTTGGCTTTGGGTTGGGATGGCCGACGATTCTAGGGTTTAAAAGTGTTTTGGGTTTGGTTCGGTTTGTAGGCAATGGCGAAGAGGACGGAGGGAGATGGGGTCCACATAAGAGGGGATATGTGGAGGAGATGACGGCGAAGCTCTGAGTGGACTTTTGGTGTAACGCCCCACTCCGAGAGCCTCATTAACAAAGAGTATTATATGGATAATACCGTCTGCTAATGCGGACAATAGAGTATAATGGAAGCGACCATGTGTAATCTTACTTTAACTATCTACTGAACACGTCGAAAAGTGAAATCTATATTTTTTTTCATCTCATGTGGTTCGACATATTTAATAAATACTTAAAGCAAAACTACAATGGCTAAAAGATCTATCAGAACAAAGTATAATAGCAAAATGAACATCATCATAGAACAACATCAGATAATAAGCAAATAGTCTCAGCACAATACAACATCAAGTATAGATCCAAATATAAAAGTGGGTACAAAGCCACTACTCACACATCCGTGAGTCAAAAGAATATACACAAGATAGTCATAATATAAGAGTATCATAAAGGATGGATAACAAGTAAAGCTATCTATAGTATAGCGGATATATCCAAAGCGGAAGCACCGAAGCAAGCTAAGTCAAAAGCGACCTAACCTGAAACAACTCGGTCTGACCCGAGCATAAAATACTCGGGTCAGGCTAGCTAAAAAAATTAGTTAGATAAACTGAACAATAATCATGATAAGATAATGAGGCAACGTATAACATAATAATCTCCAAAAGAAAAACATATATCATGGTAATAAAGACCAAAATTTCTCACATAGTGCTAAGTAGAGATGTATAACAAGCCTCATATCATCGGCATAACATAAGCACAAGTGCCAGTGTAGGCATAAAACAAGTTCCACAAGGTAGTCGTGCTTATATCGTGTGGTTGCATAAAACCATCACCGAATGGCGCTACACGAGGGAATATAAATCACGTAGGAAAACATTAGCGCGCTAGTACTGTACTCAATCAGACAGGAAATATACCCCAGTGACACACCCATCACTTTAGCTAAGGGGCAACACCTAAAAAAGACAGTCCGAAGACACTATCCAGAAGGTGATGAGCCAGAAGGAGACAGTCCGAAGACACTATCCCAAAGGCAGATAAACCCAAGGGAGATAGTCCAAAGACACTATCCCAAAGGTATCACTCAGGAAACATGCCGTAGTGGTAAAGGCTCGTAGGCCCAGTACTCGTTTACCACTAACGGTAGGAATGTGTCACGAACTCTTAGCAAGGAACCCATAAAGTAGTAACATGAGTCCCATACCCCAAAGTTCGCACTAAACGGTTTACTAACCAATCGTAAGCTTCCATACTCAAAGCAGTAAAACGTTCACCTCATGTCATCAGTAAACTAGGCCAAAAGGCCAAAACGATCAATCGAATAGGTCGGGGATTAATCGGAAAGATAAATGCGCGAATTCATGGTCCGTGTTTTACCTAACCATTTAATCACATTTCCACTTTGCTCGAAGTGCAGAAGAGTGTATATTTTACTTAGAAAATAGATGGAGAAAGCGGATTTTTTAATCGTTTGAAAACCTCTTTAGAAATAGTCTTTGAAATTCTCCTATTATGAAGTAATTAATTTAATATTTAAAATAATACTAAATAATAGTTTCAAAAGCCAATTTGATGGAAAATCACTTTAAAATGATTTATAAAATCCGTGCATGAAATCTGGAGACAAATCTCAAAGAAATCGGAAAAACTCAGAAAAATAATCGAAATTATAAGTATAAAATCGCTGAAAACAAGTCGAAGTCACTAGTTCGACGGTAGATTTGAACCTGCTAGCAAAGTCCAAATGGCATGAAAATTGGCAGGCATGTAGACCAACATCCCTTCTCCAAAATGCAAAAGAACCGGGCAAATCCAACTTGAAACGAAGAAACTGTGTCGTCTCAAAGTCGGACAAAAATCACAAAACTCTACTGTGTCAAAACAGTGCAAAGGTCCAACTTCAACGACATGGTCGAAGGGTCATATCAACCCAGATCTTGATGAGAATTTGCAGGAGCATAGTAAAATATTCCTAATTTGATATGCAACAAGATTCGTTCGGTTCCGACTTGAAAGGAAGAAATGGCAACGTCTCAAAGTTGGTCCGACGATACTGAAAATGATCACTGTTGTAAAACAGTTTCTGGGTGCTACTTCGGCAATAAAAATGAAGTATCAAACACACCCAGATCTTAACCAAATTTTGCTGGGTTGAAAATCTCGACCTCATCTTTCCAACGAGACTAAAATCGATGAAATCCAACATCGGACTTGCTCGCAGCAAGGTCGTGAAGTTGGACTGTTAAACTAAAATTGATCATTGTTTTTTTTCTCAAACAGTTTCTGGGTGCTACTTTGGTGATAAAAATGAAGTATCAAACACACCTAGATCTTAACCAAATTTTGCTGGATTGAAGATATCGACCTCATCTTTCCAACGAGACTGAAATCGATGAAATCCGACATCGGACGTGCTCGCAGCAAGGTCACGAATTTGGACTGTCAAACTAAAATTGATCACTGTTTTTTTTTCTCAAACTGTTTCTGGGTGCTACTTTGGTGATAAAAATGAAGTATCAAACGCATCCAGATCTTAACCAAATTTTGCAGGGTTGAAGATCTCGACCTCATCTTTCCAACGAGACTGTAATCGATGAAATCCGACATCGGACCTGCTCGCAGCAAGGTCGCGAAGTTGGACTGTCAAACTAAAATTGATCACTGTTTTTTTTCTCAAACAGTTGCTGGGTGCTACTTTGGTGATAAAAATGAAGTATCAAACGCACCCAGATCTTAACCAAATTTTGCAGGGTTGAAGATCTCGACCTCATCTTTCCAACGAGACCAAAATCGATGAAATCCAACATCGGACCTGCTTGCAGCAAGGTCGCGAAGTTGGACTGTCAACCAGAAAACAGGGGTTTCTAGCTAGCATTTATTACCTTTCACCAAGCAAGAGGATGATCAACCACCAAGATTAGCAATCCCCAAGCAAGAAGATGAAGATCAATGAGCTTGAGTCAATGAAAATGCACAAAAACAATGATTACTAATTTATTTCAGAAATCAAAGAATGAATTAGAGGTGCGTTTTGTGATTGCTATTACCTCTTTTAATAGTTTGGATTAACTCTCTTTGATTTGGTGTAGATTGGAGTTTTGCTTAGGAGGTCATGGCTAGGTTTAGGAGCTTTCTAATTAGGGTTTAGGGGTTATGAAATGAAGTGTTGGTTGAAATGGGAGAGTAAAAGATACTTTATAGGCTAATGGTTAGGGTTATTGTGTCTAATACCCATTAGGACTTTGTATTATTCATGTGTATATAGATAGTCAATTTTCTCTAAGTACAATCTACATACAAATTACTAAATACATTTCAAACCATAGAAAATTATGAAAAGATGTTAACAATTATTTTTAGCCATTTCATAAAATCCTATATCAACAATATTTTACATTTTAACCCCTAATTTCCCCAAAACACTGTTTATAGTTAATATTAGCCAAAAATCACCATTTTGCAAATAAATTGCAAATTAAATTCCCAAATCAAATATTGCACAATTTTACACATATAAAATTTTGCAATATTATAAATTACAAATTTCCCTAATTAATTTCCATAAAATGCTCCATTTTACACTTAAGCCCAAAAATATTAATTTATTCAAAATAACTAAATTTTAAACAAATTAGCCACATTAAAAATTCATTAATAGCTCCAATTAAATTAAAATCACAATTTTAATTTATCATTTGGTAATTTCAATCACGGGTTGTTACATTTGGGGTGGATGGTGACATAGGGTGTCGTGGCAGAGCGTTCGATGGTCACGACATGATCGAGTTTTTGGAGTAATCGTTCGAATTTTTGAAGGGAGAGGTTGACAGTGTTTCAGGTGGGTAAATCACGTATGGTGGTATTGGGCGACTGGTGGGGATGATCGGCGGTGAGAATGGTTGGCCGAAGCCAATGTGTACGTGCACGTTTTTCGTGTACAGTTGCGTGCACGATTTGTTCTTCGTTCCAGGAAAACACTTTGGCTTACTAGGGGGTTCAGGCATGTTGGGCTGGGTTTCGGCCCAAAAGGGATTGGAAAAAAACGAAATTATATTAAAGTGTTTAAATTATATATATATTTAGTAAGATTTTGAAATGTTATAACTTGTTCACACGAAACCCGATTTACGCGAAACTCATTGCGATGGGTTCATATCGACAAACACTATGTCGTCATGCAGATTGTTGACGAGTTTGAATAAGCGAAAATTTATAGCAATTTGAAATAGACAAAAATTTAAGTAATCCATTTAAACAAATATCGACGTTTAAATTTATATGACCTGCCTATTGAAGTTATTTGCCCAGATAAAAATATTGATGTGTTAATTTAAGTAATTTGTGATGATTAGACATTTGTTTAGCAGAATAAAACACCATTCCGCTAATTGTATTTAGTTGGACCCCTGTTGGCAGAATAAATCACCGTTCTTCCATTATTACCAAATATGTATATCTTTGGATATTGACTAGCAGAAATAAAAACCTGTTCTGCTGTCATATTTGTATGGACATCTATTTATTATCTTGATAATTATAGTGGGCAATCTGATGTTGAATAAATTGTCAAAAATGGATTAATGTGAATAAATGATCTGTTACTCTGGATTGTTATGAAATTGATGGTAACTTGATTAAGTACCATTGGAATTAATAAGCCTTCTTTTCCAATTTGGAAGTTGACTTTTGAACCAAAATTGTTTTAAGGACGATTATTATTTACTAATGATATTTTAAAGATTATTAATTATTATTTAATAATGATTTAAGGTTAATAATTTTATGATTCTTAAAAATTTATTTAATTATTGTTCAAATTTATTTAGCTATTTAAAATGTCTAAATTTTATTTTAATTATTTATTTAAGGTTATTTTGTAGTAATTGGATTTAAAAGTTAATTTTTATTTAAGAGTTAATTAGTATTAAGATATTATTATTATTTCAAAGATAATTTGTTCAAATATTAATAATGTTTTAAAAATAATATATTATATGGTAAACTTTTATAAAAGAGCATTTTCCTAAATTAAACTTGGAGAATTTATATAGAAACTTTATAAGTATTATTTTGAGATAATTATTAAATAAAGTTTTCGAGAAGTAATGGTATACTTTCATGGCAGAAATCGGAGGCAGGGATTGCCTGCAGTTAAGTTTGGATTTCTTTGGGATAGAGACGTAATCATTGAGCTGTGAATCCATGGTTGATACCGCATGGTGCTTTCCATATTTATTTTTAAAAGTTTTCAAATATTTTTGAAGGGAATTGTTTGAGAATATACTTAGTCCGGTGAGATAAGTATATACCTTTTTGATAATGAGATTTAATTTATTGAAATTTAAATTAAATAAGACTTAGTGATTTCAGTGGAAATGGAATCTTTAGTTGAATGATTGTTTATTTGATAGTTAAATAACCGACTATCAAATTTGGACTAAAACGTAACTTTGGAAATATCTAGGAGAAATAGGGGAATTATATGGTACAGTTACCATTCGAGGTGCTATACTGTACGTATAAACTTGTTTCATTCTTCTAGGATGATTATAAGGAAATCCGTCCACTAACGGTTGGGAGAAGATCACCGATCTTGTTTTTGTTTGTTTATTTCCTCGAGAACCGGGTTACCGGAAATATCGAAAAGTTGTTTCGAAGTGACCAGGATCAGATAAGTTATTCGAAAACCACTTCGACCCAACGGATGTGTTTCGAAGTGAAGACAAGAGCATGGAATCAAAGACGGAGCATTGAAGTGCAAGGGCTAGTCGCTACTAATCCTGAGGATGATTCCAAAATGGATGTAGTAGGAATAGTGCCTTCGGTTTCATTCAGACCCAGAACGGACTTGTATGGATGAATGCTTTTAGCACATTGTCATTGGATGACAATGAGCATTCTAAGTTAAAATTCCTTAGAAAAGGTAATCGTAGCCTCAAGCCTCATTAACCGAAATGACTGAAAATCAGGGGAGATGCAGCAAGGCTAAGTGGGTCGTACCCAATTAGGGTATGTTTATCACCTTTCTAGATACCCTCGAATATTATAAATACGGTGCATGGGAAGGAGCTCGATAAGGGTGGGGACACCTGGGGTGATAGCATATTCGGTACTATCCAGGTTAGGGGTAGGCCGGTATTGTGTTATAGGGGATCCCAGCGAGGTCCTCGGTACATGTTTCTAGACGTGTACTGTGATAGGTGGTACCCCAGTGCCTAGTCATTGTATGGAAATCCATTCTCTAATACATGCCTTTAAGGTTTTGGTTGTAGAGCTTAGTATGCTGGAATTTAATTAATGTAACAATTTCAGCTATTTAAATAAGTATTGTACTTAGACACTATTATAATATCATTAGATTTTCTATAAAAGTGTTTTGGTTACTGTAAGGGAAAAACCCGTCGTGTTTGTATGTGGCGTGGTCTTACGAGATACCTTTGATTTTAAAAGGATTTTTGAAAGTTATAATAAATAAAGTTCCTTGTGATTTAAATTCTCACGCTGGTTTTACTAGACTGACCCGGGCGTGGTTTTTCCTAATTGCTTGGGTCAGACCGAGCATATTTCCAGGTTTAGATGGATAATTAGAGCTTTAGGAGAGGAGCTGGAGGCTCAGAGACGTATTCACGTAGATGATTATATTTTCCATTGCATTTTAGTTGTGTTTATTAGTAGTTATGAGGACAGGTTGTTATAACTGTCCGTGCTGAAAAGGTTGGTATACTCTGATTGATATTTGTACTATAAACATTACAGTTTTGTTTTAAAGATTTGTTATATATTATAGATTATTCGTTTTCCCTGTGAGATTCTATGTTGTTTGGTTTTCTTTCTATCTTCTTTCTACTTTTTTTTCTTACTATCCGCCTTTCTATTCAATTTGGACTGGACATGTGTGGTAAATTGTCAGTTCGAACTGACAGAAAAGTGGGTCGTGACACTGCCTATGAGGTCTAAGTTAGTCATATTAATACTTGCTTATTAAAGCCTACCAATATAGTAGGGTGTCTAGAAATGTAGTGTCTAAGGTTAGATTTGGGTAATCAAGTACTCTGCCCTACCTGGCTACTAGCTTGGCCCGTGAAGACGAGGTAAACCTAAAAGGTTATCTCTAATAGAAAATGACCCAATTTGAATTGGGCCTTGGGCTAATTTCAAATTTGTTTTGAAATCAAAAATAAAAGTATAAATTTAAAAAGTTAAATTTAAAATAAGAAAAATATTATAAATGTTATAATATAAATTTGTTTTGAAAATTAAATAAAAGTTTTAAATTTAAAAGTTCGATTAAAAATAAAACACATATTATAAAATTTATAATATAAAATTTTAAAATATTTGAAAATGTTATAAAATTAATTTTGAAAACATTATTTATTAACAAGATTAATAAAATAAGTGAATTACTTAAATAAGTAAACACAATATGAGTATACATGTATGTATAAGAGAGTTTTCAAAATTAATAAAATTTAGTTAAAATAATTTAATTAAATAAATTAATTAAAAGCTAATTAATAAATTAAAATACAAACATATATATATATATATGATATACATGTATTACTATAAGGGATATTGTATATACATATTTAATATAATATGTTATAATTGAATACTATAATAATTAATTAAAGTGTTAATTAATTAGATTAATTAAATAAGATTTAGTTAATATAATATTATACATAAGACTATTATATAAGTAATATGAAATATAAAAGTTATATGATAATAAAAGTTATATAATATGAATGTATAAATTAAAGGTGGAACATTAAGAAACCTTAAATACATTTGAGGGATAAATACATACATAAATGTACGTATACCATGATTTCCAATGTGCCTGACACTATAATCACGAGGATATTTCAAAAAAATACATTATTCCATAAGTCGATATCACTCCATATAATATACCGAAGATTATGAATCTTCAATATAATGTTATCCTCTACCATATATATATTAATATATTACTTGCATACTTCTTAGTTGTTGAGAAAACTCAAGCTAGGGATGTTATGTGTAGTATTATTAATATATTGAATAGACGAGGTAAGATAACTATATGTATTTATTGAGCAAACTCAAGGTACATATACTATACTTAAGCCGTCGCGATACGGTAGGTATGAGTGAATAATTTTGTTTCGATTTGTCGAGCAAACTCAAGGTCGAAGTGAAATTAGGATAAGGTACCAAGGTTAGGAGTTGTATATGATATAACCAATAAGGAGTTATCCATCGTCCATGGAGTTATGACTTGTTGAGAAAACTCAAGGTCAGAATTTCAAGACGGGCGAGTCCTAATACTTACTATTGAAGTCGAAAGACTTTTATGTTTTGACTTAGGGTTTGGTGAAACATAAAAGAATGGTAGGAGTCTTATTTTAAAAATGAAATGATAACATTTAACCTTTGTAATATTCTAAGAACATATGATTTATAGTTTTATAATAATCATAAATTTGTGCATTTAATATGTTTGATAAAACGTTTATCAATTGAGATATACAAATAAACTGAATTGAAGATTGTCAAAAGAAATATAACATATACTTATTAATAAATGCTTATTGCATATTAATGTTTCAACACCTATGCAAGCGCGTGATTCTACAACTACTAAATACGTTCGTAATTTGGTCGCTTATGTGTTTATTTAGTCAAGACCGTATATTGCATTCTATGAGTTTCGAACTCTAAAAGCAATATAATACTATGGATATTTAATCCATATACTATCGCACATAAGTGTTATATGGGGAACAATCACGGTTCATATTGTACGATACTTCGATGAAGTTAGTTCATTTGAAACAAACAAATATACTGTATTATGAGATCGAGTATTCAATTTGATTGATTACTATAAAGATCGTATTGTGTTAAATGTAACACTAGACCAAAACTACAAAATAGATCTAAGAAATCGATCACTGAAATGTCAGTTTGGTCAGTTTATGCAAAGTGCAACATATTTGATGTCCCTCAATGTTAAGGATGATCGAGTGCGCTTTTGTAAAGAATTCTTTATGATGTTATAGTAAGAGTATTCTTTTGAATGGTTTGACCATTTAGAAAGAAAAATGAGTATACATGAGTAGATATAGTTTAAGGTACAATTTGGATGAAGAGAGTGAATAGTCATTTCTGCTTCATTAAAAAACTTCGAAAACAAGAATTGTAAAATAATAATTGATGCTTAATATTGGAATAAGAAATATGATTTCTATTCCAAAATGTATTTTCATATAGAAAATTGTTTTCTATGAGATTTATTTTTTTGAGTTTAAGATACTTAATCAAAGAGCTCTTCGCTATAAACTAGTTGCAGTATATGAAATAAATAATTTATATTAAGTAAATGATGGACCTCCAAATTCAGTACGATGTTATAGTAACGACAAAAATAGCGGAAGCATGCCATATAGTACTTATTGATTTCATTAAGTTACGAAAATTGTTTTCATAAAACATACCGAACATTATTTATGAAATAATGACTATTTTCAGTATGGATTGAAAAATAAACATAGTTACATTTCAGTGTGAATATTATGAATAGTTGTTATAAAATAAAACTATAATGTGGTATTTTTTTTCACAACAAAATGATGCAATTGAAAATACTAAAGTATCTAAAAAAATTTACAATTATTTTGGAATTATAGACTAAGCGTAGTTTTGCGAAATAAATTTAATTAATGATTATGAATCATATGATACTAGTTAATTATATCTTAAACAATTAAGGGCAATGCACCCATTTCATAGGAGCGTCATAAGAGTCGATGAACTCTTCGGATTGATACATGTAGATGTATCCAATTGTAAGTCCATTAATACACAAATCTGTAACACCCCTATCTCTATACCCATACTGTCCAAGAGTATTACTAATTAATACTATCAGATAATATGGAGAATGAGGCGATATGGGGTACACACATGAATATTCCCTTGGACTAACACTAGTATGTATTCAAAACATCGGATATAACTCACCCTAAAACATACACAGTATTGCACAAAGCAATAAACACGCGTGCCTCCAGGGTAGAACAATACAATGAATAGTAGATATCAAAGAACACAAAGTCAGAATCGCAGCGACAATATATAATATTAAATATGCAAAGTATGTCTAATATGTTAGTTTGCGGAAGATGGATCTTAAGGCTAATTTAACACTAGAGAAGAGTGAATAATGTTTATTGATTTTTGTGAATCTTTTAAATTCTTTTAAGATTATAATTAAACAAGTAAAATAAACAATCACAGATGCAAACATAGACAGATATAAATGCAGTAAAAGTAAAAAGTAAAGAGTTGGAGGGATCACACCAGGAATTTTTATACTGGTTCGGAGTTACCCTACGTCCAGTTCCATACAATTTCTTGTACATATATCTTTTCAAATACCAAAGACTTTACAATCTCAATTTCAGGGCTACGAGACACACCCTCTAAATTTTCCAAGCTCTGAGTACACTCACTGGATTCGGATGGGACACCAGCACACCCACTTGGATTCAAATGGGACACCAAGCACATCCACTTGATTTAGACGAGATACAAGCACACCCACTTAGATTTCAAGGATACCAAACACATATAAGAGTATAAGAGTATGATTTGATAGAGTTTACAGACTCAGATTCTTGACCTTGAACACAAATGCTCCTTAACCTCTTGAATAGCACTTTGATCATGTTTTGAGTGATAGAGATGAGAGAGGTCAAAGAATAATTGATAGAGAATCAAATCAATAGAAATTGAATTTGAGAATATTTTGAGTAGAATTTCTTTTAGAAATCGAGAGAGTAAAAGAGAAGAGAAAACATGAGAAAGTAGTTAAAGAATTTCATTGGAAACTTCTCCTGTTTATAAAGAAACAACAGTCATATATATTCATAAAGAGATACGACGAAAAGACACTTCCATTCAAATTTAAATTTTGAAAAAATCGATCTATATGTCAACATATAGTATTAGGGTATGTTGACATATCCCTTTATATTTTGAAAACTTACTTGATAAAATTGTTTCGAAAATGTTAAGATCTGTAGAATGTTTTGAAACTTTGTACAATCATCTAAACATAGTTTATACGCATTTTAATCATATCAAAACTTAAAAAACTTCATAAAATTATTTTGAAATATTTTCAAATATATAAAGGATTAAAATATAAATTTCTTTCGAAAATAATATATATAAAGTATGAGTGAATATATATTTAAAAACAGCGTTATAATTAATGTTATAATATACATATAAACAATTGGAGATCATAAAACATAAATTATAACAAGGTATAATAGATTTAAAAGTTTAAAAACTTAATTACTCAAAATATAATAATCTTTAGAAATAATTTGAAAGCTATTTTGAAAGATCATTTTGAAAACAGAGATTCTTTAAAATCATTTTGAAATTTAGAATTTTTGAAAACCATTGAAATGAAAAATGAAGATTATATACTTTTTTTTAAATAATAATTTGAGGTTTCGAAAGGATTTGTAATTTTGAAAAATTACATAAGAAATTTGATTTATCTAAAAAGATTTTTAACTAAAGGATTTTAAATTTGAAATTCGAGAATTGAACCCCGGTGTTTTGAAATTGGTTTTAAGATTTTGAAATATATAATAATAATATGATTTAAAAATATTTTCCGAATAAGAAATGTTTCAAATGATTTGAATGAGTTTCGAAGAAATTTCTAAAAGAAGTTTGAGAAAATAGAAGTCCAGAACTCACTTATGTCGCTGGAAAATAATTTCGGTGATGAGTGCACGCATCATCGACATTGATTTTCGAGTTTCAGAGTGGGGGATAGGCCACTTCAATAGCTTTGCTATGCGAGTGATTTTGCGAAACCAATTTTGATTTCAAATTTCGAAGTATGATTTGATATTCGAAAGATATATGTAAATATATTTGAAACGATTTGAAATGAACCGATGTTCAGTCCTCGAGTTTGGATTTGATATAACCCTATCTATTAAAATTGATTTACTGATTTGTTGCTGATTTCCAACTCTTGAATTTGAAAATGATTTCTTCGACTATTTTGAAGGTTCGAGCACTTCCAAATCAAGGTTAACGGTTCAAAGCTAAGAAATTTCGAAAAAATAAAGTATATAAGTTTGGTATGTATGTTAAAGTATGTAGTAATATAATTAAAAAAGTTGAAACTGCTTTGCTAAGTAAATGAATAAGGCTATTTTGAATTTTTCTAATATGAAATTTAGATTTGAAATGTTTTGAAAAGAATTTGGTCTTCAATATATTTTGAATAAAATTTAGTTAAATGTTTTAACTAGGTAACATCTTTATGAAACTATATATTTAACAAGTTGGAATAAATATATAATTTGTACGTATGCTGTTTTATTCGCATAATTAATTCGACCCAGGTTTGAGTACACAAGTTCGAGGTGGATTACACCATTTCGTGTTAGGATTTTTCATTCGATTCTTAAGGGTGAATATTTGATATGGATTTTGGGCTTGATCCTAGAATTCTCTATCGTAGTATATGGCTATGCAAGGAGACTGATGGCTTCTAGTCGAGAAACCATATCGAAGTCCGCATTAGGGAAGTCGAATGGACAATACTAGTTCGAAAGCGAACTTGTGTGATCGAGCGAGCGATCAAATGTGATTCTGCGAAATGATGACGTATGTACATCTTATATTCTAATATCATTGAGATTTTGACGCTGAAATTGAAAGCTGTCATGTTAGAATATCTTTGCTTACTAAAAGAAAAATTCCAATTTAAATTACAAAGATATATAACCCATAAAAGCAAAGATATTCAATCCCATATGGCTCTTCATACAGCGAAATTTATTTTGAAAAATTTATCCTTATATAAGATAGACCTTACGTAAGTATAAGATGATTTTGAAAACATTTGATTTTGGAAATGAATTGGATTGATTTGGAAATTTGGATTTATTTTCTAAATCTATTATTTTGGAAACTTTGAAACTACAGATAATTAATTTGAGAAGAAATAATTTGGTGAAATTGTATATGATTTTGAAATTGAACTGATATTAAAACAAATTGAAATCTGAGAACCTTATGTTACTAAACACTTGATTTGGGAGTTGTCGGACTTATATAAAATTGATTTGTATGAGTATGAAATTGATTCGAAAACTATAGATTTGAAAAGGTACTCAATTTGAAAGTGAAATCTTATATAATTGAAATCTATATAAGTATGATTTGATATAATATTGATTTTGGAAAGTATTTGATTTGAAAATTAAATCTTATATATAATGGATATTATATAAGTACGATATTTGAAAGTGATTTGAAAAGGTACTATATGATACATATTTTCGAAGTAAAGATATGGAAAGTGCCTTCAGCTTGATATCCGATTTGTGGCCACATCTTGGATTCATTCTATCGATATTATTCTCTCTGATTTTTGGTTTTCCGGATATGATACTCGAGTGTCCTTCGAATTCCATGGCGTTACCCATGGTCTTACGATCGTGACTGCATAGCGCAACTGCCTGGCTGAGTCTTACCTAGGGGTACGGATTGTTTCCTGAGGGATCCAGGCGTAACCATTGTGTATCCTGCAATCTGTGTAGGTCGCGAATAGTAGCGCAAATGCTTGGCTGAGTCTTGGCTGGGGGTACGGATTGTTTCCTGGGGGATCCAGGCGTAACCATTGTGTATCCTGCATTCTACTAGTCATCATGGCGTAACTCGCAGGGTTGAGAAAGCTTACGGATATGGATTGTTTCCTGGGGGAACCAGGCGTAACCATTGTGTATCTGCGAACCATGGTTAGACAAAAGTTTTGTTCGTTTTTGTTGTTTGGATTGTACTTTCCATATCTGTTTTAAAAGTTTTTCCAGTATTTTCACTGGGTGTTGAAACAGGTCTACTAAGTACCTGGAGAATTCTAGTTTTGCGCCTGATCAACGCACTGCCAGAGTCTACAGGAACGAGGATAAACTTGTTGAAACATCGAATTATAAAAGTATTTTGTTATAAAAATATTTTATTATTAAAGTGTTTCCAACAAAGAAATTCTATATTAATATTTGAAATTGAAATTCTTATGGTTTGAATTAATTATTCATGCCCGATACCATTCTTTTGAATCTACCTTATCTGCTCAGCTTTATTTATTCACCTATATTCTGTTTTCCAAATTCCCCTTCCTTTCCTTGTTGACTATATTCTTTTAAGTATTGTTTAATTATTGACTACATGGTTTAATAGAAATTTTAGTGTTATAAATATTTTAGAAGTTATAAATTAAATAAACATTTTAAAGTAAATGATTATTTGTTTATTAATAATATTTGAAAGTATCTTGAGATAATTTAATAAATTTATAAATTATGGATTTAATGTTTTCAAATAGCTTCTTTGTAAATATAAGTAATAATGTAAATAATTGTTTTCAAATGGTTTTCATATATTTATAAAGGTGTCATTTAAACATATAAATGGTATTTATAAAGGAAGCAAGAAATTTTACAAATGGATTTTTTTGAAAGGTTTTAAAGTATATAAGATAATTGAATTGCAAATGAAGTTTTCAAATTTTAAGTAAAATTTATATAGTTCAAATTAATTGTTTAATCTTGACTTTCAATCTACTTTTATTTCTGGTTGTTCTATGCTCCTACCTCCTTCCTTTTCGGGGACGAAAAGTTTTGAGTGGGGGAGAGTGTAACGACCCTAAACTTTTAGTGATTTTATTTGTTAAATTAACTGAAATTTTGTGAAATTTTAAACAATAAAATTTGAAAAAAAAAATTATTATTTGGAATACGTCTATTTTAATATAGCAACTGGTAAATTTTCATCTGATAATATTGAAGTTTATTTTCCTGTGAAATTTTATTTCAAATCAAACCGGTTAATAACAGTGAATTTAAAAGTTTTACGAAACCAAAATATGTCAACAGGAGAAAATTTATTCAGATCATTCTGAATCAGACTGCGAAATTCGTTTTTCCAAATTTGGACTTCTACTGCTCCGTTTATCTTATTTCTGGTAAAGTAGCAGCATTTTTCAGTACCGATTATTGACTTTTGATCGGACGATCGTACCATTGATATCTGTGTACCGTTTTGATCGACTCATCGTGTTGATCTTAACGGTATATTCATTTCTGTGTTTGAGATCCGGTACACGACGGAAACAATCAAACTATATATTGTATCGGTACCGAATCCGTGACTTTTTATTTCTCTTTGATTTTTTTTAAACTGTAACCGTGGTATCCAAGCAACCATCAATTGCTTTAATCTTCCAGCTTAATTCCAGGGTGACCATTTCCGTTCCATACTATTTTTGAAAATCTAAACGTATGAATTGGTATACGTTGTATTCATTTGAACGGTTCACTTTTTAATGTATTTATTTTATTAGCCTTTATTAACCTCAGCCGTTTTATTTTCTTATTGCCAGAACTATTCTTTTCTTCTTCATGCTCATCTCTTGCCTTCCCCACTCAGCATGACCTTCCTCTAAATTGCCGAAACCTAAGCCAAGATCTTCCCAGATCTTCCTACCTCCTCCGCGTTCTCCCAACGCCCACCCAAATTCTCATCGCATGCCTTCCCAGCTCCCCACTCCGCCCCTTAGCCTTTTCGCCTTTCCAAACGACCACAACAGCCAAAGCTCCACTCCCTCCTCTTGAAAACCATCCCGAGCATCTCCCTCTTCCCCTTCAGCTTGCACCACCCAGTGCACCCATCTCCACACGCTTCCACCTTTCCACCGTCCCATCCACCCGCATCGGCCTCCGCGCCCTGCCTACGCCACAACATGCCATCCCTCGACAGCAGTCCTGAGCCACCCGAGCCCTCACCTGCTCCGCCTTGCTCTATTTTCCTTTCACTCGCATGTTCCTCTGGGCATTTGTAAGTATATAATTATTCTCTACTTTCTGTCTAGTTATATAGGTTAGTTTTTTTATGAATTTTATATATAGATATAATATATAGTTGTGCGCGTCTTTATATATAAAGGGTGATGTTAGTAATATATTTATATAAGATGCAGTTATATACATATGCATTAGTTTTATTAAAAAATATATGTATTAGTATATTCTGTAGTTAGCTATGAATTTATAATTAAGTTTTTGAGACCGTATGATTATTACTAAAAACATATGGGTTTATATATATATGCGTGTTTATGAGGTTATATAGCAAAAGTTTTTACAGTTAGATATATTATAGGTATATAGTTATAATCGGTTAAGAGATAGCATTAGAGAGTTGTCTACATGTCTGCATATTTATGCATGCACCCATGCCCCATTTCTTTTATTGTTGTATATGTATAAAGTTATAAACAAAGAGTAAATATATTACGTATGGCTTCAACATAGGTCGCTTGCTATATTATAATATTTCATAAAGGTATGTTATATTTTACATTTTTTTGTATACAATAACTGTATAGTTAATAGACTCGCCATATATGTAGTTATATGTGTGTTTGTAGTGAAATATTTTACAATGAAGTTTATACATTTATTTACAGACTGAATATTATAATTTGTGATATGTTTGTTTATACTAAAATTATGATATAGTATATAACCTGTAGTGTATATATGTTATGGTATCATTGTTTTAAAAGTATGTTATACAATATTGATTTTTTATTTATAACCTACATGTGTATTTAGTTTTCAGTTGTATATTGTACATATTGGGATTCAATACTGATTTGAAATAAATGTATGTGTTTTAATTATATGTTTGGTTTAATAAAGTAACCTTGGGATATATAAAGATTTTATATTGTTATATGTATGTTTAAATTATAATGTTGATTTCTATATATGTGGTTGATTAAACAATGATTTTGAATTTGAAAATATAAAAATATGTAAATTATTTTGGTTCTCATCGATTCCCATTTATCAGCTCTTGATTCGTCGTGCGTGCTTTCTCCATCTAATTCGTGCCATCTCATTTTGCTTTGGAATTCGTAGCTTGCTCTGTTGTCAAACTCTCTAGCCTCGAAAGGTGAGCAATCACTCACGATTAACGTTCTTTTACTACTTAAATTTGATTTCATTTGAAAAAGCAATTGAATATGCTGCTGTAGTTATTTACATTGTTATATATGCTATTATCTATAACTGTTCACCTGTGACATCTGACACCAGTATCTAGTATTATATGCCTGTTATTACTATTATTTGTATCTGTTCACCTGTGACATCTAACACCCGTATCTGTTATTATACTGATGATATATGCCTGTTGTTATATTTATTTAGTATCTGTTATCACTCTGCAAGTTCCCTGTTAGTATATAATTCACTATGGGTTGAAATGATACATACCCGAATGGACTTTAGAATAGGAGAAAATCGTTATGGGTTGAAATGATAGACCCAAGCGATTTTCATTTGAATTGAATTGGGATTACGGGTCGAAATGATATCTATCCGTATATATTTAAATTTCAGATTGAAATGATAAATATCCGTATCACTTAACCATATGATGAATATATATACAGACACCGTTGGTCCATATATATAAATATTTTGAAAAATGAATTCTATGGTTTTGGGAAGAATATATGGTTTTAAAATGTTGAGCCTTAAATTATTATATAAATGGGAATGATTGATTAAATACATATAATATGGTTGAGTATTTAAATTTATGTTTCAAAATAGATTTCAGTAATAATTTGAATAAGTTAAGATTGGGAAGATAATTTGAATTTAGTAAAGAATTTTATTTAATTAAACCGATTTAAACTTATTGAAATTGGGATTTAAGATATGATTTATAACTTGAGTTTGATTTAATTTAATGAATATTTCTTATTTAAATAAATTTAAGAAAATACTTAGTAAAATGAAATTTAAGGCTAGTTAAATGATATTGAATTTATTAAGTGAATATTCCCTGATTAAATAATAATAAAGTTAAATCAAGTGCTATATGAAACTGTTAAATTTAACTTTGAAAATGTTGAATATTAAAGCTTTGAAATATATTGAAAATTTAAATGGTATATTTAGAACTGAATGGAATTGATGAATTGAGCTTTGAATAAATTTGAATTTGGAATTTGAGTTAATTTGAATCGATTTGTGAGACGCGAGGAAATTATAAATACTTTACTTTATAAATTATTTAATGAACATACACTATTTTGGAAAATAGATATATTGAATGAAAATGATATTTTGATTTTGAAATAAATAAATTTAAAATGACCACGGTGTTATAGTGTATATTTCCACCTTGTAGATAGTTCCGCAGATCCTTAGAGGATGGTTATCCCAAACATCCTTTAAGTTACTTGTATTTCAGTTGATATTTCACTTGAGTTGGATTTATTAGTATAAGAATGTTAATCCAGACTTGAGTGTTTTGTGTTTTGCTTTACGCTCGGGTCAGACCGAGTGATACAGCATTTGAGACTCACCCTTGGAGTTTGGAGCTTCCTTTGGAGATCCAACTATCGCCTCAGCTTTCAGCTCTTCTAGTTGATTTGTCCAGAGAAGTCATCTGTTGTACTGGAGACTTTTCACTGCATTTGAGATATTCTGTTGTATTTTATTTCTAACTCTGATGTTTATATAGTAGCTTCATGAACTACTATTTTATCTATTCCGCTGTGTATTATTGTATTACTCTGTGTCTGTTATTCTGTGATTGATTTATTTACTTTATATGATGAGTTTGCCAAATTTAAATAACAATCTGATATTTTGAATTATTCAAGTCTGACATGTGTGGATTTATTGTCGATTTGAATGGTCCAAAATAGCGGGTCGTTACAGTTGGTATCAGAGCTTTGGCTCTAGGCAAACTTAACATATATGGTAAACTGATTTGCGGAATCACTTTCGTTCTGGCTTCTCCCTAATTATATTCTTATATGAGTATATCCATCTTCTCTTTTTGAATTTTAATTATCTCATCTTCGTTCGAGTCCTTTCCTTTTTGTTTTGAAACTCCCTTTGGTTTAATTTCCCTTAAATTTTGAACTTCTATCTTGTTGATTTTGGACTCATTGAATATTTGAATGATAGGAAACTATTTTGTAATGGCAAAATCAGAAGAGCAGAAAGCAGCCCGTAGGGCACGAAGAGCACTGGCCCGTAAGGAACGGGAGGAAGCAATCGAGGAACAAGAGAGGCTGTGGAGAGAAAGAGCAGAACCGGGTCCTTATGACCATGTCATTTGTTATCGGTGTCAGGAAAAGGGACACTATGCAGTCATGTACGGGAAAAGGAATGTAGGAAAGAAGAAGGAGGGCAAGCGTATTCGATCCAAGATCTTCTGTTTTAGATGCCGTAGTGAGGGGCACTTTCCCAGTCGCTGCCAGAAGGTGAAGAAAGTGAAATCTGCACCCACTACATCAGTCGACCAATCAACCATTTGCTATCACTGTAAGAGGCCTGGGCATATAGCCAGGAATTGTTTTGTGCGAAAGTATGGAAAGAAGGTTGCGTACCCGCAGTTCATTAAGGAAGATGGGAGTGTAGTGCACCTATGCCAGAAATGCAGATGTTGGGGGCACATTGAGGGGGAGTGTTCTGGACCCATTGATGTACCACCTGGAAGAATTAATACTGATGCTTTGTTTATGTAGGAGTGGTAAATCTGTGGACCTTTTGTTATCTGTTGTATGTTAGGTTGTTTTAAGCAAACTCTATTGTATCTTTTGCTTAGCTGAAGTTGTCAAACTGGAGACATTTATGCTTCTGTTTTCATATGTTATGAATTCGAGTCTTTCCAAATTTTGAATGGGAATTCTTCTGTATCGATATAGGTTATATACCTCTAATCTTGGTTGGGATTTGCTTCGATTAGGATTCTTTTAAACTTTGGAACGTTCCCTACGATTCCAAAACTTATTCTTGTCTCTCCCTATTTGTATTCTTTTGATTCTGGAGTATCCCATAACTCCACTTCGAATGATCTCTATGAAAATAGGATCCCACCAATCTTTTAATGAGTGTGAAGGGGTGAAACTCCTTCACAATTGGCATTGATTCACCGAAGATTTTTACATCTTTGGTTTAGATGTCGCTATCTCTTGCGATCGAATGATGATTTTTCTTAGAATTCTGCATCAATCTTGTTCTTGGAGTCACGGTTGACCCGGTTATGGTCGCCCACGGTTTATATAAGTATATTCATCTTCCATTTTGAAATAAAATTATCTCACCTTAGATCGAGCCTATCTTCGAATCAGAATTCTATTTGATTTGAGTTCCTTTAATTTGAATCTCTATCTTTGTTTTGAAATCCATTCTTGAACCATCCTTTGAAAAATCGGGCTTGTTTATATTTTAGAAATTGTTTTATATATCGAATTTATTACTTTGATAAGTATGATATTATTTTATATATAAAAGTGAAATGTTTTCGATAAAGATTATATACTTTTTTTTAAATAATAATTTGAGGTTTCGAAAGGATTTGTAATTTTGAAAAATTACATAAGAAATTTGATTTATCTAAAAAGATTTTTAACTAAAGGATTTTAAATTTGAAATTCGAGAATTGAACCCCGGTGTTTTGAAATTGGTTTTAAGATTTTGAAATATATAATAATAATATGATTTAAAAATATTTTCCGAATAAGAAATGTTTCAAATGATTTGAATGAGTTTCGAAGAAATTTCAAAAGAAGTTTGAGAAAATAGAAGTCCAGAACTCACTTATGTCGCTGGAAAATAATTTCGGTGATGAGTGCACGCATCATCGACATTGATTTTCGAGTTTCAGAGTGGGGGATAGGCCACTTCAATAGCTTTGCTATGCGAGTGATTTTGCGAAACCAATTTTGATTTCAAATTTCGAAGTATGATTTGATATTCGAAAGATATATGTAAATATATTTGAAACGATTTGAAATGAACCGATGTTCAGTCCTCGAGTTTGGATTTGATATAACCCTATCTATTAAAATTGATTTACTGATTTGTTGCTGATTTCCAACTCTTGAATTTGAAAATGATTTCTTCGACTATTTTGAATGTTCGAGCACTTCCAAATCAAGGTTAACGGTTCTAAGCTAAGAAATTTCGAAAAAATAAAGTATATAAGTTTGGTATGTATGTTAAAGTATGTAGTAATATAATTAAAAAAGTTGAAACTGCTTTGCTAAGTAAATGAATAAGGCTATTTTGAATTTTTCTAATATGAAATTTAGATTTGAAATGTTTTGAAAAGAATTTGGTCTTCAATATATTTTGAATAAAATTTAGTTAAATGTTTTAACTAGGTAACATCTTTATGAAACTATATATTTAACAAGTTGGAATAAATATATAATTTGTACGTATGCTGTTTTATTCGCATAATTAATTCGATCCAGGTTTGAGTACACAAGTTCGAGGTGGATTACACCATTTCGTGTTAGGATTTTTCATTCGATTCTTAAGGGTGAATATTTGATATGGATTTTGGGCTTGATCCTAGAATTCTCTATCGTAGTATATGGCTATGCAAGGAGACTGATGGCTTCTAGTCGAGAAACCATATCGAAGTCCGCATTAGGGAAGTCGAATGGACAATACTAGTTCGAAAGCGAACTTGTGTGATCGAGCGAGCGATCAAATGTGATTCTGCGAAATGATGACGTATGTACATCTTATATTCTAATATCATTGAGATTTTGACGCTGAAATTGAAAGCTGTCATGTTAGAATATCTTTGCTTACTAAAAGAAAATTTCCAATTTAAATTACAAAGATATATAACCCATAAAAGCAAAGATATTCAATCCCATATGGCTCTTCATACAGCGAAATTTATTTTGAAAAATTTATCCTTATATAAGATAGACCTTACGTAAGTATAAGATGATTTTAAAAACATTTGATTTTGGAAATGAATTGGATTGATTTGGAAATTTGGATTTATTTTCTAAATCTATTATTTTGGAAACTTTGAAACTACAGATAATTAATTTGAGAAGAAATAATTTGGTGAAATTGTATATGATTTTGAAATTGAACTGATATTAAAACAAATTGAAATCTGAGAACCTTATGTTACTAAACACTTGATTTGGGAGTTGTCGAACTTATATAAAATTGATTTGTATGAGTATGAAATTGATTCGAAAACTATAGATTTGAAAAGGTACTCAATTTGAAAGTGAAATCTTATATAATTGAAATCTATATAAGTATGATTTGATATAATATTGATTTTGGAAAGTATTTGATTTGAAAATTAAATCTTATATATAATGGATATTATATAAGTACGATATTTGAAAGTGATTTGAAAAGGTACTATATGATACATATTTTCGAAGTAAAGATATGGAAAGTGCCTTCTGCTTGATATCCGATTTGTGGCCACATCTTGGATTCATTCTATCGATATTATTCTCTCTGATTTTTGGTTTTCCGGATATGATACTCGAGTGTCCTTCAAATTCCATGGCGTTACCCATGGTCTTACGATCGTGACTGCATAGCGCAACTGCATGGCTGAGTCTTGCCTAGGGGTACGGATTGTTTCCTGGGGGATCCAGGCGTAACCATTGTGTATCCTGCAATCTGTGTAGGTCGCGAATAGTAGCGCAAATGCTTGGCTGAGTCTTGGCTGGGGGTACGGATTGTTTCCTAGGGGATCCAGGCGTAACCATTGTGTATCCTGCATTCTACTAGTCATCATGGCGTAACTCGCAGGGCTGAGAAAGCTTACGGATATGGATTGTTTCCTGGGGGAACCAGGCGTAACCATTGTGTATCTACGAACCATGGTTAGACAAAGGTTTTGTTCGTTTTTGTTGTTTGGATTGTACTTTCCATATCTGTTTTAAAAGTTTTTCCAGTATTTTCACTAGGTGTTGAAACAGGTCTACTAAGTACCTGGAGAATTCTAGTTTTGCGCCTGGTCAACGCACTGCCAGAGTCTACAGGAACGAGGATAAATGTAATATCCCGGAAATTTGGGGCAATATCAATTTAATAACCTGTTTAAATAATTAAATTGATTTGATAAATTTTGATAATTAAATTTGAATTGGTTTAATAATCTAATTAAATAAATATTTAATTAGTGAATTTTACTAATAAAATGATTTCTATTTATAATATATATATATATGAGTGTATATATTGTAAATAGATAAGCTTGGGTTTGAAATTTAAATAAATAAAATCTTGTTAAATTTTCTAATGTATATTCTTATAGTTTGGAAATTATGATTTATTTAATATAGGCTTTACAAAGCTATTTAAACAAAATAACTATATGGTTTAAAATGAGATTAATAATAAGGATTATTTTATTTCTTTTTGAATATTGCTTAACAAATATGATTTAAGAAGTATATAAATATATATATATATATATATATATGTTTAAAATACAATTTACATATGATATGTTAATTCATTTAATAATAGTAGTAATTTATAATCTCTTTATAAATTATTTAAATTTGATAAATGAGTTATTTCCAAACAATATTAATAGTGTATTGTTTTTATAAAATAGATTTTTATGTAAAATAAAATTTTAAAGAATTTGAATGTGTTCTTTTAAATTGACTTTAAATTGGATTTTAAATATAATTTGAATTTGGATTTAGATTTAATTTTGAATTCAAAAAGAGGTAATATTCAAATAGTTTTGGATTTCAAAATATATGTAAACTTTTATTTATAATAATTAGTTTTGTTTCTTTATAATTAATATATATATAGATATGTATTTTAAGAAAAAGGTTTTTATATTTAAAATAAATAAAAGAAATTACTAAAAAGACATGTGTTAGCTCCTAACGCTTTAATATAATATGTGTCATAAGATTAAGGTGATAGAAGGACAAGTGTCAAATAAAATGTAGTTTTTCTTTTATTTTTATTTTTAAAAAGTATTTCAGCTTATATAAACATTTCCTTCTTCTCTTCCATTTTTTTCTTATTCTTTTTCTAAAATCTAAGCTGAGTGCAAAACTGAGAACACTCCATAAACAATTCGGTATTCATCTTCAAAACCAACAACCTGTAATATATTTTCCAAAAATCAAACAAAGCCTGCATTTTTTAAAATCAAACAAGAACCTGTATTTGCTTCAAATCTGGAAGCATGCTCAAAAGCAAGTAACCTGGAATCAATGCCTGTAAACATCTTCTTCAAAAGCCTACATTTTCTTTAATCTGGATTCAAATTCCAGTCTGCATGCAAGATTCTATAAACAAGCAACTCAAGTTTTAAATCAAAAAAAAAGCAAGGCATCTCTGCATGCAAATTTCTATAGCTAGCAATTCCAGTTTTCAAAGAAAATCAAGCATTCAGTTTTAAAGGTTTCAAAATCAAAAGCTGTTTCAAAGAATAAACTCTGTCCTTCAATTCATCTGGTGAGTAACTCCTCTTTTTAAAATTTAAATAGGTAAAGGTTGATTTCAGGATTTAATCTGAAATGAATATATTTTATGAAATTTGCAGTGAATATTTATATGTATGAATATATGTGTGCATGCTTGTTTACCTGCACATTTCTGTTTCAAAGAATAAGCTCTGTTCTTCATTTTAATCTATGAGTAACATCTTTCTCAAACTTAAGTTTAGAGATATCTGTATGCATGTAAATTTCTGGAATAAATGTTTATTTAGTATATGTACATGATTGAATTTCTGTATATATATTTGGATGTATAAATGCATGTTGCTGTTTACCAGTTCTTACCTGTTCTTACTTTTAGAAGTTAAATCATGATCAAATTTAATTCCTCTTGTTATAATCCCTGATAGGACTTAGAATTCAAACTATATTTGTTTGTTAAATCATGGATTAGAGTCTAAATTTTTATTAAGTTAAAATAAAAAGAAAACTACTCTGTAAATAAAAAAGGAACAGGGAAGTTTAAGTTTTGAATAAAATTCAAAGATGATAATTTAACATTCCAGGATTATAAATTGAATCTTTAAACCAAATAATGATTTTTAGAGGAGAAATCAAAATTTTTAGATTTATAAATGGTGAGATACGCTAGTTTGAACGGAAATGGGAAAA
The DNA here is from genome assembly GCA_030737815.1 of Allium fistulosum. Lineage (NCBI taxonomy): Eukaryota > Viridiplantae > Streptophyta > Magnoliopsida > Asparagales > Amaryllidaceae > Allium > Allium fistulosum. Next base: position 1,033,051,838 of record CM060901.1, read on the forward strand.
TGATGAAAATCTGGCGATCAATGAAATCTGGAAGATCGTGATCTTCTCTGGAGATAGAGTGATGATCGGAGAGTTGTAGAAAATTATTTGATGATGGTGAAAAGCATTGTGGCGAAGGGATTTGATCAGGGAAGTTTATAACCCTAGTTTTAGTGAGGTTGAGAAATACGTTCGTCACGACGTCCAGAGGTGATCGAGTTCATCTGAACTCTGGGAATCGGCAGCTCGATGGATGATGAAGACGTGGTCAGAGGTTCTGGTGCTCAGGCGATCGGAGGAGTGAGTTCGAGGAAGTTTCCAGGTTTGGGTCTGTTTCCAGTTTTGTGATCGAGATTGCTCGAATTCGATGGTGATGCTTGTTCGTGGTTCTGGAGGTCGCGATCGTAAGGGGTGGTCGTAGACGATATGCAGGTGATAGCATCGATGGTCGGAGGCGATCGTTTCGCCTGTGCACGTGCACACGTGGTATCTGTTTGGGTTGAGAGTTGAGTTAAGAGGAAGAAGAAGATGATCTCGAGTAAGTCGAAGAATTGACTCGAAGTCGTGCTCGTGGAAATAGGGACTTGGCTAGGGATTTCGAAGGGGAGACTCGTGTGGGGGTTTAAACTGTTTTTAAAAATTTAACATAACAAAGTTAAAAAGAAAAGGAAGGAAAAACTCGAAGACGGCTCGGGATTTCTGAAGTTTTTCTCGGGTATTTTTATGTCTGGCTCGGGTAATTTTGGGTTACAGTTTTTAAAGACTGGCAGTGTTTTAAAAATTTAAAATGAGTTTTAAATTTAAAGGCAGGATTTAAACTAAGTTTTAAATCAAGTTTCCATATGGGTTTAAGTTTAAATTTGTATTCTAAATTTGAGATAAATAAAGTTTATAAAATTTATAATGTTTTATCAAATTTAAAATATTTAAAGTATATTTTTAAAAAAAGGTTTGAATAAATGAATTTGTTCAAAAATCTTAATTTTCTTTATAAATGTTAAGTGTTTCTTAACATTTGGATTTAAAAAGATTTTGTAAATTGGATTTAAAATTGGTTAAAGCTAAATTGTAATTTATTTAAAATCTTTAATTTGAAATGAATTAAGATAAGATTTTAAAGTAAAATGTTTTAAAGTCTTTGGTAATAATAATTAAAGTAGTTAAAGGTTAATACTTTAATTTAAAGATTAATTAAGCAATTAATTTAGTAATTAGAAATTAATTGGTAATTAAGAAATTATTAAGTTGTAATTAATAAATAGTTGATTAAAGCTAAATTTCTTAATGAAAGTAATTAAAGAAATTAATTACTTAAGGTAATTAATTAAATAGATTTGATTAAGTTAAATTAATTAATTAAATTAATTTAAGATAATCATTTAGAGATGTGATAAATATAATTACTTAAATGTAATTAGTGAAGTGTAATTACTTAGGAAAGTAATTAAAAGTAATTACTGAATGTAATTAACTAAAGATGATTTTAATAATGAAAGTAATTTGAGTTTAATTACTTTGAATAATTAATCAAGGGATTAATTAAAAGATAATTAATTAATGAGTAATTAATTTAGGGAAGAGTAATTAAGGGAAGTTAATTACTAAATGAGATTAATCAAAGGTGATTAATAAATGTGACTAATTAATTATTAAATGTAATTAATTTAAATAAGATAATTAATTAAGAGTAATTAAGGATCATTAATTAATAAAATTAATGATGTAATTAAGGATTGATTAATTAAGATTAATTAATAAATAATTAGTGATTAAAGTAATTAATTAATTGTAATTAATTAAGGATTAATGTAATTAAATATAGTTAATTAATTAATGAAGTAATTAAAGATTAATTACTGAATGGTTTAAGATAATTAATTTGTGAAATTAATTAAGTATTAATTACTTAAAGTATGTTAATCCCCTTTTCGACTCACGACCTAAGAAAGTATGCCGAGTTAAGGTGCTTGCCGACCTAAGAAAGCATGCCGAGTTAAGGTGCTTGCCGACCTAAGAAAGCATGCCGAGTTAAGGTGCTTGCCGACCTAAGAAAGCATGCCGAGTTAAGGTGCTTGCCGACCTAAGAAAGCATGCCGAGTTAAGGTGCTTGCCGACCTAAGAAAGCATGCCGAGTTAAGGTGCTTGCCGACCTAAGAAAGCATGCCGAGTTAAGGTGCTTGCCGACCTAAGAAAGCATGCCGAGTTAAGGTGCTTGCCGACCTAAGAAAGTATGCCGAGTTATGAAAGGCTCCGACTTAAGAAGGTTCCGACCTAAGCCTATTCCTTAACTCGCCACCGACCTAAGCCTATTCCTTAACTCGCCACCGACCTAAGCCTATTCCTTAACTCATCACCGATCTATCATAGGTCAGCAGACGACTTAAATACTTAGAGAAAATTCCTGAGTCCAGATCAGCTCCTATAAATACCCCACCACTTCCAACATGAGGAGGACTTTTGGGCAATTCATTTCTAAAGCGCCGTTACTCTGTCGAACTCTCCAATCATTCAGAAAACAAGGATCCTTCAAGCATTCAAGACACTACAACAAACTTCGAGAGAAATTCTTAACATCCGACATGGATTCATCGAGTTTCATCGCCGAAGATTGAGCTAGTAGTCAAGATTGCTTCTTGTGATCGAGTTGTATTGTTTTCATAGAAGATTTGTATCAATTTGTAACCAGATTCAATAATAAAGAGATTCAAAGTGGACGTAGGCTAAATCTCAAGCCGAACCACTATAAATTGCTGTCTTTTACTGCTTTTCTGCTACTTTCAGCTCATATTCTGTTCCCGTACCAACGGGTGGTGCTTTCACAAGTTTATTACACACACCGGGTGTTAGCGTTCACTTTTTACCGTTAACATTTTGGTGCTTTCACCGAGAAATCCAACTCAGGTTATCATTCCATCATTGCTTCACACAAGTTTGTTGAAAAGATTTCCTACAGAACTAGAAGTCTATCAGACATCATGGCTCCTGGAAGGAAACGAAAGGTTGTCAGATCTGAAAATGTTCATGATGATACCGCCACCTCTGCTTCACCAAGTCAAGCAGCTCCAAGCGTCGGGGTGACGCGAGAGGAGCTAGACGCTGCTGTATCCGGACTATACCAGCAGATTGAGACCCAAAACAATCTGATGATGGAAAAGCTGAACGCTCTGCTTGGTGCCAACCAGAGACCAGTGGGTAATGAAGAAAACACCACTGATGCTCTTCGCAACTCCGGAGGGAGGAATATTCCTCAGGGGGGATCAGGTGCTGCCGAAGGGGCACCCCTCCGGGCTGAAGGATCTAGACCATCGCCAATTTTCCACGAAAATCTGCCCGGGCAAACATCTGAGAAAATGGCAGAAGTCTACTCCGCAAAATCTTTGAACAATGAGGAATATCTTTCTGGCATGATCAAGCAAATAATGAAAGAGAGCATGCAGAGAGGTGAAGATGAAAGCGAATGGGGATTCGCGCCAAGCAAGACTCTATTTACCGAGAAGATCCTAAAGGCTGAATTTCCTAGAAAATTTGTTCCCCCCACCATTCCTGCTTATCGGGGAACAAGTGATCCAAACCAATTCTTGTATAAGTATGATTGGCACATGACCGGTGCGAGAGCAACTGATGAAATCAAATGCCGGTATTTCCCAGTATATTTGGAAGGAGTGGCACTTCTCTGGTTCACTAAACTCCCTGTCTGTGACGACCGCCCATGACCCCTGCACCGAATCTAGAGATAGTGCGCTGTAAAGTGTGCCAGGCGACCATGGACGATTGTCAAGGTAAGATTAAAACAACAGGATCTATCGTATTACTCACAGCGCATGGACAAAATACAATAGAACATATGTATAGTGAAGCTTTACAGAATAAAATGACATCATATAAAACTCCATAATAGTTGAATACAAGCATCCACATAGTCAATACATCCAGCCTCACTACATAACTCTCAGAGAATACAAAACAGCGGAATAACCAGTACATATAATAAGAAGATAATATGCAACCCTCCAGCTCGTCTTCGATATCAGCATCGTGAGAAGAGAACAGCACCTGTCACCTGCTACCTAGTCTGCCCGTCCCAAAATGGACGAACAGCCCAAGGCAATAAGAATTAAAAACATAAAGCCTTGAGTCAGACAACAGTCTTAGTGAGCAGTAAATTAACTAACAACATACCAAAAGAGCATAAAGGAAAAGGAATAGGAATACAACCCTCCCACTCCAACCTCATTCTACAGTGATAGCCCCCAGACACACACTAAGCAGAAGCAAACATAGCAGAGCATACAATTTAAAGTAAAGCTACTATCACTCGAGTCAAGGGCGATGTTTTCCAAGTACCAAGGCCTAAATCAGATAAGCACCCAGAAAATACCGCTCTTGAGTCCGAATGACGATACAACCAAACATCCATGACTCTGGCTATCACTGTTATCATTGCTTCGATATCACCGTTAATTGAATGACCGGCACATTCTTTCAGCCGTCCGTCAAGGGCTAATGGAAACCCCGGTTCTAGACATAACTCCCGCACGTCGTCGCAGCCCGTGCCTAGGACTATCGAATCTGCCCAGAGTACTCGACCATCAACAGTTGGCCGTTGGGACTATCGAATCTGCCCAAACGTACTCTTGCTTAGAGCATGCTAGAACCTTCAACAACGATGCTATCCAAGCCTCCTAGTCATCCTCCTCGACGACTATTCTCATATCCATTCATTATCTTCAACCCGAATCATATCACCGAGTTATCAACATGCTTGGAATGATCCCGTCTGGATTAGACCAAGTCTTCATCATATGATGCCTTGCTTCATTACACCCTTGCAAAGCTTCATCTCAACTTCACATCATCAAATCTATGCATAAGAGCTTCATCATCCCGCTGCATATGCCACGAGCAGCTTTTCCAATTCAAGAGCCTTTCCCTTAGCTTTTGAATCACCTTCGATCTAATCTAATCATCAATCATCTAGTTCATAACAATCAATCAAATCAAACATCAATCCAAGCAATCAAGCATTCAAAAATGATCTAAGTAGACAATTATAACAATAATGGCATTTTCGTAATTAAAGAGTTGAAAGTCCAATAAGCATGAAAACATGGATTATATCTCTACAAACTTGATGAATGAACTTGCATAGGTTAACATATGATAAAATGGATGCAACATCATCATGAACAATGGATCTACATGGATCTATACATAGGATGAAGAAAATGCATGGAAATCACTATTTTAACACCAAATCGAGCCAACAATCCGATATACTCCTTTGGATCCGTGTGAGAGATAATCACCACTCACCAAATCACCTAAACAACCTCAAATCAACACACTTCAGATCTGGACAGCGAAGGATGAAGCTAGATCTATCACAAATCCGCTTCAAATGAAGAAATCTCTCTTGAAAAGATGAAGATCTTCAATCCAAGCTTTTGAATCTTCAATCTCGATCTTCGATTTGGATGGATGGAAGCACTAGATTAGAGTGGAGAAAAGAAGTGAAGAAGTGTAGAAGTCGAGCTCTCAAAATGGCAGCACTTCGTCGCTTCAAAATCCGGATCCCAAAAAGTGAGAACAACCCCTCCTATTTATAGCAGAAAACTGCCTGAGTCGTAACTCGGCTATCTCCTTAAGTCGTTGCCGACCTAACATTATGCCGACCTACGACCTAAAAAACCCCCACGACTTAACAGAGCCTCCGACCTAACCCTTAGCCAACAACTCCGACCTATCAGATACGCGCGCCTCAACTCCTACGATCTAACACTTCTGCGCATACGACCTAACTATTAAGTCGACCTACAACTTAACACATACTTCGACCTAACACTTAGACGAAACCCAGCGACCTACGACTTAACAGGTTACGACCTAACACTTAGACGAAACCCAGCGACCTACGACTTAACAGGTTACGACCTAATTCCTTAAGCCTCCACGCGACCTAACATAAGTCGCGAACAACTGGGATGCGACCTAACTCTACCCAGACTTACGACTTAACTCCTTAAGTCGCTCACTACTACTTAGGTCGTTGCCGACCTAACTACACTGCTAACTTCTATAGGTCGTCCCAACCGACCTAACAACTTAATTACTAAGTCGCTAACCCGGAACCACTAGGTCTGCCTACCCTTGAGTCGCCATATCCTTAAGTCGGTCAGTCTTTAGGTCGTTAACTCGCCCTGCCGACCTAATTACTTAACTAAATCCTAGGTTGCTCACAACATTTCCTTAGGTCGTTGCCGACCTAACTCTACCCCACGACCTAACCCCAGAATGCTTAGGTCGCCTACTACTCTTGAGTCGGTCGCGACTTATCACCTAGGTCGGTCACTACCTTAAGTCGGTTAACCCCACTTCCTTAACTCGGCAACGACTTAACAAACACTGGTCAGACGACTCAACTAGGCTTACGACTTAAGACTTAGTAGGTATACGACTCATCCCTCAACTCGTCCAGAACTCTTAAGTCTTCCCTCCTAAGTCGTCTACGACCTAAACACTTGGTCATTCACTCGCCCAGACGTGATTCCTATACGACTTAAGCTTCCACACGCTCTTAAGTCGTTCAACCTATAAGTCGGTTGCGACTTATCTCTTAGGTCGTTCGCGACCTAGGACTTAGAAAAATCTCAACCAAAATCTGAAACAACCTAAAAAGTTGAAAATTCCAGATTCGAACGAACTTTCCGATCCGTGAAAATACGGGTCGTTACATTCTCTCCCCCTTAGGAATTTCGCCCCCGAAATTCCAAACAAACAAAGCAATCAAAAGCTATTCTGCACGCCTACCATCCATAGCAATCAACAAACCAAGCATCCAATTCTAGCTTAGCATGCAGAATTCTAAAACTAGAACAAGTTACAATATCGCGAGATGTCACGACGCCTTTGGGTCATACCTCGAAGAGTTCAGGATGAGCTGCTTTCATCCTCTCTTCCACCTCCCACGTACAGTCGTTATCATCATCACTCCATTGTATCTTGAGCAACTTAACTACCTTCCTCCTAAGCTGTTTCGTGTCGGTTTCGACAACACGAAGCGGCCTACGAGGTCTTCTATCAACTGGATCAACTTCAAAATCTTCATAGCTATCAGCAGAAACCACTGCATTCGAGTCATGCACATACTTCCGTAGATACGATACGTGAAAAACATTGTGCACACCCGACATCTTCTCAGGTAACTCCAACCTATAGGCGAGCTTTCCAATTCGCTCGATGATCGGGAATGGTCCAACAAATCTCGGAGTCAATTTTCCTTTCTTCCCGAATCGAATAACATTCTTTAGTGGAGAAATCTTCACAAAAACCATATCCCCTACGTCGAATTCCAAATCCTTTCGACGCTTATCGGCATAACTCTTCTGACGGTCTTGGGCTGCCTTCATTCGTTGCCAAATGATCTCTATGCAATCTGAGGTCTGACGAATCATCTCTGGCCCAAGTATCAGCTTTTCTCCAGTTTCCAACCAACATGTCGGAGAGTTACACGGTCTTCCATACAACGCCTCATACGGTGCCATACCAATGCTTGACTGGTAACTGTTGTTGTACGCAAACTCCACCAAATGAAGGTGATCTTCCCATGATCCTCCGAAGTCCAAAACACATGCTCTGAGAAGATCTTCCAAAACTCGGTTGACTCTCTCGGTCTGACCATCTGTTTGGGGATGATAAGCTGTACTCAAACACAACTCGGTTCCCAAAACTTCCTGGAAGCTCTTCCAAAATCCACTAGTGAACAATGGGTCTCGATCGCTCACTATGCTCTTCGGAATACCATGGAATCGAACTATCCACTTAATATACAACTCAGCCAACTTTGATGCAGTCCTAGTCGATCGAACAGGAATGAATCGTGCACTCTTAGTCAGACGATCCACAATGACCCAAATCCCTTCATTTCCCGTTCTGGTTCTAGGCAATCCATCGATGAAATCCATCGACACTTGTTCCCACTTCCATGTAGGAACTTCTAATGGCTGAAGCAATCCACTTGGCTTCTTCTGTTCAGCTTTAACCAACTGGCAGTTCATACACTTGGAAATAAAATTTCCAACATCCTTCTTCATACCTTCCCAATAGTAGGTTCTCTTCATATCCCGATACATCTTGTTTCCACCTGGATGAATTGTCAACTTCGAGTGATGACTTTCCTTCAGAACTTCACTCCTCAATTCATCTATATCGGGAACAACTAGTCGTCCTTGCTTTCGAAGCCAACCCTCTCGATCGACCTCGAATCCTTTATCCTTTTCTGGATCCACCCCAGATTCCAAATCACGGATAATCTTGACAAGCTTATCATCTCGCTTTTGGCTCTCACCAATCCTTTCCACAAGAGTGGGTCTTATCGATAAGTTTGCCAACATCTCAGGTTCCAATTCACATCTAGGCCTGAAGTCAAATCCAGCTAAATACTCGAGATTCTTCCATTCAGAAAACATGGCTCCCAATCCTGCATGTCTTCGACTTAACGCATCAGCCACTGCGTTACCTTTTCCCGGAGTATAAGCTATACCAAAATCATATGATGCCAAAAACTCTAGCCAACGTTGCTGCCGAAGATTCAAATCCTTTTGGGAGAAAAGATACTTCAACGACTTATGATCCGTAAACAACTCGAATCGAACTCCCAACAGATAATGCCTCCACATCTTCAGAGCAAATACAATCGCCGCTAACTCCAAATCATGAGTTGGGTAATTCCTTTCATGCGGCTTCAGTTGTCGACTCGCATACGCAACAACTTTATCCTTCTGCATCAGCACTGCTCCAAGTCCAGTACCACATGCGTCGGTGTAAACCACCATCTCATCATTCCCACTAGGAATAGTCAAAACAGGAGCACTCGTCAATCGCTCTTTCAGGATTGCGAAAGCTTGCTCACACTTAGTATCCCAACTGAACACTTTGTTCTTCTTCGTCAATCCTGTTAACGGTGCAGCTACCTTGGAGAAGTCTTTGATAAACCGTCGATAATATCCTGCTAATCCAAGAAAACTTCTCACATCAGATGCATTCTTAGGTCTAACCCAATCCTGGATTGCTGCCACCTTAGCGGGATCAACCGCTATTCCACTTCCAGAAATCACATGGCCTAAGAACCTCACTTCACTCTTCCAGAAGTGACACTTCGAAAACTTAGCCTTCAGCTGATGTTTTCGCAAGATCTCCAAAACAATACGCAAGTGCGTCTTGTGCTCTTCCTCCGTTCTGGAATAAATCAGAATATCATCCACGAACACAAGTACGAACTTGTTCAACTGATCTCTGAACACTCTATTCATAAGATCCACAAAATATGCTGGCGCGTTAGTCAATCCAAACGGCATTACCAGCCACTCAAAGAAACCGGATGGTGTCCTAAAAGCAGTCTTCGGCACACTATCCTTAGCCACTCTCAACTGGTGAAATCCCGTTGCCAAATCCATCTGAGAAAACACCTTAGCTTCGTGAAGCTGATCAAACAAGTCGTCTATCCTTGGCAATGGATACTTGTTCTTCTTAGTCACCTTGTTCAGCTCACGATAATCGACACACAATCTCAATGATCCATCTGCCTTGGTTGCAAACACAACTGGTGCACCCCACTCGGACACACTACGCCGAATGAATCCTTTCTGTAAAAGGTCATCAACTTGCACCCTCAACTCCTGCTGTTCCCTAGGCGCCATCCGCCTAAGAGGCATCACAACAGGTCTGGCTCCTTCAACTAGATCTATACGAAACTCGATCTCTCTATGCGGCGGCAACCCTTTGACTTCGTCAAAGACATCCTCGAATCCATTAGCGATCGGCACTGATGACAGTCCATCCCGTGGAACAACTAGCGAATACATGAAGCTCATGAAGACGCCTTCTTCATGCTTACATCGTATCACAATCTTTCGCCCCTCCACATTCTCGACTGTCACCTCCAGCCTCTCACAATCAACCTTAGCCGCATACTTCCTAAGCCAGTCCATACCCAAGATAATTCCGAACCCCGCAAAGTTCAGAACAAAGCAATCACAAACAAAAGAGCAACCATGACTCGATACAACTAGACCACGGCATAACATACACAAACAAGACGAACCCCCAACTGGATTAGTCACAACCAGTGGCCTATCAACAATATCCGGCTTCAAATTTAACCGGCCTACTAGTTCATTACAAACAAACGAATGCGAAGCTCCAGTATCAAACAAAACTCTAACTGGAACACCACATAGGAAAAGAGTACCTTGAACAACCACACTCTTTCCCTTCTCTTCAGCAGTAGGAGCTTTCGAAGACGACGGAACAGCTCCTAAAGCATAGGCTTGCACAATCTGCCTGTCCTTCCTTGGTTCTGGACAATTCTTCCTGAAATGCCCCGGCTTGTCACAGTTGTGACACTTCATCGGTGCCTTCGGATTCTTACAATCCTTAGAGAAATGGCCCTTCTGTTGACAATTGTAGCAAGTCACCTCGCCTTTCGGCTTCTTCTGGCCATCCTTACCTTTCTGCTGCTGCTGCTTCCTCTTCTGGTTTCCACCCTGCTGTGGTTTAGATTCTCCCTTGGTAACAGCAACAACAGGTCCTTCCTTAGGAAACAGACTCTCATGCCTAAGAGCTTTCTCCACAAGCTTCTCAAATGAATCGTCCAAATGATCCACCAACTGTCTCCCAAGATAACTATCCAAGCCGGTCACAAACTTCTCATTCTTCTGATAAGCAGATTCAATATATGACCGAGCATACTTGGACAAAGCTTCGAACTCAGAAACATACTCAAGAACAGATCTTCCACCCTGCTTGAGCTCTACAAACTTCTTGAACAGAACAGACTTCTGAGCTGTAGAAATGAACTTAGCTTCAAATCTGACTTGGAATTGCTCCCAAGTAATCTCTTCTTCCGGAGTAGTGATGGTAATAGAGTTCCACCAATCAGAAGCTCTCCCTTGAAGCTGCCTCGATGCCAACTTCCTCTTAGTTGCATCATCAATTCCCAAATCACCAAAGATCCTTCTACAAGCATCTATCCACCTCTGGACTTCAATGGTAGATTCTGTTCCCAAGAAAACCTTCCCTCCAAGAGCAGTATAATCCTTGCACAGCTTAGCAAAATCCACTGGTTTCGAAGTTTGGACTTGAACTCCAACATCAACTGCCGCCCCCGGAACTGGTATCCTTCTCATGATCGAAGTCATCATAGCTTCGAACATGGCTGCATAATCAGCAGTCTCTTCAGTAGCACGACCTCCCCTAGCAGCTGGTCTCCCTCTTCGACTCATTCTCAATATCTATAAAAAGGAATGATTAGAACATCTAGAGAAACAACTGCATAAAGGACTCAAACTCTACTAAGCTACTATATTATATATAGTAATCATCCATCAAAATACAATTACGTCTCTCATACGTAGTTATGACAGCGAGCGTTGGGTAAAATCGATTAACCTCGCTCTGATACCAAATGTGACGACCGCCCATGACCCCTGCACCGAATCTAGAGATAGTGCGCTGTAAAGTGTGCCAGGCGACCATGGACGATTGTCAAGGTAAGATTAAAACAACAGGATCTATCGTATTACTCACAGCGCATGGACAAAATACAATAGAACATATGTATAGTGAAGCTTTACAGAATAAAATGACATCATATAAAACTCCATAATAGTTGAATACAAGCATCCACATAGTCAATACATCCAGCCTCACTACATAACTCTCAGAGAATACAAAACAGCGGAATAACCAGTACATATAATAAGAAGATAATATGCAACCCTCCAGCTCGTCTTCGATATCAGCATCGTGAGAAGAGAACAGCACCTGTCACCTGCTACCTAGTCTGCCCGTCCCAAAATGGACGAACAGCCCAAGGCAATAAGAATTAAAAACATAAAGCCTTGAGTCAGACAACAGTCTTAGTGAGCAGTAAATTAACTAACAACATACCAAAAGAGCATAAAGGAAAAGGAATAGGAATACAACCCTCCCACTCCAACCTCATTCTACAGTGATAGCCCCCAGACACACACTAAGCAGAAGCAAACATAGCAGAGCATACAATTTAAAGTAAAGCTACTATCACTCGAGTCAAGGGCGATGTTTTCCAAGTACCAAGGCCTAAATCAGATAAGCACCCAGAAAATACCGCTCTTGAGTCCGAATGACGATACAACCAAACATCCATGACTCTGGCTATCACTGTTATCATTGCTTCGATATCACCGTTAATTGAATGACCGGCACATTCTTTCAGCCGTCCGTCAAGGGCTAATGGAAACCCCGGTTCTAGACATAACTCCCGCACGTCGTCGCAGCCCGTGCCTAGGACTATCGAATCTGCCCAGAGTACTCGACCATCAACAGTTGGCCGTTGGGACTATCGAATCTGCCCAAACGTACTCTTGCTTAGAGCATGCTAGAACCTTCAACAACGATGCTATCCAAGCCTCCTAGTCATCCTCCTCGACGACTATTCTCATATCCATTCATTATCTTCAACCCGAATCATATCACCGAGTTATCAACATGCTTGGAATGATCCCGTCTGGATTAGACCAAGTCTTCATCATATGATGCCTTGCTTCATTACACCCTTGCAAAGCTTCATCTCAACTTCACATCATCAAATCTATGCATAAGAGCTTCATCATCCCGCTGCATATGCCACGAGCAGCTTTTCCAATTCAAGAGCCTTTCCCTTAGCTTTTGAATCACCTTCGATCTAATCTAATCATCAATCATCTAGTTCATAACAATCAATCAAATCAAACATCAATCCAAGCAATCAAGCATTCAAAAATGATCTAAGTAGACAATTATAACAATAATGGCATTTTCGTAATTAAAGAGTTGAAAGTCCAATAAGCATGAAAACATGGATTATATCTCTACAAACTTGATGAATGAACTTGCATAGGTTAACATATGATAAAATGGATGCAACATCATCATGAACAATGGATCTACATGGATCTATACATAGGATGAAGAAAATGCATGGAAATCACTATTTTAACACCAAATCGAGCCAACAATCCGATATACTCCTTTGGATCCGTGTGAGAGATAATCACCACTCACCAAATCACCTAAACAACCTCAAATCAACACACTTCAGATCTGGACAGCGAAGGATGAAGCTAGATCTATCACAAATCCGCTTCAAATGAAGAAATCTCTCTTGAAAAGATGAAGATCTTCAATCCAAGCTTTTGAATCTTCAATCTCGATCTTCGATTTGGATGGATGGAAGCACTAGATTAGAGTGGAGAAAAGAAGTGAAGAAGTGTAGAAGTCGAGCTCTCAAAATGGCAGCACTTCGTCGCTTCAAAATCCGGATCCCAAAAAGTGAGAACAACCCCTCCTATTTATAGCAGAAAACTGCCTGAGTCGTAACTCGGCTATCTCCTTAAGTCGTTGCCGACCTAACATTATGCCGACCTACGACCTAAAAAACCCCCACGACTTAACAGAGCCTCCGACCTAACCCTTAGCCAACAACTCCGACCTATCAGATACGCGCGCCTCAACTCCTACGATCTAACACTTCTGCGCATACGACCTAACTATTAAGTCGACCTACGACTTAACACATACTTCGACCTAACACTTAGACGAAACCCAGCGACCTACGACTTAACAGGTTACGACCTAACACTTAGACGAAACCCAGCGACCTACGACTTAACAGGTTACGACCTAATTCCTTAAGCCTCCACGCGACCTAACATAAGTCGCGAACAACTGGGATGCGACCTAACTCTACCCAGACTTACGACTTAACTCCTTAAGTCGCTCACTACTACTTAGGTCGTTGCCGACCTAACTACACTGCTAACTTCTATAGGTCGTCCCAACCGACCTAACAACTTAATTACTAAGTCGCTAACCCGGAACCACTAGGTCTGCCTACCCTTGAGTCGCCATATCCTTAAGTCGGTCAGTCTTTAGGTCGTTAACTCGCCCTGCCGACCTAATTACTTAACTAAATCCTAGGTTGCTCACAACATTTCCTTAGGTCGTTGCCGACCTAACTCTACCCCACGACCTAACCCCAGAATGCTTAGGTCGCCTACTACTCTTGAGTCGGTCGCGACTTATCACCTAGGTCGGTCACTACCTTAAGTCGGTTAACCCTACTTCCTTAACTCGGCAACGACTTAACAAACACTGGTCAGACGACTCAACTAGGCTTACGACTTAAGACTTAGTAGGTATACGACTCATCCCTCAACTCGTCCAGAACTCTTAAGTCTTCCCTCCTAAGTCGTCTACGACCTAAACACTTGGTCATTCACTCGCCCAGACGTGATTCCTATACGACTTAAGCTTCCACACGCTCTTAAGTCGTTCAACCTATAAGTCGGTTGCGACTTATCTCTTAGGTCGTTCGCGACCTAGGACTTAGAAAAATCTCAACCAAAATCTGAAACAACCTAAAAAGTTGAAAATTCCAGATTCGAACGAACTTTCCGATCCGTGAAAATACGGGTCGTTACACTGTCCGATCAGTAGATCAGTTTTCCGATCTGACTAGAAAGTTTAAAGAGCAATTCAGGCTATATGCTTCAAAGGCAAAGGACATAATGTCATTATCCAGTCTTGAACAGAATCCGGGAGAACCTATTAAATCATTCCTGAACCGTTTCAATATAGCTCTGGCGGAAGTTGATAACGCAGAGCCACGGATGATCTTGACCTATTTGATGCGTGCTATCGACAAATCGAGCGAATTTGGAAAATGGCTGAAGATGAAAGAGCCAAATTCTCTCGAGAAATTCTACAAGAAAGCCGATGAATTCATACGCTTGGAAAATCTTCCAGCATCAACAAAGGTGGAAAATAATACTGCTGCTTCGGGAAAGAAAGATTCTGGAGGTCAGAAAAGGGAAAATCACGAGGGGAAGAAACAAAAGGATTTAAAGAAGCCTCGCTTCTTCAAACCCTCAGATTTTACTCCATTGACCGACACTTTGGAAAATATCTTCTTCGCCACGAAAGATGATGTGGATTATCCCAAACCGGCCGAGATAAAACCAGGAAAGGGCGCTATGAGAAATGGGAAGTTCTGTCGTTTTCACAACCAACCTGGTCATGATACCAATGACTGTCGTCACTTAAAGAGCTTAATTGAAGAATTATTGAGAGAAAACAAGCTGCAACAATATGTCAAGAAAAACAGAAGTGATCCATCTTTGTCTACTCAGAGACAACAACCCTCTAATCAGCCGTCAGACTCAAGTAAAGGTGCTGCGGCCCAAAAATCTGAGAGGCCCGTTATCAACGTCATTTCAGGGGGCCCACACCCAGCAGGCAAAAGCTGGGGTGAGATGGAATGATATGCTCACGCTTTGAAGTATATCCCGGCAGAAGAAGATGTTTTTGCTGTAGAAAACACAATACCCCTAAAACAGCAAAAGATTTCAGATAATGATATTTTGTTCAAGGCTAGGGATTCTATTGGTATTGAAGCTCCGACCATAGACCCCTTGGTTATTTCTGCAGGAATTGGGCCGGCAATAGTAAGACGAGTACTCATTGATTGTGGTGCTTCCTGCAATATACTTTTCAAGAAAACATTTGACCAGATGAAGATCCCAATGACCGATGTTCAGGCTTCCTCACAAAAGATCGTTGGTTTCACTGGGGAACCACAGCAACCAATCGGAACTGTCGATTTGTTCGTGGAACTTGGTGAAGGGCAGAAAAGGGTAACTCGAAAACAAACCTTTGTGATTGTCGATGGATTTTCTGCCTACAATGCTTTCCTAGGCAGGCCAGCTCTAGCTGCATTCAAGACCATTTTGGCCCCATGGTGCCTAACTATGAAGTTTCCTACGGAAAATGGTGTTGGTGTCATCAAGGGAGATCAAAATGCTGGACGTGAATGTTATCTTATAGAGCTTCGAGAAGCCAGAAAGAGAGAGATGGGTAAAGATGCGGCAGCTCCCCTCCGCATCAAGACCCCAACCTTATAGCAAATACAGGGTGGCCCCTGCACTGGTGAGCATAGTGGTGCAAGGCGGGAAATGGACCCCAGAAAATTCAGTGCAGAGGAAAATAGAGTGGTACCTGTGGAAGTTACAGTACCAATACCTGTCGATTCCAAAGACCCAAATAAAGTGCTTAATGTGGGTTCGCAACTAAGTGCCACAGTTCAAAATACACTGATATCATTCCTAAAAGCAAATCTGGACGTGTTCGCTTGGTGTCATGCTGATATGTGCGGAATCTCTCCAACAATTGCTGTTCATACTCTGAATGTCGATCCGAAATTCACACCGATAAAACAGAAAAGAAGAACTCAAGGTCCAGAAAGATCAGCAGCTTTAAAGGAAGAAGTAGACCGCCTCTTAGAGAATAATTTCATCAAAGAATCCACTTATCCAAATTGGGTTTCGAATCCAGTACTGGTTAAGAAGGCAAATGGAAAGTGGAGAGTATGCATTGATTTCTCAGATCTGAACAAAGCTTGCCCCAAAGACTGCTTCCCGTTGCCCAGAATCGATCAACTAGTAGATGGGACGGCTGGACATGAGTTGCTATCTTTTATGGATGCCTATTCCGGATACAATCAGATTATGATGAACGAACCAGATCAGGAGGACACAAGCTTTATTACAGATGTGGGACTCTACTGTTACAAAGTCATGCCATTCGGGTTAAAGAATGCAGGGGCAACATACCAAAGACTTGTCAACGCTATGTTCAAGCCACAGATCGGTAAAACAATGGAGGTCTACGTTGATGATATGTTAGTAAAGTCAAAGAAAGCAGTAGACCACATGGATCACTTGGCAGAGATGTTCTCAATTCTTCGGAAGTACGGAATGAAGCTCAATCCATTGAAATGTTCATTCGGAGTAGAGTCTGGGAAATTCCTGGGTTTCATTGTGAGCGCCAGGGGCATCGAGGCCAATCCCGCTCAAATCACAGCTCTAAGAGAAGTTAAAGCCCCTAGAACAAAGAAAGAATTGCAAAGTCTCAATGGAAAGGTTGCCGCTCTTAGTCGCTTCATTTCCAAGGCCACAGACAAATGCATTCCTTTCTTTGATGCTCTAAAGAAAGGAAAGAAAAATTTCGAATGGACTCCTGACTGTCAGAATGCTTTCGATCAACTAATTCATCATATGAGAACTCCTCCAGTCCTCTCCAAGCCTAGTAATGGTGAAGACCTCTTCATCTACTTAGCAATTTCGTCCCATGCTTTAAGTGCAGCACTTGTACGAGAAGATATGAAAATACAACGTCCAGTCTACTACATCAGCAAACGGTTCGCTGGAGCTGAAATGAATTATTCAAAGATAGAAAAACTTGCTTATTGTCTGCTAATCGCTTCCAGGAAGTTGAGACCTTACTTTCAATCTCATCCTATCAAGGTCCTGACTGATCAACCTTTAAAGCAAGTCCTGTATCGTCCTGAAACTTCGGGTCGTCTCTTGAAATGGAACATAGAGCTCAACCAATATGACATCACTTATCATCCCCGAAGAGCGATTAACGGACAAGCTTTAGCAGAATTCATTGCAGAATCCACTGACAAAGGTGACAGTAAGGAAGAGACAACTGATTGCATTCCGATGCAGTGGAAGTTGTATGTTGATGGCTCGAGAAATGACTATTGTTCTGGGGCAGGAGTTGTGCTCGAAACTCCCGAAGGACGATCACTATGTTATGCATTGAGACTGGAATTCCCTTCGACAAACAATGAAGCAGAATATGAAGCCCTTATTGCTGGATTGAAAATTGCCAAGGAATTGAATATCAAAGTGATACAGATTTTCAGTGATTCTCAGCTTATTGTCTGCCAGGTGAAGAAGGAATTCCAAGCCAAAGGAGGGAATTTGCCTGCATATTTGACCAAAACTTCCGAACTCCTCAATGATTTAGATCACTACTCAATAAGCCACATACCCCGAGAGGAAAATACGAAGGCGGATTCTTTAGCAAAGTACTCAAGCTCCGGAGAAGCTCAATTGCTGGGATTGGTTCCCGTAGAAGTTCTGTCAGCTCCAAGCATTGATGAAATGGATATTGATTGGATCATGAATACGTCCCAAGAGTATGAATCGTGGATGAGTCCAATCAAAGAATACTTACTCAGAGGTTCTCTGCCAGAAGATTCAAAGGAACGTCGAAAATTATTGAGAAAAGCGTCAAGATATGTAATTCAAGACGGCCGATTATACAGGCGAGGATTTTCAATCCCACTACTCCGATGTGTAACTAAAGAAGAAGCCAAGACAATCTTAGCAGAGGTGCACGGAGGAGAATGTGGAGACCATTCAGGCAGTCAAACACTTGCAAAGAAAATTCTCCGATATGGGTATTTCTGGCCGGATATTAATCGAGATGCTGCAGCTTATTCCAGGAAGTGTGACAAATGCCAAAGATTTGCGAAAATCCCAAGAGCACCTTCCACCGAACTCACACAAATGGTCAGTCCATGGCCATTTGCCATCTGGGGGATAGACCTAATTTGTGACGACCCGGCTTTTTCTCCACAAAAAGTCGTATCATCTTGAAGAAAGAAAGGGATAGAAAAGAGAAAAGATAGAGAAGAAAGAAGAATCAATATCAGAATCTAAACAGCGGAACGAATAAATTATATTAATCAAATAAGATATTACATTGTATCATATACATCAGAGATACACAGCTTTATACAACACATACTAGACAGTTATAAACACCTATCTAGTTATTACAACTCAAATACAACTCAACAAATGACTCAGAGAAACTAACACAGCGGAATACTATATCTACGAACGCTGAAGCCTCCTGCTCCATTGCTCCTCCAGATAACTCGTCAAAGCAAACCTGAATCCCTTGGCTACTCGTAAAAATTTGAGTACCCAAGAGTTTATAAAACAGAAATAAACACTTGGGTCAGACATGGGTCTGGTGTGAGTAAACGGTTTAGATTACTTAACTTCAAAACCTTTTGAAAACAAAGGTATCACGTAAGACTCCCCACACATAAATATGGGTAAGTTTTTACCTTACGCTAACCAAAACATTTGATAGGAAATCCAGTTATATTATAATAGGGTCTAGGGTTTTCAAGTAAAATACAGAAATAGCTGGAATGCTTACATCTCACGTTCCAACATAGTTGGGCACAACTAAAACGTACGGCACTTATTGGATTTTGGATTCCATACAATGGCAGGGCTACCGGGGTACCGCCCGTCACAGTACGTGGCCTAGATCAACGTACCGAGGATCACTCCCAATCCCCTGCAACACAAGGCCGGAACATCCCTTACTGGATAATTCCCGCATAAGAAACCCCAACGGTTGTAGCTATTCAACCGCCCACACAGCCGAATAAAAAGAAGGGACCTCTAGACAGAGGAATCTCATACTACTTGGGTGCTACCCACTAACCTTGCTGCACCTCCCCTGTTTTAGCCATTCCCGGTTTGATGAGGCTTGAGGCTACGATTACCTTTAATCAAAACACATCACTTAGAATGCTCATCGTCCATCTGACGATGTGCTGAAAGCATTCAATCCATACAAGTTCGTTCCGGGTTCGAACGAAACCGAAGGCATTATCTCGTTACACTCGTTTTGGAATCACCCTCAGAGTTAACGACAATAACCCTTGCACTCTGAATCTTCATCTTCACTTGAGATTCACGACCTATCGTTAATTTGGATCGATGTGGTATTCGGGTCTCCAAACCTGGAAATCCGGTATACGGAAACCCGATCCCGGTCTCATCGAAATCCAAAACGTATCTTTTAAGGCCAAGTTGTTTAAAGGTTTAAACAATTTAATTCAATTCAATATTTGAATTCACACAGCATTTAACAGATAAATATCACACATTTATCACAGATATATCCAATATCATATCACAGAACATCATCCAATAGGTATCAACCAATCAGATATCCTACACAACAATCATATATAAGCAACAATTATTAACCCTATGTTATACTTAATTTAATTAACTTAAATTAAATTAATTACTTAAGAATTAATTATCTAACCTTGCTTAATCAATCATTAATTAATTACAAACCTTTAATTAATTAATTACTCATTAAATATTAATCGTCCTTGATTAATTATTCATTAATTACATAAAGTAATTATCTTTTAATTAATTTCACAAATTAATTATTCTTAATCATTAACAGTAATTAACCTTTAATTACTTTTCATTAATTACATTAATTAATAATCCTTAATTAATTTCTTCCATTAATTAATTAAATATAATTAATTACATTGACCCTTAATTAATTACATTAATTAATTAAACTTTAATTAATTACTTTTATTAATCCATCTTAATTAATCATATACAGTAATTATCATCCTATGATTTATTACCTTAATTAATTAACTTCTTAATTAATTACTTTAATCTTTTAATTAATTACCAAATAATTAATCCTTAATTACTCTTACAAAGTAATTATACTTCAATTACTACCCATTAAGTAATTTCCTTTAATTTATTACATCTTGTAATTTATTTATTAATTACTTACTCTAAGTAATTACACTTATAAATCTTATTAAGTATTCATACTTAATCCTTTATTAAGTGATTATCTTTAATTAATTTACAAATTAATTAACTTAAATTAATCACATTCATTTATGAATTACACTTGAGTAATTTATTCCTTAATTACTCTTTAAACCAATTAATTAATCTTTAATTTCAGATTAATTATTCTTTTAATTATTAATTAATAAACCTTAATTATCAATTAATAAAACTTAATTAAGTATTCCTTAATTACAAATTAATCAACCTCTAATTACTTAATTAATTAATTACAAATTAATTAATCTTTAGACATTAATTAAATAAATCTTAATCATTGAGTTAATTAAATAAATTAATTACTCTTAATTAATTTCTTAATTAATCCTTAATCATTATCAATTAAATTAATTAATTTTTTTCTAATTAACTTAATTAATTTCAAGATAATAAACTTCTTTATCTTAAGATAAATATTATCTTATAAATACTTGAATTACCATTTATATTTATAAACCATTATAACTTTATAATTAACTCTACTTAATTAAATCAGTAATTTAGTTTAAGAGTAATCATTAACTTGATAAATTAATGTTATCAAAACATAACTTTCTTTACATATCCTTAATATTTATCAAAAGATGTTTTAAACTAAATTTAATTTAGACTTTAAAACTTGTCTTTAAAATTCCATTTCTACTTATGTTTTTAAAATAACTTAACTTTATTTAACAAATTTTAAATTAAACAAAAGTTCAAAACTTCTTAATAAAATGTTAAAGAAAACATCTATTTTATAAAGAATAGAATTCAAAAATAAGATTTCATTTTAAAATCTAAAACTTCTTTATTTAAATTTAAAACTTGTTTTATAAAAACTTTTAAATTTTGAAAATTTCTTTTAATTACCTGCTTCATTTTGAACCCGAGAATCACTCGAGTCATTCCAAGTTCCATTTCCTTTCTTAAATTCTCAAAAGTTAAATTTAATTCAAATTTAAAAACCTGTAACCTTCTAAACTGTTAACAGGATTAAAACTACACAACTACTCGAGTTTCCTCCCGGGTCATCTCCTACAAAACTCGTCTCTCCTTCGAGAAAAATCCTTCCTTTCTCATGCCACAATTCCTGTGACACCACAGTACACAAGTGCACGTGCACACCGATCAGAACGCCTCCGACTATCGCCGTGGTCTTCGAGACATCATCGACAACCTCTCCGATCACCACGACCACCCAACTCCTTCGAACAGGCCTGAAATCAAAAACGAGTTACTTCGACGAAAATAGAAACTTGAACTTGATCGACAGAATCCCCTCTGACCATCGCCTCCGTTCACCTGAACACACGCCACCCTAACCAAAGCTTCGCCACACCACGACACTTCGATCTAACTCATACCGGTCACCTCCGGTTACTCCACGGCCACGCAGCAACCACGAGAACCCAACCATTCCAAAACTGATCGTAAACCCTACATCATCGTCGTGCCGCCCCCACGATGGTCAATAAATCCACCGAGTATTTTTCCTAGGGTCTCTATCGTACCAGCCTCCTCCAGCAATGATCTCGATGATCATTTCTTCCATGATTGCCAGAAATCGACGAAAAAGTGATTTCCGTTCAACTTACTATATCACGACAATCATAAACTTAAAAATCTTGAATCTATTATCAAAAATCACCATTTTCAAGTATGAATCAATTTACATAATCAAAGCGAGAAATTTAGACATTCGATTTTCTTACTTATAAATGATCTTTACCGTTAAATTTTATTTTTGAAATAAATACTCAGTATATTCATTTGAAACTATTTTTAAAAATTAAATCTGGTTAATTCTATCATTTTTCATTTAGGGATCATATCCTAAAATAGATTGAAGAAGAAGAATTTGAATTTTCTTGAACTTTGTTTTAGCCTGTTAACTTTTGAACAGAGGAGTGATTTTTTCTATATAGGCATACACACACATCTTTACATATATACACAAACATGCAGGCATGTTTAACAACTAATCAAGCATTTTTATTTATAACATACATCAAATGTCAACCACATACATCAAAATATATAGACAGATTCAAGTGAGTTTACTCACTGGAAAGCTAGAACAGAGTCATCTAAATCAACAGATAAGCATATATATACAAAGGCTTAATTATATACGTACATAATTATCATCACAGATTCACATGCAATCAGATGATTACCTACTTAACTTTTAAATTAAAGTGTTACTCACCTTTTTAAATGATGAGCAGAGAAGTTTTTGAAAACAGGAAGGCTTGCAAACAGATCGAACTTGAAACTTGGATTTGCAGAAGTAAATGCCTTGATTTCTTTAAAAACTGAAAGGCTTTGTTGACTGAGATGATTCGAGACTTGATTCCAGGTTGTAATTTGAAGATGAAATCTTTGCTACAGGCTTTTGATCTTGGTTTACAGGTTTTGGCTTTGGGTTTCAGACTACAGGCTTTTGCATTTAAGTTTGAGAGTTTGTTTTGAGGAATGATTTCAGGCTTGAAGAATGCAGGCTCTCATTTGAAAAATGGTTTGCAAATCTTGATTTTGATTTAAGATGAGGAGATGAATTACAGGGAGTTGTTTACTTTGCTGGAATTTCTGGTTAGAGGAAAGTTGTACGGATTTGTTCTCTTGAGTTTAGAAAATGAGGAGATAGCAAAAGAAAATGGAAAGGAAGATAGGAGTTTATATAGTGTAAATTTAGGATTTATTAGAATTAAAGAAAATGAAAAAATAAAAAGATGACACTTGCCCCTTATCTTATCTAATTTCTTAACACATGTTACTTAGGAGGATTTATAAGCTAACACCTATAACTTTACATGCATAATTAAATTAATATTCTTTTAAATGGATTTAAAAGCTTTTATCATTAAATTTTCCTAATTAATAAATACAATTGTAATTTAATAAATGCTTTCTTAATCTTATACACATAAAACCTTTTAAAGAAAATAATAAAAACCAATCATATCTTAAATAAAATCATATATAGTTTATTTAGTCCATTTTTAAATGATAATATAAAACTCTTATATTTATTTTACAATTTAATAAACATTATCTTAATTTTTTTTTATAAATAAATTCCTTTAAGGAAAATAATATAAAATAAATCTTATTCAAATAAAAACTTTATTCATATATTTTAAATTCAAACTATATTATTATTTTCATTTTAAGATATATATATTTCTTTAAATTTTTAAATTCAATTTCAAAGTAAATTTAAATCTAAATTTAAAATCATTTCAAATAAATATAGATATTAATTTTAAACAAACACATTATTAATTGTCAATAATTATCCTATTTAAAATCAATTTAAATACACATATATATATTTGAACAACACTTATTATATTTGAAATAATAGGTCTATTTAAAATCTATTTCTAAATAACACAAATTAAATTTTTAACTAATTATTCCATATAAGAATTTATTTATAACTATATTTAAAAACAACTCATTATTTAATTGTTTGAAAATAACAATTTTACCAATTTTAAATAATTAACTTACAAGATTATCACATTTTAAATTCCCTGAAATCCCGGGATATCACATTCCTTCCCCCTTAAAAGAATTTCGTCCTCGAAATTTAAAACAAAAGATAATCCCAAGTTTTATTTTATTTCAACCAATCTAAGCATACCTATCAGCCAACACAAATAAACAACCAATTTCATCCAAACAAACAATTCAATCAAACAAACAATTCTAGCTATCCGGATACAGATCCCGGATAAGCTTCCTAAATTTCCTCGAGTTTCCCCATGTATATATATATACCGGGATACTCGTTCTACAGACAATCTTAAACTACGAAGCTACAGAGCTCCTACTCATCTAAATCTACAAAACTAAACAGGATATCAGACTACAGACAAGTCTGACTCAACAACCAAATCCTTCCCGAACTACTAGTTCCAAAACCAGAGATAGATCAAACACGTACTTCCTCAAAGATACGCGATATACTCTGAATCCCAGTTATCCAAACTGGCAATTCAATCCTGTAGATTAAACACTTATCCAAATCAGAATACAGAAGAGATCCAAAACAACTCGGAGCTGACTTCCCAGACTTACCCAATCTTGTAGCTCCCTTTTACCAGAGAAAATTTCAACAATAACGAAGTCTCCAACTTTGAATTCCAAATTCCTCCGTCTCTAATCTTCAGAACTCTTCTGACAATTCCGGACTGCCTACATCTATTCCGATCAGCTCAACCTTTGCTGATGTTTATAAAAACAAACTGGATAGAAACAATCCAACAAACGGATCCTTTCAAGATTTACAGAAATCCAGTACACAAACTCTACTTCACAAACCTCAGTAGACTAAATCTACTTCTCCTATCCGGAAAAGACAAAACAGATGCACTCACCAATCTGGACTCAAATCTAGAAATATTTCCTATAGAAATCCTCCAATCCAAACACTGCAACTTCCAGGCTCTTCCAGCTGACACCTTGCTTCCGCTGCACCACTCTGATCTAGAGAAGATGAGAATACCGTCTCGAGCACAAACTAGACAACACATTCCGGAAATATGGTTCAATAGATCCATAAAAAGAAAACTCAGCAGTTTTATGAAATACCGGGCTGTTTCACCAAATCCTTTCTCTAGGAGACATTCTTCGACCTAGCTGAACTTCCGGTAGCAATCCTGAAATCAAGTCGATACAGAACTCAATCTCAAATGCAGACAAATCTTTGACTTTGCTGAAGACATCCAGAAAAACTCTGATAACTCAAGAGAATACTCAAACTATCGCAAGTCACTTTTGCGATCCTATCCAATCCAATATCTAAAGATACTGCTTTCTTAACCAATCAGAACAGCTTATGCTATTCAATCCATCGAAGAAATGGATCCACTCCGCAGCTTCTGAACTCCACCTCTAGAAAACTGCTTAGCCAGAAAACTTCCCGCCGGCACACGAAACACTCCGAGCTGCACTGCTGACACAGATGCCAAAAGACTTCCTAATCCAAAGCTCTTCGAGAAACTCGGACTCCAAACCAAACAGAAACATTATGCTGAACTCAGCCCCAATACTGAAGCATACTCACTTCCTCAAACTTGTTCCAAAAGAAAACATCTTCAGAAACATCCAGTCACTGCGTCTCATCACACAACTACTCCTTCCTGAGTTACTCAGATACCATCACTTGCTTCTGCTCATTCGACAGATCCAAACTCCACTCATCCCACTTCAAAGATGGACTCCGAACCTTAACAGTTCCTTCAGAGATCAATGAAATCTTTATATCAAACAAAACTCACTCGAGACGGTATTAGGTCTACAGTCTCGTCAGATACA
The DNA here is from genome assembly GCA_030737815.1 of Allium fistulosum. Lineage (NCBI taxonomy): Eukaryota > Viridiplantae > Streptophyta > Magnoliopsida > Asparagales > Amaryllidaceae > Allium > Allium fistulosum. The sequence goes on from CM060901.1 coordinate 1,033,077,700, forward strand.
CTTCCAACCTTAACCGTCCAAACTCCAACCATTGGTAGTTGTGTTACACACACACCACTACCTTATCTACCTTTATATCTAATATTGGAAAACCCGAACAGGTAACCCAACAAATAGGTAGAATAAAAATATATATAGTTAAAAATTACAAATACGCTCTCTCAAGAAAGAATTCACTCCAAAGCCTAGGTATTCACTCAACCTAGCGCTCTGATACCAACTGTGACGACCCGGCTTTTTCTCCACAAAAAGTCGTATCATCTTGAAGAAAGAAAGGGATAGAAAAGAGAAAAGATAGAGAAGAAAGAAGAATCAATATCAGAATCTAAACAGCGGAACGAATAAATTATATTAATCAAATAAGATATTACATTGTATCATATACATCAGAGATACACAGCTTTATACAACACATACTAGACAGTTATAAACACCTATCTAGTTATTACAACTCAAATACAACTCAACAAATGACTCAGAGAAACTAACACAGCGGAATACTATATCTACGAACGCTGAAGCCTCCTGCTCCATTGCTCCTCCAGATAACTCGTCAAAGCAAACCTGAATCCCTTGGCTACTCGTAAAAATTTGAGTACCCAAGAGTTTATAAAACAGAAATAAACACTTGGGTCAGACATGGGTCTGGTGTGAGTAAACGGTTTAGATTACTTAACTTCAAAACCTTTTGAAAACAAAGGTATCACGTAAGACTCCCCACACATAAATATGGGTAAGTTTTTACCTTACGCTAACCAAAACATTTGATAGGAAATCCAGTTATATTATAATAGAGTCTAGGGTTTTCAAGTAAAATACAGAAATAGCTGGAATGCTTACATCTCACGTTCCAACATAGTTGGGCACAACTAAAACGTACGGCACTTATTGGATTTTGGATTCCATACAATGGCAGGGCTACCGGGGTACCGCCCGTCACAGTACGTGGCCTAGATCAACGTACCGAGGATCACTCCCAATCCCCTGCAACACAAGGCCGGAACATCCCTTACTGGATAATTCCCGCATAAGAAACCCCAACGGTTGTAGCTATTCAACCGCCCACACAGCCGAATAAAAAGAAGGGACCTCTAGACAGAGGAATCTCATACTACTTGGGTGCTACCCACTAACCTTGCTGCACCTCCCCTGTTTTAGCCATTCCCGGTTTGATGAGGCTTGAGGCTACGATTACCTTTAATCAAAACACATCACTTAGAATGCTCATCGTCCATCTGACGATGTGCTGAAAGCATTCAATCCATACAAGTTCGTTCCGGGTTCGAACGAAACCGAAGGCATTATCTCGTTACACTCGTTTTGGAATCACCCTCAGAGTTAACGACAATAACCCTTGCACTCTGAATCTTCATCTTCACTTGAGATTCACGACCTATCGTTAATTTGGATCGATGTGGTATTCGGGTCTCCAAACCTGGAAATCCGGTATACGGAAACCCGATCCCGGTCTCATCGAAATCCAAAACGTATCTTTTAAGGCCAAGTTGTTTAAAGGTTTAAACAATTTAATTCAATTCAATATTTGAATTCACACAGCATTTAACAGATAAATATCACACATTTATCACAGATATATCCAATATCATATCACAGAACATCATCCAATAGGTATCAACCAATCAGATATCCTACACAACAATCATATATAAGCAACAATTATTAACCCTATGTTATACTTAATTTAATTAACTTAAATTAAATTAATTACTTAAGAATTAATTATCTAACCTTGCTTAATCAATCATTAATTAATTACAAACCTTTAATTAATTAATTACTCATTAAATATTAATCGTCCTTGATTAATTATTCATTAATTACATAAAGTAATTATCTTTTAATTAATTTCACAAATTAATTATTCTTAATCATTAACAGTAATTAACCTTTAATTACTTTTCATTAATTACATTAATTAATAATCCTTAATTAATTTCTTCCATTAATTAATTAAATATAATTAATTACATTGACCCTTAATTAATTACATTAATTAATTAAACTTTAATTAATTACTTTTATTAATCCATCTTAATTAATCATATACAGTAATTATCATCCTATGATTTATTACCTTAATTAATTAACTTCTTAATTAATTACTTTAATCTTTTAATTAATTACCAAATAATTAATCCTTAATTACTCTTACAAAGTAATTATACTTCAATTACTACCCATTAAGTAATTTCCTTTAATTTATTACATCTTGTAATTTATTTATTAATTACTTACTCTAAGTAATTACACTTATAAATCTTATTAAGTATTCATACTTAATCCTTTATTAAGTGATTATCTTTAATTAATTTACAAATTAATTAACTTAAATTAATCACATTCATTTATGAATTACACTTGAGTAATTTATTCCTTAATTACTCTTTAAACCAATTAATTAATCTTTAATTTCAGATTAATTATTCTTTTAATTATTAATTAATAAACCTTAATTATCAATTAATAAAACTTAATTAAGTATTCCTTAATTACAAATTAATCAACCTCTAATTACTTAATTAATTAATTACAAATTAATTAATCTTTAGACATTAATTAAATAAATCTTAATCATTGAGTTAATTAAATAAATTAATTACTCTTAATTAATTTCTTAATTAATCCTTAATCATTATCAATTAAATTAATTAATTTTTTTCTAATTAACTTAATTAATTTCAAGATAATAAACTTCTTTATCTTAAGATAAATATTATCTTATAAATACTTGAATTACCATTTATATTTATAAACCATTATAACTTTATAATTAACTCTACTTAATTAAATCAGTAATTTAGTTTAAGAGTAATCATTAACTTGATAAATTAATGTTATCAAAACATAACTTTCTTTACATATCCTTAATATTTATCAAAAGATGTTTTAAACTAAATTTAATTTAGACTTTAAAACTTGTCTTTAAAATTCCATTTCTACTTATGTTTTTAAAATAACTTAACTTTATTTAACAAATTTTAAATTAAACAAAAGTTCAAAACTTCTTAATAAAATGTTAAAGAAAACATCTATTTTATAAAGAATAGAATTCAAAAATAAGATTTCATTTTAAAATCTAAAACTTCTTTATTTAAATTTAAAACTTGTTTTATAAAAACTTTTAAATTTTGAAAATTTCTTTTAATTACCTGCTTCATTTTGAACCCGAGAATCACTCGAGTCATTCCAAGTTCCATTTCCTTTCTTAAATTCTCAAAAGTTAAATTTAATTCAAATTTAAAAACCTGTAACCTTCTAAACTGTTAACAGGATTAAAACTACACAACTACTCGAGTTTCCTCCCGGGTCATCTCCTACAAAACTCGTCTCTCCTTCGAGAAAAATCCTTCCTTTCTCATGCCACAATTCCTGTGACACCACAGTACACAAGTGCACGTGCACACCGATCAGAACGCCTCCGACTATCGCCGTGGTCTTCGAGACATCATCGACAACCTCTCCGATCACCACGACCACCCAACTCCTTCGAACAGGCCTGAAATCAAAAACGAGTTACTTCGACGAAAATAGAAACTTGAACTTGATCGACAGAATCCCCTCTGACCATCGCCTCCGTTCACCTGAACACACGCCACCCTAACCAAAGCTTCGCCACACCACGACACTTCGATCTAACTCATACCGGTCACCTCCGGTTACTCCACGGCCACGCAGCAACCACGAGAACCCAACCATTCCAAAACTGATCGTAAACCCTACATCATCGTCGTGCCGCCCCCACGATGGTCAATAAATCCACCGAGTATTTTTCCTAGGGTCTCTATCGTACCAGCCTCCTCCAGCAATGATCTCGATGATCATTTCTTCCATGATTGCCAGAAATCGACGAAAAAGTGATTTCCGTTCAACTTACTATATCACGACAATCATAAACTTAAAAATCTTGAATCTATTATCAAAAATCACCATTTTCAAGTATGAATCAATTTACATAATCAAAGCGAGAAATTTAGACATTCGATTTTCTTACTTATAAATGATCTTTACCGTTAAATTTTATTTTTGAAATAAATACTCAGTATATTCATTTGAAACTATTTTTAAAAATTAAATCTGGTTAATTCTATCATTTTTCATTTAGGGATCATATCCTAAAATAGATTGAAGAAGAAGAATTTGAATTTTCTTGAACTTTGTTTTAGCCTGTTAACTTTTGAACAGAGGAGTGATTTTTTCTATATAGGCATACACACACATCTTTACATATATACACAAACATGCAGGCATGTTTAACAACTAATCAAGCATTTTTATTTATAACATACATCAAATGTCAACCACATACATCAAAATATATAGACAGATTCAAGTGAGTTTACTCACTGGAAAGCTAGAACAGAGTCATCTAAATCAACAGATAAGCATATATATACAAAGGCTTAATTATATACGTACATAATTATCATCACAGATTCACATGCAATCAGATGATTACCTACTTAACTTTTAAATTAAAGTGTTACTCACCTTTTTAAATGATGAGCAGAGAAGTTTTTGAAAACAGGAAGGCTTGCAAACAGATCGAACTTGAAACTTGGATTTGCAGAAGTAAATGCCTTGATTTCTTTAAAAACTGAAAGGCTTTGTTGACTGAGATGATTCGAGACTTGATTCCAGGTTGTAATTTGAAGATGAAATCTTTGCTACAGGCTTTTGATCTTGGTTTACAGGTTTTGGCTTTGGGTTTCAGACTACAGGCTTTTGCATTTAAGTTTGAGAGTTTGTTTTGAGGAATGATTTCAGGCTTGAAGAATGCAGGCTCTCATTTGAAAAATGGTTTGCAAATCTTGATTTTGATTTAAGATGAGGAGATGAATTACAGGGAGTTGTTTACTTTGCTGGAATTTCTGGTTAGAGGAAAGTTGTACGGATTTGTTCTCTTGAGTTTAGAAAATGAGGAGATAGCAAAAGAAAATGGAAAGGAAGATAGGAGTTTATATAGTGTAAATTTAGGATTTATTAGAATTAAAGAAAATGAAAAAATAAAAAGATGACACTTGCCCCTTATCTTATCTAATTTCTTAACACATGTTACTTAGGAGGATTTATAAGCTAACACCTATAACTTTACATGCATAATTAAATTAATATTCTTTTAAATGGATTTAAAAGCTTTTATCATTAAATTTTCCTAATTAATAAATACAATTGTAATTTAATAAATGCTTTCTTAATCTTATACACATAAAACCTTTTAAAGAAAATAATAAAAACCAATCATATCTTAAATAAAATCATATATAGTTTATTTAGTCCATTTTTAAATGATAATATAAAACTCTTATATTTATTTTACAATTTAATAAACATTATCTTAATTTTTTTTTATAAATAAATTCCTTTAAGGAAAATAATATAAAATAAATCTTATTCAAATAAAAACTTTATTCATATATTTTAAATTCAAACTATATTATTATTTTCATTTTAAGATATATATATTTCTTTAAATTTTTAAATTCAATTTCAAAGTAAATTTAAATCTAAATTTAAAATCATTTCAAATAAATATAGATATTAATTTTAAACAAACACATTATTAATTGTCAATAATTATCCTATTTAAAATCAATTTAAATACACATATATATATTTGAACAACACTTATTATATTTGAAATAATAGGTCTATTTAAAATCTATTTCTAAATAACACAAATTAAATTTTTAACTAATTATTCCATATAAGAATTTATTTATAACTATATTTAAAAACAACTCATTATTTAATTGTTTGAAAATAACAATTTTACCAATTTTAAATAATTAACTTACAAGATTATCACATTTTAAATTCCCTGAAATCCCGGGATATCACATAATTGGACCATTACCTGTCGCCAAATCAGGGATTAAATATGCTATTGTCGCCGTTGACTATTTCACCAAATGGGCTGAAGCTGAACCTTTGGCCACCATCACTTCTAAAAAGATGATAAATTTTGTAACAAAGAATATCATTTGCAGATATGGTGTGCCACAGAAGATAATCACCGACAATGGCACTCAATTTGAAAGTGAAGAATTCCAGGATTTTTACAAACGATTCAGAATTCGAAAAAGCTTCTCAGCAGTGGCTCATCCGCAGGCAAATGGGCAAGTGGAAGCAGTTAACAAGATCATCAAGTCAACTATCAAAAAGCAACTTGAAAAAGCAAAAGGTGGTTGGGTTGATAAGCTTCCATTAGCACTATGGGCGTACAGAACTACTCACAAAACTGCGACTGGGCACACTCCATTTTCACTGGCATACGGATCTGAGGCAATGATTCCAGTAGAAGTAGAAGTTCCTTCACATAGAAGAGTTCATTTCAATGAGACTGAAAATGAAAAACTGCAACTTGAAGCGCTTGATTTTCTTGATGAGAAAAGAGAGGAAGCTAGGCTCAGAGTTTCAGCTCATCAGCAGAGAATAGCCAGGCATTTCAATTCCAAAGTTCGCCAACGTAGCTTTGAAATCGGAGACTTGGTTTTGAAAAGGATCATGACAGCAACTGGTGTGTTTGGGCCAAGCTGGGAAGGACCATATGTCATAGGCACTAAACTTCTTGATGGCACTTTCAAACTCATAACTGTTGAAGGAGATCCAATTCCAAGAGCCTGGAACAGCAACCATTTGCGTCCTTACTTTACTTGAAAAAAGAGCTATGCTCAAAATTGTAAAATGATGATAAATGTATCAATTGTATTGTGAAGCATTGTAAATCAGTATAAATGAATGAAAAGCTATAAAGTGGACGTAGGCCCGATTCTTGGCCGAACCACTATAAATCTTGTGTTCTTTACTACTTCATAATGCCTGATTCATTTCGATATATAAATACTTTAAATGTGTCACTAAAATATCGATTCAAAATTGCAGGACATAATAACAGGGCATGCTCATCACAAAAATAAGCGACCTTTATAAATCAGCTATTGCACAAACAATTCCAAACTCAAATCCTACACAGAGAAAACTTCACATAAAGAATTGGCAACTTCACTGGGACAAACCTTTGTTCACTAGTTGAGATTATCGTTATGAACGGGCATCCAACTAGATAACTCGCGCTTGTCTCGTAAAGTCATTCAACAGTGAAGTTCACTTTTTCAGATAAAGCAATGTACTTGCAAAAGAAAGGAACACGCGCTTGGAAATAATGATAAAGGATCGCGGATTGGCGGATGATAATACAACATGAGCGGGCAAACAAAGAAGCAGATAAAGGGAGGTATGCCTCTCAACAGGAAGGCCGAGAGATCCACTAAAGGGACGCCTTCCCAACCGGAAGGAACAAGACCCTCGCTAACTGGTCGTGATGCATCCGACCAGATAGCATAGGTCCGTCCCGTGGATCCACTCGCCCCTGAGACGCAACCTACCTGGCACACCAACCAACCAAAGCCCTCTAACGAGGCACGCCAATAAATGGGAGTGCTTTACTCAATCAAAAAGATCGGTGGGACTACCAAAGGGGCACCTTGTTAGTTAATTGCGATCGTTTGTGCAAACAAACATCCAATCAAGCAACTTGGGCTCACCCGTAGACCTCTGACCATGAGAAAGTAACTTCCAGGCAAGCACAAGCCCTCTTCGGAGGCACAAGCCATCTTCGGAGGCACAAGCCCTCTTCGGAGGCACAAGCCCTCTTCGGAGGCACAAGCCCTCTTCGGAGGCACAAGCCCTCTTCGGAGGCACAAGCCCTCTTCGGAGGCACAAGCCCTCTTCGGAGGCACAAGCCATCTTCGGAGGTAAAAGCCCTTTTCGGAGGCACATTTCACCAGGGAAAAAGTGCAAAATGCTTCTCTTCGGAGACCCACTTCACCCGAGTAGAAATACAAAAATTGCTTCTCTTCGGAGACCAAAATCAAGACTTCTTTGGAAGCACAAGACCTCTCCGGGGGCACAACAATAATCCACAAAGCATAATACTACTCTTCGGAGTCCACATGCTACTCCTCAGAAAATACCGAGACAAAGCCCTCCTTGGAGGCACACTTCGATTCTTTCGCTTCACCGCGCAGGAGAATTCACTTCTCAAAAGCATGAAATGAACATTTCCGAAGGTTGAAGCATAAAAGTTTATCCGAAAATGAGATACACTCCGTTTAAATAGAACAATTATTCCCTCAAGAACGGAATAGCTATTCTATGAAAAATAAGAGTACAGGTCTCGCTAAAAGCGAAGGATATTGTTATGTGCTTGTGGTATAGGGGCAATATCGTATGATACGGTTGCAACAATAAAAAGCAGTATTCAAGCAACATACCACAAGCACATAACAATATCATGCGAAACAGATGTGGAATAAATGCATTCTCAAACGCAGACAAAAAGTTTGCACAAGTAAGAAGAATCGTTTGTTCTACACTTAAAATAAAAAGATAGATCATTCTCACATACACAAGAGTTTGTACAAGTAAAATAATTGTTTTATTTAGTACTATAAAAATTCTTTACATACGCAAATGTCTCAAAAAGCAAAAGCGGGGACCGGTACCCGCACAATCCCCGGTCAGTACATGCAAAGAGCAAAAATAATGAGTAGAAAATTCAGCTTGATTATTCCTTCTTCTCACCACCCTTGGAGCTCTTTCCCGGCCTAATGATTAGCTTTTGAAGCCGTTGAGAGCGGGCAGGGACAGAAGGAGAAAGTGGTACAGCCGGATCAACTACTGCTTCTTCTTCAGTGGAAGTCTTCTTCTTTTTCTTTACAGCACGTTTCCCCTTCCTCTTTGAAGAAGACTCGCTCCCCGGAGTAGTCAGCAATGTTGAAAGCTTCGTATCATCGTCAAAAGACCGCTCCGGAGTCTTCTCGATGTCTTCAAAATCCTCTGCCTTCTGTTCCTGAGAAGCAGCCGGATCATCCAAGCCTTGAAGAGCTTCGATTTTCTCTGCTTGTGATCCAGGTTGGGAAGCAGAGGGAGGAGTAATTTGGGAAGACGGAGGAACGGCAACCGAAGGAGTGAAAGCTTGTGCAGTGCTTGGTGCCTCCGCTGTAGAAGAAAAGAAGTTAAAATCAACATCCCCCGAAAATAAAGAAGGCATCGGTTCACCAAAGTTTAAGTAACAAGTAAGAAGGTCATCAAACTCGGTTAAATCAAGTAGCTGGTCCATTAGACACGGAACTTCGCCAAAGTTACCTGGAGGAGTTGGTTTCGCAAGCTCGATTTCATATTTATCAGCTTCAGTTTCTTCCTGGCTCTTCTCTTCAATTTGGGAAAGAGGAGTCTCGGAAGTATCGAGTTTAGCTTCAGCATCTTTTGCAGCAAGTGGAGATTGAGAGCTAGAACCGATGATATCAACATCAGTCAAAGTTGAAGTATGGACAGGGGCAGGTAGCGATGTTGTCTTTTCTGGGTATTCTTCTACCGCTGCCCCGGCTCTAGCTCCGGCAAGTTGTTCTTTGCCTCTAATAAGCGCATCACGTGCTTCATCGTCTAAATAAAGCGCTGCAAGGTCTGCTTCCGCATAGCTGGAAAATGTGTCAAGTATAGTCTCCCAGACTTCAGCAAGTGTAATCTCATATTTGGGACCCAAAAAGGAAAGGCTGCCACGGCCCAAAACGCTGTGCATATAGAAGTCAAATAGAGTAGAATCGATGCTAGCTCTAGTGGCATCATGAGACTCTTCGGCCGCAACTTGACCGGCGACCGCGTCGTCACGCTCCTTCTCAACTTTAAGAAGCTTAGCTTTCAGCATCTCAATCTCTGCATTTTGGGACACAATTGTCCCCCGTAGCTCAGCATTTTCTGTGCGATATTTCTCAGTAATGTGCTGCTCAGCTGCAAGTTTCATTTCGGCGTCTCTTTGTGCAGCATGTGCATCCCGTACCTGCTTCTGAAAGACTTCTTCCTTTTGGGAGTGCGATGCGAAAGACGAGGCGAGATCTTCCTTAAGTTGCTTGACTTCAGATGCAAGCTTTGCGTTGTCGTCTGCGATACTCGTCATCTCCGCATCATGCTGCCTGCGCCATTTGTCCCATTCTGATTTATCGTTCTCCATGGTCATCATTGCCTCAAGATTCAAGTGATTAACCCTTTGGAGTTCGTCGACAAGTTTCTGCCATTGCGACATCCTCTCGATATTGAGCCTGACCGCGTCGAGACCTTTAAGCATGTCTTGCTTGTCAATCGGAACCAAATCCAAATCAAAGCGCACTCCTTTTAGGCACCAATTGGGAAAGCGGCTCTGAAGCATTGGAGGGCCATCTTTAACTTGATATTGTGGCCTATTAATAATTGTTTGAATGTCAGACTTCTTTAGAGGAGGAGAGCCGGCCAGGGTATCAGAAGGGATAGGAGCGTCAGTTTTTTCAGAAACTTCAGACGCGTTCTTCTCATCGAGTTTAACCCGTTTACTTGGGTCATCAGTAACATACTTCTTCCCTTTATCATCGTGATATTTTCTTTTATGAGAGTCATCGTCTCTCCTTCTTTGCTGCTCTTCATAAGCACGCCTTTCTTGAGCTTTTCTAGCTGCACGCTCTTCATCAGATTCTTTGCGGGAGGGAAGATAACGTCCATAATCGTAAGAATCGCGCCCTCCGTAGCGCCGGAAGTTGTCGAAGTATGAGCCGGAGCGTCCCATCGGAGAATCTGAAAAGCGGAAAAGAAGTAAAGTTTAGAGATTTCCAGAAAAAGAGGATAAATGCTTATAAGTGCTGAAAAGTCCTAAGTGTGTGTGGCGTGCAAACTACATGCATCAAATTACAGACCACGCTTCGGTGTGGAAACAGGGACGATTGGCGTAGTAGGCATTTGGGTTTGTTTAAGGGTAGAAGTTGCCTCGACAACGGGAGAAGTCGCTTTTTGACTGCTATCCCCGAAAAGCTCTTGGGAAGTTATCATAATGTCACTCAAGCCATCAAAGGTATCGTCACCCAAGTGTTCAGCAGATTTCTCTTTCTCAAGTTCCACATCAATTGATTTTTCAGAAGCTCGAGGATTCTCTTCTTCCTCAATAATTAGGGGAAGTGCCGACTTGCCAGCCAATCCTACAACATCAGTGGATCCAGAGCACCTTATCAAAGCAGAATCCAGGGCAGGTGTTTTTGAAGCAGCTTCTTCCGCAAAAACCGGGGCATTTGACGCCTCTGCTTGAGAATCCAAAGCAGCCGATGTTTCTGCATCAGAGCTAGGAATTTCATGAACTCGAGTCGACCTGGAAGGGTGCAGAAGCCCAAATTGGTGCAGAAGCTCGTCATCTAATAGAAATTGGATGCTCCTCTCCTCTACAGGCACCGCCATAAGCCTCTCGAAAGTCACCTTGTGACTGAGATTTTTGGAAGGAGGAGGAAGTGCTGAAAAGGAAAAAAGAGCGAAGTTAGCACTTGATAATCCGAACTTCGGTAAATTTCGAAAGAACGTAAGAAACAAATGCAAGTGATCTTACTCCCTATTCTCCAAATAGCATAAAACCCAGGAGGACAGCGAACATAAAAGAACGGGCTCAGAAAACTGTGAACACTCTCAGGGAGACCGGTGATCAACTTACGATTTCTCGCACTCCTCACAACTATGATGGAGGGATGATCTTTATTTTTGGCAAAAGTACAAAGATAGCGAATTTCTCCGAAGGTAGGGAAGCAGCCCAGTGTTCTCCTGAAAAGCACGCATAGTCCCAGCAAAATGGCGTAGCCATTGGGATGTAACTGGAAAGGGGAAATAGATAGTTGGAGAAGAAGTTCTCGAATGCAGTCATTGAATGGGGGGATAGCCCCGCTCAAGCACATTTGGCGGTTAACCGCGACAAAGCCATGGGGCGGTCTGTCAGCAGTATCATTTATTTCGGGAAGCAAAGCGTCAGCCTCAGCAATGCCAAACTGGATGCATAGTTGACGAAAGGCCTTATGGTTCAAAGTAGTAGGAGTCCTCTCTGGAGGATCGTTCAGCGGGATAGCAACTGGAAACACATCTTCAGCTTGCTCTGTTCCTTCTTGTGGAGAAGACATTCTACACAATCAGCTGAATGTTCAAATGTGAAGGTGCACGTTCCCTAAAAGTGTGAAGTGTTGTGCAAAAAAAAAAACTAATGAAAATAAACAACAAGCATAACGGGAATTAAATTAGTTGACAGTCAATCGATTACAAAATTTCAGAACTTGTCAATGATCAAGTGCAGTATTAATACAGATAAGTCAGTTTCACTTGACTATTACAATTTTGTTTTAATACTTCACTTGAATTAGTTATTGTACAACATCTCGTTCATATTCATTTAATTTAACTTTCTCGTTATCAACTAATCCGTCACTCGATGTGGGCAGTCGGTGATAGTATATTCATCCCAGTATTCTGTGAATGTTGTATTAAGCAGGATTGTTAGTTTGCAAAATTGAAGCAATGTGTAAAATGCATGCAACACAGTTCATAGTTCAACAGTTCACAGTTCACAGTTCATAGTTCAACAGCTCGAAGTTCGGGCACAGTTCAAAAATCATCTGTTGGGTGGCCGAAAGTCTAAGTCCTAACTCGGTGACGACCTAAGGAAGGTTCCCTATGAGTCAAAGCCAGGAATCCTCCAAGTCCTAACTCGGTGACGACCTAAGGAAGGTTCCCTATGAGTCAAAGCCAGGAATCCTCTAAGTCCTAACTCGGAGGCGACACAAAACCTAGGTCGCATGGAACCGCTAAGTCGGCTCCGGCTTAAGTCATGAAAGTCACTGGATCGCGTAAAATCCCTAGGTCGTGACCGAGCCAATACCTCGACTAATTTTCTTCCCTAATTCTTAACTCGTTAACCCAATAGCCTCACAGTCAACAACGATCCTCATTCCATCACACCATTGGACCACCCAAGGAGCCAATTCAAGTCGAATCAAATTTGCTGCGAATCCAATGTATTACTGCCCTATTACGATTACAACATGGTCGATGGCGATTGACGAACAATCAAAAAGTTATGCACAATGAATCGCAGCATCTAAACACAAATGGAAGTCAAAAACTGGGAGTTATCGATTCGACAGCGGGCATGGGTGAACGATGACCAGATCGACTTACGAAGTATAACAAGAAGATGATCGGCGATTGGATGGTTGGAGTTTGTCTCTGAGAGCTCTAAAAGTGCTTCAATGGCAGATTCGAGAAAAGGAACAGATGAGGAAAAGGAAGAAGGATGCAACTATTTATATGCTGGAAGGCGAGTCGACTTGCACGGTGTACGACCTAAGGCATTTGTTAAGTCGGCACCGACCTAACCAAAGAATTAAAAGAATCGAAGCATACGACCTATGGTTTAGGCATATACTTCGAGGGGCAAATGTTAATCCCCTTTTCGACTCACGACCTAAGAAAGTATGCCGAGTTAAGGTGCTTGCCGACCTAAGAAAGCATGCCGAGTTAAGGTGCTTGCCGACCTAAGAAAGCATGCCGAGTTAAGGTGCTTGCCGACCTAAGAAAGCATGCCGAGTTAAGGTGCTTGCCGACCTAAGAAAGCATGCCGAGTTAAGGTGCTTGCCGACCTAAGAAAGCATGCCGAGTTAAGGTGCTTGCCGACCTAAGAAAGCATGCCGAGTTAAGGTGCTTGCCGACCTAAGAAAGCATGCCGAGTTAAGGTGCTTGCCGACCTAAGAAAGTATGCCGAGTTATGAAAGGCTCCGACTTAAGAAGGTTCCGACCTAAGCCTATTCCTTAACTCGCCACCGACCTAAGCCTATTCCTTAACTCGCCACCGACCTAAGCCTATTCCTTAACTCATCACCGATCTATCATAGGTCGGCAGACGACTTAAATACTTAGAGAAAATTCCTGAGTCCAGATCAGCTCCTATAAATACCCCACCACTTCCAACATGAGGAGGACTTTTGGGCAATTCATTTCTAAAGCGCCGTTACTCTGTTGAACTCTCCAATCATTCAGAAAACAAGGATCCTTCAAGCATTCAAGACACTACAACAAACTTCGAGAGAAATTCTTAACATCCGACATGGATTCATCGAGTTTCATCGCCGAAGATTGAGCTAGTAGTCAAGATTGCTTCTTGTGATCGAGTTGTATTGTTTTCATAGAAGATTTGTATCAATTTGTAACCAGATTCAATAATAAAGAGATTCAAAGTGGACGTAGGCTAAATCTCAAGCCGAACCACTATAAATTGCTGTCTTTTACTGCTTTTCTGCTACTTTCAGCTCATATTCTGTTCCCGTACCAACGGGTGGTGCTTTCACAAGTTTATTACACACACCGGGTGTTAGCGTTCACTTTTTACCGTTAACAAAGTAATTAAAGGGTAATTAATCAGGAATGATTAATGAAGATGGATACTTAGAGTAATGATTAATTAATTGGTTTAATTAATAATTAAGTAAGCAGGATTTATAGAATGAAGTAATTAGTTTAATTCACTTTAAATTAATTAGATGATATAAATCATTGCTTAAGGATGAATGAATGAGATTGAATGTATTTCATTGTTTGATATCTCTAATGAGATATGATTGATATATGATATGGATGTTTGGTTGAATTATAATGATAATGTGAATTATCTGTTTGGGATGATAATGTAGATTATCTATTGAATTATCTATCTTTGTGTATATAGATAAGAATTGAATTGTTTTAACCTTAAAACAACTTGGCCCTTAAAAGATACGTTTTGGATTTCGATGAGACCGGGATCGGGTTTCCGTATACCGAATTTCCAGGTCTGGAGACCCGAATACCACATCAATCCAAATTAACGATAGGTCGTGAATCTCAAGTGAAGATGAAGATTCAGAGTGCAAGGGTTATTGTCGTTAACTCTGAGGGTGATTCCAAAACGAGTGTAACGAGATAATGCCTTCGGTTTCGTTCGAACCCGGAACGAACTTGTATGGATTGAATGCTTTCAGCACATCGTCAGGCGGACGATGAGCATTCTAAGTGATATGTTCTGATTAAAGGTAATCGTAACCTCAAGCCTCATCAACCGGGAATGGCTAAAACAGGGGAGGTGCAGCAAGGCTTCGTGGGTAGCACCCACTGAGAGCAAGATAGATCCCTGTCTAGAGGTCCCTTTTCTTTTATTCGGCTTAGTGTGTGGTTGGTCGCGCCAACTACGGGATTATCTTGTTCGGGATTATCCAGTAAGGGATGGTTCCGGCTTTGTGTTGCAGAGGAGCGGGCGTACTCCTCGGTACGGTGATCTAGGCCACGTACTGTGACGGGCGGTACCCCAGTAGTCCTGCCATTGTATGGAATCCAAACTCCAATAAGTGCCGTACGTATTAGTTGTGCCCAACTATGTTGGAATGTGAGATGTAAGCATTTCAGCTATTTCTATATTTTACTTGAAAACCTTAGACCCTATTATAATAAAATCAGATTTCCTATCAAATGTTTTGGTTAGCGTAAGGTAAAAACTTACCCATGTTTATTTGTGGGGAGTCTTACGTGATACCTTTTCTTTCTAAAGGTTTTGAAGTTAAGCAAGTTTAACCTGTTACTCACACCAGACCCATGTCTGACCCAAGTGTTTATTTCTGTTTTATAAACTCTTGGGTACTCAAATTTTTACGAGTAGCCAAGGGATTCAGGTTTAGCTTTGACGAATATTCTGGAGGAGCAATGGAGCAGGAGGCTTCGGCGTTCGTAGATATAGTATTCCGCTGTGTTGATATCTGTGTTAGAGTCTTGTATTGTATTTGAGTTGTAATATCTAGACAGATGTTTATAACTGTCTAGTATATGCTGTATAGTTGTGTAAACTCTGATAAGTGTTGTATACTATGTAATAGTTTATGTTATTAATATAATTTATTCGTTCCGCTGTGAGATCGTTGTTGTTGTTTCTTTCTTTCTTCTCTTCTTTTCTATTTTTCTACCCCTTTCTTTCTTATTAACGATGCGACTTTCTGTGGAGAGAAAGTCGTGGTCGTTACAGTGGTATCAGAGCATAGGTTGAGCGAATGCCTAAGCTTTTGGTTAAGTGAATATCAGAACACTAGGTTGAGTGAATACCTAGGTTCGGGAGGGTTGTTCATTAGAGATAGGATCTGTAGCAACCTGTTTGAGTCTGAGTGTATATATATATTCGAGAGTGCGTATTTGTTAGTTATATAAAATGGTTTTATATTGTGTTAATTGATCGGTTGAGTGGTATATGGATTCTGGTCAATACGAGTAGCTAACGTTATTGATAGGGATCTCTAAACACTTGACCAGGCCAACGGACACAATATTGTTTTAAAAAGGTAAATGAAATAATTTTACCCAGATATAATTTCTATATAAAAAAGTATCATTTTAAATGTATATGGTATTTGTAATGATTGGTTGAGATGATAACAATTTATCATCTAGGAGTCTGAGTATTGAGGTTGGAAGAGTATCTGCCGAGACTGTAGACCTAATACCGTCTCGAGTGAACTTTACAGTTGTGTAAGGATTTCACAATCTCTGAAGGAAACCTGTTAAGGTTCGGAGTTCATCTTAGGAGTTGGATGAGTAGAGTTGGATCTGTCAGAGAACAGAAGCGAGTGATGGTATCTCAGGTAATAGTAGCTGTGTGATGAGATGCAGTGACTATGGATGTTCCCAAAGATGTTTTCTTTGGAACAAGTTAATGAAGTATGTCTGCTTTGGTGTTGTGGCTGAGTTCAGCATGGTGATTCTGTTTAGTTTGGGTCCGAGTTTCTCGAAGAGCTTTGGTTAGGAAGTCTTTGGCATCGGTGGCAGCAGTACAGCTCGGAGTATTCTGTGCATTGGCAGGAAGTTCTTCCGGCTTAGCAGTTTTTCTGAAGGTGAAGTTCAGAAGCAGCAGAGTGGATCTATTTCTTTGATAGATAGGATAGATAAGTGTAAGCTGTTCTGATTGGTAAAGGGAGAACAGTTTCTTTTGAATTTGGCTGAGTTAATCGCAAAAGTGACTTGCGATAATTTGAGTATTCTCTTGAGTTATCCGAGATTTTCTGGGATGAGTTGTCCAATCTGGGCTTGTGTTCTTCATCAGCATTTTCATTCTGTTCCAGATCAGAGTGGTGCAACGGAAGCAGTTTGGCAAGTGCATCTGTTTGTCTTTTCCAGATAGGAGAAATTAGTTCGATCTTCTGATGTTTGTGAAGTAGAGTTTTGTTTTGGAATTGGGTTGATCTTGAGAAGATCATTTTGTTGAGTTATTCTTGGTCCTGTTTGTTTCAAGGAGCATCAGCGAAGGTTGAGTTGATCAGAAAGGATTTGTAGATAGCCCGAGATCGTCTGAAGATTTTGTGGATAGGAAACGAAGGAATTTGAAATTCGAAGTTGGAGACTTCGTTGTTGTGAAGTTTTTCTCTGGTTAAAGGGAGCTATAAGATTGGGTTGTTGAGTCAGACTCGTCTGTAGTCTGATATCTTGTTTAGTTCTATAGATCTAGATGAGTAAGAACTCTATAGCTTAGTATTGTTGATTGTTTGGATTTTGTAGAGCGAGTATCCCGGTATATTTATACTTTGGGAAACTCGAGGAAATTCTATCCAGAATTTTGTCTGGATAGTTAGAATTGTTTGATTGGATGAATTGGTTACTATGGTTGTTAGCTTATGGATGAAAGTATATGCTTGTGTTTTAAAATTAAAATCTTTAATAAGATTATTAAATTACCTTTGTTTTAAATTTCGGGGACGAAATTATTTTAAGGGGGGAGGAATGTAATATCCCGGAAATTTGGGGCAATATCAATTTAATAACCTGTTTAAATAATTAAATTGATTTGATAAATTTTGATAATTAAATTTGAATTGGTTTAATAATCTAATTAAATAAATATTTAATTAGTGAATTTTACTAATAAAATGATTTCTATTTATAATATATATATATATATGAGTGTATATATTGTAAATAGATAAGCTTGGGTTTGAAATTTAAATAAATAAAATCTTGTTAAATTTTCTAATGTATATTCTTATAGTTTGGAAATTATGATTTATTTAATATAGGCTTTACAAAGCTATTTAAACAAAATAACTATATGGTTTAAAATGAGATTAATAATAAGGATTATTTTATTTCTTTTTGAATATTGCTTAACAAATATGATTTAAGAAGTATATAAATATATATATATATATATATGTTTAAAATACAATTTACATATGATATGTTAATTCATTTAATAATAGTAGTAATTTATAATCTCTTTATAAATTATTTAAAATTGATAAATGAGTTATTTCCAAACAATATTAATAGTGTATTGTTTTTATAAAATAGATTTTTATGTAAAATAAAATTTTAAAGAATTTGAATGTGTTCTTTTAAATTGACTTTAAATTGGATTTTAAATATAATTTGAATTTGGATTTAGATTTAATTTTGAATTCAAAAAGAGGTAATATTCAAATAGTTTTGGATTTCAAAATATATGTAAACTTTTATTTATAATAATTAGTTTTGTTTCTTTATAATTAATATATATATATAGATATGTATTTTAAGAAAAAGGTTTTTATATTTAAAATAAATAAAAGAAATTACTAAAAAGACATGTGTTAGCTCCTAACGCTTTAATATAATATGTGTCATAAGATTAAGGTGATAGAAGGACAAGTGTCAAATAAAATGTAGTTTTTCTTTTATTTTTATTTTTAAAAAGTATTTCAGCTTATATAAACATTTCCTTCTTCTCTTCCATTTTTTTCTTATTCTTTTTCTAAAATCTAAGCTGAGTGCAAAACTGAGAACACTCCATAAACAATTCGGTATTCATCTTCAAAACCAACAACCTGTAATATATTTTCCAAAAATCAAACAAAGCCTGCATTTTTTAAAATCAAACAAGAACCTGTATTTGCTTCAAATCTGGAAGCATGCTCAAAAGCAAGTAACCTGGAATCAATGCCTGTAAACATCTTCTTCAAAAGCCTACATTTTCTTTAATCTGGATTCAAATTCCAGTCTGCATGCAAGATTCTATAAACAAGCAACTCAAGTTTTAAATCAAAAAAAAAAGCAAGGCATCTCTGCATGCAAATTTCTATAGCTAGCAATTCCAGTTTTCAAAGAAAATCAAGCATTCAGTTTTAAAGGTTTCAAAATCAAAAGCTGTTTCAAAGAATAAACTCTGTCCTTCAATTCATCTGGTGAGTAACTCCTCTTTTTAAAATTTAAATAGGTAAAGGTTGATTTCAGGATTTAATCTGAAATGAATATATTTTATGAAATTTGCAGTGAATATTTATATGTATGAATATATGTGTGCATGCTTGTTTACCTGCACATTTCTGTTTCAAAGAATAAGCTCTGTTCTTCATTTTAATCTATGAGTAACATCTTTCTCAAACTTAAGTTTAGAGATATCCGTATGCATGTAAATTTCTGGAATAAATGTTTATTTAGTATATGTACATGATTGAATTTCTGTATATATATTTGGATGTATAAATGCATGTTGCTGTTTACCAGTTCTTACCTGTTCTTACTTTTAGAAGTTAAATCATGATCAAATTTAATTCCTCTTGTTATAATCCCTGATAGGACTTAGAATTCAAACTATATTTGTTTGTTAAATCATGGATTAGAGTCTAAATTTTTATTAAGTTAAAATAAAAAGAAAACTACTCTGTAAATAAAAAAGGAACAGGGAAGTTTAAGTTTTGAATAAAATTCAAAGATGATAATTTAACATTCCAGGATTATAAATTGAATCTTTAAACCAAATAATGATTTTTAGAGGAGAAATCAAAATTTTTAGATTTATAAATGGTGAGATACGCTAGTTTGAACGGAAATGGGAAAATGATGAAAATCTGGCGATCAATGAAATCTGGAAGATCGTGATCTTCTCTGGAGATAGAGTGATGATCGGAGAGTTGTAGAAAATTATTTGATGATGGTGAAAAGCATTGTGGCGAAGGGATTTGATCAGGGAAGTTTATAACCCTAGTTTTAGTGAGGTTGAGAAATACGTTCGTCACGACGTCCAGAGGTGATCGAGTTCATCTGAACTCTGGGAATCGGCAGCTCGATGGATGATGAAGACGTGGTCAGAGGTTCTGGTGCTCAGGCGATCGGAGGAGTGAGTTCGAGGAAGTTTCCAGGTTTGGGTCTGTTTCCAGTTTTGTGATCGAGATTGCTCGAATTCGATGGTGATGCTTGTTCGTGGTTCTGGAGGTCGCGATCGTAAGGGGTGGTCGTAGACGATATGCAGGTGATAGCATCGATGGTCGGAGGCGATCGTTTCGCCTGTGCACGTGCACACGTGGTATCTGTTTGGGTTGAGAGTTGAGTTAAGAGGAAGAAGAAGATGATCTCGAGTAAGTCGAAGAATTGACTCGAAGTCGTGCTCGTGGAAATAGGGACTTGGCTAGGGATTTCGAAGGGGAGACTCGTGTGGGGGTTTAAACTATTTTTAAAAATTTAACATAACAAAGTTAAAAAGAAAAGGAAGGAAAAACTCGAAGACGGCTCGGGATTTCTGAAGTTTTTCTCGGGTATTTTTATGTCTGGCTCGGGTAATTTTGGGTTACAGTTTTTAAAGACTGGCAGTGTTTTAAAAATTTAAAATGAGTTTTAAATTTAAAGGCAGGATTTAAACTAAGTTTTAAATCAAGTTTCCATATGGGTTTAAGTTTAAATTTGTATTCTAAATTTGAGATAAATAAAGTTTATAAAATTTATAATGTTTTATCAAATTTAAAATATTTAAAGTATATTTTTAAAAAAAGGTTTGAATAAATGAATTTGTTCAAAAATCTTAATTTTCTTTATAAATGTTAAGTGTTTCTTAACATTTGGATTTAAAAAGATTTTGTAAATTGGATTTAAAATTGGTTAAAGCTAAATTGTAATTTATTTAAAATCTTTAATTTGAAATGAATTAAGATAAGATTTTAAAGTAAAATGTTTTAAAGTCTTTGGTAATAATAATTAAAGTAGTTAAAGGTTAATACTTTAATTTAAAGATTAATTAAGCAATTAATTTAGTAATTAGAAATTAATTGGTAATTAAGAAATTATTAAGTTGTAATTAATAAATAGTTGATTAAAGCTAAATTTCTTAATGAAAGTAATTAAAGAAATTAATTACTTAAGGTAATTAATTAAATAGATTTGATTAAGTTAAATTAATTAATTAAATTAATTTAAGATAATCATTTAGAGATGTGATAAATATAATTACTTAAATGTAATTAGTGAAGTGTAATTACTTAGGAAAGTAATTAAAAGTAATTACTGAATGTAATTAACTAAAGATGATTTTAATAATGAAAGTAATTTGAGTTTAATTACTTTGAATAATTAATCAAGGGATTAATTAAAAGATAATTAATTAATGAGTAATTAATTTAGGGAAGAGTAATTAAGGGAAGTTAATTACTAAATGAGATTAATCAAAGGTGATTAATAAATGTGACTAATTAATTATTAAATGTAATTAATTTAAATAAGATAATTAATTAAGAGTAATTAAGGATCATTAATTAATAAAATTAATGATGTAATTAAGGATTGATTAATTAAGATTAATTAATAAATAATTAGTGATTAAAGTAATTAATTAATTGTAATTAATTAAGGATTAATGTAATTAAATATAGTTAATTAATTAATGAAGTAATTAAAGATTAATTACTGAATGGTTTAAGATAATTAATTTGTGAAATTAATTAAGTATTAATTACTTAAAGTAATTAAAGGGTAATTAATCAGGAATGATTAATGAAGATGGATACTTAGAGTAATGATTAATTAATTGGTTTAATTAATAATTAAGTAAGCAGGATTTATAGAATGAAGTAATTAGTTTAATTCACTTTAAATTAATTAGATGATATAAATCATTGCTTAAGGATGAATGAATGAGATTGAATGTATTTCATTGTTTGATATCTCTAATGAGATATGATTGATATATGATATGGATGTTTGGTTGAATTATAATGATAATGTGAATTATCTGTTTGGGATGATAATGTAGATTATCTATTGAATTATCTATCTTTGTGTATATAGATAAGAATTGAATTGTTTTAACCTTAAAACAACTTGGCCCTTAAAAGATACGTTTTGGATTTCGATGAGACCGGGATCGGGTTTCCGTATACCGGATTTCCAGGTCTGGAGACCCGAATACCACATCAATCCAAATTAACGATAGGTCGTGAATCTCAAGTGAAGATGAAGATTCAGAGTGCAAGGGTTATTGTCGTTAACTCTGAGGGTGATTCCAAAACGAGTGTAACGAGATAATGCCTTCGGTTTCGTTCGAACCCGGAACGAACTTGTATGGATTGAATGCTTTCAGCACATCGTCAGGCGGACGATGAGCATTCTAAGTGATATGTTCTGATTAAAGGTAATCGTAACCTCAAGCCTCATCAACCGGGAATGGCTAAAACAGGGGAGGTGCAGCAAGGCTTCGTGGGTAGCACCCACTGAGAGCAAGATAGATCCCTGTCTAGAGGTCCCTTTTCTTTTATTCGGCTTAGTGTGTGGTTGGTCGCGCCAACTACGGGATTATCTTGTTCGGGATTATCCAGTAAGGGATGGTTCCGGCTTTGTGTTGCAGAGGAGCGGGCGTACTCCTCGGTACGGTGATCTAGGCCACGTACTGTGACGGGCGGTACCCCAGTAGCCCTGCCATTGTATGGAATCCAAACTCCAATAAGTGCCGTACGTATTAGTTGTGCCCAACTATGTTGGAATGTGAGATGTAAGCATTTCAGCTATTTCTATATTTTACTTGAAAACCTTAGACCCTATTATAATAAAATCAGATTTCCTATCAAATGTTTTGGTTAGCGTAAGGTAAAAACTTACCCATGTTTATTTGTGGGGAGTCTTACGTGATACCTTTTCTTTCTAAAGGTTTTGAAGTTAAGCAAGTTTAACCTGTTACTCACACCAGACCCATGTCTGACCCAAGTGTTTATTTCTGTTTTATAAACTCTTGGGTACTCAAATTTTTACGAGTAGCCAAGGGATTCAGGTTTAGCTTTGACGAATATTCTGGAGGAGCAATGGAGCAGGAGGCTTCGGCGTTCGTAGATATAGTATTCCGCTGTGTTGATATCTGTGTTAGAGTCTTATATTGTATTTGAGTTGTAATATCTAGACAGATGTTTATAACTGTCTAGTATATGCTGTATAGTTGTGTAAACTCTGATAAGTGTTGTATACTATGTAATAGTTTATGTTATTAATATAATTTATTCGTTCCGCTGTGAGATCGTTGTTGTTGTTTCTTTCTTTCTTCTCTTCTTTTCTATTTTTCTACCCCTTTCTTTCTTATTAACGATGCGACTTTCTGTGGAGAGAAAGTCGTGGTCGTTACAATAAACTTGTTGAAACATCGAGTTATAAAAGTATTTTGTTATAAAAATATTTTATTATTAAAGTATTTCCAACAAAGAAATTCTATATTAATATTTGAAATTGAAATTCTTATGGTTTGAATTAATTATTCATGCCCGATACCATTCTTTTGAATCTACCTTATCTGCTCAGCTTTATTTATTCACCTATATTCTGTTTTCCAAATTCCCCTTCCTTTCCTTGTTGACTATATTCTTTTAAGTATTTTTTAATTATTGACTACATGGTTTAATAGAAATTTTAGTGTTATAAATATTTTAGAAGTTATAAATTAAATAAACATTTTAAAGTAAATGATTATTTGTTTATTAATAATATTTGAAAGTATATTGAGATAAATTAATAAATTTATAAATTATGGATTTAATGTTTTCAAATAGCTTCTTTGTAAATATAAGTAATAATGTAAATAATTGTTTTCAAATGGTTTTCATATATTTATAAAGGTGTCATTTAAACATATAAATGGTATTTATAAAGGAAGCAAGAAATTTTACAAATGGATTTTTTTGAAAGGTTTTAAAGTATATAAGATAATTGAATTGCAAATGAAGTTTTCAAATTTTAAGTAAAATTTATATAGTTCAAATTAATTGTTTAATCTTGACTTTCAATCTACTTTTATTTCTGGTTGTTCTATGCTCCTACCTCCTTCCTTTTCGGGGTCGAAAAGTTTTGAGTGGGGGAGAGTGTAACGACCCTAAACTTTTAGTGATTTTATTTGTTAAATTAATTGAAATTTTGTGAAATTTGAAACAATAAAATTTGAAAAAAAATAATTATTATTTGGAATACGTCTATTTTAATATAGCAACTGGTAAATTTTCATCTGATAATATTGAAGTTTATTTTCCTGTGAAATTT
This sequence comes from Allium fistulosum, assembly GCA_030737815.1. NCBI lineage: Eukaryota > Viridiplantae > Streptophyta > Magnoliopsida > Asparagales > Amaryllidaceae > Allium > Allium fistulosum. Next base: position 1,033,101,871 of record CM060901.1, read on the forward strand.
TATTTCAAATCAAACCGGTTAATAACAGTGAATTTAAAAGTTTTACGAAACCAAAATATGTCAACAGGAGAAAATTTATTCAGATCATTCTGAATCAGACTGCGAAATTCGTTTTTCCAAATTTGGACTTCTACTACTCCGTTTATCTTATTTCTGGTAAAGTAGCAGCATTTTTCGGTACCGATTATTGAATTTTGATCGGACGATCGTACCATTGATATCTGTGTACCGTTTTGATCGTCTCATCGTGTTGATCTTAACGGTATATTCATTTCTGTGTTTGAGATCCGGTACACGACGGAAACAATCAAACTATATATTGTATCGGTACCGAATCCGTGACTTTTTATTTCTCTTTGATTTTTTTTAAACTGTAACCGTGGTATCCAAGCAACCATCAATTGCTTTAATCTTCCAGCTTAATTCCAGGGTGACCATTTCCGTTCCATACTATTTTTGAAAATCTAAACGTATGAATTGCTATACGTTGTATTCATTTAAACGGTTCACTTTTTAATGTATTTATTTTATTAGCCTTTATTAACCTCAGCCGTTTTATTTTCTTATTGCCAGAACTATTCTTTTCTTCTTCATGCTCATCTCTTCCCTTCCCCACTCAGCATGACCTTCCTCTAAATTGCCGAAACCTTAGCCAAGATCTTCCCAGATCTGCCTACCTCCTCCGCGTTCTCCCAACGCCCACCCAAATTCTCATCGCATGCCTTCCCAGCTCCCCACTCCGCCCCTTAGCCTTTTCGCCTTTCCAAACGACCACAACAGCCCAAGCTCCACTCCCTCCTCTTGAAAACCATACCGAGCATCTCCCTCTTCCCCTTCAGCTTGCACCACCCAGTGCACCCATCTCCACACGCTTCCACCTTTCCACCGTCCCATCCACCCATATCGGCCTCCGCGCCCTGCCTTCGCGACAACAGGCCATCCCACGACAGCAGTCCTGAGCCACCCGAGCCCTCACCTGCTCCGCCTTGCTCTATTTTCCTTTCACTCGCATGTTCCTCTGGGCATTTGTAAGTATATAATTATTCTCTACTTTCTGTCTAGTTATATAGGTTAGTTTTTTTACGAATTTTATATATAGATATAATATATAGTTGTGCGCGTCTTTATATATAAAGGGTGATGTTAGTAATATATTTATATAAGATGCAGTTAATACATATGCATTAGTTTTATTACAAAATATATGTATTAGTATATTCTGTAGTTAGCTATGAATTTATAATTAAGTTTTTGAGACAATATGATTATTACTAAAAACATATGGGTTTATATATATATATATGCATGTATATGAGGTTATAGAGCAAAAGTTTTTACAGTTAGATATATTATAGGTATATAGTTATAATCGGTTAAGAGATGGCATTAGAGAGTTGTCTACATGTCTGCATATTTATGCGTGCAGCCATGCCCCATTTCTTTTATTGTTGTATATGTATAAAGTTATAAACAAAGAGTAAATATATTACGTATGGCTTCAACATAGGTCGCTTGCTATATTATAATATTTCATAAAGGTATGTTATATTTTACATTTTTTTGTATACAATAACTGTATAGTTAATAGACTCGCCATATATGTAGTTATATGTGTGTTTGTAGTGAAATATTTTACAATGAAGTTTATACATTTATTTACAGACTGAATATTATAATTTGTGATATGTTTGTTTATACTAAAATTATGATATAGTATATAACCTGTAGTGTATATATGTTATGGTATCTTTGTTTTAAAAGTATGTTATACAATATTGATTTTTAATTTATAACCTACATGTGTATTTAGTTTTCAATTGTATATTGTACATATTGGGATTCAATACTGATTTGAAATAAATGTATGTGTTTTAATTATATGTTTGGTTTAATAAAGTAACCTTGGGATATATAAAGATTTTATATTGTTATATGTATGTTTAAATTATAATGTTGATTTCTATATATGTGGTTGATTAAACAATGATTTTGAATTTGAAAATATAAAAATATGTAAATTATTTTGGTTCTCATCGATTCCCATTTATCAGCTCTTGATTCGTCGTGCGTGCTTTCTCCATCTAATTCGTGCCATCTCATTTTGCTTTGGAATTCGTAGCTTGCTCTGTTGTCAAACTCTCTAGCCTCGAAAGGTGAGCAATCACTCACGATTAACGTTCTTTTACTACTTAAATTTGATTTCATTTGAAATAGCAATTTAATATGCTGCTGTAGTTATTTACATTGTTATATATGTTATTATCTATAACTGTTCACCTGTGACATCTGACACCAGTATCTAGTATTATATGCCTGTTATTACTATTATTTGTATCTGTTCACCTGTGACATCTGACACCCGTATCTGTTATTATACTGATGATATATGCCTGTTGTTATATTTTTTTAGTATCTGTTATCACTCTGCAAGTTCCCTGTTAGTATAGAATTCACTATGGGTTGAAATGATACATACCCGAACGGACTTTAGAATAGGAGAAAATCGTTATGGGCTGAAATGATAGACCCAAGCGATTTTCATTTGAATTGAATTGGGATTACGGGTCGAAATGATATCGATCCGTATATATTTAAATTTCGGATTGAAATGATAAATATCCGTATCACTTAACCATATGATGAATATATATACAGACACCATTGGTCCATATATATAAATATTTTGAAAAATGAATTCTATGGTTTTGGGAAGAATATATGGTTTTAAAATGTTGAGCCTTAAATTATTATATAAATGGGAATGATTGATTAAATACATATAATATGGTTGAGTATTTAAATTTATGTTTCAAAATAGATTTCAGTAATAATTTGAATAAGTTAAGGTTGGGAAGATAATTTGAATTTAGTAAAGAATTTTATTTAATTAAACCGATTTAAACTTATTGAAATTGGGATTTAAGATATGATTTATAACTTGAGTTTGATTTAATTTAATGAATATTTCTTATTTAAATAAATTTAAGAAAATACTTAGTAAAATGAAATTTAAGGCTAGTTAAATGATATTGAATTTATTAAGTGAATATTCCCTGATTAAATAATAATAAAGTTAAATCAAGTGCTATATGAAACTGTTAAATTTAACTTTGAAAATGTTGAATATTAAAGCTTTGAAATATATTGAAAATTTAAATGGTATATTTAGAACTGAATGGAATTGATGAATTGAGCTTTGAATAAATTTGAATTTGGAATTTGAGTTAATTTGAATCGATTTGTGAGACGTGAGGAAATTATAAATACTTTACTTTATAAATTATTTAATGAACATACACTATTTTGGAAAATAGATATATTGAATGAAAATGATATTTTGATTTTGAAATAAATAAATTTAAAATGACCACGGTGTTATAGTGTATATTTCCACCTTGTAGATAGTTCCACAGATCCTTAGAGGATGGTTATCCCAAACATCCTTTAAGTTACTTGTATTTCAGTTGATATTTCACTTGAGTTGGATTTATTAGTATAAGAATGTTAATCCTGACTCGAGTGTTTTGTGTTTTGCTTTACGCTCGGGTCAGACCGAGTGATACAGCATTTGAGACTCACCCTTGGAGTTTGGAGCTTCCTTTGGAGATCCAACTATCGCCTCAGCTTTCAGCTCTTCTAGTTGATTTGTCCAGAGAAGTCATCTGTTGTACTGGAGACATTTCATTGCATTTGAGATATTCTGTTGTATTTTATTTCTAACTCTGATGTTTATATAGTAGCTTCATGAACTACTATTTTATCTATTCCGCTGCGTATTATTGTATTACTCTGTGTCTGTTATTCTATGATTGATTTATTTACTTTATATGATGAGTTTGCCAAATTTAAATAACAATCTGATATTTTGAATTATTCAAGTCCGACATGTGTGGATTTATTGTCGATTTGAATGGTCCAAAATAGCGGGTCGTTACAGAGATCAAATAAGTGCTATTAGGGTTTTAACAATAATCCATGACTCACAAATGTTGATAAATACACATAAACAAATGTAGCGGAAAAAAAATCTACGTGAATACGTCTTAGAGGCATCGAGTTCGTTCCTGGAGCTCCAAAGCATCCAAACTAAATCTGGAAAACATGCTCGGGTTGATCCGAGCATTATAACAAAATAACGCTCGGATCAGTCTGGTAACCCAACATGAGAAACACACATTATATGAATTTTAATGTTGTAAAACCTTTCAAAAATAAAGGTATCTCGTAATACCATGCCACATATAAACAAGGATGGGTTTTAAACTTACGATAACCAAACCATTTATAGGAAATCTTTTGATATTATAATAATATCTAGGATTTTAAATAAATAAGGAATCATAGCTGAAATTGTTTCATTAATTAAATTACAACATAACAAGTATAAAACTAAGTCCGAAGGCACTTATTGGAGAATGAATTCCATACAATGACAAGGCTATTGGGGTACCGCCTATCACCGTACACCTCTAGATAAAATGTATCGAGGACCTTACATGGACCTCCTGCATGGCAAGACCGGCTTACCTCTTGCTAGATAGTACCGAATATGTCATCATCCTAGTTGCTTTGCAACCTTTTCTCCAGGGCTCTCATGCACATACCAAATCCATAAATCCATAAATATTGATCTAGAAAGGTGATGACCATACCTTAATGGGTGCGATCCATATAGTTTTACGACATATCCCATATTTTAGTCATTTCCGATTGTAAGGCTTGAGGCTACGATTTACCTTTTATATAGCAATACCACTTGGAATGCTAATGCTGCCCTCCAAGCAACAATGCAATGTCAGCATTCGTCCATACAAGTTGTTTAGGATATGAACAAACAAAAGGCACTACTTCTACTACATTCTTTTGGAATCACCCTCGGGATAAGTAGCAAGTAGCCCTTGCACTTCAAAGAGTTCCGTCTTCGATCATTTTCAAGATATTTCCAATTAAAATTCTTATGCTGGTTGAATTGGTTTTCGGATAATATATCCGATTCTGGTCCCTCCAAACTGACAACGATAGTTTTAAAAACTGGCCAACATTTGATAGTTGGTTATTTAACTATCAAATAAACAAATAACTTAACCAGAGATTTAACCAAGCATGGTTAAGCACAAAGCAACCACTAAGCCTCTTTAATTAATCTTTTCATTAATTAAAATCACTTTGTAAATACTTATATCAAAGTACTTTTACAAAAATATATTCACAAATATTCTCTACTCTTTCAATATATAAAAAATATTGATATACTTATTCTAATTGTATACTTATATTCAAAAAACATTTCACTTTCAATATTTGGGAAACTTGTGACGACCCACAAATCCGTACCCTTTGAATCGATAATAAACCATACATATCCGATCCAAAAAGCACAGAATGACGAAAGGTCAAGGGAAAGAAGAGAGAGGGTGAGAAGAAAAAAAGAAGAATAAGAAGAAGAGATAGAAGAAAATAGAAACAACAACATAGAATCTCACAATCGCAGCGGAACAATATATAATAGATAATAACATATCTTTATACAAAAAAGATGTATAACTGTTATTATACATACCATCATAAGAGTACAACAATCAACAAATCAATCTGGACAGTTATAATAACTAGTCCTCACAAGTGCTGAATATACAGCCTACACACACAGTGGAATATCATCAAGTACGTGGAATACGCCTGAGAATCCTCTAGCACGTCTCCTGTGCTCCATAGCATCCTATCCTGAATCTATAATACTCAATCTGACCCGAGCATTATAATAAAATAACACCCGAGTCAGTCTGGAAAACCAGTGTGAGAAAACACGCTCAATTTGAATTACTACTGTTATCAAAATTATTTGAAAACAAAGGTATCTCGTAAGACCATGCCACATATAAATACGGTGGGTTTTTACCTTACGATAACCAAAACATTTTATATCAAAATTACCTGATATTATAATAGTGTCTAAAGAAAGTAAACTATAAAATAGTTGAAATGCTTGCATCTCACGTTTCAGCATAGTTGGGCACATCTAAAACCGTACAGGCTTATAGTGGAAATTGGATTCCATACAATGACAGAGCTACTGGGATACCGCTCGCCATAGTACACCTCTAGAAAAATGTACCAAGATCGGACCTATCGATCTCTGCCAACACAAGACCGACCTACCATTTACTGGATAGTACCGAATATGGTCACCACCAATAAGCCCGAAACGCATACAAATGAAAGTGACAATAGATGTCCACTTTAGATGAGTGATGATCATACCCAAATGGGAGTGACCCATATAGCCTTACTGCATCTCCCCTGTTTTAGTTATTCCCGATTGATGAGGCTTGAGGCTATGTATTACCTTAAGCATAGCATTCATTCTTGGAATGCTAACACTGCCTTCTAGACCGTGATGCAAATGATATCATTCATCCATACAAGTTGTTCTGGGTCTGAACAAACCGAATCTCCTTCAAGATCATCATCTCCATTATCTTCACGATATCACAATTCGTAACGCACAAATCAGATCGAAGTGGTTTTCAGAAAATTAAATCCGATCCCGGTCTCTTCGAAACGATCAATGAATTTTTGGCCAGATTTGATAGCCGGTTATTTAACTATCAAATTACACACATAAGCCGTCACTAGGCCCATATTTTAAATCTTTCAAAATATTCATTTTAAAATATCTTTACAAAGATATATATATATATATATATATATATATATATATATTCAACTCTCTTCCAGCATTCCAACATTTGTAAACAATTTCAATAACTTATCCATAACAGGATATTTTTAAACCATTTCAACACTTAGAAATATTTCCGAATTCAATTTATAATACTTAGAAAAATATTTCTATATAATTCATTTCACACTTAAAATATTTTTCCAAAACCCTTTTTTCAATACTTAGGAGAATATTTATAAACATATTCTCCAAAACCATTTTAATATCAAACTTAGGGCATATCTCATAACTTATCTCATAAATCTCCAGAATTATTAATAAATTCCTTTTTACAATTTCCAAAACCGTTTATACTCTTTTATAAACCCAACCAACAATTTATAACTTCTTTTATAAATTCAGATTCAATCTCGAAGTTCCAATATTTCAACATTTTAGAAATCCCATCTTCTCCCAAAATCCCTTATAAGATTCTTCTTATCAAAATCATATCCGTTAAATAAGCCCCATTTACAAATCTCGAGAGGATTTATAAATAAATTTCAATCATTTTAAAACTCTATATATATGATAATTATTTTTAAAGAATAATAATTTATTTTTAAAACACGTTTAAGTAATTATTTAAATTATCAAAACACTTTAAATAAACATCGATAATTCATTTCCAATTCATTTTTAAAAAACAAATCGATTTACAAAGCTTATTATAAAAATTTGAATTCATTTCCATAAATATTAAATATTTGAATAACCCACTTTTTGAAATATTTCAATACTAAAACAGTTTTAAACCACATAGTTTAATAAAAAAATCTCTTTTTAAAACAAAACTTAACTTATCGATAAAATTTATTTTTAAAATTCAACATAACCATTCTTATATTTATAAATCTCTCTTGATTTATCCCAAATCGATTTCATTTCTAATTTCACAACTATTTCCAAATTCTAAAATAGAATCCACTATCTTCCCTAAATCGATTTTTGTATCTCACTTTAAATTCACACGGTGAATTTATATTTCCAACTTATCAAATGATAATCATTTCACTTTATTTATAAACATCGTTTATAAATTTATGAACTCATTTCCGGTTATTCTCTGTTAATAACATATTTATATTAAACAAATCTCATTTATAAATCGATTTCTATTTAAAATTCCATTTAGAAATCTATTTCTTATAAAACCCAAACTATATTCCAAAACCGTATCAAACCTCGATTTCAACTTCTATTCCATATTTTAAGAACCTCATTTAAAAATCCATTATTTTCAAAATCCGCAGTTTAAAATTTTTTATTGAAACCATTGTACGAAATAGCTAAATGAATATCCAAAATCAATTTATTTATTTTATCTAAATCAATTTCCTTTTTCATAAATCCCAAAATTCAATCTAAAAATTATCAATTCCAAAATTACCTTTAAATTTCCTTTTTAAATTCAAAAATATTATCTATGGTATTTATAATACCAAAATTAAGGCCAGTGCTACTATAGCATCCAATAATTAAAATCACAACATAATCTATATCAGATTATTCACACACATCATATATCACTATATATGAAATTTAAATCAACATTTTTGAGGAATCTAGTTGGATTCCGCCAACCTGTTTCCCTGCAACCACAGATGTTATATAACATAAAATAATAATCCCACTTCGAGGCGGAATATCGCAATAAAAAGGGCCATCCGCTATTATGCGATGCGCATAGTGTCTAATCTGCTCCAATCGGCGGGAAATATACCCAACTACTAATATATACTACCACATATATATATATAACATGACTTCCAACTGGTAATAATTTATCAATCCATCCAATCAACCAATAAATAATTTTAACACTTTAAAATAAAACCAGTTATCCAAAATGAGTGAGATTTACTCACCTTGATTCCAGTTAGCGCTTAAGCGTTCCGTTTGAACTAAAATTAAACAAGCATTTAATTTTAATACAAATTCCTACTAGCTCCAATCGACTCCAATCCAATTCCTATGCGTAGTATTCGCTAACACGAACCCAATGCAACTTGTTTCGTTTGATTTCGACCTCGTACGAAGAAGATATGACATTTATAAGCATTCAATTTTAAAAATAAAATTTGATTTCCTTAATTACATTGCTTAACGTTAATTAACCTTCATTAAAAAACCTAATCCTTTCTTCCTTTATTCAAAAACGCGAAAGCTTCTAGGCGTGACCTTCGACTCCTTCAACTCGACATCACCGCATCTCCACTTCATCGATCGACGTCGTGAACCCCCCAGGTCGAAGCCCCTCCCTTGCCTCGCCTGCTAACACCAGAACGACGCCTTAATTCATTGTTGATCAACGTGAATTCGACCGGAAACTGGCCATGAACGGAGTATATTTTCCCTCCATCCATCTCGCCAAACTCCATCTCGACCGTTCATCTCATCCATCACAATGTCGCCGATCTTTTCCTAGTTGGGGTCGAGCCTCGATATGGCCTCTAACGCCGCCATTGATCGTGGTTCGTACGATCATAAGATTTGAAAACAAAAATGGGGGCTGGAATTTTGTTATCTAGGGTTAGGGTAGAAATGGTGAGGGTAGCTGCTATTTATAACCAATTAAAAATTACTATTCACGCACTATTCACACGTTTAATTTTCCGAACTCCAAACGAAGCGTACTGCCTGGCGTTTCTAATGTTTTACTCCTATTCCGAGCACAATGGAACTTGTTTCGAGACCTAATACGATCGTATGTAGAAGGTAGCTTTTTGAACCCAATTATTATATTAAATTTTCGATATTAATTTCAACACATTTCGATCTTCCACGACCAAACGATTCGTCGGATCGCTACGAAATTTGATAGCGTAATATAATTCACTATTATGGATCCAATGAAACTGGTTTCATCGAATTCCGAGACTATGCCACGGATCGCTATTTAACACGTCGATTAAATCGACGATTTCAAAAATTGGCGAAATCACTTGAAATCCCAGTTTTAAACCCTTACCAACACAATTCTAATTCAAATAGAATTTATATCTACATTAGAAATTGTTTCGATTCATATTCAATTCAAATTTCAAGTATTCATCATTTTCGTATTACGATAAATCGCTATATTTGAAATTTAAATTCATTCTATAATTTCAACCAAAATCTTCATATTCAAAAATCAATTTATATTCCAAATCCAATATTTAAAACCATTTATATATTCAAAATCAAACGACGGAAAATCCGGGTCGTTACAAAACTTTTCCATTTACTTATCTCAACTATATAAGTATATTCGTAAAACATTTCACTTTCAATACTTATGAAGCTTTTCCATATACTTATCTCAACTGTATAAGTATATTCAAATATAGCCACATTTCCAATATTCAGAGAATGTACCCATATACTTATCTCAAGGGTATAAGTATATTCACAGATCTTAAGAAAGATTTCATTTCCAAAACCACACTTAATCGGAATTAAACAAATGTCACTTAAAATAATTGATAATAATAAACCTTAAAACACTTTCCTTTTGGTGTAAGTCAGTAGATCGAATAGAAACCGGACCAAATATACTTACCACCACTTTCCAATTTCAAACAGCACTATCTCTCGATTAACAATGAAATCAGCAAGTTAGAAAACCATCCTTGTCTCGATACACATTCTTAATTCTCAAGATTGAGATGAGTTTCCATACCTCGGAATTTGGTGTTAAGTATGAAAAAAATAATTTTCATACAACTGAGATTTAAATTAATCATTTATGGAAATCAGGTCTCATTCTATTTATAAAAATTCTCTTTATAAATCCCTTCATTAAATTCCTTATAAAACTCCTTTCTATTTTTAAAACACTTTTTTATTTACAAACTCCTTTTATAAAATATTATTTATAGAACTCCTTTTATAAATCTCCAAATTTATTTATAACCCTTTTTAAAAACTCCAAATTCATTTATAAAACATCTTTTATAAAATATCTTTTTTTATTATAAAACTTCTTTTATAAATCTCCAAATATATTTATATAACTCTTTTTATTCTTAACATAAATCTTCATTTTCAAAATAAGACCAAATACTTTTATTAAATGATCATTTTGTATATTACTATAAATCCACAAATGTGAATTATTATCCAATTCCTCAAATGGTATCATTTCCCTTTTAAAAATATTATGTATAAATCCATTCTTTTTATCTATAAAATACTATTTATAAAACTATTACTTTATTTTAAAAAATAACATTTACAAACCTATCCTTTTATACAACATCTTATAAAAAATGTTTCACAGATATTTATTCCAAAATATTTTTACCTTCTTTTAAAAATAAAATCACTTTAAAAAAAGATAAACCCTTTTTATTTTCTTTTAAAATAAACATTCATTATTATAATAACTTTCTATAAAGATAAATACTATCCAAAAATAATTTTAAAACATTTACATATATAAATATATTAGAAAAGAATAATAAAAGAAGTTAAAGTAAAATAGGGAAGTCCAAAAACCTATTTTAAATAAATTATCACAGAAATTCCAAAAAAGTCAGATTTGAAAATCATTTCTCGAATCAAAACAATTTCCAAATCAAACATCAATTAATAGTATTTCAAAATACTATAACGAGGTCAATGGCTACCACAACACTTATCTAATGCTATTACTACATTTATCGCTAAAAAGGTTCAACTTTTAACATATATCAATGTCACATCCAACTTGACCAACTACCATGTTTTGATAATTAACAATCTATATAACAGGTATATAAACGGAATTAAAATCAATAAGTATATAACTGAAAATTTAAAATCACAACTGTGAGAAATTTGGGTTTCTCTACAAAATTCCCTGTATTTCATCTTAAATGTCAATCGCTTTTTAAAAGCGGATATTCAACTAAACCAAACCGATAAATCATTCCAGCATGTAAACAATAATTTTTATCTACCATATATCATTATAGTACTCATTTAGATGTGAGATAACTCACTGAAATTCCATCGGATGCTTAGGCGTTGTGGTATGATCTAAAATCGAACAGCATTCGATTTTAGCTCAAAACTCCAATTGCTCCAACCTCGATAAAACCAGTTCCATCATGTATTTCTATTAAGAGCGCAACGCAAAAATCCATATCTCGATTAGACCTCGTATGCAAAAATTATTCATTTTATAGTATTTGGATTTAAATTAAATTAACAATTCACACTAATTACTTGTTTAAATTTAATTACTCTCTCAAATCTCTTCTTCCCTTCCCTTCTCAACTCCAGGCCTTGCATACTCCCAATCCAATCCATCCTAAACATGCACATACACACATCGACAGGGAGCTATGCTATACGAAATCAAAAACCGTCAATTCCATTGATTCTCTCTTTGCCTAAGTTCGCGATGCATCTGAGATGGAACACTCGATTGCCCAAGTTGAAATGCGACCCGAGCTCCCCTCACGACACACAAAATGTCGCATTTTGATTTCCTTGACCGCACCTCCCAAATTCGACATCTAGGTGCTCTTCCATATGAGAAACACAATGGAAAGCTCTTATTCGCCAACTGCCGATTACAACTCCACCTAACCAAAACCCTAGCTCACGTTACTTAGGTCGAGCATCCTAAAACACAACCGAGCTTCAACAAACACATATTGAATTGTAGTTCTAGTCCCCAAGGGCCAAAAGATACTTGTTTTATATTTTTTTGTTAAGTGGATCTTTTGTTTTTAATTTTTAAATGAGGAGGAAGATTTTATTTTGTTGTAGGAAATGGAAAAAGGAATAGAAGAGAGAGAAGAGGTAAAAGTAAGTGTTGAATAATCTAAGTCTATAGTTTAATTTACAATTAAATTTTCAGTAATTCGTCGCACATAATTTCATTCGTGTAGAACAGCGAACGATAAAAAAATAAGATCATGCACAAAAAAACTCCACAATCACAAAACAATAATAAAATACATAAGTTATCTAATCTTGTAAAATCACAAAAATACCATTGTTTGCCAAAAAATCGTCAAACGACAATTTAGTTATTTTCCAAAATAAAAATAGTGGGAAAAATCAATTAAATTAAATTAAATTAAAAATATTACAATAGAAATCGAGTCGTTATATTAAAAAAAATTTCTTATTATTTATTAAATTCAAATCGAATCTGAATATTTAAATAAACTAAATATTCTCATTTTAAATGTTAAAAATTTTAGGTCATTATAAGTACACAAGGTTAAAATTAATATCATCTAAAGAATAGTGTACAAAACCATATGAGATAAGGATTTATAAGAAACCCCAACATATCCTAGGCTAGGGAGTTAGCAGGTTGTGCGAGTCGAAAGACTGCATGTAATAATTGTACATAAGAGATCTCGTATAAATCGTCCAAAGAAATTTTTGGGAACGATAGTCAATGAATGATTAAATTATGTTGTGAACATAAACATATTGTGAACTAATGAAACATCAGTTTTATATAAGGCAATTCATCAAATGCTTATGAATGTCCGTTCATTACATTGAGAAACAACTATTGTTTCAAGAAATACTAACTTCATAGCGAAGGAATTTCTTTAAAAAATTATCGGTATAAAATGAATTTGGATATGGTCTAATGATAAAACAAATTACAAGGGATGAACTGAAATTCATTGAACCAAAATGAACACAAATGTATTAGACCATCTAATGAGAATTCTTGTACATTAAAGAGAAACTGTGGGTTTCTAATCAATATCAAGAATAAATAATCCTTAGTTTTTTAATTAGACCATTAAGAGTATTGACTCTATGATATAGTACGATGTGCAAATCCGAAATAAATTCCAAGTATATTATCAAAATATGATTTAAGAGAAAGAAAATTGCATTTAGAATATAGTGAGCTGCATTGATAAGAATAATAATGTGAATTTCAATTGTTAAAATTAACGTAACAAATTCACCATTCGATGTTGTAACATCCCCCACTTTGAGGCCCAAAATTGCGGCTACGGATGATGTAGTCATCCATAGTTATTAATTATCGATGACCAAATGTGGTAATATTAGATACATTGATATAACAAAAACACATGGATATGAATTTTTTTTAAAACCATTAAATAAATTTCTCATTCCATTTCAATCATATTTCAAATTCATTACATAATCCCAAATTTGAGAACCACGTTCAGAAAAATATAATTATTACAAAATACGCCATGAGCGACATATGAAGATGCCCTCCCTCCTTGGATGATCAGAGTCTATACATAGGCAATTAAAAAACTTTGCCTTTACATCAAAACACAGCAGAATCAAATAGAAAGGAACTCCTATTAGCTAGCTCGCCTCCTACTCGTCTCTGGAAGCCTTTTCGTTTAAAGGTGAACCTGAAAACATTAAATCTCAAACCACTCAAAATCAATTGAGCACCCGAGAGTTTAAGGGGAAAACATAAACTTCGAGTCAGACAAAAAGTGTAACGACCCGGGATTTTCAACCCTCGAAAATCGACACTAATACGTCCATTGTATCATGTACCGAGAAATCAAGTGCCGGAAAACCCGATTGTTAGGGGAAAGAAGAAAAGAGATAAAAGAAAATAGAAACAATAACACAGAGTCTCACAATCACAGCGGAACAAAATATAATATATAATAACAGATCTTTATACAAGGGAAACTGTAATTGTTCATATACATACAATCATCAGAGTACAACAATCAATACATCAATATGAACAGTTATTATAACTTGTCCTCACCAGTGCTGACTATACAGTCTACGCACATAGTAAAATATAATCAAGTACGTGATATACGACTGAAATCCTCCAGCTCGTCTCCTGAGCCCTATAGCATCCTAACCTGAATCTGTAATACTAGCTCTGACCCGAGAATTATAATAAAATAACACTCGAGTCGGTCTGGAAAACCAGCGTTAGAAAACACACTCAATTTGAATTATAACTTTTCAAAATCCTTTGAAAACAAAGGTATCTCGTAAGACCACGTCACACATAAACACGACGGGTTTTTACCTTACGATAACCAAAATATTTTTATATAAAAATCATATGATATTATAATAGTGCCTGTAGAAAGTAAATTAGAAAATAGATGAAATGCTTGCATCTCACGTTTCAGCATAGTTGGTATACAATCAAAATCGTGCAGGCTCGTAGTGGATACTGGATTACATAAAATGACCGGGCGCCCACTATGGTACACCTCTATAAAAATGTAACGAGGACCTTACCTGGGTCCCCTACCAACCCAGGACCGGCCTACCCTTGACCTGGATAGTGCCGAATATGTTATCACTCCAGGTGTTCCCACCCTTATTGAGCGCTCTCTTTTCCATGCACAACCATATCCATAATTATAATATAATATTTCCGAGGGTATCTAGAAAGGTGATAACATACCCTACTTGAGTGCGACCCACTTAGCCCTACCACAACTCCCCTTTTTAGTCATTTCCGGTTGATGAGGCTTGAGGCTACGTTTTACCTTTAGAATAGCATTCATACTTGGAATGCTAACACTGCCTTCCAAGCAACGATGCAATAATAACATTCATCCATACAAGTTATTCTGGGTCTGAACAAATCAAATCTCCAAATCACCGTCTCCGTTAGCTTCTTGATTTCACAATTCGTAACGCACAAATCAGATCGAAGTGGTTTTCGGATAA
The DNA here is from genome assembly GCA_030737815.1 of Allium fistulosum. NCBI lineage: Eukaryota > Viridiplantae > Streptophyta > Magnoliopsida > Asparagales > Amaryllidaceae > Allium > Allium fistulosum. Next base: position 1,033,117,247 of record CM060901.1, read on the forward strand.
TTAAATCCGATCCCGGTCTCCAACGAATTTGGCCAAATTTGATAGTCGGTTATTTAACTATCAAATAACATCCATAAGCAGTCACTAGGACCATATTATAAATCTTTCAACGTTTATTTTAAAATATCTTTAAAAAGACATATACTCAAATTTCTTCCAATATTTCAATAATTGGAAACAAAATCGAATTCTTATATCCATAACATGATATTTCCGAATCATATCAATACTTGAAATATTTTTCTCAATCCCATTCATAATTCAACACTTTGAAAATATTTCTATTATAATAATAATCTCGAAGTTAAATATTTTCAAATCCTTCACATCCAATACTTAGGAATATTTATAAGTATTTTTTTCAAAAATCATTTTATTTCCAATACCTAGGAAATATTCCCTTTTATTTCATACTTCTCAAAATTCTTATACTCCACTTGAAATTTCCTTAACCCATTTATAACAGATTCCATAAGTTTTCGGAATTCACTAATTAATCCCCTTTAAAATTTTCAAAATCGATTATACTCGTCTATAATCTCAACTACCCATTTCTAACTTCCTTTTTATGAATTTTAATTCATTTCCGAAGTTTCTATATTTAAATACTTTAGAAATTTCCTTAAGTCCCCAGAATTTCACTATAAAATTCCTCTTATAAAAATCATCTCCGTTAAATAAACTCCGTTTACGAATCTCGAGAGGATTTATAAAGAAATTTCAATCTTTTCAAAACTCTCTATATATAGTATGTTTAAATAATAATTCATTTTTAAAACATATTTAAGTAATTATTTAAAATACTAAAACACTTTATATAACATCGATAATAATTTTCTAATTCATTTTTAAATAAACTAATTGATTTACAAGCTGATTATAAGAATGGGAATTTATTTCAATAAATATTAAATACTTGAATAACTAACTTTTCGAAATATTTTAATCTAAATGACAGTTTTTAAGCTACATAGTATAATAAATAACAATCTCATTTTAAGACAATTTTGACAAAAATCTATTTTTAAAATCCAATATTACCAATTTCAATTTATAAATCCCTCTCGATTCATATCACATCGACTACGTTTCCAATTTCATAATCATTTCTACATTTCAAAATAGAATCCACTATTTTTCAAAAACTCGATTCCAATATCTCGATATAAATTCACACTGTAAACTTATATTCCAATTTATCAACTGATATCATTTTCTATTATTTATAAACATCGTTTATAAATTTACAAACTTCCTTGAAATTCACTTATTTATAAAACTAATCTCTTTTATAAAATTTCATTTCTTGAATCCCATTTATTTTACAAATCTACTTTTAAATATCGATTTCAACTTCTTTTCCAAATTTTCAGAAGTATCATTCTAAAATCCATTGTTTAAATTCCTCTATAAAAATTATTTTAAAATCTCTATTTAAAATATTTTTACGAATAGTTAAGTAGAACCCAAAATCAATTATTGTTTTATCCAGTCAATTTCTTTTAAAGTAATCCAAATTTCGATATAAATACTTTTATATTCAAAATCTTCTTTTTAATTCTTTCAAATTCCAAAAATAATATTTATGGTATTTAAAATACCAAAATTTAGGCCAGTGCTACTATAGCATCCAAACATTCAAATCACACATCAATCTATAACAGATTATTCAATTCCATCATATATTACTATATATGAAAAATAATCGATATATTTTGGAGGAATCCAGTTAGATCCCTCCAACCTGTTTCCCTGCATCCACAGATGTTAGATAACATTAAATACCAATCCCACTTCAAGGGGGATCTCGCGGTAATATAGGGTCATCCGCTATTATGCGGGGCGCATAGGGTCTCATCCGCTCTAATAGGCAGGAAATATATCCTACTACTAATATATATATTACTATATATATAACATTTAAACCGATAATAATTTATAAATTCAACCAGCATCCAATAATTAATTTTAATTATTATGAATTTAAATCCAGCAATCCAAAAAGAGTGAGAATTACTCACCTTGATTTTTATTTGCAATCCATTCCAATTTTTATTCTATTGCGTAGATTTCCAACCACAAATCCCACACGACTGATGCCATTCAATTCAACCTCGTATAAACCAATTTTGAATTATATAAATAAACGATTTCAAATTTAATTATAATAAATCAACTAAGTACTTAATTTAAACTAATTACCTATCAATGAATTTAATAAACCTTCCTTCTCTAATATTAGAATTTACCTCAGCATAAACCATATACTAAAAATTAACATTTGAATTTATAACTTGGTATAAAAATAAAATTATTAACTTAATGATAGCAATTAACTTAAATTATATAACTTGCTCACGTCGATCACCCTGCACACGTTCATGTATCATCCCCAACTACCGACATCAACTATCCCAGTAGCGGCCACTTTCCGCCGTGGCATACATTGGTACCTCGAATTTGCTTTTACGGCTAGCCTCTCGACTGTAACTAACCACTCAGGGACATGTAGGGTAAGAGTCTCCTACTCGCCACCAAACACAAAGCGAGAACCCCTTATCAAGCATGAACCTATCCTTAAGCAAATTCAATCCCAGATTCCTCCTCCCTCACTCGATAAAACTTATATATGAGCATGCCATCAACTCGCTCCATGCTAGAGCTTCACCATCATCACTTTCATGTCGAGACCATGCCCCTGCCTTAAATCGTGATCTGGCACCAAACTTCCACGCTACAACGTCGCCCTTCCCATTTCAATGCAGTACTCCACCAAACTCTGCCTGCCTATGCCTTGCAATGCTACAACTCGATGCCATAAACCCCAAAGCCTCTCATTTCCCAAATCATTCAAAAACCATAACCCTAGCTCCATGAACCAATATTGCGCGTGTGCTTCCTCCTCTACCAGCCGAGCTCATGATTTGCTGCCATTATATATATATATTATTGTTTATTATTTTTTTTCTGAACTTCGATTAAATTTAGATTTGAAGAGGGAGGGGAAAACGTTTGTGATTTAAACATAAAGGAGAAGGCGGCTTAAGTATTGACATAGACTTTAGGAACCCAGGATACAAGTTTTTTCTCTCAAAATTTGTATGCTTCTTGAATTGATTTAAAAATTTAAAAGCTTGCATTATTTCTTTTCTTTTTCCTATATTTGAAATGAAAGGGGGGGGGGAGATATGGAAGACAATAGGGTAGGTTCCGCTGTAGGGTGGCTAACGAGAAAATGAGGTCGGGTGAAAGGAAATATGGCGTCAAATCGAATAAAATATACTATTTAAAATTTCAAAATATCTGGATGTAATTACGGACTCCAATCGAGGCATGCCGCCTGGCGTTCCTAATGTTATAACCCTATTCCAAATGCAATGGAACAAGTTCCAAGACCTAATTCAATCGTATACAGAAGATAGCTTTTTAAATCGACTATTTAAATTAAATTCAATTAAATTATTTCCAGGCATTTTCAGATCGCATGACCAAACAGTAAATCCAAACATTACGAAATTTGAAATCTGATAATAATACACTATTACGGATCCGATGGAACTGGTTTTGTCGAATTTCGGGGTTGTGCCCTGGATAGCTATTTTAACGCGTCGATTAAATTGACGATTTCAAAAATTTACGAAATCACTTGAAATTTCAGTTTTAAAAACTTACTAACTCAATTCTAATTCAAATAGAATTTATATCAACATTAGAAGTCATTTCATTTCATATTCAATTCAAATTTCAATTATTGACCATTTCCGTATTTCAATAAATCGTTATATTTAAAATTTAAATTTATTCTATCATTTCAACCTTCATATTCCAAAAATACTCTTATATACCAAATCAATATTCAAAACTATTTAAATATTCAAAATCAAATGATGGAAAATCCTTGTCGTTACAAAAAGCCTGATATGAATAATAACCAACCAACTCGAACCATTTAGATATCTAGTGAGACCACGCCGCTTAGCGGAACGGGTTTTTCCCTCACTAGTATCTTATCCAAAAATTTATAATAATCATATACTATGCACTGCATCGACAATGGTTAAAACATAGCAATTTAAAATATCATGATGATATGCAACCATGCAAAATATTCTGGATTTCCCATCCCCTTTCATTTGACTATCTGTCTCGGTTATAATTTCTAGGGTCACTATTAACCTTTTAGTTTTCATGGGCTGACTAATAACCTGTCTAAACTCTTACGGACTATCTATCCGGTTTCATAGTTTTCATGGGATCACTATGAACCTATTGGCCCTTGCCTATAACTTCATCCAATTATTTCATGGGTTCTCCTTGAACCTATTGGTATCTCCAATAACTTCTTTCATATCATAGTTTTCATGGGTAGACTATGAACCTATTGATCTCTGTCACTAACTTTATCCGGATATATTTTTCATGGGATCACTACGAACCTATTAGCCCCTGCCAATAACTCTTACCAAACATAGTTTTCATGGGATTACTATGAACCTGTCTAAACTTACAACTTCTTGATCAGTCTTTGGGCATCCTATGTTCTAGTCCACCTAACCTTTTGGATGCAATTCTACTCATACAGGAGTTAACTTAATTTATATTCATTACTGGGTCAACCTAGTTGGTTATTCTGCCCTTTCTCCCCAAAATACATTTATACGTCCATTATATAGTGAATATGTTTATAGAAGAAGCAAATACAATAACATAACAATACCACCATTTATGGTTTATTATACTTGAAATCATTTCCACATGAAATATGGTTAATCCCTTTAACCCATTATTTTTATCAAGGAACGCTTCTTCAAAAACTCCAAAATTTAAAACTATTTCAAAGCTCTTTTATATTGCTAGCATATCTTTCCAACTTATAAAAGCATAACTTCAAAACCATTTGAGAGTACCTCTTTCGAAACCATTGGGTTTAATCTTTTGGGTCAAAGTGAACATAAGTGAAACTACCCCTTTCGAAACCATTAACCTTCAAGTGAACGAGTTTGAAGAAAACATATGGCTTCGGAACAATCCTTTCAAAAGTTTTAATATTTTAAGTAAAACAATTAGAAGGGTATCTTCGAAACAACCTTTCGAAGCCATTGCCTTCGAAACCTTTTGTATAAGGGGCTACTAGAGCCCTTTCAAAAGCATTGGGAAGCGGCTTGTTATATTTATAAAACAAAAGCTTGCCTTTCGAACTCATTGAAAACTTCAACCTATTCGAAAGGTATGAAGATGACAACAAGGTTTCGACTAGGTTCAAAACTACCCTTTCAAAAGCTCCATTTTAAAACAGAATACGTGACAACTCGTTCGAAAGATACCCTTTAAACAAAATGGAGGCAACCCCTTCGAAAGCTATATAAAGTAATTCAACTCTTTCGAAAGCATCCATTAAAAGCAAGGCAAGCGACATCTCTTTTGAAAGCAAAACAAAGACCTTCGAAAGCTATTTAAAATGGCCTCGACCATTCAAAAGCTTGGTTTCGACTCTATGCCTTCCGTCTTTCTCCAATCCACTACGTACCAAAGCATTGATACCATGTGCATTAGTTTCGACTTGGTTGAGGGCAGAGGTATGGATTCGAAAGGTAGCAAATGGAAGTGGCGAAGTAGTAAATCCGTGCAAAACTATTTTTTTGTCTTTTTAAGTAAATTCTTTTCAACTAACTTGCCTATTTGTAAAAATATAATTGGTTGCCATAAACTTTACCAAAATGTTTACTAAAAGACTGTCGAATTCATCCAGAATTAATTAAAATAATTAACAAAGAAGCCATTCCCTTTAATAAAACAATTAAGACATTTAAGTCCTCTAACTTAATCAATTTAATTTCCATAGTAAATGTAACGACCCAGAATTTCACTACTTTGATTAGTGAATATTTAATTAATTTTAAATATTCAATATATAGGTTTTATAATGAAAATAAACTCATTTTAATTAAGTAATAATGATGGTAAAATCGTTTTCAAAATTTGTTTACCAAATTAAATAGTTCGTAGAAAAACAGAAAATGTGACCGTAGAACGTTTTATGAACTTTCGACCTTTTGACACCGGAAAGTTGTCGGGAACGTATTTCGTCATTGTGCACTATATATACATATATACAAAAGTTAATTAACTAAATAATAATACAGTTAGAAATAAATTAACTTATGTTAATTTGGATTAGTAAATGATGTGACAAGACGTAGTTTTAAAAATTATAATCTTGTATATAAATATATATATATATATATATTCCTCTCTTGTCACGTTTTAGATTTGTAATCATTAACCATAATTATCTCTTGTCATATCTTAGCTAATTAATAATTTAACTTATACACACACACACACACATATATATATATATAAAGAAAGTGATGTAACTAAACTTAATAATTATATATATAAAGAAAATGATGTGAATAAACATAATAATTATATATATATATATAATGAAAGTGATGTGACCAAATATAATAATTATATATATATATAAAAGAGTGATGTGACTAAACATAATTATATATATATAAAGGAAGTGATGTGACTTGACAAAATGATGAGGTAAAATCTTGCTTATAAATACCCCATATGTTTCTTTATTTTTTCTCCTCTTTCCACTAACATTTTCTTCCTTATTTCTTACTTAAATGGAGTTTTTATTTTTTTGAAATCAAGTGAAATTTTAATGGATACAATATTCTAGTTTACCACTTTTTCAAATTTCTAACATAGCTATGTCAGAACAATAATTCTTTACAGAGCAATTTTTGGGCTCAGATTTAAATTCTGAAAATGGTCCATCTTCTTTGGACCATAACTTTTTCAAAGAAAATTGGAAATGAGTGATTCTTATTTTTAAATGATAAAGAAAAGAAATTTCAATAACTTTCACTTTGAGTGCTTTTTGAATTCCGTGAGTAGGTAGCCCAAAAATCAGTTGCAAAATGACATATTTTCGGGTTTATTATTGAAAATTCGATGTTTATCCGAAGTCGCTCCACCTTACCAAAACAAGTCTCGCTTCCTCTTCCCTTCAAGGCTGAGCCTACCAAGTGTAGGGTTCAAGACACCATATTTTTGTTTAGGAATGAAGTGTTATGTCATACTCTAATTTAGCGAGAATTTGGATAGCTTTCGGTGAGTAAATTCTTAACTTTTTAGGAAAGATCTTTGAAAAGACCCTCCTATTTACACACTAATTTTATTTGCGATTTTTTTTTAGAGATGATATATAGATATATCATCTATTACAAATATGTTTCCCAGGGTCATTTTTCTTTCTCTAATAAACAAAAATATATCCAGGATCTTTCACAATATAGAAATATTGTTTTAATTCTAAATCATTTTTAACATACATATATGAAGATATCTATGTTATATTCTACTTGAATCAGAGCATGATAATAGGTAGAAATCCTTTTTTTTTTAAAATTTGCAAGAATGTGATAAATTCCCCTTTAAATTAAAACTTATGGTATCCTGATTTTTGACTATAGTGTCCACTGGAAATATGTGCCTTAGACTGTTATTATAATTAAGAAATAACCAAGCAATAATCAGTGGAAGCAAGCTTATAATATAGATGATTGTCTTAAAGTCTGAATATTATCAAACTCAGGTTAAAAGAAAGTGGATCCTAAGTGAACACAAGCAACATCTAGGCGTAATGGAAACGCGCCTAACTTATTCATGCAAGGTCACAAGTTCGAGTACCATGCTGGTCGGTTCAAACACAATTTTTGTTTTTCTTTTTATTTTCTTCTGTATGTCTGAAATCTGATACCTACCTATAATTGTACATATATATTTGATTTTTGCCTATATCCTAACATACAAAACAATTCTTCTTGCATAACTGTTTTTAAAACCCATTCTTTCAACTGTTTTAAGAATTTACATCTATATTTTTGCCTAATATCAACCTGTACACAGATATACATGTACATGTCAGTGTCTTTGTTCATTTTCCAGAAAACTGAGCTCAAATGTTCCCTTGCTTCATTGATCTGAAGTGAAACATTTGGCCTGCCCTATGGCCTAACCATGTGGTTACTCTGGCCATTCTTTTGTTTGCATTTTTACAACCCAGATTATATACAAAACATTGTTACCTTTCCTTTTCAAAAGCATGTGTATATATTTGTATGAATCAGGGACCTTGTGATCAGATATATATATATCATTCTTCCTAACCATACTTCTCTTTCAAAAATACATCTTGGGTATAAACACTTTTTCTTGCATTTGGACTTATGTCAATATCATAAATTGGAGATATAACAGTTTAATTCTTTTCTGGGTTTTCCCAATATTATTTTTCTGTGTATCTATATTCTTTTTGATTGAACTCAGGATTAACTGAAATCATCATAAAATGATTATACTTATGAAATCCAGGTTTTCCTCTAAATCAAAACAACTTTAGCAAATAGGTTTTCAAATCAGTTTAACATCAATATCCTTAGTACATACCAAATCAGAAATAACCAGAACAACATAGCACATGCCTCTTACAAGTTTTTCCTACTTAATACATTTAGATAGCCATATTAATCAGGGAATACATGCTTGAATTAACACATTTTAGCTTTTATTTCTAATTATCTTAGCATCCTCTATTCCATATCTTTTTAATCTTGCTTACTTAGCTCCATCACAACCTGCAAAAGCATTAGTGGCTGCCCCATTATAAATGAGACACCCCCATGTGCCATGAGCAATAAGGGTCAGATCTATGATCTGGTGTGAGCATTTCTAACATATCCATGATATTAAGCTAAGAATACAGCATAAATATACTTTGCATACTTGACAGGTATTATCATGTACAATACATAAGAGCAAACATATGCAGTAAAACAACTTTTATCTGGAACTACTAAGGTTGCCATTTTCTTCTTCTTATAAATTCTTGGCCTCATCTGCTATAAGGAATCAAAGGGACACATTGCCATGAACTAATTAACATTATGGCACAAAGATCTCAGGACTTAAACAAGCCATGTGCCAACTTGTCTACTTCAAATAGGACAAGCATTCCAGCAGCCTTCTTGGCACAAAATCCTTAGTTATATTACTAAGTGTATTTATGTTCATTCTATCAATGATAGCTAGGTGTACATACCACCTGTACTCATGAAGCATACTAGTTACCTTGCAGACATAATATTGCAAGCAAGTTAAAGGTACTTTCTAGAGGTATAACACCCCAGTCATTCCATCTCACATTATTTAGCATGTAAACACCCTATTCAAGCATATACCAGAATGTTTGCAACTGAGAATAAATGCATGGCTCTATTTTGATTTTGCAAGCAACTATATTTAGCCAGATTTTTAATCTTGTTTAAACATAGTTTTTGGGCTTGTAAATTTCTGTTTAGTTTAGGGCTCAGCACTTATAGAGAAAGACTCCATTGCACCCTTAACCAATTATTTCAAGCCTCAGCACCATACCAATGTATATGCAGCTCATAGTTTTCTTTTTCATCCTTTGTCTTAAGCCATGATTCAGACTAGTTACAAATACTCTATTATATATTCTTTAAGGTTTTGGTATAATCATACAGAGATGAAAACAGAACAACAAAGTTACACATCCATCATAGCAGATCATATATCATCAAGCATCCATGTAACCATCAGTAGCCAACATAGTTTGTAAATCAAAACATGCAAAATATAGCATATAAAAGCTTGGCTGCCTAATCCCAGGTCTTAATGCCATGTATATGAGTGAGGATACTCACCTAAATTGAAATGACCCTACTATTTCCACCCTAATTTCATAAGGATTTTTTTTTTTTGCTAAGAGATGATATATAGATATATCATTCATTGCAAATATCTTTTCCAAGGTCATTTTCTTTTTCCAATAAACAAAATATATCCAGGATCAAAATAACTTACCAATATAAATATATCAGTGTATATCTAATAACATACACATACATATGAAGATGTATGTGATCTTCTTATCTAAGTTCAGAGTGTATACTTCATTTTTTTGTACAAGAACATTCTGTTTGATTTAGATTTTTGGCAATTCAGATAAATTATTGTATTCAGATTTTTGGCCATAATATCCACTAGAAACATGTACTTTAGTCTGTCATTAGGATTAAGAAATGATCAAGTAATAATCAGTGGTAAACAAGCTTTTAATATAGATGATTATGTTAAAGTCTGGATAATATCAAATTCAGTATAAAAGTAAGTGGATCCTAAGTGAACACAAGCAACATCTAGGCGTAATGGAAATGCGCCTAACTTATACATGAAAGGTCACGAGTTCGAGTGCTATGCTGGTCGGTTCAAACACAATTTTTGGTTTTTCTTTTTATTTTTCTCCTGTATGGTTAGAAATCTGATACCTACCTATAATTGTGCATATATATTTGATTTTGCCTATAACCTAACATACAAAACAATTCTTTTTACATAACTATTTTTAAAACCCATTCCTACAACTGTTTTAAGAATTTAAATTTATATTTTTGCCCAATTTATCAACATGTACACAGGTATTTATGTACATGTCATTACCTTTGCCCAGTTTCCAGAAAACTGAGTGAAACAATTGCTAAATGTACTATGCTTTGAAATGCATCTATATTTTCAAGATACAGTCTATCATGATCAACCAATACTTCATTTAGTTGAGGCTGGTTAACTCATGAGTCTTGTATATGCTATACACTAGTTCAAAAACAAGGGAGATACCTTTCATTTCATTCTATCTGAAGCTTTTAGAAAAACATTTTACTTTTCCTAATTCAATTCAGAAATGAATTCAGATCTATTTACAAAGCATTTCAGTAAAAAGAAAATAAAATCCTTTAAGTTTACTTCTTGCTAAATCCAGATTTTAGTTCTAGAACTCAGTGCTCAGTTATGTCTCAAGGTTAACTAATACATAATATAAATTATACAAAACAGTAGCTCAACTACGTGTGCATATTTCTCTTCCAAACATTCATATCAATAATTAAAATCATTTCATTGTTTCCCAGTCAGATTTTTCCTTTGAGATTTTAAACCTTAGTGCATAACAACATATTTAACATGATACAACTAGTTCATCTAACCATAATAGAATTCATTACATGACTGGAAGTCTTAGAAACATAATATTTTTCCTGAATACATGCAGATATAATCAATTTAAACTCTTATTGAGACTAGCTAGCATGTTCATTCACTCCTCCATAAAAGCCATAACTTCATTTTTACTTAGTGCCTGGGTTACCTGAAAGAACATAAGTGGCTGCCTCATTTTAAAATGAGACACCCCAGATACCATGAGCAAACAAGGGTCAGATCTATGATCTGGTATGAATAACATCAATTCATTCATGATATTAAGCAATAGAGAATATAAGGGTACTAACTAGTTATTTAAGCAAATTTCTGCAATCAAATATTTTAACATAGTATAATTAAGTTGATTCAGGTATGATATATTCACTTATCATTCCTTCACTTGCATACATAATCATGCAAACATGATTATCTATTGGCATCAATTTCATTTACTGGAATCATCTTGGTTCCATACCATTCAACCTAAGAAATATCCACATTCCTATTTCTTCATTTACAGGTTGTAATATTCAATTTAAATCCCTGCCTCATCTGCTATTAAGGAATCACTGGGACACATTGCAATGAACTAATTCACATCATTGCACAAAGATCTCAGGGCTTAAACAAACCATGTGCCAACTTGCATACTTCAAATATGACAAGCATTCCAGCAGTCATCTTGGCCTTCCCTTCCCTAGTTTATTTACTAGTGTATTGTCTTAAATCCTAACATCAAATATGCTAAGTGAACATGTCACTGCAAACATGGAAACATCCATAATTTCTTCTAGCATAATTTCCCCTCAGAAATAATCAGACAGTCATTTCCTAAATGGGGTCAATATGTCTTGATCTTAGTAAATATAAGAACATTTTCAACTGTAAAAGAGGCATGGCATGTTATACTGATCTGCAAGCCTTTATGATTGATTCAGATTCAAGATCTGGTTCAATCATAATTTTAGCTTGTGGGTTTTTTTTTGATTAAGGGCTCAGCACTTAGAAAATTTCTATTGCACCCTTAACATTTTTCTTTTCAAGCCTCAGCACTTATACCAAGTATAATGCAGCTCCAATCATTTTTATAAGGTTTCCATGCCATAGATCTATAACAGTTGAGAGTATTCTCTATATAATTTTTAAGATCCTAAACTTTAACATTTATGAGTATAAATAAAACAGTATGATACTCATCCAAAGACAAATGTCTCAACCAATCAAAGATCATCAAAATCATCCATATTAAATCATATCAGATTTAAAATAAAACATCCAAAAAGCATTGATGAAATCATATACATCAAAACCAGAAATACATAAATGGCAATATAAAAAGTGGCTGCCTCAACTCAGGTCTTAATGCCATGAACTCAGTGAGATTACTCACCTAAATGTTTCTTCTTATTAATCCAGAAAATTCTTGTTTGAGTGTTTTCTCCTTCCTTTCAATATTTTCTTCTTCTTTTCTTATTTTTATGCAGCTCGGGGTAAAATAATTCTACTGGCTAAACTGCCTATTTATAAGCATTTTTCCTCTAGGGTTTTATTGAAACAGAATTCCATTTCTGTCCTGGCTTAGCATCATGCATTTTTCATTCATATTACCCCGGCCATATTAACCAATTTAAAGGCTGCATTTTCTTTCTTTTACTTTTTCAGAAAATGGCCACTCACTTAGTCATGTCAAAAGTGTGACTATTCTATTTATTTTAATTATTTCTGAAAATCCCCTTTGCTATTTTTGCCTACACAAGCATATTGACTTGTATCACATTTCATGTCATTTTAATGTTATGGTTTCACTTGCTAATATATATATATGTACTTTTCAGTATTTAAAAATGTATATTTGTATACATATCTTATCTAGGCTTATTTTAATTCCTCTTTTAAATTCAGAAACATATGCACCTATATGTATACAAGTTTACAAATATATATATATATATATTATTTTCTTTTCTGGGTTTTAAATAAATTTGTTTACTGATCTAAAGTAAAACTTACTTTTCTTATTTTCTAAGATGACCCATAAAATCTCAGAAATCAAATAACCATGTTGCAAAATCATGTTTGTATTGCTCTTTAATTCTTGTTTTAAATCCAAGAAATCTGGAGTTCTTTCTTGTGCCATTTCAGTGTGCACGTGCACACATATACTTGCACACTATTTATTCCAGAAATTTCACCATATTTAAATCTAAATATTTCAAAATTAAATCATTTTACAAAAATGATTTTTCACAAAATTTTGGGGTATTACATTCACCCCTCCTTTTAGGAATTGTGTCCTCACAATTTTTCTAACATTTAGTAAGCATCATTTTTCTTTTCTGAAAACTTATCAAATATATGCATAAGCAAACAAATTCAACCATATCAACCATGCATAACAAATAATTTTTCCAGAAAAAAAAAATTACCTTTTAATTTGCAAAAAGCTTAGGATAATCCATTCTAATCTTATCCTCTAACTCCCATGTGCAGTCATTAGGATCACTACTCCACTGGATCTTAACTAGTTTCAAGGTTTTGCTCCTTAATTTCTTTTCTTCCTTGGCTATAATCCCCACTGGTTCTTTTTCATAAACCAAGTCAGGATTTATTTGAATTTTGGTAGGCTTTTCCAAAATGTCTTCCTTATCATGTACCCATTTTCTAAGTTGGGACACATGAAAAACATTATGCATTGCTTTCATCTCCTCTGGTAGTTCTAATTTGTAAGCCAATGAACCAATTCTTTCCAGAATTTTATAGGGTCCAACATACCTTGGTGTAAGCTTACCTTGCTTGCCAAATCTCATGACTTTCTTCATAGGTGAAATCTTGATGAAAACAAAGTCTCCCACTTCATATTCCACTTGCTTTCTCTTCCTATCTGCAAATTTCTTTTGCCTATCTTGAGCTGCTGCTATTCTTTTTCTTATTAACCCAATTTTCTCTGTGGTTTCTTTAACATATTCAGGTCCAAGAATAGCCCTTTCTCCAGCCTCTACCCAGCATATAGGTGATAAACATGGCTTGCCATATAAGGCTTCAAATGGTGCCATCCCTATGGTGCTTTGGTAACTGTTATTGTAGGTGAATTCAGCTAGATGGAGGTGGTCTTCCCAGTTGCCTCCAAAGTCCAGTGTACATGCTCTCAACAAATCCTCTAAGACTTTGTTCACCACCTCAGTTTGACCATCTGATTGTGGATGGTAGGCAGTGCTTAAGCACAATTCACTCCCCATAGCCTCTTGAAAACTTTTCCAAAATCTTGAGGTGAAGATGGTATCCCTATCACTCACAATGGTTTTGGGTATGCCATGCAACCTTACTACCTCTTTCATGAATATTTGAGCCAATTTTGGAGCATTTCTTTCTGTTTTAACTGGGATAAAATGTGCTACCTTAGTTAGCCTATCCACTATTACCCATATACTTGTGTTTCCCTTCTTAGATCTAGGAAGACCATCTATGAAATCCATAGATATATCCTCCCACTTCCACTGTGGTATACTAAGGGGTTGCAATAGTCCTGATGGCCTTTGTGTCTCTGCCTTGACTTGTTGGCAAGTCATGCACCTTGCAACATATCTGGCCACATCTGACTTCATCCCCTTCCACCAAAGATTTCTTTTCAAATTTTGATACATCTTGGTGCTACCTGGGTGTATGGAGTACTTACTCCTATAGTACTCATTTAATATTTCCTCTTTCAATTCTATGTTTTCTGGAACACATATCCTATTTTTATTCCTTAAATAACCATTTTTATCAATTTGATAATTTATTACTTCCTCCCCTTTTGATATGAGCATTTTCTTTTCCATCATGTTTAAGTCTTGTTCCTGCATTTGTCCAATCTTAAGAAGTAAATCTGATTGCAGAGATATCATACTTAATTTTCCTTTACCTTTACCTTCTTCAATAGGCATCATTTGTTCCTCACTGTTTTCCTCAATTTCCAAATCAGTAAGTATAGACAAATCCCTAAACTCTTCCATCATCAACATGGCTACCTTGGCATGTTGTCTACTCAAGGCATCTGCAACTTTATTTGCCTTGCCTGGTGTATACAGTATATCTAGGTCATAGGCAGCTAGGAACTCTACCCATCTATGTTGCCTCATGTTCAAATCTTTTTGTGAGAATAAATATTTCAGTGCCTTATGATCAGTGTACAAAATGAATTTGGCACCTAACAAATAATGTCTCCAAAGTTTCAAAGCATACACAACTGCTGCTAGTTCAAGATCATGGGTTGCATACCTGGTTTCATGTGGCTTTAATTGCCTAGATGCATAGGCTACCACCTGGTCTTGCTGCATCAACACAGCCCCTAACCCAGAGCCACTTGCATCAGTGTACACAACCAAATTTTCATTTCCTTCTGGCACTCTCAATACTGGTGCATCAATCAGGGCTTCTTTTATTTTGATAAAAGCTTGCTCACATTTTTCTGTCCATACAAAGGCTTGGTTCTTTCTAGTTAAATTGGTAAGTGGTGATGATATTTTTGAGAAATCTTTTATGAATCTCCTATAATATCCTGCCATCCCCATAAATGATCTAATCTCACTGATGGTGCTAGGCCTTTTCCATGCTTGGATTGCCACTACTTTGTTAGGGTTTACTGATATTCCTTTGGCAGAGATGACATGCCCAAGGAAATGCACTTCTTCTTTCCAAAATGCACATTTTGAAAATTTTGCCTTTAAATCATTTTCCCTTAGTCTTGACAAAACTAAATGCAAATGATTTTTATGCTCTTCCACTGTCTTAGAATAAATCAAAATGTCATCAATAAAAATCAGTACAAACTTGTCTAGATAATCTCTAAATATTCTATTCATCAAATCAACAAAATATGAAGGAGCATTTGTCAAACCAAATGGCATGACCAAAAATTCATATAAGCCATATCTTGTGTTAAATGCAGTATACTTAACACTTGAGTCTTCAACCTTCATTTGATGGAATCCTGATGCTAAGTCTAGCCTAGAAAATATTTTAGCTTCACTGAGTTGGTCAAAGAGATCATCTATTCTAAGCAATGGGTATT
Source organism: Allium fistulosum (assembly GCA_030737815.1). Classification (NCBI taxonomy): domain Eukaryota; kingdom Viridiplantae; phylum Streptophyta; class Magnoliopsida; order Asparagales; family Amaryllidaceae; genus Allium; species Allium fistulosum. Next base: position 1,033,133,379 of record CM060901.1, read on the forward strand.
TATTCTTGATGGTCACTTTATTTAGTTCTCTGTAATCTATGCACATTCTCAAGGTACCATCATGTTTTCTTACAAACACTACTGGAGAACCCCAGCAAGAATTGCTTGGCCTTATAAATCCCTTGCCTTCTAATTCTTCCAACTGATTTTTCAATTCTTTCAGTTCACTTGGCCCCATTCTATAAGGTTTCTTGATTATTGGACTTGCTCCTGGAATGAGATTAATTTGGAACTCAACTGGTCTGTGGTGTGGAACACCCTTAACTTCCCCAAACACATCCAAGTATTCATTAACTATGGGAATTTCTTCAATGGTTAGTTCAATCAGATCTTTTTCTAAGTCAACTAAATGATACAATTTCCCTTCCTTAGCTATTTCACATAGAACTGTGATTCTCTGGCCTCTAGAATCTTGCAATGATATGGTGGATGAGTCTAAATTAATTATGGCTTTAAATTGCCTTAACCAATCTACCCCCAATATAACTCATATATTTGGGTAATTTAAAACATATAAATTGGAAATAAAAATATTTCCTCCTATGTTTAACCCCACATCCACACAATTCATGTTCAAAACACTAGAACTCCCTAGGGGACTTTGTACAAGCAATGGGGTTTCAACCAATTTGCAGTTTAATTTTAACACTTTAACTAATTCATAGGAAATCAAAGAGTGTGTTGCTCCAGTATCATATACTACTGGTATGGGTATGGCACAAATGAGTAATGTACCTTCCACTTGGCCATGATTTTCAGCATCAATTTTCACTGCAGATTTGCCTTTTCCTTCCAAAGTTGCCAATTTCCCTTGCTGTTTATTCTCAGGACAGTTCCTCTTCATATGCCCCTCTTTCCCACATAGGTAGCATTTGAAGGCTCCTCCTTTTAACTCTGGGCACCTTGGTTTGATGTGTCCTTCTTTTCCACAATGATGGCAAACCATTTCTTCTTAGTATCATTGGCTTTAGTATCTTTACTCTTCCTGTTGTCTGCCTCCTCCTTCTTTTTATCATAAGGGTGATATCTTCCCTTATCCTTCTTGTTGTTGCTCTTAAAATTCCTATATTTCTCTCTTTCTTTGTCATGTTGTTCCAGTTTCAAAGCCAGATCAATTACTTGATCAAATGTTCTATCTGCATATGGTAGCATAGCTCTGCTAAGTCCTGGGTTCAGCCCTTTTATATACCTATCATTCTTGGATGCTTCATCTGCCACTAGCATTGCTCCATAATTAGATAGCCCCTCAAACTTTTGAGTGTATTCAGTGACATTCAAAGTTCCCTGCCTAAGTTTGATAAATTCTTCAAGCAAAATGGTCTTGGCTGATGCTGGTACAAATCTTGCCTCCAACATCTCCTTGAACTGATTCCAAGTGATTTCATTTTCATTTCTTCCAGCTATGATCACCTCCCACCAGCTTAAAGCTACCCCTTTCAGTTGTCTAGAAGCTACTTGCCTCTTTCTTTGGTCATCCAACTGCATGTCATTGAAAATCCTATCAAGTGTTCTCAACCATGCTTGAATTTCCATCACACTCTCTGTTCCTTCAAAACTCTTGCCTCCCAAATTGGAATAAGTCTTCAGTAGTTTTGAAAGCTCTTCATGTGGGTTCTCAGGCCTATGCCCAATTCCATCTCTTAAAACCCTCACAAATTCTTGCATATCAAGCATTTGAGGTGCACTGGTTCCTGCATTGTGATGAGATCCTCTTCCTACCATGTTCTGCTAACTAAATTCTGGGTAAATGGTATTAGTATATTATGAGTGCTTCTATAATTTCTAATTTCTTATCTAAATTATTTCATCCAAAACAAACAGACATTATACATTTCTATAATACTTAACAATCAATGCAACCAAGTGCTCTGATACCAACTGAAATGACCCTACTATTTCCACCCTAATTTCATAAGGATTTTTTTTTTTTTTGCTAAGAGATGATATATAGATATATCATTCATTGCAAATATCTTTTCCAAGGTCATTTTCTTTTTCCAATAAACAAAATATATCCAGGATCAAAATAACTTACCAATATAAATATATCAGTGTATATCTAATAACATACACATACATATGAAGATGTATGTGATCTTCTTATCTAAGTTCAGAGTGTATACTTCATTTTTTTGTACAAGAACATTCTGTTTGATTTAGATTTTTGGCAATTCAGATAAATTATTGTATTCAGATTTTTGGCCATAATATCCACTAGAAACATGTACTTTAGTCTGTCATTAGGATTAAGAAATGATCAAGTAATAATCAGTGGTAAACAAGCTTTTAATATAGATGATTATGTTAAAGTCTGGATAATATCAAATTCAGTATAAAAGTAAGTGGATCCTAAGTGAACACAAGCAACATCTAGGCGTAATGGAAACGCGCCTAACTTATACATGAAAGGTCACGAGTTCGAGTGCTATGCTGGTCGGTTCAAACACAATTTTTGGTTTTTCTTTTTATTTTTCTCCTGTATGGTTAGAAATCTGATACCTACCTATAATTGTGCATATATATTTGATTTTGCCTATAACCTAACATACAAAACAATTCTTTTTACATAACTATTTTTAAAACCCATTCCTACAACTGTTTTAAGAATTTAAATTTATATTTTTGCCCAATTTATCAACATGTACACAGGTATTTATGTACATGTCATTACCTTTGCCCAGTTTCCAGAAAACTGAGTGAAACAATTGCTAAATGTACTATGCTTTGAAATGCATCTATATTTTCAAGATACAGTCTATCATGATCAACCAATACTTCATTTAGTTGAGGCTGGTTAACTCATGAGTCTTGTATATGCTATACACTAGTTCAAAAACAAGGGAGATACCTTTCATTTCATTCTATCTGAAGCTTTTAGAAAAACATTTTACTTTTCCTAATTCAATTCAGAAATGAATTCAGATCTATTTACAAAGCATTTCAGTAAAAAGAAAATAAAATCCTTTAAGTTTACTTCTTGCTAAATCCAGATTTTAGTTCTAGAACTCAGTGCTCAGTTATGTCTCAAGGTTAACTAATACATAATATAAATTATACAAAACAGTAGCTCAACTACATGTGCATATTTCTCTTCCAAACATTCATATCAATAATTAAAATCATTTCATTATTTCCCAGTCAGATTTTTCCTTTGAGATTTTAAACCTTAGTGCATAACAACATATTTAACATGATACAACTAGTTCATCTAACCATAATAGAATTCATTACATGACTGGAAGTCTTAGAAACATAATATTTTTCCTGAATACATGCAGATATAATCAATTTAAACTCTTATTGAGACTAGCTAGCATGTTCATTCACTCCTCCATAAAAGCCATAACTTCATTTTTACTTAGTGCCTGGGTTACCTGAAAGAACATAAGTGGCTGCCTCATTTTAAAATGAGACACCCCAGATGCCATGAGCAAACAAGGGTCAGATCTATGATCTGGTATGAATAACATCAATTCATTCATGATATTAAGCAATAGAGAATATAAGGGTACTAACTAGTTATTTAAGCAAATTTCTGCAATCAAATATTTTAACATAGTATAATTAAGTTGATTCAGGTATGATATATTCACTTATCATTCCTTCACTTGCATACATAATCATGCAAACATGATTATCTATTGGCATCAATTTCATTTACTGGAATCATCTTGGTTCCATACCATTCAACCTAAGAAATATCCACATTCCTATTTCTTCATTTACAGGTTGTAATATTCAATTTAAATCCCTGCCTCATCTGCTATTAAGGAATCACTGGGACACATTGCAATGAACTAATTCACATCATTGCACAAAGATCTCAGGGCTTAAACAAACCATGTGCCAACTTGCATACTTCAAATATGACAAGCATTCCAGCAGTCATCTTGGCCTTCCCTTCCCTAGTTTATTTACTAGTGTATTGTCTTAAATCCTAACATCAAATATGCTAAGTGAACATGTCACTGCAAACATGGAAACATCCATAATTTCTTCTAGCATAATTTCCCCTCAGAAATAATCAGACAGTCATTTCCTAAATGGGGTCAATATGTCTTGATCTTAGTAAATATAAGAACATTTTCAACTGTAAAAGAGGCATGGCATGTTATACTGATCTACAAGCCTTTATGATTGATTCAGATTCAAGATCTGGTTCAATCATAATTTTAGCTTGTGGGTTTTTTTTTTGATTAAGGGCTCAGCACTTAGAAAATTTCTATTGCACCCTTAACATTTTTCTTTTCAAGCCTCAGCACTTATACCAAGTATAATGCAGCTCCAATCATTTTTATAAGGTTTCCATGCCATAGATCTATAACAGTTGAGAGTATTCTCTATATAATTTTTAAGATCCTAAACTTTAACATTTATGAGTATAAATAAAACAGTATGATACTCATCCAAAGACAAATGTCTCAACCAATCAAAGATCATCAAAATCATCCATATTAAATCATATCAGATTTAAAATAAAACATCCAAAAAGCATTGATGAAATCATATACATCAAAACCAGAAATACATAAATGGCAATATAAAAAGTGGCTGCCTCAACTCAGGTCTTAATGCCATGAACTCAGTGAGATTACTCACCTAAATGTTTCTTCTTATTAATCCAGAAAATTCTTGTTTGAGTGTTTTCTCCTTCCTTTCAATATTTTCTTCTTCTTTTCTTATTTTTATGCAGCTCGGGGTAAAATAATTCTACTGGCTAAACTGCCTATTTATAAGCATTTTTCCTCTAGGGTTTTATTGAAACAGAATTCCATTTCTGTCCTGGCTTAGCATCATGCATTTTTCATTCATATTACCCCGGCCATATTAACCAATTTAAAGGCTGCATTTTCTTTCTTTTACTTTTTCAGAAAATGGACACTCACTTAGTCATGTCAAAAGTGTGACTATTCTATTTATTTTAATTATTTCTGAAAATCCCCTTTGCTATTTTTGCCTACACAAGCATATTGACTTGTATCACATTTCATGTCATTTTAATGTTATGGTTTCACTTGCTAATATATATATATGTACTTTTCAGTATTTAAAAATGTATATTTGTATACATATCTTATCTAGGCTTATTTTAATTCCTCTTTTAAATTCAGAAACATATGCACCTATATGTATACAAGTTTACAAATATATATATATATATTATTTTCTTTTCTGGGTTTTAAATAAATTTGTTTACTGATCTAAAGCAAAACTTACTTTTCTTATTTTCTAAGATGACCCATAAAATCTCAGAAATCAAATAACCATGTTGCAAAATCATGTTTGTATTGCTCTTTAATTCTTGTTTTAAATCCAAGAAATCTGGAGTTCTTTCTTGTGCCATTTCAGTGTGCACGTGCACACATATACTTGCACACTATTTATTCCAGAAATTTCACCATATTTAAATCTAAATATTTCAAAATTAAATCATTTTACAAAAATGATTTTTTACAAAATTTTGGGGTATTACATAAATGCTTACACAAGCTTAAACCAGAAAACCCCTCAAATCTTTAGCCTTATCTTCCTCTTCTTCCTTAGGTTAATTAATTAGTGAGAGAGCAGTTTTCTGATTGGGCTCTTGGTTTAAATAAGGGTTCTGTCTAGGGTTTTGGGTGATGCAAAATCCCTATTTTAGCCCAGACCAGAATCATGCATTTGGCATTGCATATTCCCTCCCTCCTAACCCTTAATGTCCCGGCCAATATTTTAAAACAAGACTAAATTGTGCCTATTTTCCTTTCTTTTCAGAAAGTGATAATCTTTAAGTATTTTTATTATACTTACCTCAAACATGATAATGGTGTGACTTTCTATTTTCTGCCTATGTACATTTTCTTTCTTGCACTTTGGTTCTTACTGTTTTAGTGCTTCCTTTATTTATTTTCTGCTCAAATAATATCTGGATATATATATATTTATATATACATTTATACAACTATGGGTGTTAATTTAACTTTAACCATTTATTTGCAGAAAACATGTGCATACTTATGTGCATTTCTACACCTATTTAAAATTTCACTTATTCATTATAAATCAATATTTTCTTCTGCCTTAATTTTCAGACAAGTCTTACTTAGGCATATATATAGATATATATATATATATACACACTTCCTCAGGAATTTTTAATACTCATGTCTAGGTCTATATTTTCTTTATTTAAAACATTTTATCTAAATGTTTTCCTTCCTTGTTTTATTATTCAGGAATTCTGGATTTTCCCTTAGTGCCATAACTAGTGTGCACGTGCACACATGCACACAACCTTGCACCACTGAAAATCCCACCTATATAATAATTCTGATTTTTCCCCAGAATTTTAATCATTTATTTAAAAGAATTTTCCTCAAAATCTTGGGGTATTACAATCTTACCTTTATATATTTGTTGGTTATATGTTTATATATATATATGTTGAGTTTGGATTATGGTATGGCTTAGATGTTTTGTGTATGTGCTAACTTGTAGTTTAGCATTTGATTTGAGATTGATGGTTAGTTGATGTGTTTGGATATGAATGTGGTGATTTTACTACAATATGATGATGATGTGATTTGGTATCTTTCATATATGCTCAGATTATGGTTAAATGGTATGGAAGATAGGAACTTGAGTTGTTAAGGGACTTGAGATCCATTTTGAAAATCTAATCATTTACTAGTTTTGAGTTAGTAAATGTTTTGTTTAAATTCTAACCCGAGTTAAATTAAAAAAAAATCTTTTATGTATTAAAAAGTAATCCAAAGTAAGGTTAAAATTTTAGATGGTAGCTTAGAGAAGTAATTCTAAGTTATTACGTCCATAGCGATAGTCGCTATAGATGCAGTTCAGAAAGTTTGATTTCTAGCTTTAAAGTTTTTTTTAAAATGATTTGAAGATCAATTTTCAAACGTAATTAGCAACACATAAGTTAATTATAACTTGATTAAATATGTTTAATATTAATTAAGGGTAATTATTTATTAATTAATCAGTAATTAGGTTAAGTAATTAGTGATAATTAACTAAGTTATTAAGAAGTTTAATTAATGATTAATTAAGTTAATAAGGGTAATTATTTTATGTAATCAAGTTTAATTATTTTAATTATTATTTAATTAAAGTTTAATTAATTAATTAATTATGATTTAATTAAAGATTAATTATTTACTTAATTATAACTTAATTAGGGATTAATTTTAAGTAAATGTTTATTTTTTTAAAATTTAGTTATTAATTTACTTCTAATTAATTAAGACTTAATTATGATTTGATTTTGATTATTTAAGATTTAATTAAGCTTTAATTTATATTAAATTATGATATAATTATTAATAGTTATTTTAAAATCTATCGGTTATGTTTTAAATTGAGTTCTTTCTAGGTGATTTGATTTTAACCAAAGGATCTCTTGTCCATGATATTAAATAGAGAAACAACTGTGAATAAGTTAGAATGTGATTGTTTGTGTTGTATAGACGTTCATTAGCAGAATAAAACACCATTCTGCTATAGGGTAATTGTTTCGATTTTTTGGACATGTGTTTAGCAAAATAAATCCCCATTCTGCTATTAATTGATTGTTTGTTTTGGACATCTATTTAGCAAGGCAAATCACCATCCTGTTATTATGTTGTTTAGACGTGTAGATGCTAGTTGAGTTGTATTGACATGTTAATCTCTGATTTGATAATTGGTTAGATTTACATATATGTTGGCCTGTGTAAATAATTGATAAGTGCCTTGGTATTAAATTGAAATAAAATGGTAATTTAAATCAGTACCATTGGGACTGCTAAGCCTCATTTGGAATTTATAAAGTATGGTTTTGAATTTACTTTAATTCTTTAATCAATTTGAGGCTAAAGGTTTATAAATGGTTTTTCAAGTTATATAATTCTTATAAAGGTATTTATAAATGATAACTTGTTCATAGAAAGGGGTTTTACTAACGAAAAGGGTTATTAAGGTGTTTTACAAATGATGTTTGTAAATGATATTTATAAAGGAGTATAGAAAGGTTTATATAAAGAGTTTTAAAAATAGAAAAAAGGTTTATTAATCATTTCAGAGATTTGGAAAGAGGTTTATAAATTAACTTAAAGGTTTATAAAAGTGGGTTATAACTTTATTTTGAAAGTTATAAGTTAATTAAAATATGAGATGAGCTTTTAAAAAGGGATTTTTTGATAAAGTATAAGCAGGATGTTTTGTTGGAAGAAATGTTTGGTTATTTAATATGGGATTTTGAAAGAACAAAACTTTGAAAAGTTTGTAAATATACTTATACCGATAAGATAAGTATATAATTTTGTTTTTAAGGCATGAAAAGTAAAATGTTTTGGTAATATACTTATACCGTTGGGATAAGTATATAAATGTTTTTCCAAGTATAAAGGAAATGTAAGCGGTTTGGAAATAGTGTTTTGAAAAGATCTTAAGATCAAGTTTTATAAAGTGGTTTTTTTAATTAAAGAGAATTAATAAAGGCTTAGTGGATCCCATATGGGAATTATGATTGGATGTTTGTTTATTTGATAGTTAAATAATCGACTATCAAGTTTGACCCAATTTGACTTAGGAAGTATGAATGTAAATTCAAGTTCCCCGATGAAGAATCGAAAAACTTACTTCCAAAAGAACCGGGAATGAGTCAACCGGAAATTATTGGTTGTTAGTACGGAGAGACCGGGATTGGATCTGTTTCCATTGGTTGGATTAACGTGATAGGGGGTTCTCACTTTTTGATTGGTGGAGAACAAGAGACTCTTACCCCTACACGTCCCATAGAGGTAGTATAAAGCCTTGATGGGTTGGTTTGCTAGGTGCTTACGGTCGTGAGGCTGGCCGTAAAAGCAGACTCAAGGTACTAGTGTATGCTACGGTGGGGCTGGGATGGTTGAAAAGCCTATTGGTCGCCACTGACCGGATGGTTGAAAAACCTACGGTTTGTTACATTTGGTATCAGAGCTGAAGGTTAAGCGAGAACCTTGACTTTGGTGGGGTTTAACTCATAAAAAATAGTATAGGTGAGACCCTTGGATGAGTTTGAGTGTGTGTGTGAGAGTGCGTATTTGTTAGTGATATATAAGTGTTTTATATTGTGTTGTTTGAGCTGTTGAGTGGCTTAAGAATTCTGGTTGATGCGTCTGGCCAATGTTATCGATATGGATTTCCTAAACACCAAGAACAAGTTCAATGACATAGTATTGTTTTGAATTTGGATAAATGAAATAAATTTATCTAGAATGTGTTTTATATACAAAAAAGAATGATTTCAAATAGTGTAGTATAGTTGGTTGGGTATTAGGAGATAATAATATATTATTATTACTATCATTTATGGTTTGTTTAGTCATGCTCATTTAGTTGAGCATTTACCATTGTTAGTATGTTCCCCTTTTTAAGATAATGGTTGAGTAGATAAGGATTGGGAAAAATACGGCAACGAACACCTTGTGAATTAAGTTTCACAATTTGACTATGAGGCGTTCGATGTTAATATTGGATTAAAATTTGATTTGATTAAAGAGTATTTATTAAAGGTTTGAATATTTGGAAACAAATATTTGGAAATGGACCAAATAAGATATGTCTTTTAAATAAAAAGAATTTCAGTTGAAAACTTGAGAACTTAAATCCCAGTGTTTTTGAAAAATGATTTTCAAGGTTATGAAAGTGGTACTAGTATTATTTGAAAGTAGTTTGGTTCTAATAAACTTTTTTATTGGAAATGAAAATGTTAAGAAGGAAGTATTTTTTTTGGATTGGTTAGGGGAATGAGTCTCGATTGTTTTATGATGATCGTAATAATCTTCTAAGTGACGATCAGATGTTTTCCTAGGATAACGTTGTAATACACTTAGTAAATTATTCTCTTTATTATTGTTTGATCGAAACAAGTTCAACCCGAACGAACCCAAAGTAAGTTAGTGATAAATATTTTATTGGAAAATGTATAGTATTTGTTTCAAAAATGAGAATTTGGAAATAAAAGGAATAATAAGTTAACTAGTTCGAGTGGCTCGAAATTGACTTGAAATTGGGAAAGGGACGTGTTCAGATGGAAAACACTTCTCTTGAGTATTACTCTTCTTTGTAAGGGAATGTATAATACTGTTAGGTAGTACCCAGTCCCTTAGTATCATTTTGGAGTTACTTGGGCAATACATACATACATATATATATATATATATATATATATATATATATATATATTTGTATGATTTAAAGTATAGAGTTCCATTTTGAAAAGTTTTAGAAAATAAAAGCCGGGTATTTGGATCTTGAATTTCCTTAGGGAAGTAAATGAAAAATGAAATGGTGGAATCAAATAGAGGTATATACTCTTAGGTTGTAGTGGAGTATTATCCAAGTTGAACCAGTGTAGTTTAAGAAATGTTTTCATAAATGATTCAGTAGAAATTGAATTGGTATTAGGAAGAACTAGTTAGTAAGTGTATAGGGTGGACGTAGATCATTTCTCCTTTTCATATAGTTTTGATCCAAGATTCGAGTACATGACATTGAGGTGTTTGCACCGTTTCGAATAAGGATCTATTGCTCGACTTTTGACGGCGAGCACTTGATGAGGGTTCTTGGAGTGGGACCAAAGTTTTCTATTATAGTTGCAACTATGTAAGGAGAATAGAGGTTCCAAATCAAGGAGCCTGATAGGAGTCCGCACTAGAGAATCGGGTGAGCGATACTAGTTCAGAAGGAAAGTTATGTATTCGAGTTGAGATTAAATCCGATTTTGCACAAGAATGATCTATTACATCACAAGAGCTGATGTATAGTGTTAAGTGTTTTCTGGGATAGGTCGAGGTGTAATTTCGAGGATGAAGTTTTTTTAAGGGGGGAAGAATGCGACGACCCAAAATTTTACTACTTTGATTAGTGAATATTTAATTAATTTTAAATATTCAATATATAGGTTTTATAATGAAAATAAACTCATTTTAATTAATTAATAATGTTGGTAAAATCATTTTCATTACCAAATTAAATAGTTCGTAGAAAAAATAGAAAATATGACCGAAGAACGTTTTCCGAAATTTTGACCTTTGGACACTGGAAAGTTGTTGGGACGTTGTTCATCTTTGTACACTATATGTACATATACACAAGAGTTAATTAACTAAATAATAATACACTTAGAAATAAATTATATTATTTTAATTTGGATTAGTAAGTGATGTGACAAGACGTAGTTTTAAAAATAATAATCTTATATATAAATATATATGTAACGACCCTGAATTTCGAATAAATTAAATTGAAAATATTTAATTGATTTTAAATATTTGAACGATGATTTAATTTGAATCCCCGATCTAAGTTTGAAATTGGTGATTAAGTTATAAAATTTAATCTAGTGAATGCTGAATAAAAATTTGTATCTTCAATTTTAAGTCGAAGAAAAATATTTCGAAAGCTTTTAAAATTCGTATTGATACCACTGAAGATAATAGAAGCTTCAGAATTGAAGTTTACAGTTATTTGTTCAGTTTAGAAAATTTTATCGTTCAGCCGATATTTAAAAATAGCCGTCCGAGGCGCAGTCTCGGAATTCGACGAAACCAGTTCCATTGGGTCCGGAATGTTGTATTATTGCCGGATTTCAATTTTCGTATTTTTCGGTGTTGATCTGTGAGCACACGATAGGTAAACGAATTGAAATATAAATTGAATTCAATTTATATTTAAATTTAAAATGGGTCAAAGGCAGCACGTTATCTTCCCTGGAATCGTGCCTAATATCACGAAATTATCGTGCAACCCATACTTCCCTTGATTTTTAAATTCCCCTCTCCACTTTACTTTCGTTCAATCGAAACAAAATAAAAATGGCGACCGAGTTTAAAGACAATCACCTCTTTCCCCCCCAATTCATAGTTCACGAAACCATACTCCCCTTTTCAGTTCGAACTGAAATCACGGTCGATGAAAGAAGAATAAATCGAGTCGCGATTTAAGGCAAGTCGCGTGGGCGAAGGAGGATGGGCGGCGCGCGTGCTCGACTGGGAACGCGAGCTTGGTGGCGCAGCGGAAGCGTGGTGGGAAGCGATGACGTAGAGATTCTCGCGAGAGGAATTTCGACTGGGAATTAGAGGCGGCGCGTTACTCGATGACGAGGCGCGTGAAGGTGGAAGCGGCGGCTGAAGCACGTGAAGTCTCTGGCGATGGTCTCGTGATGCAACTGGGCTAGGGCACGGCGAGCAGTCAGGGGGATTGCGAAGTCGATTGCTTGGTCGCGTGGGCAAGGCTCGATGTATTTTCTGGTCACGAACTAGTCTGTGTGAGTTCGAATGGCGTGGTCGAAGGCAGGGCATGTTCGTGGTTGAAGTCGGGGTGATGGCCGAAGGTCTGGCCAATGATGAGTCTTGGGTAGAGCGGAGCTTGTGATTTTGATTCCTGAACGAATTGAGGTAATTAAATTTTAAAACATTTTTTAGTTAAGTGTTGCTTAAGTTTAAACTGGTAAGGTATATATATATATATATAGATTTAGGAATATACAGTGTTGTGAAACAGTTTTTTTATCTATATTAGTATATGAAAAGGAAAAAAATAAATGCAGAAGTAAAATTGATAGGCAAGTAGAAATAATATATATATGCAGTAAACAATAAATATATGTATATATATAGGAGTTTGAAAGTATAGGAATTTTAAAACGATATGAAGTTTAGAAATAATTAGATTCTTGAAATCTATAAATTGTTTTTGTTGCTGAAAACAATTATGAAAAGGAAATTTAACAATTAGTTAATTCAATCTATAAAAATGGAAATTGAATTGTTCGATTTAATTTGAATATTGATAAATTGTATAATTATTTATACAAGGTCTAAAACGGTGAAGAAAACAAACGGGATTCAAAATGGATGGCAAAATAAAAGCTAAGGTGAGATCTTCTCACTCAAATGAAAGTGGATTTTCTTTTACAGTTATTGATTGATGATTGACTGTTTGGATGTGATATTAGATATTATAGGATATATCTATATATATAGCAGTATATACATATTGGCATATGTATATATTGGATTGATGATTTCCCGCCTCGTATAGCGGATGAGACCCTATTGCGCCGTTAGTAAGCGGATTTATAAAAACCTATATACCGCGATAATTCCGTACTGGAGCGGAATTGGTATTGTGCTAACGTCTTTGGATGCAGGGAAACAGGTTGGAGGGATCCAACTGGATTCCTCACAGTAGTTATTTATGTACAGATATTGTGATGTATTCTGTATCATATGTTGAGATATGATATTGACTGTTGTGATTGACTAATTGATGCGTTGCATCATCGGGTTCAATTTTTAAAGTTTAAAAATAAACGATTTTTACTTAAAAAGGGATTTTGAAGTGATTTTTGGAAAGTATACGATTTATTAAATTTTGGAATTTATTTATCTTAAATAAATAAATGTTATAAATTTAAAGTTATGAAAAATTTTAAATTGTGAAATATACCTGAAAGGTGATTTTGAAATAAATAGTCAAGTGATAAATAAAATAGTTTAAGTTGGATTTCTTTTGAATTATTTAAAAATGATGTATATAAAAGATGTACAGAATTGATATTTATCAATTAAAAGTAAAAGATATTTTAAAACGAGTTTCTATAAGTGTTAGAAATTTATAGAATTATAAATTGTGAAGACATGAGATTTATAGAATTGTAGATTGTGAAGATTTGAAGTTTATAGATTTATAAAGATTGAAGTTTATAGATTTATAAAGTATGAAGTTATAAAATGAATGAAGTTGTAGAATAAAGACTGATAAGAAATTTACTTGTAAATTGGATTTTTACCTTTAGATGGAATATTTATCGAATTTTGAATAAAGGAGATTTATTAAATTGAAGTCGTTAGAAAATAGGAATAGAATTTATAAACGTTGTTTTATAAATTCGAAATCGATAGAATTTGATAAATTAAATGTAGAAGATTTTTAAAGAAGATATATTCGCGATTTTGGATAGCGAATTTTTGTTGAAATAAAATGTGTAGAAAATAGTGAAATGTAATTAGTGAAGTATATTCACGATTTTGGATAGTGAATATATTGTTAAGTAAAATGGATATGTTTCGGGAAAGCGATATTTGAAATGAAGTGATTGTTTTAAAAGATGTTTTAAAACGTGAGAATTACCGAAATCATAGATTTCAACATTTATTGTTGAAATAGATGTTTTTGAAAAATAAGGAAATGGTAGACTATAACACTGTTGTTATAGTAAATGATTTCCGAAAGGAAATATTTTTTTTATAGTATTGGGATTTATATATCTATCTTAATTCGAATCCCTATACTAGTGACTTCGAGTCGTCGTAACGATGTTTTACGTAACATTCGTTTTGACTCAAATAAATGTGTTAAAAGAATATTTTTCTTAAAGGATGAATATATACTTAATTTGATTTAAGTATATCGAATATTTTCAAGTGTTGAAAATGAATAGATTTGTGAAACACTTATTTTTAAATAAGTATGGAAATGCTTTTCCAATGAAATGAACGTTTTGAGAATTTATCTTTGTAAAAGATAAATTGAAATTGAATATTGAAAATCGATTTGAAAATCGTATATCAGTAGATATTTTGAAAGTATAAATTCGATACGGAATTTATAAAAGAAAGCGAAGTTGTTTAAAAATAAATATTGATTTATTTTTGAAGTGTGGAAACTGATTTGAAATTTTTTTCAAATGTGAAGTGTGGAAATTTTATATCTAATAAAGGATATTTTGAAAGATAAATAATTTGGGAAAATTATTTGGAATCTGATGTTGTTGCGCATCTTTATTGATAGTTAAATAACCGACTATCAATATTCACCCCTGAATGGATATTTGTTGTGAATTGGATGAATTTGAATGCCACACTTATTTTTGAATTTACGCTCACTATTCGGGTTAGCCGGGAAAGGACCATGGGGTCGTATAACCCATTCCGAATATGTGATACGTCGTTATGAATCGCATTTGAAGACCGGTGTTGAAGACCGGATATTTTTGAAAACGGAAGGATTACCGTCGAGTTACTCTACATCGACTGATCTTCGATTTAGAGGTTTTATCACCCTTAGTGACGGGAAGTCCTGACGTGATTGAAAATTATCTGGATATGCAAGGGCTTCGTGAGAAGTGCCTTCGGTTCTGTTCGATCCCGGAACAGACTTATATGGATTGTGTGTCTGACGTTACAATTTGAGATATAAAGCTGATTTCTTTCAAATACATATCTGTTGGTGGCGGAGAATTTATTCTCTTAGCTTAACACCCTTCTCTGAGACGTACGAGCTCAGAGGTTATGTAATTGAAATTCATCAGCGATATATCCCAATTTGGTAACGTGGCATACTGAGTGTTGCTGTGAAATGATCAGTGTTTGATCATTTGTGATATGATCATTTGTTTGATCTTATATCTTTGTGATCATAGGTTGATCATTTTGTTTGACCCGAAGCAGGGCTTTTTGTAGAAAGCGTAGCTTTGTGGACGAGACTTCGTCGAGCCTCACACCCCGGAAATGGTCGAAACAGGACGAATGCAGCAAGGTTCTAGGGAGTAGCGCCCCTTAGTGTATGTCATTCCTTCTGGATAAAGGTGGTATCATGGTATGGAGCCCAGATACTTAACCTCTGTGGTTACTGCATTATTTTTTTCTATGTGGTTTGTTGGAATCGGGGATCCTCGGGAAGATCGGTGACGATCGGGGGATGGCATACGCGTGTCAGTAGTTACCTATTTTTGCAGAGGTAACCCGGCCTTGTGTTGGCAGAGATCCGGTTAGGTTCTCGGGTCGTCTATTCCAGGGACGTACCCATCGTGGATAGGAAGTTCCTTAGCCTGACCATTTGTTGGAAATCCAAAGAAACAATACGAGCCTTTACGATTTCAATTGTATAACATGTCTCCTCAGGAGGCAGCTATAGCAGGCATAATATAATGGTACCTATGCTGGCTAAGATTTATATTATACTTTCGAAATGTTTTCTACACTATGCACTAATAATAATATCAAAAAGGATTTGATTTTTGCGTAGTAAGCATCTTTGACTATCATAAGAAGAAATCTCCTCCAAGTCTGCGTTTGCATTGTGTGTGTGGTGGGAGGTCTTATGGTAGTTTCATTTTCCAAAAGCATTTCGAATTGACTTAAAAATTATCTTGTTGTTTTTAAAGATATAACTGTTTTACGATCTCACACCAGTCACCATGACTGACTCGGAGTTTATTGTTTCCCTTCTAAACTCTGGGTGCCCACCAATTTCCACATGGGCAGTCTAGAGTTAGATTATCAGGATATTCTGGATAGTCTGGAGCTTTGGAGATAAGCTGGATGACGAGACGTAGTATTTGTATCTGATAGTATTTATTCCGCTGTGTATTCTGTATGAGGACAAGTTTATATAACTGTCCATTGTTGTTTATTGACTCTGATGATATGATGTGATGTAATGTAATAACAGATATAATTCCTTTGTTTTTAAATGATATTCATTTATCTGTTATATATTGTTCCGCTGCGATGTGTAAGATTCTGATATTGTCTCTGTTCTGTATCTGTTGTTGTTTTGTTGTTCTTCTTCTCTTTTTCTTCTATCTTCTTCTTCTTCTACTTTTTCTTCTTTCTTAAACCCTCACTATTGGAGTTTCCGGCACTCGATTGCTCGACATTCGATAAAGTGAGTATCGATGTTGAATTTTCGAAAGTCGAAAATTTTCGGGACGTTACAATATATCTTCCTCTCTTGTCATATCTTAGATTTGTAATCATTAATCATAATTATCTCTTGTCACATCTTAGTTAATTAATAATTTAACTTATATATATATATAAAGAAAGTGATGTGACTAAACATAATAATTATATATATATAAAGAAAGTGATGTGACCAAACATAATAATTATATATATATATAAGAGTGATGTGACTAAACATAATTATATGTAAAGGGAGTGATGTGAGTTGACAAAATGATGAGGTGAAATCTTGATTATAAATAGCCCATATGTTTCTTTATTTTTCATCCTCTTTCCACCAACCTTTTCTTCCTCATTTTGAATTCAAATGGAGTTTTTATTTTTTCTGAAACTGTGTGTAATTTTAATGGCTACAACATTCTAGTTGACCACTTTTAAAGTTTCTATCATAGCTATGTCAAAACAGCAATTCTTTACAGAGAAATTTTTGAGCTTAGATTTAAATTCCGAAAATTATCCATCATCTTTAGACCATAACTTTTTCAAAGTAAATCAAAAATGAGTGATTCTTTTTTTAAAATGATAGAGAAAAGAAATTTAAATAACTTTCTCTTTAAGTGCTTTTTGAAATTTTATGAGTAGGTAGCCCAAAAATCAGTTGCAAAATGACCTATTTTCAGGTTGATTATTGAGAATTCGATGTTTATCCAAAGTCGCTCCACCTTACCAAAACAAGTCTCGCTTCCTCTTCCCTTCAAGGCTGAGCCTACCTACTGCATTTAGGGTCCAAGACACAATCTTATTGCTTAGGAGATGAAGTGCTATGTCATACTCTAATTTAGCAAGAATTTGGATAGCTTTCTGTGAGTAAATTCTTTACTTTTTAGGAAAGATCTTAGCTTTATATATTTGTTGGTTATATGGTTCTATATATATATATATGATGTTGTGTTTGGATTATGATATGGCTTGGATGTTTTGTGTATGTGCTAACTTTTAGTTTAGAATTTGATTTGAGATTGATGGTTAGGCGAAGTGTTTGGATAAGAATGTAGTGATTTTACTACAATATGATGATGCGATTTGATATCTTCCGTATATGCTCGGATTATGTTTGAATGGTATAGAAGATAGGAACTTGAGTTGTTAAGGGACTTGAGATCCATTTTGGAAATCTAATCGTTTACTAGTTTTGAGTTAGTAAATGTTTTGTTTAAATTCTAACTCGAGTTAAGGTTTTCAAAAAAACCTTTTCTTTTATATATTAAAAAGTAATCCAAAGTAAGGTTAAAATTTTAGATGGTAGCTTAAAGAAGTAATTCTAAGTTATTGCGTCCATAGCGATAGCCGCGATGGATGCAATTCAGAAAAGTTGATTTCTAACTTTAAAGTTTTTTTTAAAATGATTTGACAACCTATTTTCAAATGTAATTGCAACACATGAGTTAATTTTAACTTGATTAAGTATGTTTAATATTAATTAATTTATTAATTAAGGATAATTATTTATTAATTAATCAGTAATTAGGTTAAGTAATTAGTGATAATTAACTAAGTTATTAAGAAGTTTAATTAATGATTAATTAAGTTAATAAGGGTAATTATTTTATGTAATCAAGTTTAATTATTTTAATTATTATTCAATTAAAGTTGAATTAATTAATTAATTATTATTTAATTAAAGATTAATTATTTACTTAATTATTACTTAATTAGGGATTAATTTTAAGTAAATGTTTATTTGTTTTAAATTTAATTATTAACTTACTTCTAATTAATTGAAACTTAATTATGATTTGATTTTGATTATTTAAGATTTAATTAAGCTTTAATTTATATTAAATTATGATTTAATTATTAAAAGTTATTTTAAAATTTATCGGTTATGTTTTAAGTTGGGTTCTTTCTAAGTGGTTTGATTTTAACCAAAGGATCTCTTGTCCATGATATTAAATAGGCAAACAATTGTGAATAAGTTAGAATGTGATTGTTTGTGTTGTATGGACGTTCATTAGCAGAATAAAACACCATTCTGCTATAGGGTAATTGTTTGGATTATTTGGACAGGTGTTTAGCAGAATAAATCCCCGTTCTGCTATTAATTGATTGATTGTTTTGGACATCTATTTAGTAGGGAAAATCACCTCTGTAACAACCCTGTATTTTACAATCATTTTTAAATTGATTTTTCCAGATTCAAAAGCTTTATTTATAAAAAGAATAAATTTTGTTATTGTAAATATAAAAACTTTTATTTTGATGTGAATTAGAATTCCAAATATGACTAAATTTAATATTTCCAGAAAATGTAAATTTTGGTCAATAGTCAAACTTTGACTTTTAAGTTTAAATTTTAAATAGTTTGAAATTATATATTTTATCTTTTATTATGAAAATAGATGTAATAACTTGAACGCTACTTTTCATTTCGTTGAAAACGGAGTTAAAATGTAAAAGTTATGCACATTTCAATTTTTAGTATAATTTGTTTTATTGTGCAATTTTGCCTATTTTAAATTTTATAAATCATATTTTTCTTTCTTATATTTTATCTTAATATGTGTAAATATTTTATTTTATGTATATTTTTGTCTTTTAATATTTTTAAATGGTAATAGAATTTTTCCAAAATTTACTGTATTTATTTCCTATTTTTAAAGGCTGTTTTCTAATTTTCTGCTATTTTCTTCATTTTAAATTTTTTTATTTTATTTTTAAATGTTTTATTTTTGAAATTTCATCTCTAAATATTTTAAAATAATAATATAATTTTTCCAAAATTTACCGTGTTGATTTTCCATTTTTAAGGGCTGTTTTCCTATTTTCTACTATTTTCTTCATTTAAAAATTATATGTAAATTTAATTTTAAATATTTACTTTGTGAATATATTTTTATTTTATGTTATTATTTATGTTTTAAAATATATTGCAAGCTCATATGAATTTTCTAAAATTTATTCTATTCAATTTCAAAATTTTCTAGTCTAATTCACTGTTTTAACTATTTTCCTTAATCCTACTTTATATAATCAATAAATATTATATATATTTTTATATTTTATCGAATTTTTGAATTTTTAACTGGAATTAATGTTATTACCAGAAATATAAACTTATAAAAATGAATTAAAGAAATTTGAAAGGCCTTAAACTTTCTATCTTCCTAAGGCCCTTTTATTTTCTAACCCTTCTACTTTTTAACCTAACTTTTCATTCAATTGGCCACATCTCCTCATTTCTTCAGCCGCCACTTTTTTTCCTCTCATTCACGAATTTCCAAAGCTCCTAAACCCTAAAAAAAATCATGGCCTCCATCTTGCAAAAAGATTAGGTAAATCCCTCTCTTCTTTCTACTTTTTCTCCTATTTTCTATGCAAATTTCTTTGCTTTCTCCCCTGATTGGAGCGGCTCTCCCCCTATTCCACGGCCACCACCTCCTTCCATCTCTTCCCTACCATCACCACCATCTACCCCACCAGATCTGACCATAGCCGAACCCCAAATGATGGTCAAACCCCTCAAACTACAACCTAGATGCCTAGATCTATACTTATTTCACCTCTACATGATCGTCCACTTCAACCACCACCCAAACCACCACCATAGCTACCACCACTCCCCTGACCTGACCTTGACACACCCCTCCCCACCTCTGTCCAGATCTGAAACATGAAGATCCGAGCCAAACAATGCATGTAGACGAGCCTTGTGGTGCACCAAAACTCCACTGTCAAGCCTAGACCCCTTGTATTCTCATGCTTGTAACCTCCACCTTGCTCTTGCCCTGTAGCCATGCCTTTTTAGGTCCAAACCAGACCCAAACCATGTCCAAACCTGAACCAAAACAGTCCCTAAGTCATGCTAGCAAGTGTAGAAAGCAAAGCAAAAACATTCATTCCTTTGTTGTCTCTTATCTTCATTTTTTCAACATTGTTTGTGTTAAATATTTATGTATATATTGTTTTGTTTTGGTTATTGTTTACAAGATAAATATCAAGGCTCTATATTCATTCAAATCAAAAGTCATGTTGTATCGTGTTTGTCGTGCTTTATGGAATCTATTCTGTGTGTTTTGATCGCTAACTCCAGCATAAAAAGGTGAGTAATTCTCACCAGACGATGTGTACTTATATAACTAGTAAACTGACACCATTTGAATCTGTAAAATTTTATCATCCTGTTATAACTGTTATATTATGATCATATAATGTTTACCCCTATTATTATATATGTTATATCATATGTTACTGTATATAATGCTATTATGTTCATTTTATCAGTTTATCACACTGCAAGTTCCCTGTAGATTAGGTTCACTATGGGTTGAAATGATACATACCCGAACGGACTTTAGAATAGGGAAAAATCGTTATGGGCTGAAATGATAGGCCTGAACGATTTTTATTTAAATTATTTTAACTTGGGATTGCGGGTTTGAAATGATAGAACCCGGATTTTTCTTTTTTAACTGCGGATTGAAATGATACATATCCGTATCACTTGACCTAAGTTAGAAAATTATATACAGGCCCGTGGTTATTTTATAAAGTGTTTTGAATATTTTTAAGTATTTTAAAAATTATAAATTTATGAAATTTGATTTAATTAGATTTTGAAATGTTTTAAAATAAAGAAATTATGATTTTTTTCCATATGTTAAAAATGAAATTAATGAATGGTTTAACTGGATTTTTGAAATATAACTTAAGTTGGAAATTTGGAATTTTGGTTAAAAATGATATTTAAGTTATATAAATAAAATGGATATTAAATTTTATTTGGAAATGGTAAATATGATAATTTGATTAAATTTGAATTTAAGTGATTTATTAAAGTATTATTGATTTTTCTATGAATTTAAGTGGTTAAATAAGTGAATGTTTAAAAGTGATCTTTTAAAATATAACTTGACTAGGTGTAACAACCCTGAGATTGCAATTACCGAATAATAAATTAAAATTATGATTTTAAGTTGAAAAGGAAGCTCAACAAAAATTTTGGGAATTTAAATTTGCAATTGGTTTGCAAATTAAAGTATTTTGGGTTTAAAATAGGAAAATTAATATTTTTGGAATTTAATATTTAAAAAGGGAATTTTTATTGTGATAATGGGTTTAATTGGCCAAATGAGACAATTACATGGTTTTAATTAAAAACTAGGATGCTTATTAGGATTTTTGTTTACATGATAACATTAGAAAATAAACTAAGTTCTAATGGGTTTTAAAACCCCTTATCATGACCCATTAGCCTAACCCCCTCCTATATAATATCTTAAACCCATAACCCTAACCCTCCTCCTCTTCATAAATTCCTAAAACCTAGATCTAAACAAAATAATGGCCTCCATTTAGAAGCTCCTTCTCCTTCTCTTCATAATTTGATTAGCTTAATTTTAAAGAAAAAAAAGGATAAGGCAATCTCTCTCTTATTATCTAATCCTCCTTAATCCTCTTTTTATCTCTTCCATCTTGTTGTAATTATTGTTTTTTGTTGATTTTGGGTCCTTGAAGTGGCTTGATCTTTTGCTTTGGAAGAGTTTGGCTTGCTTTGATTGTTGCACTCTAACTATTTGATCATTTGCTTCATTAAGGTAATTACTATTGATTAGTAATTAATGCTAGTTGTATTATTGGTAATCACTATTTATTAGTAATTATTGCTGGCATAATTTTGATGAAAATTTTGATGCCCAAAATTGAAAAAAAAACACTCCAAAATGTCAAAAAACACCAAAAACTATTGGCTAGAATTTGCTACAGCCTGAAAATAGGCTGAAAACCTATTCTGGATGCACCAGGGCAAGACTGGGCTGCACCCTGGCTGCTGCCCTGGTGCAGTAGGCTAGCCCAGCTGGGCTAGCCAGAGGCAGGCCAGCCCTGGATGGGCTGGCCGCACCCCACACCCCACACCCCACACCCCCAGCCCACCCGGGCTGGGGGTTTACACGGCCTCCCCAGCCCGGGTGGGCTGGGGAAGCGGGGACGCGGGCCAAAGCCCGCGTCCCACCCCAGCCCAGGTGGGCTGGGGATTTATATTCCCCCAGCCCGCCTGGGCTGGGTGATAGAAGACGCGGGCTTCGGCCCGCGTCTCAACCCCAGCCCAGGCGGGCTGGGGATTATACTCCCCAGCTCGCCTGGGCTGGGGAGCAGTGGACGCGGGCCGAAGCCCGCGTCCCAACCCGGCCCAGGTGGGCTGGGCCCGCATTCAAGGAAGGAAAAAAAATCAAATATCACCTCTGTTTCCAGCTTTTGAGCTCCACTTTGGGATGCCACCACGATCGCATCCGAAGTCGGAATTTGACGTTTTTGGTCTCGTTGGAAAGGTGGTGTTCCGATCTCCATCTCTGGAAAATTTGGGCAACATTGGAGTTCGTTTGATACTTCGATTTTCGTGCCAAAGTTAGACTCCGGTCGCTGTTGGAAAATAGTATGAATCTTTCTCTGGGTTCAACTTTGAGACGTCGCTGCTACTTCGTCTCAACTCGGAATCCAGAAATTCTTTTTGCATCTTAAAGTAGGGATGTTGGACTACACGCCTACCAGTTTTCATGACATTTGGACACAGTTTGCTGGTCTAAATAAATTGCCGAACTTGGGTTCGCAGCAGTTTTTGAATGGTTTCAAATACTGAATATTTTTGATGATTTTCTGGTTTTCGTCGATTTCTTTGAGTTTTGTCTCTAGATTTTGTGTACGGGCTTTATAAAGGGTTTTAAAAAGATTTTTCACTCCAAAATGGCTTTTGAAAATTATTATATAATATTAATTTTAATTATTAAATTAATTACTCCATAATAGGAGACTTTTCAAAAGACCGTTTGAAAGATGATTTCAAAATCAATTATAAATCCGTTTTACACCAATATTTTCTATAATAAAAATCTCACACTCACTTTTAGCACGTCGAGCGAAGTGGAAAGGTGCTTAAACGGTTAGGAAATCTCCGGCTTATGGAACCGTGTGTATTTTCTTTCCGGTTAATCCCCGACGTATTCGATTGATCGTTTTGACCTTTGGGTCTAGTTTACCGATGATACGAGGTGGACTTTTTATTGTTTGGAGTGTGAGCTTGCTATTGGTTAGTAAACCGTTTAGTGCGAACGTGGGGTATGAGACTCATTGTTAACACTTTACGGGTTCCTCTCCAAGAAGTTAGTGACACATTAGCCTCTGGGCGGCCAGTACTGGACCTCTGGGTCACCATGCCTCTGGGCAACCGTCTCTGGACACCTGCTCTATGGAGCAGTTTACTTTTCGGCGTGTGCCTCTGGGCCTTTATCCTTCTGGGAAGGATTTCGCCGTTTCGCGCGTTCAGCATCTGTGAGAGTGATCGATCACAACTTTACAGTACTTGGAAACAACGACTCTGGTCGGTGCACGTGCAAAACTTGTATTATCTGATGATTTTTATATCCACTCGAGTACCGCCATTCGGTGTTGGTTCTATGGAACCATACGATGTAAGTGCGATTACCTTGTGGATTCGCAGTGTCTCTGGACACTACTTTTCAGTGTTGGATTTCATTGACTTTTCAGTATATCCCCATTGCTCTTTGGAGCATCGATCTTTGCTTGGGCATTGATTACAGACTCTGGTCACTCTTGGGGTTATTGCCTATGGGCATCTTTTTATAGCTTTGGCTACGCCGATGATATGAGGCGATTTTATTTATTCTACACTTTGGTGTTGATTTCTCTTTGGAGCTTTTCATTGTTTATTTATGATTAGGGATCGTCATTATATTCATGTGGTTCATAATATACTTCTCTATGGATAAGTACTGTTTTATTTATGTACCGCATTATTATATATCTCAGTTATTACTGATTGTTTAGCTAGCCTGACCCGAGTGTTTTCGCTCGGGTCAGACCGAGTTGTTTCAGGTTAGGTCTCTGGACTTAGCTGATCTGTGCTTCCGCTTTGGACTTATCTGCTATGCTTTTGAGATAGCTTATCTTAGTGTCCGCTTATGTTATTATTCAGACTCTGATATGTACATAATTTTGACTCACATGTGTGAGCAGTGGCTTTGTACCCACTTATGATATTTGGATCTGTATTGATGATGTATTGTTCTGGGATTTTATATCTGTTATGTGATTCTGTTCTGTGATGTTTTTATCATTTATTACTATGCTTGTTTCTGATAGGTCTTTAGCCATTGTAATTTCGTTATAAATATTTATTGGATATGTCGAACCACTTGAAAAATTTAAATAGATTCCACTTTTCGACGTATTCGATAGATAGTTATAGTTTGATTACAAATGGTCGCTTCCACTATACTCTATTCTCCGCTTTAACAGACAGTATTACTCCCGTAATACTCTTTGTTACAGTGGGTCTCGGAGTGGGGCGTTACACTAGGAAATGTGAAATTTGGTTTTAATTAAAGGGTTAAGTTAATTAAATAAAATTGGAAATTTAGTTAAATTTGTGAAATGGTAATTTAAATTTGAAGTGTTAAGTTATTTGTTGAAATTTGAAGAATTGGAAACTTTTACACTTAAATTTATTAAGTAAATTGTTGAAAATTGGATTTTATTATAAGAAATTTATTATGAAAAGATATATGTTAAACGATATGTAAATGAACATTTTAAATGTTAAAATATGATTTTTAAAATGTTTATGTGTTTTAAATTGAAGTTATTTAATTGCTGGAAATACACTAACACTTGAAATCTACTTTTAATAGCATTCAGAAATGCTATAGATTCTGTTTTGAACTAAAATTGTGTAAAAAGAGCTATTACAGCATTTCTGAAATGCTGTAGTTGCTGTAATTGAACTTATAGGCTAATATTGAACTCAGGCCTATTATAGCATTCTCTGGAAATGCTATAATGGTCTGCAGTCTTTGCTGAAACCAAATTTAACTCTTGTTTTGAAATCTGAACTACCGCAGCACTTCTGAAATGCTGTCTTTTCTGTTTTTGAACTATAATTCAACTAAAACTGAGTTTTAACAGCAGTTTTAAGTGCTGTCTTTGCTGAATTAAAAATGTTTTCAAATATAACTTATAGCAGTTGTTTTTAAATGCTGTGAAATGCTGAAATTTTAGGGTTTTTGACTTAGTAAACGAACTCAGAATGGTTTGAAACTTTGGAAATTGAATACATGATTTGAAAATATAATAATTACACTTTTAAAAGGTTTAAATGAATTATTTTGATTGTAATATAAACTATTTAAAGGTGATTTGAAATGATAGTAAATGAACGATATCTTTGAATTTAAAAGGTATTTAAAGTTGAATATTTGGATTTGAACTGATATGATATTTTATTATATTAAAATGATTTGAAATGAAGTTTTGAAATGATATGAAAATTTAAATATATGGAATGGTTTGGAATTGATTTAATCTTTATTTTTATAAAGATATGGTTTGAAATTATATTTTATTTTGAAGTAAAGTATTGTTTTTAAAAGTTATAACCACGGGTTATAATAACGATTGGTTGTTAAAGAGACCGGGATCGGATATGGACATACTCTCTGTCTTACCGAATACCACTTTGGCAACTGTGTACGCGGTGGAGATTCCAGAATGAAGTAGGATGGTGGCGACGTTCTTAAGGTATGTTACGTGGACCCAACTCCCGTGAGTTGGCATAAGGTGGCTAAAACAGGAGCGATCTCGGACCAGTGAGGTAGCATGTGACGACCGCCCATGACCCCTGCACTGAATCTAGAGAAAATGCGCTGTAAAGTGTGCCAGGCGACCATGGACGATTGTTAGGGTAAATTAAAACAACAGAATCTATCGTATTACTCACAGCGCATGGACAAAACACAATAGAACATATGTATAGTGAAGCTTTACAGAATAAAATGCCATCATATAAAAACTCCATAATAGTTGAATACAAGCATCCAAATAGTCAATACATCAAGCCTCACTACATAACACTCAGAGAATACAAAGCAGCGGAACATCCAGTACATATAAGAAGATAATATGCAACCCTCTAGCTCGTCTTCGATATCAGCATCGTGAGAAGAGAACAGCACCTGTCACCTGCTACCTAGTCTGCCCGTCCCAAAAATGGACGAACAGCCCAAGGAAATAAGAATTAAAACATAAAGCCTTGAGTCAGACAACAGTCTTAGTGAGCAGTAAATTAACTAACAACATACCAAAAGAGCATAAAGGAAAAGGAATAGGAATACAACCCTCCCACTCCACCTCTTTCTACAGTGATAGCCCCCAGACACACACTAAGCAGAAGCAACACATCAGAGCATACAATTTAAAATAAAGTAATAATCATTCGAGTCAAGGGCGATGTTTTCCAAGTACCAAGGCCTAAATCAGATAAGCACCCAGAAAATACCGCTCTTGAGTCCGAATGACGATACAACCAAACATCCATGACTCTGGCTATCACTGTTATCATTGCTTAGATATCACCGTTAATTGAATGACCGGCACATTCTTTCAGCCGTCCGTCAAGGGCTAATGGAAACCCCGGTTCTAGACATAACTCCCGCACGTCGTCGCAGCCCGTGCCTAGGACTATCGAATCTGCCCAGAGTACTCGACCATCAATAGTTGGCCGTTGGGACTATCGAATCTGCCCAAACGTACTCTTGCTTAGAGCATGCTAGAACCTTCAACAACGATGCTATCCAGGCCTCCTAGTCATCCTCCTCGACGACTATTCTCATATCCATTCATTATCCTCAACTCAAATCATATCACCGAGTTATCAACATGCTTGGAATGATCCCGTCTGGATTAGACCAAGTCTTCATCACATGATTGCCTCGCTTCATCACATCCTCGCAAAGCCTCATCTCAACATCACATCATCAAATCTACGCATAAGAGCTTCATCATCCCGCTACATATGCCACGAGCAGCTTACCCAATTCAAGAGCCTTTCTCCTAGCTTTTGAATCATCTTCGGTCTAAATCAAACCATCAATCATCTAATTCATAACAATCAATCAAACCAAACATTAATCCAAACAATCAAGCATTCAAATATGATCTAAGTAGATAATTATAACAATAATGGCATTTTCGTAATTAAAGAGTTGAAAGTCTAACATGCATGAAATCATAAGAAATATCTCTACAAGCTTGATGAATGAACTTGCATAGGTTAACACTTAGTAAAATGGTTGTCAAATCATTATGAACAATGGATCTACATGGATCTACACTTAGGATGAAGAAAATGCATGGAAATCCCTATTTTAACACCAAATCGAGTCAACAATCCGATATACTCCTTTGGATCCGTGTGAGAGATAATCACCACTCACCAAATCACCTAAACAACCTCAAATCAACACTCTTCAGATCTGGACAGCGAAGGATCAAGCTTGATCTATCACGAATCCGCCTCAAACGAAGAAATCTCACTTCAAAGGATGAAGATCTTCAACTTTAGCTCTTGGATCTTCAATCTTGATCTTCGATTTGGATGAAAGGAAGCACTAGATTAGAGTGGAGAAAAGAAGTGAAGAAGTGTAGAAGTCGAGCTCTCAAAATGGCAGCACTTCGTCGCTTCGAAATCCGGATCCCAAAAAGTGAGAAAAACCCTTCCTATTTATAGCAGAAAATTCCCTTAAGTCGTAACTCGTCCGCCTCTATAAGTCGTCTCCGACTTATAACCTAAGACACTTCCGACTTAACAAAGCCTCCAACCTAACAGATATGCATGCGCGCCCCAACTCCTAGGTCGCTCACGACCTAACGGCTTAGCAGTCCTACGACTTACGACTCAACTGGGTCTCCGACTTAACATAGTGTGCGACATAACAGTTCGACTTAACAACTTAGCCTATGCGCGACTTAGCGACTTACGACTTAACAGACCAATTCTCTACGACTTAAGACTTAACTTCCCTAAGTCGTCTACGACTTAACACATAGGCTAAAACCCAGCGACTTAACACCTTAAGTCTTCACGCGACCTAAAACCTCACGACTTAGCAGTCCTACGACCTACGACTTATTCCAAAACCATGCTACAGTCACCCAACGACTTAACAGGTACACTACCTCGCGACCTAACAAACTTACGACTTAACATACCCACGCGACTTAACACTTAGACTGTATACGACCTAATACAACCTTACGACTTAACTCGTACGACTTAACTCCCATAGGCCGTATACTCCTTAAGTCGCTAACCTATAGGTCATACCAAGATACTAGGTCGCTACACAGCTATCTCCAAACTCTTTAGGTTGTTGCCGACCTAACAATGCTAACTCGGAACCACTAGGTCGCTCATCCCTAGGTCGCGAACAGCTATAGGTCGCTCCAATACTTCCTTAGGTCGCCTAACCCACTTAAGTCGGTCACGACTTATCTCTTAACTCGCTGCTTCTTAACTCGGTAACAATTAACTCGCCACTATCCTTAAGTCGTGCCTATCCCCTAAGTCGTATACGACTTACGACCTATACTAAGTCGTGAACGACTTAGGACTTAGCCATATTTTGCCTAAAATCTGAAATGGCTCAACAACACTAAAATTCCAGATTTTGACAAACTTTTCGATCCGTAAAAATACGGGTCGTTACATTCTCTCCCCCTTAGGAATTTCGCCCCCGAAATTCCAAACAATCATAGCAATCAAAAACTATTCTATATGCCTACCATCCATAGCAATCAACAAACCATGCATCCAATTCTAGCTTAGCGTATAGAATTCTAAAACTAGAACAAGTCACAATATCGCGAGATGACACGACACCTTAGGGCCATACCTTGAAGAGTTCAGGATGAGCTGCCTTCATCCTCTCTTCCACCTCCCACGTGCAGTCGTTATCATCATCACTCCATTGTATCTTGAGCAACTTAACTACCTTCCTCCTAAGCTGTTTCTCGTCGGTTTCAACAACACGAAGCGGCTTACGAGGTCTTCTATCGACTGGATCAACTTCGAAATCTTCATAGCTATTGACAGAAACCACTGTATTCGAGTCGTGCACATACTTCCGTAGATACGATACATGAAAAACATTGTGCACACTCGACATCTTCTCCGGTAATTCCAATCTATAAGCGAGCTTTCCAATTCGCTCGGTAATCGGGAATGGTCCAACAAATCTCGGAGTCAATTTTCCTTTCTTCTCGAATCGAATAACATTCTTCAGTGGAGAAATCTTCACAAAAACCATATCTCCTACGTCGAATTCCAAATCCTTTCGACGCTTATCGGCATAACTCTTCTGACGGTCTTGGGCTACCTTCATTCGTTGCCGAATGATCTCTATGCAATCTGAAGTCTGTCGAATCATCTCTGGCCCAAGCATCAGCTTTTCTCCAGTCTCTAACCAACATGTCGGAGAGTTACACGGTCTTCAATACAATGCCTCATACGGTGCCATACCAATGCTTGACTGGTAACTGTTGTTGTACGCAAACTCCACCAAATGAAGGTGATCTTCCCATGATCCTCCGAAGTCCAAAACACATGCTCTAAGAAGATCTTCCAAAACTCGGTTGACTCTCTCGGTCTGACCATCCGTTTGAGGGTGATAAGCTGTACTCAAACACAACTCGGTTCCCAAAACTTCCTGGAAGCTCTTCCAAAATCCACTAGTGAACAATGGGTCTCGATCGCTCACTATACTCTTCGGAATACCATGGAATCGAACTATCCACTTAACATACAACTCAGCCAACTTTGATGCAGTCCTAGTCGATCGAACAGGAATGAATCTTGCACTCTTAGTCAGACGATCTACGATGACCCAAATCCCTTCATTTCCCGTTCTTGTTCTAGGTAATCCATCAATAAAATCCATTGATATCTGCTCCCACTTCCATGTAGGAACTCCCAATGGCTGAAGTAATCCACTTGGCTTCTTCTGTTCGGCTTTTACCAACTGGCAGTTCATACACTTGGAAATAAAATTTCCAACATCCTTCTTCATACCTTCCTAGTAGTAGGTTCTCTTCATATCCCGATACATCTTATTTCCACCTGGATGAATTGTCAACTTCGAGTGATGACTTTCCTTCAGAACTTCACTCCTCAATTAATCTATATCGGGAACAACTAGTCGTCCTTGCTTCCGAAGCCAACCCTCTCGATCGACCTCGAATCCTTTATCCTTTTCTGGATCCAATCTAGATTCCAATTCACGGATAATCTTGACAAGCTTATCGTCTCGCTTTTGGCTCTTGCCAATCCTTTCCACAAGAGAAGGTCTTATTGATAAGTTTGCCAACATCTCAGGTTCCAATTCACATCTAGGCCTGAAGTCAAATCCAGCTAAATACTCGAGACTCTTCCATTCTGAAAACATGGCTCATAATCCTGCATGTCTTCGACTTAACGCATCTACCACTGCGTTACCTTTTCCCGGAGTATAAGCTATACCAAAATCATATGATGCCAAAAACTCTAGCCAACATTGATGTCGAAGATTCAAATCCTTTTGGGAGAAAAGATACTTCAATGACTTGTGATCCGTAAACAACTCGAATCGAACTCCCAACAGATAATGTCTCCACATCTTCAGAGCAAATACAATCGCCGCTAACTCCAAATCATGAGTCGGGTAATTCCTTTCATGCGGCTTCAGTTGTCGACTTGCATACGCAACAACTTTATCCCTCTGCATCAGCACTGCTCCAAGTCCAGTACCACATGCGTCGGTGTAAACCACCATCTCATCATTCCCACTTGGAATAGTCAAAACAGGAGCACTTGTCAATCTCTCTTTCAGGATTCCGAAAGCTTTCTCACACTTAGCATCCCAACTGAACACTTGGTTCTTCTTCGTCAATCCTGTTAACGGTGCAACTATCTTGGAGAAGTCTTTGATAAACCGTCGATAATATCCTGCTAATCCAAGAAAACTTCTCACATCAGATGCATTCTTAGGTCTAACCCAATACTGGATTGTTACCACCTTAGCGGGATCAACCGCTTTCCCATTTCCAGAAATCACATGGCCTAAGAACCTCACTTCACTCTTCCAGAAGTGACACTTCGAAAACTTAGCCTTCAGCTGATGTTTCCGCAAGATTTCCAAAACAATACGCAAGTGCGTCTTGTGCTCCTCTTCCGTTCTGGAATAAATCAGAATATCATCCACGAACACAAGTACGAACTTGTTCAACTGATCTCTGAACACTCTATTCATAAGATCCACAAAATATGCTGGCGCGTTAGTCAATCCAAACGGCATTACCAGCCACTCAAAGAAACCCGATGGTGTCCGAAAAGCAGTCTTCGGCACACTATCCTTAGCTACTCTCAACTGGTGAAATCCTGTTGCCAAATCCATCTGGGAAAACACCTTAGCTTCGTGAAGCTGATCTAACAAGTCATCTATTCTCGGCAATGGATACTTGTTCTTCTTAGTCACCTTATTCAGCTCACGATAATCCACACACAATCTCAATGACCCATCTGCCTTGGTTGCAAACACAACTGGTGCACCCCACTCGGACACACTACGCCGAATGAATCCTTTCTGCAAAAGATCATCAACTTGCACCCTCAACTCCTGCTGTTCCCTAGGCGCCATCCGCCTAAGAGGCATCACAACAGGTCTGGCTCATTCAACTAGATCTATACGAAACTCGATCTCTCTATGCGGCGGCAACCCTTTGACTTCGTCAAAGACATCCTCGAATCCATTAGCGATCGGCACTGATGACAGTCCATCCCGTGGAACAACCAGCGAATACATGAAGCTCATGAAGATGCCTTCCTCATGCTTACATCGTATTACAACCTTTCGCCCCTCCACATTCTCGACTGTCACTTCCAACCTTTCGCAATCAACCTTTGCCGCATACTTCCTAAGCCAGTCCATACCCAAAATAATTCTGAACCCCACAAAGTTCAGAACAAAGCAATCACAAACAAAAGAGCAACCATGACTCGATACAACTAGACCACGGCATAACATACACAAACAAGACGAAGCCCCAACTGGATTAGTCACAACCAATGGCCTATCAACAATATCCGGCTTCAAATCTAACCGGCCTACGAGTTCATTACAAACAAACGAATGCGACGCGCCAGTATCAAACAGAACTCTAACTGGAACACCACATAGGAAAAGAGTACCTTGAACCACCACACTCTTTCCCTTCTCTTCAGCGGTAGGAGCTTTCGAAGACGACGGAACAGCTCCCAAAGCATAAGCTTGCACAATCTGCTTGTCCCTCCTCGGTTCTGGACAATTCTTCCTGAAATGCCCCGGCTTGTCACAGTTGTGACACTTCATCGGTGCCTTCGGATTCTTACAATCCTTCGAGAAATGGCCCTTCTGCTGACAATTGTAGCAAGTCACCTCGCCTTTCGGCTTCTTCTGCCCATCCTTACCCTTCTGCTGCTGCTGCTTCCTCTTCTTGTTTCCACCCTGCTGGGGTTTAGACTCTTCCCTGGTGACAGCAACAACAGATCCTTCCTTAGGAAACAGACTCTCATGCCTGAGAGCTTTCTCCACAAGCTTCTCAAATGAATCATCCAAATGATCCACCAACTGCCTCCCAAGATAACTATCCAAGCCCGTCACGAACTTCTCATTCTTCTGATAAGCAGATTCAATATATGACTGGGCATACTTGGACAAAGCTTCAAACTCAGAAACATACTCAAGAACAGATCTTCCGCCTTGCTTGAGCTCCACAAACCTCTTGAACAGAACAGACTTCTGAGCTGTAGAAATGAACTTAGCTTCAAATCTGACTTGGAATTGCTCCCAAGTAATCTCTTCCTCCGAAGTATTGATGGTAATAGAGTTCCACCAATCAGAAGCTCTCCCTTGAAGCTGTCTTGATGCCAACTTCCTCTTAGTTGCATCATCAATTCCCAAATCACCAAAGATCCTTCTACAAGCATCTATCCATCTCTGGACTTCGATAGTTGATTCTGTTCCCAAGAAAACCTTTCCTCCAAGAGCAGTATAATCCTTGCACAACTTAGCAAAATCCACTGGTTTTGGAGTTTGGACTTGAACTCCAACATCTACTGCTGCCCCCGGAACGGGTATCCTTCTCATGATCGAAGTCATAACATAGCTGCATAATCAGCAGTCCCCTCAGTAGCACGGCCTTCCCTAGCAGCTGGTCTCCCTCTTCGACTCATTCTCAATATCTATAAAAAGGAATGATTAGAACATCTAGAGAAACAACTGCATAAAGGACTCAAACTCTACTAAGCTACTATATTATATATAGTAATCATCCATAAAAATACAATTACGTCTCTCATACGTAGTTACGTCAGCGAGCGTTGGGTAAAATCGATTAACCAATGCTCTGATACCAAATGTGACGACCGCCCATGACCCCTGCACTGAATCTAGAGAAAATGCGCTGTAAAGTGTGCCAGGCGACCATGGACGATTGTCAGGGTAAATTAAAACAACAGAATCTATCGTATTACTCACAGTGCATGGACAAAATACAATAGAACATATGTATAGTGAAGCTTTACAGAATAAAATGCCATCATATAAAAACTCCATAATAGTTGAATACAAGCATCCAAATAGTCAATACATCAAGCCTCACTACATAACACTCAGAGAATACAAAGCAGCGGAACATCCAGTACATATAAGAAGATAATATGCAACCCTCTAGCTCGTCTTCGATATCAGCATCGTGAGAAGAGAACAACACCTGTCACCTGCTACCTAGTCTGCCCGTCCCAAAAATGGACGAACAGCCCAAGGCAATAAGAATTAAAACATAAAGCCTTGAGTCAGACAACAGTCTTAGTGAGCAGTAAATTAACTAACAACATACCAAAAGAGCATAAAGGAAAAGGAATAGGAATACAACCCTCCCACTCCACCTCTTTCTACAGTGATAGCCCCCAGACACACACTAAGCAGAAGCAACACAG
Source organism: Allium fistulosum (assembly GCA_030737815.1). Classification (NCBI taxonomy): domain Eukaryota; kingdom Viridiplantae; phylum Streptophyta; class Magnoliopsida; order Asparagales; family Amaryllidaceae; genus Allium; species Allium fistulosum. The sequence goes on from CM060901.1 coordinate 1,033,167,951, forward strand.
CAGAGCATACAATTTAAAATAAAGTAATAATCATTCGAGTCAAGGGCGATGTTTTCCAAGTACCAAGGCCTAAATCAGATAAGCACCCAGAAAATACCGCTCTTGAGTCCGAATGACGATACAACCAAACATCCATGACTCTGGCTATCACTGTTATCATTGCTTAGATATCACCGTTAATTGAATGACCGGCACATTCTTTCAGCCGTCCGTCAAGGGCTAATGGAAACCCCGGTTCTAGACATAACTCTCGCACGTCGTCGCAGCCCGTGCCTAGGACTATCGAATCTGCCCAGAGTACTCGACCATCAACAGTTGGCCGTTGGGACTATCGAATCTGCCCAAACGTACTCTTGCTTAGAGCATGCTAGAACCTTCAACAATGATGCTATCCAAGCCTCCTAGTCATCCTCCTCGACGACTATTCTCATATCCATTCATTATCCTCAACTCGAATCATATCACCGAGTTATCAACATGCTTGGAATGATCCCGTCTGGATTAGACCAAGTCTTCATCACATGATTGCCTCGCTTCATCACATCCTCGCAAAGCCTCATCTCAACATCACATCATCAAATCTACGCATAAGAGCTTCATCATCCCGCTACATATGCCACGAGCAGCTTACCCAATTCAAGAGCCTTTCTCCTAGCTTTTGAATCATCATCGGTCTAAATCAAACCATCAATCGTCTAATTCATAACAATCAATTAAACCAAACATTAATCCAAACAATCAAGCATTCAAATATGATCTAAGTAGATAATTATAACAATAATGGCATTTTCGTAATTAAAGAGTTGAAAGTCTAACATGCATGAAATCATAAGAAATATCTCTACAATCTTGATGAATGAACTTGCATAGGTTAACACTTAGTAAAATGGTTGTCAAATCATTATGAACAATGGATCTACATGGATCTACACTTAGGATGAAGAAAATGCATGGAAATCCCTATTTTAACACCAAATCGAGTCAACAATCCGATATACTCCTTTGGATCCGTGTGAGAGATAATCACCACTCACCAAATCACCTAAACAACCTCAAATCAACACTCTTCAGATCTGGACAGCGAAGGATCAAGCTTGATCTATCACGAATCCGCCTCAAACGAAGAAATCTCACTTCAAAGGATGAAGATCTTCAACTTTAGCTCTTGGATCTTCAATCTTGATCTTCGATTTGGATGAAAGGAAGCACTAGATTAGAGTGGAGAAAAGAAGTGAAGAAGTGTAGAAGTCGAGCTCTCAAAATGGCAGCACTTCGTCGCTTCGAAATCCGGATCCCAAAAAGTGAGAAAAACCCTTCCTATTTATAGCAGAAAATTCCCTTAAGTCGTAACTCGTCCGCCTCTATAAGTCGTCTCCGACTTATAACCTAAGACACGTCCGACTTAACAAAGCCTCCAACCTAACAGATATGCACGCGCGCCCCAACTCCTAGGTCGCTCACGACCTAATGGCTTAGCAGTCCTACGACTTACGACTCAACTGGGTCTCCGACTTAACATAGCGCGCGACATAACAGTTCGACTTAACAACTTAGCCTATGCGCGACTTAGCGACTTACGACTTAACAGACCAATTCTCTACGACTTAAGACTTAACTTCCCTAAGTCGTCTACGACTTAACACATAGGCTAAAACCCAGCGACTTAACACCTTAAGTCTTCACGCGACCTAAAACCTCACGACTTAGCAATCCTGCGACCTACGACTTAATCCAAAACCATGCTACAGTCACCCAACGACTTAACAGGTACACTACCTCGCGACCTAACAAACTTACGACTTAACATACCCACGCGACCTAACACTTAGACTGTATACGACCTAATACAACCTTACGACTTAACTCGTATGACTTAACTCCCATAGGTCGTATACTCCTTAAGTCGCTAACCTATAGGTCATACCAAGATACTAGGTCGCTACACAGCTATCTCCAAACTCCTTAGGTCGTTGCCGACCTAACAATGCTAACTCGGAACCACTAGGTCGCTCATCCCTAGGTCGCGAACAACTATAGGTCGCTCCAATACTTCCTTAGGTCGCCTAACCCACTTAAGTCGGTCACGACTTATCTCTTAACTCGCTGCTTCTTAACTCGGTAACAATTAACTCGCCACTATCCTTAAGTCGCGCCTATCCCCTAAGTCGTATACGACTTACGACCTATACTAAGTCGTGAACGACTTAGGACTTAGCCATATTTTGCCTAAAATCTGAAATGGCTCAACAACACTAAAATTCCAGATTTTGACAAACTTTTCGATCCGTAAAAATACGGGTCGTTACATTCTCTCCCCCTTAGGAATTTCGCCCCCGAAATTCCAAACAATCATTACAATCAAAAACTATTCTGTACGCCTACCATCCATAGCAATCAACAAACCATGCATCCAATTCTAGCTTAGCGTACAGAATTCTAAAACTAGAACAAGTTACAATATCGCGAGATGACACGACACCTTAGGGCCATACCTTGAAGAGTTCAGGATGAGCTGCCTTCATCCTCTCTTCCACCTCCCACGTGCAGTCGTTATCATCATCACTCCATTGTATCTTGAGCAACTTAACTACCTTCCTCCTAAGCTGTTTCGTGTCGGTTTCAACAACACGAAGCGGCTTACGAGGTCTTCTATCGACTGGATCAACTTCGAAATCTTCATAGCTATCGAAAGAAACCATTGTATTCGAGTCGTGCACATACTTCCGTAGATACGATACATGAAAAACATTGTGCACACTCGGACCAGTGAGGTAGCACCTCTTCTCGGACACATTTCTTCGATATTATACTCTTACTTGTGATTGATTAGATGGCCATCCTCCGATTTGGGAGTGTTGTTCGAGGTGAACGGTAGTGGCTGCTATCCGCTCCATCAGTCCGTGTGCGTAATTGGTATATCTACCCTGGCATTGCCTTGTGTGCCGTGTCACCTACCATATCGAGCTTTACTACGATTATGATTTTAAGATCCGACCGCGTTAAGGTTCTCCATCCCCTTAACGCTATTTTCTATATGATTATACTTTACTTATTTAGACACTATTATAATATCGAATATTACTACATAGTAAATAGTTTAACGGATCCTTAAAGAATGGGCGATCCCAAGCATTCTTTGAGTTACTTGTACCTTTATTACAGTTCACTTGAGTTGGTTTACATTATATAAGTATATATTGTCCTGACTCGAGTGTTTTGTGTTTTGCTTTACGCTTGGGTCAGCCTGAGTTATTCACAGATTTGGATTTCCACTCTCTTGGAGATTTGAATCGCTGAAGATTATCTGCTTGTCTTGTCCTATCTACTTCAGTTCCGTTGTCCTACTCAGCTTGTACTTGGTTATTTTATTAAGACTTCTGTTGTTCTCTATTTCTTTTGGTATATCTTATGTAACTCTGACATATTTATATAGTAGCTTCATGAACTACTATTTCTTTTACTTCCGCTGCATTATATTACTCTGTGTCTGTGATCTATGATTATATTTATTTACTGTAAATTCTGAGATTTGCCAAATTTTAATTACAACGCGGTATTTTGAGCAATTCAACTCCGGCATGTGTGTCTGCCTATGCACTTAGAGGGTGCAGCATGATAGGGGGTTCTCGCATTTGGTTTGGTAGCGAGCAGATGACTCTTACTCCTACATGTCCCTACGGGGTTGGTGCAGTCGAGAGGCTGGCCGTAAAGGCAGAACACAGGTACTGCTGTATGCTACGGTGGGCGTTACCCCACTGACGCGGTCCGTTACAGTTGGTATCAGAGCTTTGGCTTTGAGGCAAAACTCAGCATATGGAGTAGATTTATTTACAGAATCACTTTCGTTCGAGTTTAAATCTTTTCCTCTTGATTCGAATTTCCTTTGAATTTTTGGAACGTTCCCTGCGGTTCCAAAATTCATTCTTGCCCCTCACTATTCATCTTCTTTTGATTTTGGAGTATCACATAACTCCACTTCGAATGATCTTTATAGTGAATTGGCTGTCTCGCCAATATTCTAATTTTCTGGTAAAGGGGGAAACTCCTTTACAAAATTTGCATCGATTCACCAGAGATTTATATCTATCCTTGGTTTAGATGCTAATATCTTTTGTTATTCCAAACTCTATCTCTTGAGATCGGATGTAGATTTACCCCAGAAAAAAATATACACATTTGATCTTATTCATTAAGTCACGGTTGACCCAGTTAAGGTTTCCCACGATTTATTTAAGCTTACCCATCTCCCTATTTTGTCATTTAATCATCTTGTTTTGTTTCCAAAATATCTCTAAACATTTTGAATTGTACTTGTAAATCTATGTTTGTTTTATATATTGTGTTGTTTGAGTTGTTGATGTTGATTTGGGCTTCCGATCGATTCGTCTGATCAACGCTATCGATAGGATTTCTAAAACACTTTGACAGAACAAACTGACACAATATTATTTTAAAATTTGGTTAATGAAATAAATTTTGATATAAGTAAATTTATGGAACTTAATAAATTGATTTAAATTGGTTATTTGAAATGATAATACTTGATTTATCATTCTATAAATGAATTTATAAATAGTTGTTTATAAATTTATTTGGGAACTGAAATGAATTTAAAACAAGAAATTTAAGAATTTAATTTTCGATGGATTCAAACCTTGTGTTAAAAGTTTTAAAAGGATATATTATTTAAAGTATTTCCAAGTAGAAATTTGTTTCTAAAGGATTTTTAAGTTTAAAAATTTAGTGCTCTTCTCTTTGTCACTGGAAAATAATTTCGGTGATGACTGCAGCATCATCGACGTTCATTTTAGAGTTTCGAATTGAAGAGACTGTTCTGTAGTCTGCTACAGCTTTATTTTGGGGAATTTAATTGATTTGAATTTCTAAAAGATGATTTGATTTATAAAATATATAGATATACGATTTAAATTTGATTTGACAAATTATGTACATACATTTATTTATCTCTAAATAGTTTGAAAGGAATCGAAAATTTTATTCTTAAATTCTATCTTAAATAATAACTTCAAGTATAAAAAGAAAATCAAATTTTTGAATAAATATTCAAGCTTGAAATGATTGAATTAGAATGTTTATAGTGTATACTAGTTTAAGAAAGTTTTATTTGTATAATTCTCAATTGCATTCAAATATAGCTTACCTTAATTTTTAGAAGTTAACAATGTAATTGGATAATATACAATATAAAAACATTTTATAAATAAAATTTGAGTGGTTATAATAAATGTTATACACTTAAATTTTAGTTATAAAAGATTAACAAAGGTAAATAGTGGAAAAAAATTTAAAGAGATTTTATTTAAATAACTTAATAATCAAATTTGATTTAATATGGAACCTTAAGTCTAACCTAGGAATTTTAATAAAAGTTATTTTCTGAAATGAATATGTTGTATAATAAAAATGTATCTTTGAATAGATAAAATAAAATACATTTGAATTGGACATTTTGTAATAAAGTTTATTTAACTTGAAATCATAGTTTAATTGATGTCTAAATGAATAAATGTAAAGAAATTTGATTGTTATATTTGCCATGATAAATATTTTATTTATGAAATAGATATGTCTTGAAAAATGAATAATTATGATTTAAATAGTTAAATGTATTTTAACATCACTAAAATTTGATAATTGAGAATTTGGTTTTCAAATGAAAATTTTAAGTGTAACTTATTGAAGGAATATCTATTTATGAAATGGGTATTTTAAATAAAGTGTTAGGTTATGTGTTAAATTAAGAGCTAAGTAAAATAGTGAGCTTTTGACTTAATAAACGAAGTATAGTTTAATTTGGATATTCCATTCATAAAAGTATGTTTTAATAAGGCATAAGTTAAATGATATCTAAATGAATATTTTTGAAATTAAACTGATTTGAAATATTAATATATCTACTGTGGCATTTTATAAGTGCTGTTGTTTTGAAAATACAACGTTTTGGAAATTTTATAATTGAATGAATGAACTTAGAAATGTTACAACTTTAAAATAATTTTCATTTCCAAAGTGTTATGATTTTTAGTAGTATGATTTCCAAATGATAAACATCCCTAAATTGTTATGATTTCAAAGCATTATGGTTTCAAGTTTATTATCTTATTTTGTTTTTCAAACTATCTTTTGGTTGTCCTTATTTCTCTTATCTTGTTACAGAATGGGAAGGCTATTGCTTATACCAGTCTGTTTAGAAATCTTTCTGTATAATCTTGGATACTCATTTTTGAATCTGAACACTGTTTTTCCATTCATAGATCGTCGGTCAAGTGAAATGGGTGATTCAGACTCTAGAGAATCTTTTTCATGTTTGTGTTCTTGATTTGATCACCTCCATCTTGTTAAACTTACCTATAACAACAGTTATCAGGTGTAATTTAAATCTCCTTGTCATCTTATTTTAATCTTATTTCACTCTATCTTTTCTATGCTTTCCCGTACCTCGTTCCTTTTCGGGGACGAAAAGTTTTGAGTGGGGGAGAGTGTAACAACCCTGTATTTTACAATCATTTTGTAACGACCCCGAATTTTATATAAATTTAAAATGATAAATTGTTGAATTTTTGAATAAAAATTGTAAATTTAATCGATTAAAGTGATGCGAGTTTCCCCGAATCTCAATAAATTTTGTATGAATCATCTAAAACTTAAATATTGTATATATATATATATATGTATACGGGCATATATGAGTAAATTTGAATATATACGTATATATTTGATTTGAAATAAAATTTTAAATAAATGGTTTAATAATAATTTGGATTTATAAATTAAATATAAGACGATAAATATTAAAGTAAAATAAATATTTAAGCTAGAAATAAATTAGTTAAAATTTAACAATATATAAAAATAGAAATTTATTTATAGTAATAAGACCCAAAGCAAGTATATTCAAGTTTGCAAAACAAAAGAAGGTAGCATTTTATATATATACAAGTATGTATACTTGTACAATGAAGAAATACAAAGCAATGACAGAACAAAGTTTTGTATATAAGTATGAAGACATGAAGTACCAGGGCAATTAATGCCACATCCATCAGCCGAGCTAAAAAATGCAGGCAAGCATAAACAAAGTAAAAACAAATAGTACTTGCACCATACCTCTAATATATCACCAGCCACCATAGCATTATCATCTATCAGCTGAAGTCAACAAACAAAATAAAATAATATCTTTATCAAAACCAAAGCAAAAGCTTGTAAAGCAAATACAAATATAAAACAAAAGGAAAGAAACAACACTTAAATATAAACAAAGTAAAGTAAATATCTATTGTACAAGCTAATTAAATGCAGCCACCCTAATATTATTGTATCAGCCGAGACAAGAGATGCAAAATCAAGTATAGGCAAATTAAATAGGTATAGATTGGTATATTAGCATTTAATGTTTGCATCCTCAAGTACACACAACAAATTATCATCAGCCTCCAATTGAAGGAAAAATCTCTGCGTGTGTTTGTACTGGAAGAAAATATCACTTGTACAAAACATTATAACACCCTGTACAAAATGAATAACCTGTAAACTTCTTTTATCTATCAACTTCTTCATTTTTCTTGTTCGTTCCATTTCAAAACTGAGAAAAACAAAAGCAACATCTTTAAAACTTAAAACAAATCCAACAATACAAACTCAAAGCAAACCAGAGGAGTGAATCAAAGATCAAAGAGGAAGATCTTCAGCTGCAAATATAAAATAAAATTCAAAACTGCATTCAAGCAAGTTTTCAAAAGATTCAAAAGAATTTTCAAATATCAGGTGCTCTGCTAATCAGGTTTTAACAGGTGAGCAAACTTCCAACCTCCAATATATTTATATGTTGTTGCTTGATTTTGCATGCCTGTAATGATGATGATGATTTGGAAAATGTTGTATGAATGTCTACATGTATATACATGAAAATTTAGATGTGCCTGTCTATATATATATACACACCAGGCTTTTAAATCTCCCCGAGATGGCCGAGATGAAAAATCCGAGATATCAGCCAAAATCCGAGATTTGGCAGCTTATTTAGTTATAAGTGTTTTAAATATCGCCCGAGATAGCCGAGATATTTTCCCGAGATATTGGCCAAAATCCGAGATTTAAAACACTGATACACACAGACTTCTGTTGGTTTTACAGACCCAACAAATTCAAAAGGAAATTCATATTACCCTATATAATCGAATTAAGGTTATAATCATAAAAGAAAAAGGATTGTATAGGCATAATATCAAGTTTAAAAATAGATTCGTATGGATATAATGAATAATCATTTGGGAAAATGAGTATTTACAGTGACAAATTAAAATTGGTCAGAAATCAAATGTGTAGATTTCATGTTTCAAATACATGTCTAGATTTGTCTTTGAAAGTTATGATTTTTAAAAATAGTTTTGTGATTTTTAAATTTGGGAATCGAGTGAGCCTTGAGTTGAACAGAAAAATGAAATCGTGACCATCTCTGGCGATCGCGAGGTCCGGTGGCCACGGGGTTGATGCTGAAGCTAGATGAGTGATGGAGGAGTTTGGGAAAAATAGTAGAAGTGATGGAAGATCACTGTGGTGGTGTTGGTGATCGATTTACGTTGGCAACCCTAGTTTGGATAGGATGGACATTTTTTATCGGCGTAATGCCTCTGGATGATCGAGTACGATGAGACTCTAGCAGATGGTCGAGGGAGTGTGGACGTGTGGCTGGTCGAAGTTTCGTGGGCGCTGATGATCTGTGGTGGCGGCACGAGGAAGCTCGTGGTGGTCGAAAACTGTTCCAGGTTGGATTTAGTTTCTCGATTTCGAATTCATCGTGGATTCGACGAATGGATTGGCCTGAGGGCGTGAGTCGATGGACGGTGACATGTGGGAGGTGGCAACATCGATCACCGTAGCTCCGGCGCCGTGTGCACGTGTACAGGTGAACGTGTGCCTGGTATGGTCATTCGCAGTTGAGGAAGGAGGATGGTGCTCGGGTCGATCGCGTGATATTTGTGGGTTTGACTCGAAGCATGAGTGGGTTTAAGTTTAAACTTAAGCTAGAAAAGAAAAGGGAAGAAGAAGGGTGCGTGAAGAACCAGGGGAAGTCTCGGGGTCGAACTCGTGAAATCTGCAGTTTGACTCGAAGAAATTTCGTGAGGCTCGGGTAGGAACAATTGTCCAGATTTCAAAGCAAAGCCTATTCTGTTTTTTTAATTTAAAGTTTAGTTTTAAAATTATAAAACAAAGTTTTAAATAGAGTTAAAAAGTCAAGTTTTAAAAGTATAACTTCAAGTCGGTTTGGAACTAAGTTTTGAAATAAACAGGTTTGGATTTAAATTGTTTTTATAACTTAAAGAGTGCTTAAGCATCTAAGTGTTATATTTTATTTTATTTTTGATACTTAAATTTTAAAATGCAATTGGAATCTAAATTTAAAGTGTAATGTTTTACACTTTAATGATAATGAATCCATTAATAAAAGGAATCAATTATCTTAGAGATAATTAAGGAAATTCAATGATTTAATTAGTAAGATAATTAAAGAATGATTGGTTTAATTTATAAATTAATAATTTAGGTTAATTTATAATTAGAAATAATTAATAATGAATTAACCTAAGATAGTTTCTTAAGAAAGTAATTAAGAAATGTTATTAGTTAATGAAGTTAATTAACTAGGGATTATTAAGTAATTAAATTAATGTGATTAATTTTGATAGTTAATTAGATTTAATAAATTCAGATAATCAATTATAAATTGTTTAAATGCAATTACTTAATGAAATTAATTAAGGACTAGTTACTTATTAAAATTAATTTTAGATATTTTGATTTATTAAGAAGTTAATTAATTATGTAATGAGTTTAAAGGTTAATTTAATTAATATGATTAATTAAGAATAATTTAATTAATTAAAGTGTTTGATTAGTTAATTTATATTAAATGATTTGGAATTAATAAATCAGAATTGGATAATAAATTCATAAGTAAATATATTGGTGGTAAATAAATTGAATTAAATAGGATTAAACAATTAATAAATCCTATCTATGATTAATTTTGAATGCTTGACCTCACTTATGAATGATTATATCGTATGAGATTCTTGAATTGCCTGTGATATATCCTGATTTATGTTGTGATCTGTAATGTAGTTAATTATCTGTGATATAATTCATTATCTGTGATACATCTGTATATTATCTGTGATTTGTGAATGAAACGATAAGCGTTATAGTTTATATCGCTTATCAACTATATTTCTATAATTTGATCTGTGATGATTGATGATGTTGCACTATTGTGTGTTAAACCCCTGGACTACACTTTTACACACACAAATATGGATTTCACGAGGAAATCGGTTAAGTCACAGATGATTTAAAATTTATTATTTTGAAATTGGAATATTAAATTTCAATTGATTTTGAAATTAGAAATTTGGGGTTTAAAGTGAAAAGCATTTGAAATGGAATTTCAAAGATAAAAGTTATTTTGAATAACTTAATCGAGTTTGAAAATTTAAATAATTTGATTTAAAATTGAATTCAATATTTGAAATTGAACTCTATGATTCGAAACTAGGGATTTAAGATGCAGTACAAGTTATATGAAGTTAAACCATTTAAAAGTATAAATTTGGGAATTTGAATTTAACCCAAGGAGTTCAACTCGTATGAATGAATCAGATTTCCAAAATAAAACTGTTTGTTTTAAAAGAATAAAAGCTTTCATATAGATAAGAAATGAAATTCCAATTTAATTAAAGGAATTTCAAGACTGAATTGAAAAAATGGTTTTCCAAGTTATGAATGAATTCTTTTTGAAAACTATGAATCAAATCTGTTTATTTTTAACAGATTTAAAATGATGAACTGTTTAAACCATTTGAAATGGAATTGTTTTGAAAGCTATAAGTTAAATCTTTATTTTAAAGATTTAACGAGTTAATCAATTGAAATGGGGATTAAATTTGGAAAACCTGTGAATGAATCTTTTGTTTAAAAGATTAAAGTGTGGAAATTGTTTAAACCGTTGAAGGTTGTTAAAATGAATCTTTTGTTTAAAGATTGAAAATGGTAATTTGTTAAACCATTTGAAAAGAAAGTTCGGGTTTAAGTTGTGACTTAATTGAAATCACATATCCATATATTTTTAAATATTGCGCTCACTATTCGGTTTAGCCGGGAGAGGACCCTTGTGTCACATAACCCATTCCGAATTAGTGATACGTCGTATATGGATAGCATTTGAAGACCGGTGTTGAAGACCGGGTGTTTGCGAAAACGATAGGATGACCTATCGATTGTCTCTGCACTGGGTCGTTCCTGGTATAGATATTCCTTAAGTGATGGGAAGTCCGATCGGGATTGTGAATACCCGGATTTGCAAGGGCTTCTTTTGGAAGTGCCTTCGGTTCTGTTCGATCCCGGAACAGACTTGTATGGATTGTATGTCTGACATTACAAATTGAGATATAAAGCTGATTTCTTTCAAATACATTTCTGTTGGTGGCGGAGAATTTATTCTCTTAGCTTAACACCCTTCTCTGAGATGTATGAGCTTAGAGGTTATGTAGTTGAAATTTATCAGCGATATACTCCCAATTTGGTAATGTGACATGCTGAGTGTTGCTGTGTGATGATCATTGTTTGATCATTTGTGATAGGATCATTTGTTTGATCATTTATCTTTGTGATCATTGCTTTGATCATCTGTTGACCCAAAGCGTGGCTTTTTGAAAAAGCGTAGCTTTGTGGACGAGACTTCGTCAGGACCTCACAACCCGGAAATGGTCGAAACAGGAATGTTGCGGCAAGGTTATGAGGGTCGCGCCCTTTAGGGTATGTCATTTCCTTCTGGAAAGGGGTGGTATTATGGTATGGAGCCCTGATACTTACTCATGTGGACACACTTTATTTATTATGTGTGGTGTTGGTTACCGAGCGCTCGGATAAAGGTCCCAAAGGACCGGGGGATGGCATATTCGTGAGTTACCTGTTACAGGGGTAACCCGGCCTTGTTTAGTAGAGAGCAGTTTGTCTCTCGGGACGTCCAGCCAGAGGCGATCCCATTCGGCAGGAGGAAAGGAAGTTCCTTAGCCTGACCATTTGTTGGAAAATCCAAAGAAACAATACGAGCCTTGTACGGTTTTAGTTGTATTACCTGCTATGGAATGTGGCGGTAACCTGCTATTGAACATAGTAGCTATAGTAGGCATACGATGAAATGTTGTATGCTGGATAAGATTAATATTCTACTTTCGAAATGTTTTCTCCACTATGCACTAGTAATAATAACCAATGATTTTGCGTAGTAAGCATCTTTGACTATCATAAGGAGAAATCTCCTCCGATTCTGCGTTTGCATTGTGTGTGTGTGCGGGAGGCCTTATGGTAGTTTCATTTTCCAAAAGCATTGCGGGTTTCAATCTTTAAAATTCTTTTGTTGTTCGTTTTAAAAGATAAAACTATTTTTGTTGCTCACACCAGTCCCATGACTGATCCTGAGTTTATTGTTCCCTTCCTAAACTCTGGGTGCCCACTATTTTCACACGGGCAGTCTAGAGTTGGATTTCTCAGATATTCAGGTTGAGTAGATCATCTGGAGCTAGTCAGTCCTTGGACGACTGACCTTGCTTTCCGCTAGCTATGGATTGGAGCATTCTATTGGAGATATTCTTTCCGCTGCTATTTCTTGTATCATATCTCTGATGTATATTGATATTCATTGTATCACTCTGTTGTATCAGATATTGTATCAGATATTGTATATCAATGTATTATTCTTTTTCTTCCGCTGTGTTATTTACTTAACTGTGTTATAAGCTCCGGCGACTCGGATTTGAACGGTCGAATCTGCGGCATTCTAGTACAATGTGAAGTACGGATGTTGATTTTTGAGCGGGCAAAATTCGATACGTTACACATTTTTAAATTGATTTTTCCAGATTCAAAAGCTTTATTTATAAAAAGAATAAATTTTGTTATTGTAAATATAAAAACTTTTATTTTGATGTGAATTAGAATTCCAAATATGACTAAATTTAATATTTCCAGAAAATGTAAATTTTGGTCAATAGTTAAACTTTGACTTTTAAGTTTAAATTTTAAATAGTTTGAAATTATATATTTTATCTTTTATTATGAAAATAGATGTAATAACTTGAACACTACTTTTCGTTTCGTTGAAAACGGAGTTAAAATGTAAAAGTTATGTACATTTCAATTTTTAGTATAATTTGTTTTATTGTGCAATTTTGCCTATTTTAAATTTTATAAATCATATTTTTCTTTCTTATATTTTATCTTAATATGTGTAAGTATGTTATTTTATGTATATTTTTTCTTTTAATATTTTTAAATGGTAATAGAATTTTTCCAAAATTTACTGTATTTATTTCCTATTTTTAAAGGCTGTTTTCTAATTTTCTGCTATTTTCTTCATTTTAAATTTTTTTATTTTATTTTTAAATGTTTTATTTTTGAAATTTCATCTCTAAATATTTTAAAATAATAATATAATTTTTCCAAAATTTACCGTGTTGATTTTCCATTTTTAAGGGCTGTTTTCCTATTTTCTGCTATTTTCTTCATTTAAAAATTATATGTAAATTTAATTTTAAATATTTACTTCATGAATATATTTTTATTTTATGTTATTATTTATGTTTAAAAATATATTGCAAGCTCATATGAATTTTCTAAAATTTATTCTATTCAATTTCAAAATTTTCTAGTCTAGTTCACTGTTTTAACTATTTTCCTTAATCCTACTTTATATAATCAATAAATATTATATATATTTTTATATTTTATCGAATTTTTGAATTTTTAACTGGAATTAATGTTATTACCAGAAATATAAACTTATAAAAATGAATTAAAGAAATTTGAAAGGCCTTAAACTTTCTATCTTCCTAAGGCCCTTTTATTTTCTAACCCTTCTACTTTTTAACCTAATTTTTCATTCAATTGGCCACATCTCCTCATTTCTTCAGCCGCCACTTTTTTTTTCCTCTCATTCACGAATTTCCAAAGCTCCTAAACCCTAAAAAAAATCATGGCCTCCATCTTGCAAAAAGATTAGGTAAATCCCTCTCTTCTTTCTACTTTTTCTCATATTTTCTATGCAAATTTGCTTTGCTTTCTCCCCTGATTGGAGCGGCTCTCCCCCTATTCCACGGCCACCACCTCCTTCCATCTCTTCCCTACCATCACCACCATCTACCCCACCAGATCTGACCATAGCCGAACACCAAATGAGGTCAAACCCCTCAAACTACAACCTAGATGCCTAGATCTATACTTATTTCACCTCTACATGCTCATCCACTTCAACCACCACCCAAACCACCACCATAGCCACCACCACTCCCCTGACCTGACCTTGACACACCCCTCCCCACCTCTGTCCAGATCTGAAACATGAAGATCCGAGCCAAACAATGCATGTAGACGAGCATTGTGGTGCACCAAAACTCCACTGTCAAGCCTAGACCCCTTGTATTCTCATGCTTGTAACCTCCACCTTGCTCTTGCCCTGTAGCCATGCCTTTTTAGGTCCAAACCAGACCCAAACCATGTCCAAACCTGAACCAAAACAGTCCCTAAGTCATTCTAGCAAGTGTAGAAAGCAAGGCAAAAACATTCATTCCTTTGTTGTCTCTTATCTTCATTTTTTCAACATTGTTTGTGTTAAATATTTATGTATATATTGTCTTGTTTTGGTTATTGTTTACAAGATAAATATCAAGGCTCTATATTCATTCAAATCAAAAGTCATGCTGTATCGTGTTTGTCGTGCTTTATGGAATCTATTCTGTGTGTTTTGATCGCTAACTCCAGCATAAAAAGGTGAGTAATTCTCACCAGACGATGTGTACTTATATAACTAGTAAACTGACACCATTTGAATCTGTAAAATTTTATCATCCTGTTATAACTGTTATATTATGATCATATAATGTTTACCTCTGTTATTATATATGTTATATCATATGTTACCGTTATATAATGCTATTCTGTTCATTTTATCAGTTTATCACACTGCAAGTTCCCTATAGATTAGGTTCACTATGGGTTGAAATGATACATACCCGAACGGACTTTAGAATAGGGAAAAATCGTTATGGGCTGAAATGATAGGCCTGAACGATTTTTATTTAAATTATTTTAACTTGGGATTGTGGGTTTGAAATGATAGAACCCGGATTTTTCTTTTTTAACTGCGGATTGAAATGATACATATCCGTATCACTTGACCTAAGTTAGAAAATTATATACAGGCCCGTGGTTATTTTATAAAGTTTTTGAATATTTTTAAGTATTTTAAAAATTATAAATTTATGAAATTTGATTTAATTAGATTTTGAAATGTTTTAAAATAAAGAAATTATGATTTTTTCCATATGTTAAAAATGTAATTAATGAATGGTTTAACTGGATTTTTGAAATATAACTTAAGTTGGAAATTTGGAATTTTGGTTAAAAATGATATTTAAGTTATATAAATAAAATGGATATTAAATTTTATTTGGAAATGGTAAATATGATAATTTGATTAAATTTGAGTTTAAGTGATTTATTAAAGCATTATTGATTTTTCTATGAATTTAAGTGGTTTAATAAGTGAATGTTTAAAAGTGATCTTTTAAAATATAACTTGACTAGGAAATGTGAAATTTGGTTTTAATTAAAGGGTTAAGTTAATTAAATAAAATTGGAAATTTAGTTAAATTTGTGAAATGGTAATTTAAATTTGAAGTGTTAAGTTATTTGTTGAAATGTGAAGAATTGGAAACTTTTTCACTTAAATTTATTAAGTAAATTGTTGAAAATTGGATTTTATTATAAGAAATTTATTATGAAAAGATATATGTTAAACGATATGTAAATGAACATTTTAAATGTTAAAATATGATTTTTAAAATGTTTATGTGTTTTAAATTGAAGTTATTTAATTGCTGGAAATACACTAACACCTGAAATCTACTTTTAATAGCATTCAGAAATGCTATAGATTCTGTTTTGAACTAAAATTGTGTAAAAAGAGCTATTACAGCATTTCTGAAATGCTGTAGTTGCTGTAATTGAACTTATAGGCTAATATTGAACTCAGGCCTATTATAGCATTCTCTGGAAATGCTATAATGGTCTGCAGTCTTTGCTGAAACCAAATTTAACTCTTGTTTTGAAATCTGAACTACCGCAGCACTTCTGAAATGCTGTCTTTTCTGTTTTTGAACTATAATTCAACTAAAACTGAGTTTTAACAGCAGTTTTAAGTGCTGTCTTTGCTGAATTAAAAATGTTTTCAAATATAACTTATAGCAGCTGTTTTTAAATGCTGTGAAATGCTGAAATTTTAATAATTAGGGTTTTTGACTTAGTAAACGAACTCAGAATGGTTTGAAACTTTGGAAATTGAATACTTGATTTGAAAATATAATTATTACACTTTTAAAAGGTTTAAATGAATTATTTTGATTGGAATATAAACTATTTAAAGGTGATTTGAAATGATAGTAAATGAACGATATCTTTGAATTTAAAAGGTATTTAAAGTTGAATATTTGGATTTGAACTGATATGATATTTTATTATATTAAAATGATTTGAAATGAAGTTTTGAAATGATATGAAAATTTAAATATATGGAATGGTTTGGAATTGATTTAATCTTTATTTTTATAAAGATATGGTTTGAAATTATATTTTATTTTGAAGTAAAGTATTGTTTTTAAAAGTTATAACCATGGGTTATAATAACGATTGGTTGTTAAAGAGACCAGGATCGGATATGGACATACTCTCTGTCTTACCGAAAACCACTTTGGCAACTGTGTACGCGGTGGAGATTCCAGAATGAAGTAGGATGGTGGCGACGTTCTTAAGGTATGTTACGTGGACCCAACTCCCGTGAGTTGGCATAAGGTGGCTAAAACAGGAGCGATCTCGGACCAGTGAGGTAGCACCTCTTCTCGGACACATTTCTTTGATATTATACTCTTACTTGTGATTGATTAGATGGCCATCCTCCGATTTGGGAGTGTTGTTCGATGTGGACGGTAGTGGCTGCTATCCGCTCCATCAGTCCGTGTGCGTAATTGGTATATCTACCCTGGCATTGCCTTGTGTGCCGTGTCACCTACCATATCGAGCTTTACTACGATTATGATTTTAAGATCCGACCGCGTTAAGGTTCTCCATCCCCTTAACGCTATTTTCTATATGATTATACTTTACTTATTTAGACACTATTATAATATCGAATATTACTACATAGTAAATAGTTTAACGGATCCTTAAAGAATGGGCAATCCCAAGCATTCTTTGAGTTACTTGTACCTTTATTATAGTTCACTTGAGTTGGTTTACATTATATAAGTATATATTGTCCTGACTCGAGTGTTTTGTGTTTTGCTTTACGCTCGGGTCAGTTATTCACAGATTTGGATTTCCACTCTCTTGGAGATTTGAATCGCTGGAGATTATCTGCTTGTCTTGTCCTATCTACTTCAGTTCCGTTGTCCTACTCAGCTTGTACTTGGTTATTTTATTGAGACTTCTGTTGTTCTCTATTTCTTTTGGTATATCTTATGTAACTCTGACATATTTATATAGTAGCTTCATGAACTACTATTTCTTTTACTTCCGCTGCATTATATTACTCTATGTCTGTGATCTGTGATTATATTTATTTACTGTATATTCTAAGATTTGCCAAATTTTAATTACAACGCGGTATTTTGAGCAATTCAACTCCGGCATGAGTGTCTACCTATACACTTATAATGGATGCGAATGGTTGAAAATACCGGGTCGTTACACCATCCTGCTATTATGTTGTTTAGACATGTAGATGCTAGTTGAGTTGTATTGACATGTTAATCTCTGATTTGATAATTGGTTGGATTTACATATATGTTGACCTATGTAAATAATTGATAAGTGCCTTGGAATTAAATTGAAATAAAATGGTAACATAAATCAGTACCATTGGGACTGCTAAGCCTCATTTTGAATTTATAAAGTATGGTTTTGAATTTACTTAAATTCTTTAATCAATTTGAGGCTAAGGGTTTATAAAAGGTTTTTCGAGTTATATAATTCTTATAAAGGTATTTATAATGATAACTTGTTTATAGAAAGGGGTTTTTTACTAACGAAAAGGGTTATTAAGGTGTTTTACAAGTGATGTTTGTAAATGATATTTATAAAGGATATTTTATCAAGGAGTATAGAAAGGTTTATATAAAGAGTTTTAAAAATAAAAAAGGTTTATAAATAAATTCAGAGATTTGGAAAGAGGTTTATAAATTAACTTAAAGATTTATAAAAATGGGTTATAACTTTATTTGAAAGTTATTAGTCAATTGAAATATGATATGAGCTATAAAAAAAGGGGACTTTTGATAAAGGGTAAGCGGGATGTTTTGTTGGAAGAAATGTTTAGTTATTTAATATGGGATTTTGGAAGAAGAAAACTTTGAAAAGTTTGTAAATATGCTTATACTGATAAGATAAGTATATAATTTTGTTTTTAAGGCATGAAAAGTAAAATGTTTTGGTATTATACTTATACCGTTGAGATAAGTATATAAATGTTTTTCCAAGTAAAAGGAAATATAAGGGGTTTGGAAATAGTGTTCTGAAAAGATATTAAGGTCAAGTTTTATAAAGTGGTTTTTTAATTAAAGAGAATTAATAAAGGCTTAGTGGATCCGATATGGGAATTAAACCATGATTGGATGTTTGTTTATTTGGCAGTTAAATAACCGACTATCAAGTTTGACCCAATTTGACTTAGGAAGTATGAACGTAAATTCGAGTTCCTCGATAAAGAATCGAAAAACATACTTCCAAAAGAACCGGGAATGAGTCAATCGGAAATTATCGGTTGTTGGTACGGAGAGACCGTGATCGGATCTATATCCGAAATCCACTCTGAACCAACATGTATGTTTGAGTAGAAGACATCTTGATGATGATTGAAGATGGTGCTCTTTGAAGTGCAAGGGCTACTGCTACTAATCTTGAGGGTGATTCCAATATGGATGTAGCAGAGTTAGTGCCTTCGGTTTCGTTTAGACCCAGAACGAACTTGTATGGATGAATACTGGCATTGCATTGACGCCTGGAGGGCAGTGTTAGCATTCCAAGATGGATTGCTATTTAGACAGGTAAAGCATAGCCTCAAGCCTCACAACCGGGAGAAATGGCAAAAACAGGCCATGCAACAGATCTATGTGGTTAGCTACCATTAGGAGCGGCCGGTCACCCCATTCTAGATGTCCCTTTAAGAGTTGGTTTGCGTGCAAACAACGTGGTAGTATAAGGCCTCAGTGTCAAGGGAGTGATGTAATCCGGTCTGCCAGGTTAAAGGGGTAGCTGGCTCTGTGTTAGCATCGGTGCATTTTCTAGAGGTGTATCATCGGAAGGTAGTCCCTTACCTTGCCATTGTTAGGATCCAATCTCCAATACGTGCCTTACGTTTTCAATTGTAGAACCTAGTATGTTGGAATGTGAGATGCAAGTATTTCAGCTATTTTATCTATTTACTTCAAATCTAGACACTATGATAATATCACTGGATTTTGATACAAAATGTTTTGGTTATCGTAAGGTAAAACCCATCCGTTTTTATGCGCGGTGTGGTCTTACGAGATACCCTTTGTTTGAAAAGTTTTTAAATGTAGAAACCAGTTTGGTTGTACTTGTTATCGAGTTTTATTCACGCTGGTTTACCAGACTGACCCGGGCGTTATTCCATGTAATGCTCAGGTCAGACCGAGCATGTTTTTCCCAAGTTTAGCTGGATACTTTGGAGTTGGAGAAGAGCTAGATGGGCAAGGCGTATTCACGTATATTTTTCTTCCGCTGTATTATAGAGTCTGTATATTTGTCAATTTAAGGACAGGTTTCTATAACTGTCCAAATTTAGGATAAGTGTAGTGTACTCTGATGTTGTATATATGGATAAGGATGTTTCCTTTTTGTAAAGATCATTGTTGTATTATATATTATTTGCTGCATTGTGAGATTCTGTGTTGTTTAGTTTTCTTCTATTTTCCACCTTCTTCTTTCACCCTATCAAATCGGTATTTTCGACACTTGAATGTTCGGCATGTGATACAGTGGACGTATTAGTGTCGATTTTCGAGGGTCGAAAATTCAGTTCGTTACAGTAAATCACTTAGGAAAAATTGCCAAAAATCATCATATTTCACTTTTAATATGTTGTTATCTAACATATAAAAATTTCAGACTCAAAATCCTTTATATAATTGCCGAAATAAGTTTTTAAACTCAATTATTTATTTCTTCCTTCAAAAATTCATAATAAATTATCCATAGCTTGGATAATTATGAAAATTTAAACCCATCTCCAAAATAATGTTTTATATAACATATTAAATCCTCATGACATTCGAAACCCAATTAATATGATTCTAGCTTGAAAATCGAATAAAACATTTATCAAACATACTTGTTTGAATCAAACATATCATGTAATATAAGCATATCATCTTTAAAATCATCATAAAGGTTTTAAACTTAAAACCCAAAATCAAATGCTTTTTAAAAACGAAAATGAGATGGTTTTGATTATTATTCACCTTGTTTTGGATAAGGAACTTGAGATTTGATCTCGCTTATCCTCCTTTGCTTGAATCCTAAGCTTTAGTTAATTTTTAATCTCCTTTCCCCCTAGGGTGTGGCCGGCTTTGAGCTCCCCTTTTCTTATGTTTTTGAATTATGAATGTATGGAATCAAAATGGGAATAAGGGTTTAGGGGTTAAGTGATTATGGTGGACTTCTATTTCCCATAATACCCTTGCCTTATTCTCTAATTAGTTAACTTATAAAACCACTTCCATAAACCCATTCTTTTAATTTTTTTATTTAGTTAAGCACGGCCTCTATTTAATTTCCAAGTCTTAATCCCCTTATCACTCTAATCTTTACATTATTCTATTTAATTTATCTAATTAAATCTCCTGAATAATGTTATTTAAAATTAGGGTGTTACAGGCTCCCCTCCTTAAAGAATTTCGTCCTCGAAATTCAGTAAGGACTAAATACTAAGCATATCAATCATCTATAACAACTCTTAACTCCCATACTAGCCTACCTGTCTAGCAACAGTCTATATAAAGCAAATATATAACATACCCTTACAGCTAATCAGGATAAGCATCTCTAATCCTGTCTTTTGTCTCCTAAGTACAGTCCTTCTCGTTGTTGCTCCACTGAACTTTCACCAACATGACTGTTTTGTTTCTTAACCTATTCTCATCTCTAGCTACAACCCTAACTGGTTGTCTAACAAAAGTCAAAATCGGTTCTACTATCAAATCTTCCAACCCTATTGGAGGAATAGTAGACTCTGGATCATGCACATACTGAGGAAGGCGAGACACATGAAACCCATTATGGACACCTACCATACTGCTCGGCAACTCTACTCTGTATGCGATCTTTCCGATCCTCTCTATGAATGGGCCAACATATCTTGGTGCCAATTTCCCTGACTTTCTTAATCGTACAACACCCTTCATCGGTAATACTTTAAGGAAAACTTTGTTTCCAACCGAGAATTCTAGATCTTTACGCCTTTTATCTGCGTAACTCTTCTGTCTGGACTGAATTTCATTCATCCTTTCTCGGATCAACTCAATCTTCTCTGTCACCTCTCTAACCAGATCTGGACCCAAGACTAATCTGTCTCCAATCTCCAACCAACATGCTGGTGATTTGCATGGCCTTCCATACAAAGTTTCAAAAGGCGCCATTCCTATACTAGTCTGATAACTGTTATTATATGAAAACTCAACCAAGTGTAGATGATCTTCTCAAGATCCACCAAAGTCCAACACACAAGCTCTTAAAAATTCCTCGAGTACCTTATTGACTCTCTCTGTCTGCCCATCCGTCCAAGGGTGATATGTAGTACTCATCTTGAGCTTGGCACCTAACACATCCTTGAGACTCTTCCAAAATTCACTAGTAAACAAAGCATCTCTGTCAATGACTATACTACTAGGAATTCCATGCAGTCTAACTATGTTCTTCATGAACAACTGAGATAAAACAGATGCCGTCCTGGTTGACTTAACTGGAATGTAATGGGCACTCTTAGTCAACCCGTCCACTATAAACCCATATACTTTCATTTCCTCTATTTGACCTTGGCAACCCATCTATAAAATCCATGGATATTGAACCCTATTTCCAACTGGTATCTCTAAAGGTTGAAGCAATCCAATCGACTTCTGATGTTCAGCCTTCACTTGTTGACAGTTCACATACTGCCTAATCCACAAGCCAACATCCTTCTTCATACCTTCCCAGTAAAAGCTCCTCTTCATATCTTGATACATCTTGGTTCCTCCAGGATGAATCGTAAATTTGGATCGATGACATTCTCTCAGAATTTCTTTCCTTAAGTCCTCAACATTTGGAACACACAAACGTCCCTTCTTTCTAAACCATCCCCTCTGGTCAAGACTAAAATACTTTAGATCATCGATATCCAACCCAACCTCAAGCCTTCTAATCTTCTCGGCTAATAATGGATCCCCTTACTGCTTAAAACCAATCCTTTCGATCAACACTGGTCGAACTTCCAACCAGGACAACATGGCGGTGCTCTAACTAGAACTAGCAGTCGATCTTGACTGGACACTACAAGTACTCAAAGCTTCAAGATCTTTCCATTCTACCAACATGGCTAACACCACATTCTGATGTTTTCTGCTAAGAGTATCCGCTACTCTATTTCCTTTTCCAGGTGTATACTCTATACCAAAATCATAAGCTGCTAGAAACTTCAGCCACCTTTGCTGTCTCATATTCAACTCCTTCTGAGAGAATAGATACCATAAGGACTTATGATCTGTGTATAGCTCAAATCTCTCCCCTAAGAGATAATGTCTTCATGTCTTCTATGCGAAGATCACTGCAGCCAACTCCAAATCATGAGTAGGATACCTTACTTCATGCGATCTAAGCTGTCGTGAAGCGTAGGCAATGACTTTACCTTTATACGTCAACACAGCTCCTAATCCAGTTCCACATGTATCGGTATACACCACCAACCCTTGGTTTCCATTTGGAACCACTAACACGGGCGCGCTGGTCAACAAATGCTTTAACTTAAGGAATTCTTCCTCATATTTGTCAGACCAAGTAAACTTCACGGCTTTCCTAGTTAACTTAGTCAAAGGCGCTGCTATCCACGAGAAATCCTCAATGAATCTCCGGTAATAGCCAGCAAGTCCAAGAAAACTTCTAATCTCAGTCACTATCTCTAGTCTCTTCTAGTTATTAACAGCTTCGATCTTATCTGGATTGATTGACAAACCCTTCTCTGAAATAATGAGACCAAGAAACTTAACCTCTTTTTTTCAAAAATGACACTTGGAAAACTTCGCTTTCAACCGATGCTGCCTCAGCATCTCAAGTACTACTCTGAGATGATCCTCATGCTCTCTTTCATCTCCAGTGTATACTAAAATGTCATCTATAAATACCAATACGAACCTATCCAAGTACTCATGGAAAACTCGGTTCATCAAATCCACGAAGAAAGCTGGTGCATTCGTTTACCCGAATGGAATTACTAACCACTCGTACGAACCATACCTAGTCCAAAATGATGTCGACGGAATACTATCCTCTGCCACTCTTAACTAATGGAAACCCATCACCAAATCCAATTGGAAAAATATTCTGGCTCCACATAACTGATCAAATAGATTTCGATTCTCGACAAAGGATACTTATTCTTAATCATCTTCTCATTCAACTTATGATAGTCGATGCACAACCTCAACAACTCATCTTGTTTCTTCACGAACACCACGGCTGCACCCTAAGGCGAACTGCTTGGTCTAATAAAATTATTCCCTTCTAAGTCCACTAGTTGCACCTTCAATTCCATCATCTCGGTCGTTGTCATCTTGCTAGGTGGTCTACTTACAGGTTCTGCTCCTGGCATAAGATCTATCCGAAACTCAACGGCTCTTTTTGGTGGTAATCCTGTAACCGTCTCAAAAACATCTATAAATTCTCTTACTACCTGAACTTGACTTAACTCTTCTTCTACTTCCATATCACTCAACAGGGTACAAGCACTCTAGTCAGAATCCTCCACTAAGAATATAATTCGATTACGACTATCAGGGTGTCTCAGCGATATTTCCCTATCCTGGTATAATATCCTAGCCTCATATTTACCCAATCAATCCATACCCAAAATGATTCTGAAGTCTGCAAAATCGAAAACATATAAACTACATGCAAACTTATGACCTAATAAATAAAGTTCCAACTGGTCACTCGAAAACATATAAACTATATGCAAACTTATGATCTAACAAATAAAGTTCTAACTGGTCACATCTCATTCCCAGAGTGGCATCCCCTCCTATCAGATTCACAACCCTTAAGGAAGTAACAAGGTGTGTGGGTTCTAAACATAACCTATCAATCAAACACTGAGATATAAATGAATGTGATGCACCGGTATCAAATAGTACCCTAACTAGTATACTCTGGATCAAAAGTGTACCTTCCATCACAGTATTTCCCTTCTCAGTAGCAATTGGCCTAGTAGACGATGGTCCAAGCAAAGACTTTGCCCCTGTCCACCCTGACTAGTTCTAGACACTGATTCTTATAATATCCAATCTTGTTGCAGTTAAAGCATTTCACTCCTTTCTTGTATGCGGCCTTCTTTCCTTTGCTTGTTCGGCATTCATGACATAATGACTCTTCTTATCGCACTTAAAGCAAACCAGATTAGCCTTCGCCTTCTTGGCAGCTTCTCCCTTCTGGGTTCCTTTCTTCTTAAAGAACTTCTTCTTCTTACCCTGAGAACCATGGATTTCAACCTGCTTCTCCTTCCTATAAGTAGAAAACATCTCCTCATTCCAGATTGCCATTTCCACAACAATATTACTAGGATCACAAAGATATGGCAAGGTCGTCCTAGTAATCTCGGGTCTCAACCCTCGAATAAACTTCTCATTCCTCTTAATGACGGTGTCAATGGTAGCATACCATATCTGGATAGCTCATCAAACTTCGTGGCATACTCAATCACCGACATCTTGCCTTGCACTAAATCCATGAACTTCCTTAACAATGCTGACTTGGAAACTTCAGACAAAAAGCTCCCTTCGAATCTCCTTCGAAATTCTGCCCAAGTCAACTCTTCGTCGGAAACTCCAGTAGTAACACTATTCCACCAATGAAGCGTTACTCGCTGCAACTGTCTAAAAGCAAGCCTCCTTTTCTACTCATCGTTTAATCCCAAGTCAGCGAAGATCCTTTCACTATGCTCTCAACTTCTATAGCATCCTCCATTCCCAAGAACAGCTTCCCACCAAGACTAGTATAATCCCTTCTCAGCTTGGCATAGTTGTTACCAACTGAGGCCATGGGATTAGCTCCTCCAATATTCCTAGCATTACCCCCGGCTACTCCTGCAGCAGTTCCTGCTTGCACCAGATTGACGAAGAACTGATACATCATCCCCATATCTACTGGTGGATTTCCAGAACCTACGTTGGCATCTGCATTTTAATTAGCATTTTCCTATAGACCATGGTTACTCCTGTTGGGTCGAGCATTTCCATTTGTTGTGGTGCTTCCTCCACAGAGATTTCCTCTTCCGTTTTATGCCTCCATATCTTCCTTTCTCTTAAATCTACATACGAGCCTTAGTAAAATACTGAATAACGGTCTAAGAGAGAGGGGAATACGTACTTATATATATACCAAATACAAGTACATTACTATAGCGTTAACCCAAACCCCAATCTTATATTCTGAATCATTGGATTATGTTTCAAAAATCATTTTAAGTTTGAAATTTCTTTTAATTTTTTCATAAACCTATCCCCTGATACCAACCATTAACATCCCCACTTGGAGGCCCAAAACTAATGGTTATAAATACTGTAGTCATCCATAGTTATTAATTCTCGGTGACCAAATGCGGTAATGTTAGATACATTGATATAACATAAACACATGGATATGAATTTTTTTTAAACCATTAAACAAATTTCTCATTCCATTTCGGTCATATATCAAATTCATTACACAATCCCAAATTCGAGAACCACGTTCAAAAAATATAATTATTACAAAATACGCCAAGAGCGACATATGAAGATGCCCCATCTTGGATGATCAGAGTCTATACATAGGCAATTAAAAAACTTTGCCTTTACATAAAAACACAGCGGAATCAAATAGAAGGAACTCCTATTTTCTAGCTTTCCTCTTGCTCGTCTCCGGAAGCTTATTCATTTAAAGGAGAACCTGAAAACCTAATCAATTGAGCACCCGAGAGTTTAAGGGGAAAACATAAACTTCGAGTTAGACAAAAAGGCTAGTATAAATAATAACCTATCATCTTGAACCATTTAGATATCTAGTGAGACCACGCCGCTTAGTAGAAAGGGTTTTCCCCTCGCTAGTATCTTATCTAAAAATTTATAATAACCATATACTGTGCACCTACATCCACAATGGTTAAAACATAGCAATTTAAAATATCATGATGATATGCAACCATGCAAAATATTATGGATTTACCATCCCCATTCATTTGACTATCTGTCTCAATTATAGTTTCTAGGGTCACTATTAATCTATTAGTGTCATAGGCTGACTAATAACCTGTCTAAACTCTTACAGACTATTTGTTCGGTTTCATAGCTTTCATGGGATCACAATGAACCTGTTGGCCCCTGCCAATAACTTCACCCAATTATTTCATGCGTTCTCCCTAAACCTATTGGTGTCTCCAATAAATTCTTTCATATTATAGTTTTCGTGGGTTGACTATGAACTTATTAATCTTTGTCAATAACTTTATCCAGATATAGTTTTGATAGGATCAGTATGAACCTATTGGCCCCTGGCAATAACTCTTTCCAAACATGGTTTTCATTGGTTTACTATGAACCGGTCTAAACTGAAAATTTCTTGATCAATCTTTGGGCATCCAATGTTCTGGTCTACATGAGCTCCTAGATGCAATTCTACTCATACAAGAGTTAACTCAATTTATATTTATTATTGGGTTAACCTAGTTGGTTATTCTGCCCTTTCTCCCCAAAATACATTTATGGGTCCATTATATAGTGAATATGTTTATACAAAAAGAAAAAACAATAACATAATAATACCAACATTTATGGTTTAATATCCTTGAAATCATTTCCACATGAAATATGGTTAATCACTTTAACCCATTATTTATATTAAGAAATGCTTCTTCAAAAACTCCAAAATTAAAAAACCATTTCAAAGCTCTTTTATATTGCCATGGGTTTTCCTTTAAAAATGAGATTGGGTTCTTTGTTTTGAAAACTAAGGATTTCGAAACCTTAGACCTTTACTTTCGAAAACATTAGAATATATCTTTCAAAAGCATTCAAACCTTTTTTTTGAAACCATCAAAATATTCCTTTCGATAGTATTATAGCATATCTTTCCAACTTATATAGAAGCATTACTTCGAAACCATTTGAAAGTACTTCTTTTGAAACCATTGGGTTTAATCTTTTGGGTCAAAGTGAACATAAGCGAAAGTAACCCTTTCGACACCATTAAACTTCAAGTAAAAGAGTTTGGGGAAAAAGATGGCTTCGGAACCATCTTTTCAAAATTTTTAATATTTTAAGTAAAATAATTGGAAGGATAGCTTTGAAACAACCTTTCGAAGCCATTGCCCTTGAAACCTTTTGTATAAAGGGCTACTAGAGCCCTTTTGAAAGCATTGTGAAGTGGCTTGTTATATTTAAAAAACAAAAGCTTGCCTTTCGAACTCATTGAAAACTCCAACCTATTTGAAAGGTATGCAGCCGGCAGAAAGGTTTCGACTAGGTTCAAAACTACCCTTTCGAAAGCTCCATTTTAAAACATAATACGCGACAACACATTCAAAAGCTACCCTTTAATAAAAAGGCGGCAACCCCTTCGAAAGCTATATAAAAGTAATTCAACCCTTTTGAAAGCTTCCATTAAAAGAAAGGTAAGCGGCATCTCTTTTGAAAGTAAAACAAAGATCTTCGAAAGCTTTTTTTCGACTCTATACCTTCCACCTTTCTCCAATCCACCATGTACCAAAGCATTGATACCATGTGTATTGGTTTCGACTGGGTTAGAGACGGAGGTATGGAGTCGAAAGGTAGCAAACGGAAGTGGCGAAGTAGTAAATTTGTGCAAAATTGTTTGTTGCTTTTTTAAGTAAAGTTTTTAAACTAACTTGCCTATTTGTAAAAATATAATTGGTTGCCATAAACTTTACCAAAATCATTTCTCAAAGACTGCCAAATTCATCCAGAATTAAATCATTCTAGTCCTACAACTTAATCAATTTAATTTCCATAGTAAATCACTTAGGAAAAATCCCCAAAAATCATCATAATTCATTTTAAATATGTTATCTAACATATAAAAATTTCAGACCCAAAATCCTTTACATAATTGCTGAAATAAATTTTTAAACCCAATTATTTATTTCTTCCTTCAAAAATTCATAATGAATTATCCATAGCTTGGATAATTATGAAAATTCAAACCCAACACCAAAATAATGTTTTACATAACATATTAAATCCTCATGGAATTCAAAACCCAATAAATATGATTTTAGCCTGAAAATCGAATAAAACATTTATCAAACATACTTGTTTGAATCAAACAGACTTGTTTGAATCAAACATATCATGTAACCTAAGCGTATCATCATTAAAATCATCATAAAGGTTTTAAACTTAAAAAACGAAATTAAATGCTTTTTAAAAAAAAAAGAGATGGTTTTGATTATTATTCACGTTGCTTTGGATAAGGAACTTGAGATTTGATCTTGCTTGATCCTCCTTTGCTTGAATTCTAAGTTTTAATTAATTTTTAATCTCTTTTCCTCCTCGGTTGTGGCCAGCTTTGAGCTCCTCTTTTCTTATGTTTTTGAATTATGAACATATGGAATGAAAATGGAAATAAGGGTTTAGGGTTAAGGGATTATGGTGGATAGCTATTTCCTATCATACCCTTGCCTTATTCTCTTATTAGTTAACTTATAAAACCTTCTCCATAAACCCATTCTTTTAATTTTTTTATTTAGTTAAGCACAACCTCTATTTAATTTCCAAATCTTGATCCCCTTATCGCTCTAATCTTTACATTATTCTATTTAATTTATCTAATTAAATCTCCTGAATAATGTTATTTAAAATTAAGGGTGTTACATGCTTAAGCTAGTTCAGATCTTACTTATAAAGTTATCGCATAGTTTGACTTTATGTTTTGATATATATACATTGAAGCAGAAAGTATTAAATACAAATTTAGACTAGACTTTTTGCACATAACAACCAAGTGTGTCGAAGTAAGTGGGAGAGATATTGAATTTGTGGGTCTTTCGAGTACGATCCGAGAATGTATATGAAAGTATCATTCAGAAAAGCATTAAAATTGAACAAGTGTTTTGATAAAAATATCAAATAGTTTAATTATCAATCAAAATGCAAACGAAGCGTGTGTTCATAAAAAAGAACGTTAAAAAATACATAGATATTTCTAAACCATTAGCAAAAAACACACCGTTGATTGTTAACAATGCACTCGTGTTAAAATCAACTTTTAGTTGTTTTAATACTCGACGTTTGATTTATTAATGATGTATTTTATAGTAAGTATAAAAGATATTAGGAATATTCCAAACGATATCAAGGACATCTTATTAAAATGTTTAATACGGAACATGTAAGATGGATTCCTTATGCATTAGTAATAGGAATTATCATACACGGTATGTTGCCTATGATATTGTGATTTGTTTATGTATTTGATACATGAAGAAAATATCAAATACAAATAGATATCACTAAATGGTTGTTTAAGGTGTTCTCGTGTATTTATGGCATAGTAGAGAACTTTTTATAGAAACAACAAACTCCTTATAAAGGAGTGTTTGTACTCAAACTTCATATGTAATATTGAGTATAATATTTCAGTAATAAAATCAAGTTAAGAATCTTTAAGTTGGGAATGTTTCAATTAGAAGAGATTGTGGGTGATTCAATGAAAAGGTACATTGACTTGAATAGCACCATAATAAAAGCAATGCATATATAATAAATGCACAAATTTATGACAGAGCCGAGGGTGATTCCAAATGTTGAGAATCTCATAATATTGATATATGATATCAACATCGCAATATTGTTCATAACAGAACTTAGAGCTCACTAGAAGTTGAGAGAAATACTCCAAATTATTTCATATGATAAAATAGTTTATCAGCATCGAAGAGAGTTGATGGATAAGGTAGATAATTGAAGCATAATAGCATATCCGTTCACAAAGAGACTAATCCAATTGGTTTTTGAGGAATCGATTGGAAAAGTTGGAATAAGATTCCATAATTGACCCCAAGTACAAGTGGGAGATTGATAGAGTTAGGGGTATGCCCTAAGGGCAATTGTATAATTTGTTATATATATCTAACTCGATAACCAATCTTGTTCAAAATAAAAAGTGTTTTCTTTCTATTATATACTTGATATAACGTGTTATATTAATTAATTTAATTAAAAGTATATTTAATAAAAATCCAAAAAATGGTGTGTTTGAGATAGCAAGTACAAATAGTTTTAATCGCGAGTATTGTATCAGAACATTATAAAACACATCATTTTAGATGTTCCTAGTCAAGATGCATCGAGACCGAATATCGGTGTATCTGTTGTGTAACGACCCGCTATTTTGGACTATTCGCATCCGCACATGTCGGACTTGAATAATTCAAAATACTGAATTGTTAATTTAAATTGGCAAAACTGAGCATATACAGTAAATAAATAATCACAGATCACAGACACAGAGTAATAAATGCAGCGAAAACAAAAGATAGTAGTTCATGAAGCTACTATATACATATCAGAGTTAAATAAGGTACAACAGATGTCTCGGATATAATGACCAAATACAATATCAGAATACAATCACTGGAATCAACTGGATATCTGAAAGTTGGATAGATAGCTGGATCTTCAAGCGAAGCTCCAACTCCAAAGGTGAGTCTCGAATACTGGTACACTCAGTCTGACCCGAGCATAAAGAAACACAAAACACTCGAGTCAGGATTAACATTCTTATATCAATAAATCCAACTCAAGTGAAATAGCAACTGAAATACAAGTAACTCAAAGGATGTTTGGAATAACCATCCTTTAAGGATCCGTTAAACTATCTACTATGTAGTAGTGTACGATAAGTAGATAATGCCAATCAGTAATATAAAGTATCAAAATAGTGTTAAGGCGTTACAATTATCCCCCTTAACACATTTTATATAAGCGTTATAGTCTATACAGCACTGTAAACTCCACCGTAAACTAGTGGGATATCAGGGAGTACTCCATAGGTATAACACAAAACAAATCGTAGTGGTCGCGTATATAGGGATACAAGTATGACAAGGCACATGAGGCAATACCCAAGGTAGTGAAACTACCGTTTGCCTGATCCGGACTGGTGAGAACGCATCGCCGCAGCGATCGCAACACCGCGAAACAACACTCCAAAAATCAAGGGTGCACCAATCGATAACAAGTAATGAGTAGTTTTCGAAGAAGTGTGTTCGCTCGAGGTAGCTGACCCCATTTGGCCCGGCACGTCTCCTGTTTTAGTCATTTCCAATTTGACACAAGTGTCAAGGCTATCCATTATCGTTCTCTTTCTTCAGCCATCACGTACACCATTCCAACCACTTCATTCTGGATCACACTCCGCGTATAGTTATTAAAGTGGTTTTTGGTTTAGACAGTGAGTATGTCCCTAACCGATTCCGGTCTCTTTAATAACTTTCGTAATTATTATACCGATTGGTCATTTAATATATTTCAAAAACCAAATCAATTACAATTTCAATTTGGAATTTTGTGAACCAACATTAATTTCTCTTTCTAAATCAATTTCCATAATTTACATTTCAAAACTTTCAAATTACCATTTCAAAATCTTATAATTCAATTTCAATCTTTATTTAAAACAATTCAGATATCGATTTAAATTCGTATATAAGTTTCATTCCGAAATCATTTAAATTAATTTAATTTAACATTCAAATCAATTTAAATCCATTGATCAATTTTATTCAATGTTCATTAAGTAAATTTATCCTTCAAAACAATTTCTATTTAACTTTCAATTTATTAAATCAATTATTTAAGTTCAACTCCACTATATCAAAACTTCAAATTGAATTAAATTAGATTCATCAAATCAACTCTTTAAATTACAAATCTTATAATAATTTCAATAAATCACAATTTTATTTCTTGTTAAAGAAAATTCAATTTCACTTATTAATTTACTTAGTTACAATTTCAAAACTCAATTAATAAAGAACTAAATTTCACTAATTAAAAAGTTCAATTTTAATTATCAAAGGATTCAATTTTATTAAATTATTAAATAATTCAATCTCACTAAATTATTAAATAATTTCAAAACTTAATTCAATCATTCCTTAAATTAAACAACATTCTTTCATCAATTTCTTTGTTAATATTTTATTTCAGATTATTAAATATTCACATTTAAATTTCATTAAAATTCAATTTCCAACTTCGTTTCAAAACCATATTATTTATCCAAATAAAATCTTCATTTTATTTTTAAATCAAATTATTGACCAATCAGTTTTTATTTAATTCTCTATCCTAGGTCAAAGTTTAATTTGGGTATTTATCATTTCAACCCGATTCCAATTCAATTCAAAATCAAAGCATAGCAAAGGGAACTTGCATTGTGATAACTAGGATGGTGTCAAAGTAAATAAACAAGCAATAACAACAATCAATAACAATCCAATAATAAATTCAAATAATCCCGAAATAACCGTATTAATTCACATTGTTATTTGTGCGAATTAATATAATTATTTCTAGAATCTACACTATCATTTCATGTAGATTAAAGATTATTATACTAATTATTCTATGCAATTCTACACTTGACATCAATTATTCAATTTCATACTTCATCAATTAATACAACATAAATTCAAATGGATCAAGGGTAATTAACTATTTTTCTATGTGTCAAATAATTAAACATTCAAGGGGTCATATTATACAAATTTAACAAATCAAATTCAACACATATGTCGATTCAAATTTTTAACTATCCTTCATCAAATTCAATTGCATACTATTTATCACTTTATACATTACAATTTAACCTCCAATATAAACCACAAACAATCAATCACTTATCAACCAAACGGGATTATCATCGTATAATTAACAGATAATGGTGTCAGATGTCACAGGTGAACTGGTACAGTTAATAGCATACATAACAGTGTAATTAACTAATAGCAGCATATTTCAATTTTTCATTTCAATTGAAATCAAATTTAATAAATAAAAGAACATAAATCGTGAGTGATTGCTCACCTTTCGAGGCTAGAGATATTCAACGATGAAATGAGTTACGGATCCAAGCACGAATTTCAAAGCAAACAAGATTGGCACGAATCTGACGAACAATGCTTCTTTCTGTAGAAAGCAACACCGTGAACATTAAAAAGGATTTTTCTATTGCGGAAGGACATTTGAAATGCTTTTCCAGATACCTGCCGCCTCCTTATGAATTGGAAAATCTCTACGAAATGAGTCGAATCCACTAGCATCAGCACCATTGAAACTGAATATAGACTGATCTTAGTCTCCAACAATAGTAATATGATTGTGAGAAGTAAGCATTTTCAAAAGAAGATACTGCATGGAACTTGTATCTTGAAACTCATCGACCACTATGGATTTCCATGTGTTCAAACACTCCTTGTAAACTGAACTACAAATTTCTGCCACTTTTTGGACTTCTCTTTGAAAGAATGAGCAAAATTAGCATCAACTTTAGAATCGCTTTCTTGTCCATTCTTTATTTCCTCCATCAAACGTAATGCCTCCATGACAGCCTTTCATTGCTGCCCATGACCATATATTTGAAACTCAGACGTGCGATCCAATTTCTCAGCATAAGATCGGCAAAGTTGAAGACAGAAAGAGTGGAATGTGCTTATCACCAATTCCTTTGCAATCGACTTTCGAACAACTGCCCCAATTCGATCCCTCATCTCAGATGCCGCAGCAGTAGTGAATGTCATTGCCAGAATGTTCTTAGCTTCAATACCCTCCTTCACTAGAGTAAGAACACGCCCAACCATAGTTGAAGTCTTGTCACTCCCATGTCCAGCAACAATCATCAATGGCACCGTAATATCGTAACAAGCAGCCTCTCTTTGGGCATCATTCAACTTTTCCAAATACTCATAATATTTCCTAGGCACCACACCACACTCTTCAGCCACTTCACTAACTAGCACAGTATCCACATTCTCCTTCTTTGTAGTAGATAAAGTGTTCTCGGTATCATCAACTTCCCCAATTTCATGAGCCACCTTTTCTTTCTTCAAACTTGATTTTTTCCAGAAGTTCTACTTCTTTCAAGAAACCATCATCCAGCTCCTCGTCAAAAATGCTGCTGACTGACTCCGATTTAACCGGAGTCAAAAACTGGCCATGCAAATGCGTTCCGTTTTGGATTTCAGCCAATGGGGTTCGTGGGCTTGACCCGTTTGTCTTAATGCACTTGGAAAGAGGCACTGGAGATGCGAACTCGAAAGGGCGCTTGCGGGCGAGAAGAGCTTTTGCGGCGCGGAAGTTTTGGGAGATTCGAGCACTTTGTTCATCTGAAATGGGCTTTAACAATGTCGGATCGGGCGGTAATTCTCTTTATTCATTTCTTTTTAGAATTGGTTTGGGGCGATTTATGAATAGTTTAGAGATGGAGAATTATTTCGTGAGCTGGAAGGATAAAGGCGAGCAGTTCGCATTATAATATAACTATATATATATTTTTCAAAGCGAACTGAACAAAAAGAAATAAAAATAAAATGAAGAGCAGGTTAGAAGAAAAAGGGAAGGCAGAGAACCGTTCAAATAAACGCATGCAAACGGGAAATAATGAATGCGCAGCAAATCGAGAATACTTGCGGGTCCCAAAGCAATTGAGTAGAGACGATAGGTATTATAACATATTTTTATTTCCTCGGTTGAATCAACAAAGAAGGTGGAACGAACCAGCACAAAATATTTGAACAAGCAAAGGAAATAATGAAACAACAAATAATTTTAAAATGGTAAGCAAATTAAAAGTTAAGACATCGATTACAGAGAAGAATAAAAACTGATTTCTATTCGAATTATATGGTGGAAATCAAAGATCACAATCAAAACAAAAGACGGACCGTTACGGTTAACCGTTTCGCATGCTTCACCGCATACCGTTTATCGAAACACATAATTGAATATACCACAGAGATCAGTACGACGAGACGGTCAAAACGGTATATAGATATCAGTGGTATGATTGAATTATAAAAATTCGAATTTTCTACTAGCGGAAAATGCAGCAAAATCGCATAAAAATAAGATCGACGGAGCTAAAGAAGTCCGAATCTGGAAAAACGAAAAATGACGTCTTGCTCATAAGATGATTTAGAATTTTTCTATGTAAAAAGATTTAGGTTCTGAAAACATTTTATTTTCATCGCTTTTTAACTGATTAAATTGAAGTAAATTTACGCGTGAAATAAACTTTCATATTTTCGGACGAAAATTTACCAGTTGCTATGTTTAACTAGACGCGTTCCAAATATCAAATTTATATTTCAAAATTTTATCGTTTAAAATTTCACAAAATTTCAACTAATTACGATATTAAAACAGTTAAAATTTACGGGTCATTACATGTTGTGACTGTAGTACGTAACACTCTCCAAATTTTGGGTGGTGTATTACTCATGACTGCTAGAGCACCTAGGGGTTACATACTGATAGTTATTGGATAACTATGGAAGGACTTACTCGATAATTTCTGTTGGCTAATATAACTAAGGTCAAGCAGAAAATATCAATGTGACTTATTTACACACTTCTCTCAACTTAAGAATATTGTCGATCTTCAATACGAAAGCTCCACTTTGATTATAGTCAAATTATGTCACATCGTCCATCGAGTGACTATAGTTGGGTCGAGTGGAAGAATTGGAAGTGAAACACTTTGTCTCCTCAGTTGTAACGACCCGCAATTCATCACTTTAATAAATTAAATTTATTTTTGAAATATTCAAATATAAGGATTTATAACCCCAATAATAATGTTTTGAACCATAAATAAAAATGGTAAACCTATTTTAAAATATATTAATAAAGATTTAATTGATTAATGAAATCATTAGTGATGCCAGTATATATATAATAAATAATTAATGATTTTAAATTGAGATTTAATGATTATTATAAATATTCAAAATAATAGTTTTAAAATGATAATAATTCATGTATAATACTAATAAAGTGATGATAAATCAATTATGATAGTTTTATAAATTTATAAATAAAATTTGAAAGTATAAGGAAAATCGATATCAGTTTATCGATATAATAATACTTTTTGTAAACAATCATTTAATATCGATTTATAGGTTTCAAAAATCAAATATGATCATTTTAATTCATGAATAATAATAAGAAAATAGTTTCAAACTTTGTTTACAAATATATAAACGTTAGTTAATAAATGAAAATATGATCGAAGATCGGAACCCGAATTCGTAACGGTTTAATGTATATAAGTTGTATGACGTTGTCCAAATGACTTGCACATTTGGGATATGAACATACACACATTATCATGTACATATACACATGATAAGAGTAGAATGAAAAAATATATTTACATAAAGTAAAAGAATAAAATATCTAAAGTAATAATTACTTTAAAAAGCAAACATCAAATCAACCTTACACCACATCACATCGCCAACACCCACCATCATCACCACCACCACATGGCTAGGAGGAAGGGGGCAGCTGCCGTGCATCCTGGGGTGTTTGGAGGTGATGGCAAGGGGTAGTTTGGTAATTTCATGTTAAGATATTTTTATTCCAAAATTTTGCTATAAATACCCCACCCATTCTTCATAATTTCCTACAAATTTTTCTTCATCTTCTTCCTTATTTCTAAGCTATTTCCATGGCTTCTCCACTTAATAAAATAATGAAGAAAATATTGTGAAATAAATTAAATTTATATAATATATATAATAGTAATTAGTAACAAAAAGTTAGAAAATCCATTTATATTATACATACATATATTGGATGCTATGGTTGTTTATAATAATTGTTTATCGTGTTTGGATGTTGTGCAAATATTGTTGTTTGGATATATAAACAAGTCACGTTAAATACACGTCGATATCACATAAGGAAATCACTTTCCGAGTCGGATTATAAAAGTAGCATGGAATCATTAAAACTATTTAACATGGTTTTAAAATGATTTAAATATGTTTTATAAACTCTAAATTTTTTTTGGTGAAGTTAGAATAAGCAATGAAAAACGAGTCGAAACTAGGCGCGTTGCGTAACGGTAGTTCGAGATTTTTTGCCGCAAAAGTTAAATGAGTATATATAGCGGAATATAGCTCGGAATTCATTGGAAGAAAAATTTTCCGAATTATTACATCCATAGTTTTCAAACAATGGAAGAAAATGAAGATTTCATCTTATAGATTTTGAAATATAAGCGAAACGAGTTTTCAAAATAATCGTCGTTTTGCAATTCGAAATCCAAAAGGGGATTTCTTAAAATTTAATATTTTTAAATGTTTTAAAAATATGAAAAATTCATTATAAATCTTTTAAAATGTTTTTAAAGAGATTTGAGTTGTATAAATAAATTTTCAAATGATAGAAAAGTCGTTTTGGTCAATATAACTTTAAAAACACTATTCGTTGCACTATTTGCAGCGTTTTCAATAACTTTTGAAATACAACTTTAACCTTAACAATTCTGCCCCAAATCTTTTATAAATATTTTTAAATGAATAATCAAGTGTTTTAGAGATGATTTGAAGTTCTAATGATTTATTTAAAAGGATTTAATTAGAAGAATTAAAGAAAAGCTGTTATAAGCAATTGTTTTAATCTTGGCTCTAACAAGCCGGCGAGTACACCTGATTTTTCTATTCGTGAGATCCGGTTGAAGTGCTTAAACTAAGGAGATATTTAGGAGCAATTAGCGCCCTGGCTTACCTAGCCTCACCTAGGCGAGGGATAGATAAGGTCGAAATGTTGAAAGCGGGTTAAGTATAAATGATTAAATTTTTTCAACTTTAAACAACTTGGCTTATATAAAGATAATCTTCTTATAATTTATATTAAATTCTAAGGAGGGAACTCGTAATACTTATATGAATTTAAAAGGTGATTACACTATTATTTGATGGATTGTACTTGTTGAATATGGAAATTAACATCAGGTATAA
Source organism: Allium fistulosum (assembly GCA_030737815.1). NCBI lineage: Eukaryota > Viridiplantae > Streptophyta > Magnoliopsida > Asparagales > Amaryllidaceae > Allium > Allium fistulosum. Next base: position 1,033,206,379 of record CM060901.1, read on the forward strand.
TTTGAATGATTTCTGTGGATCCGTTTCATTCAAATATTAACTAGATTTTCCATCTTAGACAACATGGTTTTGACTTATTAAAAAGTCATATTTCTGGTATCGAGAAATCTTTGTTAAAACTGAAGTAAAGCGATTTGGAATTATTCCTAGTTTTAAAAGAGTTTAATTAAACTAAAGAATTTAACAAAGAGAGTTTTAATGAATTCCATATATGCTAAAGTGAAATGGTTTTCAAAAGATAAATATCTCTAGAGGATATTTGTAACGACCCAGAATTTTGATTGTTTGAAATTTGAATATTTAATTGATTTTAAATATTTAAAAGTTAATTTTTAACTTGAATCTCAAATATAATGATTTATTGGATAATTTAATAATTGGAATTTACTTAAATAATTGAATCTTTGGTTTTGAGCTTGATAAAAATTATTTAAAGGCTTATTAAATATATATTAATAAGAATGAAGGTAATAGAACTTTTATATTTAATTTAAAAGTGATTTGTTCGATTATGAAAATAGCTCGTTTAAATTAACAAGTAGAAATAGCCTTCCGGGACACAGTCTCGGATTTCAACGAAACCAGTTCCATTAGATCCGTAATAGTGTATTATTATCGGATTTCAAATTTTGTAGTGTTTGGAGTTATCGTTTGGCCGTAAGGGATAGAAACGCGCTGAAATTAGTATCGAAAATTCAATATAATAATTGGTTTCAAAAAGCTATCTTCTCTATACGATCGAATTAGGACTTGAAACCTTTTCCATTGCAATTGGAATAGGGGTATAACTTTATAAACGCCTAGCAGAATGCCTCGATAGGGGATCAAAATTTTGAGTTACTTGAATAGAGATATTTTCGAAATTTAAATAATATACATATATTTATTGACTTGACCATATTCACATCAGCTTCTTTTCTCTCACTTCAAGCTACTGTAGCCAGCCACCTACATCCAAACATCTCGTCCTTCCCTCTCTATTTAAAACAAAGAGCACGTTGAATATTAAAAAAATGTAACTTTAAAAATCTATATCTCATAAACTACTCAACAGAAAATCCCCAAACGATTTTTAAAAATCATATTTTGAAGAGGGCTTTGCGACGATACGATATGGGGTGGCGCTAGATCGCGTTTGAAGTAAGTTGCTGTTGCCGACCGTATACAGAGCCGCATGAGATTTAGGGTTTGTGATTTTGCTCGATCTTGTAGTTGATGTGGAATTTGGGGTTTAGTTTTGAGATGAGCACATGGTAGAGCAGCTATGTGTAGAATTTCATGGCATGCGACTAAGGGGAGGAGGATCTGACATTTTGTTTGTTGCATTCGGCATATGGTGTCGCGATTTGCTGTAAGGGATGGGAAGTGAAGGCGAAGGTTGGAGAAGGTGGAGATTTTGATGGCAAGGCTTTTGGCGAATTCAGATTAGTTTTTCATTTGGTATGGTGGAGGATTTCGCATGCGTGCATGGTGGATAGGGGAATTCGTGCACAGGAGGGGCAGCGTGTTTGGGAAGAAGAGGAGGAATGAGGCGGGTTGGGTTTGTCATTGTGGGCTGGAATTATCATTTGAGTAGGGAAATAAAGGTTTTATTAATTTAAATTAATTTTATTTTAAAAATTGAAGTTTCATAACTTGTTCGTTTAGGGTCCGAATTCAACGCGGTCAATCGCATTAGATTTGTATTAACGAGCTCTTTGCTATGGAATCAAATTGGGTGAGTTTAGAGCTTGCAGAATTTTCAGATAAATTCAAACACATTCGAATTTAATCGGAACCAGAACATAAAAGCGATAATAAAAATCAACGTGAGTAAATCTCACTCAATTTGGTTAACTGGATTTATATATAGCAATTAAAAATTATTTATTGGTTGATTGGATGATGTGATAATTATTATTATCAGTTGGATGTTATAATATATATAGTAGTATATATTGGTAGTTGGATATATTCCCGCATATTTTAGCGGATGAGACCGTATGTGCCCCGCATAATAGCGGATGACCCTATGTTACCGCAATATCCCGCCTTGAAGTGGGATTTGTATTTTTATATTGTATTAACATATGTGGTTGCAGGGAAAACAGGTTGGAGGGATCCAACTGGATTCCTCAAAAATGTTGAATTTTAATTTCATACATAGTGATATATGATATGTTTGAATAATCAGTGATAGATTATAGTGTGATTTGAATTTATTGGACGCTATGGTAGCACTGGCCTAGATTTTGGTAGTTTTAAAAATACCATAAATATATGTTTGTATTTGAAAAGAAATTTAAAAGGGATTTGGAAGTAAAATATTATATAGAGTTTTGGATTAGTTAAAAGAAATTGATTGGGTAAAATAAATGGTTTGACTTTAAATTTGTACTTAACTATTTCGTGATATTGTAAATAGAGATTATGGAATAATGAATATAAAGGATTTAAATAATAATCCTTAAGTGATATTTATTTAAATATAAAAGGTTTTTAAAATCGAGATTTTAAATAGATTGGGAGAATAAAAAGGGGATTTGGGAATAAAAATAAAATTTGTTATACTGGATCTTAAATAAGATATCAAAATTACGAAATGGGAGTGAAATCGAGATTTGGTTGTTTTTGGAATATAGTTGGGTTATTTAAGAAATTGATTTATAAATGTAACTTAAATTAGAAATCGATTTATAATGGATTTAGGTGATGTGAAACCGTTGTAAACTGAAAATGAGACTATAGGATTTATAAACGATGTTTATCAATAAAATGAAATGATTATCATTTAATAAATTGGAGGTATAAATTCACGGTAAGAATTTATAATGAGATGAGTAAATGGGTTTAAAAAGAAAGGATAGATTTTTCTTTTGGAAATGTAAAAAAGGGATTTATGAAATTGGGAACGTAAATCGATTGGTGATAAATCGAGAGAGATTTATAAATATTAGATTGGTTATATTGGAATTGAAAAATATATTTTTATCGAGAAGTTGAGTTTGTTTTAAAAAGAGGATTTTTTTAATTATTAAACTAGGTAATATAAAAATGTTTTAGCATAAAAATATTTCAGAAGGTTAGATATTTAAATATATTTTTTATTGTCAAAATGAATTATAAGATTTATAAACAAGTCTTGTATATCGATTAGAATTTTATTAATAAATCAGAATTAATTATTGTTTCAAAGTTATGTAATTATTTTAATTGTTTAAAAGTATATTTAATTATTAAATAAAGTTTTCGGAAAGTAATGGTATACTTTCATGGCGGAAATCGGAGACAGAGATTGCCTGTAGTTAAGTTTGGATTTCTCCGGGATAGAGACGTAATCATTTGGCTGTGAATCCATGGTTGATACCCCGTGGTGCTTTTCATATTATTTTAAAATGTTTTTTTCAAATATTTTTGAAGGGAATGGTTTGTGAATATACTTATTCCGGCGAGATAAGCGTATACCTTTTGATAAAGAGATTTACTTTATTGAAATTTAAACTAAATAAGGCTTAGGGATTTCTGTTGGAAATGATTCTTTGGTTGAATGATTGTTGATTTGATAGTAAATAACCAACTATTAAATCTGGACCAAAAACATAACTTTGGAAATATCTAGGAGAAACACGGGGATTATATGGTACAGTTACCGTCGAAGGTGCTATACTGTATGTATAAACTCGTTCCGTTCTTCTAGGACGATGATAAGGAAATATGTCCACTAACAGTTAGGAGATGATCTCCGATCTTATTTTCGTCTATTTATTTCCTAAAGAACATGTAACATCCTGAAATTTTCAACCATTCGCATTCGCACATGTCGGACTTGAATTTCTCAAAATACTAGATTGTTAATTTAAATTTGGCAAATCTCAGCATATACAGTAAATAAAATAATCATAGAATCACAGACACAGAGTAATATAACAATAAGCAGTGGAAACAAAAGAATAGTAGTTCATGAAGCTACTATATATATAACAGAGTTAAAATAAGATACAACAGAAGTCTGGAATACATAGAAGTCTCAGTACAATAGTCAAATACAAGATCAGAATATAACACAGAAGTCGACTGATACTACAAGTTGAATAGATAGATGGATCTCCAAGCGAAGCTCCAACTCCAAAGGTGAGTCTCTAATGTTGTGTCACTCAGGCTGACCCAAGCGTAAAACAAAACACAAAACACTCAAGTCAGGATTAACATTCTTATATCAATAAATCCAACTCAAGTTAAATATCAACTGAAATGCAATAACTTAAAGGATGTTTGGGATACCCATCCTCTAAGGATCCGTTAAACTATCTACTATGTAGTAATATACGCTATTATAATAATGTCTAAAGTAAAGTAAAATATTAAAATAGCGTTAAGGCTTTACATTTTCCACCTTAACACATTTTATATATTCCCATAGTCTATATAGTACCGTAACTTCCCGTAAACTGGGCTTAACAGAGGGCACTCCATAGGTATGGTACAAAACAAACTCGTAAAGGTCTCGCTAAGGTAGGTGACACCGCACAACTAGGCAATGCCAGGGTAGATATACCAATTACACTTCCGGACTAGTAGTAATGCATAGCAGCCACTACCGCCCACCTCGAGCCATACTCCCAAAAATCAGAGGGGTGCACCTAATCAATCACAAAGTAATAGAAGGGTATCGAAGGAGTGTGTCCGATCAGAGGAGCTACCTCATTGGCCCATCAATTACTCCTGTTTTAGCCACCTTATGCCAACTCATGGGAGTCGGGTCCAAGTATATACCTCAAGAACTTCACCACCATCCTACTTCATTCTGGAATCTCCACCGCGTACATAGTTGTTAAAGTGGTTTTCGGAGTTGGCAGAGAGTATGACAACTTCCGATCCCGATCTCTTTAACAACCAAACGTTATTATAACACCGCGGTCATTTCAAAATAGTTTATACTTCAAAACCAAAATATCATATCCATTTCAAAACCATATCAATACGATATCATTTCTCACTTAAAATAATATTCGTTTCCAAAATCATAACACTTTTCAAAATTATAACTCTTTCGAAATTATAACTCTTCGAAATTATAACACTTTGAAATCATAACATTTTGGAATCTGTAACACTTTCCTTTAAACAGTTTAGATACTAATAATAGTATATAAAATAAATAGTTTATAAAATAAAATAGTTTAATTTAAATTAATTAGTATATAAAAGAAATAGTTTATATAAATAGTTATAAGTTAAAATAGTTTATATTAAAATGATTAGCATATTAAAATAGTATATATTAAAATAGTTTATATTAAAATGATTTATATTAAATAGTTTATATAAAATAGTTTATAAAGTAAAATATAAAAATAGTTTTAAATATAATTTAAAAATACTTTATATAATAAAATAGTTTCCTCAAATTTCACAAATCGATTCAAATCAACTCGAAATTCCAAAATTCAAATTTAATTCAATCACAATTCATCAATTTCAATTCAATTCAGTTTCTCAATAAATCATTTCAAATTTCTCAATTTCAAATACAGATTTGACCCACAAAATATACCATTTCAATTTCAATATATTTCAAAGGTTTAAATATTCAACATTTCAAACTAAATTTGATAATTTCATATATATCTTAATTTAACTTCATTATTACTTAGTTTTGAAATATACACTTAATAAATCCAATATCATTTAAATAAACCCCAAATTACAATAAACTAAATATTTCCTTCAATTTATTTAAACTTGAAATATTCATTTAAATCACTTTTAATCAAAGATCGAGCTATAAAATCATATCCTTTAAACATCCAAAATTCAATAAGTTTCAAATCTATTTAACTAAATAAATTCTTAATTAAATACCATTTCAAATCAATTTCAAATCAATCTTTCCAACCTTAATTTATTAAAAATTATTATAAACTCTATATTTGAAAATAAAATTTTAAATATATTATATATAAATTAAATCAAACTTTATTAAACTAAATCTTATTATCAAACTTATCTTATAATAAAACTAATTTATACATTTTTTAAAATAGTAAAATTATAAGTAAATTCTTAAAATTTATAATTCCAAAACTAACTTATAACTTTAAAAAATTTCAAAACATATAATTTTAAAATCAAGAATTTAAACCTTATAACATGCATTTATATAAAATATCTTGAAATCAATATTATTAAACCATATATTCCTTTCCAAAACCATAAAAATCATTTTCAAAATATTTATATATAGACCAACGGTGTCTTTATATAATTTTCTATCCTATGGTCAAGTGATACGGATATTTATCATTTCATTCCATGATTTAAATATATACGGGTATATATCTTTTCAACCCGTAATCCCAAATTCAATTCAATGAAAATTGCTTGGGTTTATCATTTCAACCTATAACGATTTTCTCCTATTCTACCTATCGTTCGGGTATGTATCATTTAAACCCATAGGGAATTCTATACTAATAGGGAACTTGCATATTGATAACAAATATGAATATAACAGGTGTATATCATCAGTATAATTAACAGATAATGGTGTCAGATGTCACAAGTGAACAGATGCAGATAATAGCATATATATAGCAATGTAAATAACTAACAGCAGCATATTTCAATTGTCGTTTCAATTGAAATCAAATTTATTAAATATAAGAACGTTGATCATGAGTGATTGCTCACCTTTCGAGGCTAGAGATGAATGAGACTGAGATGAATTACGAATCGAAGCACGAATTCCAAATCAAAACTAGATGGATACGGATTCGACGGACAAGCTGATAGATAAGGAATTGACGAAATCAAATCAAAACTGGATCGATGATGATAAATAGTATAAGTGAATTTTTATATAACTATATATATATATAATAAAATAAATAAAAAATCATATTTTAAATTCAAACACATTTATATTGAATGTATATGTATTCCAAATTCTATTATTCAAATTAAAACACATATATTAATATCAATGTATATACACTATTATTATATTTAAAATCAAAATTTATAAACCCAGATTACAACAAGTGTAACCATTCATTGTACACACTTATATTGTATAGAACAAATTTAAAATCAGCCTTTTATAAAACAAAAACATCACCCTTATATTAAGCTAACAGACCATACATATGGTTGCCATATTACACACATATATGTAAACCATTAAAACTTACATCCAAGTTATATTTTAAAACAACATATATATATATAACAAAAATATAAACTGAAATATAACATTGACATTCTATAACTAAGTATGCAAACATATATAGAAACTGTTATATAAGAATATACTTGAACCATAAAAACTGTTATAAAACTTACCTGTTATTCTCTATATATTACATAACCAGTATTATATTTTTAAGATATAGATATATACATTTTTATATAATTACTTGCTAAACTGCTACAAAGCTATATATATATTAACAAAATTTAACGCATACTTTAAAACATTACAAAGATATTACATATTAACAAAGCTATTACATACAGACAAATAAAATAAAATATTTATATATATATACACCAATAACTGTTATATACAACTTGTATACACATATATATATTTGACACATACAAAAATAACTTAATATATATATATACACTCACACATCAATACACATGGCCGAGGTGAGATCAGTGTAGCCGAACATATAAGGGGAAGAAAAGTACTAGCAGGGGTTGGAAGGTGGAGCAAGGCCGACGTGGTGATGATGTTTGCGCGGCTGCGAGTTCGGTGGCACAGTCGGAGCGTGGAAGGAGAAGGGGTGGAGCTATTTATACTGCGGTGATGGGTACGGCCAATGATCGGAGAAGGTGGGTTCACGGCTAGGTGGCTGGAGGCTCGGGAAAATGGCCTGGGTGAAGGCGCGGGCTGCCAAGGCGGAGAGGGTTTCGGTGAGGTGGGGTCGGCTGCCTGGTGGAAGGTGACTGGGTGTAGGCAGGCGAGAAGAAATGAGAGGAGGTGTGGTCTCAGGCAAAAGAAAAAAATAAGACGAGGAACTTATGATTATATACAAATTTTTATATATGCTACTTGATGTGTTTACTTTACATACAACTTAAAGGAAAAAATAAATTCTTTTCAAAGAGTAGGAACAGAAAGAAAAAGGGAGAGGAATGAGCATGAAGTGAAAAATAATGAACGAGCATATAATCAAGACCTGGGGAATAGATAAAGCCAGCACGCGAATTCAGGGAAAAATAAATGCTAAAGTCTATTGGTCTTCAACCGCCGATTATATGAAAAGGCACGGGAGCCCAAAAGGTCCAAATACGGAACCGATATGGAAATTATTTCGCGAATTTCGACGCGTATCGAACGTCAAAATACTAAAATAAATATACTGCGAAAATCAGCATGGCAAGACGATCAAAATGACATACAGATATTAGTGGTATGATCATCCGATCGAAAGTCGATAATCGGTACCGAAAATGCTACAAATCTTCCAAAAATAAGATAAATGGAGCAATAACAGTTCAAATTTGGGGAAACGAAATATGAAGTCTCACTTAGAAGATGATTTACAAATTTTTTTTATAAAAATATTCAGGTTTGGAAAACATTTTATTATCATCTAATATTAACTGATTTGAATTGAAATAAAAAAATTAGATAAGAAAACTAACTTCCATATTATCTGATGAAAATTTACCAGTTGCTATGTTTAAATATACATATTCCAAATATTAAATTTTTATTTCCAAATTTATTATTTAAAATTTCACAAAAATTCAATTAATTAAATTATAAAAAACCAATAAAATTTACGGGTCATTACAGAATGGGGGTTAAGTTTACCGGAAATATCGAACGTTGTTTCGAAGAGACTGGGAACGGATAAGTTATCTGAAAACCACTTCGATCCAACGAATACATTTTCAAAGTGAAGACAAGAGCGTGGAATCGAAGTTGGAGCATTGAAGTGCAAGGGCTAATCGCTACTAATCCTGAGGATGATTCCAAAATGGATGTAGTAGGAATAATGCCTTCGGTTTCGTTCAGACCCAGAACGGACTTGCATGGATGAATGTTTTCAACACATTGTCATTGGAAGACAATGAACATTCTAAGTGAAAAATTCCTTTAAAAGGTAATCGTAGCCTCATCAACCGAAATGATTGAAAATCAGGGGAGATGCAGCAAGGCTAAGTGGGTCGCACCCAATTAGGGTATGTTATCACCTTTCTAGATACCCTCGGATATATTATAAATTATGGATATGTTGGGGCATGGAAACAGAGCTCTCTATAAGGGTGGGAACACCCAGGTTGGTAACATATTCGGTTCTATCCAGGTTAGGGGTAGGGCCGATCTTGTGTTGTAGGGGATCCCGACGAGGTCCTCGGTACATTTTTCTAGATGTGTACTGTGATCGGTGGTACCCTAGTCTATTCATTGTATGGAAATCCATTCTCTAATATGTGCCTTTACGGTTTTGGTTGTAGAGCCTAGTATGTTGGAATTTAATAAATGTAAAAATTTCGGCTACTTGAATAAGTATTTGTACTTTGATACTATTATAATATTAGATGATTTTGATATAAAATGTTTTGGTTATCGTACGTCATGTTTATGTGTGACATGGTATTACGAGATACCTTTGTTTTCTAAAGGATTTTGATAACAGTAATAATTCAAATTGAGTGTGTTTTCTCACGCTGGTTTTCCAAACTGACTCGGGTGTTATTTTATTATAATGCTCGGGTCAGACCGAGTATTACAGATTCACGTTAGGATGCTGTGGAGCTCAAGAGATGAGCTGAATGATAGAGGCGCATTCCACGTACTTGGTTATATTCCGCTGTGTATTGTAGGCTGTATATTCAGCACTTGTGAGGACAAGTTATTATAACTGTCCAGTATTCATTTGTTAATTGTTGTACTATGATGATGGTATGTATAAATAACAGTTATAGTTCTTTATATAAAGACATGTTATTATCTATTATATATTGTTCCGCTGCGATTGTGAGATTCTGTGTTGTTGTTCTCTTTTCTTCTACCTCTTCCTTTTCTTTTCCCCTAACTTTCGGGTTTTCCGGCATTCGATTGCTCGACATCTAATACAGTGGACGTATTAGTGTCGATTTTCGAGGGTCAAAAATTCCAGTTTGTTACAATATTTTAAATAAAAAGATATTAATTAATGGAATATTAATCACCTATTTATAAACCATCTTTTTATCGATGATTGTTTTGAAGGAACCAGGTCAGATCTGATTGCTCTGTGCTGCATGATAGAGGGTTCTTGCTTTGTGAACTGTGATGAAGCTTAGACTCTTACCACTACATGTCCCTAATTTGAAAGAGTTGGTTGTTAGTCGTGAGGCTGGCCGTAAAATAAGATTCGAGGTTATCATTTATGGTGATCGCCATGTTGAAAAGCGGGTGTATGTCACATTTGATATCAGAGTGTCAGGATCGGCTTTGCTTGCTTTGTGCAGCATGATAGGGGGTTCTCGCTTTTTGTTTGGTGGCGAGCAAGAGACTCTTACCCATACATGTCCCTAGGAAGTGTATGCCATGGTGGTTGTGTCCACTACCGATGGTTGAAAGCCCTAGGTTGATGGGTGTACCCACTGCTCGAAACAGATCTTCACATTTGGTAGCGGAGCTTTGGTTTAGCGAACACCAAAGCCTGACCGGGATAAGAACTTATCAGAGATAGGATTAATAATACACTAGGATGAACAAGTCATTAGTGATAGGTTTAGTAACCCTATGATGAGTTGAGAGTATTATATATATGAGTGGCGTTTTTGTTAATATATAAAAAATGATTTTTAAAAAATATGGTAAATGAAATAATTTTACTTAGGGTCATATTTTAATATAAAAGATGTGTTTCTAAAAGATGTATAGTAACTTAAATGATTGTTTAAAAACAAGTCAATAAAAAGATTTAAGTATAAACATCATGTGATTAGAATTTCACAGTTTGACTATATGATGTTTATTAAATAAGAGTAATAATGGGATGTGTATAAAAACCTAGGAATTTGGATAATGAGAACTTTTATCTAAAATGGTTTTTGAAGAAAATTTCCAAAGGATTTTTTTATTGGTTTAGAAGTAACAAAACCAAGTGCTTAGTAAATTATTTAACTATCAACTAAAATTATGACACTGAGAAACTTTCATCTAAAAGGTTTTGAGAAAGAAGTTTTAAAGGATTTTGAAAGTTGATGATAATAATGTTTGGAAAAATTTTTGGCAAGGATTTAACCAAATATTGATTGGCTTTCTAAAATTTGATCAAGTATGATTTTGAGGAAAATAAAAAAGTACTTAAAGAATTATTACCCTTAACTATCAAATGAATTTGGGATAGGATACATTTAAATTTAAGACTTGACATTAGAATAAGTTAGTATCCATATCTAAGGAGACTTTGCTTTCATTTATAGAAACCATTCACTGGAAAGTATTCGAAGGGGGAGTCATCAAGAAGAAAGGGAAGAAGAAAGACAATTTGATCGTCCTATCGAGCGATAAAGAACCCATGCAGTGGCCACATAAAATGTTCGGCCCATCATAGAGGAAGAATTAGATCAGTATACTAGGTTAGATGAAGACGACTATCCTATGGCCACAATGCTTATCCCTCCACCCACTTTTGAACTTATCATTATTTCAAACGACGAAGAAGGAGGAATCTAAGCCTATGGAAGATCCAAATTCCATAACACCCAATGAATCAAACAACAGTAGCATAAACAACCATACTGTATGGGATTTAGATGGAGACCATATCATTTGGCGAGAAGAATCTTCAAGCTCATACATTAACTGCAACTAGAAGGAAGAACCTGAGGAAATATAAGTTGAAATGTCTAAAGAGGATGAAGTGCAAAGGATAGAGGAGACCGAGGAAGGAAATCCATATGCAGGGTCTCGAGGAACAAGAAGCTAGGGAGGTAGTCCAAGGAGTTCCAGTAGGAATGGGGCATGTTCCATCGAACCAACCCTGGTTGCCATATCAGGAAGATAGGGTGCAACCGTATAAGGATGGAAACAAGGCAAACGATGAGTAGGGGAATAATGATGATGATGATAACAAGGAAGGAAATGATGGGGGGGATATTTGATGTTGGTTATTGGAATGAATCGGCTTCAGAATGATGGTAGTGTATGGAAGCTAGTTGTCTATCTAGTGGTATTTAGTATTAAGTATTAGCTCGTATATGAGCCGGAGGTTTGAGAAGATGATGTTTAGTGATGTACTAATGTATGTAGTATGAACCCCTGTAGGGTTAAAACGACTTAAGAATATTTTAGTATGTGCGTTGAGATGGTTTGTATGGTAGTGTAAGAAAGAAAATATCTACAAAATCTTTTTGACCTTCATTCATAACTTTGTTTGATATCGAATACACGAATCACTTAAGAAAAAATTCATAAAACTTTTGGTAAAATATACAAGTAAGAATTTTCTTTAAAAAAGAATAAAACTATATTTTTATGAAATGTTTAAAACTTAAACCAAGATTTTCTAAAATATTTTTGGAAAAATAAAGTATAAAAGTATTATACACTAAGCACAATTTGGCCTAAAATTTGAATGTAAGATTTTGATATCCAAAAGGATTTATCAGTCGATGGTCTAAGGCAAACATTGATAAGAGTTTGTAGTTAGATTGCTTACATTTTCTATCATAGTTGAGGGCTATGTAAGGAGAATAACAGCCTCTAAGCCTAATCAAGAGCCGCACTAGAAAATCAGAGGATAAATACTAGTTTGGAAGCAAAATGATATATTCGAATTTAAGATCGAATAAGATAAGTGCATATGAATAATATGTAAGTACCACCCGATGATATATTTGAAATTTCAACTTTGGAATAAGTATTACCGACTTTGCGCTCAATTTCGAGGACGAAATTCTTTTAAGGAGGGGAGTCTGTAACGACCTACAAATTCATTACTTTAATAAATTAAGATTATTTTTGAAATATTTAAATATAAGGATTTATAACCCCTATAATAATGTTTAGAACCATAAATAAAAATGGTAAATCTTTTTAAAAATATATTAAAAAATATTTAATTGATTAATAACATCATTAGTGATGCAAGTATATATATAATAATTAATTAATGATTTTAAATTAAGATTTAATGATTATTATAAATATTCAAAATAATAGTTTTAAAATGATAATAATTCATTTATAATAGTAATAAAGTGACAATAAATGAAATATGATAGTTTTATAAATTTATAAATAAGATTTGAAAATATAAAGAAAATCGATATCGGTTTATTGATATAATAACAGTTTTTGTAAATAATCGTTTAATACTGATTTATATGGTTTTATAAATCTTATATGATAATTTTAATTCATGAATAATAATAATAAAATTGTTTTCAATCTTTGTCTACAAATGTATATACGTTAATTAATAAATGAAAATATGACTGAAGATCGGAATCCGAATTCGTAATGGTTTAACGTATATAAGTTGTACGACATTGTTCAAATGACTTGTACACATTTGTGACATGTACATACACACATTATCATGTACATATACACATGATAAGAGTAGAAAGTAAATTTATATTTACATAAGGTAAAATAATAAAATATCTAAAGTAATAATTACTTTAAAAAGCAAACATCAAATCAACCTTACACCACATCACATCACCACCACCCACCATCCTCACCACAACCACATCACATCACCACCACCCACCATCCTCGCCACCACCACATGGCTAGAGAAAGGGGGAGACTTCTGTGCATCCAAGGGGGGTTGGAGGAGATGGCAAGCGGTAGTTTGGTAAATTCGTGTTAAGATATTTTGATTCCTAAATTTTCCTATAAATACCCACCTATTCTTCATAATTTCCTACAACTTTTTCTTCATCTTCTTCCTCATGTCTAAGCTATTTCCATGGCTTCTCCGCTTTAAAAAATAATGAAGAAAATATTTGTGAAATAAATTAAATTTATAATATATATATATAATTGTATATACTCCACAAAACACTTCAAAATCACTTCTTTTCCTCACTCAGACCCATGGCCACCAGCATCCTCCACCTTGGCCATGAGAAACCACCATCTCCATGCTTGGTTGCAAGCACAAGGACCAAGGCCGAGCACTCCAAGAGCTTCCGGGCTCGAGTTCGTAGAGTTTGTGTTTGAGTTAGCGAAGCTATAGTGAAATCTAGTCAATACGATATCCAATGAAGGTGAAAACTCCTAAATGAAATCTTTATAAATAGATATAAATGTTTAGCATGACTATTGAAATGCTTAAGATGTTTCGTTGGATGAATTACAGTAATTAGTGGATATTTATAAAGTAATTAGCGGATATTTAGAAAGTAATTAGTGACAAAAAGTTAGATATGTTATATAAAAAGTTAAAACTCCATTTATATTATATATACATATATTGGATGTTATGGTTGTTTGTAATGACAGTTTATCATATTTGGATGTTGTGAAAATATTGTTGTTTGGATATATAAACAAGTCACGTTAAATACACGTCGATATTACACAAGAAAATCACTTTCCAAATCGAATTATAAAAGTAGTATGGAATCATTAAAACTCTTTAAAACGGTTTTAAAATGATTTAAATATGTTTTATAAACACTAAAAACAAATTTGTTGAATTTTGAATAAGAAATGAGAAACGAGTTGAAACTAGGTGCGTCGCGTAACGGTTGTTCATGATTTCGCGCCGTAAAAGTTAAATGAGTATATAAAGCGGAATATAGCTCGGAATTCTTTGTAATAAGAATTTTTTGAACTACTATATCCATAGTTCTCAAACAAAGGAAGAAAATCAAGATTTCATCTTGTAGATTTTGAAATATAAGTAAAACGAGTTTTCAAAATAATCGCCGTTTTGTAGTTCGGAATCCAAAAAGGGATTTCTTAAAATTTAATATTTTTAAATATTTTAAAAATATGGAAAAATCTTTATTAATCATTTAAAACTTTTAAAAAACATTTGAGTTTTATAAATAAATTTTCAAATGATAGAAAAGTCGTTTTGGTCAAAATAACTTTAAAAACACTATTCATAGCACTGTTTGCAGCGGTTTTCAATAACTTTTGAAATATAACTTTAAACATAACAATTCTTTCCCAAATATTTTATAAATATTTTTAAATGAATAATCATGTGTTTTAAAGATGATTTGAAGATTTAATGATTTATTTAAAAGGATTTAAATAAAAGGATTAAAGAAAAGCTGTTATAAGCAATTATTTTAATCTTGGCTCTAATAAGCCGACATGTACACCTGATTTTTCTATTCATGTGATCTGGTTGAGATGCTTAAACTAAGGAGATGTTCAAGAGAAACCAATGCCCTGATTCACCTGGCCTTACCTAGGCGAGGGATAGATAAGTTCGAATTGTCGGAAATGAATTAAGTATAAAAGATTAAATTTTTCCAACTTTAAACAACTTGGGTTGTATAGAGATAATCTTCTTATAATTGATATTAAATTCCAAGGAGGGAACCCATACGACTCATATGAATTTAAAAGGTGATTTCATCATTATTCGATGGATGGTACTTGTTGAATACGGAAATTAACATCAAATATAATTTGAATTATTCTATGGATTCGTTTCATTCAAATATTAACTAATTTGGATTTTCCATCTTAGATAACATGGTTTCAACTTATTAAAAAGTTACGTTTTTGGAATTGAGAAATCTTTATTAAAATTTAAGTAAAACGATTTGGAATTATTCCTAGTTTTCAAAAGAGTTTAATTAAACCAAAAAATTTAACATAGAGTGTGACGCCCCACCTCTATGCTCATAATAACAAAGAGTATTAAAGGAAATACTGTCTATTATTACGAAGAATAAGGCTGGATAGGAGCGACCATCCGTAATTGGCCTTACACTAATATTGGTTATCTCGATAGGAGTGGTACATACTTTTTATTTTTCTTCTATTATTTATTTACTCCCATCGACACACCCAATACTAGTATAAAACGAACTACGACGGTTCATAATAGTTTAGGACATTAGATATAACAATAACACAGATAATATAAATGCGGAACACAGATAAAAACAAAAGTCTCATATATATATAACTGATGTCAGTTAATACATAGTTGACACAATACATATGATACAACTACAACTGTCGACTCTAGAAGTTATATATACAAGTACATTATCGACTAATATACATGAATACATATCGTTCTATACAATGACACGACTACTACAAAATGACATTGACAACTTCAGAAGATGTGAAAAGTCTTCATATCCTGAACAGCAACTCAAAGAAGAAAATCTACAACCTGAAATAACTCGGGTCTGACCCGAGTATTACATTCAAAAGAAAATAATACCCAGGTCAGTCTAATTCAAACCAGTTTATTAGTGCACAGAAGCAATAATAATCAAATATCAAATAGACGAAAGTCACAGAAATCTCGTTTACCCAACTTCTCGATAAGAGAACCGGATAACGGTAGATATAACACTAAGCAGTATTAATCCACTAAACAGTAAATCCAAATCGATACCACTTCAAAATATGGGATTGAACCCACGAAACAATTCAACAAATCAAAACATCAAATTAAAGCTGTCAAATCTGATAGGGCTGCAGTACACGCACGCGTGTACTGCCTCACCACTATCGCAAGAGATGCACAAAAACTCAGTGGAAGTCACAACGATCACAAGGTCAAACCCCGAAATCGGGTTCAACTCAGGGATAACAAACAGTAACAAACAAAGTCAAGAGATTCAAGATTACAGAATGTAGAACCTACTCTAGACAGAATGACAACGCACATGCAAGTATACAACAGTGAACAGCAACTGTCGATCAAGCTAAAGATATCAATGCCACTGACCCAAGTATACTAACCAAATGCAATATTGAGGTCAATTCGAGTATACCATAGAGATGAATACAAATGACCAGAGGAATGCACAAAGCTGCTACAGGGAGGAACAAAATTATACAAAAGGGACTGTGCTATGCAGTAAAGCCAAACAGGTACAGGGTGAGCACTCGAGAAGTCACAGGTCAGGGATGCATGAAGTCAGGGATCAAAGATCAAACATGCAACTACAAAACAACTACACAATATAGGAATGAATAAAATCAAGTCCAGATACTCAAAGGCAACAGACTCAATTTCAAACCACAGTGACAACAGTGAAGACAGTGATACAAGCTAATGAATGCAAGATGCAACACAATGAAGACAACATAGTACAAGACACAAAACTGAATACAATGCAGATTGCATCAGACCACAACATGATCAACTACAAGATCCAGTGAATCGAGTTCAAATATGCAACAATAAAAACTCAAGCTAGATGTCAACAAGCAACATATAGCAGTGCAAATGAAGAGACCACAAGTATGTGAAAAACTGCAGTGCAACAAGCCGGAGAGGTTGAAATGAGAACAACCAAACATGACAGGGATGTAGCATATACAATAAACCAGGGTGAACTACAATGAAGGCAGAGGTGAGGAATGAACGGAAATGGTCAAGTATAACAGAGTTCGACAATATGGACCAAGGCAAAGCAGAAAATCATCACAACAACAATTCAAGTAAAGTGCATCAGGTCAGAAGGCATAACAGAGCCAAGTCAGAGCCGAGAAAGTCATCACAAAATCAAAACTGTGGTAGTCGAATAAATTCAAAGCTGATCAAATACAATTATACATGTATGCATATATATATATATATGCATACACATATATGTCTATATCAAATGAAACAAAGAGGAATATATCAATGTGTTCAGCAGCTAACAATGGCAAGCTACGAGTACAGTTAATCTCAATGCAATCACGAATGCAACTGTACACGGAAATATCAGACACCAAACATCCTAGTGACGAATGAATGCAACACACTCGAAGTACCATGGACAGAAGTAAACGCAGACATGTACCAGAGTACATCACAAGAAATATATGCCACTGGGAATAAACTTGAACAAAGGTTTCCCATTTAAGAAATGAAATGTCAAAGACAATAAATGATATGATGAGAACAACCAACCCATGTCAAAGACTGTTGCAGAACCAAAAACCCAGAAATTCCCACCACAAAATCGGAGTGACCGAAGTCAAAAATAAAGCAATGCCGAAGTCCATAGAGAATTCAAAATTTCCAAACTGAGAAACCCTTATCACGAAAATAAGTGAATTCATACCAAGTCCAGTAAACAAAATTTGAACCAATGGTTTCAACATCAAACCAAAATCGAAGCAAACCAAGAATCACGACTGAAACAAAATCACCAATACACGAATTCGAATTAGATGTGAGGGAATTAACCACTCACCTTTGTCGACGAACGCGGATCCTCTCAAAGTCGAACTCGAACGAAGAGATGAAGCTGCGAACCAAGCCATCTGTTGCGATCGAACACCTCGGAGTGGAAGTGGTGACATCACTAAATCGAACGAAGCCAAGCACGAGATCCCTTCGACGAATTGAAGCAGACGTTCGAATTGAGGAAGAGTCGAAGCCGTGGTCCTCAAGAGTGATCGAGCGAGAACGAATTCGTGCCGCCATTTCCTTTTCTTTCGCTCGTATGATTTAGGGTTTTCAATTGAAAGGAATCAAAGTAAAAGGGGGACGGGTTATCTTTTATAAATACGGCACCAAGAAGACTATGGATCAAGACGATTTTCAAAGCCCACAACCCTTTTTACAAATTTTTAAAAGAATTCCAGCTGATTGGAATGCCTAATTGCGATAAATCAACAGATAAGTCGTTTAATGACGATTTCAAGTTAACAGCAAAACCCGGTTGTTACATAGAGAGTTTTAGTGAATTCCATATATACTAAAAGGAAATGGTTTTCATAAGATAAATATCTCTAGAGGATATTGAATAAAAAATATTAGTCAATGGAATATTAATTACCTATTTAACTATCATTTTATCGATGATCGGTTTGAAAGAACTGGGGTCGGATTTGGATAATTCCTATCCGAAAACCACTTCAAACCAATTTACACGTTCGAAAATGAAGATATATATTGAAGACCAAAATTTTGGAAGATAGGGGTTCTTTATTTCGAAAGGACTGGTTATTGATAATCTCTATGCAGCTCCCAAGATAAATAAATAGCAATGGTCCCTTCATTCTGAAAATCTTTGAAACGCGATGACCATTCGCTACTAATCCTAGGGGCAATTCCCGACAGGATCTGTTTGGTGGTGGAGAATGTAACTTCATTTAGCTTAACACCCTTTCCTGAGACGTATGAGCTTATGAGTTATACGTTTGTAGAAATCAGTTGTGTGATTGTGAAATGGCAAAGCGGCATTCAAAGTGGAAGATGTGCTATATAAAAGGTAATTGTTACCACAAAGCCTCACACCACGGGAATAGTGAAACAGAGGATACTTTAGGGCTAAAGTGGATCGCAACCAATTAGGGTATGAAATCACCTTCTAGATGGATAAAATTTCTACCCACTATAACGTCGGTTTAAATTAAGTGGTGTATGCTATGAGACATCTCGGATAGGTCGGGAATGACCGGGTAATGTAATTCTCGATGCTATTCATATACTATATTTTCGGATAGGCCGGTTTTAATTCGCATGAGGACCAACATAAGGGCATCGGGTGCATTCCTCTAGAAATGTATTGTACGAGAGGTAGTCGTTAACTCGCTATTCAGTTGGAAATCTAATCTCCAATATGTGCCTTCGGTTTTGTTTGTAGAACCTTAATTGGTTAGGTCCAGAATTTAATATGGTAACAATTTCGGCTAAGATTCATAAGTTTACCTGCAAATGTTTTCCAAAGAATGTAGTTAAAAACCAATTTTTTATGTAAAAAAATTGTTTTGGTTATCGTAAGGTAAAATCCCGTACCGTGTTTATGTGCAGCGTGATCTTATAAGATACCCTTTTGTTTTCAAAACCCGTATTTTGAGTTCTCACACCAGTCCCATGATTGACCCGGAGTTTATTTTCTTTTCCTTAAACTTTGGTTGCCCTATTTTTCCGGACAGCGTAGTAGTTAGGTTTAGTTAGAAGAAATCTAGAAGAGCTCGAAGCATGGAGTTAGAAGATTCTTCAGTAGACTATTGCCTCTTTCCCACCACACATGTGTACTATTGTATTCCACATTTGTACGGACAGAGATTTATAACTGTCCATGTTTAACTCTGATAAATGTATTTAAAAATTTTACTGTAAAGATTTTATATATTTAAATAATATATATTATTCCATTCGTGTAAGATTCTGTTTTGTGTTCTTTTCTTTTTACCCTTAAGGAACCCCCTCTCTAGCACTCAGATTTGAGGCACGTGACTACCGAGGATGTATTAGTGTCGATTTTCAAGGGTGGAAGAAACGGGTCTTCACATCAGTTATATTGGGTTAATATCACAGTCAACTCAAAGTCAAAATCTTTGGCTAGAGTAGTTCGGTTAATAACAATTGTTATTATTGAAACAAGGATTTTATGTTTGGATTATAGAATTGAATACGGATTATATTGATATTTTGACCATTACCAAATTCCATAAGTCCAAAGTTATATAGTTTTGACGAAGAGAATTGGTGTAAATAAAAGTCACAACCAGGTAACGGTTAACAAAGTAAAATTGGATTTTACTGAAGTTAAGCAAGTGATAAATTTGGCCAAAATATCACAGCACCTGCTAAGTGACATGTGAATGTTAATATTCGAATAGTTTGATGTTAATCGCTGACCAAATTTACACCTAACGAGTCACACAATCAAAAGGATGAATATTCCTTTGACCAAACAATTAAATTAACTTGTAATTGTTATAAATTAATTAATATGTATGAAATATTAATTATAAAATTTGATTTTGATTTGATGAACAAATATTATTAAATATATATTTATAATAGTTTTAAATATATTGATCGATATACAATATTGATAAATGTTAAATTGGATTTAATTGCATAATATTTTGTTTGGGCACTAAATGGGTTTAAAGCCCATGAAAGGTGTTAGATCGATTCAAATAGGGGGTAATAGTTGGAGCCCGATAGCTTTGAAATGGATGGCTACGATGGAAGGAGAATAAGTAAAAGATTAGTTCCAAACTTCTCTCCTTCTCTTCCTCAATATAAAGATCTCTACCCTCATCTTCTAGAAGATTTTTTTGAAGCCCCCATATAAACTTTATTTCAGGTTGACCTCTCCCCTCCATCCCATCCCTTTTTATATCAAGTTCAAATCAAATCAGATTCACTGCTAACCGATAATTGGTGGTCAACGGTTTGAAGACTAGCAACCTGTTGAATTGGAATTAGTTCGAGGATCAGTTCTCATCGTTTCAAGGTGTGCTTGTGAGCTTAAGCTATAAGGTATATTCCTAACATTTAATAAATATTAATCTATATTTATAATGTTTATTTTGTATATTATATTGCTAGTAGGGTGACGATTCCAACATGTAAATATATTGTCACAAATTTGATTGGTTGTACATATATGTAGATTTGTTTTAAATTTATTTTATGACAATACATCTACGTACAACACGGTTCAATTTAAAAAAAATCACTTTTTTATTATTTAAACAATTTAATGTATAATATATACATATATACATATGTATAGTTTATAATTTAAATACTACATTATACTTAAGAAAACTATGAAATATAATTTCATACATAAAGTCTAAAAGCATAATATTTTCGATAGGATGAAAATAATTTTATAGATTTATATATTATTTTTAAATAATATTTAAATCAATTAATCATATAAATAATTACGTAAATTTATATATGTATTATAAAATACGTTTTATATTTTGTAAAATTATATTGATACATATTTCCCGACTGAAAATAAAAAACATGTTTTTATATTTTTAAATATTTGAATATGAACCGAAAAATAGAAACAGATTTTAAATTGTTTTCAAATTATGAAATTATATCATAAACTTTTAAATTATATAATTTTCGTTTAAAATTTTGATGGAAAATTCAAATTCAAATTTAATTTCAAAAAAATAATTTCTTATTGATTTTTAATAGTTTAGTACGTTTCTATTAAAATATATATATATATATTAAAAATTAAAAATAAAAAAATATAAAAAATCCGACTAATGCATGCACATGACCTAGTGATTATTTATTTAATATAAATTATTTTATGATTTTTTTATACATTAATATATGTTCACTATTATGCATACATATATAAGTATTTAATATATACCTTTATATATATATTATAAAAATTTATTTATACATGTACTATTTTCGGCCTTACAACATAAATAGAAACATACTAATTTATTTATAAATATATACATATTGTATTATACTTATATATACATATATAATTAATATATTTGTACAAAATTATATAAATAAGATTTTAGTTATACATACATACATACATACATACATACATATATATTTGTAATATTTTATATATAAAAGTAAAAGAGTGTGTGTGTGTGTGTCTATATATAAACATACATTTGGAAAATATATTTGCATGCTAGATGGCTAACGTGCCCGTTGCGATGTAAATCCCAACATTTATACACGGGCATGTTATACCTTGTACGGACTAATATGTTACACATGCACACACACACACACATATGTGTATTTGGTACACGTGTGTGCGCGTGTATATCATAACATAAATTAAATAATACTATGTTATATATAAATTTAAATAAAATGAATATTTTATTCAAAATAAATTTAGAAATGTTTTAAATGAATTAGACTTCATAGGCCTAATAAAGATCTAATATGGTAAAATAATTTGAACTTCACGCATAACTTCCGCTGCGGGCTGGCCTAGTTCCAATATAAGCAACTTTGCTTTCCGCCCATTTATTTGTTTCTTGATTTTGTCTATTAATGGAGCATAATCCTTGTCTTTCAAGTGAACGGCTGTTAAAGCGATGCCAAGATATCTAATTGGCAATTCTCCTTGTTTAATGCCCAAAACCTCCTCTATTTTAGTTGTGTTATTGACTCCTCCTCCAAAGAATATAGATGTTTTCTGCTTATTTAAATTTAGATCCATAGTTTCTCTTATTGTTTTGAAAATGTCTTTGATAACCTTTGCTCTAATTTTGTCCGCTTTCACAAAGGTTAGTATGTCATCAGCATAAATTGTATGGTAGATGACGTTATCACGCATTGTTGTTTAATAAATCCCTTCTTTACTTTCTCTTCAAATAACAATTTTACATACTATAACGACCCGTAATTTTCTGATAATTAACTTATTGAATTTAATAAGATTTTGTAATTTAATGTTGGAAGAAAATAAAATTTATGATGTAGGAATGAGGAAACTAACTAGAATGAAGTTTAATAATGTAAATTTAATATAATATATGAATTTGAATGTGATCTCATGTAATTGTAATAATTGTAAGTTATAATTAGTTATAAATTTAAAATAAGAAAATAAATTAAATGTTATATTAATTGGTGAAATAATATGTAATCAATTGTAATTGGATAACATCAGTGTTGTGTAAATGGTTATAACATTCGTTTGTAGATAATAAACTTATAAATATGATTAAATTAAGTAAAAGGTAACATTTGTTATTTATCACCTATTTATTTGATTTGTTGAAATTAAATTGAAAAACAATTGCAATTAATCTACTTAAATATTTCGGTTAGTGTGGATTAAAATGATAATTGTAGAATATTGATGTAATAAACGTAAACCAATGTTAATCCTTTACATAAGACTGATTGAATAAAAAAAGTGAAATCAAATTTAATCAATTTATTTGAATATAAATTAAACACTGTAATTAGTGCAATAATTAATATTGAATTTGACTTGAGAAATTGGTTTAAAAAGATTGTTAATTTCTGTGAAATTAAAAGTGATAAAAAAATTATTAGCTATTAAATTTGAAATTAAAAAAAGTGATTTAATTAATTTAATAATAATTTACTGAATTTACATGAAAATAGCCATTGTGGCCAATGTCTCGGATTTCGACGAAACCAGTTTCATCGGATCCGTAACGGTGAATTATTGTTGGATTTCAAGTTTCGTGGTGATCGGACTTGTCTTTTGATCGTACGGGCATGAAACGCGTAAAAATCAATTTAATTGAATTCAATTAAAATTAGCTGATTTTAAAAGCTAACTTCTTCATACAATGGAATTAGGACATGAAACCTGTTCCATTGGATTCAAAAATATCGAAAACATCTATTTTGATATATTGGATGACCTAATTCTGTTTCAGAGACGGAACGGGCTTTTCGGGTCGTCATTGTCGTTCGAACCAATTCGGTACGTTGTTCATTCTTTCTTATCAGGCTTTGCTCATATAAATAGCTTTGTTTCTCAAACCCTAACTGTAACGACCTGAAATTTTCAACCATTCGCATCCATACATGTCGGATTTGAATTGCTCAAAATATCATATTGTTAATTTAAATTTGGCAAAACTCAACATATACAGTAAATAAAATAATCACAGAATCAGAAACACAGAGTAATATAAAATAATGCAGCGGAACAAAAGAATAGTAGTTCATGAAGCTACTATATATATCTATAACAGAGTTAAAAAGGATACAACAGAAGTCTCGAATACATAGATGTCTCAATACAATAGTCAAATACAAGATCAGAATACATCACTGGAATCAACAGAATAACTGGAAGCAGAATAGATAGTTGGATCTCCAAGCGAAGCTCCAACTCCAAAGGTGGTCTCGAATGTTGTATCACTCAGTCTGACCCGAGTGTAAAGCACAACACAAAACACTCGAGTCAGGATTAACATTCTTATATCAATAAATCCAACTCAAGTGAAATATCAACTAAAATACAAGTAACTTAAAGGATGTTTGGGATAACTATCCTCTAAGGATCCGTTAAACTATCTACTATGTAGTAATATACGCTATTATAATAATGTCTACAGTAAAGTAAACTATTTAAAAATAGCGTTAAGGCTTTACATTTTCCACCTTAACACATTTTTAGGTGTGCCAATAGTCTATACAGTACCGTAATACCCCATAAACTGGAGCTACCAGAGGATACTCCATAGGTACGACACAAATCAAACTCATAGTAAAGCTCGCTATGGTAGGTGACACGGCACAATAAGGCAATGCCAGGGTAGATATACCAATTACGCATCTGGACCGATGGTAACGCAGAGCCACAACAATCGCCCACCTCGAGCCACACTCCCGAATCAAGGGTGCGCACCAAATCAATCACAAAGTAATAGAATGGCATACGATGGAATGTGTCCGATAAGAGGAGCTACCTCATTAGCCCGGAATCGCTCATGTTTTAGCCACCGTATGCTAACTCATGGTAGTTAGGTCCACGTATATACCTCATATAGGATCGTCGCCACCATCCTACTTCATTCTGGAATCTCCACCGCTTACACAGTTGTTAAAGTGGTTTTCGGTATCGATAGAGAGTATGCCCATATCCAATCCCGGTCTCTTTAACAACGAGTCGTTATTATAACACCGCGGTCATTTCAAATTAGTTTATACCTCAAAATCATAATATCATTTTCATTTCAAAACCCAAATCAATACGATATCATTTCCATTTCAAATATATCCATTTCCAAAATCATATCACTTTTCAAAGTTATACGCTTTTGAAATCATAGTCTTTAAAAATCAAAACACTTTGGAAATCACAGCCTTGAAATCATAGCATTTTGGAAATCATAACACTTTTGAAATTATAGCATTTTAGAAATCATAACACTTTTGAAATTATAGCATTTTCCCTTAAACCATTTAGATATCAATAATAGTATATATAATAAAATAGTTTATAAAATAAAATAATTTATATAAAATAGTTATAAGTTAAAACAATATATATATATAATAAAATAATTTGTATAATTAAAATAGTTATATTAAAATAGTTTATATTAAAATGGTTTATAAAATAATATAAAATAGTTTTAAATAAAATTAAAAATACTTTATATAATAAAGATAGTTTCCACAAATTCTCAAATCGATTCAAATCAACTCGACTTCCAAATTCAACTTAATTCAATCTTAATTCATAAATTTCAACTCAATTCAATTTCTCAATAAATAATTTCAAATTATATCGATTTCAAATACAGATTTGAAACACAAAATGAACCATTAAATTTCAATATATTTCAAAGCTTTAATTATTCCACATTTCCAAAACTAAATTTGATAATTCCATTTATATCTCAATTTAATTTCATTACATTTAGTTTCTGAAATATTTATTTAATCATTTCAATAACATCTAAATACAACTTCAATTTACAATTTAAATAAACAAAATATCCCATTTAAATTTATATAAGTTTGAAATATTCATTTAAGTCACCTTTAATCAATTTCAAGTTATAAATTATATCTTTAAAATTTCAAATTCAATAAATTTCAAATTCAATAAATTTCAAATCAACTTATTTAAGTATAATTCTTAAATAAATATAATTTCAAACCAATTTCAAATTTATCTTTCCAATCTGAATTATTATAAACTCTATATTTAAAATATAGATATTAAATAAATACTTAAACATATTATATATCAACTTTATTAAATCAACCTTAATAAATCTTTAAAAATCAATATTTATTAAAACCATATATTTCTTTTCAAAACCATAGAAATCATTTTCAAAATATTGATATATAGACCAACGGTGTCTGTATATAATTCTCTACCCTATGGTCAAGTGATACAGATATTTATCATTTCAATCCGCAATTTAAATATATATGGGTATATATCTTTTTAACCCGCAATCCCAAATTCAATTCAATGAAAATCACTTAGGTTTATCATTTCAACCCATAACGATTTTCTCCTATTCTACAGATCGTACGAGTATATATCATTTCAACCCATAGTGAATTCTATACTAACAGGGAACTTGCAGAGTGATAACAGTAATGATAATAATATAACAATCAGTAACATGCATATATCATCAGTGATAAATAACAGATAATGGTGTCAGATGTCACAGGTGAACAGATAAAGATAATAACATATATGCATAGCAATGTAAATAACTAGCAGTAGTATATTTCAATTGATGTTTCAATTGAAATCAAATTACTAAATAAGAACGTTAATCGTGAGTGATTGCTCACCATTCGAGGCTAGAGGAGTTTGACAATAGAATGAACTACGAATACCAAAGCAAATCAAGATGGGCACGAATTCGACGAAGCTGATAGATAAGAATCGATGAAATACTTAGAGTCAGCTTGATAGAACAGAATATATATATATA
The DNA here is from genome assembly GCA_030737815.1 of Allium fistulosum. Lineage (NCBI taxonomy): Eukaryota > Viridiplantae > Streptophyta > Magnoliopsida > Asparagales > Amaryllidaceae > Allium > Allium fistulosum. The sequence goes on from CM060901.1 coordinate 1,033,233,695, forward strand.
TATTTATTATTTCCATGAAATAAAAATTTAATTTAAAACAAATATTAAAATAACATATATATAATTAAAAATCATTGCTTTAAATTAAACATATATATAAAATCAACATGTATACGATATATATATATATACATTTAACATTAATATTTATATAAACTTAAATTATAGGATATCCTTACATATATATAAACTATTATATAGATCCAATGTATAAATTTATATACATATTTAAAATAATGCATATACCAGAGAAATCAAAATTTATAAAATCAAAAACATATTATATAACTACATATTTACTGTACAAGAATTATTTGATAAACTATAGTTTATATTTATACAATTGTAACTTTAGATAAACCATTAACTTATATCTTATATACTAATAATGCTTTCAGTATAGAGCATGCATCACTACTCAGATTAAAACATACATATGCAAAGTAAACCTTGATAACCATTATATATTATTGGTATAAACATAATACTCTCAATATATATAACTAATATATAAATCAATATATATTATAACATACATAAAACTGGCATATTAAACTATATGACTGAACTGGTTAGAACTTTATATAACCCATATATAACTTGAAAGATACCAGGTTTCAAATAATAACTGATACAACTTTACATATAACCAAATCTTACAGATTTTACATACTTAAAAAACACAAACAGAATCTATACATAACAAATATGCCGACTATATTTATAACATATAGGTTAGACTATATCAGTTATAAGTAGATTTATTTTATAGACAAATATATATACATAAAGCAGACTGTTAAACAGTGATATGTGAAACAAATGAATTACAGTATGAATGTAGACCCATACAATGCTTCATTCCAGGTCAATATAAAGTAATATATACAAGGCTTATATGTAGTCAGTATCCCAATTATACAACAAATATCTTAACAAAATATATGCACTAACAGATGTAAGGTATAAACATATGTATGTACACTCATTGACCTTCTAAAATCAACCTTCCCAAAAATAAAAAATCTACACTTGTTTGTATATGAACCGTCTTGATAAACTTCTATAAGCTTAAATACCTCTAACCAATATATATATATATATAAGACGTATATGTAATACTTATAAACCAATATTCAATAAATATATATATATATATATATATATATAACTGTATCACCAAATAAACATCTGTTTTAACTTCAAAAAAAATCAACTGATACGTGCGTACAAACTATATAATTATATAACTATATATATAGCTACTTATATAACTGATATCCAAATCAACTAAAACATCAAACTATATATTACTATAAATACATAACAGTATAACCTATATATATGTATAAAAATACCTCCTTAAAAATACAACGTTTAGTAAATATAAAATTCAGGTATATACATATGAAATACTTTATATATATATATGTTAACACCTTTCGAAATTTTAACATAGATTCAAATGAAGCATAAGCCAGTATTTTAACAAATATAGCTATATATATACTGTTAACTTAAATATAACTCTTAATGAAAAATAACAGATCATTGTATAAAGCTAAATATATATATATATATAAGTATATAAATATGAGAAAGATATAAAACAGTAGAGAGAAGAGGGACAGTTCTGCACGGCACAAGCAACAAACCTCACCTTTCTATGTATATATACATATACAGAGGAGGCTTGGGAACACGGCAGCAAAGTGGAGCTTCCTTGGTTTATGGGCTGTTGCGGTACTCGACGAGGTGGTGGACGAGCAAAAGGGAAGGTGGTTCGCTCGGCCATGCTGTGGTAGTCAGGGAGATAGGCTTGCGTGGGCGCAGGCTAGAGGACGCGGTTGTGCTTGTTTGGAAAGGATGCATGGGTTTCGGGAAAGAATGGTTATGCTACAGGCGAAAAAAGGAAAATGAAAGGAGGAGAAGATGATTGAAGTCACAGGCTTCGGTAGCAAAATGAGATGAACAGGTTATACGAAGAAAATGAACAAGCCTTAGTAGATATGACTTATATTTATTATTTCAATTTCATAAATGAGTAGATAGGTTGGAATAATAAAAGTTAATAGCTGAATTCAAGGAATGTGTAAGGTTGGTGGCTATCGATTATCACGGTAGATAATGAAGAGACAAAGGAAGTTCAAAAGCCCACATACGGAACCGATACGAATAATCGTTCCACGGATTTCGTTGTCTACCGGGCTTCAAAACACAAAATTGAATATACCGCAGAGATCATCATGCCGAGACGATCAAAATGGTATACATATATAAGTGGTACGATCATCCGATCGAAAGTCGATATCGGTACCGAAATGCTGCTCAAATGTTAGAAATAAGGTGAACGGAGTAATAGAAGTCCAACTTTTACGAAACGAAATGTGATGTCTCACTCAGAAGATGATTTATAAATTTTCTATAGAAAAATATTCAGCTTTGGAAAAAATTTATTATCATCTAATATTAACTGATTTGAATTGAAATAAAATTACACCAAAAAATAAACTTCTATATTATCTGATGAAAATTTACCAGTTGCTATGTTAAATTAGACGCATTCCAAATGTAAAATTTTTATTTCAAAATTTTAATGTTTAAAATTTCACAAAATCTTAAATGACGGTTTCGGCCTTTTCCATTAGGTAGTATTAAGTGGCCTATGAGATTCCATATGATGTCGGCTAGATAGTACCATTGAGGAGCATACTTCTGGAATTAGGCCTTAAATGATGGGATCCACCTATTTTCCACTAGGAAGTATTAAGTGGCTTGGGTATCGTCTCTTATATTATTAGCTATTTATGACGTATGATTGGGATATGGGATATACTTCTGGAATGGAAGGTATTAAGTGGTTGGATCCGCTTCCTTTCCTTAAAAAGAAGTATTAAATAATTTTAATGATTTTATGTCTGTAGACATATTCTTATATTGAAATATACTGCCCAAGTACTAAAACGGTAAGACTCGAGGTTATTATTCACCAGGCACTTGTTGTTCTGACTCCCTCCTCATTACAACACAGGTTAAGGACGGAGTGATGGCGTGACGATGCTTATAGGTGAAGAAGCTTGGCAAGTGGTAGTATTTAATATTATTTGCTTTCATGTGTACCAATGGATAAAAATAATTATTGCAACGGATATTGTATAACGGTTTTTATGGGATTTTATGTTATAACATTTTTGTGGTTTTGAAATAAATGGGTACACTTCACTATTATATTTTGTTCCATCCATTGTGAGTTCTGAAATTTTAGTTATAGCTCTATAATGTTATTTCATTTTACTACTAACAACTTACATTAGAATGGATCTAAGTTTCGATGGGCCTTTTCCGGGTCAAAATTTAGGCCAGTTCCAGTGCGGGTTGTTACATTTGGTATCAGAACTCTAGGTTACCCAATCAACGGAGAAATTCTATACGTATGAGAGACATATTTGTAATTTTGAAAAAGGTTTTCAAAAATAATTTTCAAAATAATTCTTACTATATATGTATACACTTATACCCCCTCTTCTTGAACATACGCACATACACTATGCAAACTTTTCTTTTCTTTCAGCATGTAAATATTATCTTAGGAAATCGTCACCAAAAATTTTAACCTATAGATAGTTGTATGGCTGATAATCAATCTTCTTCCAAACAAGGGAATTCTACCCGCGGAAGACCACCCATTTGTGGAATGATCGAATGGTTTAAACAATATCTTAGGACTGTCGGGTAGATTCCTCCAACTGCACCGGTAGTACCCAATGCCCCGACCGCTGATGTAGCACCACGTCCTGCTAACTTTCCTAAGCTATGTAAGGGTTTTCTCAATATTGAAGGAAAGAGATACTCTGGAACTGAAGGATATTCAGAGGCTAAAGCATGGATTGGTAACTGTGAGAAGATATTTAGAGAGCTGGGTTAGGATGATCGGCTAAGAAGAAGAATGGCACCTTGGCACCTTAGAGAAGAAACTTTAAATTGGTTGAACTTTGTGATAGGTGAACACCCCGGGCAGGATATTATCTTGAATGAATTCAAGGACCTATTCAAGATGAGATTCATGTCTAGAGAAAATGTTAGCTTGCAGTTAGAAAAGTTCATTTAGCTGAGACAAGGGGATTCTACCCATAAGGAATACATAGCTAAGTTTACTGAATTGGCTAAATTCGGGATGAACCTAATAGACACACCTATGAAAAAGGCCATAAAGTTCGTTTTCTTTTAATATGTAAATACTATCTCAGGAAATCATAACTAAAGGTTTAACCTGCAGATAATTAATATGGATGATAATCAATCTTCTTCCAAAGAAGGGAACCCTACCCGCGAAAGACCACCTATTCGTGGAATGCCCGAATGGTTTAAACAATATCTTAGGACTGTCAAGCAGATTCCTATTCCTGCAGCTACACCAACTGCGCCTCCCACCGATGCAGCACCCCGTCCTATCGACTTTCCTAAGTTGTGTAAAGACTTTCTCAATATGGGAAGGAAGACATACTCTAGAACTGAAGGATATTTGGAAGCTAAAGCTTGGATTAGTAACTACGAGAAGATATTTAGAGAGCTTGGTTGGGATCATCAGCTAAGAAGAAGAATAGCAGCTTATCACCTCAGGGAAGAGGCCTTGAATTGGTGGAAATGTGTGACTGATGAGCACCCTAGAAGGATATTCTCTTGGATTCAAGGACCGATTTGAGATGAGATTCATGTCTAGATTAGAGGCTAGCTTGAAATTGGAAAAGTTCATTTAGTTAAGACAAGGAGATTCTACCCCCAAGGAATACATAGCTGAGTTTACTGAATTGGCTAAATTCATAGACACACCTGTAAAAAAGCCCATAAAGTTCGTGAAGGGCTTAAATTCCCCACTAAGAGAAATGTTATTGACCCAAGTACCTATGGGGGCCATGTATGAGATGTTGGTAGAAACGACAATTCTGCACGTGGATAATGAGGAAGATAAGAGAGAAAAAGAGAAGTCCGCACAGACCCAAAAGCAAGGAGGATCTAAGAAGGGAAGCATTTGGGCCAATAAGAAGTCGAAGGGGAAGTTTAAGAAGGAAATAAAGGTGTGTAAAAGATGCCAAAGGAGGGGTCACGAAGCCAAAGATTGTAGGGTGAGTCTGATGAAGGAAGCTTTTAAAGGAAAGTGCATTAAATGCCACGAGGCAAGGCATCATAAGAATCAACATCCCAAGATGCTAAGGATGGACCAAGCAGACATTCCTATGCTATTGAAGCTGTCCTTATTCCCAGTGACCCACCAATTGACTAAGGAAGAGTAGCTCTAGAAGGTATAACTCTTATTTTTGGGGTTACTATTCACACCCTCTTTGATTCGAGGGTATCACATTCCTTTATAGCTAGGGATGTAGTAAATTCCTTAAACCTTATAACCTAGATGGTCAACAACCCAATAGAGGTTTCCAATCCCATTGGGGGTTCGACCCATCTTTCTCTTATTTGCAAAGATCTAGTGTTAGACATATGCGATGTTGATTTCATATGTACTACGTACGTTCCAAATTTTAAGGGGTATGGACTTATCTTGGGTATGGATTGGTTGTCATATTATGGAGCCATTCTTGACTGTGACAAAAGGGTAGTACGATTAAGGAGTTGTCGAGGTCGTGACCTAGATGTTCTTTGAACACCCAAAGCTTTAGCTGAGTTAAGCCATTTATACTCAGTAATTCTATCTATTGATCGAGAACCATTATCTGTACCCATAGTTTGTGAATTTTTGATAGCTTTGTGGAGGTCTCGGGTCTCCCACCCCATAGGGAGATTGAGTTTCGAATCAATTTGGAGAAAGATGCAAGACCCGTCGCTCTGCCTTTGAGACATATGGCCCCCAAAGGAAGAAGGGAATTGGAAGAGCAAACCTTAGAGCTATTGATGGAAGGATTCATCCGTAGAAGTACTTCTGAGTAGGGAGCCCCTGTTATTTTTGCTACTAAGGCAGATGGTTCTTTAAGACTTTGCATCATTATAGGGAGTTGAACAAGTTAACAAGGAAAAATAGGGACCCTTTACCTAGAATAGATGACTTGTTCGACCAACTTGTAGCAGCTAAAGTCTTTTCCCAATTAGCCTTAGCAACTGGGTTCCATCAGTTAAGGATTGCAAAGGAAAGCAAGCCGAAGACCACATTCCATACACCAGATGGACTATATGAGTGGAAAGTAAAATGTCTTTTGGACTTACAAATGCCAGTAGATATTTTGAGGGCAACTTAATAAATTATCATGGTGTTTGATAATGATATTTTGGTTTTCTCCAAAGGCAAGATGGAGAATGAGGACCACCTTATGGAGGTGTTGGAGACCTTGAGAAGAAACCAACTCAAAGCTAAGTTTTTCAAATGCCACTTTTGGAAAAATGTTCCTAGTAATGTATCGAAGGTTAGAAGCTTTCTAGGGTTAGCAGGCTACTATAGGAAGTTCATTAAAAGCTTTGCACAAATAATAGCCCCTTTAACTCGATTGACTAAGAAGAATCTAGTCTTTGTTGGGATGATAAGTGCACCAAGGCATTTGAGAAGCTTAAGGAGTCATTGACTAGTGCACCTGTGCTCACTATTGCAGATGTAGCCAAACCATTTATAGTTTTCACGGATGCATGCGGCACAGGGCTAGGAGCAGTTCTTATGCAAGAAGGGAAGTAGTTGCCTATGCTAGTAGACAGCTAAAAGATCATGAGAAAATGTATCAAGGGCATCATTTAGAATTGGCAGACATTTTTTTTGCCTTGAAGATGTGGAGACATTATCTCTTAGGGGAAAGTTTTAAGCTATTCACTGATCATAAATCACTCAAATACCTATTTTCCTAAAAAGATTTGAATCTTAGGCAGCAGAGGTGGATGGAGTATATAGCATCCTTCGATTTTGGTATTCAATATACTCCTGGAAAAGGGAACGTAGTCACCAACCTCCTTAGTAGGAGACACGCTACCCTAGGTGCTATATATGAATGGAGACAGTTGGAGTTTCTACCGAATTTTAACCTCCAACCGTCAACAGAACCCATCTAAAGTTTTCTACCAGTCATGGAGGTTAGACCGGCCTTAATGGATCGTATATAGCATGAGCAAGTAAAAGACAAGGAGTTAGTAGAGATTTTGGAAAAATTAAGGAAAGGAGATTCCCTATGCTAAGAGGTACTCAATTGATGAGAAAGGATATTTAAGAAGAGATGGACGTCTTTGCGTCCCAATGATTGATGACTTGATAAGAGATGTGCTTATTGAGTGTCTCCACTCAAGAATGACCATTCATCCCCGAGGAGAGATGCACAAGGACATGAAGAGAATTTTCTTTCGAGATGGAATAAAGAGAAGCGTAGCTGAGTTTGTTGCTAAGTGTTTGACCTGCTAAAAGATAAAAGCTAAGCAAGGGAAGCCCGGTGGATTATTATTACCTTTGGAAATTCCGACTTGGAAGTGGGAGCATATTTCAATGGATTTTGTGGAAGGATTGCTTAAAAGTCAGAAGGTGTGATGACCCACCTTTCTGACCCCTAGGAATGACACTTAATACATCCTCGGTGTTCGTGTGTCATTGCCCAAGCATCAGAAAGATGAATCGTCGTGGGGTAAAATAATGAACAAAATAGATGTAACGACCCGTATTTATTTATTTTAAATTATTAAATTTAATATGATTATTGAATCAAAATGGTTAGAAATAATTTTTTTAATTATTTATTAATGTAGTTTATTTAATATGAACTTGAATAAAATTTTGAAATAAACATTTTCGAAGATTTAGGTAATAACAAGTATTGAATGAAATTTTATTGAATGTGCTTGTAATCAATACCTGAAATTGAATAATAAATGTTGAATTATTTAGATGGAAATAAAATAATTATTGGTAATTAAAACTCATATGAAATTTAATGATTATTAACATAATTTATTGGATAATTAAATTGTTTAAATTTAATATTGGAATTTATTTAAATAATTGAATTTTTAATTTAATATGAATGAAAATGATTTTAAACATTGATTTAAATTTTATTTAAACGAGAATGAAAATTGTTAACTTTTAAAATTGAGTTTACAGTGATTAAATTGATTTTTGAAATTACTTGCCTTAATTAACGTGGAAAAATAGTCATTTTGGTCACGGTCTCGGATTTCAACGAAACTAGTTTCATTGGATCCATAATAGTGAATTATTATAGGATTTCAAGTTTCTTAGCGATCGGACTTAACATTTGGGTGTGCGAGCTTAAAACGCATAGAATTTATTTTCAGAATTTTAATTAAAATAATTTGATTTTGAAAATCTATCTTCTGAATATGATGAAATTGGCTCCCAAAACTAGTTCCATAGTGTTCGGAATGGGGGTATAACATATAGAACGCCAGGCGGCATGCTTCGTTTGGAGTTCGAAAATTTCGCGGGTCAATCGGTTTGGAAATTTATATATAAGGCTGTACATTTTCATTAATTCATGATCAAATTAAACCTATTCATTCAGCCGGTCCTATTCAAATTAATGGCCAAAATCTCCCTAACTTCTCTTCTCGTTTTCTCTCAATCCATTCGTTGAAATTGAACGATTCCAAAAGCAAGGATGGAGTGCTTGATGAGATCTACATATTTAATGGTTGGACCGAGTTATTTCGCGACGAGATGGTCGATATTTGCCCGTGTTCATCGCTGCGGTTTAGGGTTTTTGGCGCTTCGATGTACGTGCATGGTGGCAAGGGGAGAGGCGTACGAGGCGTCGCGGTGGAGCGAAGGCGGTCGCGGCCTTAGGCGATATCGGCGCGGCCTCAAGCGATGTCGGCGAGCGCGTTCAATGAAAAAAATAAAGACAAGACGCGATTAGGAAGAAGAGATGGGGGCCTGGGCTTTGTGCGTAGGAAGATGGTTAAGTTCTTTTTAATTTTAATTAAGATTGTTAATTATATATGTTAATTATAATTGTTATGTTTAAAATTGCATAGTTTTCTCATACGAGGTCTGATTTGAGCGAAACGAGTTGCGTTGTGATCGTGTCAACAAAGACTACAGCATGGGATTGGATTCATATTTATTTGAAGCTGGAAAAAATTTCAGTTTCAAATAAAGGTGAGTGTTTTAAATGCTCACGAATGGCTAGAATAGTTTTATGCTAGTTAAATTAAAATCATGAAGTGATTTAATTTTATTAACTTTTATTTGGTAATTTAAATTGACATTTGAATTGATTGTTAAAAAAATTAATTTTGTAAGTTAAATTGGAATTGGAATTAAATTGCCAGTTAAAAATCTGATATTTAATAACTAGTCAACTGTCATGATTTGTTGGCTGATTTGGATGTTGATTGTGATCGATGCTATTGGTCGATATTTTGGATGATTTAGATGTTTATTTATGTTATATATCCCTGTTATCACCCTGTATAATATTGACGGTATATAAACTGTTATTTGGATTATTTCGAATAAATTAAGAAATAGTTTGAATGATATATACCAATGACCCTTTGATTTGGATTGAAATGATATATATCCATCCTTGGAATTAAAATTGAAATAACTATTCACTTGACCATAGGATAGAATATTATATACGGACACCAGATTGGTAAATTAAATGATTTTGAATTCTTGGATTTGAATTTATTCAAATGATTTCGTTTATAAAAATAAATTTTAATTAAAATATGAAAATTGAATTAATTTCGAATTCGAGTTTGAAACGTTGAAATTAAAGTTAGTTAAATGAAATTGTTTAAAGAATGTAATTTGGAGTTTGAAGTTATGTTTGAAATATAACTTGAATTATAGAAATTAAACAGTTTTAAAAGATTGAACTTTCACTTAAACTTTGAATTTATTGAAGTAAAAGCGATATAAATCGATATTTCAAATTTAGGCTCGGACTTGAATTATTTTAAAGATTTGAATCTAAAATTTGAATATTGAAGTTTAATTTGATTTAAGAAATTTAAATCGATATTCGAAAATTGAACTTGAACTTTATATAAACTGAAATGGTTTAAGATCGAGAATTGGATTGAAATTGAAATGGAAATTAATTCGAATCAAAATCGAAATTGAGTCGATTTAAATTGAAATGGGAATTGAAATTGATTTGAATTGGAAAGTTTGAAATTAAATCAGTTTGATTTAAATTTGGACCTGAATCCAGATTTATCAGAAATGGGTAGAAACAGTTTCGAATTTGATATTTTCACTATAAACTATTTTCCTATAAACTGTTTTTAAAATTCACCTTTTTAAATTTCCAAATTATTTAAATTTTCAAATCATTTAATATATAATCTATTTTAATATCTAAACTATTTTAACTATTGTAACTTTTAAACTATTCAAACTATTTTCTAAAAAAATTCAAACTGTGCAAAGTTGGAATGTTTATATTTAAATCGTGGATTTAAATGCGAACTGGGTTAAATGAAGTTATAACCGAAGTTGAAATTTGAAATGATTTTGGAAATGAATAACATGACTTTTGAAGTGAATATGATATTTTGATATCAAGCATAAATTGATTTTGAAATGTAAAAGTACCAACTGATGTGTAAAACGACGTTTGGTTGTTAAAGAGGTCGGGACCCCTTATTAGCGTACTCTCTGTCAATATTGGAACCACTTTATCAACTGTGTATGCGGAGGAGGTTCTGGAACGAAGTGGTTGGATTGGCGTACGTTTGCTGGATTTGAAGAAAGAGAACAATGATGGATAGACCCCGGCACTTGTGCCAATTTGAAATGACTAAAACATGACGGATTGACCGGGCCAAGTGGGCTAGGTATCCCTAGCGGACATCCGTTCCTCGATTTTCTTCTTGGACTTGGTCCATACTATTACTTTTGATGTTGGTTTCGACTAGTGCACCTTGATTTGGGATAACCTCCCTTTGACTCAATATGGGATGGATGGACGTGGTGGGCGATCATGGCTACGATGCATTACCACCAACCCTACGACCCGAACTGGTAGTATCCTACCTTTGGCATTACCTCACATGCTTTGTCATACTTTTATCCTTATACGAGACCACTACAAGTTTGGTTTAGTGTTGACGTATCACGATGCATCCCTATCCCTCGACGTGCTACTGGGGCGTTATATGCAAACTGTACGACAATGCTTAAAAACGCATTAAGGGGGATCAATGTAAAGCCTTTAACGCTAAGAAAATTATTTATTTTACTAATTAGACATTACATATATAGCGTATTCTACTATAGATAAATATTTTGACGGATCCTTAAGAGATGAAAAATCCCATAACATCTCTTGAGTTATTGCATGCACGTTGTTCCCTGGATAAGAGATGCGATATCCCGTAAACATCTCTGACGCTATTACACTCCTGTTATATGTGATATTGATTTGACTCACACAAGGATATTTTAGTCCTGACTCAAGTGTTTTGTCTTTTCATTAAGCTCGGGTCAGCCCTGAGTTTTCAGCGCATTGAAGATATTATTCTGGAGGACGAAGACGAAGATTTGGTATATTATTACTATTATGATTTCCAGCATCATGTAGTTCTGCTGCATTATTTATTTTGTCTCTGTTGTATGTATAACTCTGATAAATGTTGTATAAATTATAATCAAATGTATAGTATAAACAGCTTCATGAACTGTTTATTTGATTATTATATTTTGTCATTCCGCTGTGAGATTCCGTGTTTGTTTTCTTCTTTTTCTTAATTAACCCCATTGATTATCTGTGTTTCGGATTGTTTGAGTTGGACATGTGTGGATTATTATCGATTTAAACCTTCCGAAATATGGGTTGTCACAATAGAAAACCTCACAACAAAACTGCAAAATAAACCATAACAGTCTATAATACATCAGGTTACTCCTTAACAGGGAGTAATCAAAGTTACACAAAAGTACTACAAATCAGCTTAGGCAGTTATAACACCATGCCATTACATATGCTGAAACAAAATACACTTACACAAACAAGATAATACAGTGGAATAGATAACTAAGAAGATGAAAGCCTCCTGCTCGGACGCCATCTTCAAAAGTGCCCAACAAAGACCTGCTACTCTAAATGGTCTATATTCTAAATGGTGCAATGAATCTGGATTCTAAATTGTACAATGAATCTGGATTCTAAATGGTACAATTACCCAAATGCATTCATTACCTTTTCTTGTTCTGCGCAACTCATCGATAAAGTCCATGGATACTTGCTCCCACATCCAATTCGGTATCTGTAATGGTTGGAGCAACCCAGCAATCTTCTGCTGGTCATTCTTGACATGTTGACAATTCGCGCACCTGCTTACGAAAATTGGAATGTTTTTCCTCATCCCTTTCCACCAAAGGGTCTTCTTCATATTTTGAAACACTTTAGTTACTCCTAGATGAATAGATAACCTTGACGATGGTACTTTCTCAGCACATCCTGTCTAATTCCATTAACATCAGGCACACAAATCCGTCCATTCATTCTTAAAATGCCTCGGGAGTAAATCTAAAAACTAGAAAAAATTCCCTCTTTAACGCTCCTCTTAAGTTGAGCTAGAATACGGTCTTCTTCTTGGAAATAAGCAATTCTCTCCATTAGTGCTGGCTTAACTTCCAAATTTGCAATCGTCCCCACATTCCTACTTAATGCATCTGCAACGGCGTTTTCTTTCCCTAGGGTATAAATAATCTCTAGGTCATAAGACGCAAGAAACTCAAGCCATCTTTGTTTCCTCAAGTTCAAGTCCTTTAGGGTAAAAAGATACTTTAATGACTTTTAATTTGTATATAACTCAAACTTTGCACCCAAAAGATAGTGCCTCCAAACCTTCAATGCGAAGACAACTGCCAAAAGCTCCAGATCATGGGTAGCGTAATTCTTCTCAAGAGGTTTCAATTGTCGACTCGCATACGCTATTACATTACCATTCTACATCAAAACTGCTACCAATCTAGTCCTACAAGCATCCACGTATGTAGTTAATTCTTTACTCCCGTGTGGAATAGTTAAAACAAGAGCACTTGTCAACTTCTCCTTTAACTCATTGAATGCTTGATCGCACTTGGGTTTCCAAACAAACTTAACATCCTTCTTCGTTAGCTTTGTTAGATGAGAAAAAATCTTTGATAAATCTTTAATAGATCTTCTATAGAAAACTGGCAATTCTAAGAACCTTCTGATCTCATTCGCACTTTCGTGTTTCTTCCCATCTTGAACCGCAACTACTTAGCTGGGTCCAATAAATATGTCATCTCCCAAAACTACATGCCCTAGAAATCTAAATTCGGATTTCCAGAAATGGTACTTAGAAAACTTTGATTTTAAAACATGACTTCTTAAAGTACTTAGAACTACTTGAAGATGGTACTGACGCTCTTCCTCCATTTTAGAATAAACAAGGATGTCATCAATGAAGACTAGGACAAACTTGTTAAGAAAATCCCGAAACAATCTATTCATCAAATCCACAAAATAAGTGGGTGGGTTAGTCAATTCGAATGGCATGACTAACCACTAGTAAAAACTATCAGGGGTACGAAAAGTTGTTAAGGGTACACTCTCCTCTACTACCCATAATTGGTGAAAACTAATGGCAAGATCCAATTGATAAAATATCCGAGCTCCGTGGAGCTGGTCAAACATGTCATCAATCCTAGGTAAAGGATACTTATTCTTGATAGTCCACTTAATTACCTCTCGTTAATCTACACATAATCTAATGAACGGCCCGCCTTTGTAAAGAAAACTACTGGCGATCCCTAAATCGATGTGTTGCGTCTGATCAAACCCTTTTACAGTAAATCAAACATCTTCTTCTCTAACTCTCATCTTTCCTTTAGAGCCAACCATCGAGGAGGTTGAACAATTGGTCTAGTTCCTAGAATCAAATCAATGTGGAACTCTACTTCCCGGTGAGGATGTAAACCTTGCACTTTTTCAAAAATATCCTTGAAGTCCCGGACACTTGCTATATTCCTTATCTCCTCTTTGGGTACTTCGAGCGAAAAGAGAAAACTGCTCATCAACTTATTAGGTTCCCCTCAATAATTATCTAACCCAACACTCCCAACATCACTAACTCTAACAATCCTTTGATCGCAATCTATGATCACTTCGAACTTAGATAACCAATCCATCGCCAATAATATCCCAAAACCCATAAACCCCAGAACAAACAAATCAAAGAGGAAAGAGTGGTTTTGATAAAAGATAGGCATATGTAGACATATTATGTCAAGATCTGCTGAACCCTCAATTGGGTTTGATACACAAAGATAATTTATTTAGAAGGATAGGTTTAAGGTTAAGCTTATCAACAAGGTTATTGAAATAAAACTATGGGATGCACCAGAATCGAACAACACTCTTATAGGAATATCAGAAATGGATAATGTACCTTACAACATCTTCTTTCCTTTTGGATATATAGAAGTAGATGGTATCTCCTCGATAGAAAAATCTTGTCCTTGTGATCCCTTCTATGGAAAAGGTCACTTGCCTTTATATGTCCAAGCTTGTGCCAATTGAAGAATATTGGTTCACAATTAGGTTTTGGGCAATGATTTACAAAGTGGCCTATTTTGTTACACTTAAAACATAGAATTTGGGAGAAATCAAACTACTTCTTTTGTGCTGGAGCTCCACCCCCAGGGCTCTTTCCTGACCACTTCTTTTTCCCTTTGCGCTTGAAAAATGGCTTGCTTGCAACTGTGATAACTTATAGAGGTTGGGCATTAACTGTCGGCACTACTCCTTTCTGAACTCCTTGCTCAATATCAAGAGCTTCAAACCTCAAAGCCATACTAATTAGATTGGTAAAGGTACCGTTGAGATGATTGGTCAATTCCTGATAAAACTTTGGTCGCATTCCTTTCACGAACATTTCATTCTTTTTGAGTAGTGTATCAATCAATCTTGGTCCAAAATCGGACAATGCATTGAACCTTTGCTCATACTATGCCATTGTCATCTTACCTTGTTTCAAATTCATAAAACTTTTGAACAACTTAGTATTTCCCGCCTTTGGGATAAACCAAGCTTCAAAAACCTCCTTAAACTGCGCCTAAGAGAAATCTTCTTCTGGTATTTTCATTATGACCGAATCGCTCCAATCCATTGCAGCTTTCTGAAGCTGATATGCCAACAATCTCTTTCTAGCACCTCCCAACTAAAGATCCCTAAATATCCTTTCACAAGAGCTTAGCCATGTATGAACTCTCAAAATATCTTCAGTTCCACTAAAGTAGTGTAATTCTTACACAAGGTCACAATGTTCTAAGGCGGCTGAACTTGCACCTCTGCTTCTACTACTGGCCCTACAACTGGCTCATTTCTAGGAGTTCTTCCATTTGTAGGATTGCTAGTTCCAGATCCCCTCCCTCTTCTTCCTCTTGTACTCATTTTCAACAACCTGGAGAAGTGACATGCATCATTAGAATACAAAGATTGGGTCAAAGATGATAAAAGGGAAACTGCAACAAAGGATCTAAAACCAGACCTTTAGGTGTGGAAATGAAAATGCTCTCTCAAGATTAACTCATTATAGGGCTCTACTCACCCTATCTCTAATGAGTTGTACCCCAACCAGGCTAAGGTGTTCGCTCAATCGAAGCTCTGATAGCAACTGTGATGACCCACCTTTATGACCCCTAGGAACAACACTTAACACATCTTTGTATGCCATTGCCCAAGCATCGGAAAGATGAATTGTCATGGGGTAAAATAAAGAACAGAATAGAAAACCTCACAACGAAACTGCAAAATAAACCATAAGAGTCAATAGTACATTAGGTTACTCCTTAATAGGGAGTTATCAAAGTAACATAAAAGTACCACAAATCAGCTTAAGCAGTTATAACACCCTTCCTTTACATATGTTGAAACAAAATACACTGACACAAACAAGATAATATAGCGGAATGGATAACTAAGAATATGAAAGCCTCCTGCTTGGATGCCATCTTCATAAGAGCCCAACAAAGACCTGCTACTCTCGGACTACTCAAATAAAATGAGTACCCAAGAGTTTAGGGGAAAACAAACAACTTGGGTCAGACGATATGTCTAGTATGAGTAAAACTTTAAAACAATAGCGGTGAAATTGAACACAAACATGTGAGACCACGCCGATGAACACGGAATGGGTTTACTCTCACGTAAATCAACATCCAGACGTAAAGAATGGATAAATAATTAAACTCCATGAAGAGTGGTTGACTCTTCCCGATGAAAATAAGGAAATAAATTTGAAAGTTCGAATCAAATAAGAAAAGGAAAATCTCTACCAAATGACTAAGAGGGTGCTTCCTCCTCAAAAGAAGTATACCTCTAGAAATATACCAAAACCCCGGGAACTCAAAGCCGAACCCTACCAATCCTTTCTGAGAATCCAAGAATTTCACATCTCAATGCATAAAACCGAATCCAACCCCACATAACTTGGCCTTGAAAAACACGCGCTTTGATTTAGTCATTTTTGACAAAGGATAAAAAAGCTCTACGGAGCAACAAATCATCTTAGAATGACGATAACAAAGAAGCTGAAATAACCGATAGCTGAAATAACCGATAGCTGAAAAACCAACTATCGAGGATATAAAACGATCGTATATGTAAATTAAGTTTGTATTCTTACCACCACCCATCGAGTTCAAACTTGTATTATTTTTTTGTTAATAATTGTACCAGACAAATAAAGGTATTGTTACCTTAAAGTCACGTCTCACGGTCCTTCTTAACTTTCGAAATAGTGACAAGTCTACTTCTTCGATGTTTAGTGCTAATTATACAAATAGATCGTTTCTATATAAGTGAACCGCTTTGCGGAAATTAATTCATCTCCAATAAACGAATCAAACATTTTCTTTTAAAAAACCGAACTTGTACTTGGCTTCACATTACAAGTATTAGCTTTAAAAACATTTGTTAATAAAGTTCCCTAACTCCAAAACATCATTTAAAAGGATTTATTAACTTAAAATATTCTTGTTACCTTTATTAATCAACTTTAAAACTTCATTAATTAAGTTGATAAATTCACTTCAATGCCTTTAATTAAAAAGGGTAAATTCACCTTTAAATCATCATTAATTCAGTTAATTAATAGTATTATTTAATAATTAATTAAATTAATAAATAATCAAATATCATTATTTAAAATGATTAATCAATTTGAAATATCATTAGAGGAAAGATAAATTAAAGTTAAAACAAGTTTATTTCCTTTAAAAGTCATTAATTAAAAAGATTAGTTAAAAAATTAATTAATTAATTAACTTTAGTCCATCATTATCAAAAGATTAATTAGCCTTAAACATCACTGAATAAATGATTAATTAAGTTTAAAACATCATTAAATAAGTAATTAGTTAAATTTAAAACACATCATTAATAAGTTAATTAGTTAACCTTAATCTTATTAATTAAATAAATTAATTAATTAATTAAATAATCATTATTAAAATAATTAATTATTTTTGAAAACACCATTAATCAAAAACTTGCTTAACTTATAAAATAATTCCAAGCACGATAATGAAACCAAACGGTTTCGATAAAATGTGATTTTCCGAAAGTGTCGATATAGCGACTATCGCTATAAGGGTAGATCGAAATTCGATTATATGACATTATCAATACAACCAACCATCATAAAGCAAGGGTATAAACACATATACAATGTAATTTTCCATGATACAACATGTAATAAATATTTACTAGGAATATAATTACTTTAGCCATAAACTTTTCATATTTGCTTACTACACGCAAACTAACTTTGAAATGTGACAACTTTTTGCAACATGAACCAAGCCAACTTCCAAACCATCACTATACATATACAACAAGCATTCATAGGTTGTAATTATGAACATGAATATGGTTTAAAACTTTTGGTTTAAAGGTTGAAGCTTTACTCACAAAAACACTTCTAACTTAACCGGATCACCACAACAAGTTGCCGAACTAACGCACTATCGTCACGACATCTTAACTTGGAATTTTGGGCCTTTAATGGGCTAGGTTTAGCCTAAGCAATATGGGGCTAGGCCTTGGGTTTTGAGGTGGAAATGGCTTTGGTTTTGGTAGAGGAGTGTTTATAGGTGAATATATGGAGTTTAACTTGATTTTTAAAAGTGTATTCACTAGTTTTTGGCTTGGGAATTTCTCTTGGAAGCCATGGAAGTATTCATGTATATGAAGAGATAAGAAATGAAAATAGAAATGAATATGTAAATTGGAAAATGTGTGGAGATGAGGAGTATTTATAGGCAAAAGAGATGTAGTGGTGATTAAAGTAACTTATTAATATAAAATAATAAAATGTATTCATGTAACATGCTTCCATGCCTCCCTCCTCACCTTAGAACACATGTTACCCCCCCTCCCCACAAGGTACACCTAAATCATGCTTTAGGTATTTGTTTAGGTTATGATTAGGGTATTTAATTAATTTCCTAAGGTTATTTAATGTATTTTTGTGCATTTAATGTCAAATCAAGTTTTATATTTAAACTAAGCTGGATTATTAACTTTAATACATTGATTATCTTTTCACATGCATATCTGCATGTGTCACGTGTATATGAGTGATACAAAATGTGCACAACGTTTTCGACCACTTTTTTGATGCCGAAAAGTCGAATTTTTGGAAAACGTTTTTCGATCACATTTTCTATTTTTATTTGAACTGATTATTTTGGTAAACAAAATTTGAAAATGATTTTAATATCATTAATTAATTTTTAAAATATGTTTTTTTGGTTATTAAAATCCATTATCTAAATATTCAAATACAAAACGGGTCGTTGCACTCTCCCCCTTTAGGAGAATTTCGTCCCCAAAATTAATACACAAAAGACAATCCAAAAGGTATGTATTGTACCTAGAAATTCATATAAAAATGCAAAGCAACCATGCCATACAAGAACATACATAATGCATTCAAGCAACAAATAACTAAATTAACATTACATCATGGTAAGTTTCCCTAATACGATCCTCGATCTCCCAAGTACAATCGCGGGGATCATCACTCCACTGAACCTTTACAAGCTTCACCTCCTTGTTCCTCAACCTCCTTTCATCCCAATCTACAATATGAACTAGATGTCGGGTTACTGTCAAATTCAGTTCTATTTCCAAATCTTCCTGAACAGACATCTCTACAATCAGCGACAGATCATGAACATGCTTTCTTAGATGAGAGACATGAAAGACATTATGAACTTCTGGCAATCTTTCAGGTAATTCTACTCTATATGCCAATGATCCAATTCTCTCAAGGATTCTAAATGCTGCAATGAATCTGGGTGCTACTTTCCTACTCTTCTGAATCTTACAACTCCTTTAACCGGGGAAACTTTAACAAATACCAAATCCTCGACCGTAAACTCTAACTCCCTTCTCCGTTGGTCGGCATAACTTTCTGTCGATCCTGGGCTTCTTTCATCCTTTTCTTGATCATATCCACTTTCTTTGATGCTTTTGGAATTATTTCTGGTCCAAGAATTAGTTGGTCTCCAGTCTAAACCCAACATGAAGGTGATTTACATGGCTGTCCATACAAAGCATCGTAAGGTGCCATGCCAATACTAGCTTGGTAACTATTGTTATAAGAGAACTCTACCAAATGTAGATGATCTTCCCAAGAACCTCCAAAATCCAAAATGTATGCTCTCAAGAGATCCTCCAAAATTCAGTTTACCCTTTCGGTTTGTCCGTCTGTCTACGGGTGATAGGCCGTGCTCAAATTCAACTCTATCCCTAAAGCCGCTTGCACTGCTCCCCAAAATCACTAGTGAAGATGGGATCTCGATCACTAACTATACTTACTGGAGTTCCATGCAGTCGAACGATCTCCCTCAAATAAATTCTTGCCAAAGAAGCTACAGTTCTTGTTGACTTTACGGAATAAAGTGGGCGTTCTTTGTTAATCGATCTGCAATTACCAAATGCCTACATTACCTTTTCTTGTTTCTGGCAATCCATCGGTAAAGTCCATGGATACTTGCTCCCACTTCCAATTCATTACCTCCAATGGTTGTAGCAACCCAGCAATCTTCTGCTGGTCACACTTGACTTGTTGATACTTCGCACAGCGGCTTACGAAAATTGAAATGTCTTTCTTCATCCCTTTCCACCAAAAGGGATTCTTTATATTCTAAAACATTTTAGTTACTCCTGGATGGATAGATAACCTTGACGAGATGGCACTCTCTCAGCACATGCTGTCTAATTCCATTAACATCAGGCACACAAATCAGTCCATTCATTCTTAAAATGCCTCGGGAGTCAATACGAAAACTAGAAACAATCCCTCTTCAACGCTCCCCTTAAGCCAAGCTAGAATACGGTCTTTTTCTTGGAAATAAGCAATTCTCTCCATTAGGGCTGGCTTAACTTCAAAATTTGCAATCGTCGCCACATTCCTACTAAACGCATCTGCAATGGCGTTTGCTTTCCTTGGGGTATAAAGAATATCTAGGTCATAAGACGCAAGAAATTCAAGCCATCTTTGTTGCCTCAAGTTCTAGTCCTTTGGGGTAAAAAGATATTTTAATGACTTGTGATATGTATATAAGTCAAACTTTGCACCCAAAAGATAGTGCCTCCACACCTTAAATGCGAAGACAACTACCAAAAGCTCCAAATCGTGGGTAGCCTAATCTTCTCATGAGGTTTCAATTGTCGACTCGCATAGGCGATTACATTACTATTCTATATCAAAACTGCTACCAGTCCATTCCAATAGGCATCCGTGTACACTGTTAATCCTTTACTCCCATGTGGAATCGTTAAAACGGGAGCACTTGTCAACTTTTCCTTTAACTCATTGAATGCTTAATCGCACTTGGGTGTCCAAACAAACTTAGCATCCTTCTTTGTTAACTTGTTAGATGAGAAGAAATCTTTGAGAAATCTTCAATATATCTTCTATAGAAATCTGCCAATCCTAAGAAACTTCT
This sequence comes from Allium fistulosum, assembly GCA_030737815.1. Taxonomy (NCBI): domain Eukaryota; kingdom Viridiplantae; phylum Streptophyta; class Magnoliopsida; order Asparagales; family Amaryllidaceae; genus Allium; species Allium fistulosum. The sequence goes on from CM060901.1 coordinate 1,033,254,636, forward strand.
GACCTCAATCGCACTTTCGGGTTTCTTTTAATCTTGAATCGCAACTACTTTAGCTGGGTCCACTAATATGCCTTCTCCCGAGACTACATGCCCTAGAAATCTAAATTCTGATTTCTAGAAATGGAACTTAGAAAACTTTTCTTTTAAAACATGACTTCTTAAAGTACTTAGAACAACTTGAAGATGGTACTTATGCTCTTCCTCCATTTTAGAATAAACAAGGATGCCATCAATGAAGACTAAGACAAACTTGTTAAGAAAATCCCGAAACACTTTATTCATCAAATCCACAAAATAAGCAGGTGCGTTAGTCAATCTGGACGACATGACTAATCACTCAAAACTATCAGGGGTACGGAAAGTTGTTAAGCGTACACTCTCCTCTGCTATCCATAATTGGTGAAAACTAGCGACAAGATCCAATTGAGAAAGTATCTGAGCTCCGTGGAGCTGGTCAAACATGTCATCAATCCTAGGTAAAGGATACTTATTCTTGACAGTCCTCTTATTTAACTCTCTGTGATCTACACATAATCTAAAAGAACCACCCGCCTTGGTAACGGAAACTACTGGCGAACCCCAACTCGATGTGTTGCGTCTGATCAAACCCTTCTATAGTAAATCAAACGTCTGCTTCTCAAAATCTTTTCTTTCCTTTGGTGCCAACCTTCAAGGAGGTTGAAAAGTCGGCCTGGTTCCTAAAATCAAATCAATGCAGAATTCTACTTCCCGGTGAGGAGGTAAACCTTGCACTTCTTTAAAAATATCCTTGAAGTCCCAGACAATTGGTATATTCCTTATCTCCTCTTTGGGTACTTCGAGCGAAAAGAGAAAACTGCTCATCAACTTATTAGGTTCCTTACAATAAATATCTAACCCAACACCCTCAACATCACTAACTCTAACAATCCTTCGATCGCAATCTATGATACTCTAAACTTAGATAACCAATCCATACCCGACAATATCCTAAAACCCATAAACCCCAGAACAAGCAAATCAAAGAGGAAATAGTGATTTTGATAAAAGATAGGCACATGTAGACACATTATGTCAAGATCTACTTAACCCCCAATTGGGTTTGCTACATAAAGAGTATTATTTTGAAGGATAGGTTTAAGGTTAAGCTTATTAACAAGATCAATTGAAATAAAACTATGGATCGAACAAAACTCTTATAGGAATATCAGAAATGGATAATGTACCTTACAACACCTTCTTTCCTTTTGGATCTATAGAAGTAGATGGTATCTCCTCGATAGCAAAAGCTTGTCATTGTGATCCCTTCTTTGGGAAAGGACACTTGTTCTTTATATGTCCAGGCTTGTGACAGTTGAAGCATATTGGTTCACAATTAGGTTTTGGGCAATGATTTTCAAATTGGTCTATTTGGTTGCACTTAAAACGCAGAATCTGAGAGAAATCTAACTACTTCTTCTGTGCTGGAGCTCCACCCGCAGGGCACTTTCCTGACCACTTCTTCCTTTTGCGCTTGAAAAACGGCTTTCTTGCAACTGGGATAACTTATAAAGGTTGGGCATTAACTGCCGGCACAACTCCTTTCTGAACTCCTTGCTTAATATCAAGATCTTCAAACCTCAAAGCCATACTAATCAGATTGGTAAAGGTATCGTTGAGATGATTGGTCAATTCCCGATGAAACTCTACTTGTATTCCTTTCATGAACATTTCATTCTTTTTGAGTAGTGTATCAATCCATCCTGGTCCAAAGTGGGACAATGCATTGAACCTTTGCTCATACTACGCCACTGTCATCTTACCTTGTTTCAAATCTATAAAAATTCTGAACAACCGAGTCCTTCCCGCCTCTAGGATAAACTGAGCTTCAAAAACATCCTTAAACTGTGCCTAAGAGAAATCTTCTTCTGGCATATTCATTGTGACCGAATCCCACCAATCCATTGCTACTTTCTGAAGTTGACGATGTGCCAATAATCTCTTTCTAGCATCTCCCAACTAAAGATCTCTAAATATCCTTTCACAAGAGCAGAGCCATGTCTGAACTCTTAAAATATGTTCAGTTCCATAGAAAGGTTTACCACCTAAACCAGTGTAATTCTTACACAAGGTCGCAAAGTTCTAAGGCTGCTGAACTTGCACCTTTACTTCTACTACCAGCTCTACAACTAGCTCATTTCTAGCAGTTCTTCCATTTGTAGCCTTGGTGGTTCCAGATCCCCTCCCTCTTCTTCCTCTTGTACTCATTTTCAATAACTTGGAAGAGTGACATCCATCATTAGAATACAAAAATAGGGTCAAAGATGATAAAAGGAAAATTGCAACAAAGGATCTAAAACCAAACTTTTAGGTGAGAAAAAGAAAACTCTCTCTCAAGATTAAGTCATTCTGGGGCTCTACTCACCCTATCTCTAATGAGTTGTACCCCAATCCGGCTAAGTTATTCGCTCAACCGAAGCTCTGATACCAACTATGACGACCCACCTTTCTGACCCCAAGGAACAACACTTAACACATCCTCGATGATTGTATGTCGTAGGCCAATTATCGGAAAGATGAATCATCATGGGGTATAATAAAGAACAGAATAGAAAACCTTACAATGAAACTACAAAATAAACCATAACAGTCAATAGTACATCAGGTTACTCCTTAACAGGGAGTTATCAGAGTTACATAAAAGTATAACAAATTAGCTTAGGCATTTATAACATTCTTCCTTTATATATGCTGAAACAAAATAGAGTTATACAGACAAGATAATATAGTAGAATAAATAACTAAGGATACGAAAGCCTCCTGCTTGGATGCCTTCTTTAAAAGAACTCAACAAAGACCTGCTACTCTCGGACTACACAAATAAAATGAGCACCCGAGAGTTTAGGGGAAAAACAAACAACTTGGGTCAGACAATATGTCTAGTATGAGTAAAACTTTAAAACAATAGCTGTGAAATTAAACACAAACATGTGAGACCATGCCACTGAACACGAAACGGGTTTACTCTCACATAAATCAACATCCAAACATAAAGAATGGATAAATAATTAAACCCCACAAAGAGTGGTTGATTCTTCCCAATGCAAATAGGGAAATAAATTTGAAGGTTCGAATCAAATAAGAAAAGGAAAATCTCCAACAAATGACTAGGAGGGTTCATCCCCCTTAAAAGAAGTATACCTATAGAAATATACTTGAAAACCCCAGGAACTCGAAGCCATACCCCACCAACCTTTACAGAGAATACGATCATTTCACATCTAAATGCGCAAAACCGAATTAAATCTAGATGAGATGTGAAAATACCCTAATGAGAGGAACCCCACATAACTTGGCCCTCAAAAACACCTGCTTTGATTTAGTCATTTCCGACAAAGGATAACAAAGCTCTATGGAGCAACACATCATCTTAGAATGACGATAACAAAGAAGCTAAAATAACCGATAGCTGAGAAACCGACTATCGAGGATGTAAAACGATTGTTTATGGAAATTAAGTCTTGTATTCTTACCACCACCCATCGAATTCAAAACTCTACTATTTCTTGGTTAACAATAGTACCGGACAAGTCAAGTTAGTGTTACCTCAAAGTCATCTCTCACGGTTATTCTTAACTTTTGATATAGCGATAAGTCTACTTCTTCAACGTTTAGTACTAATTATACAAATAAATCGTTTTCATATAAGTGAATCGCTTTGCGGAAATTAATTCATTTCCATAAATGAATCAAATATTTTCTTTTAAAAAACCAAACTCGTACTTGGCTTCACATTACAAGTATTAGCTTTAAAAACACTTTGTTGATAAAGTTTCCTAACTCCAAAACATAACTAAAAAGGATTTAATAACTTAAAATATTCTTATTATGTAATGACCTGGTATTTCAAACCATTCAAATCGACAATCATCCACTCATGTCAGACTTGAATAGCTCAAAACAACATATAGTTAATTTATATTTGGCAAAACTTAACATATACAGTAAGTAAATTAATCACAGAATCACAAACAAAGAGTATTATAACAATAAGCACCAGAATAGATAAATAGTAGTTCATGAAGCTACTATATAAACATCAGAGTTAAAGTAAAATACAACAAATATCTCAAATACATAGAAGTTACTAATATAAATGATAATATCAAGTCTAAACAAAACAACTGGAATAAACTGAAGTAACTGGAAAGCTGAATAGGCAAAGACAGATCTTCAAACAAAGCTCCAAACTCCAAAGATGAGTCTCAAATGTTGTGACACTCAGTCTGACCCGAGCAAAAAGCAAAACACAAAACACTTGAATCAGGATTAACATTCTTATGCTAGTAAATCAACTCAAATGAAATGTCCAAATGAAATACAAATAACTTAAAGGATGTTTGGGATTCCCATCCTTTAAGGATCCGTTAAACTATCTACATACATAGAACAATACGCTACATAGATAATGTCTATAGTAAAGTAAACTATTAAAATAGCGTTAAGGCGTTACCCATATCCCCCTTAACACATTTTTATATATTCCTGTAGTCTATATAGATACTGTAAGCCCCACCAAACTGGTAGGATACTCAGGGAGCACTCCATAGGTATGGTACAAAACAAACTCGTAGAGGGCGCGATAAGGCATGTGACAAGGCACGCGAGGCAATGTCTAGGGTAGGATTCTACTATTTTGCAAAACCGGGCTGGTGGTAACGCATAGCATCTACTACCGCCCACCTCGAGGCACACTCTCAAATTCAAAGGTGCACCCAATCAAATCACAAAGTAATAGAATGGTATCGAAGAAATGTGTCCAATCGGAAGTGCGACTTCACTTGGCCTAGGTATAGCTCTTGTTTTAGCCACATCAAGCTGACTCGCGGGAGTCAGGGCTGCATTAATATCTCATATAGAATCGTTGCCAAACCATCCTACTTCTTTCTGGATTCTCCACCACGTATACAGTTATTAAAGTGGTTTTCGGTATTGGTAGAGAGTATGACAATATCCGATCTCGGTCTCTTTAACAACCAAACGCTTATTTCACACCGTGGTGGTTTTATAGTTTCAAGTATTTCATATTTCATATCAAAATATCATATCCATTTCAAAATCATATCACTTCCGTAATTATATCACTTTCGAAATCATATTCACTTTCGAAATCATATCACTTTCGAAATCAGTATTCACTTTAAAATCATGTTTATTTTCAAAAAACTTAACCACAAAAATAGGTTAAACCATCATATCAAATATTCGGATTTAAATCCATTAAATCTAAATTATAACGGTTCCAACTTAAACAGTTTAAATATTGAAAATAGTTTATATATTTAAAATAGTTATAAATTAAAAATAGTTTATATAATTAAAAATAAGTTATAAATTAAAAATAGTTTATATATTAAAAAGAGTTTATATACTAAAATAGTTTATATCAAAATAGTTCAAATTAGAATTGTTTCCTCCAATTTCACAAATAAATTCAAATCAACTTTGGTTCCAAAATTCAATTTACATCCATCTCAGTTCAACGATTTCAGTTAGAAAGGTTAAAGGTTTAATTCAAATTTCATTAATCCATTTAAATTTATATCAATTTCAAATCCAGGTTTGAACTACCATTTCAAATTCAAAAGGCTTCAAACTTTAAATCTTCAAGCATTTACAATAACTTAATTCAATAAATTTCGTTTATATTTCAAAATTCAACTTTAATTTTATTTAAATTTGAAATATTCACTTAATTATCTATAATAACATTTAAATAAAATCTCCAATTACACATTTAAATCAAACTAAATATTTAGTTTCAATTTATTAAATTTGAAAATATTCATTTAATCACCTTTAATCAAAATCAAGTTATAAAATTATATCTTCAAAATCTCAAATTCAATAAGTTTCAAATCAATTTTTTATTTAAATACAATTCTTAAACAAATACAATTTCAAATCAATTTCAATTTATCTTCCCAACCTTGATTTATTAAAGTTAGTACAAAATTTATTTTTAAAATATAATTTTTAAATAAATGCTTAAACATAATATATATATATATATATATTAATTTAAATTAAATTTTATTAAATTAAATCTTATTTATATATTTTTAAAATAATAAAGTTATAAGAAAAATCTTAAAAATTATATTTTCAAAACTAACTTATAAAGTTAAAATTTCCAAAACATATAATTTTTAAAATGTAAATTTACACATATAAAAATAACATTTATATATTATATTTTAAAAAAATCAATAGTTATTAAAACCCATATATTTCCTTTCAAAACTTTGGAAATCATTTTCAAAATGTAGACCAACGGTGTCCTTATATAATTTTATATCCTATGGTCAAGTGATACAGATATTTATCATTTCAATCCGCAATTTAAATTTAATATTTACGGGTATATATCATTTTAACCCGCAATCCCAAAATTTCAAATATCAATGAAAATCGCTTGGGTTTATCATTTCAACCCATAAAGATTTTCGTCTAATCAATATGATCGTTCGGGTGTGTATCATTTCAACCCATAGGGAATTCTAACTAATAGGGAACTTGCAGTGTGAGAATATACAATAGCATAAAATGACATACATACCAATGACAGGCATATATAATCATAATTAACAATTTAAATAATATATATATATATAACAGGTTATGGTGTCATATGTCATACGTAAACAATTGCAGATAATGGCATATCATATTTAACAATTAAATAACTTAACAATTCAAATTTAACAGCATATTTCAATCGTCATTTTCATGTGAATTGAATTTACTAAATATAAGAACGTTAATCGTGAGTGATTGCTCACCTTTCGAGGCTAGAGAGATTAGACAACACGACAAGCTACGAATTGAATCACGAACACTACGACAAATCTAAAGCAAAGCAAAGTGAATCTGGCACAATCTTGAACTCGATGGATCCAATGAAACAAATATATATAGCTATATATTTTAAAATCTAAAATTTAAAACGCGTACTTAAAAATAGAATCTTTATAAGATATATACTTCAAATCATTTTTTCTTAAAAACATGTATATTAAAATCAAAATATCAATATATTATATTTTTAAAAAAATCTATATATATATTTAAAAAAATTCAATATATATATATATATATATTATTTAAACATGTATTTCACAAAACAAAATTACCTGATCAATATAAGTTCACTTATAAATGAAAACTTTTAAATATATATACATTTTTTTTAAAAGAAAGAGAAGGATGGGATGGAATAGTTTCAGCGAATAACAATTTTAAGCTTCAGAAATCAGGGCATGTAAACATAAAATATACTCCTCTAGATATATGTATATATACATACATATATATATATATATATTTAGAGGAGATTGCAAATGGAAAAACAATACATATAAAATATATAAATTTATAAAAGAGGGGTAGGATTCTGGAAACAAATATAAATATAACTTTATTATAAAACACATACATGCAGCTTTATAAACACAAACATAACTTTATTATAAAACTTATAATATATAAACTTTTCTTTCTTTGCTTTTTCTTAGTAAAGGAGGAGGTAGTTGCTTGTTCACATGGAGGATGTGTGTGAGTTGTCGAGGAAGGAGGTCGGGTTTTGTTGTGTACGGCTAGGCTTGTCGAAGCAAGGAGGTGAGAAGTGGAGCACAGGAACATGGGTGGTGAGGCCTGCATGGATAGGGTCAGTGCATGTACAGGTGGACGTGGGCTATAGGGATGGAAAGGCGGTAGAGAAAAAGAATGTGGTGAGAGAGAAGGAGAGCAGGTGCTGTGGGAAAGGACGGTAGAGGAGGGGCTTCACCTTCGGCTATTTCAGGAAGTTTGGGTAGCGGAGCTGTTTGATGGGCTCGGTAGGGAAGGGTAGGCGCGGATCTCGGAGTGGCGTTTGCTGGTGATGGGAAATGGAAATGCGGGGAAAGGTGGATGGAGCACGAATATCGAGGCTGAGGTGGAAGGGCGCATGCCGTTCGGTGGTAAGGAAGATAAACAAGTAGGTTTCATGAGAAATGGAATGCAAACATATTTTATAACTTATATTATATATTTATATTTTCACTGGCATAAACAAAAAATGAAAGGAGACTAGATGGGATGGTTGCATGGAGAGAAGGAAGAGTAGGGATAAGTTAAAGTGGAAGAAAATGAACAGGCTTTAGAAAAGAAAGCAACTTATATATATAATTTTTCTCTGGAAAAGTATGAACCGTAAGAATTGATGGGAATATAAAGTCATGGGAATAACAAACGTCAAATGTCGTGAATGGTTAGGAATATAAAACAACTGGCCATTTTTTTCACCGTGATCAATTGGATTGTGACAGAGAAACCAAAAGGCTCAAACGGGTACCGATACGACTAATAGTTTCGAAGATTTCGTCGCGTAACGTACGCCGAAATATATAGATGAATATACTACAGAGATCAGCGCGACGAGATGAATAGAACGGTACGCAGATATGAACGATACGATCATCCTATCAAAAGTCAATATTCGCTGCCAAAATGCTACTAAAACGCCGAAAATAAGATAAACGGAACTAGAGCAGTCAAATTTGGCGAAACAAAATATGACGCCCAGAAAATGATTTACAAATTTATTATATAAAAATATTCAGGTTTCGAAAATATTTTGTTTTCATCAATTTAATTGACTTAAATTTAAATAAAATTACACAATAAAATAAACTTCCATATTATCTGATGAAAATATGACATTAGCTACGTTTAAATAGATGCATTCCAAATATCAAATTTTCATTTCAAAATTTTATATTTTATTTTCATGAAAAATTTTAGTTAATTACGTTATAAATTCGTTAAAAATTACGGATCGTTACATATAACCTTTATTAATCAACTTTAAAACTTCATTAATTAAGTTGATAAATTCACTTCAATGCCTTTAATTAAAAACGGTAAATCAACTTAAATCATCATTAATTCAATTAACTAATAATATTAATTAAATTAATCGATAAATAATCAAATATCATTATTTAAAATGATTAATCAATTTAAAATATCATTAATGGAAGGATTAATTAAAGTTAAAACAAGTTGATTTCCTTTGAAAGTCGTTAATTAAAAATATTAATTAAGAAAAACATCATTAATTAATTTATTAATTAACTTTAATTCAACATTGTCAAAAAATTAATTAGTCTTAATTATCATTAAAAATGATTAATTAAGTTTAAAACACCATTAAATAAGTAATTGTTAAATTTAAAACACATCATTAATAAGTTAATTAGTTAACCTTAATCCTTATTAATTAATTAATTACATAAATAAAATAATCATTATTAAAATAATTAATTATTTTTGAAAATATCATTAATCAAAATCTTGCTTAACTTGTAAAATAATTCCAAGCACGATAATGAAACCAAACGGTTTCGATAAAAGGTGATTTTTCGGAAGTGCCGATATAACGACTATCGCTATACGGGCATAGAATTCAAGTATATGACATTATCAATAAGACCAACCATTACAAAGCAAGGGTATGAACACATGTACAAGGTAAGTCGCTATGATACAACATGTAATGAGTATTTACTAGTAATATAATTACTTTAGCCATAAACTTTTCATATTATCTTACTACACGCAATCTAACTTCAAAATGCGACAACTTTTTGCAACATGAACCAAAAACTTCCAAACCATCACTATACATACACAACTAGCATTCATTGGTCGTAATTATGAACATAAATATAGTTAAAAAAATTTGGTTTAAAGGCTGAAGCTTTACTCACAAAAACACATCTAACTTAACCAGATCACCACAACAAGTTGCCGAACTCACGCACTATTATCACAACACCTTAACTTGGACTTTTGGGTCCTTAATAGGCTTGGATTGGTTTTGGCCTAAGCAATATGGTGCTCGGCCTTGGGGTTTTGAGATGGAAATGGTGGCTTTGATAGAAAAGTGTTTGTAGGTGAATATATGGAGTTTAACTTGATTTTTTGAAGTGTATTCGCTAGTTTTTGGCTTGGGATTTTCTCTTGGAAGCCATGGAAATATTCATGTATATGAAGGGATAAGAAATGAAGATAGAAATGAATATGTAAAGTGAAAAATGTGTGGAGATGAGAAGTATTTATAGGCAAAAAAGTTGTAGTGGTGATTAAAATAACTTATTAATATAAAATAAAAAAATGTATTCATGTAACATGCTTCCGTGCCTCCCCCTCACCTTAAAGCAAACGTTACCCCCCCCCCCTTAGGTCCATCAACACCATGCTTTAGATACTTATTTAGGTTATGGTTAGGGTATTTAATTAATTTCCTAAGGTTATTTAATGTATTTTTGTGCATTTAATGTCAAATCAAGTTTTATATTTAAACTAAGCTTGATTATTAACTTTAACACATTGATTATCTTATCACATGACATATGTGCATGTTTGTGCATGTTTATATGAGTGATACAAAATGTGCACAATGTTTTCGATGACTTTTTCGATGCCGAAAAGTCGAATTTTCGGAAAACGTTTTTCGGTCACATTTTCTATTTTTTTTGAACTAATTATTTTAGTAAACAAAATTTGAAAATGATTTTAATATCATTAATTAATGTTTAAATTATTTTATTTGGTTATTAAAATATATTATTTAAATATTCAAAAATGATTTAAATATTCAAATACAAAGCGATTAATTTACAGATCGTTACAGAAGGACAATGAGGTTATTTGGGTTGTTGTTGATAGACTCACCAAGAGTGCTCATTTTGTTCCAATTAGAAGAAATAGGACTAGCACCTCTCTTGTCTAGGTTTATAATATAGAGGTAGTTCGTCTACATGGAATTCTAGTAAGCATAGTTAGTGATAGAGACCCTTTATTCACTGGCGAATTTTGGAAGGGCCTATAGACAGCTTTGGGAACTTCTTTGAACCTAGGCACGGCATATCACCCGCAAACCGACGAGCAAACAGAGAGGGTGAATAGAATTTTGAAAGAATTGTTAAGAGCTTGTGTTTTGGATTTCGAAGGACATTGGGAGCAGTATCTACCTTTGGTTGAGTTTGTGTATAATAATAGCTATCAGGCTACGATTGGTATGGTCCCTGTTGAAGCACTTTATGGGCAGCATTGAAAATCATCTAGTTATTGTTGGGAAACCACCGACAAAGTGTTGCTTGGACCCGATTTGATCTGTGATACCAAAGAAAAAGTAGAGTTGATCAAGCAAAGGATAATGGTAGCGCAATACCGTCAGAAATCTTATGCAGATAAAAGAAGGAAAGATCTTGAATTTGAGGTTGGAGATATGGTATTTGTTATGATCTCCCTTCTTAGGAAAGTTGTTAGATTTGGCAAGTCTGTAAAATTGGCACGTAGATTTATTGTGCCATGTAGAAATCTGGAATGAATAGGAAAATTGGCGTATCGTGTGGAGCTTCCCGACAAGTTGGCAGGAGTCCACAATGTTTTCCATGTTTCTCACCTTAGGAAATAACTTCATGACGCTTCTAGTTGAGTAGAGCCTGATTAGTTGGGGGATTCTGAGATGGAGCCAATAGTGCCCCATGCTACTGCATGCACTGTGCAACATGGTACTAGGAGACTCTGCAATAAAATAATTAAGTTGGTCCGAGTAAAATGGGGGACAATCCGGTGGAAAGCACATGGGAAACATATGAGAAGATGAAGAGCACTCACCTAGAGCTTTTCATTGGTAATTTCTCTCTCCAAAATTAGCATTTTGGTTGCATCACGGTTGCTAGATTGGATGGTAGGAAATGGTTGTTACACTTTGTCACAATCACTTTACACTCATACAGAAATTTTTATACATGTTTAGGATGTTTGCATACATACTTACATGACATGATTACACACTCACGCTAGGATTGAGTTCATTTTAGCATGTCTACAGTACATAATCACATTGCACTAATGGTTGAGTGGATGATTGTGTAGAGAACTTGGTTGTATAACATAGATGTATTGTGAGTTATGTTGTTTGCCCTTTGGAAGATTTCGAGACGAAATCCTTTTTAAGCGGGGAAGAATGTAACACTCCGTAAAATGAACCATAAATAAATAAAGTAAATTAAATTAAATATGATAATGGTTGGATAAGAGAAATTTTAAAAGTTGGAATTTGACCACAGAAGTTATTCTGTTGCATTCGTGGCGAAATTCTGATCTGTTTTCATATATAATATATTGAAAACGGAGCTCAAACAAAGAAGTTTTGAGCATTTGAAGTTTTCGGAATTAAATTAATTTATTTTGAATACAAATTCAAATAAGAAACAAAATTTAGGATTTAAATTTCAAAAATTAGCTAAGGAGGTAAGTGAACATTTAATTAATGTTTAACGTTAAATTTTTAATTAGGGAATAAAATAATTTGGCAATGAAAAGTAAAATATACACCCTTAAATAAGATAGCGGTTGACCTGAATAGGTCAACCAGTCGACCGTAGCGGTCGACCGGTCGTCCAAGGGCAGTCGACCGCTTGGCAACTGTAATGACCCGCAAATTTGTCGCTTTGATAAATTATATTTATTTTTAAAAATATTTAGATATGGGTTTAAAAGTAAGAATAATCATGTAGTGGTAAATAATAGTAGTTATTTTTTTTGGGAAAAATATTTGTGGACAAATTACCGTGGTAAAATTTTGAAAATTTGTAAATATCGTCCTAGGTAAAATATCGATAAAACAGTCGGAAATCGTTTTATCAATAAAACTGCTTTTAGACAATAAGTATGGAAGTTTATATAGTTTTATGCAAGGTTTGAAAGTTTAAAAGTAGTTATATAACCAGGTTTAAATAATATAAAGAGTTTCATAAATGAGTATGGAAGTTGACAAATGTTCTGTAAACGGGTTTGGGTTAAAGGCAAAGAGGACTTCATGGATAAAGAAATTTATTAAAGGATTTAATGGAAATAATCACAACAGGAAATTGAGGTTTGGGTTTCTCGAGGCTGACCTATTCAAAAATTATGGTATGGATCCACACTTTACATCGAAGGAATAGTACTTAGAGTCATCATTTTCTCTAATTTACATAATGTAGTTAAATCCATTTTAGAGATTTGGTAATGGGAAATCTTAAAAATGTATTGTGAATATACTTATGTCAGAAAGATAAGTATACGAATGTTTATGAAAAAGATTTATTAAACAAAGATATGCTTTGAGGCTTAGTGGTTGCTATGGATAAATAAATCTCAAATGGAATTGGTTTTTGTTTGTTTATTTGATAGTTAAATAACCGACTATCAAGTTTGACCCAATTTGACTTAGGAAGTATGAATGTAAATTTGAGTTCCCCAATGAAGACTCGAAAACATACTTCCAAAAGAATCGGGAATGAGTCAACCGGAAATTATCGATTGTTGATACGGAGAGACCGGGATCGGATCTATATCTGAAAACCACTCTGAACCAACATGTGTGTTCAAGTGGAAGGCATCTTGAAGATGATAGAAGACCGAGCTCTTTGAATTGCAAGGGCTACAGCTACTAATCTCGAGGGTGATTCCAAAATGGATGTAGTAGAGTTAGTGCATTCGGTTTCGTTCAGACCCAAAACGAACTTGTATGGATGAATGTTGGCATTGCATTGACGCCTGGAGGACGGTGTTAGCATTCCAAGATGGATTGCTATTCAAAAAGTTAAAATGTAGCCTCAAGCTTCATCAACCGGGAATGACTAAAACATGGGATATGCAGCAGGGCTATGTGGGTCTCACCCATTAGGGTATATCATCACCCTTCAAGATATATACACAATCATCAATGAATTCGTGTACGTGGGAGCTCTCGGTTAAAGGTTGCAAAGCAACCGGGGTGATGATATATTCGGTACTATCTAGCAAGGGGTAGGCCAGCTCTGTGTTGGCTGGGGTCATTAGTTACGACCTCAGTACATTTTTCTAGAGGTGTATTGTAGTGGGTGGTACCCCAGTAGCCCAATCATTAGTTGGAATCCATTCTCCAATACATGCCTTACGTTTTCGATTGTAGAGCCTAGTATGTTGGAATGTGAGATGCAAGCATTTCAGCTATTTTGTGTATTTACTTTAAATCTGGACACTATGATAATATCACTGGATTTTGATATAAAATGTTTTGGTTATCGTAAGGCAAAAACCCGTCCGTTTTTTCATGTGGTGTGGTCTTATGAGATATCTTTTGTTTGAAAAGTTTCAAATGTAGAAATCAGTTTGGTTGTTACTAGTTATCGAGTTTTACTCATGCTGGTTTACCAGACTGACCCGGGCGTTATTCCATGTAATGCTCGGGTCAAATTGAGCATGTTTTCTCAGGTTTATCTAGATACTTTAGAGTTGGAGAGGAGCTGGGTGGTCATGACGTATTCAGGTATATTTTTCTTCCATTGTATTATAGAGTCTATATGTTTGTCAATGAAAAGACAGGTTTCTATAACTGTCCAAATTTAGGATTAGTCTAGTGTACTCTGATGTTGTATATATGAATAAAGATGTTTCCATTTTGTAAAGATCATTGTTGTATTATATATTATTCACTGCATTGTGAGATTCTGTGTTATTTAGTTTTCTTCTATCTTCTACCTTCTTCTTTCACCCTAACAAATCGGTATTTTCGACACTTGAATGTTTGGCATGTGATACAGGACGTATTAATGTCGATTTTCGAGGGTCGAAAATCCAGTTTATTACATTTGGTATCAGAGCTGAAGGTTAAGTGAGAACCTTGGCCCTAGTGGGGTAAACTCATCTGGAATTGGGTAAGTAAGACCCTAGAATAGCCTAAGTGTATTATAAATACGAGTGGGTATTTGTTAATGAGTAAAAATGTTTTATATTGTGTTGTTTGATCTACTGAGTGGCCTAAGAATTCAGGTTGATGCGTATGACCAATGTTATCTATAGGGATTTGCTAAACACTTGTACAAGTCCAATTGACATAATATTGTTTTAAAATTGGTAAATGAAATAATTACATAGGATATATTTCATAAATAAAGGAATGATTTTCAAAAGCCAATATAGTTATCGATGAGATGTAGGGTTAAAATTGGATTTTAGAATAGAATGTGTTTAGTTAAAAGAAAATCTTTAGATGACCTTATAAAAATGAAAAGGATTGTGAGAATATTAAATCCCGATGGCTTTGATAAAGATTTAAATGATTTTGTAAAAGTTGTAGTAATCGTACTTAAAGAGATTTTAAGATATAAATATTTTAAAATGGATTTGGAAGTAAAGTTTTCTTTGGAAAGTTCGAAAAGGAGTTTCGATCTGTTTATGATAATCGAAATAATCTTCTAAGTGACAATCTGTAATACCCCAAAATTTTGTGAAAAATCATTTTTGAAAAATGATTTAATTTTTGAAATATTTAGATTTAAATATGGTGAAGTCTCTGGAATAAATAGTGTGCAAGTATATGTGTGCACGTGCACACTGAAATGGCACAAGGAAGAACTCCAGATTTCTTGGATTTAAAACAAGAATTAAAAAGCAATACAAACATGATTTTGCAACATGGATATTTGATTTCTGGAATTATATGGATCATCTTAGAAAATAAGAAAAGTAAGTTTTACTTTAGATCAGTAAACAAATTTATTTAAAACCCAGAAAAGAAAATTATATATATATATATATTTGTAAACCTGTATACATATAGGTGCATATGCTTCTGGAATTACAGAGGAATTAAATAAGCCTAGATAAGATATGTATACAAATATACATTTTTAAACACTGAAAAGTATATATACATATATATAAGCAAGTGAAACCATAACATTAAAATGACATGAAATGTGATACAAGTCAATATGCTTGTGTAGGCAAAAATAGCAAAGGGAATTTTCAGAAATAATTAAAATATGAAATAGGATAGTCACACTTTTAACATGACTAGGTGAGTGGCCATTTTCTGAAAAGTAAAAGAAAGAAAATACAGCCTTTAAATTGGATAATATGGCCGGGGTATTATGAATGAAAAATGCATGATGCTAGCCAGGACAGAAATGGAATTCTGTTTCAACAAAACCCTAGAGGAAAAATGCATATAAATAGGCAGTGGAATTGTCTTTACCCCGGGCTGCACAAAAATAAGAAAAGAAAAAAAAAATATTGGAAGGAAGGAGAAAACACTCAAACAAGAATTTTCTGGATTAATAAGAAGAAACATTTAGGTGAGTAATCTCACTGAGTTCATGGCATTAAGACCTGAGTTGAGGCAACCACTTTTTATATTGCTATTTATGTATTTCTGGTTTTGATGTATATGATTTCATCAATGCTTTTTGGATGTCTTATTTTAAATCTGATATGATTTAATATGGATGATTTTGGATGATCTTTGATTGGTTGAGACATTTGTCTTTGGATGAGTATCATACTGATTTATTTATACTCACAAATGTTAAAGTTTAGGATCTTAAAAATTATATAGAGAATACTCTCAGCTGTTATAGATCTATGGCATGGAAACTTTATAAAAATGATTGGAGCTGCATTATACTTGGTATAAGTGCTGAGGCTTGAAAAGAAAAATGTTAAGGGTGCAATAGAAATTTTCTAAGTGCTGAGCCCTTAATCAAATCAAAAAAAAAAAAAGAAGAAACCCACAAGCTAAAATTATGATTGAACCAAATCTTGAATCTGAATCAATCATAAAGGCTTGCAGATCAATATAACATGCCATGCCTCTTTTACAGTTGAAAATGTTCTTATATTTTACCAAGATCAAGACATATTGACCCCATTTAGGAAATAACTGTTTGCTTATTTCTGAGGAGAATTATGCTAGGAAAGATTATAGATGTTTCCATGTTTGCAGTGACATGTTCACTTAGCATATTTGATGTTAGGATTTAAGACAATACACTAGTAAATAAACTAGGGAAGGGAAGGCCAAGAAGACTGCTGGAATGCTTGTCATATTTGAAGTATGCAAGTTGGCACATGGTTTGTTTAAGCCCTGAGATCTTTGTGCAATGATGTGAATTAGTTCATTGCAGTGTGTCCCAGTGATTCCTTAATAGCAGATGAGGCAAGGATTTAAATTGAATTATACAACCTGTAAATGAAGAAATAGGAATATGGATATTTCTTAGGTTGAATGGTATGGAACCAAGATGGTTCCAGTGAATGCAATTGTTGCAAATAGATAATTATGTTTGTATGATTATGTATGCAAGTGTAAGAATGATAAATGAATATATCATACCTGAACCAACTTAATTATACTATGATAATTGATTGCAGAAATTTTTCCTAAATAACAAGTTAGAACTCTTATAATCTCTATTTCTTAATATCATGAATGAATTGATGTTACTCATACCAGATCATAGATCTGACCCTTGTTTGCTCATGGCATGTGGGGTGTCTCATTTTTAAAATGAGGCAGCCACTTATGCTCTTTCAGGTAACCCAGGCACTAAGTAAAAATGAAGTAATGGCTATTATGGAGGAGTGAATGAACATGCTAGCTAGTTTCAATAAGAGCTTAAATTGATTATATCTGCATGTATTCAGGAAAAATTTTATGTTTCTAAGATTTCCAGTCATGTAATGAATTCTATTATGGTTAGATGAACTAGTTGTATCATGTTAAATATATTGTTATGCACTAAGGTTTAAAATCTCAAAGGAAAAATCTGAGTGGGAAATAAGGAAATGATTTTAATTATTGATATGGATGTTTGGAAGAGAAATATGCATATGTAGTTGAGCTACTGTTTTGTATAATTTATATTATGTATTAGTTAATCTTGAGATATAACAGAGCACTGAGTTTTAGAACAAAATCTGGATTTAGCAAGAAGTAAACTTAAAAGGATTTTATCTTCTTTTTACTGAAATGCTTTGTAAATAAGTTTGAATTCATTTCTGAATTGTACTGAGAAAAGTAAAAATGTTTTTCTAAAAAGCTTCAGATAGAATGCAATGAGAGGTATCTCCATTGCTTTGAACTAGTGTGGCAGATACAGGATTCATGAGTTAACCAGCTTCAATTAAATGAAGTATTGGTTGATCATGATAGATTGTATTCTGAAAATAAAAATGCATTTCAAAGCTTAGTACATTTAGCAATTGTTTCACCCAGTTTTCTGGAAAATGAGCAGAGATATTGACATGTACATGTATATCTGTGTACATGTTGATATTTGAGCAAAAATATGATTATAATTCCTAGATCAGTTGTAGGAATGGGATACAAAAATAGTAAAGTAAGAAGAATTGTTTTGTATGTTAGGTTATAGGCAAACATTAGATATATATGTACAAAGATAGGTAGGTATCAGATTTCAAACCATACAGAAAAAAAAAAGAAGAAAAACAAAAATTGTGTTTGAACCGACCAGCATAGTACTCGAACTCGTGACCCCTTGTGTATAAGTTAGGCGCGTTTCCATTACGCCTAGATGTTGCTTGTGTTCACTTAGGATCCACTTTCTTTTATACTGAATTTGATACTATCCAGACTTTAACATAATCATCTATATTAAAAGCTTGTTTACCACTGATTATTACTTGATCATTTCTTAATCCTAATGACAGACTAAAGTACATGTTTCTAGTGGATTTTATGGCCAAAAATCTGAATACAATAATTTATCTGAATTGCTAAAAATCTAAATCAAACAGAATGTTCTTGTACAAAAAAAATAAAGTATATACTCTGAATTTAAACAAGAAGAACACATACATCTTCATATGTATGTGTATGTTATTAGATATACACTGATATATTTATATTGGTAAGTTATTTTGATCCTGGATATATTTTGTTTATTGGAAAAAGAAAATGACCTTGGAAAATATATTTGTAATGAATGATATATCTATATATCATCTCTTAGCAAAAAAAAAATCCTTATGAAATTAGGGTGGAAATAGGAGGGTCATTTCAGTTTGGTATCAGAGCACTTGGTTGCATTGATTGTTAAGTATTATAGAAATGTATAATGTCTGTTTGTTTTGGATGAAATAATTTAGATAAGAAAATAGAAATTATAGAAGTACTCATAATATACTAATACCATTTACCCAGAATTTAGTTAGCAGACCATGGTAGGAAGAGGATCTCATCACAATGCAGGACCCAGTGCACCTCAAATGCTTGATATGCAAGAATTTGTGAGGGTTTTAAGAGATGGAATTGGGCATAGGCCTGAGAACCCACATGAAGAGCTTTCAAAACTACTGAAGACTTATTCCAATTTGGGAGGCAGGAGTTTTGAAGGAACTGAGAGTGTGATGGAAATTCAAGCATGGTTGAGAACACTTGATAGGATTTTCAATGACATGCAGTTGGATGACCAAAGAAAGAGGCAAGTAGCTTCTAGACAACTAAAAGGGGTAGCTTTAAGCTGGTGGGAGGTGATCATAGCTGGAAGAAATGAAAATGAAATCACTTGGAATCAGTTCAAGGAGATGTTGGAGGCAAGATTTGTACCAGCATCAGCCAAGACCATTTTGCTTGAAGAATTTATCAAACTTAGGCAGGGAACTTTGAATGTCACTGAATACACTCAAAAGTTTGAGGGGCTATCTAATTATGGAGCAATGCTAGTGGCAGATGAAGCATCCAAGAATGATAGGTATATAAAAGGGTTGAACCCAGGACTTAGCAGAGCTATGCTACCATATGCAGATAGAACATTTGATCAAGTAATTGATCTGGCTTTGAAACTGGAACAACATGACAAAGAAAGAGAGAAATATAGGAATTTTAAGAGCAACAACAAGAAGGATAAGGGAAGATATCACCCTTATGATAAAAAGAAGGAGGAGGCAGACAACAGGAAGGGTAAAGATACAAAAGCCAATGATACTAAGAAGAAATTGGTTTGCGATCATTGTGGAAAAGAAGGACACATCAAACCAAGGTGCCCAGAGTTGAAAGGAGGAGCCTTCAAATGCTACCTATGTGGGAAAGAGGGGCATATGAAGAGGAACTGTCCTGAGAATAAACAGCAAGGGAAATTGGCAACTTTGGAAGGAAAAGGCAAATCTGCAGTGAAAATTGATGCTGAAAATCATGGCCAAGTGGAAGGTACATTACTCATTTGTGCCATACCCATACCAGTAGTATATGATACTGGAGCAACACACTCTTTGATTTCCTATGAATTAGTTAAAGTGTTAAAATTAAACTGCATATTGGTTGAAACCCCATTGTTTGTACAAAGTCCCCTAGGGAGTTCTAGTGTTTTGAACATGAATTGTGTGGATGTGGAGTTAAACATAGGAGGAAATATTTTTATTTCCAATTTATATGTTTTAAATTACCCAAATATAGGAGTTATATTGGGGGTAGATTGGTTAAGGCAATTTAAAGCCATAATTAATTTAGACTCATCCACCATATCATTGCAAAATTCTAGAGGCCAGAGAATCACAGTTCTATGTGAAATAGCTAAGGAAGGGAAATTGTACTATTTAGTTGACTTAGAAAAAGATCTGAGTGAACTAACAATTGAAGAAATTCCCATAGTTAATGAATACTTGGATGTGTTTGGGGAAGTTAAGGGTGTTCCACACCACAGACCAGTTGAGTTCCAAATTAATCTCATTCCAGGAGCAAGTCCAATAATCAAGAAACCTTATAGAATGGGGCCAAGTGAACTGAAAGAATTGAAAAATCAGTTGGAAGAATTAGAAGGCAAGGGATTTATAAGGCCAAGCAATTCCTGCTGGGGTTCTCCAGTAGTGTTTGTAAGAAAACATGATGGTACCTTGAGAATGTGCATAGATTACAGAGAACTAAATAAAGTAACCATCAAGAATAAATACCCATTGCCTAGAATAGATGATCTCTTTGACCAACTCAGTGAAGCTAAAATATTTTCTAGGCTAGACTTAGCATCAGGATTCCATCAAATGAAGGTTGAAGACTCAAGTGTTAAGTATACTGCATTTAACACAAGATATGGCTTATATGAATTTTTGGTTATGCCATTTGGTTTGACAAATGCTCCTTCATATTTTGTTGATTTGATGAATAGAATATTTAGAGATTATTTAGACAAGTTTGTACTGATTTTTATTGATGACATTTTGATTTATTCCAAGACAGTGGAAGAGCATAAAAATCATTTGCATTTAGTTTTGTCAAGGCTAAGGGAAAATGATTTAAAGGCAAAATTTTCAAAATGTGCATTTTGGAAAGAAGAAGTGCATTTTCTTGGGCATGTTATCTCTGCCAAAGGAATATCAGTAAACCCTAACAAGGTAGTGGCAATCCAAGCATGGAAAAGACCTAGCACCATCAGTGAGATTAGATCATTTATGGGGATGGCAGGATATTATAGGAGATTTATAAAAGATTTCTCAAAAATATCATCACCACTTACCAATTTAACTAGAAAGAACCAAGCCTTTGTATGGACAGAAAAATGTGAGCAAGCTTTTATCAAAATAAAGGAAGCTCTGATTAATGCACCAGTATTAAGAGTGCCAGAAGGAAATGAAAATTTGGTTGTGTACACTGATGCAAGTGGCTCTGGGTTAGGGGCTGTGTTGATGCAGCAAGACCAGGTGGTAGCCTATGCATCTAGGCAATTAAAGCCACATGAAACCAGGTATGCAACCCATGATCTTGAACTAGCAGCAGTTGTGTATGCTTTGAAACTTTGGAGACATTATTTGTTAGGTGCCAAATTCATCTTATACACTGATCATAAGGCACTAAAATATTTATTCTCACAAAAAGATTTGAACATGAGGCAACATAGATGGGTAGAGTTCCTAGCTGCCTATGATCTAGATATACTGTATACACCAGGCAAGGCAAATAAAGTTGCAGATGCCTTGAGTAGACAACATGCCAAAGTAGCCATGTTGATGATGGAAGAGTTTAGGGATTTGTCTATACTTACTGATTTGGAAATTGAGGAAAACAGTGAGGAACAAATGATGCCCATTGAAGAAGGTGAAGGTAAAGGAAAATTAAGTATGATATCTCTGCAATCAGATTTACTTCTTAAGATTGGGAAAATGCAGGAGCAAGACCTAAGCATGGTGGAAAAGAAAATGCTCATATCAAGAGGGGAGGAAGTAATAAATTATCAAGTTGACAAAAATGGTTATTTAAGGAATAAAAATAGGATATGTGTTCCAGAAAATATAGAATTGAAGGAGGAAATATTAAATGAGTACCATAGGAGTAAGTACTCCATACACCCAGGTAGCACCAAGATGTATCAAAATTTGAGAAGAAATCTTTGGTGGAAGGGGATGAAGTCAGATGTGGCCAGATATGTTGCAAGGTGCATGACTTGCCAACAAGTCAAGGCAGAGACACAAAGGCCATCAGGACTATTGCAACCCCTTAGTATACCACAGTGGAAGTGGGAGGATATATCTATGGATTTCATAGATGGTCTGCCTAGATCTAAGAAGGGAAACACAAGTATATGGGTGATAGTGGATAGGCTAACTAAGGTAGCACATTTTATCCCAGTTAAAACAGAAAGAAATGCTCCAAAATTGGCTCAAATATTCATGAAAGAGGTAGTAAGGTTGCATGGCATACCCAAAACCATTGTGAGTGATAGGGATACCATCTTCACCTCAAGATTTTGGAAAAGTTTTCAAGAGGCTATGGGGAGTGAATTGTGCTTAAGCACTGCCTACCATCCACAATCAGATGGTCAAACTGAAGTGGTGAACAAAGTCTTAGAGGATTTGTTGAGAGCATGTACACTGGACTTTGGAGGCAACTAGGAAGACCACCTCCATCTAGCTGAATTCACATATAATAACAGTTACCAAAGCACCATAGGGATGGCACCATTTGAAGCCTTATATGGCAAGCCATGTTTATCACCTATATGCTGGGTAGAGGCTGGAGAAAGGGCTGTTCTTGGACCTGAATATGTCAAGGAAACTACAGAGAAAATTGGGTTAATAAGAAAAAGAATAGCAGCAGCTCAAGATAGGCAAAAGAAATTTGCAGATAGGAAGAGAAAGCAAGTGGAATATGAAGTGGGAGACTTTGTTTTCATCAAGATTTCACCTATGAAGAAAGTCATGAGATTTGGCAAGCAAGGTAAGCTCACACCAAGGTATGTTGGACCCTATAAAATTCTGGAAAGAATTGGTTCATTGGCTTACAAATTAGAACTACCAGAGGAAATGAAAGCAATGCATAATGTTTTTCATGTATCCCAACTTAGAAGATGGGTACATGATAAAGAAGACATTTTGGAAGAGCCTACCAAAATTCAAATAAATCCTGACTTGGTTTATGTAAAAGAACCAGTGGGGATTATAGCCAAGGAAGAAAAGAAATTAAGGAGCAAAACCTTGAAACTGGTTAAGATCCAGTGGAGTAGTGATCCTAATGACTGCACATGGGAGTTAGAGGATAAGATTAGAATGGATTATCCTAAGCTTTTTGCAAATTAAAAGGTAATTTTTTTTTTCTCTGGAAAAATTATTTGTTATGCATGGTTGATATGGTTGAATTTGGTTGCTTATGCATATGTTTGATAAGTTTTCAGAAAAGAAAATGATGCTTGTTATAAATGTTAGAAAATTGTGAGGACACAATTCCTAAAAGGAGGGGTGAATGTAATACCCCAAAATTTTGTGAAAAATCATTTTTGAAAAATGATTTAATTTTTGAAATATTTAGATTTAAATATGGTGAAGTCTCTGGAATAAATAGTGTGCAAGTATATGTGTGCACGTGCACACTGAAATGGCACAAGGAAGAACTCCAGATTTCTTGGATTTAAAACAAGAATTAAAAAGCAATACAAACATGATTTTGCAACATGGATATTTGATTTCTGGAATTATATGGATCATCTTAGAAAATAAGAAAAGTAAGTTTTACTTTAGATCAGTAAACAAATTTATTTAAAACCCAGAAAAGAAAATTATATATATATATATTTGTAAACCTGTATACATATAGGTGCATATGCTTCTGGAATTACAGAGGAATTAAATAAGCCTAGATAAGATATGTATACAAATATACATTTTTAAACACTGAAAAGTATATATACATATATATAAGCAAGTGAAACCATAACATTAAAATGACATGAAATGTGATACAAGTCAATATGCTTGTGTAGGCAAAAATAGCAAAGGGAATTTTCAGAAATAATTAAAATATGAAATAGGATAGTCACACTTTTAACATGACTAGGTGAGTGGCCATTTTCTGAAAAGTAAAAGAAAGAAAATACAGCCTTTAAATTGGATAATATGGCCGGGGTATTATGAATGAAAAATGCATGATGCTAGCCAGGACAGAAATGGAATTCTGTTTCAACAAAACCCTAGAGGAAAAATGCATATAAATAGGCAGTGGAATTGTCTTTACCCCGGGCTGCACAAAAATAAGAAAAGAAAAAAAAATATTGGAAGGAAGGAGAAAACACTCAAACAAGAATTTTCTGGATTAATAAGAAGAAACATTTAGGTGAGTAATCTCACTGAGTTCATGGCATTAAGACCTGAGTTGAGGCAGCCACTTTTTATATTGCTATTTATGTATTTCTGGTTTTGATGTATATGATTTCATCAATGCTTTTTGGATGTCTTATTTTAAATCTGATATGATTTAATATGGATGATTTTGGATGATCTTTGATTGGTTGAGACATTTGTCTTTGGATGAGTATCATACTGATTTATTTATACTCACAAATGTTAAAGTTTAGGATCTTAAAAATTATATAGAGAATACTCTCAGCTGTTATAGATCTATGGCATGGAAACTTTATAAAAATGATTGGAGATGCATTATACTTGGTATAAGTGCTGAGGCTTGAAAAGAAAAATGTTAAGGGTGCAATAGAAATTTTCTAAGTGCTGAGCCCTTAATCAAATCAAAAAAAAAAAAAAGAAACCCACAAGCTAAAATTATGATTGAACCAGATCTTGAATCTGAATCAATCATAAAGGCTTGCAGATCAATATAACATGCCATGCCTCTTTTACAGTTGAAAATGTTCTTATATTTTACCAAGATCAAGACATATTGACCCCATTTAGGAAATAACTGTTTGCTTATTTCTGAGGAGAATTATGCTAGGAAAGATTATGGATGTTTCCATGTTTGCAGTGACATGTTCACTTAGCATATTTGATGTTAGGATTTAAGACAATACACTAGTAAATAAACTAGGGAAGGGAAGGCCAAGAAGACTGCTGGAATGCTTGTCATATTTGAAGTATGCAAGTTGGCACATGGTTTGTTTAAGCCCTGAGATCTTTGTGCAATGATGTGAATTAGTTCATTGCAGTGTGTCCCAGTGATTCCTTAATAGCAGATGAGGCAAGGATTTAAATTGAATTATACAACCTGTAAATGAAGAAATAGGAATATGGATATTTCTTAGGTTGAATGGTATGGAACCAAGATGGTTCCAGTGAATGCAATTGTTGCAAATAGATAATTATGTTTGTATGATTATGTATGCAAGTGTAAGAATGATAAATGAATATATCATACCTGAACCAACTTAATTATACTATGATAATTGATTGCAGAAATTTTTCCTAAATAACAAGTTAGAACTCTTATAATCTCTATTTCTTAATATCATGAATGAATTGATGTTACTCATACCAGATCATAGATCTGACCCTTGTTTGCTCATGGCATGTGGGGTGTCTCATTTTTAAAATGAGGCAGCCACTTATGCTCTTTCAGGTAACCCAGGCACTAAGTAAAAATGAAGTAATGGCTATTATGGAGGAGTGAATGAACATGCTAGCTAGTTTCAATAAGAGCTTAAATTGATTATATCTGCATGTATTCAGGAAAAATTTTATGTTTCTAAGATTTCCAGTCATGTAATGAATTCTATTATGGTTAGATGAACTAGTTGTATCATGTTAAATATATTGTTATGCACTAAGGTTTAAAATCTCAAAGGAAAAATCTGAGTGGGAAACAAGGAAATGATTTTAATTATTGATATGGATGTTTGGAAGAGAAATATGCATATGTAGTTGAGCTACTGTTTTGTATAATTTATATTATGTATTAGTTAATCTTGAGATATAACAGAGCACTGAGTTTTAGAACAAAATCTGGATTTAGCAAGAAGTAAACTTAAAAGGATTTTATCTTCTTTTTACTGAAATGCTTTGTAAATAAGTTTGAATTCATTTCTGAATTGTACTGAGAAAAGTAAAAATGTTTTTCTAAAAAGCTTCAGATAGAATGCAATGAGAGGTATCTCCATTGCTTTGAACTAGTGTGGCAGATACAGGATTCATGAGTTAACCAGCTTCAATTAAATGAAGTATTGGTTGATCATGATAGATTGTATTCTGAAAATAAAAATGCATTTCAAAGCTTAGTACATTTAGCAATTGTTTCACCCAGTTTTCTGGAAAATGAGCAGAGATATTGACATGTACATGTATATCTGTGTACATGTTGATATTTGAGCAAAAATATGATTATAATTCCTAGATCAGTTGTAGGAATGGGATACAAAAATAGTAAAGTAAGAAGAATTGTTTTGTATGTTAGGTTATAGGCAAACATTAGATATATATGTACAAAGATAGGTAGGTATCAGATTTCAAACCATACAGAAAAAAAAAAGAAGAAAAACAAAAATTGTGTTTGAACCGACCAGCATAGTACTCGAACTCGTGACCCCTTGTGTATAAGTTAGGCGCGTTTCCATTACGCCTAGATGTTGCTTGTGTTCACTTAGGATCCACTTTCTTTTATACTGAATTTGATACTATCCAGACTTTAACATAATCATCTATATTAAAAGCTTGTTTACCACTGATTATTACTTGATCATTTCTTAATCCTAATGACAGACTAAAGTACATGTTTCTAGTGGATTTTATGGCCAAAAATCTGAATACAATAATTTATCTGAATTGCTAAAAATCTAAATCAAACAGAATGTTCTTGTACAAAAAAAATAAAGTATATACTCTGAATTTAAACAAGAAGAACACATACATCTTCATATGTATGTGTATGTTATTAGATATACACTGATATATTTATATTGGTAAGTTATTTTGATCCTGGATATATTTTGTTTATTGGAAAAAGAAAATGACCTTGGAAAATATATTTGTAATGAATGATATATCTATATATCATCTCTTAGCAAAAAAAAAATCCTTATGAAATTAGGGTGGAAATAGGAGGGTCATTTCACAATCGAATGTTTGCTTAGGCAGGTATGATAGTGCACTTAGTATATTATCCTCTTTGTCATTGTATAATCGAAACGAGTTCGAATCTGTATGAATCCAAAGCTAGTGGATGATTTTATTAAAAGAACTATTTATCTATAAATAGTATTGTTTCAAAAGGGAATTTGTGAAGAAAGAAATATTTTTATGATTAACTAGTTTGAGTGTCATGGAAATGACTAAAAATAGGTAAGAGATGTGTTCGTATGGTAAACACTTCTCTTGAGTATTTCCCTACTTAATAAAAGGATATATGATACTAATTGGTAGTACCCAATTCCTTGAAATCATTTTGGAGTTACTCGGGCTATTATATGTTTTCAAAAGGTTTTTTGAATAAAAAACGGATATTCTGTTCTCGAATCACTTAAAAGAATAAAGTTTTCAAAATAAAAGATGTCTTGATTAAGAGTGGGTTAATAAATAAAGTTTTAAATTTGTTGAACATTCTAGGTTAAGTAAAACCAATTTAAGATTTGAAATTGTATATACTCTTTTGGATATAGAAGAGTATCATACTAAAATGAATTTGAGTAATAGAATATTAATAAACTTAAGTAATGTTCTTAAGTAAAATATTGATTCTTTAAAAAGGGTAATTATAATCTTGGGAAGTAGGAACCAATGGGATTAACACGTAGGTTGTACGTAGATCATTTCTCCTTTTCATGTAATTCTCGATCCAAGATTTGAGTACATGACTCGAGGTGTTTCACACCATTTCTAATAGGGATTTATCGCCCAATTTTTGACGGCGAGCATTGATGAGGGTTCTTATGTGGAACCAAAGGTTGTCTATCATAGTTTATGGCTATGCAAGGAGAACAGAGGTTTCTAATTAAGAAGCCTGATCAAAGTCCGTACTAGGAAGTCGAGTGAGCGATACTAATTCGAAAGAAAAGTTATGTACTAGAGTGAGTGATAGAACCGGATTTTTACATAGGAATGATATATATACATCATACAGATTGATAAATAGTTTTAAGTATTCTACGAATAGGGTTGTGGTATAATTTCGGGAACGAAATTCTTTTAAGGAGGAAGAATGTAACGACCCGCAAATTTATCACTTTGATAAATTATATTTATTTTTAAAAATATTTAGATATGGGTTTAAAAGAAAGAATAATCATGTAGTGGTAAATAATAATAGTTATTTTGTTTGGTAAAAATATTTGCGAACAAATTACCAAGGTAAAATATTGAAATTTTATAAATGTCGTCCTACATAAAATATCGATAAAACAGTCGGAAATCATTTCATCAATAAAACTTCTTTTAAACAATAAGGATCGTACACAACTCTAGATTCATACACCAATATATGTATTCAAACAAGATTATGAAATAATAATTTATTTTATTTTTGAAAAATAAAATGTATTTATGACATCGACAGTTGATATCATCAGTTTTATATATTTCTTCAAAAATTCAAGTTAAGTTTAAATATCAAATAAATGGGTTTTTATTTACAAATAAACCTATTTTAATCATTTAATAATGACGGTAAATATTTTTTTAAATTTGTTTACCAAAATAGATAGTTCGTAGAAAAACAGAAAATATGACCGAAGAACATTTTTCGAAATTTCGACTTTTCGACAGCGAAAAGTTGTCAGAAACGTTGTTCGCCTTTATGCACTATATATACACATATCTAACAGATAATTAAAATTATAATAATACACTTAATTATATATTATCTTATGTTAAATATGTTTAGATAGTGATGTGACAAGTCATGGTTTAAATTATAACATATATATACATATACACTTATATATATACAAAATACACACCTTATTCCTTGTCATATCTTAGCCTTATCATCATTATCCATCATGAGCTAGATGATGTGACTAGAGAGGGAGGGATGTGACATATGAGGGGGTGGAAGGTGGTGATGTGACTTTTCAAAATAATGGCATGTTAGGATATTTTAACCTAAGGTTAGTTTAGTAATTTCCTTCCTTTTTTTATAAATACACATCCCCTTCACCATATTTTCATTTACTTCTCCATTTCCATTTCCCTAAAGTATTATTCATGTTTCATGGCTTCTTATGTTAGTTATGTTTTTTTAAATTAAAAGATTTAAATTGTTTTAAAGAAGCAAACTTGTTTTTAAACTCTTTCTTCTCCAATGTTCCTCCACTTTATTCAGCCATAACTTCCACTAACACCAAATCAAGATTTTCTTTTTTTCAAATTGTATAAAATTTCAGTATGTACAACTTTTATGTTTACCACTTTTTCTAATTTCAAGCATAGGATTGTCAAATTCTCATTTCTTTGCAATGTACTTATAAACCTAGAAATTCAAGTCCGGAAATAGTTCTCCTTCTTTTGACCATATCTACCTCAGACGAAATCTGATTTGAGTGATTTTTTTTAAAATTGTATAGAAAAGAATTTTCTAAAACTTTTCTTTTGATCACTTTTTCAAAATAATATTTCAAAAAATCAAGTGGAAGATGACATATTTTTGGGGTGATTTTTGGCGCATCTAAGGCATTTCAAGTTTCAAAGGTTTTCGGCGAGTAAAACTACTTTATTTTAGGAAAGTTTTTGACTTTACTATGATGTGTTATTGTGGTTATAATATGATGAGAAAATTGAATGGTTATTATGTTGGTCGGTGATGATTTGATGGATGTTATGTTTGTATTAAATTTAAGATTTGAATGTGATGTTGTCGAGTTAGTAAGCATATAACCTTATGTTTATACGTGTGTTTCATTGTGATTTTAAGAGTATGGTAGTATGGTTGTGATTTAAGAATCAAGTATGTTGAGTTGAAACAAAGTTAACAACTTTGTGTGTTGTGGTGGACGTGAGATCCGATTTGAAATCAAAACTATGATTTCTAGTTTCAAAGTTTGGAAATGGTTTCTGTTTGCGCCAAAAATGGTCACAAACCCCAAGTGTTGTGAAAGCACCAAACTATGAATGTAGATCAGCAATATGGCAAACACAAGTCACAGATCTAAATAAGCAACAAATAGCAATCCAGAAATGTAATACCCCAAAATTTTGTGAAAAATCATTTTTGTAAAATGATTTAATCTTTGAAATATTTAGATTTAAATATGGTGAAATTTCTGGAATAAATAGTGTGCAAGTATATGTGTGCACGTACACACTGAAATGGCACAAGGAAGAACTCCAGATTTCTTGGATTTAAAACAAGAATTAAAAAGCAATACAAACATGATTTTGCAACATGGATATTTGATTTCTGGAATTATATGGATCATCTTAGAAAATAAGAAAAGTAAGTTTTACTTTAAATCAGTAAACAGATTTTATTTAAAACCCAGAAAAGAAAATTATACATATATATATATTATAAGGATTTGTAAACCTGTATACATATAGGTGCATATGTTTCTGAAATTAAAGAGGAATTAAATAAGCCTAGATAAGATATGTATACAAATATACATTTTTAAGTACTGAAAAGTATATATATATATATAAGCAAGTGAAACTATAACATTAAAATGACATGAAATGTGATACAAGTCAATATGCTTGTGTAGGCAAAAATAGCAAAGGGGATTCTCAGGAATAATTAAAATATAAAATAGGATAGTCACACTTTTAACATGACTAGGTGAGTGGCCATTTTCTGAAAAGTAAAAGAAAGAAAATGCAGCCTTTAAATTGGTTAATATGGCCGAGGTATTATGAATGAAAAATGCATGATGCTAGCCAGGACAGAAATGGAATTCTGTTTTAACAAAACCCTAGTGGAAAAATGCATATAAATAGGCAGTTTTAGCCAGTAGAATTATCTTTACCCTGAGCTGCACAAAAATAAGAAAAGAAGAAAAATATTGGAAGGAAGGAGAAAACACTCATACAAGGATTTTCTGGATTAATAAGAAGAAATATTTAGGTGAGTAACCTCACTGAGTTCATGGCATTAAGACCTGAGATGAGGCAGCCACTTTTTATATTGCCATTTATATATTTCTGGTTTTGATGTATGTGATTTCATCAATGCTTTTTGGATGTCTTATTTTAAATCTGATATGATTTAATATGGATGATTTTTGGGTGATCTTTGATTGGTTGAGACATTTGTCTTTGGATGTGTATCATACTGTTTTATTTATACTCATAAATGTTAAAGTCTAGGATCTTAAAATTATATAGAGAATACTCTCAACTGTTATAGATCTATGGCATGGAAACTTAACAAAAAATGTTGGGAGCTGCATTATACTTGGTATAAGTGCTGAGGCTTGAGAAAAAAAATGTTAAGGGTGCAATAGAAATTTTCTAAGTGCTGAGCCCTTAATCAAATCAAAAAAAAGAGGAAGAAACCCACAAGCTAAAATTATGATTGAACCAGATCCTGAATCTGAATCAATCATAAAGGCTTGCAGATCAATATAATAAGAACATGCCATGCCTCTTTTTACAGTTGAAAATATTCTTATATTTTACTAAGATCAAGACATATTGACCCCATTTAGGAAATAACTGTCTGCTTATTTCTGAGGAGAATTATGCTAGGAAGATTATGGATGTTTCCATGTTTGCAGTGACATGTTCACTTAGCATATTTGATGATAGGATTTAAGACAATACACTAGTAAATAAACTAGGGAAGGGAAGGCCAAGAAGGCTGCTGGAATGCTTGCCATATTTGAAGTATGCAAGTTGGCACATGGTTTGTTTAAGCCCTGAGATCTTTGTGTAATGATGTGAATTAGTTCATCGCAATGTGTCCCCGTGATTCCTTAATAGCAGATGAGGCAGGGATTTAAATTGAATTATACAACCTGTAAATGAAGAAATAGGAATATGGATATTTCTTAGGTTGAATGGTATGGAACCAAGATGGTTCCAGTGAATGCAATTGTTGCAAATAGATAATTATGTTTGCATGATTATGTATGCAAGTGTAAGAATGATAAATGAATATATCATACCTGAATCAACTTAATTATACTATGTTAAAGTAATTGATTGCAGGAATTTGCTTAAATAACTAATTGGTGCTCTTATATTCTCTATTGCTTAATATCATGAATGTATTGATGTTACTCATACCAGAGCATAGATCTGACCCTTGTTTGCTCATGGCATATGGGGTGTATCATTTTAAAATGAGGCAGCCACTCATGCTCTTTCAGGTAACCCAGGCACTAAGTAAAAATGAAGTTATGGCTATTATGGAGGAGTGAATGAACATGCTAGCTAGTTTCAATAAGAGCTTAAATTGATTATATCTGCATGTATTCAGGAAAAATTTTATGTTTCTAAGATTCCCAGTCATGTAATGAATTCTATTATGGTTAGTTGGACTAGTTGTATCATGTTAAATATATTGTTATGCACTAAGGATTAAAATCTAAAAGAAATATCTGAGTGGGGAACAAGGAAATGATCTTAAGTATTGATATGGATGCTTGGAAAAGAAATATGCATGTGTAGTTGAGCTACTGTTTTGCATAATTTATATTATGTATTAGTTAATCTTGAGACATAACAGAGCACTGAGTTTTGGAATAAAATCTGGATTTAGCTAGAAGTAAACTTATAAGGATTTTAGTTTCCTTTTTACTGAAATGCTTTGTAAATAAGTTTGAATTCATTTCTGAATCGTATTGAGAAAAGTAAAATGTTTTTAAAGGCTTCAGACAGAATGCAATGAATGGTATCTCCATTGCTTTGAATTAGTGTGTAGCAGATACAGGATACATGAGTTAACCAGCTTCAAATAAATGATGTATTGGTTGATCATGATAGATTGTATTTTGAAAATAAAAATGCATTTCAAGCTTAGTACATTTAGCAATTGTTTCACCACAATCATCTTTAAAAGTTTAAGACAGATAAGCAATGTAAACTGGTTTGAACAAACAAAACCTGGCAACACTCCATATACTCTGAAGTTCAGGAAGATTCTGGTTTGTAAAATGCAAATAAAAGAAGGGTCAGGTTAACCACATGGTTAGACCATAGGTCAGGCAAATTGTTCACTTCAAATCAATGAAGCAAGGAACCATTTGAACCCAGTTTTCTGGAAAATGAGCAAAGATATTGACATGTACATGTATATCTGTGTACATGTTGATATTTGGGCAAAAATATAAATATAAATTCCTAGAACAGTTGTAGGAATGTGTTTCAAAAATAATAAAGCAAGAAATATTGTTTTGTATGTTAGATTATAGGCAAAAATTAAGTATATATGTGTAGATATAGGTAGATATCAGATTTCAAACCATACAGGAGAAAAAAAAACAAAACAAAAATTGGGTTTGAACCGACCAGCATAGCACTCGAACTCGTGACCTTTCATGTGTAAGTTAGGCGCGTTTCCATTACGCCTAGATGTTGCTTGTGTTCACTTAGGATCCACTTTCTTTTAACCTGAGTTTGATACTATTCAGACTTTAACACAATCATCCATATTATAAGCTTGCTTTCCACTGATTATTACTTGATCATTTCTTAATTAGACTAACAGACTGAAGTACATGTTTCCAGTGGATTCTATGGTCAAAAATCAATTAATCTGAATTGCTAAAATCTAAATCAAACAGAATGTTCTTGTACAACAAATAAAAAGAAAATAAAGTATATACTCTGAATATAAACAAGAGGAACACATACATCTTCATATGTATGTGTATGTTATTAGAAATACACTGATATATTTATATTGGTAAGTTATCTTGATCCTGGATATATTTTGTTTATTGGAGAAAGAAAATGACCCTGGGGAAATATATTTGTAATGAATGATATATCTATATATCATCTCTTAAAAAAAAATCCTTATGAAATTAGGGTGAAAATAGGAGGGTCATTTCAAGAAATAAATCACAGGAACACGAGATTTATAGTGGTTCGGCTATCTCTGGCCTACGTCCACTTCAATGGTTTTTATCTTTTATTGATGTTCTTTGCTGATTACAAATGATTACAACAGATACAATGAATGAATTCGAGTATAACAGCAATGGAAAGAAGTAGGATTGAATCCGACAGAGTCTGGACATTGGACCGCCAAAAAAGATCCCTTTTATGCATGCTTCGGGGGGCTATTTATAGGCGTAGGAGGCTGAGATCATGCTCAAACTTCGGAAGACTTCTTCTGGCATGTGAGTGGACCCACGCGACCGACCCCACCAAGTTTCGACTCGATCTGTGATCGATAAAAAACCATTTCGTATCCATCAAAAAATGATCCAATCGATCTGAAACTCGGCAGGGATGTTCTTTACCTTGCACGCAAGCTACTGTGAAAATTTTGTTGCATTTGGATCTATGGTTTGGGAGATATGATCGATATGAAATTGCAATTTTCGTGTGTTGCCGAGTTCGAAACCATGATTTCGCATCCATTCCTGTCGTATCGATCGGAAGCACGCACGCGCAGTGACGTGGCGCTAATTTTAGGGATTGATTCGATCTCTGTGGCATGTTGACTGGGTTGCTTGCGCTTTGTTCGTTCCAAGATTGAAACTCGATTCGAACAAGCCAATGCCTGATGGATACGAATCCGATGGATTCGAACAGAGTGAGGCGACGTCTATTTGATCGATTCAAAACCGATCGATTTGAACTCGATCGATTCGAAGTATGTGGAACCTGATGGATTCGAACAAGCCAAATATTGATGGATATGAATCCGATGGGTTCAAACAGAACATCTTCTCGACCTTTTGATGGATACGAACGACATACTTTCTTTAATTTGAATTGATCATATCTCGTCCATACGAACTCCAATTGACCTGAAATTTGGAACATTGGTTTTCATGGCTTTGCTTGTCCTATCTTGTCAATTGTGGCCCGATCCGGACTCGGACAAAATTCATCGATATCCATGGTTATCCTGCAATGCATAGTTGATATTCATGGCTAGTTATTATTGATTTTCAGTCAGTTTTGGGTATCTCAGCTTTGCTAAAAGTTGGGATAACACTTTGCCCCCCGAAACATGCCTTTTGGTAAAAGGTGTGTTTTGATCAGTCTCAAATCGAATGCAGTGAGTTCATGTTTTATTCAAATCTTATGGTATTTTCAATCGAGTTCATGGCTTTTCGAAGCCAAATCATTATCCACTTCTTCCTGTGGAAGTTAAGAATGAAACTCCGTAGTCTCTCCGGACAATCAACGGTTACTCCGGACCCTTGCTAAGCCCATCCCAGACTTGGCGATTGAATAGAAAGATCCTATTGCACTCCATCGTTGCTTTCTACCCCTTGCACTCTGGCCCCAGTTAGGGCGTAAAGCGATGTCTTGGTCGTTCTAGACCGATCGTAGCCTCTCCGGGCTCCTGCTGGATCTCATCCTATCATTCTCCAGTGAAGGGGAAACAGCGTTAAGTGAGTCGATCCTGTCACTCTCCGGCGAAGCGACTCACTTCTTGCACTCCGGTTCAGTGTATTTGAACATTAAGCGATGTCATGGCCTAAATCGTCGGCCGATCTTAGCCTCTTCGGGCTCTTATCGAAGACATGATTAAAAGAGAAGTGAAAGCCGTGGAACAACGGGTAGAAGAGTAGATGATGTAGAGATTTGAGCCACTAATCACTCAATACAACGGTAATGCGTTCAAGTTTCAAAATCAGGAGTGGTTCAGAGAAGACTACCCTTTAATGCTCGCTCGTGCCTGAGAACAGGTTGTTGAGGAAGAGAAAGAATTTCTTAAAAGTGATAATATTGATATGAAGCAGTTGGAAAAGGAGATTTTGAAGGAAAATGAGCCCAAAATCATTCATGATATCCAGCATCTTATTTATCCGAAACTTGACGCAACCACTCAAAAAGAATTAGACGAAGGTTCCGGATCTACACACCATGATGCTACATCGGGTAAAACTCTCGGTACTCAAACTGCTCCTAGTTCCACCGTCGATTCCTCTACCGATGTTGGCTATGATCTAGAGAAGCCACAGCTCCAAAAATCCACAGTTCTCTCCCCTATTCCTCAGGGAACTCCCAGTAGCACTACAACTCACATGGAAGTTCAAGCTAAAGAATATATCTCATTGACCTCTTCTATTTTCCAAAGAGCTGACGTGTCACCGATCAACGTCACTAATCTCTCTCTTTGTATTTCTTTAGCTACAAGTCAGCCTACCATTGCTCCGCTTCCTCCTAAGGACTCTCAACCAGGGCAACAAACATCGACGATGGAGTCCTTAACCATCACGACTTCGAGAACAATTCCCAGCATCCCAGTTGAGGAGACCTCGAGTCTTAATAAGCGCATTATATATGCTTTGTTGGAAGAAGGAAATGAAAAGAATCAGGGGACTCAAGTTGATGAGGATGTTATTGTTACTGGGGTATCCCAGTCCCCATCGTGTCCCTCCATGCATGAGCTTGAACAAAAACTTAAGATGGATATCCTCCTTGCCAGTCAAATCAAGTAGGAGCAAGTAGAATTTTTCCCTCCTCCATTGTCGATCGCTTTTCCCGAGCAAACCATTTTCATTCCAGTTTACATTCTTCCACCCGGGAGTGCTCGAAGTACATCAATAGTATTTTCATAAAGCATTCTGACCTCCATTTCTCCGCTCAAGAGCGGCTAGAGTGCGCCTGCTGGATTTTCGTAAAGCACTCCTTCCAAAGGCTAAGAGATAGAGGAAGAGGTGGAAAGAGGCAAGGAGAGAGTTCGAGTAAAGTCTCCCTTGGTTTTAAGAAGAAGAAGAAGCCAAAGAAGAAATAGTTGCTAGTTTGTTTCTCTATAGATAGACTCCTTTTATTTATTAGCCAGCTTTGTACTGGTTTGGCCTCCGTTACTGCTTTTTTTTGCTTTTGGTATGAACCATTTGTACTTAGATTTCCCGGTTTAATGTTAATAACAAATATTTTCTGTTTTGTAAAATCTTTATTCAAATTTTGTTAAGTACTTAAGAGATACACTTTCCATTCAATATACTTGCGATTTATTTCTTTTAGTGATCATTTTTAGATCAAGCCCTTAATCCATTTTGTGATTCTTCGACTTTCATCGTTCTAGCAAATGTTAAGCAATCCTTAAGGTAAACCACTTAAGATAGTGGCTTGAGTGTCCTTTTCCAAGATAATGAGTTCCAACCGCACCAAAATCCTGGTGTGAGTTTAAGTCAACTACTTTGAATAATAGTCCCTACATCCTCATCCAAGATGTTAGCATTCGACCACGCCTAATTCCAGGCATTGATCGTAGTCCCGCTTTACTCCGAGCATGGAACTTCCATTCTGCCTACTTTGGGCAAGATGTTAAGGATTAGGCAGACTTGTCATGCATGTTTCCATTTATACTCCTGCCCATTGTCCGGGGATGAGAGTCGAACAAGCGAGCAGTCGTATGTCGTTGTTTTTGATATATACTCCTACACTCCATCAGAGGGTAAGAGTTGGCGTATGGATCGCTGTTTCATGTCCATTGCCCTCGATCCGAAGGAAATATTCAGTTTGCGGACGATCGGGTTTCATTCGGCTTAAGTTTATATTCTGATTCCTACTTCGGGAATGAGAGTTAGGGTATAGATGCTCATATCGCGTTCGGTTTAAGTTTATACTCCTGCCCCCAATCCGAAGGCAAGAGTTAGCTAATGTCGATTTTCAAACATTAAGAGGGACTTCATGGGCCCGATCATGGACCGTAGAAGTTTGATCGGCACCTGTCTCCGAGTACCTGCACCTGCATTAATCATATGTAGATTCATTCGAGTTGCTCAAGTCATAACTCTTGAGAAATAAGAAAGCAGAAGTTTGGGTTGAAAAGACCATTTATTTCATAAAAGATGAAAAAATGACAGAGACTGTCTTATTGCGCAGCTTTAGCCCACTATTTACAAGTTTATTCTATGTGAAATAGCATTGTAGCACCATTCCATGCCATAGGGAGCGAAATCCCATCCACAAGTGCCAGCTTGAAGGTGTCATCTCCATGTTTTTTCCTCTATTGCATACAGACCTTCCTAGCTCGGGCCCAAGTTCTTAGGACCAGGGAAGATTCGTTTGAGGACCAAATTGTCGATTTCAAAGGTTCGACTCCTAACTTTGGTGTTGTAATATCGTGCGACTTGGTGTCCATATGAAGTTGCTCTCAACCTAGCTTAAGTCCGCTTCTCATCGATCATATCAAGAGACTTTAGAAGGAGTTGTTAGTTTGTCCATGGATCATAGTGGGTGACCCGATGAGAAGGTACTTCCAATTCAATCGGAATCATAGCCTCCGATCCATGTGCCAAGGTGAATGGAGAATGACCAGTCTCTGAGTTATGAGTGGTTTGATAAGCCCGCAGTATTAATGGGAGTTCATCGACCAACTTACCTTTGGCCTTCTCCAATCTCTTCTTAAGAATGGACTGGATAATTTTATTAACGGCTTCAACCTATCCATTCGCCTGAGGATGTGCCACCACTGCGAACCTCTTCTCTTGCGGTGCTGACGATAAAAATCCTTAAACTCTATACTATCGAACTGACTACCATTATCAGTAACAACTGCTTATGGAACTCTAAAAGACAGATATTATTCTGAACAATAAAGCTGATTACTTTCTTTGTGGTAATCGTGGCCGAAGGCTCCGCCTTAGCCCATTTAGTAAAGTAATCAACCTCTATGATG
Source organism: Allium fistulosum (assembly GCA_030737815.1). Taxonomy (NCBI): domain Eukaryota; kingdom Viridiplantae; phylum Streptophyta; class Magnoliopsida; order Asparagales; family Amaryllidaceae; genus Allium; species Allium fistulosum. The sequence continues at coordinate 1,033,293,430 of CM060901.1, forward strand.
GCGCACTTCGTTCCACCTTTAGATATCGACAATACATCAATAATATCAGTACCCCAAATTGCAAACGGCCAAGGACTGACCATTTGAGTAATTTCCATCGGTAAGGCCCTTGGAATTTTAGCAAATTCTAGTACTTGTCACATGTCACATCTTCGGATGTAGTCAGCTGCGTCTCAATTGACAGTCGGCCAGAAATATTTGTAACGAAGGATCTTCTTTGCCAGGGTCTGCCCCCTAGTATAGTCGCCATAGCCCCTTCATGAACTTCTCTCAGAACTCGTTTGGCCTTGTCGTAAGCGACACACCGTAGCGTAGGGACAAAGAAACCTTTCCTGTGCAGTAATCCTTCTTGTATGATGTATCTCGAAGCTTGGCAAAGGATTTTTCATCATTCATTCCTTCTCTCCGAAAGGATCCCACTTTGCAAATAATCCCGAATCAGAGTCATCCATGACTCCCGTTCAGGATTAGTCTCAAAGATCCAATTGACATTCATCTAGTTGATGCTCCGAGCTGAAAGTACTTCTATTTGAACCAAGCCTATGAGCTCACATCTTCGAAACTAACCAACTTAGCAAGCGAGTCGGCTTTCTCATTTTTCTCTCTAGGGATATGAGTGATCGTGTAATATTCAAAGTCATCAAGCAACTCAATAACCCGGTTTAGATAGGAAGCTAGCCTTGCTCCTTTCACCTGATACTCTTTCTGTACTTGGCATACCACTAGCTAAGAGTCACAGAAAATATGTAAAGATTTTATTCCTAGTTCCTTGGCAATCCCAAGTCCTATAATCAACGCCTCGTATTCAGCTTCATTGTTCATTCTGGAAAATCAAGTTTCAAGGCGTAGTAGATCGGGTGTACTTCGGGAGTGACAAGCGCAACACCAGCACCAGAACACTGATCATTAGATGTGCCATCCGTGTACATCTTCCATCCAACTTCCTTTCCTCCACTGCTCACCGAGGAATCATCTCGTATAGTGAATTTAGCTATGCAATCCACTAAAGACTGGCCCTGGATTGCTCTCCGTGGGTGATAAGTGATATCGTATTGACCCAATTCAATGTTCCATTTTAGCAGCCTTCCAGGAGTCTCAGGACATTGCAAGACTTCTCGTAAAGACTGGTCAGTAAGGACATTGATCAGATGAGCCTAGAAGTAGGGCGGAGCTTTCTTAAAGCGATCAACGACAGTATGCAAGCTTTTCCAGTCTTAGTAGTTTCTTTCTGCTCCTTTCAACCACTTGCTAATGTAGTAGACTAGTCGCAAGATGCAAGATTCCTCACATACAAGCGTTGCACTCAGAGCATGCACCGACATTGCCATGTATATAAACAAGTCCTCAACATCCACTTGTTTCACAAGGATGGGAGGTCTTTCCAAGTGATTCACCAAAGCTTGGAACACGTCTTTGCAATCCAAGTTCGACTCGAAGTTTCTCTTTCCCTTATTGATCACATCGAAGAAGGGATGCATTTGTCAGTAGCTCTGGAGATGAATCGGCTCGGGGTAACAATCTTTCCATTTAAGCTTTGGACATCCTTGATCATCTTTGGGGCTTCGATCTCTCTTAAAGCCTTGATTTTTTCTGGATTGGCTTCAATTCCACAAGAGTTCTCAATGAAGCCTAAGTACTTCCATGATGCAACACCGAAAAAGCATTTCAAGGGATTGAGCTTCATTCCGTAGAGTCGGAAGACGCCAAACATCTCTGCTAGATCATCAACATGATTTCTTAAATGCCATGATCTTTAAGCATATCGTCCACGTAAACTTCCATTGATCGTCCAATCTGGTCTTTAAACATTCGGTTCACAAGTCTCTGTTAAGTCACTCCTGCATTCTTTAACCCATTGGGCATGACTAGATTGCAATAGATTCCGAGATCGGTAAAAAAGCTGGCATGTCCTGATCTGGGACGTGCATCAAGATATGACTGTATCCGAAGTATGCATCCATGAATGAAAGTAGTTCGTGTCCAGCAGTCGAGTCCACCAACTAATCTATCCTCGGCGGTAGAAAGCTGTCGTTCGCGAAAGCTTTATTTAAGTTCGAATAGTCAATGCATGTCCTCCACTTCCCGTTTGCTTTATTCACCAAAAATGGATTTGATACCCAATCCAGGTATAAGGCACCGTAGATGAAGCTGTTATCCTTTAGCTTATCCACTTCTTCCTTGAGTGCAGCGGATCTCTCCGGACCGAGGCTGCAGCGTTTTTGTTTCATGGGAATGCATTTGGGATTTATGTTTAATGCATAGCTCACTATCTCGAGCGAGATCCTACAAATATTCGAGTGTGTCCAGGCAAACACATCTAGGTTCGTCGGGAGAAAACCAACCAACTCCCTTATCACACCTGTACCGAGTTAAGATCCAACCTTCAGGATTTTACTCGGGTCATCCCTGTTGACTGGAATATCGACTGTCAACTCCGAGGGGGCTTCTCATTCACCCTTCGGCTCTTTTTGTCGATCCATGTCATTGTAGAGCCGACTAGTTAGCCCGAACCGGGGATCAGACGGTGATTGCTATGCATCCAAATCCTTTATGCAAAGGACTCCCTCTATACTCTTTCCTTTCCTTTTCCACCTTGTTTCCTTTAGTTCAGTGATATAGCACTCGCGGCCATCCACTTGATTTTTGTGCACGATCCCCACTCCATTATCTGTAGGGAATTTCATAGCTAAACATTAGGGAGCGATGGCCACTCTGAATTCAGCTCGGACTGGTCGGCCCAAGAATACGTTATAAGAAGAATAAATATCCAACACTAAAAACAGCATGATCAAAACTCACCTATGGTCACCCTCACCAAGTTCCACTAGAATTAAACAAATCCTATGGCTTTCGTAGCCATCCAGTCGAACACTTGTATACAAGATCTACAAGGCTTCAAATCGCTCTTTTCCAACATTATTTTATCGTAAGCTTTTTTGAAAAAAATATTGACTGAACTCCCACAGTCAATAAGCACCTTTCATACAACAACAGGACCAATCATAGCTAAGATTACGAGTGGGTCAATTGTCGGAGCCTCTACTCCGTCACCATCCCTGTATCAAAAAACAATATCGTCTGTCATAATTTGAGATTGTTATGCCAGAGCTCCATCCTCGATAGCATAGCAACTTTCATTCTCAGCATGCTTCAAGGCTCCAATATATCTATCCATTTCTACAAACATCTTATCAATAGGATGAAGCCCACCGATGATTGTGTTTATCACTAATCGTTTCTTTGGCCGCCTGAATGCATCAACATGAGGCTCAACTTTCCCCCGTGGGAAGACGACCTAGGGGCGCTAGAATTTCCTTGTTTGCCATCCTACAGGGCTTCACATATTGATATGATTTCCTTTTCCTTATTAAATCTTCAATTATGTCGACCAAGTGCCTACACTCATTAGTATTATGACTGTGAGTCTCATGTAATCTGCAAAACTTAACCGACTTCTTTTCCTTCTTAGTCGACTCTCTAAGAGATGATTTCCTATACGATTTGGTATTTTGAGTAGTGTAACAACCCGAGATTCCATAATTATTTTGATATCGTCAAATGACGATTAAACCTGTTGTTAATAGCTATTGCAATTTTGAATCGATTGAAATTCTTTTCAGATTTGTATAATTCTTTAATAAAAGTTTGGGCTAAAATTCGTTGATAAATTGTTGAACTTTGGTGGGTTTTAAAGAAAGAAAATTTTTACCTTGGCCCATATTCTATTTGTCGCCGTGATAATTTGTAGGGCAAACCCGTCCCCCTTTCTTTCATTTTTCAACATTTCCCTTTTTAATTTTAATCAGCCCGATATTCTTTGCTTTGAAAAATAATGGCTGCTGTGAAATTCCTTTTTCTCCGATCGACTAAATCGTGTTCGTTCCTTGGATGCTTGCTAGGGCTTCTGTGATAACCCGGATTTTTGGAACATTTGTTAATTGATAATTAACTGGGTTAATTAATAGAAATACTGATTTTATTTGGATTAATAAAGGAAATTCTGATAATTAGGATATATCTGGATATGTATATAGATGAATTTGAACTATAATAAAACTGACTTATAAATATCTAGATATATATTCATTTGATAATATTTGTTTAATGATCTTCTTTTATAATTATATAAATTGGAAATTTAATATTTCAAACAATGATATGCTGTTTATATATAGATATAAATAATATTTTAAAATAAATTTTTCTTTTACAAATTGAATTTTTTGTTTATTTATATTTGAATTGATTTTAAATTGGATTTTAAATATTTGAATTTGAATTTGGGTTGGATATTGAATTTCAAAAGATAGATATATATCTTAAATATATTTTGGATCTTTAAATATGTATAAATGATTTTTTTGTATAAATATAGTTTGTCTTATTCTATTTCTTTTAAAAGATTTTCATTTATATAATTAAAATATGTATTTAGTTATTAAGGAAATTAATTATAAAAGCTTTATTTAATAAATAAAAATTATAATTTTGCATGAGATATATATGTGTTAACATATAAACACCTCTAAATAACATGTGTTAAGTTATTAAAAGAGTTTAGTGACAAGTGTCACATTTTTATTTTATTTCTTTAATTTTAATAAATCAAAATTTAAATCTATATAACACCACTTCTTATTCTTCTTTCATTTTTCGATCTCATTTTCTAAGAAATCAAACTGCAGCCACGTTTTAAATCAGAGAAAAATACCCAAAAACCTGAAAACTATTCCAAAACAAACTCTAGAATTCAAATAAAATTTCCAGTAAACCAGTTTCAGAATCTCTTCTACAAGATTCAAGTTTTTTTTTTCAAGAATCAGCAACTCAAATCTAAACAAAGAGAATTCAAGTTCCAGATCCAAGCTATAAAGTTAAAGTTTTTCAAACATCTCAATTTCAAAGCTCTGTTCAAACATCTGTAACAGGTGAGTAAACATCTAACTAGAATGCTTAGGTGATAAATGTTTGTGCATATGTGTTTCAGGAATGATTTGTGCTCTGCATGTATATGTATATACAAGTGTAGATCAGTATGTTGTTGTATTTGAATTTTTCATATCTGTGCTTCTCTGGTTTCAAGATACAGAGTAAAATAAATCAAAAAAATTCAAATCTCCTTATCTATTCTCTGATTAAGTTTTTGTTTTCACACAAGACAAGTTTGTCTAACTAAAATTTGAGTTTTAAAAATATGGATAAGTATCTTAGAATTGAAATCTAGTGGAATTAAGAAATATACAGCACAATCTTTTTAACAGGTTAAAAATCAAGTGTTGTAATCTGTTGATTAAATTATATAATGTGAATCCACTCAGAAAAATAAGATTTTTAAAACAAATATGGTAATTTTTAATTGGGTAAGTTAAGAGCAGATCGGAGTTTAACTTGAAATGGGTTTTCACCATTTTTTGGCGATCGAATGACATTTGGATCTCGGGGTTTTGATCAAAGCTTGGTTGTTGGCCAGTAATGTCGAGAAAAATGCCAATTGAATTTATTCTCCATCGTGGCGTTGGAAATCTGATGAACTAGGGTTTAACGCATTTATTTGGTCGTATTGAAGAACGTGATGACTGGATCGTCTATGGTGGATCGAGCTTCACCGGAGTGATGGGGATGGATGCGTGAATGTCTTGCGATGATGTGACCAGAGTTTCAGGAGGAACGGTGGTCGAAGGCAAGATGGCGAGGCGTTTTCTTTCCAGCGTTGTGTACTTCTGTTTCGAGATTGAAAGCTTGATTTCGATTTAGGCTAGATGCTTTCGATTGGATGCTTGGAGTTGAATGTCGTGATGTTTTACGACTTGTCGAAGGTGGTCGAGTTCGTCGGATATGGCCAGAATTGCTGTGCACGTGCACAACGATGATCGCGTGTCAGGGAAGATGAGTGCGTGGGCGACTCGAAGGGATGTCGGGGTTTTGGGGGTTAGTCTCGAGTTTTCGTTCGTGTCGAAGAGGAGTGAATTAGCAGTTTTAGTTTTAAAATAAAACTGAGGGAAGAAGAAGAAGATGCAAGGGGAAACTCGTAGTAATCTCGAGTAGAACGCGGGTTTGAATCGAAGCAGAGGAAGGGAGGAAGGTGTTAAGCCTGTTTTTAAGGTTTTATAAATAACAGTTGGCCTAATTAATTCCTAATGGTTTCTAAAATAAAGTTAATGATGTAATAAAGTATTTAGATTAAGATAAGGAAATTAATTAAAGGATAATTAATGGTAATGGTTAAAGAATAATTAATTTACTTAATTAATTAGAGGTCAATCACTTAATGATATTAATTAAAGGATTTATTAATACAATTAATTAATGAGTTAATTAATTAATTAAAGAGTAATTAATTAATTAGAGAGTTAAGGATTAATTAATAATGTGATTAATTATTTGCTAAGGTAATTAAATGAGTAATTAATTAATGGAAGTAATTAATTTAAAGTATGATTAATTAATTAATGTAATTAATTAAAGATCAATGTAATTACTATAGTTAATTAGTTAATGAAGTAATTAATTAAGGATCATTAATTAATGTGATTATCCCATTGTTTAATAATCCTCAATTAAATAAATAAATAAATTAAAGGTTAATTAATTAATGTTATTAAAGGCTAATTATGTAATGAAATTAAAAAGAACAATTAATCAAGGGTGATTAATTAGGATGGATACTTAATGGATGATTAATTTATTGGTTTGTAATTAATTAATGTTGATTAAAGATAATCTAAGTGATTAAAGATTAGTAATTAATTTAATTAAAGATAAATTAAATTAATTTTGGAAGTGATTTACCTTGCTTATGGGTGACTGAATGATATTGAATGCCTTGGACTATTTGTTATTCCGGGTATGTGATTGTGATGCTATGTGATCTGCCATATTTTTGTAATATTATATGTTTGGGTGAACAATGATGATGTGTTTACCTATGATAATTTGCTGTGTAAAAGTGACACTCTATATTTAAAATTGAATTGTATTCATTTGAATAACTCGGGTTAAGATGATATTGAATTCGAAGAGACCGGGGTCGGGTATTAGTAAATATCCGAAACCACTTCGATTAGTAATCTAAATTCTCTATAGATTTGGATTGTAAATCAAATAGGCTGGGATGAAATAAATTGAGTAGTCTGGACCATTGGAACTAAGTAACGGTACTTAGATATTATTTTGTGAAATAATTGTTTGAATAAAATAAGTAAGAACTCGTAGAAGATACGAGTTACCCTGGTTTCAAATAAGTTTTATAACTTAGTATTTCAAATTATATGGGTTTACTCAAGCTGGTTTCCAGCCTGACTCGGGTGTTACTTTATGGTAATGCTTGGGTCAGACCGAGTATTACAGCTTTTCAGGTTAGGACGTTCTGGAGCTCAGGAGGCGAGCTGGATGGCAGAAACGTATAGAGGGTTTTCCGCTGTGTATACGAGACTGTGTAGTATATATAGATTGTAGTTTGGAATGGATTAATTGTATCTGTCCAGTGATTTGTGAATGTTGTAACTCTGATATATTAAAATGTAATTAACAAATACAGTTTTCTTTGTATAACTGATATTATTATTTGATATTGTATTTTTATCCGCTGCGAATGTGAGAATCTGTGTCTTGTTCTGTTTCTTTCTTCTATCTCTTTTCTTTTTCTTCTAACTATCTGGAATTTTCGGGTTCGAAATTTCCGGGTCGTTACATTTGGTATCAGAGCTGAAGGTTAAGCGAGAACCTTGGCTCCGTTGGGATTACTCGTTAAGGATAGGGTCAATGGTACCCTAGAACGAGTTGAGTGTATATATATATGAGAGCGTAATTGTTATTTTCTTATATAAGGATTTTTAATGATTTTATATATATAAGAATATATTTTGATATATAAAATATTTCTTTCTAATAAATATTAAGGTAATTGGTTGTTAAAATATTGGAATTAAATTAAATAGTTATAGAAATACAATCAAATTAAAATTAAATGAAGATAAGTTTGAAATGAATCCAAACTGAAATTAAAATCTTGAATTTGTAGAAATGTTATCAAGAATAAAGATAATAATGAATTAGTTTCCAGATATGATAATCTTGGTTATTATCATAAATGGTAGTTGTGTTTAATAATGAATGTTGTTAATGATTAAGCAAAATGAAATGTTTAGGGAAGTAAACATTTAAGTGAGTATAACTTATAAATTGGAATTGAAGGTAATTTAAAATTGTGAAGTTTTAAATCTATATCCAGAAAACTTGAAATTGTTTTAAAGAAGTTTGTTTTGAATTAAAACCAAAGGTGGTTTAAAAATTTAAAGTATAACTTTGTGTGTAAAGAAAATGTATATATGAGGAATATACATAATACCAATGATGATTTGAAATAAACACTTAGTGTTGAGTTTTAAATTGGAATGTGATGTGAAACCCAAAGTGAAGTAAGTTTTTAAACTTAAAGGGGAAAGATTATTAATCTGAAAATTTTGAATGGGAATACAAATTATGTAAAGTTGACCGGATTAAGTAAATTTAATTTAACTTGGAGGAAGTTAAATAAGTTTGAATGAATAACTTGAATTGGAAATTTCAAGATGAAATTTAAATTTAACTTGGGTAGTTAAATAGTAAATTTAAATGGGATTATGAGTAATGTCAAAATAGGTTTGAGATCTGAAAATTTAAAATGGATACTGTAAATTGGTGTTAGGATAAATTTGGATGTTTATTTATCCTGATATTATTCTATTGTTATAAATAATCAATGAAATTGAGAATTGATTTTCAAAATTGAAAATGGATAATAAATTGGAATCTGAAGAATAAATTGTTTTGAATTCTTATTTGAACTTTGTAATAAGTTAAGTAAAGATAATTTTAAAATGAAATTTTGGAATTTGGGTTCAGAATTAAATGGTTTAAAGATTTAAGTTGTTAAATTAAAAATTAAGTTGATTTGATTTAAAAATTAAAGGTTAATTTAATTTAAAGGATTAAATCAACATTTAAAATATTTAACTCGAATTTATATAATTCGAGATGGTTTTAAGTTGAAATTTGAATAGAAGTAGTTCAAATTGAATTTGATTTGAATTAATTAGAATTGTGATTAAAGATCGATAAGCATAAGTTTAAATGGAAAATTTGAATTTATATAATTTAAAGTGAAATTGAAGATGTATAAGTTTAAAAATTCAAATGGTGAATTAGAATTGAAATGATTTGAAATTGAAGCTGCTTCAATTTGAAATTATTCCAAATTGAATTGAAATAATTTGGAATTGTGATTAATGTTGAATAAGTTTAAAAATCAAATGGAATTTGATTTGAATTAGGAAAGAAATTGAGGATTAATTCAATTTGAATTGAGGTTAAATCAATTTCAATGGAAATTGAAGTATTGAGTCAATTTAAATAGAAGTGGAAATTTAAATTGAATTGATGGGAAATTAATTGGAAATGGAGATTAGGAAATTAAACAGTTTGGCTCTGGATTGTTTTCAAAATAAATTGTTTTAATACAAATATATTTTTTCCAAACTATTTACTATACAATCTTTCTTCTTAAACCCCAAACTATCTTATACTTATTTTAAAATTATTTTGGAACTATTTAACTATTTTGAAACTGTCTTATAAACTAATTACTATTTTTCAGTTACTTATATCTAATCACTATTTTAAAAACTATTTTGCAATTATCTAACTATTTTATACCTATTTAACTATTTTACAGCTATTTTACAAACTAATAACTATTTTTCAACTGCTTATCTATTTTAAACTTTTTTAAGTTATTTTTAAATTTAAATAGGTCAGAGTTCAAACTGTTTGTAATTAAAGTAATAACTCAATTGTAAATGGAAGCAATTGAGAATAAGTGAATGGAATTAATGGAAATGTGAATAGAAAAGAGAATTGTTTTGGCTAATAACCAATTAAAATAAATACGGAGGATATACGTATATTATTCTATTCGCATAGTGATTTGATCCAGATTCGAACACAGAATTTCGAGATAGTATTATCGATCCAAGTTGGAATTTTTCGCTCGATTTTCGACGGCGAACCTGGATATGGGTTTTGATTGGTTCTGGATATTCTCTATCATAGCTACGACTATGCAAGGAGAATGACGGTTTCTGATCAAGGAATCAGATCTGAGTCCGCACTAGAAAGTCGGGTGGACGATACTAGTTCGGAAGTTCAATTGTGTGATCGATTGAGCGATCAAATTTGTATAGCGTACGGATGATATGTGTACATCGTACGGGTTTGAATGAAATTGGCATTGAAAATTTGTGAATAAGGAATTTGAAATGGTTTTGAAATGAAAAGTATATTTGTGAAATATAATGGAATTGGATATTTCTTTGGTTGAAATTTACTTTACGGAAGTAAGTAAATGGGAAATAACTTTATAAAGAAATCAAACTTGAATATTTGATTAGGCAATAAATAAAGTTATATTTTGTAATATGATAAACTCCCCTTATTGAATCTAGCCAGAATAGAAAAGGGTTTTGAAAATATTTGAAGTATAAAAGAGGTTTTATACAAGTTTGAAATAATCCAAAGATTTTCAAAGTTATATATATCTATATATATAAGGGATCTTATGAGAATGATTTTGGAAAAAGGTTTTGGGAACCTATGATTTTGGAAAAGGCTTTTAATTTTTGGGAAAATCAATTTTGGATTTTGGAAAGCCAAGTTTGGAACTATCGATTTGGGATATCGATTTTGAGTAAAGGAGATTTTGATATAAATCATAAAGGATATGATTTGAAGATACTATAAGTGTATAGTATAAAATGTTTTGAGTATAGCTCTGGGGGAAAAGGCGCTCCCTTGAAATGAACTTCTCAGGAGTACCACAGGGTGGTACTGCCTTGAACCCCAAGGGGGGATTCTAAAGTTAATCCTGTGAGGAGTCCGGAATAAACTAGTTCCTGAGGATTATTTGTGTAGCGAAAGTCGAGGGGCTGGTGCCCACAGAGGCATTTGGGTTATGCTGTGACGACAGTTTAACTCAATGTCACTACGATCTACTGCAGACCATAGCAAAAGTCGTGTGTGCCGTTGAGAGCCAACAGTCTACGTTTGATTTTATATCGATAGACTGCGACACTATGGTAACATAGCGAAAGTCTTGTGAGCCGCTGAGAGCCAACAGTCTGCGTTTGATTCTATATCGGTAGACTGAGACCTATGTAGAGTGGAGAAGTTTCATTTAGACAGCGAAATCGTATGTGCCGCTGAGAGCCAACAGTTACATGGACTTTTGCTGCGATGGCAACGTAACACTGGAATGTAACTGCGATCTGTTGTGGGTTCCATGCTGCTATCAGTTACATGGACTTTTGCTGCGATGGCAACGTAACCCGTGATGTAACTGTGACCCTGGATGGGGGTGTTGATTTCCAGAGCATTCTTACCAAAGATATTTCCTCTATTTTCAAAATTGTTTTCTATATTTTCAATAAAATTATTTTTCGAATATTTTCACTGGATGTTGAAATGGGTCTGTTGAGTATTTACAGATTTTCAGTCCTACGCCTGATCAACGTATGACCGAATTTATGTGAAAACGAGGATGGATTTGTTGAAACATCGAGTAATAAAATTATATTTTTTATAAACTATTTTGGCAATATTATATAGATTTTAAAGTGTTTTAGAATTTAAATAAAAAGAGTTAAGAGTTAAAAATGTTCAAAGAAAAAAGTTAACTGATATTAAGTATTTTAATAAATTCTAGTTTCGTTCCTTTTCGAGGACGAAAAGTTTTAAAGGGGGGAGGAATGTGATAACCCGGATTTTTGGAACATTTGTTAATTGATAATTAACTGGGTTAATTAATAGAAATACTAATTTTATTTGGATTAATAAAGGAAATTCTGATAATTAGGATATATCTGGATATGTATATAGATGAATTTGAACTATAATAAAACTGACTTATAAATATCTAGATATATATTCATTTGATAATATTTGTTTAATGATCTTCTTTTATAATTATTTAAATTGGGAAAAATTAATATTTCAAACAATGATATGCTGTTTATATATAGATATAAATATTATTTTAAAATAAATTTTTCTTTTACAAATTGAATTTTTTGTTTATTTATATTTGAATTGATTTTAAATTGGATTTTAAATATTTGAATTTGAATTTGGGTTGGATATTGAATTTCAAAAGATAGATATATATCTTAAATATATTTTGGATCTTTAAATATGTATAAATGATTTTTTTGTATAAATATAGTTTGTCTTATTCTATTTCTTTTAAAAGATTTTCATTTATATAATTAAAATATGTATTTAGTTATTAAGGAAATTAATTATAAAAGCTTTATTTAATAAATAAAAATTATAATTTTGCATGAGAGATATAAGTGTTAACATATAAACACCTCTAAATAACATGTGTTAAGTTATTAAAAGAGTTTAGTGACAAGTGTCACATTTTTATTTTATTTCTTTAATTTTAATAAATCAAAATTTAAATCTATATAACACCACTTCTTATTCTTCTTTCATTTTTCGATCTCATTTTCTAAGAAATCAAACTGCAGCCACGTTTTAAATCAGAGAAAAATACCCAAAACCTGAAAACTATTCCAAAACAAACTCTAGAATTCAAATAAAATTTCCAGTAAACCAGTTTCAGAATCTCTTCTACAAGATTCAAGTTTTTTTTCAAGAATCAGCAACTCAAATCTAAACAAAGAGAATTCAAGTTCCAGATCCAAGCTATAAAGTTAAAGTTTTTCAAACATCTCAATTTCAAAGCTCTGTTCAAACATCTGTAACAGGTGAGTAAACATCTAACTAGAATGCTTAGGTGATAAATGTTTGTGCATATGTGTTTCTGGAATGATTTGTGCTCTGCATGTATATGTATATACAAGTGTAGATCAGTATGTTGTTGTATTTGAATTTTTCATATCTGTGCTTCTCTGGTTTCAAGATACAGAGTAAAATAAATCAAAAAAAATTCAAATCTCCTTATCTATTCTCTGATTAAGTTTTTGTTTTCACACAAGACAAGTTTGTTTAACTAAAATTTAAGTTTTAAAAATATGGATAAGTATCTTAGAATTGAAATCTAGTGGAATTAAGAAATATACAGCACAATCTTTTTAACAGGTTAAAAATCAAGTGTTGTAATCTGTTGATTAAATTATATAATGTGAATCCACTCAGAAAAATAAGATTTTTAAAACAAATATGGTAATTTTTAATTGGGTAAGTTAAGAGCAGATCGGAGTTTAACTTGAAATGGGTTTTCACCATTTTCTGGCGATCGAATGACATTTGGATCTCGGGGTTTTGATCAAAGCTTGGTTGTTGGCCAGTAATGTCGAGAAAAATTCCAATTGAATTTATTCTCCATCGTGGCGTTGGAAATCTGATGAACTAGGGTTTAACGCATTTATTTGGTCGTATTGAAGAACGTGACGACTGGATCGTCTATGGTGGATCGAGCTTCACTGGAGTGATGGGGATGGATGTGTGAATGTCTTGCGATGATGTGACCAGAGTTTCAGGAGGAATGGTGGTCGGAGGCACGATGGCGAGGCGTTTTCTTTCCGGCGTGGTGTACTTCTGTTTCGAGATTGAAAGCTTGATTTCGATTTAGGCTAGATGCTTTCGATTGGATGCTTGGAGTTGAATGTCGTGATGTTTTATGACTTGTCGAAGGTGGTCGAGTTCGTCGGAGATGGCCAGAATTGCTGTGCATGTGCACAACGATGATCGCGTGTCAGGGAAGATGAGTGCGTGGGCGACTCGAAGGGATGTCGGGGTTTTGGGGGTTAGTCTCGAGTTTTCGTTCGTGTCGAAGAGGAGTGAATTAGCAGTTTTAGTTTTAAAATAAAACTGAGGGAAGAAGAAGAAGATGTAAGGGGAAACTCGTAGTAATCTCGAGTAGAACGCGGGTTTGACTCGTAGCAGAGGAAGGGAGGAAGGTGTTAAGCCTGTTTTTAAGGTTTTATAAATAACAGTTGGCCTAATTAATTCCTAATGGTTTCTAAAATAAAGTTAATGATGTAATAAAGTATTTAGATTAAGATAAGGAAATTAATTAAAGGATAATTAATGGTAATGTTTAAAGAATAATTAACTTACTTAATTAATTAGAGGTTAATCACTTAATGATATTAATTAAAGGATTTATTAATACAATTAATTAATGAGTTAATTAATTAATTAATTAAAGAGTAATTAATTAATTAGAGAGTTAAGGATTAATTAATAATGTGATTAATTATTTGCTAAGGTAATTAAATGAGTAATTAATTAATGGAAGTAATTAATTTAAAGTATGATTAATTAATTAATGTAATTAATTAAAGATCAATGTAATTAACTATAGTTAATTAGTTAATGAAGTAATTAATTAAGGATCATTAATTAATGTGATTATCCCATTGTTTAATAATCCTCAATTAAATAAATTAATTAATTAAAGGTTAATTAATTAATGTTATTAAAGGCTAATTATGTAATGAAATTAAAAAGAACAATTAATCAAGGGTGATTAATTAAGATGGATACTTAATGGATGATTAATTTATTGGTTTGTAATTAATTAATGTTGAGTAAAGATAATCTAAGTGATTAAAGATTAGTAATTAATTTAATTAAAGATAAATTAAATTAATTTTGGAAGTGATTTACCTTGCTTATGGGTGACTGAATGATATTGAATGCCTTGGACTATTTATTATTCCGGGTATGTGATTGTGATGCTATGTGATCTGCCATATTTTTGTAATATTATATGTTTGGGTGAACAATGATGATGTGTTTACCTATGATAATTTGCTGTGTAAAAGTGACACTCTATATTTAAAATTGAATTGTATTCATTTGAATAACTCGGGTTAAGATGATATTGAATTCGAAGAGACCGGGGTCGGGTATTAGTAAATATCCGAAACCACTTCGATTAGTAATCTAAATTCTCTATAGATTTGGATTGTAAATCAAATAGGCTGGGATGAAATAAATTGAGTAGTCTGGACCATTGGAACTAAGTAACGGTACTTAGATATTATTTTGTGAAATAATTGTTTGAATAAAATAAGTAAGAACTCGTAGAAGATACGAGTTACCCTGGTTTCAAATAAGTTTTATAACTTAGTATTTCAAATTATATGGGTTTACTCACGCTGGTTTCCAGCCTGACTCGGGTGTTACTTTATGGTAATGCTCGGGTCAGACCGAGTATTATAGCTTTTCAGGTTAGGACGTTCTGGAGCTCAGGAGGTGAGCTGGATGGCAGAAACGTATAGAGGGTTTTTCGCTGTGTATATGAGACTGTGTAGTATATATAGATTGTAGTCTGGAATGGATTAATTGTATCTGTCCAGTGATTTGTTAATGTTGTAACTCTGATATATTAAAATGTAATTAACAAATACAGTTTTCTTTGTATAACTGATATTATTATTTGATATTGTATTTTTATCCGCTGCGAATGTGAGAATCTGTGTCTTGTTCTGTTTCTTTCTTCTATCTCTTTTCTTTTTCTTCTAACTATCTGGAATTTTCTAGTTCGAAATTTCCGGGTCGTTACAGCTTTGGCCTTGCTTCTTTGAAATTTGCGACGGCTTTGGCGTTGTGCAAATTAGGGCTTCGTTCCCTATTTCTCTAGACTGTTGAATTTGGGGATTTTAACCCTTGTGAGCTCGGCTTTGCTTGAGAATTTGATTCATGCTTGGCCTCAACCGCTCCAATCAAAAAGGTGAGTAATTTTATTACTCACATCTAGTTCATTCTTCTTATGATGCTTCTGTAATTCGAGTTCGATTCGACCTTGTTTTATCTCGGCCATTTGCTTTCATTGGGTGTTGGTAATCGATGTTGCTTTGTGAATTTCTTCTGTGTTGATGTCGTTGACTTTGTTCGTCGCTGATGAATTCACTGCCTTGATTTTGTTTGTCTGTAATCCTTCACTAAATGGTTTCTGATTGTTTTCAAATTTATGTGTTTTCTGATTCGTTTAAGCTTGTGAATTTTCAAGGTGGATTAAATGATGCTCACGGTTGTGACTTAACTTGTTAAAATGGTGACATGCTTTGTAACCATCTCTGCTAAATTGTTTTGAAACTACGTATATGATGATGTTTACTTCGGCTTTGACGTCGAAGTTGTCTTCTTGTCCTTGATGCATTGTTTCTCGGCTGTTCTTGATTTCCGAGTCATTGAGCATTGTTGTGTCACTTGATTTTTCTGAAGCTCGAGTTGCACACTGTTGCGTTTCTTTACTTGGTGGTATACTTAGGCTTTTAGCATTGAACTGTACTGATGCATCAATTCATTTTGGTTGTATATATACTTCACTACATCTTCATTTACTTGTTGAACATGCAGTGTATTGATCTTCTGCATTGAGGCTGCTGTGTTACATGCTCACGGCATGTGTTTTCACCTTAGTAGTCTGCATACATGAATATTTGAATTCGACACTTATATATTTTATTTGATTTGTTCATTTCGACTTTGACACTCGCCTTGTTCATCTCGACTTGGCTTGATTTTTTTACTTTGACATCTTATATCATTGAGATGATCATTGTGAAGTTTGGTTTACTGGTGGGTTTTCTTGGCACTGCTCCGCTGGTATTACGAGTGTCTTTGTAGTTTGTTTCTTTCAGGTTGCCAGTTGCATTGTTGATCTTACTCGACCATTTTGAAACCACCGCTTGGTTGGTTTTATTGTTTAACACCAATACATTGGCGTCTTCAATTGTACACACAGGTTGTGTTCACTTGATTTCTGAATTTGCCTTCGTATTGCTTCATGCTTTTGAGTGTGTGACCATACATAGATATACGTATGTGTTGCCCCATTAATGTTGCACTGTTTTCCTGAGTTTGTTTTAGTCTTCAAGTTTGTTACTTGTACATTCATGTTTTGAGGCTGCTGCTCCAGTTCGTAAGTAGGTAATTTGAACTGTGGTTTAGTTGATTCCTTGAATAATTAGCTTTGGCCTTGGTTTTAGTGTGTAAACCATTCTATGACATTTTGGTATTCTTCTTGCTGCTTGATTATTTTTGTGGTTTCACATGCGTGCATACATACCATTGTATGTGTGCATGTATATGTGTTGACCCTACACATGTGGGTTCACTGTACTTGATCCTCTGAGTTGTTTTATGCATTACTTGTTGTGTTCCGTTGCCTTGCCTTTGTTGTCTCTGTTCATTGTGATTTTTGAAGTCTGATTTCAAGACTTGTTCGAATTGATCAGTTATTAGATTATTTCGGTGTTCCATGACTTTGGCATTTTGCCTTGTTCTAGATTATGAGGTTGGTACTGTCCAGTTACAGTATTATATATGTTTACAATTTGTACATTTATGTTTTGAGGCTGTGTGCATGCAGTTGCGTTTCAGTCATTTGTGTTGTTATCACACTTGAGTTGAACCCGATTTCGGGGTTTGACCTTGTGATCATTTGTGACTTTCTCTGAGCTTTTGTGTATCTCCTGTGATAGTGGCGAGGCAGTACACGCGTGCGTGTACTGTAGCCCTATCAGATTTGACAGTTTTAAATTGATGTTTCGATTTATTGAATTGTTTCGTTGGTTAATTTCAATGTTTTGGAGTTGTATTCTGATTTGGATTGTTGATTTGTCGTTTAACACAGTTTAGTGTTATATCTGCCGTTATCCAATTCTCGTATCGAGAGATTGGATATACGGGATTTCTGTGACTGTCGTCTATTTGACTATCTGATTATTATTGCTACTATGCACTAATAACTGAGTTTGAATTAGACTGACCCGTGTATTATTTTCTTTTGAATGTAATACTCGGGTCAGACCCGAGTTATTTCAGGTTGTAGATTTCCTTCTTTGAGTTGCTATTCTGGATATGAATACTTTTCACATCTTTTGAAGTGGTCTTCGTCGTTTTGTAGTAGTCGTGTCCTTGTATAGGATGATGTGTATTCATGTATATTAGTCGATAATGTACGTGTATATATAACTTCCAGAGTCGTCAGCTGTAGTTGTATCATATGTATTGTGTCAACTATGTTGTAACTAACATCAGTTATATATATATATATGAGACTTTCGTTTTATCTGTGTTCCGCATTTATATTATCTATGTTATTATTATATCTAATGTCCTAAACTATTATGAACCATCGTATTTTATTTTATACTGGTAATTGGGTATGTCGATGGGAGTAAATAAATGAGATGAAAAATTAAAAAGTATATACTACTCCTATCGAGGTAACCAATATTAGTGTAAGGCCAATTACGGATGGCCGCTCCTATCCAGCCTTATTCTTCGTAATAATAGATAGTATTTCTTTTAATACTCTTTGTTATTATGAGCATAGAGGTGGGGCGTCACAGTTGGTATCAGAGCTTGGGGTTTATGGACATAATATAAAACATAACGTGGATGGAACATATGTTACAACTATTGATCGATGTTTTATTATGCTTTGAGTCAAAACTAACGTTTTGAATTTAGATGTAAATTTTTAAATATCTTTATTTAAAAATAAAAGTGAAACTGTGTTTTGTTGATTTGATTAAATTGTATTCTGTTTATCAGAGTGCGCAGCGGAAACAGTGAAACTGTCTTCGCTGAGTACAACTGATAATCTTTTTGATTTAAAAAATCAAAATATGAAATTGATATGAATTTCATTTGTTGTTTACATAGCTGTAGTTATTTTGTTTTTTTTTTGAGAATTTCGAATCCGAATTGAGGATTCGAAGAAATTATAGTTATGAGATTTTGTTGAAATTTCCGCTGGCTTTCTTTTGTACTAATCATCTATTGATTAGATTTTGCTGTTTTGAATTGTCTTCATTGAAGATACATTCGAGTAATTTCTTTTGTTTATATTGTAGTGTGCGTGCAAATATGAATTGCACGTTACTGCATTTATTTTACGTTGAACCGATGCTTGGTTATGAAACGTATTTTGTTGCCGTTATTTTTATAACGGGATTTTTACACCAATGCTAAAATTTTTGAAGCAAGGTGTTTTGTTGGCATTTTGTTGAATGAAAATTCACTGATATTACATTTTGATGTAAATTATTTTGATGATATTTTAACGTTTAAAAATTACTGTCGCTTTGGCTTCAGTAACCGTCAAGTTTTAAAAGTGGATTTTCAACCGGTTATTCCGCAATACTGATTTGTGACCGTTTTTACGGTATTTTGAGAAGTACAATTTCCTTATCGAAATTGTTACTGATTTGCTGTTTTAATCACGTGATTGGAAAATCGTTTTAAAATGAAAATTGCTTTATAAAATTTTAGCAGTTTGCGTTTTCAAAAGAATGAGAAAGCGACTTAAACGATTCAGCAAAATCGAGGATTATGACCCCTTTCTTTTACTGTTTCGCTTAACTCCGGACTTGTCCAGTTGAGAATGTGAATTGTTATTTTTACAAAATAAATAAAATTGTTTTCAGGAATTTTAACAGTTTGCGCTTTCAAAAGAATGAGGAAGCAATTTAAACGTTTCAGCAAAATCGAGGACTATGACCCCTTTCTTTTACTGATTCGCTTAATTCTGGACTTGTCCGTTTGAGAATGTAAAGTGTATTTTTACAAAATACACAATTTTGCACTTTCAAGGAAACGATAAAGAGATTTAAACGATTTAGCAAAAGTGCGGAGTATGGAACCACACTTTTACTATTTCGGTTAATTCCGGACTCGTTAATTGAAATATCTGTTGTTTTGATGATTTTGATGATTTTACACTTTCAAGGAAACGATGAAGAGAATTAAACGATTTAGTAAAACTCGTGGTTATGGGACATGTGCGTTTGCTACTTTGGTTAATTCTGGACTCGTTAATTGAAATATTTGATGATTTCGTGTGCTTTCGAGCCACTATGTTGGACCTTCGGGTCATATGATGGATCTTCGGGTCAAATACCAGTACTAGACCTTCGGGTCATTTGTTGGACCTTCGGGTCATTTGTTGGGCGCCAAAATTATGTTGAGTACTTGGTAGGCTTCGGCCATTTGTTGATGCACGTGCAGCGAATTAAAAACTCGCCATCTGATGGGATCGATCCAAGCTTTTATGTTGATTTTCTAGTCTTCTTAATTGATTTCTAGATATTTGTTGTTTCCAATTACCTGCAGGTAATTGAATATTTGTTGATACGAGTTTTGATTATCGTTTTTGATAATCGAATATTTGTTGTTTCTAATTATCGCTTGTGATAATTAGATATTTGTTGATATGAGTTCTGATTATCGTTTTTGATAATCGGATATTTGTTGTTTCTAATTATCGCTTGTGATAATTAGATATTTGTTGATATGAGATTTGATTATCGTTTTTGATAATCGAATATTTGTTGAATTTGAAATTTGATTATTGTTTTTGATAATCGAATATTTGTTGATTTAGAAATTTGATTATCGTTTTGTGATAATCAAATATTTGTTGATTTTAAATTTGATTATCGCTTTTGATAATTGAATATTTGTTGAATTTGAAATTTGATTATCGTTTTTGATAATCGAATATTTGTTGAATTTGAAATTTGATTATCGTTTTTGATAATCGAATATTTGTTGATTTAGAAATTTGATTATCGTTTTGTGATAATTAAATATTTGTTGATTTTAAATTTGATTATCGCTTTTGATAATCGAATATTTGTTGAATTTGAAATTTGATTATCGTTTTTAATAATCGAATATTTGTTGAATTTGAAATTTGATTATCGTTTTTGATAATCGAATATTTGTTGATTTATTTTGTGATAATCAAATATTTGTTGATTTTAAATTTGATTATCGCTTTTGATAATCGAATATTTGTTGAATTTGAAATTTGATTATCGTTTTTGATAATCGAATATTTGTTGAATTTGAAAATTTGATTATCGTTTTTGATAATCGAATATTTGTTGAATTTGAAGTTTGATTATCGCTTTTGATAATCGAATATTTGCTGATTTAGAAATTTGATTATCGTTTTGTGATAATCAAATATTTGTTGATTTTAAATTTGATTATCGCTCTTGATAATTGAATATTTGTTGAATTTGAAATTTGATTATCGTTTTTGATAATCGAATATTTGTTGAATTTGGAAATTTGATTATCGCTTTTGATAATCGAATATTTGTTGAATTTGAAATTTGATTATCGTTTTTGATAATTGAATATCTGTTGATTTGGAAATTTGATTATCGTTTTGTGATAATCAAATATTTGTTAATTTTAAATTTGATTATCGCTTTTGATAATCGAATATTTGTGGAATTTGAAATTTGATTATCGTTTTTGATAATCGAATATTTGTTGAATTTGAAATTTGATTATCGTTTTGTGATAATCGAATATTTGTTGATTTGGAAATTTGATTATCGTTTTTGATAATCGAATATTTATTGATTTGAAATTTGATTACCGTTTGTGGTAATTAAATATTTGTTGATTTGTTTTCTGACTATCGTTTGGATAATTGGATGTTTGCTGATTTTATTGATATGAGATTTTCTAGTCTCCAATTGATTCTAGAATATGCTGATTTTATTGAATTGTTGTTTTCCATCTATTTCTGTAATAGTTAGAGTTTGTTGATTTTGGAATTTGTGTTTCCAGTTAATTGTTGAATAACTAGATATTTGCAGTTTGCGATTTGTGATTTGTGCTTTATAATTATTTTTGTTGATAATTATATTTTGTTGTTTTCTAATTATCGTATCGATAATTAGATATTGCTATTTTGAGGTTTTTGTATTTCTGAATATCTAATTGGTGATTGGATATTGCCGATGATTGCATTTATTCAGTTTTGATTGTTTTCGGATATCTTTTGATAATTGGACTTTGTTGAGAAAATTGTAAATTTCTTTTATTGGAATTAAAAGATTACTGTGGCATTTGAATTCTCGACTTTTATTTTCTAGCTTAACCAGTTTATGTTAGAAAAATAATTGTTATGGACGACCTTAGTTATGAAAATTGCGGGGACGCAATTTTTATAAGGAGGGGAGTCTGTAACAACCCGAGATTCCACAATTATTTTGATATCGTCAAATGACGATTAAACCTGTTGTTAATAGCTATTGCAATTTTGAATCGATTGAAATTCTTTTCAGATTTGTATAATTCTTTAATAAAAGTTTGGGCTAAAATTCGTTGATAAATTGTTGAACTTTGGTGGGTTTTAAAGAAAGAAATTTTTTACCTTGGCCCATATTCTATTTGTCGCCATGATAATTTGTAGGGCAAACCCGTCCCCCTTTCTTTCATTTTTCAACATTTCCCTTTTTAATTTTAATCTGCCCGATATTCTTTGCTTTGAAAAATAATGGCGGCTATGAAATTCCTTTTTCTCCGATCGACTAAATCGTGTTCGTTCCTTGGATGCTTGTTAGGGCTTCGGCCTTGCTTCTTTGAAATTTGCGAGGGCTTTGGCGTTGTGCAAATTAGGGCTTCGTTCCCTATTTCTCCGGACTGTTGAATTTGGGGATTTTAACCCTTGTGAGCTCGGCTTTGCTTGAGAATTTGATTCATGCTTGGCCTCGACCGCTCCAATCAAAAAGGTGAGTAATTTTATTACTCACATCTAGTTCTTCTTATGATGCTTCTGTAATTCGAGTTCGATTCGACCTTGTTTTATCTCGGCCATTTGCTTTCATTGGGTGTTGGTAATCGATGTTGCTTTGTGAATTTCTTCTGTGTTGATGTCGTTGACTTTGTTCGTCGCTGATGAATTCACTGCCTTGATTTTGTTTGTCTGTAATCCTTCACTAAATGGTTTCTGATTGTTTTCGAATTTATGTGTTTTCTGATTCGTTTAAGCTTGTGAATTTTCGAGGTGGATTAAATGATGCTCACGGTTGTGACTTAACTTGTTAAAATGGTGACATGCTTTGTAACCATCTCTGCTAAATTGTTTTGAAACTACGTATATGATGATGTTTACTTCGGCTTTGACTTTGAAGTTGTCTTCTTGTCCTTGATGCATTGTTTCTCGGCTGTTCTTGATTTCCGAGTCATTGAGCATTGTTGTGTCACTTGATTTTTCTGAAGCTCGAGTTGCACACTGTTGCGTTTCTTTACTTGGTGGTATACTTGGGCTTTTAGCATTGAACTGTACTGATGCATCAGTTCATTTTGGTTGTATATATACTTCACTACATCTTCATTTACTTGTTGAACATGCAGTGTATTGATCTTCTGCATTGAGGCTGCTGTGTTACATGCTCACGGCATGTGTTTTCACCTTAGTAGTCTGCATACATGAATATTTGAATTCGACACTTATATATTTTATTTGATTTGTTCATTTCGACTTTGACACTCGCCTTGTTCATCTCGACTTGGCTTGATTTTTTTACTTTGACATCTTATATCATTGAGATGATCATTGTGAAGTTTGGTTTACTGGTGGGTTTTCTTGGCACTGCTCCGCTGGTATTACGAGTGTCTTTGTAGTTTGTTTCTTTCAGGTTTCCAGTTGCATTGTTGATCTTACTCCACCATTTTGAAACCACCGCTTGGTTGGCTTTATTGTTTAACACCAATACATTAGCGTCTTCAATTGTACACACAGGTTGTGCTCACTTGATTTCTGAATTTGCCTTCGTATTGCTTCATGCTTTTGAGTGTGTGACCATACATAGATATACGTATGTGTTGCCCCATTAATGTTGCACTGTTTTCCTGAGTTTGTTTTAGTCTTCAAGTTTGTTACTTGTACATTCATGTTTTGAGGCTGCTGCTCCAGATCGTAAGTAGGTAATTTGAACTGTGGTTTAGTTGATTCCTTGAATAATTAGCTTTGGCCTTGGTTTCAGTGTGTAAACCATTCTATGACATTTTGGTATTCTTCTTGCTGCTTGATTATTTTTGTGGTTTCACATGCGTGCATACATACCATTGTATGTGTGCATGTATATGTGTTGACCCTACACATGTGGGTTCACTGTACTTGATCCTCTGAGTTGTTTTATGCATTACTTGTTGTGTTCCGTTGCCTTGCCTTTGTTGTCTCTGTTCATTGTGATTTTTGAAGTCTGATTTCGAGACTTGTTCGAATTGATCAGTTATTAGATTATTTCGGTGTTCCATGACTTTGGCATTTTGCCTTGTTCTAGATTATGAGGTTGGTACTGTCCAGTTACAGTATTATATATGTTTACAATTTGTACATTTATGTTTTGAGGCTGTGTGCATGCAGTTGCGTTTCAGTCATTTGTGTTGTTATCACACTTGAGTTGAACCTGATTTCGGGGTTTGACCTTGTGATCATTTGTGACTTTCTCTGAGCTTTTGTGTATCTCCTGCGATAGTGGCGAGGCAGTACACGCGTGCGTGTACTGCAGCCCTATCAGATTTGACAGTTTTAAATTGATGTTTCGATTTGTTGAATTGTTTCGTTGGTTAATTTCAATGTTTTGGAGTTGTATTCTGATTTGGATTGTTGATTTATCGTTTAACACAGTTTAGTGTTATATCTGCCGTTATCCAATTCTCGTATCGGGAGATTGGATATACGGGATTTCTGTGACTGTCGTCTATTTGACTATCTGATTATTATTGCTACTATGCACTAATAACTGAGTTTGAATTAGACTGACCCGTGTATTATTTTCTTTTGAATGTAATACTCGGGTCAGACCCGAGTTATTTCTGGTTGTAGATTTCCTTCTTTGAGTTGCTGTTCTGGATATGAAGACTATTCACATCTTTTGAAGTGGTCTTCGTCGTTTTGTAGTAGTCGTGTCGTTGTATAGGATGATGTGTATTCATGTATATTAGTCGATAATGTACGTGTATATATAACTTCCAGAGTCATCAGCTGTAGTTGTATCATATGTATTGTGTCAACTATGTTGTAACTGACATCAGTTATATATATATGAGACTTTCGTTTTATCTGTGTTCCGCATTTATATTATCTATGTTATTATTATATCTAATGTCCTAAACTATTATGAACCATCGCAGTTTGTTTTATACTGGTAATTGGGTATGTCGATGGGAGTAAATAAATGAGATGAAAAATTAAAAAGTATATACTACTCCTATCGAGGTAACCAATATTAGTGTAAGGCCAATTACGGATGGCCGCTCCTATCCAGCCTTATTCTTCGTAATAATAGACAGTATTTCTTTTAATACTCTTTGTTATTATAAGCATAGAGGTGGGGCATCACAAGTAGCCAGATAGATGTTCTCTATCGAGTTGTTCAATTCGGTGTAATTGTCATACTTGGGACCTCTAAAACGACCCCTATTATCTGGCTTTCCCTACTTTATCCCATCATTGTTTTGTTTTGCTCCTTTGTTCTGATTACCAACTTTCACATTGACATTCCTAGAGCTCCCTCCAGATTACTTTACAGCAATATTACTCTAAATTGGCTCATTCGAACTCCCTGCATCAATCCACCATGGACGCTTATGCGCATCCTCCCAACACAAATACTCATTAGCTTTCCTATACAAAGCTTCCATTGTTGATGGTTTCTTCCTTTCTATCCAATCCCCAAATTCTGAGTTGGGATGGACTCCTTTACAAAGTGCCATCAACACCATATCTTCCTTTGGATCTGTTATTTCCGTTACAGCAGTGTGGAACCGATTTAAATTGTCCCATAGCGACTTTCCTTCAGCTTGATATACATTAGACAACGACATCACATGTTTCGGACGTGAGGTGTGTAGACAGAATTGCTCTATGAATTTCGATGACAATTCAGCAAAATATGATA
Source organism: Allium fistulosum (assembly GCA_030737815.1). Taxonomy (NCBI): domain Eukaryota; kingdom Viridiplantae; phylum Streptophyta; class Magnoliopsida; order Asparagales; family Amaryllidaceae; genus Allium; species Allium fistulosum. The sequence continues at coordinate 1,033,319,163 of CM060901.1, forward strand.
TCGACCACGGCCGAAGCCGAGCGAACCATGTCGTAGCCACCGCTTCTAAGAAATTTGGGAAACAGCGGTACTTCACAGCATTCGAAGCCCTAGCTGAATCAATGTGCCATTCATATCTTAATAAGTGTTCCTTAGTATCCTTCGTTCCTTCGTACAACGGCATTGTTGGCATGTTGAATCTTTGAGGGTATCTCGTGTGAAGGATGTCATCTGTAAACGGGTTTCGACTAGCATAAGGTCCCTAATCATCATTAGTTCTGGTTATGTTTTCACTAACCAACCTCCTAACCATATCCTTCAAATAGTCTGAATCAACAGCTTCAACTGAACGACGGCGATTGGGTCCTGCCCAAAGTGTTCGGCCCATCGAATGCTCTTGGGAAGGTGCTCGATACCTAGGCTCCCCAAATTCTAAGGAACCCATTTGTCTAACATTCCCCCCTGTTTGATTCCCATAAGCAGCGTCATTAAGAATATTGTGATTTTCTAAATTCAGACCTTCAACGGAACGTCCATGGATAACATCCATGCCGCCTTCCACAGGATTGGCTCTAGGCCCACCATTTTGGGGATCGGTACCAAGCCCCAAGTGGGGTTTGGTACAGGTCCTTGAATTTAAGCCTAGGGCTCGTCCTCCTCCTTATGCAGATGTTCCAGCAGCATATTGAGTTTTCTTCTGCCTTCCTTCCCTCCGTCTTCACTCGGATGAAGAAGAACTCTCTGATTCTGAGCTACAATCTCTTCTACTCCGTTCGTGGCTATTTTGAATCAGCTCATTCAGCGATCTCAAGCTCTCTTGCATCATGTTGTTCATCTTCTGTTGGCTAGCTTGGAATCTATCTTCTATCTGCTTCATCATCATATCTATCTCCATTCTGGTCACGATGTCAGTTGGAGTCAAGATCTCGTGTTCAGTTCGCTGGACAACTTCATCTCCTTACTAAGGATTCTGATTCTCAACTTCAGTAGTAGCCTTAGAATTGGTAGAATGATCTCTTCTTGATGGGGCTGTGACAAAAATATTTTAGTAGATTTGTTAGAAATTTGAGTTGTAGAATTAAAAGATAGAAAAATTGGATTTATCTCTTGGATATTGAGAATCCAATAGTAGATGATGGATCCAATTGGCCTGAGAATATTGTTCTCAGTGAAACTACCAAAATGTTTGAATTAAAAATGGCATAAAAACTCATAAGTTTATGTAGTAGAGATTAAATAAAGAAAAGTAAATGAAAATGAGAAAATAAACAAGACACGATCGTTTATAGGGGTTCGGTAAAGCTAGGCTTACGTCTACTTTGAAGTTTCATTGCTTATTTATGAGTTGGAGGCAGAAATTCTTTGGGGTCGATACAACTCCAATACTTAGAATTTTAGAGTTACAAGAATACAAGAAATATGGGAATTAGAGCCAAAAGATCCCCAAAAATGAGCTATGCCCCCTATTTATAGAGGTAGGGGGCCTAAAATCTCATCTAAAATATCTTCAAACCGTTGTGCACGAATTTGACCAATTCTTCCAAAATAATAGGCTCCATCTCAGCAATATCTGGGAGTCGGTATCGATCCTCGAGTGGGCGTCGGTACTGATCCCCAAGTTCATCACATTTGGAGTCTTCGACTTCTCACCTCGAATTGTCTTGTAGTTAGCTTCTCGATTCCATGGTCGTTTGCACCAATATTAGCTTGCTTTTGAGTTCAAATGATGGAGTTGAGGGAGAAAAAAGTTTTAGTTGCAAGTGTCCATGGAGTTCGATGGAGAAATGCATTGAATCAACAAACCAACTTCGGAAACGGGCTTTTGGCACCAAGATCTAATATGAAAATTAATTACTTCTGACGAGTTACATTATTCTTTTGCATTCATATAACACATGTTTTACATATAATTATTAATTACTTTTGTTAGAGTTAGTCCATGATTGATGAATGAAGTTTATGAGTGTAGCGTTAGAAAATGACAGAACACCCCAATATCAAATGAAAGAACAAAAAATGTAAATCTATCAAAATAAATAGAGACAAGAATATGATTTTTAGTGGTTCGGAAATTCTCCAGCCTACGTCCACTTTAATTTTATTATCTTATGTTTTCTCTCTGAAATACAAAGACTATCACTCATATCCGACCATAATCTAGCAGATCTCGTTACAAGGGTTTGTGGAAGAAGATAGAAAAAGAAGCCCAAAAGGGAAAAGTCATCTCCAAGTTGCACGTAGCATGCTGTTTATAGGTGATTTTACGCACCAAACTCGCTATTCGAGCCTAAATTCGTCCAAGTCTTCAATATCTGATAATCTAGCAGGTAAAATAGGTCGTGCCGTACGAATATCAGGAAGAAACTCAGGTCGGTACCGACCTGAATTTATGCATCCAAAGTCGATTTTCTCTTTATTTTTAAGCTTCTTTAATCCATCTCTTGTCATTCCAAGTCTTAAAATCATGTCAGTACCAACCAAATCATGTCGGTACCGAAATGATTTTTTTTTGTTCGAAAGTTCATCAAACTTCCTGAGTTTCTTCATATCATCATTCTAGATAGTTCTAATCATGTTGGCATGAATCATGTCACTGAAAACCATGTTGGTACCAGCATGAATCATGTCGGTTTCAACCTGACTTGCATTTCTGAAACTTGAACAAATCTTTGATTTCTTCAATCTTGACATCTTCCAAGCTCCTTGGCTCATTCTTTCATTAGTTTGCAGTTCATTTCATTTGTTTGAGTTTATTTTAAGATTGAAAATTTTGACCGCAACAATGAGACAATTAATTCTTTGTAAATTTTTAAATGATTGTTATATAAATTTGAATAGATCACCGTATGCATGATTTTCATAAGTTATTATCTAACTACGCTTTTCCAGTAACATTTTGTCGAAATGTCTGTACCATAGTTTCCAAACAACTATGACGTCTGGTACGTGACCAGTTTTGGAATGATGGAAAAATTAAAGTTGGTTCATGTTTCATAAACTCATAACCCACTATATTATGCAAAATTTTAATTAATTTGCACGAATGCCAAACTGTTGTGGAATAGTTAGACTTATGTGTGGAAGCAACCAAAATGATTTAACTTTTCGATTAATCATCAACTGCAAATTCAATGAACAATAATCACCAAATAAAGAAAAATAAAAGAGTAGAGAACACAAATATTTAACGTGGTTCGGCCAAATTGCCTACGTCTACGGATCCAAAAATTATTCTTTATTTTACTGAATAAAGAGAGTACAAGAGAGAGATTACAAATTATAGGTGGCAAAGTGGAGAGACTACCCTATAATTAAAAATTGAATAATATATTTCTTCAAAGATTTGTTTGCGCTCAAAACTCCTAATTTGATTTGATAGTAGAACTTAGGGTTTACTGAAGAAGAGCATAATAGTGGATGATCTTTCTCACACACACATATGAAGATGAACTTTCTTCATTTAAATAGACATAGAATGAAGGAATTACTTGGAGATTAAGTATATTAATCTCCTATTTTTCTTGAAATCTTTTCAAATATCCATTATTTCATTTCTATGCAAATGAATAATCTTCGTTTTCATAATTTTCCTTGATGAATCAATCTCCATCAGTAATCTTTTCTTTCTTCGTATAACAAATCCATTGACTAATTAATTGATTAACTAATTAATTAGTTTCCATTCCCCATAAATAATCAAATATAACCTTCCTTCTTTTCTTTCCACAAATAGCTTAATTGATTGATAAGATCAATTAGCTAAATTATTTCTTTCTTTGGAAAATATTTGAATCATCCAAATTTAACACTTCACCTCGATTCAAATATAATAATCTCTCTTCATTACCATATCTCAACAAATTGTTGGGTTACGCCATATGGCGCCAAACTCAAAATTAACAAGTTTGGGCATTATTGCCCAAACACAACTTCCAAATCTTTCCCAAGCATAAAAAAGATAATATGCACATCACAAAACAAAATGCATATGAATATATATGAAAATTCTTCAACATATCTGACATAGGAGATGAATTTGTATATATTGAGCTTCGAGAGACCAATAGAGATTTAACAGCGCGCTTCATCTTCTCAATTTCATATTGAGTGAGGACATACTCAATATTATCTACTCCAATCTGCTTCATAAGAATTTTGCTAGACTTTTCTAAACCAACACCAACAGACTCACCAACAAGCTCTACTACATTCAAAGCATAAGATGAAGAATCATTTGTACAAATATGCTTACAAATAGAACCATCTGAATCAAACGGTCCTGCCTACGATTGAGCTCCACCTAAAGTCCAAACCTTTAAAATCTTCTCATTAACCATGGTATAATAGGAAATACCAATATCTCTCCGAATATGGAAACAATCTAATGACTCTAAATATGTTTGGCAATTTTTTGTCCTCCTAATGTCATCACTTGATAGAAGCTTTATCTTCAACAAAAACTTTTCATCAAATATCACATGTTTGTGAGTCACAATTCTCCTAGTTGTTTTACACCACAACCTATACCTCTTCACTCCTTTATAGCCTAACAAAATGTGTTTGCTTTCCCTAGGCTTCAACTTATCATGTCTCTCACCATCTAAATAAGCTGAAAAAGCAAATACTTTAAGGAATTAATAATCAACATGCTCCCTTTTCCAAAATTCATTTTCTAGACCAGCAGCAATTCTCAAGATTATAGCTCTCCCCCATAATATCCGACACATGCTCTCTGGCACTCGATAAAAATGCGACTAAATAGAAAAATCCTAGCTACATGCTCGGACCCACAATAGTTAGTGAATTCTTGTGACATAAGTTCACTACTATTTTCAACTTTTAGAACTTTCAAACACTTCATCGACTGCTTCTCTATCAAGGTCTTTCACTTAAAAAATTGGGCAAATATTTCGTCTTTGGTCTTTAAGAAATAGACCTAGACTTTACGTGACAAAATAATCCACAAATAAGATGAAGCAACTGGCTCCACCTAAAATGCAACTGGAATGGGTCTCCACACATAAGAATGAACAAACTCTAGAAACTCTATAGCTCTAGGTCTTCCAACATCAAATGTGATGTTCTTCTTCTTCCTAAAAGAACAATCTTAACAAGAGCTAGGCTTCGACTGACAAACACCATCAATCAACTCCCCCCCCCCTTATTTAATACTTTAAGACTCTCCTCATCAACACGACCTAAACGAAAATGACATAATTGAGTAGAATCTAAAATATAAAAAAATCAATAAGAATACCGAATCTTCTAAGATTGTCTCTCTATGAAGTATATAAATGTCATCAACTTGTATCCCCTTCATCGCTACTGAGGAACCCTTCGCCACTCTCAATTTCTCTCCATCTACTATTATCCTCATATCAAGTCTACTCAAAGCTCCAACTGACAACAAACTTCTACGCGGTATCGGAACATGTCTAACATCTGTGATAACACCATCATACATCCTTAACCTCTCACTTCTAACGCCCACAACATGACAAGATGTGTTATTCCCTATATGAATTGCTCTGCCATCAATCTTCTAATAACTGACAAAACAACTTCTATCTGACGTCATATGACAAGAAGCTTTAGAATCAATCATCCAACTTGTACTCTCTAAAGGCGAGATGCTGGCTAAAAATAATGATGTATTGCTATCGCTACTATCTGCATCCGATCTAATTGCCATCGAAACGGAAGCTTTCTCTTTCTTCTCTCTCTTCTTTCTAAAAGCTGAGCATTCACGTATGAAATGCCCCTTCTCCTTGCAGTAATAACAAACACCCCTTATAGGATCCACAAAGTAGGATCTATGCATATCTCTTCTACATCCAAGGTGTTTTTGGCTCTTATCTCTCTTTTCAAATGAATCAAGTTGTTGTTGAAGAACACCGTCATTAGTCTTCATCTTCCATATTCCAGAAACTACTTTTCTAGCATATTTGGTGATGCCATAATTTTTCATACCACCACTAAAAGAATGTCGTTGATAACTAATCTAGAATAAGACAGCTAGCTTCAATACCAATACGTTGTGCAAAATTTTAATTAATTTGCACTAATGTCAAACCGTTATGGAAGTGCAGAAGCAAACAAAAGGATCCATCTTATTAATTAATTATTAACCGCCAAGTCAGTGAATAATAATCACCAAATAAAGGAAAATAGAAGAGTAGAAAACACAAAGATTTAATGTGGTTCGACCAAATTGTCTACGTTCATGGACTCAACAACTTTTTCTTATTTTACTGAATAAAGAGTGTGCGTACAAGAGAGATTACAAAATTATAGGTAGCAAAGTGGAGAGACTAAACTATAATTATAAATTGAATAATCAATTTCTCGAAAGACTTGTTTGTGGTCAAAATCCCTAATTTGATTTGACTGTAGAGATTAAGGGTGAAGAAGAGAATAACGGTGGATGTCCTCTCATATACACATATATGATGATGAACTTCCTTCATTTACATAGAATGAATGAATTACTTGGATATTAAGTAAATTAATTGCCCAATTGTCTTGAAACTTTTTCAAATATCCATGATTTGATTTCTATGCAAATGAATAATGGTGATCTTGATTTTCATGATTTTCTTTGTTTAAATCAATCTTCGTCAGCAATTTTTCTTCCTTCAAATAACAAATCCATTGACTGATAAATTAATTTTCTTTTCCCATAAATAATCAAATATAACCTTCCACATTTTCTGTCCATGTGTAGCCTAATTGACTGATAAGATCAATTAACTAAAAAAAAATTTTTTTTGGTAAATATTTGAATCATTCAATTTAACACTGTGTGAGCTATATTTCAATAGTCAATTGTATGTTGCAGTGTAAAATTTTAAAATTTTCAATCTCACAACAGTATTGTGTTCACTATGTTTTATTCAGAACATCATTCCCAGCTAACAGCTGTTAACATTCAACTATGCAGTTAAGGAGGCATGCATGAGCGAAATGCAGGTTGTTGTTAGTATGGGAAAAACCCCATAAATATGTATGAACTATGTTCTTTGGCTACAGTCAATGCCATTTTAACGGTAATAAACTAATTGATGGTAACATTTGCACGCCTCTAAGTCCTGAAAACATTGAAGCAGGAGGAAAAATACTCTATATGATACACGATCAGTCAAGAGGAGGTAAAATTTATGGAATGCATATTCATTCATGTATAAATTTTCTATCACCCTCTATTTTACTTACTATTTTTTAGATTATATTGTTTACAGTATGTCGATTGAATCGTCGATACAGACATCGGATATATTTACAACATAATATGTTTAGGAGGATGATTGTTGGTTCGGTGCTTCTAATATTTGTTCCTCACGCCTTTGCTGTATCAGTATAACAAGTTTGTATGAACTAATTGTACTACCCACTTTGATGGATAATGATTTTAATTTTGATTTGTTTTATGTAACGTAAATCTCAGAGTTGCCTATTTCTAACTGAGAATTGGTTCATGTTAACACCTTTAACCATTTACAGAGTTATCAAATTTATGTCATTGTATGTTTACAGGTTCATTCTTTGGTTATTTATCGTATAAGACGTTTAAAGCAATCGAAGGGGCCATCTACAAAATTTTACATCTAGATTCCTGCAGGAGGTTAGTAATTCATATTATTAATTTTATTCCCACAGCAGATTCCTCTATTTTTGCTACATTAAACACATAAGCACTTTAACATCCTTGCTATTTATTATGTGTTCTGGTGTTATGAATGTTGGTGTATGATCATTATAATTAGTCTCCTCAGTTCTGTTTGAAAATGCACCGACTTTCTAGCACATGTGTCTCCATTCCTCATTCCTAACCATGGTGGAAGTAGTGAAATTCAACCAACTGTTGAACTTGCATGATTTCATGGGAGTCGAGGTCCAAACTCCTACCGAAGGTTTTTTTTTAAATGTACTACCTCCCACCATAATTTTTGTTATATAAATTTTCAACTTAACATACAAATAGGGGTGATAGTGTTATTACTTAACTTTTTCATAGTGATAATCAGTTGTTTAATATATTTTTTAATGTGTATTCATCATGGTATGAGGTACCCGCTGATGCACCGATATTCCGGTGGTACCGGACCGTTATCGGTCAACACCGGTTCAAAATTGGTTTTGAAATCCGTTTTTGAACTGTACAAAATAAATTTAAAAAAAAATTCATGAAACAATGAATCTAAGAAGACGAAAATAGGCAAGCATGTGAAGAATCAAATAGAAAAGTGAGAAATGTGAAGAATCAAAGAGGAAAACAACAAAATTTGATTAAAAAAATTTAAAAACAGCCTACTTACCTCAGCAAAATCAAAGCCGCTTCGATTCATTCTTGATTTTGATTTCAGAGGATGATTTTATTTTTATTTTTGTCGCTTGCTTTCCGTTGTCGACAACCCTAGTTATGTTGAAATGTTTTAGGATTTGGTGTTTAGATGGATTTGAGCAGCTCTATAATTTTTGAAGAGGGAAAGTGGATCAGATGTTTTAGGGTTTAGATGGGCTGATCAGTGTGACTTAATGTTATTTATTGTTATTAAGATGGCGGGCTAGCTTGTGTTGTTTATTTTAGTTTAATTGTATTCAATTTAATTAGGTTTAGCTTAATTTAATTTAAGTTAGTTTAATTTAGTTGACTTTATTATTTATATATTATAAATACCAAAACCGAAACCTTTAAAATTTCCGAAATTGACCGTAACCAAGTTCTCAAACCTTGTATTTATAGTCCACGTTCAAATATTCTATTTTTTTCTAACATGGTGCATTGTAAACTAACTGATTATGTTTTTTTATGACAGTGTGCACGCTGAAGATATGAAGTGTAAATGTGTAATCCATGGTCATGGATTGGTGATGATCTATGAGTTTTGTCTCAAACTTGGTAGAGTGACAAGGAAGACCCTATAAGGCTACGTGCTAAATTTCAGATCGTTTGGAGCTCGTCTGCTTGAGTTATGGACAATTGAAGCATGGATCGGTAATGACGGGTCGGTAGTCATGGATCAGTGGTGATGGATTAATAGGTGGATCGTTTGTTTAGTTACTTCAGGTGAAGTGTATGAGGACTTGGTGATGTTTGAGGCAACACGTTAGATGAGTGGAGTGATACGATGGGACGTGGTGTGTTTCGATATCGAGTCATGTGCAAGGAAGATACTGATAACTCTGGATAAGGAAGGTGTTTCATGGGGCAAGGATATGTGAGGACGCTCATCTATGTATCCTAGACCTTGGTAATGGTCTAGCTTGCCTTGATAATGGCAGTACCTTGGTGATGGTACATGATTGAACACCTGGATCCAGTAGCGAGATAGTGTGTCGCCTACCTTGGTGATGGTCGTAAGAGTTGCCGGGTATCTGAAGGCATCTTAGTGATGATGCAAGACCTTGATGATGGTCGGGATAAAGTGACAACTTGGTGATGATGCAAGACCTTTGTGAGGATAAAGAGCAAAGTGAGGTCGGGGTAATAGTCATCATTGCATGTGTTTGTTTTGTGCTTGTCATGATTGTTGCTGTTATTGGCTTGGTTGTTATATTATTGCTATTGGATGTCTCGTGATGTAGGTATACTGTGTTAGATACCCCGACACCCACGGTATACTTAGTGTAGTATACTCTCATGATGATAGTAGTGTAGCATATATAATGTTACGTGCTTACTTGTTAGATGCAAAAGCAGATCAGGTATGACTCTACATACCCTATGTCCTAGTATATTGACTTTTAGTACCAGAGACTTTCTACCAATCACACTAGACTATTGTCTGACTCGAGGTTTTATACTTTGTTTCTTATTATCCTCGGTACTCTTTATTGAATAGACTAGATAGCAGGTTTAGGTGACACGTGATGGGTGTACAGAGGACGAGCAGGTGGAGCTATCTCGAATATATCTGGACTTATGATTATTCCACTGTATAACATTGTGGAGCCTCAAACAGTGTTTGCTTATTTATGAGGCAGTTTATTTGAGATTATTTCTATTTTGTATAAACTCTATCATTATGTTGTATACCTCTATGGATCTGTGCTTTGATTTTGGATCACTTAGTTATTATTGTCTCTATTATTGTATATCTGTAATGATTATTATACTTTACCGATGAGTTGTAAGATATACGATAGGTTCTGTGATTGGGTTTCTTTTCTTTTAACTCTTGACGGTCGTTTTACATCGGCCAAGCATGGCAGCAGTGCATTATCGTAAGTATTGGGTGTTGGTGGTGTAGGACGGTCGTTACACTCAAACTCATCCTCTCCATACCTCTTTTCCCTGCCATGATTCAGGCTATATGGGCATTTAATAATTCCCTAACTCATTTAATAATTAATCGATTTAAACCAAATTTAAATATTTATCGATATCGTATATCGATACGTACATATATAACTTTTATATGCGTACTTTATTAAATTCTAATAGCATCAAAAATCAAATAAAATTTAAAAATAAATATTTGATAAATATTAATTAATTTACAACAATTATAAATTAATTAAATCATGTGGCATTTCGGAGTATTCGTCATTATGGTTGTGTGACTCATTTGTGTAAACTCGATCAGCGATTAATATCGAACAATTTGAATATAAACGTTCGCACGTCACCCTTGTTAGTGGTCTGACAGTTTGGTCAAATTTATCGATTATATATCATTTCGGTAAAATCCAGTTTACCATTTTAAGCGGTACCTTATAGTAATGATTATTTACACTGATTCTCTTCATCAAAACTATATTACTTTAGGATTATGGAATTTGGTTTTGGTCAAAAACCGAATATCTACCACATTCAACTTGGTTAGTCCAAACACAATCCTTGGTTCAATAATAACATTTATTATTAGCCAGATTGCTTTGGCCAGAGACTTTAACATTAAGTTGACCACAGTTGACTATGATATTAACCTCATATAACCAAGGAGATGAATTCTTTGTTGAATTTTCACTTCCAATGCTTCAACTTAGACTAACTATAATCATTCGACGGACATCATGTCATAATTTAACTATAATCAAAGTGCATTGTTCACATTGAAGTTCAACAATATTCTCAAGTCAAGAGAACTGTGTAATATCGTCACTTCGAAATACTATATTTGACTTTAGTGATATTAACCAACAGAAAACCTCAAGTGATTCATTCCATAGTTATCTAATAAATATCAGTACATAACCCATTGGTGCCCCTAGCAACCATCAATAATACACTGCCTAATATTGGAGAGCGTTACATACTCTAGCCTCAACGGATGTATCGATATACTATCTCGAAACATCTTGACTTGGAATTTTAAAATAACATATTATTTTATATAGTAATGATTTTCTCATGGTTATAACCATTTATAACAATTGTTACATAATATATTATTTAAGAATTTACTATTTATATACTTTAAATTAATTACTTAATTATTTATAATAAAATATTACAAAGTATATTATAGAAATCAAACACCTTTATTATGAACCTGTTGGTTATCGAGTTAGATATGTGTAATAAATTACATAATTGGCCCTAGGGCTATCCCTAGCTCTATCAATGACATCCATAACAAACATAGAAACCATCAAACAAATCTCGATCTCTCACTCAAATATTTTGAGTATACGATAACTCGTATGACCCACACAGATGGTCAATGACTACACAACAAAGAGACTACACAATGCTCGAATCCATGTCCACTCAGATGGCCAAGAACTAGGCACACACGGACTGTCCAAAGATAATGGTACAAGCTGACTACCTTCAGTGAGCGTATTCTATTGCTCTTACTTTACGAGCACACGTCGAAACCTTCAAGTTATCAAGGATCTATTATCAACAATAGTACAACCCACTCTTGTTCTACTCCACAGTCCACCTTATATAGAACTTCCGTACTCGAACAATCACTACATGCTTCTGGCACTCTCCCGTGAAGTCCTTAGTCAAAATCATCATAGTTGGTCGGTTTAGTACCGACCCATTTTAGGTTAGGAAGACCCAACACTTTGCCAAAAATCTACTTTGGTTGCTTCCTTCGAGCCCTGAAGTCACTCATGTCTTGCCTTGAAGTCCACACACCTTGCCTCTATAAAAGCTCGTGTATGGGTCGGGTCGGTACCAACCTTTGACGTCCCTCAAAAACATTAAGTCTTTATGTCTCGACCATTTCCCAACTACTTTGAGCCTTCCCCGTGCAAATCCTTAAAAAATTTTGGGTCTGTACCGATCCAACTCGGTCAACGTCGATCCGTATTTTTCATGCCTTAGCTAATTTTTAGCCTCCAAACTCCACACTTCATCATGCCTAAGTTCTTAGAGCTCCTCCCATGTCATCTAGCCAAACACTCTGGTCCTCCTCATGCCTTCATCTGCCTCGAAGAGTCGATACTTATCCAACCACTTAACTAAAAAATTTGCTAAGGGTTTGTCTTGGCCAACTGTGCCCTGATCCATCTCTACACATATGCTTTGATACGCATGCAATCCCTTTACAACAGTCTAACTCCAAATACTCTAGAGCCGATCCATCAAAGTTTGTTCCATTACTACAAATCTTCGTTCCTTTGGGTAATTGAATCAGAGAGCTTCACATCGGCTCCACTTTCTTCACAAAGATCCTAGCACATAGAACAATCCATCCCCTAATAAATTTCGATAAGCATTTCATCCATTCAAACACAATATTCAAATAAGCAAATAAACATCATATCATGGCAAAACAAGTAATTACATATCCATATCCTACCCTAACATAATCAATCGTATGGCATAAACACATGTTTAAATGATTTTTGTTAACCTACCTTTTTCCAAGGGAGTACATACGCGAATTTAACCCAACAGACTACATGATCATCAAGGCAAAAAGACCGAAGAGATGGTTACCAAGATTGGAGATCGATTATATTTGAAACTATAGACTATAGTTGAATGGATTCGGATGGAAAACACTCAAAAAGTGGCTAAATGTGGAACTAATGCTTCCTCTAGAAGAGGGATCAGAATAGAGGGATCGGAATAAAGGGATCATATTAAACAAGATGCACACAACACAACTCAATGGTGATCGCTCCATAACTCAACAATCATAAGGCGAATTGAAGTGAAACTTTAGGGGAAAGAAGAAAGGACCTTAGGGAGTCTACCCTAGGGATCACACATCATTTGGAGGAGCTTGGAGGGATCGACCCATATCCCTATATAGGGATCGGCTATAATCAGCCTTCACAACATATTCAATAAAGATCGATCAATAACTCGAGTTCTACTAATCCAATTAGCATGAAACTTGAAGACTAAACATAATAAAACAAGTATAAGCTCCCCTAGATATCGCACATCATTTGGAGGAGTTTGAAGGGATCGGCCCCAATCCTTATATAGGGATCGTCCCCTATCCCAATATAGGGATCGTCCCCTATCCCTATTCAGGGATTGACTTAGTTGGATTTGCAGCAATGATTGGTCAATAACTCAAGATCTATAGATGCTATTAACATAAAACTTGGAGTACAAGCATATTACAATATAAGGAACACATTATAGTGATCGAAATCCAAAAGGAGTAACTTGGAAGGATCGGTCCCTATCCCTATTCAGGGATTGGTTTAGTTGAATTTACAGTAATGATCAATCGATATCTCAACTTCCGTAAGTGCGATCTATATGAAATTTGGAGAGCAATCAGATAACATCATGGAAGAGCCACCATAGGGATCGCACCACATGATTCCACCAAAATAGGGACCAGCATCGATCCCTATTATAGGCTCCGGTGGGCCCCAAAACTTTTTGGGCAGGCTCGTCTTGGCTTTAGGGTTCCAGATCCGGGTTTTGAGCGAGATATTTTCACGTATTCTCCTATAAATACAGCAGGCATGACTTTAGAAAAGGGATCTTGATCTTTTTTCTGCTTCTCTTTATCTTCAACCTAGGCTACAGTCTGCCAATTTTATTCTTAGATTTCAGATTATAACTGTAAACAAACTACAGTATAATAAAAAGAATTATTCTGGAGTGGACATAGGCCGGAGTTAGCCAAACTATTATAAATCTTGCCTCTTTTACCTGCTTTTATTTTATATTTGTTTGTTCTTCATATTATATTCTCTATATTAAATACGACTGGATATTAATGCTTTCACATAACTAGGTATTGGTGGCCAATTTTGACACCAAAATTTTGGTGCTTTCATTGAGAGGGCTAGCCCCGCGAATTTGGAATTCGGATTCAAAGTTTGGAAAAGATCTAGGCTTAGATTTGGAGCAATGGTGAAACAATCAACAAGGAGAGTGCTACCGAAAAGGATCCACCATGGAGTGAGTCAAGAGGCTTCCTTAGGAGCTGGAGCTAATCAAACATCTATCTACATCAATAGGGTTGAGATGGAAACGATGATGGATGCTATATAGGAAAGGATGCTGAAAAGACAGGAGTAGATGATGCAGAATTTACTCTGATAGATTGAACAAGCTAGAGCGTAGAATCAAGGAAATAGAATAGCAGAAGCTAATGAAAAATTAGATCAAGGAGTTGAAGCAACAAGAATCGATGGAAATTAGAACCGGGAACATGGAGATGGAGCTATTGGATAAAGGAATGGAACAGAGAAGCTGGGGGTAGTCCCCAGTCATCTTAGAGGTATCGGCCCCGATACCTCCAGAGTAATCGTCCCCGATCCCCTAAAGCTAGGGGCATGCCCCTAGGTCTGGTCGATCGCGATGCTGGAGGACCTGTGGTCGATCCCATGGAGCTTGGTGCAAATAAGAATTTGGATGCTCATCCGAAGGAGTACGTTCCGAAATTCCCTTGTGCACTCGGAGGGCAGTTTTTAAATAATGATAGGAGATTACTGGTAGATGACAATGACAGGTTTGCAGAGATGATCAGGCAAGCTATGTGAGGAGGATTGGCGAACAGAGATCTGGAGGATGTTAAAAGACCATTCACTCCTAATCTTAGGAATGCTAGGAATCCATCGGAATTTAAACTACCAATCTTGGAAGTATATGATGGGTCGGACCCAACTATGCATATTGTGAGATATATATGGCACATGGAAGTACTGGGGACATCGGAAGTGGTCATGGCAAGGTGTTTTCCACTTAATTTGACGAAGTTAGCTGCACTTTGGTTTAGGCAGCTGGAGAATGGTTCAATAAGGACATAGAGAAAGTTGGTAGATCGGTTCATGAGGCAGTTTCAGGTCCACATCACGAGACCCAAGAATGTTATGACATTGGCAGCAGTGGAACAAAGGATCAAAAAGTCTCTAAGGAGTTTTCTAACATGATTTAATGCCGCGGTGGCATTGGTGGATCGGCCAGATCCATCCATGGTTTTGATGGCAACTGTATCAAGAATTGCCGATGACATGGATTTCAAGGATTCATTGATGCGGGATCCATCTATGAATCTCAAGGAGTTTTATCATGAAGCAGAAAGGTTCCTACGGCAGGAAGACACACAAGCCGACAAACCAAAGGTGAACCCTGTGCAAAATTAAGGATCATCAGGAAATGCAAACAAGAATGAAGGCAAACGGAAACTAAATGATGGGTATGATAGGACAAAAAGGCAATGGGAAGAGCAGGAGCCGAATTTCTCCTTCTACTCATATTTGATAAAACGCCTAGAACGGATTTATCTGGACACTAGGGGGCAACTCCCTTATCAAAAACTGGCAAGGAAGGATCCTATGGAGCGGGAGTGTATGTCAAAAATGTACTGCATGTTCCATGTTCCACAAATTGAACGGGCATACAACGGATGAATGCAGACATTTAAAGGATATGATTGAGGAGCATGTCAGGAATGGTAGACTGCCGCAATACATGAGGAATCGGATAACGATGATGGAACAGGAGCAGCCACCCTCCACATCAAATGGAAATAGGAATGGCCCTGGATCGGGGTCACGGATCGTCATCAACTGATCATGATGGTAAGGGCCGAGTGTAGGGCTTGGACTCCAGCCATAATAATAATAATAATAATAATAAATCTCTATAATAAGGCGGCTAAGTAACTTACACATATACAGGATCGAGGACGACCCCTAGGCATGCTCTAAGATGATGATGAACCGTCTGCCTGGAGAGGCGGCCTTTTTGCTTTTTTAGTTATCTGGATTTCCAGATGTACGAACTCTTATTTATCAGGTTATTTATGATCCACATTATTGTGATGGATAAATCAGGATATGATTATTGTCCCGACCAGAGTGACGGGGCGGTAACCGTAAGGTGCGAGTCCCTTTGTCGGAGAGCGACAAAATGGACTCGCACATGAATTAAGTTCTCGACCGGAGAGTCAAGGCTGGAGAATAAAACCCAACAGGACGTCAGGTATGGATTATGCCTGGCAAGGAGTAGGTCGCTTTGCCAGAGAGCGACATAATCGGCTTACTCAAGTCATCGAGTATGGCTTATGCTCGGCAAGTGTCCGAAGAGACCATTATCAGCCTAGAACTTAAGCCAAGACACCACTTGACGTTCACAGACCACTATCGGCTTACTTGGACGTCGAGTATTGATTGTGCTCGGCAAGGACCCGGAGAGGTCAGGATTTGGATATCAGCTTCGAATAGCTATGGATTTGGACTTTGACCCGGAGCGATTGTGGACTTGGATATGTGCCCAGAGCGGTCATGGATTTGGCTAACAACCCGGTGAGGTCGAGGGTTTGGAAAAAAGACTCGGAGAGAATGTGGATTTGCAATAGATACGGATTTGGATGAAATGATCCGGAGAGATCATGGATTTGGATTAGCAACGGATCGGATTTGGATTGGATAATATGGCTATCAATGGATTATAGGCTTCGAATCTTGGATTTATGATTATTCAAAACACACCTTCTTATCGCAAGACATGTTTTGGGGGAGGCAAAGTGCTAACTCTCCTTTTGGCAAGGCAGTACATAGGCGGATTTAACCCAACATACTTCATGATCATCAAGGTAAAAAGCCCGGAGAGATGGTTACCTGGATTGGAGATCGATTATATTTGAAACTATGGACTATAGTCCAATAGATTTGGATGGACATCACTCAAAAAATGGTTAAGTATGGAATTAATACATCCCCTAGAAGAGGGATCAGAATAAAGGGTTCGAATTAAACAAGATGCACACAACATAACTCAATGATGATCGCTCCATAACTCAACAACCACAAGGCGGGTTGAAGTGATACTTTATGAACAAGAATAAGGAACCCTGGAGAGTCTAACCCAGGGATCGCACATCATTTGGAGGAACTTAGAGGGATCGGGTTCTATCCTTATATATTGATCGGCTATAATCAGCCTTCACAACATGTTGCAACAAAGATCGATCAATAACTCGAGTTCTACTAATCCAATTGGCATGAAACTTGGAGGCTAAACACAATACAACATGGAGAAGCTCCCCTAGGAATTGCACATCATATGGAGGAGTTTGGAGGGATCGACCTCTATCCCTATGTAGGGATCGGCTCTAATCCCTATTTAGGGATTGCTTTAGTTAGATTTGCAGCAACGATCGGTCAATAATTCGAGATATATAGATGCTATCTACATGAAACTTGGAGTACAAACATATTACAACACAAGGAACACACTATAAGGATCGCAACCCCAAAGGAGCAACTTAGAGGGAATAGCCTCTATCCCTATATAGGGATCGGCCCCTATCCCTATTCAAGGATTGGTTTAGTTGAATTTGCAGTAATGATCGATATCTCAAGATCTGTAAATGCGACCGAGAGAAAGAAGATAACATCATGGGGGACCCACCATAGGGATCACACCCCATGATTCCACCAAAATAGTGATCGAGATCTATCCCTATTATGGGCTCTGGTGGGCCCTAAACTTTCTAGACAGGCTCGTCTTGGCTTCTGGGTTCCAGATCCGGGTTTTGAGCGAGATATTTTCACGTCTTCTCCTATAAATACAGCTGGCATGGCTTCAGAAAAGGGATCTTGATCTTCTTTCTACTTCTCTTTAGGCTACACTCTGCCAATTTTACTCTTATATTTTGAATTGTAACTGTAAATAAACTACAGTATAATAAAAAGGATTATTCTGGCGTGGATGCAGGCTGCAGTTAGCCGAACCACTATAGTTCTTGTCTCTTTTTACCTGCTTTCATTTTTAATTTGTTTGTTTTCATATTATATTCTTTACATTATATACTATTTGAGATCTATGACTGGATATTGGTGCTTTCACATAACTGGGTGTTGGTGACCAATTTTGACGCCAACAATTTGAAAACCATTTAAATTATTATTATTATTATTCAAAATTAAAATGGCTCCAAAATCATATTAACTTCAAAAATGTATGCAAAACATGTTAAAACATATCGGAATATACATAATAGGTTAAGAGACGATAAATCACTCGCCAATCGATGTAAATCACGTAAATCGATATAGATCCGAGTCACTATAATAGGGACCGAAATTAGCTTCCAAAAAGTGCCAATTTGCTAATCTATAGTTGATCTACTTGCTTACCTACTATTAGTTACTTGATTTAACTATATTTGGTACATATTAATGATGGTTTTGGTTAGAGATGAGTTTAATGGAGGAGTAATTATGTTTTAGGAAGAATAATAATGATTTAGGACTATCCTTAATGTTGTAGTTAGCATAAAATCCTAAAATATCTTAGCAGGTCTAGTTCGGGCTTAGGCTAATTACCACTAAAATCTGTCTAAAACGGACTAACTTAAAACTACAATACCACCTAAACTGCTTGGTCAAATTACTATTATGACCACTTTGTGGAAAGAGAAACCATCATATCTTTGGAACATATTTCAGACCCTAATTCGGCATCTATCAAAAGTAATAGCCATTATGAAATTTCAAGGCCAAAAATGTCTACAATTAATTTTAAGGGTCAAAAATGTTAAAACACAATATTACCTAAGTTTTAGTCCAATCTAAAGTCGTTTATTCATGAAAATAATAATTTTTATTATCCTTCGATACTTAAAAGTGTATGATATGCACCACCATACACAGAGGCATGACTTTCAGCAGAAGTAGGTGGCAGTGGATTCATAAGGGATGAGTTAGTAAAACCTGAGATCGAAATTGGAGGTAACTACAATATTTCACCAATTAGGGCTTAGTAGGTTTTGACACTCGATTCTAGAAGATAACTGGATGTCACTAGAATCAAAGGAGTGAGGAATCACTTGTTCGAATGGAAGAGGGTAGTTGAAGTTCGTGACTAGCGGAGGCAGTCGCACAATGCTAAAATGCCGACTAGACCTAGTCAATGAAGCTTCAGCCTCCAGTTCAACATCTCAACCTTTGTCTAGACTACCACTAAATCATCATCTATTCTTCTTCCTTCGAGGCATGGGGAAGACAATGCATGGGGATGGAGTTTAGAGCAGAGATATGAGCATACGCGAAAATTTTGAGAAAAGGGAGGACGAGTGCGATGGAAGAAGGATAATAATCAAATGTCATCGCCATGTTGATCAAGTGGTTCGTTTAGTTTTGATGTTATTTAATTTCTATAAGAACAAAAAAATTACAAAGGCCTATAGGCAATTATGTAATTTTTGACATTATCTAGTAGTTTAGTATGTTCATAAAATCTTATGAGGGCATATTTTATCGTACGAGAAAAAAATGTTGTTTCAAGACATGTCATTTTCTTACTAAAGGAAATTCTTTCTACAGAAATTAGTGAGTGTGATGGGCTTAAATGTGATCCAAGATTCCAATATGGAAACTGATTGTGTAGATGATACATGTTGAGACAATAGATTGTTCATAATGACAATTTCATCGGTTGTCGATAAGCCATGTAGAGTATATACTCTACTACATGGCATGATGCTTTAAATCCCAAAGGAATCCAAACACATTGAGAAAATTTGATTTTGGAAGAGTTTCCTATAAGAATATGATTCATTAGCCACAAATGAGTCTTTGAGATAAAGATCAATGTAGTTGGAAATGTATAAAGCAAGGTTGATAAGGGATGAAATCGTCGATTTCAAATGTTGAAATTAATGAAGTACTTTCACCAGTCAACATGTATGAGTCTATTCGGACTATACCCGCAAATTATCACACAATATGACAATGAGTTTTTGACATATTGACATTGAAATAGAACTTTGAAATAATGATTTTGAGGAGACTGTTTCCACATCATAGCCAAAATGTTGTGAAGTCAGTGGAAGCAATAATAAAGCTTGCAGACTTTTTAAGATCATTATTTGATCTTAAACAAGCATCTAGATGCTGACAAAATATTTTGATAGAGAAATAAAATAGTTTGGTTTTGGTTCAAATGCCGAAAAAGCGTGTTTATGAGAGAAGAAAAGGTACTAAGACATTTCTAATACTGTAAGTAAAAACATGCTAAAGATTGGTAATGACATACTCATGTTAAAATCAGTTAAATTTTGGTTGTTCAATTCTCGATGAAGGGTTTGAAAAGGGCATTCTTTATAATCGGTATAAGAGGATGTGGGAATGTCCCAATCAATATACAAACACTATACTAAAACGTTTAATATGAAAATTAGGAGTTGGATTCCTTAAACATGGGTAATAAGATCCATCATATATATTATGTTATACACTAGACCAAAATTTGCTTATATTGTTGGTGTAGTAAGCGAATATCAAATCAAATTTGAAATCACTGAATGGTAAGTAAGAGTACTCTTGGGTATTTATGAAATACCAAAGAATTGTTTATGAAAAAAGCAGACTACCTATGAAGAGTGTACAGACTCGAACTTCATAAGTGACATCGAAAATGGTAAGTAAATCTTAAATATATGTTTGACCTTAAAAATGGTTTTAGGTTGGAAAGGTTCCAAATAAGAAGTTATGGCAAATTCAACTATAAAAGCTAAGTATATCGCCTTCAACGGGCTGTAATGAAAATAGTATATGTGCGCAAATTTAGAAGAAAGCTAGGAGTGGTTTCCATCATTAAGAATCTGATAATGTATCGTGATAACAATAATGTAATATAGATCACAATAGGAATCAACAACTTGATAAATGTTGAAAATTGTTCTTAGGTTATCAACCATGGAGAAGTGTAATCGAAAAGTAGATACAAAATAATTATATTATAGATCCACATACTAAGGCACTTTCTTAGTTTGATCTAGGAAAACTGATCAAGAATATGGTTATGAGATACCATAATTATCACAAGTGCAAGTGGGAGATTGATAGAATTAATGATATGTCATAGAGGCTATTATGTAATTTGATTTTATACCAACGAATCTTGTTCGAACAAAAGTAAGGGTTTATTTTCTATTGTATAAATTGTTATATTGGAATATAATTAATATTGTAAATGCATTATGTAACAACCCAGAGTTTTATAACAATTAATTATCGTCATTGGACGATTATTGTTGTTAGCTATTTGTTGTCGGGAGTTTGTAATCGGGTTTAAATTGTGTTAAATGTTGATGGACTTTTGAAATTGATCCTAGCCCTTGTTTTATTTTAGTTGCCGTGATAATATTCACTACCATTCCCTTCTCTTAAAAATTCGACCCGTTCCCATTTCTTTTCATTTTCTCGTTCACAAGCCCTAAAACAAACGAGAGCGAAGAGAAATGGCGGCCTCGTCTCCTTTCTGAAATTAGGGCTTCTCTTCCTCCTTTGATTCTGCGAAATCAGAGATTGAGTTCGGCTACTTTTGGTTTGATGATTCGAATGTTGAACTTCTGTAAGTAACTTAGATTTGTGACAAAAATTGAAATGGGAATTTGGTTGATGGATATTACGTATTGGCTTCGTCGATCGCTCGACTTCGTGGTGCTACGGCTGCTTCAATTCGCGACGAGCAAAGGTGAGTGATATATTCACTCACATCTACTTCGATCTTCTGTTATACATGGTTTTTATAGGGGTTGAATTCATATATTACCCTATATATCTCTTTGAGTATTTCAGTTTGAATTTCCGAATTTAGTTTCTTAGTCGTTCGATTTTTGATGGATGATTGTCTGATTTTATGACTTGTTCGATTTTAATAAAACACGGCTTTTGAAATGTATATATGCCGTGAGTGTCAGTTTGATGTTAAGTTCATGTCTTCACATTTGGTTGAGACCATGTCTTTCTTGATTTGAAAATTTTGGTAGCCTTTGGGCCCGAGTCTGACATTTGCATTACCCTGTGACATTTGCTTACATTCATACCCTTCGATGTTTTAAACGTTGCCGTGGGTTTGTAGTGGTCGGGGTTACATTGCGTTGTTACTTCGAATTGTTCATTTATTTCTGGCTTTGATTTGTTCTAATTCGAACTGGAAACTTGCCATGGTTTTGACATTTGTCTCCGAGCCTAGTTCGTGTAGTCTGGGTTCTTCACTGACCTGTACATGTTGTTTGGCATCATTGACTTCGACTTGGTTTATTTTTGTTGCATTTGGACTGATTTGTGCTTTTGGGCATACTGTACTTAGTTGCTGTTTGATGTTGATGAGCTAGTTCTCTGGTTTTGTACATTTGAATTTATTTGACGATTTCTGACGATGTTGATTGCACTGTGACTTTGGTTACACCTTGCTTTGACTTTGGCCAAGACTACTACTTTGAATTTTCTAGCATGTTTTACTCTCGGCCATTGATTTTCTAATTTGGTCATCTGGTTTTGTGAATGCGACTCAATGACTTGCCATCCCATTTCGTTGATATTGAACTGCGGTAGTTTCACTTGATTTTGGTTTTGCACATATGTTTGCAATTGGTCCAGTTTCAGTTGCAAGTGCATTTAGTTGTTTTCATGTATAACTTGTACTGTCCAGTTGAGTTCGGCATTCGTATTATCCGGTATCACTGTGCATTTCCTATAAGTGTTGGCAGTTCACCTTTATTTGCTTTGAAGGATTGTCACATAGGCAAGCTTCCCTTAATTCAAGAAAACATTATTACTTTCATTTCCTCGGTTAGTAGTGTTGCATTTAGACTTGCTGCCTGGTCACCATTGTATGCTGTCACTTCACTTGTGTTGTCACTGCATACTTTCTACCACTTGATGTTGGTGCCTGGTCCTTGCATTCGTTTTCATTTATTTCGAGACAGTTTTAGTTGCAAATGCAATTGCAGTTTTACTTGTTTTGACTAGTGCATTCGGCTTGTACATTGTTCACTTGCATCCTTATATCTGATGCATTGTGGTATGGTTTCAGCTGATTTGATTATGTGATTTTGACATTCTGTTTAATGTGTTCATTAAGAAGTTTAAGTCGCATTGTCGACTATTATGGTTTATGTAGTTGTGTCCCAGTGATGCATTGGATTTGTTGATTGGTTCTTTTTGAACCTGGGTTATGGTGTGAATTTGTTGAAACGTTGTCATCGAGGTTGGTTTTCTTCTTTGGTCTTTGAAGTTGTACTCCATTGTATGGATGATTTTGATCACTGTCTGCATATTCACTTGATAGCATTTTGGGCCTCGTTCCACCTGCTGTCATGTTGAACTGGTCTGGTAGCTTTGATGTGTACATCATTAGTGCATGTCACCTTTCATTTTTGGCAGTTGTGTTGAGTCCCGTTAGTCGTGACTTGACCTTTGCATTTTCGATTTACTGTTAGAAATTGGTGTTGTGATGATTTTGTATACTGTAGTGGCGAGGCACTACACGCGTGCGTGTACTGCAGCCACACAGTATTGACATTTTAAATTGATGATTTCAATTGTCAGAATTGTTTCGAGTTGCCAAATTCTATATATTTTGAAGTGTATTTTGATTTGATTTGATGTCATTTGTTTCTGATTCATGGAGCTTTTTTGAATTTCATCACTGTAGTGGCGAGGCAGTGCACGCGAGCATGTACTGCAGCAGAACAGTATTGACTATTTTGTTGTTAATTGTCGTTTAGACAATTATGTTGTTTTCTACATTATCTTCATCGATAATCTTTATTTATCCTTGTTGATGATTTGGATTTGCTGATTTGTTGTTTAACACTGTTTAGTGTTATATCTGCCGTTATCCGATTCTCTTACCGAAGAGTTGGATATACGAGATTTCGGTGACCGTCGTCTATTGCTTATTTAATTATTACTGCTTCTGAGCATTAATAACTGAGTTTGAATTAGACTGACCCATGTATTATTTTCTTTTGAATTTAATACTCGGGTCAGACCGAGTTATTACAGGTTGTAGATATCCTGCTTTGGGTTGCTGCTTGAGCTATGAAGTCTTTTCACATCTTTTGAAGTAGTCTTTGTCATTTTGTAGTAGTCAGTGTATCTGATTTAGGTTGATATGTATTCATGTATATTAGTCGATAATGTACATGTATATATAACTTCCAGAGTCGACAGTTGTAGTTGTATCATATGTATTGTGTCAAATGTATTGTAACTGACATCAGTTATATATATATGAGACTTTTGTTATCTGTGTTCCGCATTTTTATTATCTGTGTTATTATTATATATATTGTCCTAAACTATTATGAACCATCGTAGTTCGTTTTATACTGGAATTGGGTATGTTGATGGGAGTAATTAAATGAGAGATGAAAAATAAAAATATATACCACTCCTATCGAGGTAACCAATACTAGTGTAAGGCCCAACTACGGATGGCCGCTCCTATCCAGCCTTATTCTTCATAATAATAGACAGTATTTCTTTTAATACTCTTTGTTATTATGAGCATAGAGGTGGGGCGTCACAGTTGGTATCAAAGCTTGGGGTTTATGGACATAATATAAAACATAACTTAGATGGAACATGTGTTACAACTATTGGTCGATGTTTTTATTTGTGCTTTGAGTCAAAACTAAAGTTTTGAAATTATGATGAAATTTTTAAATATCTTTATTTAAAAATAAAAGTGAAACTGTGTTTTGATGATTGAATAAATTGTGTTCTGTTTATCAGAGTGCGCAGCGGAAACAGTGAGACTGTCTTCGCTGAATAATAACCTTTTTGATTTAAAAATCAAAATATGAAATTGAAATAAATTTCATTTGTTGTTTACATAGCTGGGTTTATTTGTTTCTTTGAAAATTTCGAATCCGATTTGAGGATTCGAAGCGATTGCAGTTATGTGATTTTGTTGAGATTTTGCTGTTTTGAATTATCTTCATTGAAGATACATTCGAATGATTTCTTTGTTCATTTTGTAGTGTACGTGCAGATTTGAGTTGCACGTTACTACATTAAATTTACGTTGAACCGGTGTTTGGTTTGAACGTATTTAATTGCCGTTATTTTATAATAGGATTTTTACATCGGTGCTAAATTTTTGAAGCACGGTGTTTTGAGGCATTTTGATGAATGAAAATTCACTGATATTACATTTTGATGTAAATTATTTTGATGAGATTTTGACATTTAAAGATTACTGTCGCTTTGACTTCAATAACTGTCAAATTTTAAAAGTGGATTTTCAAGCTGTTATCCCACAATGCTGACTTTGTGATCCGTTTTTACGGTATTTTGAGAAGTAAAATTTCCTTTTCGAAATTGTTACTGATATTGCTGTTTAAATCACGTGTTTTGAAAATTGTTTTAAAATTTTTACAGTTTACGCTTTCAAAAGAATGAGGAAGCGATTTAAACGCTTCAGCAAAATTGAGGACTATGAACCCTCACTTTTACTGTTTCGCTTAATTTCGGACTTGTCTGTTTGAGAACGTAAAATGTTAGTTATTTAAAATACAAAATTTTACAGTTTGCACTTTCAAAAGAATGAGGAAGCGATTTAAACGATTCAGCAAAATCGAGGACTATGAACCCTTACCTTTACTGTTTCGCTTAATTCCGGACTTGTCCGTTTGAGAATGTAAAATGTATTTTTACAAAATACACAATTTTGCACTTTCAAGGAAACGATGAAGAGAATCAAACGATTTAGTAAAACTCGTGATATGGGACATGTGCGTTTGCTATTTTGGTTAATTCCGGACTCGTTAATTGAAATATTTGATGTTTTGATGATTTTGATGATTTTGTGTGCTTTCGAGCCACTATGTTGGACCTCCGGGTCATATGTTGGACCTTCGGGTCATATGATGGACCTTCGGGTCACTCTGCAGACCTTCGGGTCATTTGTTGGGCGCCAAAATTATGTTGAGTACTTGGTAGGCTTCGGCCATTTGTTGATGCACGTGCGGCATAGCTAAAAACTCGTCATCTGATGGGATCGATCCACCTTTTATGTTGATTTTCTAGAGTATCTTAATTGATTTCTAGATATTTGTTGTTTCTAATTATCTGCAGGTAATTAGATATTTGCTGTTATGAGATTTAATTATCGTATCGATAATTAGATATTTGCTGTTATGAGATTTCTGATTATCGTTTTTGATAATCGGATATTTGTTGTTTCTGATTATCGTTTTTGATAATCGGATATTTGTTGATTTGAGGTTTCTGATTATCATTTTTGATAATCGGATATTTGTTGATTTGAGTTCTGATTATCGTTTTTGATAATCGGATATTTGTTGATTTGAGTTCTGATTATCGTTTTTTATAATTAGATATTTGTTGATTTGTGATTTCTGATTATCGTTTTTGATAATTAGATATTTGTTGATTTGAGAATTCTGATTATCGTTTTTGATAATTAGATAATTGTTGATTTGTGATTTCCGATTATCGTTTTTGATAATTAGATATTTGTTGATTTGAGAATTCTGATTATCGTTTTTGATAATTAGATATTTGTTGATTTGAGAATTCTGATTATCGTTTTTGATAAATATATATTTGTTGATTTATGATTTCTGATTATCGTTTTTGATAATTAGATTTGTTGATTTGTAAATTCTAATTATCGTTTTAATAATTGGATATTTGCTGATTTGGTTGATTTTGAGATTTTCTAGTCTCTAATTGATTCTAGATTATGTTAATTAAATTGAATTGCTGTTTCCTATCTATCTCTGTTGATAGTTAGAGTTTGCTGATTATGAAGTTCGTGTTTTCTAGTTATTTGTTGGATAACTAGATATTTGCGATTTTGCGATTTGTGATTTGTGTTTTCTAATTATCTTTGTTGATAATTAGATTTTGCTGTTTTTTAATTATCGTATCGATAATTAGATATTGTTGTTTTGTGATTTCTGTATTTCTGATTATCTAATTGGTAATTGAATATTGCTGATAATTGTGTTTATCCAGTTTAGTTGTTTTCTGATTATCTACTTGATAATTAGATTTTGTTGAGAATTTGTAAATTTCTTTTATGGAATTAAAAGATCTCTTTGACGTTTGTGTTCTTGATCTTTATTTTTCTAGCTTAACCATTTTATGTTAGAAAAATAATTGTTAGTGACAACTTTAATTATGAAAATTGCGGGGATGCAATTTTTATAAGGTGGGGAGTCTGTAACAACCCGGAGTTTTATAACAATTAATTATCGTCATTGGACGATTATTGTTGTTAGCTATTTGTTGTCGGGAGTTTGTAATCGGGTTTAAATTGTGTTAAATGTTGATGGACTTTTAAATTGATTGTGACGCCCCACCTCTATACCCGCGCTAGCCAAGAACACTACGGTGTAGTGCTGTCAACTAGCATGGAGAATAAGGCTGTTGAGGAGCGACCATCTATGTAATTGCCTTGTGCGAGCACCGATATGTCAGATAATAAAACATTGCATTTCTTTTTTTGAGGAAACCCGACATACCGATACAAACTCAAAGCTACTACACAGTGGCTATAATAGTTTAGGACAATGGATATAAAAATAACACAGATAACATAAATGCGGAATAAAGATGGAACGAAAAGTCTCATATATATAATAACTGATATCAGTTACAATACATTTGACACAATACAAATGATACAACTACAACTGTCGACTCAAGAAGTTATATATACAAGTACATTATCGACTAATATACATGAATACATTATCATCTTAAAACAGACACACTGACTACTACAACAAGACGAAGACCACTTCAAATGATATAAAAAGTCTTCATAGCTCTAGCAGCAACCCAAAGCTAAAAATCTACAACCTGTAAATACTCGGTCTGACCCGAGTATTACATTCAAAAGAAAATAATACCCGGATCAGTCTAATTCAAACTCAGTTATTAATACACAGAAGCAATAATAATCCAATTTCAAATAGACGACAGTCACAGAAATCTCGTACATCCAACTTCTCGATAAGAGAATCGGATAATGGCAAATATACCACTAAATAGTGTGAAACAACAATTCAGCAAATCCAAATCAGAATACAGCTTCAAAATATTGAATTTAACCAACGAAACAATTCAACACTCGAAACATCAATTTAAAACTGTCATCTCTGTGTGGCTGCAGTACACGCACGCGTGCACTGCCTCGCCACAACAGCATATAAAGAGAAAGCAACAAGGCACCAGGCCAATGCTCAAGAATTCACAATGCCAACAAATGCAATAGGCAAGTGACAGTAGTGGAAAGCTTCGACCAAGTGAGTTGAAGAGGTTGGCTACCTCAAACAACAACAACCAAACCAGTTCGGACAAGGAAGAGAAATGCCAAAGTAGTCAAGAAAAGATGACAACAAACTGCAGCCGAAAAGCCAGATACATCAATCAAACGAATGCAGCAAGGGGGTAAGGCTGCCCAGGGTTAATGGTAAGCAAACCAATTGCCACCAAGTAAATGTAATAACACTACAAATTCTAGAAGGTAGAAAACTACCACGAAATGCAAGAAGGTCAAGTCTCTGACTCAACACATCTGCAGCACCAAAGCACAAGGCAGTGGTACAGGTACAAAAATAGAAGGAGAGTGATTACATGGTACAGTGAATTACATAACACATCAGCACTAAAAATAGTGCTACAGGTCAGGAAGTAAGTGGGCAAGTCTGAGATGCATAATTGAATCATCCACAACATATAGTGCAGCAGGTCAAACAGCAAGCATTGATGAAATCTAAATACAAACTGAATGACATAATGGTAAAAGTGATATGCACGATGCTCAGTGAAACTCAAGCGTTCAATAACACGACTCGAAATCAATTTCACTTAAAATAGGAAATGCACATGAATGTTATAGCAACAGTTCAAGGCAACAGTAACAACTCAAATGCAAACTATGTCATATATGAAACAGTGGCAAATTGCATAGGTAAGTTCAAGTGTGCTTCAGAGAATATGCAACATGAATGACATAATGGCAGTGAAGTACTGACTGTAAACAGACTTCAAAGATATCAACAAGTATGACATAAAGCAGTGCAACAGTGACTACCAAGATCAATGTAAATGCAGACTGAAGTGCACATCTAAACCAATATGAATGCAGTAACAACCATCTAGCTAAAAGCAACTCAAGTGAAGATATCAACTACAAAAAGTTCATGTGAATCAAGTTCAGGTCAGACATTTCAAGCAGACCAGAGAACTGCAGCAGTGAACTACAAAAGTGCTTCATAGTACCACAACCTTATCGGACCAGAATGCTCAAATACAATATGAACTAATGAACACTACAGGGCAGTAGTGAACCCAGACAAAAGACAGTGAGTGCAGACAACTGAAGTGCTAAACAACATAACCAAAACCAAGTCAATAACTTCAAGAGCAAAAAGAATGCAAATTCGAATATACATATATACATATCAAATGATGTATATACATACATGACTGCATACCCATGTATGAAGACTAAAATGCAACTGTATGAAATCAGCCTCAAAAACATAAATGTACAGGTCAGAAGTGAAGACAGAGCTCGAGGCTGAGATTAAAAGGCATCAGAACTTCGATCAACACGAAATAGTATACGTAAGTTACATCAAGTGATACAAAACCAGAGTGTCACTAATATATGAACAATGAAGTGGCTATAAACAAATACATGAAATTGCACCGGCAAACTGACTCAAATGACTACAGTGATGAACAACAAATGGTCAAAACCGTGATCATAGAATATGATGAACAAGTCGAGGCCGGTGGTCATCACAGAACCAAATACTAATAAGCTAGAGATAGGAATTAGATGTGAGAAATAAAATTCCTCACCTGAGATTCGACGAGCGCAACCACACGATCGCAAGCAAATAAGCAACAGCGACGTCGAAGTCACAGATCGACATTATCAAAGACCATATCTTTCCAGTGAACTGAACGAACGAGGCCAAGCCCTAATTTTCAAATCAAAGATCGAAGCAGAAGCTTCAATTGGTAACAGTGTCCCAAGGAGCAAGCGAAGAAGAGAACGAAACTATCTCAAGGCAATCAAGCTCGACAAAGCATCAGACGACAAGCAAACACCAAAGCCCTAATTTTCAGATCGAAGAAACAGAGAATCGTCGCCGCCATTTATTTTTCCAGAACAAAGAAAGAGGATCGGGTTGAATACCAAGAAAGGAAGGGCCGGCTTAATATTTTCTAAGTCCACAACCCTTTAACTCATTTTTGTAAAAGGATTTACAACAGATTAAACACTTAACATTTTTATAAAATAAATTTCAAATTGATTTTAAATTTCGATAGCAATTATAATCATCTAATTTCGATAATCACAAAGTGCAAAATACTGGGTTGTTACATTGATCCTAGCCTTTGTTTTATTTTAGTTGCCATGATAATATTCACCACCGTTCCCTTCTCTTAAAATTTCGACCCGTTCCCATTTCTTTTCATTTTCTCGTTCACAAGCCCTAAAACAAACGAGAGCGAAGAGAAATGGCGGCCTCGTCTCCTTTCTGAAATTAGGGCTTCTCTTCCTCCTTCGATTCTGCGAAATCAGAGATTGAGTTCGGCTACTTTTGGTTTGATGATTCGAATGTTGAACTTCTGTAAGTAACTTAGATTTGTGACAAAAATTGAAATGGGAATTTGGTTGATGGATATTACGTATTGGCTTCGTCGATCGCTCGACTTCATGGTGCTACGGCTGCTTCAATTCGCGACGAGCAAAGGTGAGTGATATATTCACTCACATCTACTTCGATCTTCTGTTATACATGGTTTTTATAGGGGTTGAATTCATATATTAGCCTATATATCTCTTTGAGTATTTCAGTTTGAATTTCCGAATTTAGTTTCTTAGTCGTTCGATTTTTGATGGATGATTGTCTGATTTTATGACTTGTTCGATTTTAATAAAACACGGCTTTTGAAATGTATATATGCCGTGAGTGTCAGTTTGATGTTAAGTTCATGTCTTCACATTTGGTTGAGACCATGTCTTTCTTGATTTGAAAATTTTGGTAGCCTTTGGGCCCGAGTCTGACATTTGCATTACCCTGTGACATTTGCTTACATTCATACCCTTCAATGTTTTAAACGTTGCCGTGGGTTTGTAGTGGTCGGGGTTACATTGCGTTGTTACTTCGAATTGTTCATTTATTTCTGGCTTTGATTTGTTCTAATTCGAACTGGAAACTTGCCATGGTTTTGACATTTGTCTCCAAGCCTAGTTCGTGTAGTCTGGGTTCTTCACTGACCTGTACATGTTGTTTGGCATCGTTGACTTCGACTTGGTTTATTTTTGTTGCATTTGGACTGATTTGTGCTTTTGGGCATACTGTACTTGGTTGCTGTTTGATGTTGATGAGTTAGATCTCTGGTTTTGTACATTTGAATTTATTTGACGATTTCTGACGATGTTGATTGCACTGTGACTTTGGTTACACCTTGCTTTGACTTTGGCCAAGACTACTACTTTGAATTTTCTAGCATGTTTTACTCTCGGCCATTGATTTTCTGATTTGGTCATCTGGTTTTGTTAATGCGACTCCATGACTTGCCATCCCATTTCGTTTTTATTGAACTGCGGTAGTTTCACTTGATTTTGGTTTTGCACATATGTTGGCAATTGGTCCAATTTCAGTTGCAAGTGCATTTAGTTGTTTTCATGTATAACTTGTACTGTCCAGTTGAGTTCGGCACTCGTATTATCCGGTATCACTGTGCATTTCCTATAAGTGTTGGCAGTTCACCTTTATTTTCTTTGAAGGATTGTCACATAGGCAAGCTTCCCTTAATTTAAGAAAACATTGTTACTTTCATTTTCTCGGTTAGTAGTTTTGCATTTAGACTTGCTGCCTGGTCACCATTGTATGATGTCACTTCACTTGTGTTGTCACTGCATACTTTCTACCACTTGATGTTGGTGCCTGGTCCTTGCATTCGTTTTCATTTATTTCGAGACAGTTTTAGTTGCAAATGCAATTGTAGTTTTACTTGTTTTGACTAGTGCATTCGGCTTGTACATTGTTCACTTGCATCCTTATATCTGATGCATTGTGGTATGGTTTCAGCTGATTTGATTATGTGATTTTGACATTCTGTTTAATGTGTTCATTGAGAAGTTTAAGTCGCATTGTCGACTTTTATGGTTTATGTAGTTGTGTCCTAGTGATGCATTGGATTTGTTGATTGGTTCTTTTTGAACCTGAGTTATGGTGTGAATTTGTTGAAACGTTGTCATCGAGGTTGGTTTTCTTCTTTGGTCTTTGAAGTTGTACTCCATTGTATGGATGATTTTGATCACTGTCTGCATATTCACTTAATAGCATTTTGGGCCTCGTTCCACCTGCTGTCATGTTGAACTGGTCTGGTAGCTTTGATGTGTACATCATTAGTGCATGTCACCTTTCATTGTTGGCAGTTGTGTTGAGTCCCGTTAGTCGTGACTTGACCTTTGCATTTTCGATTTGCTGTTAGAAATTGGTGTTGTGATGATTTTGTATACTGTAGTGGCGAGGCACTACACGCGTGCGTGTACTGCAGCCACACAGTATTGACATTTTAAATTGATGATTTCAATTGTCGGAATTGTTTCGAGTTGCCAAATTCTATATATTTTGAAGTGTATTTTGATTTGATTTGATGTCATTTGTTTCTGATTCATGGAACTTTTGTGAATTTCATCACTGTAGTGGCGAGGCAGTGCACGCGAGCGTGTACTACAGCCGAACAGTATTGACTATTTTGTTGTCAATTGTCGTTTAGACAATTCTGTTGTTTTCTACATTATCTTCATCGATAATCTTTGTTTATCCTTGTTGATGATTTGGATTTGCTGATTTGTTGTTTAACACTGTTTAGTGTTATATCTGCCGTTATCCGATTCTCTTACCGAAGAGTTGGATATACGAGATTTCTGTGACCGTCGTCTATTACTTATTTAATTATTACTGCTTCTGAGCATTAATAACTGAGTTTGAATTAGACTGACCCGTGTATTATTTTCTTTTGAATTTAATACTCGGGTCAGACCGAGTTATTACAGGTTGTAGATATCCTGCTTTGGGTTGCTGCTTGAGCTATGAAGTCTTTTCACATCTTTTGAAGTAGTCTTTGTCATTTTGTAGTAGTCAGTGTATCTGATTTAGGTTGATATGTATTCATGTATATTAGTCGATAATGTACATGTATATATAACTTCCAGAGTCGACAGTTGTAGTTGTATCATATGTATTGTGTCAAATGTATTGTAACTGACATCAGTTATATATATATGAGACTTTTGTTATCTGTGTTCCGCATTTTTATTATCTGTGTTATTATTATATATATTGTCCTAAACTATTATGAACCATCGTAGTTCGTTTTATACTGGAATTGGGTATGTTGATGGGAGTAATTAAATGAGAGATGAAAAATAAAAATATATACCACTCCTATCGAGGTAACCAATACTAGTATAAGGCCCAACTACGGATGGCCGCTCCTATCCAGCCTTATTCTTCATAATAATAGACAGTATTTCTTTTAATACTCTTTGTTATTATGAGCATAGAGGTGGGGCGTCACAGTTGGTATCAAAGCTTGGGGTTTATGGACATAATATAAAACATAACTTAGATGGAACATGTGTTACAACTATTGGTCGATGTTTTTATTTGTGCTTTGAGTCAAAACTAAAGTTTTGAAATTATGATGAAATTTTTAAATATCTTTATTTAAAAATAAAAGTGAAACTGTGTTTTGATGATTGAATAAATTGTGTTCTGTTTATCAGAGTGCGCAGCGGAAACAGTGAGACTGTCTTCGCTGAATAATAACCTTTTTGATTTAAAAATCAAAATATGAAATTGAAATAAATTTCATTTGTTGTTTACATAGCTGGGTTTATTTGTTTCTTTGAAAATTTCGAATCCGATTTGAGGATTCGAAGCGATTGCAGTTATGTGATTTTGTTGAGATTTTGCTGTTTTGAATTATCTTCATTAAAGATACATTCGAATGATTTCTTTGTTCATTTTGTAGTGTACGTGCAGATTTGAGTTGCACGTTACTACATTAAATTTACGTTGAACCGGTGTTTGGTTTGAACGTATTTAATTGCCGTTATTTTATAATGGGATTTTTACATCGGTGCTAAATTTTTGAAGCACGGTGTTTTGAGGCATTTTGATGAATGAAAATTCACTGATATTACATTTTGATGTAAATTATTTTGATGAGATTTTGACATTTAAAGATTACTGTCGCTTTGACTTCAATAACTGTCAAATTTTAAAAGTGGATTTTCAAGCTGTTATCCCACAATGCTGACTTTGTGATCCGTTTTTACGGTATTTTGAGAAGTAAAATTTCCTTTTCGAAATTGTGACTGATATTGCTGTTTAAATCACGTGTTTTGAAAATTGTTTTAAAATTTTTACAGTTTACGCTTTCAAAAGAATGAGGAAGCGATTTAAACGCTTCAGCAAAATTGAGGACTATGAACCCTCACTTTTACTGTTTCGCTTAATTTCGGACTTGTCTGTTTGAGAACGTAAAATGTTAGTTATTTAAAATACAAAATTTTACAGTTTGCACTTTCAAAAGAATGAGGAAGCGATTTAAACGATTCAGCAAAATCGAGGACTATGAACCCTTACCTTTACTGTTTCGCTTAATTCCGGACTTGTCCGTTTGAGAATGTAAAATGTATTTTTACAAAATACACAATTTTGCACTTTCAAGGAAACGATGAAGAGAATCAAACGATTTAGTAAAACTCGTGGTATGGGACATGTGCGTTTGCTATTTCGGTTAATTCCGGACTCGTTAATTGAAATATTTGATGTTTTGATGATTTTGATGATTTTGTGTGCTTTCGAGCCACTATGTTGGACCTCCGGGTCATATGTTGGACCTTCGGGTCATATGATGGACCTTCGGGTCACTCTGCAGACCTTCGGGTCATTTGTTGGGCGCCAAAATTATGTTGAGTACTTGGTAGGCTTCGGCCATTTGTTGATGCACGTGCGGCATAGCTAAAAACTCGTCATCTGATGGGATCGATCCACCTTTTATGTTGATTTTCTAGAGTATCTTAATTGATTTCTAGATATTTGTTGTTTCTAATTATCTGCAGGTAATTAGATATTTGCTGTTATGAGATTTAATTATCGTATCGATAATTAGATATTTGCTGTTATGAGATTTCTGATTATCGTTTTTGATAATCGGATATTTGTTGTTTCTGATTATCGTTTTTGATAATCGGATATTTGTTGATTTGAGGTTTCTGATTATCATTTTTGATAATCGGATATTTGTTGATTTGAGTTCTGATTATCGTTTTTGATAATCGGATATTTGTTGATTTGAGTTCTGATTATCGTTTTTTATAATTAGATATTTGTTGATTTGTGATTTCTGATTATCGTTTTTGATAATTAGATATTTGTTGATTTGAGAATTCTGATTATCGTTTTTGATAATTAGATAATTGTTGATTTGTGATTTCCGATTATCGTTTTTGATAATTAGATATTTGTTGATTTGAGAATTCTGATTATCGTTTTTGATAATTAGATATTTGTTGATTTGAGAATTCTGATTATCGTTTTTGATAAATATATATTTGTTGATTTATGATTTCTGATTATCGTTTTTGATAATTAGATTTGTTGATTTGTAAATTCTAATTATCGTTTTAATAATTGGATATTTGCTGATTTGGTTGATTTTGAGATTTTCTAGTCTCTAATTGATTCTAGATTATGTTAATTAAATTGAATTGCTGTTTCCTATCTATCTCTGTTGATAGTTAGAGTTTGCTGATTATGAAGTTCGTGTTTTCTAGTTATTTGTTGGATAACTAGATATTTGCGATTTTGCGATTTGTGATTTGTGTTTTCTAATTATCTTTGTTGATAATTAGATTTTGCTGTTTTTTAATTATCGTATCGATAATTAGATATTGTTGTTTTGTGATTTCTGTATTTCTGATTATCTAATTGGTAATTGAATATTGCTGATAATTGTGTTTATCCAGTTTAGTTGTTTTCTGATTATCTACTTGATAATTAGATTTTGTTGAGAATTTGTAAATTTCTTTTATGGAATTAAAAGATCTCTTTGACGTTTGTGTTCTTGATCTTTATTTTTCTAGCTTAACCAGTTTATGTTAGAAAAATAATTGTTAGTGACAACTTTAATTATGAAAATTGCGGGGATGCAATTTTTATAAGGTGGGGAGTCTGTAACAACCCGGAGTTTTATAACAATTAATTATCGTCATTGGACGATTATTGTTGTTAGCTATTTGTTGTCGGGAGTTTGTAATCGGGTTTAAATTGTGTTAAATGTTGATGGACTTTTAAATTGATTGTGACGCCCCACCTCTATACCCGCGCTAGCCAAGAACACTACGGTGTAGTGCTGTCAACTAGCACGGAGAATAAGGCTGTTGAGGAGCGACCATCTATGTAATTGCCTTGTGCGAGCACCGATATGTCAGATAATAAAACATTGCATTTCTTTTTTTGAGGAAACCCGACATACCGATACAAACTCAAAGCTACTACACAGTGGCTATAATAGTTTAGGACAATGGATATAAAAATAACACAGATAACATAAATGCGGAATAAAGATGGAACGAAAAGTCTCATATATATAATAACTGATATCAGTTACAATACATTTGACACAATACAAATGATACAACTACAACTGTCGACTCAAGAAGTTATATATACAAGTACATTATCGACTAATATACATGAATACATTATCATCTTAAAACAGACACTCTGACTACTACAACAAGACGAAGACCACTTCAAATGATATAAAAAGTCTTCATAGCTCTAGCAGCAACCCAAAGCTAAAAATCTACAACCTGTAAATACTCGGTCTGACCCGAGTATTACATTCAAAAGAAAATAATACCCGGATCAGTCTAATTCAAACTCAGTTATTAATACACAGAAGCAATAATAATCCAATTTCAAATAGACGACAGTCACAGAAATCTCGTACATCCAACTTCTCGATAAGAGAATCGGATAATGGCAAATATACCACTAAATAGTGTGAAACAACAATTCAGCAAATCCAAATCAGAATACAGCTTCAAAATATTGAATTTAACCAACGAAACAATTCAACACTCGAAACATCAATTTAAAACTGTCATCTCTGTGTGGCTGCAGTACACGCACGCGTGCACTGCCTCGCCACAACAGCATATAAAGAGAAAGCAACAAGGCACCAGGCCAATGCTCAAGAATTCACAATGCCAACAAATGCAATAGGCAAGTGACAGTAGTGGAAAGCTTCGACCAAGTGAGTTGAAGAGGTTGGCTGCCTCAAACAACAACAACCAAACCAGTTTGGACAAGGAAGAGAAATGCCAAAGTAGTCAAGAAAAGATGACAACAAACTGCAGCCGAAAAGCCAGATACATCAATCAAACGAATGCAGCAAGGGGGTAAGGCTGCCCAGGGTAAATGGTAAGCAAACCAATTGCCACCAAGTAAATGTAATAACACTACAAATTCTAGAAGGTAGAAAACTACCACGAAATGCAAGAAGGTCAAGTCTCTGACTCAACACATCTGCAGCACCAAAGCACTAGGCAGTGGTACAGGTACAAAAATAGAAGGAGAGTGATTACATGGTACAGTGAATTACATAACACATCAGCACTAAAAATAGTGCTACAGGTCAGGAAGTAAGTGGGCAAGTCTGAGATGCATAATTGAATCATCCACAACATATAGTGCAGCAGGTCAAACAGCAAGCATTGATGAAATCTAAATACAAACTGAATGACATAATGGTAAAAGTGATATGCACGATGCTCAGTGAAACTCAAGCGTTCAATAACACGACTCGAAATCAATTTCACTTAAAATAGGAAATGCACATGAATGTTATAGCAACAGTTCAAGGCAACAGTAACAACTCAAATGCAAACTATGTCATATATGAAACAGTGGCAAATTGCATAGGTAAGTTCAAGTGTGCTTCAGAGAATATGCAACATGAATGACATAATGGCAGTGAAGTACTGACTGTAAACAGACTTCAAAGATATCAACAAGTATGACATAAAGCAGTGCAACAGTGACTACCAAGATCAATGTAAATGCAGACTGAAGTGCACATCTAAACCAATATGAATGCAGTAACAACCATCTAGCTAAAAGCAACTCAAGTGAAGATATCAACTACAAAAAGTTCAAGTGAATCAAGTTCAGGTCAGACATTTCAAGCAGACCAGAGAACTGCAGCAGTGAACTACAAAAGTGCTTCATAGTACCACAACCTTATCGGACCAGAATGCTCAAATACAATATGAACTAATGAACACTACAGGGCAGTAGTGAACCCAGACAAAAGACAGCGAGTGCAGACAACTGAAGTGCTAAACAACATAACCAAAACCAAGTCAATAACTTCAAGAGCAAAAAGAATGCAAATTCGAATATACATATATACATATCAAATGATGTATATACATACATGACTGCATACCCATGTATGAAGACTAAAATGCAACTGTATGAAATCAGCCTCAAAAACATAAATGTACAGGTCAGAAGTGAAGACAGAGCTCGAGGCTGAGATTAAAAGGCATCAGAACTTCGATCAACACGAAATAGTATACGTAAGTTACATCAAGTGATACAAAACCAGAGTGTCACTAATATATGAACAATGA
The DNA here is from genome assembly GCA_030737815.1 of Allium fistulosum. Classification (NCBI taxonomy): domain Eukaryota; kingdom Viridiplantae; phylum Streptophyta; class Magnoliopsida; order Asparagales; family Amaryllidaceae; genus Allium; species Allium fistulosum. The sequence continues at coordinate 1,033,358,047 of CM060901.1, forward strand.
AGTGGCTATAAACAAATACATGAAATTGCACCGGCAAACTGACTCAAATGACTACAGTGATGAACAACAAATGGTCAAAACCGTGATCATAGAATATGATGAACAAGTCGAGGCCGGTGGTCATCACAGAACCAAATACTAATAAGCTAGAGATAGGAATTAGATGTGAGAAATAAAATTCCTCACCTGAGATTCGACGAGCGCAACCACACGATCGCAAGCAAATAAGCAACAGCGACGTCGAAGTCACAGATCGACATTATCAAAGACCATATCTTTCCAGTGAACTGAACGAACGAGGCCAAGCCCTAATTTTCAAATCAAAGATCGAAGCAGAAGCTTCAATTGGTAACAGTGTCCCAAGGAGCAAGCGAAGAAGAGAACGAAACTATCTCAAGGCAATCAAGCTCGACAAAGCATCAGACGACAAGCAAACACCAAAGCCCTAATTTTCAGATCGAAGAAACAGAGAATCGTCGCCGCCATTTATTTTTCCAGAACAAAGAAAGAGGATCGGGTTGAATACCAAGAAAGGAAGGGCCGGCTTAATATTTTCTAAGTCCACAACCCTTTAACTCATTTTTGTAAAAGGATTTACAACAGATTAAACACTTAACATTTTTATAAAATAAATTTCAAATTGATTTTAAATTTCGATAGCAATTATAATCATCTAATTTCGATAATCACAAAGTGCAAAATACTGGGTTGTTACATTGATCCTAGCCTTTGTTTTATTTTAGTTGCCATGATAATATTCACCACCGTTCCCTTCTCTTAAAATTTCGACCCGTTCCCATTTCTTTTCATTTTCTCGTTCACAAGCCCTAAAACAAACGAGAGCGAAGAGAAATGGCGGCCTCGTCTCCTTTCTGAAATTAGGGCTTCTCTTCCTCCTTCGATTCTGCGAAATCAGAGATTGAGTTCGGCTACTTTTGGTTTGATGATTCGAATGTTGAACTTCTGTAAGTAACTTAGATTTGTGACAAAAATTGAAATGGGAATTTGGTTGATGGATATTACGTATTGGCTTCGTCGATCGCTCGACTTCATGGTGCTACGGCTGCTTTAATTCGCGACGAGCAAAGGTGAGTGATATATTCACTCACATCTACTTCGATCTTCTGTTATACATGGTTTTTATAGGGGTTGAATTCATATATTACCCTATATATCTCTTTGAGTATTTCAGTTTGAATTTCCGAATTTAGTTTCTTAGTCGTTCGATTTTTGATGGATGATTGTCTGATTTTATGACTTGTTCGATTTTAATAAAACACGGCTTTTGAAATGTATATATGCCGTGAGTGTCAGTTTGATGTTAAGTTCATGTCTTCACATTTGGTTGAGACCATGTCTTTCTTGATTTGAAAATTTTGGTAGCCTTTGGGCCCGAGTCTGACATTTGCATTACCCTGTGACATTTGCTTACATTCATACCCTTCAATGTTTTAAACGTTGCCGTGGGTTTGTAGTGGTCGGGGTTACATTGCGTTGTTACTTCGAATTGTTCATTTATTTCTGGCTTTGATTTGTTCTAATTCGAACTGGAAACTTGCCATGGTTTTGACATTTGTCTCCAAGCCTAGTTCGTGTAGTCTGGGTTCTTCACTGACCTGTACATGTTGTTTGGCATCGTTGACTTCGACTTGGTTTATTTTTGTTGCATTTGGACTGATTTGTGCTTTTGGGCATACTGTACTTGGTTGCTGTTTGATGTTGATGAGTTAGATCTCTGGTTTTGTACATTTGAATTTATTTGACGATTTCTGACGATGTTGATTGCACTGTGACTTTGGTTACACCTTGCTTTGACTTTGGCCAAGACTACTACTTTGAATTTTCTAGCATGTTTTACTCTCGGCCATTGATTTTCTGATTTGGTCATCTGGTTTTGTGAATGCGACTCCATGACTTGCCATCCCATTTCGTTTTTATTGAACTGCGGTAGTTTCACTTGATTTTGGTTTTGCACATATGTTGGCAATTGGTCCAATTTCAGTTGCAAGTGCATTTAGTTGTTTTCATGTATAACTTGTACTGTCCAGTTGAGTTCGGCACTCGTATTATCCGGTATCACTGTGCATTTCCTATAAGTGTTGGCAGTTCACCTTTATTTTCTTTGAAGGATTGTCACATAGGCAAGCTTCCCTTAATTTAAGAAAACATTGTTACTTTCATTTTCTCGGTTAGTAGTTTTGCATTTAGACTTGCTGCCTGGTCACCATTGTATGATGTCACTTCACTTGTGTTGTCACTGCATACTTTCTACCACTTGATGTTGGTGCCTGGTCCTTGCATTCGTTTTCATTTATTTCGAGACAGTTTTAGTTGCAAATGCAATTGTAGTTTTACTTGTTTTGACTAGTGCATTCGGCTTGTACATTGTTCACTTGCATCCTTATATCTGATGCATTGTGGTATGGTTTCAGCTGATTTGATTATGTGATTTTGACATTCTGTTTAATGTGTTCATTGAGAAGTTTAAGTCGCATTGTCGACTTTTATGGTTTATGTAGTTGTGTCCTAGTGATGCATTGGATTTGTTGATTGGTTCTTTTTGAACCTGAGTTATGGTGTGAATTTGTTGAAACGTTGTCATCGAGGTTGGTTTTCTTCTTTGGTCTTTGAAGTTGTACTCCATTGTATGGATGATTTTGATCACTGTCTGCATATTCACTTAATAGCATTTTGGGCCTCGTTCCACCTGCTGTCATGTTGAACTGGTCTGGTAGCTTTGATGTGTACATCATTAGTGCATGTCACCTTTCATTGTTGGCAGTTGTGTTGAGTCCCGTTAGTCGTGACTTGACCTTTGCATTTTCGATTTGCTGTTAGAAATTGGTGTTGTGATGATTTTGTATACTGTAGTGGCGAGGCACTACACGCGTGCGTGTACTGCAGCCACACAGTATTGACATTTTAAATTGATGATTTCAATTGTCGGAATTGTTTCGAGTTGCCAAATTCTATATATTTTGAAGTGTATTTTGATTTGATTTGATGTCATTTGTTTCTGATTCATGGAACTTTTGTGAATTTCATCACTGTAGTGGCGAGGCAGTGCACGCGAGCGTGTACTACAGCCGAACAGTATTGACTATTTTGTTGTCAATTGTCGTTTAGACAATTCTGTTGTTTTCTACATTATCTTCATCGATAATCTTTGTTTATCCTTGTTGATGATTTGGATTTGCTGATTTGTTGTTTAACACTGTTTAGTGTTATATCTGCCGTTATCCGATTCTCTTACCGAAGAGTTGGATATATGAGATTTCTGTGACCGTCGTCTATTACTTATTTAATTATTACTGCTTCTGAGCATTAATAACTGAGTTTGAATTAGACTGACCCGTGTATTATTTTCTTTTGAATTTAATACTCGGGTCAGACCGAGTTATTACAGGTTGTAGATATCCTGCTTTGGGTTGCTGCTTGAGCTATGAAGTCTTTTCACATCTTTTGAAGTAGTCTTTGTCATTTTGTAGTAGTCGGTGTATCTGATTTAGGTTGATATGTATTCATGTATATTAGTCGATAATGTACTTGTATATATAACTTCCAGAGTCGACAGTTGTAGTTGTATCATATGGATTGTGTCAAATGTATTGTAACTGACATCAGTTATATATATATGAGACTTTTGTTATCTGTGTTCCGCATTTTTATTATCTGTGTTATTATTATATATATTGTCCTAAACTATTATGAACCATCGTAGTTCGTTTTATACTGGAATTGGGTATGTCGATGGGAGTAATTAAATGAGAGATGAAAAATAAAAATATATACCACTCCTATCGAGGTAACCAATACTAGTGTAAGGCCCAACTACGGATGGCCGCTCCTATCCAGCCTTATTCGTCGTAATAATAGACAGTATTTCTTTTAATACTCTTTGTTATTATGAGCATAGAGGTGGGGCATCACACATTAAATATATATAAGTAGAAAATTCTTATGAAAAATATTTAATCAATTCAATTATTAATATATTCATAGGTATTAAATCGCATAAAATAAATACTTATCCTTAAATGATCCTAATCAAGATGCATCAAGAATGGGATTTTGATGTATCCACATATTCTAATGTATATAACGCTCTCCATATCATAGATGGTGAATTATACATAACCATTGGGGGCACTAAGAGGTTACGCATGTGTGGTTGTTTGGAGTAATTATAGAACGACTCACCGAGAGTCTTTTATAGGTTATAATTCTAATTGAAGATCTCATTTGACGATATGTAGTGGTCTTTGATTTGAGAATAATGTAGATCTGAAATAATTAAATTATATTTGATTATAGCCAATTACACGACAAAGATGATCATGTTAAGACCATAGTTAGGTATAAGTCGTACCACTTGAAGTGAAACATTATTCAAGAGAGGGTTCATCTACTTCAAATAAAAGATTGGTATCATCAACATAATTGGTTGTCAAATTAAAATTAAAGTCTTTGGCCAAAGGAATTCGATTGATCGATAAATGTTATCATATTGAACCATAGACTTTAATGTTGGACTTTGCAACTAAATTTACATATTATCAGAGTTTGACTATTAATTGAGTCCTAGATATATAGATATAGTGGTAACAAAGAGAAAACATGCACGATATATCATTCCTTAAGTGTAGCTTAAATGATTAAAAATAGGATTTCACCTAGATGATATGTAAGCGATTGATCTTGTACCCGATACTGTACTTTGGTAAAGTCCGTATAGGCTTTAATATTTAATTTTTTTAAATATTACTGAGGATTGAGTTCGCACTAGGAAGTCAATACAACAATATATATCAGCAATTTTTCGAGTTCAAGTTGATTAAATTAATTTATAGATGTTATAAATTAAGGGAGAAAATTAATATAAATTTTGTATTAATTTTATATGGTTTTTGTTTATATATTTATGGGTTTATAATTAATTAAAATAGTATATAAATATTATATATTAATTTAGTTAATTAAATGGGCTAAAACAAATAAATAAATAACTAAAATAAGATATTAATTGGGCTCGAGATTTAAAATTAAATCTTATAAAGGAGGGGACGACCATATCATAGAGAGATAACAGTGTTTGAATCTCTTTTAAAGAGATGAGATCCAGATAAAGATGGAAGAAAAATAAGGAACTATTTTGAATTGTGGCTATAAATAAACAATTCTCACTCCAAAACCAAAACTCCATTGTCTAAAAGTTGAGTCATATAATTGGGTTTTGCAAACCAAGATGGGAGGAAGAAAGAGTCATACTCCAAAAAGGAAAAGCTAGCAATATGACGTGTCAACAACCAGTAAGATCTAAAGGTAAATATTTAATTCAAATTTGACTTTTTTATATTAATCCCTATATATATTTTTGGTTACTATATAAACAAATTAGTCAAAATTAAGTTTAACTAATTTAAAAAATATGCGCACGTGTATAATAATAAGAAATCTTTTTTTTATTCAAATATATTTACATCATATATGTTTATTTTTCTAAGGAAAATGAGTGATCCTCCTGAAGAGGAGAGTACTCATATAATTTTATTCTCCACTCAAAAGAGAGCTTCCAACAAGCTTGGTAGATAGCAAACCCTCCCCGATACAATGAAAAAAGAAGAAGAAAAACCCTTCCATATCCTAATATATACTCATGAACCTTGGGCAGACCAATATGAAGAATTATAATTTAACTATCCATGGTTCAAGATGATGTGGTACAGCAAATACCCCACATACTAAGAGATCCAATATAAGCCTATATCTAAAGTTATATTGGATCGAAAGCAGTTCAAACCCAAGATAAGACAAGTAGAGGTAACCTATCCATCCAAACGAGCATCCTAAGCCCATGCGCACAGCGGTCCAGCCCATAATGTCCCCTACAACTATAACAACTCAACAGAAACGCGAGACCAGTACATATGTATGTATATAATTTTTGGCTTATATACATATATGTGAGTGAAATCATATGTAAACGAGAAGTCAAACTTGATTAGGAATTTATCATGACTTAGATGTTCAAAGGGTTAATTTAATTAGAAGTATCTACTAGCTCATTGCTCGGTATACTAACATGTCTCCCATCGTTATAAACAATTTTCACCTTCAGCGAATTTATTTGATTTTTCCCTTTCTGAAAAAGTCCCTAAACAGAACATTTTTAGTCAATTTATAACTAGAATCTGCAACCCTATTATAAGTGAACAGTGTGATGGCGCCTATGTAGTTAAATCGCTTAGCTCTTCTACGTCGGTGGAGGTATAAAAAGTTATAGTGGGGATAAAACGAGAATATAGTGGAAAATAATGGAGGTGCAAAAAGCTTTATTAGATGTAAAATCTAGTATTTATAGTTAATTTATTTTCATTCTCACATCATTAGTATAGAAAAAATAAATATTGTTTAATCTTATATAACAAACCCAATGAATATCATGATTTATGCAGACTAGATTAATTGACTAGAATAGATTTCTAACTTATACTGAGCACTTATGTTTTAAAAATAGGTCTTTAACCTAACTTTGTTGATTTGGTTTAAAAGAGAACTAGTCAAATTAAAATCTGCATGTTATCTAAAGCGAGTGTTAAAAAGCTGTGATTTAGCGGGTGTAGCAGAAAATAGCGGGGCTTAAAAAGGGATTTACTATTTAATAGAACTAAATTGAATAGCGTAACGGTCGAAGAGCGCTATATACTAGAGGAAAGATTTTATAGAGCTATAGCAGACCTTTGACTACACAGGATGGCGTAAATCATATTGTCAGGAGAAGTGTTTACATTGTTGAACATTCTTTGATTCATTTCAAACCATATATACTAGTTAGTAATAGAGAAGATGGTATCAAGTAAAATTCTATATTCTTTCGCCCATAGAAGTATAAGGTTACTTCAGCAATAGTCACAGCTAAAATCAGCATAGGTCATGCTAAAGTCAAAAATGTTAAGAGTATTTATAGGATGAAGTAAGTTAATGGACATAGTAGTATAGGTGTGTTATGTCTTGTAAGCATAAATTGCAAAAGATGCATTTTTTCTCTATAAGAAAATTCAATTTCTTTAAGAACTCGATTGTATTTAGTTTTTTATAAAGGATTAACCACATATGCAGCTTTGTTTTTAGACGAGAATTGACTTTCCAAATAGATTTGAAAACTTTTGGTTTGGTCCATGAGAAATTTAGTATCTTGTACAATAAGTTTGAGGAGTATACGTTGTTTTTATCCCAACATCAAATTTTTTAATCTCTCTCATTATCTAAGTTATAATATTCTAGTTTGGTACAAATTGAAACAAATTGGTTTAAGCTAATGCATTTGAGGGCTCGGTTGAAATAAAAGTCCCATGGAAAATCGTTATGAGGAATAAAGACTTCTGAAATTAAGGCATTTTTGAAATCGCAAATATCAAATAGCTCTCTGTATTCAGCTTTAAGGTGTATTAATGAAATCCAACTATCGTGCCAAAATGATATGTTATTGCCTAAATGAACTATATTTTCAATCCTTAGCTTAAAAATGTTAGATTTTATCAAGATAGATTTCCAAAAGTGAGATATGTTGGAATTAGAGGTGATGAGACTAAGGTTATAGGTTCTATCATAGAATTGATTTGAAATCATTTCTTTCCACATAAGGTTGTCATTATCATTGTTAAATTTCTAGAGTCATTTATCTAGTAAAGACACGTTAAGATTATGTAGATTTATAATTCCTAGCCTTCTTCTTGGATTTACAAATCGTTTCCCAATTATTGAAACAATTAATGCTCTTACATGAATAATTCTCCCCACTCCGTAGAAAATTTTCTTTTTATTTTATCTATTTTTATCGATTATTCATTTTTGATAATGGTAAAAAGACATCCAACAAATCAGAATGACTGATAACATAGATTTGATAAGAATGATTCTACCTGCCACTACACAATAATGTGGAATTACAAACACATATATTTTTGGTTTGCCAACACTTATTATCGTTACCGTCTAACAACACTTAAAAATATTACGACCTATTAAAACAAGTTAATGAATGGAAAAAGAATTTTCCAAGAGGCGGAATTTATTTGGCAACACTTTTACTCGTTATAAACCTAGACAAAAATGAAAATAACTGAAAACACATGGACAAAGCTGGAAATCAAATATTATTTATGCTCTTACACTTTGTTCCACCTACTCGATGCTTCTTCCAGAAATAAAATGAAAAGGGGAAAACTCTCTGGCATCTATTTTCATCTTTCAAGTGGAATTCGAAAAACTAATTTAGGGTTTCTTTGTTGAAATATGTAGAAATTCTACATAATTTAATCGCGTCAAGGAAGGAGCCGCGACCTAAAGCTTGTTGGTGTGGAGCTTCTCGAAGTAGTGCACGCTAATAGATCAGGCGTTGGAGTGGCCAAATCTAGAGCTCGTTTTGGCGACGCAAGCAACATGAAGGGTGTGACTAAGGTGATGGAGTCGGAGGTCACGAATTGGCTGAAGAAGAAGATGAACGACAACTTGAATTGAAGCATCTATGGCAAACCGAATTTGATTGAAATAACCAAATTTTTATCTTCTTGCGAAGAGGTGAGTTAAATTATTTACTGTTTTAATTTATATGATAATTCAAGTTTAATTGGATGCAAATCTGCGTGGTGAGGAAATTTATATGATCTAAAATAAAATTACATTACCTCAATCAATAAGTTAACGAGTTGATTTATATCTAGCTTAATGACATGGTAGAATTATATACATATAGTGCATATATGTGTGCAAGCTTATAAGAAAGCATAATGCGTGCAATGATTTAAACAATTAATTGCGCGTTTTTCATTTAAAAAAAGGCTTTTCACCTTAATTTTAAAAACTTCCAATTAAAGTATGGACTTCATTGACAACATTTCTATTGAATTTGAAATGCTCATGATATATTGGCAGTTTATTGTATTTTTTGTAGGAAATGATAGTTTGGTTTAAACCTAAGCCATAAGACACATTTAAGATTACACATAAGCCGTATGACACATTTAAGATTACTGGGTTTCATTTATATTTTATTATAGAGATAATTGCATCCAAAAAAAATTATTTCTTATAAATCTTGTGTCTTTTATCCATATATAGTTGACCTTATGTAACGATTCAATGTATCAATTTTTTGCATAGTTATGCGACTCAAATATTTCTCCTGGGCTTATATTCGTTTGCACATAACCTATTTTATAAGTTTGACAATATGGTTAGAATACACATCACAAAAGTACTGAACATCGCCTCCTTATTATCCAATTAACATTCGGTCATTGATTGATACCGTTAGAACTATCAACGTTCTTTATAGTGTGCATGATTTGGGGTCTTAGTTTCCAATTGCTCAAGTTGTATTTTTTTAACTGCAGTCTTTATTGTGAAAGAAATTGTTTGTCAAACAAATATGTTGTGTAAGTCACACCTTTAACAAGAAACTAGCATTCATATATTAAATTTCTTGGCTAACAAGTTCAAGTTTATTACCTTATATATTTTACTATAGCAACAAAATTTTGGAAGTTATTGTCTATAATGTTGATTTGGCTAAGAATTTTGAAAGTTTAAGTTTATTACCTTATATATTTTACTATGCTTGTTTCTTACCTTATATATTTTGGCTAAGAATTTTTAATTATTACCTTATATATGTCACTATAACCAAAAAATGATATGCAGTCCTCATATGTATAGCCTCATGTATTTATTGTTACAGTTTTCATCAATTTTATCAACCCATGTGAACTCCTAAAATTTCATATTCCAAGAAGGCGTCCAATTTGTTGCCTAATAAAATAAATATAATGACAATTTAATTCATATTATGGATATCACAGAACAGGCAACACAGACTTACATTATATGTTAGTGCTAATTTGATTGGTTGGTTCTAACAATATGCTGCTAATGCTTATTTTGCCTCATGTGAATAGCGAGGCAACTTCGTGAAGGTATGATGCAATATGACTACCAAGTGTGTATTGCTACCATGAGTTTTTTCATACTTTGTTGTGAAAAAAAAAATCCGAGTCCCTTTTGAACAACCATAAAATTTTAATTGTGTTTTCGATTACTTAATTTGTGGTAATGACTTTGTTGAATATATAATCTAATATATCAAATATTGGATTCAACTTTTTCTTCGTCAATTTAGTAAGAGTAAAGGTTGTGATTGTACATTAATTCTATCACTATACTATGAGATAATTATATGGTTGACTAGAGTTACAAAAAAATGTGTATTAAAATTGGGAATAAAATTTGGGTAAGACGAGTTATGGCATGATGGATGTTTTAGTAAAAAAATTGTGAGGTGGATTCCAGCTTGAAATAAAATAAAGAGAGTACATGTTTAGAAAAAAAAATTAGGAAAGAGTAAATGGTTGACATGAAATCATGGAGCATTGAATCTCTTTAAGGTTTTAGAAATTAAAAAATGTGATAGCAAGTACCTTCCAGTGCACCATAACCGAGGCCACTGTGCCTCAGTTTTAACTGTTTAAAACTGAGGCTAGACGCCTCAGTACACCATAACCGAGGCCGTTGTACCTTAGTTTTAACTATTTAAAACTGAGGCGTTGTGCCTCAGTTTGGCCTCAGTTTAACTGAGGCATAACGCCTCAGTTTAACTGAGGCGCCTCAGATAAACGAACCATAGCAATAATTTAAGCAGTCTTTATATGATAAGATTTATATTATTGTTGGGAAGATTGATCTACTGATGCATGGATTGAAACATACTATAATTTTCACCAAAATAATTTGAGTAGTCTTTATATGATAAGATTTTATCATTGTTGGGAAGATTATTGAAAGTGGAATTTGGATGAACCAATTCATAATAAGTTAGATATTTGGCACATATCTCTTCAATTTTTGTTTTCAACTTTTTCATTTATTATATTTTTAATACAGCATTTTACATTTTTTTAAGAGCCTTTGTAGGTTTCCTTTTATAAAATAAAAAGTAAACCAAAAAAAGATTTAAAAAAAATGCAAAATGTTTTTAATCAATTTTTTTAACCTCCATCTTATATATTAAAGATTTGTTATTTCATTTGATTTAACATTACTCTGGAATTGAAGATTGCTTTAATAATAACATTCCAACAATTTTAACTTCGCGGTCCCAACTGTACATTCTTAAATCTCAATCTTTATTGTTTCATATTTAATTATTTAATATTTTTGTCTCCTCAATTAATTTGTTAATATTTTCACATATTTCTTAGATTTTTATTTCTCACTTTTTTCATTATGTTATATAATTAATGCAACATATCACATATTTTAAGCCTTTTAGATTTTTGTTTACATTATTTTATATATATTTTTTAAATATTTTAGTCAAACTTATTTTTTTCCCATTCAGTATTTTTTAGAAAATATTCTTATAATCAAACAGTTGAAGAGCTCTCATATATTATGTTATCATTAATTCATGATGAACATGGGATCATGATATATCCATTACAGTAGGATCATAATGTTTAATACTATTCCACACGACATAACTAATTGGTTTTAGCAATGTTATCAACGAGGCCACAAAACAAGGATTGTAGATGATGCATTATTTTAAAGTGCATCCATTTTTGTTCATTGGTGTTGCACCACATGCCGATATATCTAATTGGAAACATGGGATAGAAAATGTCAGTGGTATTATTGCTAATAGTGCATTAAATAATCTCATATCTGAAGTCTTGATTTTTCCTTTAGCCTTTTTTCAGAGAGTACGACAAAAAAATTCTTGATAATTTTGGATTAGGCTTAATAGAACCTATAGCTTTCTACTTCTAACCGAAACCTCAAACCATAAGTAATTCATCTATGATCGCCCCTTCTTATGAACTTATGAAGAAAATAGTATACGTGTTTTGTGATGCAATATTTTGAAAGCAATATTGATATATATCAAATGATTAATTAGTGGTTAATCTTGATTTATCATGCAGTCAATGAGGTGAATAAGTTTCAGTGGGCCTCATCGTCGAGTGGAACAAATGGAGAGAAAGAAGAGGAAAGAAAGATAATGGAGGAAGCAATGCCGAGGGTGAAGGTAGAAAGAGGAGATGGTGGAAGGACAGAAAGATTTTTGTACAAGCACATGAGCAGTACAGAGATGTGGATCATTTGCATTTGCCATGGAAGGTTCTAGACTCCTCCAGACTTTGTCATGCATGCTGGTGTTGACAAGTTCGACAACCCCCTTCGCCATATCCATGTTGTTAATCCATCTTCACCCCCTTGACTCTTTTTTTTTATTAGTAACTTTGTTCTTTCTGGCAGGTATTAGCAAATCCAAAAAAAAAATTCAAGAGCGATGGTATGGAAGGTTGGACGTAAAAGAAAATCTGGAGAAGTACTACCATGTGCCGCAGAAACATATGTAAGTGTTTTGATTGCAACATTAAGAGATCAGAACCCTTAATATCACGAAGCAGTACACCACGGTTATGACAATGGTCAAGAACACGTAGTAGCTGTTGCATGTAACATTTGACATGCGATGAAATGCACGCATTAACAACTTAAATATCTGTATTCGTTCCATTTGTACATATCACTTCTAGTGAACTACCATTTAAATTTCTCGTCATTATTAGAACACCACTAATTACATTTTCGAATGACTATAACGAACCAGAATATACAGTTCCTACAAGCAAGATTCAGCAAGAACCAACTAACCTTTCCCTTATTAATATTATCATTTCACATAAAGTGGTTCAAATTATGGGACCAAGGATGTAATGCATGTCAGAGAGTCCATAAATGTTCAATGGAATTGCTGCCTCAGTTCAAATTATGGCCAAACTGTGGGTAATTTGAGTCCATAAATGTTCAATGGCATTGCTGCCTCAGTTGTGAAATTTGAACCACGGTGTTATATACAATGCATTAGAGTTCATATTGTCACTGGCATTGCTGCCTCATTTTAAACTGAGGCCATTGTGTCATTGCGGCCTCAGCTTAAAACTGTGGCCATGTTGGCCTCAGTTTTAAACTAAGGCATTGCTGCTTCAGTTTAAACCTGAGGCCATTGTGTCATTGCGGCCACAGTTTAAAATTAAGGTCATTGCTGCCTCAATTTAAACCAAGGCCATTGCGGCCTCGGTTTTAAACCGAGACAATGCCTCAATTTAAAACCGAGGCCATTGCGGCCTCGGTTTTAAACCAAGACAATGCCTCAATTTAAAACAGAGGCCATTGCTGCCTCAGTTTAAAACCGAGGCCGCAATGCCTCGGTTTAAAACCGAGGCCGCAATGCCTCATTTTAAACTGAGACCATGTTGGCCTCAGTTTTAAACTGAGGTCATTGTGACCAGTTCTGATCAGTTATTTTATAAAACGTATGAAGATTGCATGGTTTTATGTTATGTTCTAGTTATCTTTGTAGTAACTCATGGGGTGTGTGTTTATGTTCAGGTATGAATGCACATGTTTGGGATTTTTTGTTTCTCAATTATGGTGATTTTTCCAAAGCGCGTTCAGGTATGAATACCCACTATTTTTTACTATGCAATAAATATCTCACTGAAATGATCCATCTTTCGCACTTCCCTACTTTCAACCACATCCACTTTGGCATTTTAGGCAACTTTTGTATGAATTTCAATTTCCTGCATTGCACATAGAAAGAATAAAAGTGTGTAATTTTATTTTTAATCGGACCTCCTTTTGCTATTCCTTCCTTTGGTAATCCTTTTCTCTTTCCTAAATCTTGCAATATGTATCCAGAATACATATTCAAACAATAACAAAAAACGACAAACCTTAACAGAAAAACCATTTAAAGAAACACACATACTTCCAATGTGGAAACATATGTATTAACATCTATAATAGTAATATGAGCATTTTCACCTTCAAAAAGATGGAAGTATCTTTAACCATACCCATTAGTTAGCATATGCTACAAAAGGTACTTATAAACAATGGATTATATGCAATAAATTACAAACTCTTATTTAATGTCCTTTTATTGTTAAATCATGTGCTGTCACCTTGATTACTATTTGTCATTCTTTTTAGTATAAATTTTAATTTAATATGATATTGAATGCATGTAGGTACTTATAGAAGAAGCAGAAGAAAAGATGAAATTGGATGGTAGTTCTATGGTAATAGTGAAGTAGAAGATCGTGAAAATGATCCAATTGCGGAAGTTTTTGGTTCTGATAGAAAAAAAACTTATTTTCGAGCAGTTGGTTCTACTTCTTCTATGAAACAAGTAAAGATGAATCAAGCGGTAAAAGCTATAGCTGAAAAAAAGGCAAGCCGTGGATTTGTTTGTTTGGAAATTGAAGATAGAAAGGCAAGTAGCTAATCAAGTTAATGATGTCATCCAATCAATTACTTCAACTCTTATGAAATTTATATCTAATTTGCAAGAAAAGCATGTTGCAAGTCATGTGGTGACTCCATATATGGAGTTTTGTATTCGGTATTTGTAGACTTTAACTATGAACTATGTCTTATCTTTTGTTATTGCAATTGCTATTAGTATGAAATTGGTAAACTATGTATTGAACTTCTCTTTTTTTAATTGATACTTTGTTTTATTACTGATTAAGAATATTGTTTATTGATATTGATTGGGTTATAATTTGCTAAATTAAGATAATATTTCATATTAAATATAGTCTACATTATATCTTTTAACATTCAAACTATTATATCTTTCAACATTCACATTACTGATAATTTGTATTTATTTGTAACGCTTATAAGCGTTGTAAGATTTTTTTTTGGAAATTGGTACTTTATTAACAAACTGAGAAAATTCATATACTTCCATGATATGCTTCGTTAAAACCTAGCAACCCCCCTACCTAGATGGGTGCCTTGCTAGGAAAAAGAGTACATATTATGTTCATATATTAACAATACAACAGAACACGATGCTAGAGACCCTGTGGTCAAATAGATGGAGGAGTAGACATAGAAAAATACACTCAAAACCATCCATACGACCAACAAGGGTAGGCAAACAAGAAAGAGAAAATAACAACAAAAAATTACAATAGACTGAACACGTGGCTCAAAGACAACCACCAAACAGGGATTAATCAACTAAAGTCACAGGGCATCTAAACCATATCTCGAAAAATCAACAGAGGAAGGAGAAAGCAAAACTACTTTACTAAAATGCCTCAGATCTGAGAAGAAAGCCAGGCTATCAACTCAATAATGGCAGAAAACAATCGCAAGTGACACCAAAGTTAAAAGCTGCTAGAAGACCAGCAAATTGAAGGAGTAGGTGAGCTCAAGGCGGGTTCCAGTCCATCTGAGGTGTAGCCACAATTCCGAAGTTCGACAAGATAAGCTCACTATCCTTGCATTTCTTCTTACAATCGATTTTAGACTTAATTAAGTGGTAACAGTCTAAAGTTATGAGCTTAGATCTTAATTGAACCGGCATTTCAATCCCTTTGAAAATTTTAGAATTCCTTTCGCCCCATATGTGCCATATCATTGTAGTTAAGGCTATATTCGTGATATGTTTATGGATTACACTGCTTTGTTGATGCTGACATAGGATTTCCAAAATTTGTGCTATTTCAGAAGTATTACTGAAGCTAATATTAAGCTTTGGCATAATATCTCCTAAAATTTGATAAGAATATATGCATTTGAAGAACAAATGGTCTCTGTCTTCAAGATGAGTTAAACAAAGAACACACGACCTATCAATACCACCGTTCCATCTGAAAACTCTATCTTTTGTACTCAACCTATTTAAAATAGCTAATAGAGAGCAAGTGGACATTTTAGGAGCACAAAAATGGTCCCAAATTAACTTGGCCTAGTTATGTTTTTCCTGTTTTACTCTAATTTGTTCCCTGGCAGAACTCATGTTAAATTGACCTTTACTGTCTGGCAACCAAAACCAATAATCTTGATGCTTTTGGCTGTGTATTTTAATATTCTTCACAATACTCTGGATTTGATTAGCAATACAGTTCATATTATTTTTCCAGTTATTGTTGGAAATTAGGCTTGAAACTTTTTTGTTGTTGCCACCAGCAATCTACATAGCATTGTATCCAAATTTATCAATTAAAGAATATCCACCCAGCCATGGGTCTGATTTCCATAAATCAGTGCTATCACCATTAACAATTTTTTATATCAATCAGACCTTTACACCAATGTCTAGCTCTGAGCAATAATTTCCATGTGTAAGAAGCATTGTTATTCATATTAGCAGTCCAGAAATTATTTTTACTACAATATTTTTCATGTATCCACTTAGCCCATAAAGTATCTCCTTGAATATATTTTCAGACCAACTTAATAGCAACTGCTTTAGCAGTATCTTCTAATTTATTAATGCCAAGACCACCTTCATGTTTGGGTTTACACACATCATCCCAACTTATTTTGTGCACCTTGGATTTCCATATGAAATTGGCACAAATTGAATTAATTCTTTGAATCACAGAAACAAGATTTGTGATAGTTGCATCCAAAATTGAATCAAAGGATGGATAGATGTTTTAATTAATTCGATTCGACCACTTATGTTGAGTAGTTTGCTTTGCCAATGACTGATTTTCCTGTTAATTTTGTCTATAAGAGAACTAAAATCCTTAGTTTTCAATTTGTTGTTAGACAAAGGAATGCCTAAATATGTCACTGGAAGGCAACCAATACATATATTAAGAATATCAGCTATTTGTTGTTTGTTATTGACCTCTTTACTAACAAACAATGTGGATTTCCCTTCGTTTATGCTCAGTCCAGTAAAGCAGTGCAAATTTTGAAAAATCTGTCTAATGCATTCTGCATTTTTTGGTAGCCTTTGCCATAATTAAAATATCATATGCGTAAAGTAGATGGGTAATTATAGGATCAATCCTATAAATTGGAGTAATATTACCTTTCATGTACTCCACATTAAAGCATATAGTAAGGAATTCCATCGCCATTGAAAATAAGTATGGTGAAAGGGTATCTCCTTGTCGTAAGCTCCTTGAACTTTCAATAAAACCAAAAGGAGATCCATCAATGATCACCGAAAATGTAGGAGTCGAAATGCATTCATAAATGAGATTTGCAAATTGAGAAGGAAACCCCATGGATATCAATATATGACGAATAAATTCTCTATTGATTTTATCATAGGCTTTATGTAAATCAATTTTCAGGCATAGATTGTTAGAGTTAAGCATGTTAAAACCTCTCACCATTTCATAAGCGAGTAAAGAATTTTCAGTAATTATTCGACCCAGAATGAAAGCATTTTGGTTATATGAAATGAGGTCATTCATATAAGGTTTTAGTCGATTGCAAAGAAGGTTGGCTAAAATCTTATAAATGACATTACAAAGGGAAATAGGTCTAAAATCTTGCATATCAACCGCATCTTGTTTCTTTGGAATCAGACAAATGAATGTATGATTTATTTCCTTAATAATATTGCCTGATTGGAGTATTCCATTCATTGCATTCCAAATATCACTTTTCAGAATTTCCCAATGGATTTTAAAATTTTTAGAATTCATACCATCTGGCCGCGGAGTGCTATTATCATTTGTTTGGAACACAACAGATTTGATTTCCTCAAGTTGAAATGGTTTGCATAAATTTTCCCTTTCATTTTCAGCTAGAATTTTCTTACAAATAATGCATGGAAATTGAACATAAGTCTGAGATGCATCAAATAGAGTAGACAAGTAATTCACTGCTTCACTCGCTAACTTTTTTGATGTTGAAGTCCATATGCCATCGAAATTTAAAGTAAAGTTACATTTTCGTCTAGGATTTCGAACATTCAATTTATTAAAAAAGAAGCTTGTTGGTCTATCTCCTTTAATTAACCAATTGAGCTTCAATTTTGCTCTGTTTCAATGGTTAATTGTTCCATAATAGAGTGTATCTAATCATACTTCAGAGAGTATTGCTCAATTAAACTTGCATCTGAAGGATTTTTAACAAGAAGCTTATAAATTTCATTAGCCTCCTCTTTAGATTGATTAATCACTGTCTGTATAGATGTTTTGCTTTTAACCCACATTTTTAATGCAGATTTAGCGGATTTCATCTTGCATAAGAGGATATAAAGGGGGTTACCATGGGATTCCTGCAGCAGCACATCCTGAAGAGAGGAAAAGTATCCCGCCAAGAATTATTGTGCTTGAAAGGTATTCTTTTATTTTGCACCATTATTTATCATAAGGTTAAAAAAATAGGATTGTGATCACTTAATGAATGGTTTCCAAAGTTAATTCCAAATTGCAAAAAAGTGTCCATCCATATAGAGTTGACAAACGCACGATCTATTTTACTATGTATAGAGTAATTTTGGCCACCTCTCTATGTAAAATAAATTTCCAGTAAAATTAGGCTCCATCAATTTAGAGGTCGTAATACAGTCAATAAAGCTCTTATCACCCATCGAATTAAACTTACCATTATTAAGTCTATCTTCAGACGAGAGAGTAGAGTTAAAATCTCCCGCCACTATCCAAGGGAGATTAAAATAATTAGATTGTTCTTCAATGTAGTTCCATAGCTCAGCACGCTTAAGTTCATCATTAAAAGCATAAATAGTAGTGCAAAGAATACTAACACCACTCGCATTATGAAGAATGCAAGAGATAAATTGATCGTTAGTATGCCATATTATATTCGACCATTTGGAGGTATCCCACAAAACTAATATTCTACTTTTCTAACAATTAGAAACATTATGCGTGTATTTTCAGTGATTATTGACTTTGTACATGAAATTATCAATATTATTAGCTGATAGTTTATTTTCCATAATGCCTAAGAATGAAAATCTATTAGATTTTAACATGTGTAAAATTTCCATTTGTTTCGATGAGGCATTCATGCCCCGGATGTTCCAAAAACGGAACTCCATCTAAATATCTTTGTCTGAAGAGCTACTTTTAGATGGGGAAGTAGCAGCCCCACCAAACTTATGTTTCTTTGTCCTTTTATTTTTACCTTTCAACTGCGATACTAACAAATTCCATGCAGGGTTGTCAATAACTTCTGAGGATGCAGTGGCCGAGAATTCAAAAGGAGCCTCCTCTGGTCTGATTTTCCGAGCTGGCTTATTTCTGGCGACACACCGAGGATAAGATCCCTCTCTAGTCTGGGCTGCCTTATCAGTGACTGAATTAGGAGCGTCAAGTGATTCAGTTCACTCAACCTGCATAATGGTATGCTGGTTTGCATTACAAGGCACTTCGGAGATATCCAGTTCTGTAGATACAACAGCCGGCTGTTTTGCCTCTTCAGGACATGTGTTCTTTATATTCTGTTGCTCTAAATCTGTAATAATAGTCGAATTTTGAACTATCGACTGGACTGAATGAACTTCACTGATGTATATTCCCAATGGCATGATTAAGTTATTATCTCTCTATTTAACTTGATTAGTGTGTTCAAGTATCGGAGCATTTGAATTCTGAAGTGAGTCTGGATTAATATGCGAGAGAGATATGTTATTGTCTATATGATTTTCATCATCAATAATCATTTCATTGTTCTCTGTTTCCTTGCTTTGTTGAGGTGCTTTTGGTTTCCATACCTTATGAAATTGACATTGTGACTCCATATGTCCAAAGTTTAAACAGTTTGGACAAGTAGCCGGTTTCCACTCATAAGTTACCTCTTGCCAAACAATTTCATTCGTCTCCGATAATATAGGGATCTTGTTAGGAAATTAAAAGGAATTTGATATTTCAATTAAGACCCTAGCATAGGCAATCTTAATTGTACCTTCCGTGACTTTGTCTAATTTGATAGGGGTTCCAAGAACCGAGGCAATGCAACTGATCCCCTCTTATGTCCAATAGTCAAGAGGAAGATTGGGAAATCGAACCCATATCGGAATAGAGTGAAGCAAATCTTTATTAAGTTTCATTCCAAGCATCCATTTCTTCATCATCATAAGCTTCTTATTATAGTAATAAGGACCTCCTTCTAATACTTTATCACAATCAGATTTGTTATTGAATTTAATGACGTAAAATCCATTTTCTTTCGAAAAAATAGAGAATTCCTCAGCTGGTTTCCAAACTCTAGAGATATAATCTCTAAAATACGGATAATATGGTTTGGGGCCAACCACATAAACCACTATAGCATTATCCCATTGTTTTTTCACATCCTTCACCACTTCAACAGACATTTTTGCACATTTCATTAAATTAAAGTCACGGGGTTGGAAAAACTTTAGGGGAATAGAAATAGGAATTTTATTGCCCTTAACAACCTCATTCCACGCTCGACTCGAAGTGGCATAATAGTTCCATTTGTTTGAAACATTTTCATTTTCTGATTGATTGGGACGATTTGAGGTCTTATCTGCATGCGTCTCTTTCAGGTTTGTAGATGAGGCTATTGCAAATCCTTCTTTTGAGACTGTTTAGCAGCAATATTTCTTGAGTTGAGATTCGGCATGAATTTCTCCTGTCTTTTCCATTTTTTAGACTTGACTAGAATGAAGTCATCATTCATCTGAGATGAGTCAATGTCCTCTGCTATCGCAGAGAAACAAGGCGGGGGATCAACATGGGAAGGAGGCGGATCTGGAGAAGGTGGTGGCGGTCGGTTGGAGCCGATGGGAGAGGCCATACGACAGCCGAGGGGAGAGCGGCGAAGGAAAAACTAGGCAGCAGGAGGCGGCTGGGCAGGGTTTTCGTGCTCTAATTTTTAATAAGCTGTTTAATTATTCCTTAAATGGTATTTTATATACAACATGTCATTGGGACAACATATCACATGTCAATAAACGTTGGAAGATTTTTTTCGCCAACGCTTATAAGCATTGGAAGATCTTTTTTCCTAGCGCTTATAAGCGTTGGAGATCTTTTTTTCCCAACGCTTATAAGCATTGGAAGATATTATTTTCCAACGCTTATAAGCGTTGGCGAAAAAAATCTTCCAACGCTTATAAGCATTGCAAATAAATGCCCACGCCCCTATAGCGACACATATAAGTGTTACTGAAATTCTTGACAACGCTTATACTCGTTGGGAATCTTCTGTTTTGGTGTAGTGTGCGTTAGATAAGAATCTATAGTTCCAGTTAGATAGTTTTCTATTAATTTTATCAATTATTATTTGGCAGTCTTCTTTTTTACCTTAGAAGATCTAATTAAAAACCCTAAGTATTGGATAGGAAATTTCATGATATTATAGTTGAAGATGTTGGAAACAAGATTTTTAACATTGTCAACATCGTTCTAGACTAAAAAGTCCAGAAAGCATTTGAAGCTATATAAAATGAATTTAAGAGCCATAATTTGGCAAGACGAATGAGAGGTAAAAAGCATGGTGTCATCAGCGAATTGCAGGATCGCAAGACCATCACTGATCTCATTACTGACACTACCAAGAACCCCATTTGTGATAGATAATTTTATAATCCTAATGAAAATATCTACGGCTAGGTTGAACAATTAAGGTGATAAAGGATCGTCTTGGCTAAGTCCACGCTTTGATTGGATTTTGTTTCCTAGTTGAACATTATATTAGAGTTCTCAGCTTTTAGCAAGGATATAATCTAACCAACCCATCTAGAACTAAAACTCATAGCCAATAATAAATCTATAAAAAAACAATCAGTCGATAGAATCAAAAGCTTTGGAAAAATAAAGTTTTAATAGCGCATAAGTGATATTATATTTATAACAATAGTTTATAAATTCTTGGACAACCGAGACTGGTATTTCTACCTTTAATAAAAGTAAATTGTGTTATATCAATTAAATTTCTCATTTTAGTGCTTGGTCTATTAGCTAAGACGTTTGAAATAATTTAATTCAGCGGTTTATTAGTGAAATAGGCTTAAAATCCTTAAGCTCTATCACATTCACTTTCTTGTGGAGGAATATTACGTTTGCAAAGTTAAATCTTTCTATTGTAGATTCCCAGAATCATTAAACATTTTAACTAAGTCATATTTTAAAGCATGCTAGAATTTCTTATAAAACATCATTGGAAAACCATCTGGTCCGAGTGGTAAATTGCCAGGCATATTGTTGATGGCCTTATAGATCTCCACTATGAGAAAGAAATATCTAGGCCATCTAATACAATTCTCATGTTTTCCGGATATAAATCGATCCAACTAGCTTTAATTTTATGACCCCATTAGTTCCAAAAATTTCTTTATAGTAGTTATATTGAGTTCGTTTTGATAAAAAATTTCAACATTATTAATGAGTAAGGAGTTTATGGTGATACCACGCTTGCGACCATTGGCATTTTAGAGAAAACTTTGTTGTTCTCAACTCCTCCATCCATCCCTTAGATTTTTTGAACTTTGCTTCCACATATTTCCTCTTGCATGAAGACTTTTTCTATTTCTTATTTAAAATTTAAGAGTACATTTTTTTAGAAGAGTTTAGGTTTCTACCTTCATCTAATTTATTTAATTTTAGAATTTCAACGTGTAATTTTTCTTTTTCCTTATTGATGTTACCAAAAAATCCTTATTCCATTTTTTGAGAAATAGTCCGAGATCTCAGAGTTTACTAACAAATTCTTTGGCAATGTTGCCTGAATATTTAAAGTTATTGTTACTCGTAGAGAGCCATTTATTTGTAACAAAGTCGGTAGCATTAGATTCTAAAAGCCACATCATTTCGAATCTTAATGTTATATGAAATAAGTGGAGGCTATTGCAAGATAGAATAATAGGATAGTGGTCTGAAAACATGGTGGGAAGTCTAATGACTTTCAAGACGGGGTGCCAATCTTCCATTTCTTCACTAATGAAGAAACAATCAAGGAGCGTTGTCGAAGTGATTTATGTTGAATTCGACCAAGTAAAGCGCCTATTACTAAGTGGTAATTCGATAAGATTACATTAATAATTCTTCCATGGTAGAAAGGTCGCCCTATTTAGACGAGCGCTTGCCCAAAATTCTAGTCAAATTAAAATCCCCACCTACCACCTAAGGACCAACGAAAATGGATCTAAATTCAAAGAATTCGATCCAAAAAATTATCCAATCGTTCTTATTATGTGGTTCGTAAACGTTCGAAACATTTAAATGGGATTTGTCGCTTAAATTGGTAAAAAAAATGCATCGAGTAAACATTAATAGCCTATCGATAAGCTTAACACTATTTTGTCTCCAACCCACCATTAAACCTACCGACATAACCCTAGTAGGAAGACAAACCCAATTACGAATATAACCCCCCCAAGCTTCTGTAGAAACAGTAATCAAGACTATATTTTAGTTTCTTGTACAAGTGCTATTTTGATGTTATTGTCCTTTAAAATGGACCTAAATTTATTGCATTTATCTCGATCGTGTAGATCTTTAACATTCTTACTAATGAATATCATGATCTAAAAGTTTGGACCCTCTCTAGTTACCCGTTTCTAATGTATTTTATATCAGATTTATCCACATTAAAAACAAAACTCATCTTCCTAGCTAAATCGAGCATAGTAATAGTGGGTAAGTCGTTCAACACTGTAAAGAAATACAAGCTACCTAAACAGCCAACCAAACTTGAGCTAGAACCGGAAGCTCTAGTGGCTGAACCAGAAGATGCTCCATGAAGCCGAGTACTCCTTCTCACCAAAAAGCATACCTGAAGAGACTTGCACCTAAGGCTTCACTTTACACCCGTAGCAAGGTCCAACCCGAACCTTGAATCGGTTCCCTCACCACCAAGTCCAATAGCTGACCCATTTAGATGCTTCCAACTGCCCTAAATCATGAACCGACACTTCAGTCCAACTGCTCGTGTATAGAGAGTCAAGTACCCTACTTTCGAATATATTTATGCTCTAAAATTAGTAATAGTATTTTCATCGATGCATAATATGTATATGATTTTAAATAATACAAGGATACATATGTATTTGACTTTTTTTTATAATAAGAGCAATACTTTATTCGTATTTTGATCTCTCGGGGATTCGAATCCACGACCTATAGACCTCAACCTACAATGCCATACCACATGCCACTTGAGTTAGTGGTCATTGACATACACATACACATACACATATCTTATTCTTGATTTTTTTTAAATATTATTATCTTCTCTCGCCTTCAACTTTTTTTCCTCTCGATCTTAAAAAAAACAGGTATTTCTAAATCAAATATACGTTATATTTAATGATAATGATAAATTTAAATTTTAAACTTTAAATTTCAAAATATGTCACGTAACACATGATTTATGACTTTCAAGTAAAAAAAATATTTTTATTTCGGCCGAATTATATATATTAAAATAATAAATTTATGTGTATAGAACTTTAATGTATTTATTATATTATATGTTTACATTTATTTTATGAATGTATTTGTATATAGATTAAAAAATCATTATTATTTAGGTTGTAAGCCTTGATTAAAACAAATAAATTTCAAAAAGAGTTGAAAGTATATGTGTGTATATATATGTATACGTGTATGTATATATGTAAATGTATATGTGTGTATATATATTAAACAATATATATATATTCTTATGTATATAATTAATATTAAACACACATATTATATATAATTTTATCACAAATATCATCGATCACATGTGCATCGTATGTCACTCTTTATTATATCATTTAGATTAGTGTATACTTTTATATTTCATGTGTTATTGTTCACTTGGAATATGTGAATTTCCAACCAATAATAAAATATAAATTGTTGAAAGCTATAAACTAAAATATATTAAATTTAAAGCAAAAATTAAATTAATATAAATTTAATTGGGACATTGTATGCAAATCCATCTCCCAAGGTGGTATGGGAGTCATTAACCTTCAACATTTTAACTTAGCCCTCCTGGCCAAATGGTTATGGAGATGCTTGTTTGACGAAAACCTCATTTGGAAAAGCTGGATCCTCGACAAATACTATAACTCCGCACCTAGACTCATCCTTCACCATCCCATTAGGAACCCATCTCCTTTCTCGACTGGTGCCCTTGCTTCTGCAAGTTGGATCAGTCATGCATGAGAGTCAAGGTTGGAAATGGTGATCTATGCAACTTTTGGCTTGATGCTTGGCTCTCTGACATCCCCTTAAAGACTCATCCCTGAACTCTACAGCCTAACCATCTACTACTAGAGTCATGTATTTGTAGTTGTCAATCATGGTATATCGAGCCTCTAGTTTCACCACGCTATCACTAGTACAACCCTTAACTAGCTGCACCATCTTTTCTCTTGACTGCAATATCATACCCCTTCCCCGACCCCTGATAGATTCCTATGAAGCCTAACGAGCAACAAAATTTTCTCGGTTAGATCTATGTTGTAGTATAATGGTGAGATAGATGAAGATGTTAGTTTTAGAATTCAAGCGGGATGGGTGAAATGGCAACAAGCGTCTGGCAATCTCTGTGACAGGAAAGTTCCACAATAGCTTAAAGGAAAGTTCTATAAAATAGCAATCAGGCATGCTATGTTGTATGGTGTAGAATGTTGGCCTACTAAAAGCCATCATGTACAAAAGATAAGTATTGCAGAGATGCGTATGATGCAATGAAGCTACGGTCATATAAGAAGAGATCAGATCAGAAATGATGATATAGTGATAAACTTGGAGTAGCACCAATTGAGAAGAAGCTAGTCCAACACTGCTTAAGATGGTTTGGACATCTCCAACGGAGGCCTTCCGAGGCACCTGTGCGCGTTGGAAATATAGGCCGCGTTGAATGCTCAAAGAAAGGTAGAGGTCGATCAAGGTTGACACGGGAGGAAGTAGTAAAAAATGACTTGAAGAATTGGAATATATTCGAAGAGCTGATGTCAGACAGGAGCGCATGGAAGTTAGCGATCCACATACCAAAACCATGAGCTAGGAGTTTGTTTTATTTTTTTTATTTTTTTGGCATAAGGGTGGCATAGGGGTAGCGTTATAAGTTTTAGATTGTAGAACTAGTGAATAGAAGTCTAAGACGTAGTGTTTGGTCTTCGATCAATATTATTGTTAGTACCATTATTACTATTAGTATTATTATCATGGTTTTTTTTAATTTTTTTATTTTTATTTTTTTATTTTACTTAATTGTTATTATTATTATTTGTTTACTTGTTTGACTTTATTTTAGTATTATTATCATGGTTTTTATTATTATTGTTGTTGTTATGACTTTTAAATTGACTTTATCTTTCAGTTTTGGGTTCCATCTCTAGACGACTCCAACTTGTTTGGGAATAATGGCTTAGTAGTTGTTGTTGTTGTTATAGATCTATGTACAACCATATTAACAACTCGGGTCGACACTTCTCTTACCCCAGAATGTGGAAATCCAATGTCCCCCCTCGTGTCAAGATATTGATGTGGATGCTTATCCAGGAAAAGGTTAATATCAGAGCCAAGCTCATCACCAAAGGCCTAAACATTCCACCCACATGCCTGATATGCCACATCTTCCCCGAAGACATCAATCATCTCTTCTTCGGTTGCGACCTTGCAATCTATATCTAGAATACATGTACTGCCCAAACAATAAACCACATCCCCAACATTCGATCCTTTTACGACTACAGGAAATGCAACACACACCAACACCAACACTGACACAATGCTACTTGCCTTTTGCCGGTCCAACTGTGTCGAGAGAAACTCCTGATGCTTTAATAATAAGGATACTAGCCCTCTTTATATTTGTTATAAAACTTTATATCAATTTTACTCTTGGACAGGTTTCCCCTATCAGCCTTTGACACTGATGATTACTAACCGTGAGCTAGATGCTAAGTCGGTGGACAGTTGTGAAGTCATCCAGACGTGGGATGTGGGAACCCAAGATGATAATGATGATGATTAGATCTAGTGTTCTTTGTGTTGTTTCTTCTTCACTATAGTTGCTACTTATTCTATTACCTGGGTACTTTTTTATTACTGATGTTGTTGATGTATGTATTCATTTTACTAGTCTTATGTATTTGTCTGTTGTTGTTAATGTACGTAAATCCAAAACTACTACCCGGTTAGCATTTGTTGCCACCGATCAGGCATGTCAATTGGAAGAACTATTTAATAGCTATGCTTTTGGGAGCAGCCCCGCATTACATAATCGTCCTGCTCAAAAATAAATTAATCTAAATTTATTAGAAAAATATATCAAATTCGAAACTAAAATAGAATTTATTTCAAAATACAAAAATTACTTTTGCTAAAACTACATTAAATATGATTTGATGAACCAATGCTATTCATGATAATACAAATTAAAATCTAATGGAAAATTAATCTCTTTTGAAATTTGTTCATTTTTGCCGTGCTGCCAAGGCACTTAATCCAACACTATGCAATGAACACCAAGGGTTAGAACAACAGATTCTAGTCCTAACTTCAATTATTCCTTCTCTTTTATTATGTTATGGTGCCTGTGACTTCCAGATTTTCGTCTTCTTCTCCTATTTTATCCTCTTCTTCTTCAACATCCTCATGCCTACTAATATCATTCTCATAATAAAAAACAATCATAATTGTATTATTATTGCTATCATCCATCCTAGCTTGATTCTACGTAAAATTCTACCTTATTTCTCTTGTTTTGTTTAAGCCTTATCTAAATTACTTCTAATTCTTCTAACATAGCAAGTCCTATCGAATTTTTTTTTCCTTTGAACCAAGAGGAATGGCGGACTTCTTTTGAACCAAGAGGCGTGGAGGACTTAGAAATGATTTAAAATTGGGTCTTTGCCTTTTGAATGACATGTTTTATTGCACTTTAAGTTTGGAAACAAGGAGAGCTGGTTAGTAGCGATGAAAGCACAAAAATTTAGTTTACAAAGTAATAAAATAAACATAAAAAATGTTTTTATGGAATAGTTTAAAATTTTCAAAACAGTCGATGATTTTTCAGATTTCCTTCGGTCAGTCATCTATTCAATTCACCAGTCCATTGTTCGGTTGAACACTCATTTATTTTTTTAGAGTAGTTTTGTTCTTATTATTAAATATAAATCTTTTTTCAATCTTGAATGGGTTCCTGAAATCATAAAAACACTAAAGCACAATTGGTACCCATAAATAGATGGATTCTAAGGTTATCCCTTAGATTACCAAACTCATTTCGGTATGGTCGACCCCTGTAAATATAATTCTGACTCAAATGGATATTGTGGACAAATTTATTAATATGATCTAATATAGCTTTCTTGTCTAAAATTTTAGGAGCCAAAACATTATTGTTTAAGTATTATTATGAGCTTGTAAGTCTCTTTATGTGATTTTCTAAATTTTGTAAAAAGAATACTATATCTTACTCTTTTAGAACTATTTTTGCTTTTTCTAAATCCTAAACTACTTTTATTATTAGATGGTTCGGAGATGTTTATCAAATTAAACAACTTCTCTTTATTTTACCGAATTTTGTCACATCCATGATTATAGTGTCAAGTTTGCTTCTAAGTTCTAATATATCATTATTATACTTTATAGATGATTTTTGGTCTACTTTTTTTGAATAATTTATCAATCTCTTCTCCACAAATGATTAAATCTTTGTTAAGCACGAATAGTTGAGAGATAAACTATTACCAGAACCTTGAGATGTCTGAAGTTCATCTTCTAAAACAGTTTTTTCATTCCTAAACATGTCTACCTTTGTTTTGGCACAATTTAATTTTCCAATGTCATTTTTGTATGATTTTCAATAAATTCATACTTCAGAGATCTCAAGGTTCCTCTTTTATACGATGCCAAACAGCAAATATTCGCTTGTTCATAATCATCACTCTCATTACTCAACATATTGAGATAGTCCCAATTTACATTGTAAGTCTGCTTCCCCTTTTTGTCAAATTTGGAGTTTTTTTTCTTTTTTGAAGCTTTTCTTCTTAAGCTCGGGACAATCCTTTTTCATATGTCCATCCTTATCGCATTCGTAGCAAGTGAGTGAGTTGCTTTCATTATTACCATTGAATCCTCTATTCTTCTAGTTTTTGTACTCATATATTTCTTGAATTTTTTTTAGCAATCATAAGGATTTCATCATCTACGTCTGAACCGTCTTGTTGCTCCGCTTGAAAGGCTAAAGTCTTCTATTTTGTGCAATTTCTTCTTTACCTGTAGTTGTACTTCATATCACATTATACCGATCAATTCCTCCACTTTAAGTTTAGAAAGATCGTTTTCCTCTTTGATGGCTAAAAATTTTCTTTCTCACTCATCAATCAAACAATTTAAAATCTTTGAAAAAATATTAAAATCATAAAATTTCACTGCTAAAGACGTCAGTGAGTGTACCTTGTAGCCCAGAGTACATATCAGAAACAGGCTCTTTCGGTTTCATCTTAAAATTTTGAAACTGATTACTCTACATTGAAAATTTTGATCTACTTTGGTTTGGAAGTTCCTTCTTGAGTAACTTGTAGAGTTTTCCAAATTTAAAATGTGAAAATGCACAACCTTACTCTATTAAAACCATTCTTATCTAAAGCACAAAATGAAATATTCATGGCTTTATAATTATTGCTAGCCAATGTCTTTTAATCATTGGTTCATGTATTAAAATTGGTAGTCTGTTCGGCATACTCACCTTTAGTAATATTCCAAATCTCTAATCCATATGCTTGCATATAAATCCCTATTCTAATTGCCCGTTATGCATAATTACTACTTGTAAACAATGGTAATCTAACAATAGGTTAACTCTAGGTAAAAGTTGAAACATTGGTCGTATTTTTAAAATTATTTAAAACCTTTGTTGCAATTTCTGAAACATCTTACTCTTATACCAAATGCAAGGACGAGGACATAACTGAGGGGGTCTAATACTAAATAGAGGCAATTAACAATATAGAATACGACCTAAGTATCTACTTCTAATGTATGTATTAATAATTTTCCACAAAATCAAACTATACGCCGAGTAAAGAAAGTAAAGATATAGAAACTCACTAAAGCAATGGGCAAGGTTTTAAATTTTGAATTTCAATCACATTTCGTTTTAGAATTTTCACACAAGCTATCTCATATCGAAGGAGATCTCGGACGAGATAAGTGTATCTCGGTTGTACATCTCGGATCTTATAGTACATCTTGGGAATATCTCCGAGTATTTTATGTGTCTAAAATTGATGTTTAAATGATCTATTTAATTATAATTTTCAAAGTAAAAATAAAAATTGTAACGTTATTGATTTATATAGAAAAAAGAATTGAAATTAATGTTTTGAAGAAGAATGGTAGCTCGATTTGCTTAATTTATTTGGTAATGATCGAATAGCATCCTCTTATTTGAACATAAAAATGAAGCGAAGTCTTTTGTTGTCGCTCATCAAGACAAAAAGTAAAAAAATATGTTTTTGGAGTTGGTAAATAGTACTTGGATTGAATTGCTTCTTTTTAATCTATATGAAAATAAAAAAATATAATGTAAAAGAAGAAAAATATATAATTTCGAATGAGATTTCGAATTGAGATGTTAATCCATATTTCGGCTAAGATTTGAATATTTCGAACGTGACAAATGTCAAAGGAGATATGAAGAAGATTTGATGTCTCGTTTCGTCTAAGTGTGAAAATGAGATCTCGGAGGAAAACTCGGTATAGGATATTCAAAACCGTGTACTACGTCCGATCACGTATCTCCTTATATGGAATTCCACTATCAATAATCCTTCCTTTGCCCGGAGGAATAAGCTTACAGCAATTGCCTAAACAATCAAACATGACTTCACCATTACTGCATAAAGATCTCCTACATGACTTCAACACCGTGCTTGAGACTCCTGCACGAGACTTCAATAACAGCCTTGCATAAAACACATAACAAGACGTCACCAACTTCTTTACAAAGTTTCTTTGACAATGACTTGTCTTCAATACACCGATTTGTCACTTTTGAGTACAAACTTCCTATGACCCACTCTATCTATATAGAGTGTATGTGCTTAGTATAGTAAGAAAAGTTGATCACAAATGATTAATATATTGAACACACAAGTGATTTAGAGAAATATGTAAGCAATAGACAACTTGGAAGCTTTTGAATCACAAAGAGAAATGAAAAGATTTCTAAGCATTAGTTATTAAAATTTAAACCAATTTTTTTTGTAGAATTCTAGTTACAGTGAAGAAGTGTAACGACCCGGATTTTTGTCAATTGATTTTGAAATATTTAATTAATTTTAAATATTTGAATGATAATTTTATAAGCCAAACATCTTAAATTTCAAATGTAGTGAATTATTTGATAGTGAATTTAATATTGAAATTTGTTTAAATAATTGAATCTTGGATTTAATACAAATAATAATGGTTTCAAAACCTTATTAAAATTCAGTATAAATAAGAATGGAATAATAAACTTTTAAAATTTAGATTTAAAAGTGGTTTATTTGGTTTTAATAAAAATTCGTTTTAATTAACATGTGAAAGTATCATTTCAGGACATTGTCTCATATTTTAACGAAACCAGTTTCATTAGATCCGTAATAGTAAAATTATTGTATGTTAACGAATTTCATGGCGATCGGACGTATCGTTTGATCGTACGAGCTCGAAACACTTAGAAACTAATTACAAAAATTAATATAATATGATTGGGTTTGAAAAGTTAACTTCTGCATATGATCGAATTAGGTCTCGATAATAATTCCATTGTGTTCGGAATAAGTGTATTACATATACAACGCCAGTCAGCACGCCACCATAGGGGTTCGAACTTTTGAAGTGCTTAGAATGAATATTTTTGAATTAAATATTGTGTACCCTAGCATATCTCACCCTATTCCTTCATGTTCAAGTCCATACCCATATGTCCTTAACCCATACCTTTTCCCTCTTTATAAATCGCTCTCTTCCTTTTACAGAGCAGGTTTCACGTTCTAAAAGAAAAAATGGTCGATCATTAAAATTACAAATCAATTTGTACAAAATTTCTAAAATAGGAAGATTGAATCTTTGGGTTAGTGTAGGCGAGATCTTCATTTTAGTATCCATTTCGTGGGTTTTAAGATCAAGGGTTGGCGATTTTTCAAAGTATGGGTGATGATTTGTGATTTTGAGTGTGGATTCGGGGTACGAAGGTTGTTTAGCATCGACGGCGGGGTTCGTGGGTGGTACGATCACCATTGGAGGGGTGCGGTGTCGCGCAGCAGCTCCGGGAAAGGGGTTTGGTCGCGATTTGCATGGTGATGTCGGGGTTGATGTGGTGGTGTCGAGTAGGTGGAGGTCGGTGAGAGATGATCAATGGTGGAGTCGGTTTGTTGGTTAGTGGATCGAGGAGGGAGGTCGGGGTAGTCAAAGATCGGTCAATGGTGGAGGAGTAGTCTGGAATAAGGCAGGCTTTTGAAATGGGAAGAAGGATTAAATTATAATATGGGTAATTAGTTAAATATAAAATGCGATTAGAGATTTATTGTTTAATTAATTTATTCGATAACTTATAAAATGCATAAATCTTCCATACGAGGTCCAATTGAGACGTGGATTTCTGCGTTACGTTCGTAACGACGAAAGCTTCGCGATGGAACTGGTTTGGATGAATTTGGAGACGGTTGAAATTTGGACTAAAATCGAACGTCGTTCGATTTTAGTTCCAAACTCAAACGCTTCAACGATTATTGGAAACAAGGTGAATTAAACTCGCCTTTTTAGTTAACCGGTATGTTATATAGTTGATAAAAATTGTTGATTGGATGTTTGGATGTTTTACTGTTTTACTGGTTGGTTTGGATTTATTCTGCCCCTTGGAGCGGATGACCGTTTATATACACCCGCCTAGTAACGGATGACTCATATTATATAATTATATACTATTTTATACATAGAGACAGGTTGGAGGGATCCAACGGGATTCCTCACCATTGTTGAATTGTTTTCAATAATATTTCTGTTATATGAATCATTGGATATCATACCTGATTATTTGACACTATTGGTTATGACATTGTTATATGTTTAAAACTTAATCCTGTAATGATAGAAAATCAATAATCGATATTGGTTAAGCGTTTGGTAGCTATTGGCCTCAAATTAGTATTTTAAAAATGTTATAAATTGCCATTTGAGTTGGAGTTGGTTTTTGAGACAAGAGATGATTTTAAATCTGAAATTGTGTTTCGAAAATACTTTGTTTT
The DNA here is from genome assembly GCA_030737815.1 of Allium fistulosum. Classification (NCBI taxonomy): domain Eukaryota; kingdom Viridiplantae; phylum Streptophyta; class Magnoliopsida; order Asparagales; family Amaryllidaceae; genus Allium; species Allium fistulosum. The sequence continues at coordinate 1,033,391,123 of CM060901.1, forward strand.
AAAGGGTTTAACTTCTATTTTTCTCTAACTTTTTTATCTGTCTTTCTAAGTTATTTAGTTATACTTGATAGTGTTAAGATTATTTATATTTAATATTGTTTTTTAAAGACTATTTATTTATATTTAATGTTGTTTTAAAGTTATTTATCAATATTTTAATATTTTGAAAAGTTAATTATTTAAATAATTAATATGGCTTGAAATTAATAATAATGATTTATTAATAATATTTTGAAAATAAATTACTACTATTTATAATGGTAAAGATTAATTATTGTTGTTTATTTAATAATGTTTTGAAATTATTAATTATTATTTTTAAGATGTTTTGAAGTTGATAATTATTATTTATTTATAATGTTTATTGTTAATAATTATTATATTATAATAGTGTTTTTGAAGTAAATGATTATTATTTATTAAAAAATTATTTTAGAAATTTATAAATAGAGTTTTATAAATGGTTTCAAGATTTATAAATTAGTTTAATAAATGGTTTTTATAGATTTATAAAAGAGTTAATAATTGTTCTTAGATATTTATAAAAGGATTTTATAAATGAGTTTATAGATTTATAAGAATAATTTTATAAATAGTTGCATGGATTTATAAAGGATTTATAAATGACTTGAGAAATAATTTTATAAAGAGTTTATAAATGGTTTTAGAGTCTTATAAATAGTTTATAAATGATTTTAGAGACTTATAAAGGAGTTTATAAATGATTTTAGAATTGTATAAAAAAAGGAAATCTTTCTCAATTTTGTGAATATATTTATACCGTTAAGATAAGTATATAGATATTTTCCAAGTATTGAAATATAAGGGTTTATGAATGAATCTTTGTAAAAGTATTTTGATACAAATATTTACAAGATGAATTTAATTAATAAGATTAATTAAAAGGAGGCTAGTGCTTACTTATGTGCTTAACCAATGTTAGTTTTTCCTTTTGAAATAAATCTCTGATTTGGATGTGCGTTTGTGGATAGTTAAACAACCGACTATCAGATATGGACCCAAAACATAACTTTAGAAATATCTAGGAGAAACACGTGAGTTATAGGCACAGTCATCTCCGATGATGTTGTACTGTGCGTATAAATCTTGTTTCGTTCTCCTAGGACAAATGATAAGAAATCCGTCCACTAACGGTTAGGAGGTGATCTCCGCTCTTATCTTTAACTGTTTATTTCCTAAAAAACTGGGTTTGAGTTTACTGGAAACTATCGAATGTTGTTTCGAAGAGACCGGGATCGGATATGTTATCCAAAAACCACTTCGATCCAACACAAGCGTTTCGAAGTGTAGACATCCTGAAGATGATGGAATTGAAAACGGAGCCTTTTGAAGTGCAAGGGTTGCTTGTTACTGATCCTGAGGGTGATTCCAAAATGCCTGTAGTAGAAATAGTGCCTTCGGTTTATCCATCTCCTGGACATCTTGTATGAATGAATGCTGGCATTGCATTGTTGCTTGGAGGACACTGTTAGCATTCCAAGTGATGAGTGCTATATAAAGATAAAACGTAGTCTCAAGCCTCATTAACCACGAATGACTAAAACATGGGAGATGCAGCAGAGCTAGGTGGGTCGCTCCCACTAGGGTATGATCATCCTATCTAGAGTCGATATTACCTCTCATTTGTATGCTTCGGTGGCCCATTAACCAAGGGGTGATCATATTCGGTACTATCCAGTAAGGGGTAGGCCGGTTCTGTGTTGGCATGGATCGATAGGTTCGACCTCGGTGTTATTTTATCTAGATATGCATCATGACGGGCAATAGCCTAGTCATTGTATGAAATCCATTTCTCAATAAGTGCGTTCGGTCTTAGTAGTATACCTATTATGCTGGAATTTAATTAATGTAACAATTTCGGCTATGTTAATAATTTACTTGAAAACCCTAGATATTATGATAATATCATTGGATTTCTATATAAAATGTTTTTGGTTATCGTAAAGTAAAAATCCGTCTGTGTATTTGTGCGACGTGGTCTTACGAGATGCCTTTATTTTGAGAAGAGTTTGATAACTTTAAAATCCATTAGGTGTATTTTTCTCATGCTAGTTTACCAGACTGATCCGGACTTTCTTCCCTTACAATGCTCGGGTCATACCGAACATATATTTACAGGTTGCTTTAAATGCATTGAAGCTCGGGAGACGAGCTGAAGGTCCAAGATGTATCTACATATTTCTTGTGTTCCGATGTATGGTATGTTGGTTGTATTTATCAGCAAATTGTAAGGACGGACTGTTATAACTGTCCGGGCTGAAATATGTTAGTATACTATGATTGATGTATGCATGTATATATATATATATATGTATGTGTGTATATATATATTACAGTTTTGTTTCTTTTGTAAAGATCTGTTTCATATTATATATATTATTCGCTAAGTTGTAAGATTCTGTATAGTTTAGTTTTTTTCTTTCTCTCTTCTCTCTTCTCTTCTTCTTTTTTCCGCTAACTATTCGCCTTTTCGTACAATTCGAGTTGTACATGTGTGGTTTATTGTCCGCTTAAATTGTACGAAAAAGTGGATTGTTACAAGAAAAGTAACTATGAAGAGATGTGATCAATGGTGAAGAATTATAACGGTTTGAAAAGTAGTTAACATGATTAGAAGCGTGTATCAACAATAAAATTCAAATTTAAACAAGTGTCCTTTCAAAAATTTGAATTATTATTCATTTCAGCACACGATCAACTAACTGGTAGGATGTACCAATCGACTAGTTAATGTTTAAAAATAAACTTAATTGAAAAAGAAATTAGTTCATTTTAGACTAAGTTCAGTTAGTTGGTCTGGTTTACTACTAGACAACATTTCAATCGATCGGTTCACCCTTATCAATCGACTAACCACTGTCAAAATTGGCCAATGATTTTTTATGTAAAACTATGAAGTTTAAATCTCTTGTTGTCCTTGTAAAAATAAAAATAAAAAAAAGGTTTTATGATTTTAGAAAGCGTGTGTGAGACTACTACTTTGAGGGGTTTGACATGAAACGTAGATAAAGACTCATACTCAACTATAGTCCATTATTGTGCATGTCTCAACCACCTTTTGTTTTGTGCATGTTTGAGTTCACCAATATCTGTAAAACTCCTCCAAGTAGTTGGAATATCTTATTAAACATGTTAGTAGCACAATTGTATAGTTAACATCGTCAAAACATTGAAAAGTGAGGTAAAACAAACATCAAAACACCGACATTATTAATTCTAGTATTTTTAATCTTGTCGATCTTGTCTGAAATCACATTATTTGCACTTTGGCAAGACAAAACATTAAATCTCATTCAAATCTCGTTCAACTTTCAAATCACAATTAAGATAACAAATCGAAATCTCACTAGAAATTTTATGTTTATATTTTATTCAACATTTTTACCTTTTATATAAGCCTGAACTAAATTGTCCTAACTAAAATTATTGTTTAATAACCTCCTCTAAATCTTATTTTATTTTATTATATGAATAACTCACAATAGAAGTCTATTATTATTTTTCTTTTATCGATGTTTAAACAAGGAATTCTATATTTACTACCAAATTAATCCAACTAATACTCCCATCCTACAAAGAAATACAATTCCTCATATTATGTTTTAGCAGCTTTTTATTTATTCAAATGAAGTATGTTACATTTCATAATTTTATTTTCTTAGAAAACAAACTTTAAACAAATCTCAAAAATGTCAATTTTACACTCATAAGTTACTCCGGGATAATCCAAGATGTATCCTTAGAAATTTAAGATGTTCACCTAATATACACATATATCGTCTGAGATCTTGTCCGATATAAGATATCGTTCCTTAAAATCCTAATATGAGACGTGATTGAAATCAAATATTTAAAATATTAATTAATTATTAATTATAATTTATTAATAGTATTTACCATTTAAATAAATAATCACTTAAGCTATAATAACTAAAATGAACAATATAACCTTACATTCAAACTCAACCTTAACATTCAATTATTATTTTAAAAAATAATCACTTAACATGAACAATATAATCTTACATTCAAACTCAGCCTCAACGTTTACAGTATTCAAGATGTCATGTTCACTAAACTCTGTTTCGAATTACACACCCTAAATCTATAACCGTAAGTGGAATCTATAGCTACATCTGCGTATGAAGAATAAGTAACCTCCACGAAACTAAACGACACTACCAAGTGTACTAAAATGATACAAGTATGAATTGCTAGGTAATAAATTACCGCTACATTTTCACAAATACCGTTATTGTACGTCATTTACTAGTAAGCAATTAATTACATACAGTTAACGATCTATCGGTATATTGAAGGCTTGTATACCAATAAGCTGATACTCACTACATTTGTAATGGTAAATTATTATTCGTCTAAAAATCAAAAACATAAATATATTTTTACATAGTAATGACATCTCATCATACATATAATTTTGTCACTTAATAAAAGACTTCACTAAGAAAGAAAAAAGATGCAATTAGCCTCATCTGAACTAGATTCCTGATCAGAACATGGTCTTTTGTTTTATTTGTAATGCACGTAATTAATACAATGAATTATATGAGTATCCATGTATTATAGAAAGATTAGTAAATTGCAATTACCGTTGGTTTTAAATAAAAAATGTTATTGATGTTAATTCATCATTAACGTATCAATACAATTGTATGGATACCGATTTAACCAAAAAATGATAACCGATTGCTTGCCAATAGAATGATACTGGATTATTTATCATTATGAGGATAACCATTTGAATTGCTAGTACCAATAGCACACATATGCTATGAATGTAACTTCACTGTTTCATATGTCCATAATCCGCAAGGGATAGACATGCCTCCTACTATTTCAATAGTTAACCAAAGAAATATAAGGATTGCTGCAGTAAAACTGAGTAAACATTTACAGTTCACTGGAGCACTGTATGCAGTGCCTTAGGTTAAATAAGCAGGTTCGTAAATGACTGAAATTAGAAACAAACCCAGACGGAAAAAACCTTCTAACTTGGTGTGACAAAATACACTAAACTTATCAAACAAATCTAACCAAAATGTCTGCAGATGCCAACAAAATATTTGAAGGTTGTATAACGAGTTCATGGAATATATAAGACGCAGAAAAGTAAAATGTTAGTCTCCAAAAGTAAACTTACTGGGAATATAAACTGCAAACTATAGCTTATGTTCATGTACCATCAACCACTGCTCCATTGCCATCTAAACCAATGTAAGAGAAACATTGTCATGATTAGTGCATGTACAAAGATCATTAAACAAGTAACAATATTTTTACAGCATAACAATACAGGTGATCCAAGAGACAGTGAATTTATACCTTGATCTTCCAAACTGACATTACTGATTTGTGCAAAATTATCCGTATTTGGTGAAGTTGTTGAGGATGATTGATGGGAATACCTAAGCTTGTAACTAACAGGCATAACTCTAAAAAGACTATGGTTTCCTGCATCATCATAAGCCGATTCTGCATCAACTCGATATTTGAATACAACCTTAGCTTGTTTCTTTGTACTCAGAATTTCAATATCTTCTTTTAAAGGACCATAAGCACCAAGTTTTCCAGTAAGATCGGATATTGAAGGAAGATCGTCAGGTTCAGTAAACCCCAAAATCAACTCAGTTGGTGTCTCAACATCTGTTTTCTTCACAGAATTACCTATAACACATTTATCTACCATCTCTGGTTTCTTGACAGAATCAGCTACAACGTTTCTATATTCCATATCCATCTCCTTAGACGCTGTCTCTCTTTTTTGACTGCCATCGAATATGATGTCTGACCAATATGAATCTTGTACAAAATCATCCTCAGAAAACTCAAATGGTGCCGGTCCACCATACCCTTCTTTCTTCTTACTCCTCCCATTACCTGCTTGATGCATAGATGATATAAAATTCTTAAAGTCGGTAAAATACTTTATATTCGCAGGTAAACTATTGCCGTAGCTTGTTGGGTCCAATGCTAATGCGTGAAGCTGTGATAGCATTTCACCTGTTAATGATGCTTTTACCTTCATTGCCACTTGTTTAATACGATCTCCAAGTTTTGCACGCATTGCCGATAATGGACTTGCAATTTCTTTTCTGTGCTTTACCCTCTTGCATCTTCCTAACTCACCCGACTCAGAATCGCCATCCAACTTCTTCTTTTTTCTTACTTTTAGCTTACATTTTTCCTGATCAGAATCTTCCTCTTCTGTAAGTTCCTCTGACTCGCTTCTACTTTTTCCTGAAACATCCTCATGACCTTTCACTTTCTTTCTTTGACCTAACTTAGCAGAACCTTTAGCACAATGCTTTTCATTATCTGATGTTTTACGAAAATATTTTCTTTTACTTACTTTCTCCCCGCTGCTAGAACTTTTTTTCTCATTTACTTCTTCACGTATCATCCGAGGCCTGCCTCGTTTCTTTTTTGATCCACTCGAATCAACTTTGATAGCTTTCTCACTAGAATCAGGCATAACTTCAAAACAACTCTTATCAGATACTTTTCGACCATATTTTCTTTTACCTTTATTTGCACCACTAATACCATCACCTTTTTCACTTTCTTCCATTTCCTTGTTGACTTTTCGAGATCTGCCTTTAATAACAGGCATAAAATTCAATCCAACATCAACTTTACAATCATCATCCGTAAAATACACAGTAGACTCACACATAGAACATAGTTCATTATTACCCTTTAAGCCGCAAAACGCCTTCAGCTGACCAACAACCCTTGCAAGCTCAAGCCTGTCAACCTTATCAAATGGGGACAACGCACATACCCGAATAAATTCAAGAAGCATACTAGGCAAAAACTCACTCACAATGATGCCCTCACTACATGTCCCTTCTCTAACACCAGCATTCTCAACTTTTTGATTCTTTAATCCTACCAAGATCTCATCTTTCAGGCACTTGCAAACCAAACCCAACTCAACCTGCCTTGAATATTCCAAAAGTGCATCGTTAACAGCCTTAAAAAAGGGTTCCAAATCTTTCTGGTTCCCCATTTCGTTAAAATACGGTTGAAAATGCTTTAACTTGGATTCTTGAACCCATGCAAAAGTTTTATCACCAAAATAAGCAACCAAGAAACAATCATTTTTCTGCTTTTTAATCGCAAATTCGGAGGCCTGTTTGGGGTCGTAAATTTGGCCAGGCCACCATGGATGGCTCTTGATTTTTCCCCAAACCAAATCGTTAACTGAAAATTTAGGGTTTTCTTCGCTAGGGTTTTGATCCATGATGTTGATACAGCTAAGGAAAGATACAATCAAGTTACCTACTGCATAAGGGAAAAATAGACGGTTAAATGGATGCGAAATAGGGTTTTGTGACTTTTTCAGATTATTTGCGATGGAGAAAAGGTAGAAATGAAGCGGTTAAAAGAAGCGTTCGATGTCAGATCAGGATGAGTGGTAGCGAGGGGTTATATGACCTGACCTGGGCCACTAGGCCCAATGCCTCCGTCTAGCGGTGAATTAGAACATGAAATTTTAAGAAATTTTGCAAAAATAACCTAGCTAAAAGAGAGAATGAAGTTTTTTGTAAGAGTATCTGTGTGTTCTGTTGAGAACAGAAGCATCAGACCCAGGTGATCTGCTTCAGACAGTGAATTTTAAGCGACAAGGTGACAGCGTAGAATTTGGATTTTGAAATGGCAAGGCAGCATAACTAATCAAATGTATAAAGATCGCTTCAAGTTATGTCGATACCGCTTTCCTTAAAACGTTATTTGTCATTTTCACTTGTTTAAGCAAACAAACGAACATTCGAAGTTGCAGCAAATCGTCTTTAAAAAAATAATGAAGCCGAGAAGTTATTTTCTTCAATCAACTGTGGTTGCATTACCAAGTCGATTGCAGTGATAAGAGTTTCGAGCATGTGATTTGTAGTATCACAAACTCGATATGTCATTTCTAAAAATGCAAAACGGAATTGAAGAGAAATAAAGAATGAAAAAGATAATTAGAAATTTCTAAGTGAATTAGCACTGCCTTTATATCGACATTAAAAGTTGTGTATGTTCGTCAAAAAAAACGTATGTTCGCCTAGGAAAACGATTGTTGGCCTGATGTTCTAATTTCGTACCGTTTATCTTTTCCCTCAATTTTATAATTTCGTGATTCAATATTTTTAATTATTTTGGGCCTGTAAGCGGACTTAAAACGGGCCCTTTTAAACAAAATATTCTGTCCAAAAATATATATGAACCAAAGACGATCTATCCAGGTCGGTCGATCAGAAGGATGGACGTCAACGGCGGCGCACGACGTGTGTTAACATGCATGACATTCTTCTTCAACACAAAAGAAAACATTTGAATGCCCAAAGGGCCCAACTTTTCCAAACATATATTTAAACAAATCTAGTGTCGAAATTTCAACAATGTATAATTATTCATATTCCCATGTTCTTCCTCATCGATTTCACCCTAGAGGGGGTGAATAGGGTGATACTAATAATTATAAAAATTTAATGCGGAAATATATAAAATAATTTCAACACAGATATAGCAGAATAATAACAGCACAGATAATAGCAGAATAATAAAAGCAGAAATAGAACAACACAGATTTGTATGATGAGGTAAAATGGTCTTTGAAATGAAAAGTATATTTTGTGGAATATATGATGAGGTAAAATGGAAATTGGAAATTTGTATGATTTAAGATTCACTTTATGAAGAAAAGTAATGTGGTTAATAACTTTATAAAAGAGTAATCAAATTTGAATATTTGATTTGGGATAAACAAAGTTATATATCTTTGTTATATATGGTAAACTCCCCTTATTGAATCTATAGCTAGAAGAAAAGGGTTTTGAAAGTATTTGAAGTATAAAAATGAATTTATACAAGTATGAGGTGATTCAAAAATTTCCCAAGGTTATTATATATATATATATATATGTATGTATGTATGTATATATAAAGGATTTTGCGAAAATGATTTTGGGAAAAAGTTTTGGGAACTTATGGATTTCTAAAAAGGCTTTTGATTTTTGAGGAAAATCAATTTTGAAAAGCTGGAAAGCCTAGTTTGAAAGGTATCAATTTTGGGATAATCGATTTTGAGAAAGGAGATTTATATGAAATTCATACTCGGTGTGTGATTTGAAAATACTATATGTGTATAGTATAAAGTGTTTTGAAAGTGGCTCTGGGGAAAAAGGTGCTCCCTTGAATGAACTTCTCAGGAGTGCCACATGGTGGTACTGCCTTGAACCCTAAGGGGGGTTCTAAAGTTGATCCTGTGAGGAGTCCGGACAAAACTAGTTCCTGAGGATCATGTATAGTGTATAGCGGAAGTCGAGGGCGCTGAGCCTACAGAGGCATTTGGGTTATACTGTGACGACAGTTTAACTCGATGTCACTGCGATCTACTACAGACCATAGCGAAAGTCGTGTGTGCTGCTGAGAGCCAACAGTCTACGTTTGATTTTATATCGGTAGACTGCGACCTATGGTAACATAGCGAAAGTCGTGTGTGCTGCTGAGAGCCAACAGTCTGCGTTTGATTTTACATCGGTAGACTGCGACCTATGTGGGAGTGGAGAAGTTTCATTTTTGACAGCGAAAATCGAGAGCGCTGATGCCTACAGTTACATGGACTTTTGCTGTGATGGCAACGTAACCCTGGAATGTAACTGCAATCTGTTGTGGGTTCCATGGCGTAATCGAGGGGCACGGAGTGCCTACAGTTACATGTACTTTTGCTGCGATGGCAACATAACCCAGGATGCAACTGCGACCATGGATGGGGGTGATGATTTCCAGAGCATTCTCACCAAAGATATTTCCTCTATTTTCAAAAAATGTTTTCGATATTTTTAATAAAATTATTTTTCAAGTATTTTCACTAGGTGTTGAAATGGGTCTGCTAAGTACTTATAGATTTTCAGTCCTACGCCTGATCAACGTATGACCGAATCTCTATGAGAACAAGGATGGACTTGTCGAAACACCAAGTTATAAAAGTATTTTTGTAAAAAAACTACTTTGGAATAATATTATATAGATATTTAAAAGTATTTTAAAATGATCAAAGAATATTTATCTGATTTTAAGCATTTTCATAAATTCTGGCTTCGTTCCTTTTCGAGGACGAAAAGTTCTAAAGGGGGGAGGAATGTGACAACCCGAATTTTTTTTAACTGTTGTTAATTGGTAATTAACTGGACTAATCATTGAAATATAGTTTTGATTAGTCGGAAAAATGAAATTCTGATAGTTAAAATGTCAGATTGTATATATAGATTGATTTAAAAACTATAACAAAATATTGAATTATAGAGTTTCAAAAAAAAATGATATGATGAATCCTTTGGAAAATAAATTATATATATATACAAACCCCACTATTTAAGATAAAATACCCATATATATATATATATGATTACAAATACACATAAGCATAGAAAGAGTATGTATAAAATGTATAAAAATATATGTATAAATAAATATGTACAACCTTATGATGTTGAAATACATGTATATATGCAAAGTAATAAAACAAGAATATAAAGTGAATACATTATCCAAATTCAAACATCATGTTAACTATAGAATTTCATTTGGATTTCAAGCTACAGGACAAAAGAAAAGAAAGAAATATATTCAAGTATGTACAAACAAATAAATAAAGATAAGTATGTAGACTTGAGAAAACAAACAATGGTAATTAATGATAGCCAAAAATGTATCATATCAGCCACCTAAAAGAGGAGAAGAAAATCAGCTTAGTCAAAGGAACAAAGAAAAACATCTCTGACTTATTGTATAAAACATAATCACCCTGTACAAAAATATATCACTCATAAATCTTATTTCCAATATATCAATCTATTCATCTCCGTTCGTCCATCAAACTGGGTAACATCTGAAGTAAGCATCACTCTACCTTAAACAACAATTCAATTTAAACAGCACTACAAATCAATTCAAAACAAGAGATCAAAATGAAGACTTCAGAACAGTTTCACAGCCTGTTTCAACATAGCAAGCTCTGTTCATTTTTGGAATCAGGTGAGTAACTTCACCTTTTTAAACTTAAGTATCAGGATTAGTTGCTTATGTATATCTGGAAAATGTGTATGTGTGAATATAGAACTAATTGCTTGTGTATATATATTAATGTCTGAATGTATGCATGCCTGTATCACCTGATATCTCTGTTCCTGTTTTCCTTTTTGGATCCAGATTTGCAAACCAAGTCTTTATCATTTGATCTAATACCTATTAGAACTTGGAATATAAATAAAGATTGTTTGTTTGATCATGAAATAAGTTTTAAATTTATTTTTTAAGTTGAAACAGCTTATTAATGTCTCTGGAAATCAAGATAACTGAGCAAACTCTAAAATAGTTAAAATACAAATTTCTTAATTTACGAATTCAGGTATGTAAGTTGAATTCGTATACTTAAACATGATTTTTAAAGCTAAAACCATAATTTTTAGATCAAGGGTGGAAGAGCAGTTTAGGTTTGCCTGATTTTCTTTGATTTGGTGATCTCTGGTGATCCACTTTGTTGTAGAGGTCGGGATTTTGTCTGATGATGGAGGGATGAACGGCGGTTCAGGGAAAAATAGTGTGATAGTGTGCAGATGATCGTGATGTGGGCGGCGAGCATTTGAAGTCGGTAACCCTAGTTTGGTCGAGGTTGAGTGTTTTGATTCGATTGTTTTCTATAGACGATCGAGTGCGATGGGATTCTGGGAGATGATCGAGGGAGTGTGGACGAGTGGTTGGCCGAAGTTTCAAATTTTTCTGATGGTCGAGGTTGTGGAGGCGAGGCAGTTTCCCAGGTTTGATGGCGAAACTAGATGATGTTTCCAAGTTTCAATTTCGAACTCGATTTCGCTCTGGAGACTGTTACGTTGTTTTGATGGTCGGAATCATTTGAGAGTGTTGACGTCGACTTGGTGGCGTCATTGGTGATGGGTCGGAGCAACGTCGATGGCCGTGCATGTGCACGAGTGTTCGCCTGTGTCTGATGTTGTTGGGCGTTCGGGAGCTTCGGGGAAGACGGGGATTTTCCCGCTATCGAACTCGAGTTTTTTTTGAAAGAAAGTTTGATTTTTGGCTTGAGTTGTTAATCGAGTTTCCTGGGTTTGGTCTCGGGGTTTTTTTTTCGATTAGTTATCTGGTTTTTAAAATATATGGGAAATAATTGAACAAGTTTAACCAAGGTTTAAAGTTTAAGTAAATTTAGTTGCAAGTTGTAAGAATATAATATTGGTTGACAAGCTTCAAAACAAGTATATGAACAAGTTTATTTAAGGGCAAGTATAGTTAAGTTCCCAATACAAATTTCAATATAAATTGTAAGTCAAATGATCTTGTAATTTAATTTGTTTTGATTTAGTATATCTTAAAAGTTATTGTTTAAAAGTAATTATATTAGATAAAATTATGAAATTAATTCCTAAATGATTCTCAAATAAAGAATAATGATGTAATTATGTAATTCAAATAAGAATTTATCTTTGTTCAATTAGTGTTGGGATTAATTAAAGATCATTAATTAGTGAAATTAATTCAAAGTTGATCACTTAATGAAATTAATCAGGGATGATTGATTAAATATTAATAATCAAAGGATAATTACTTAATAAAAGTAATTAACGGATAGTTAATGAATGTAAGTAAGGAGAATCATGAACTAGTGATTAAGTGATAATTAATTAATTAATGTAATTAATTTAAGATAATTAATTAGATTAATTAATTAAGGATAATCACTTAATGCAACTAATTTAGTATAATTACTTAGTGTGAGTAATTAATGAATAATTACTGAATGTAATTAAATAAAGAGGATAATTACTTATGGAAGTAATTAAATGGAAGAAATTAATGATTAATTACTTGGCGTAATCAATTAAAGGATTAGTTGATTAATATAAGTAATTTAAGGATAATTTATGAATGTGATTAGTTAAAGAATGATTAATTGAGCAAGGTAATTAAAAGTGGTTAATTAATTGGTTTATGATTAATTTATGTTAAGCAAGCAGGATTAAAGGTAATATAAGTAATTAAAGTTGGTAATTAAATTGAGATTGAACATCTGATTTAATTTGTTATGGATGTTTGAATGGTATTGAATGATTAGATTTATATCTAGTCTGATAGCTTGTAATGAATTGTGATATGCTATGATGGGTTGAACTGTGAGATTGTGGTTTGTCTATCGATAATTGATTTGCTGTGACTATGATACATGGTATTAAAATGGATTTATATCCACTTAAACTGGAATTACGTTGATATTGAGTCGAATAGACCAGGGTCGGGTATCAGCAAGTATCCGAAACCACTTCGTTTTGTAATCTAAAATCTTTATAAATTTGATTTTAGTAGAAAGCAGGCTGGAATGAAATAAGTTAAGTATCATGGATATTTAAACCAGGTAACAATTCTTGAATATTGTTTGAGATAAATGATTGACTTAAGTAAGTTAAGAACTCGTAGAAAAGTACGAGTTACTCTGGAAATTCACATAGGTTATATAATTTGGTATATCATATTATATGGGTTTACTCACGTTGGTTTCCAGCCTGACCCGGGTGTTACATTGATGTAATGCTCGGGTCAGACCGAGTATTACAGATTTTCAGGTAAGGACATTCTGAAGCTCAGGAGACGAGCTGGATGGCAGGAACGTATGGAGTGTTTCCGCTGTGATATTATTTCTGTTTATCTGAGACATGTGATTTGTATATGTCTAGTGTTTGTGTATGAGTGTAACTCTGATGTAAAAATATAATTAACAGATACAGGTATTCTTTGTAAACTGTTATTATTTGATATTATATTTTGATCCGCTGCGATTGGTAAGAATCAGTGTTGTGTTTATGTTTCTTCTTCTTCTACATCTTTTTCTTCTTAACCCACAGTCTGGAGTTTCCGGCACTTGATTGCTCGACACTCTATACAGTGAACGTATTAGTGTCGATTTTCGGGGTCGAAAATCTCCTCGGGCTGTTACAATAACAACTGAAAATAAACGAAGTACATAGAAGAAATCTCCTCCAAGAAGAACTCCAAGCTGCTGCAATCTACTAGCTTCTCCCTTGATTGCCTACGGGGAAAAAGGGGGAAATAGAGGAGTGGGTCAGACTAAAAGTCTGGTGAATGATAGTAATTACTAGAGTCTTTAAGCAAAATAAAAGTAATAGACTCTACAACAGTTCTAGCATATAAAGAGGAAACAAAGGAAATATGAAAGAGATAAATTGGAAATAAATACGATTAAATATTGCTCGAATTATAAGATAGGTTAACTTTGATTGTTTGCACTTGTCCTTGCTAGCTACTTTGATTAGGCTGAATTCTCAATCCTACTTTAATTAGGCTAAAGTCCTAATTCTACCCTTTGATCGGCCTCCTACTAATGTGTCTACTGCGGATCAGACCCTATGGTCCCTAAACAGAAGACACCAATGTCTATGGAAGACACCTACTAAGCGCTTTGGAACTCAATAGCGACTTATCTCCCCTAATCGATGCCGCACGCTCGGTCACCGTCGGTTCACACTATCTATTGCTCCTTCTTTTGACTTTTTATTTACCCTAGACAGCATAAGCGTGCCCTCATCTCACTTCAGGCTAATGTGAGATCACCGTGTCCATAGAAATAATAGGGGATGCTGTTGGTACTGTTCCATGTTAAACAAAATCTAGTTGCGCCCCTTGTCCAAATCCCCATGATTCGGACTTCTAATTATTGATTGCCTATCTACCCTAAACAACATAAGGGAAATGCTGTCGGTACGGATCTTCCTCTTTTACTTTTGATCGCCTATCTACCCTAAATAGCATAAGAGAAATACTGCCAGTACGGATCTTCCTCTTTAACTTGTGATCGCCATCTACCCTAAATAGCATAAGGGAAATGCTGCCGGTACGTATCTTACTTCTATCTTTGCTTATTAACTTAGATAAATTCTTTGAATAAGCCTTTACTATTATTCTTGCTATTTTTGCTTATTAATTTATCCTAAGTCTTGAAATAAGCATCAATCTGTTCTTTTTCGTATTATAACCTATGTTATAATCATGCTTATTACTTAACCAAGGTTTAAGTGTGAAAATAAGCTTCTTTCATCTTTTACTCTTTTTAGTTATAATCCTAAGTTATAACTAGGCCAATTTCTTTTTAATTCAGTCCAATTAATGCCATAATTGGGCATAATTTCAGTCCAATTCCATTATTTATTACAGTATTTATAATTTACATCTTATCTTCATTTAATATTCTTACTTATAAAATCCATATTCGTGTTTAATTAATTCTAATCCATACGTGCAGAAAAGGGGAATGAAGAGAATATACGCTTGCATAAAATCCAAAACGTCGAAAATATGTAAATAAGAAATTAATAACAGTAAATAAACTTAAATACTGCAAATAGACTGTAAATTAATAAAAAGCTGTGCTTAATAGTAATAAATTATAATTAACAGAAATAATACTAAAATTACTGAAAGGAATAGCTGAATAGACGAAAAATAATTAAAAACTATAAATAATTACTGAAAAAGGCTATTCCAAAAGTCCTAATAAAACTACAACTATTGGAAATCCTATTATTTTAAATTACTTAAAGAAATCTTAAAATAATTACAATCACTCACCTCCGGTCCTAAGTTCTTCCTTTGGTCTTCCCGGATCCACTTGGAGTTGTAAAATAATTTAATTTATAACGATTTTCTCCTTTGGAAAAATTATTCCGTTTAGGGTCCTTCCTAGAAAGGTGAACCCAATTGGAGAAAACCTAGAATGAGAAAAAGTGTTAGGTCCAGGGGTCTATTTATAGGTGTAGAAGTGGATCTCGGACCGTTGGATTTGGAGATTGAATAGGATGCAACCACGTCATAGGCTGAATAGGAGCCATCGGATGTAGAAACGAAGGGACCGGTTAAGTTAAAACAATGCAAAACACGTCGGTTAGGGACTTTGGAACGTTCGAACGAACGAAAGTTCGTTTGTTCAAAATTTGCAGAGGCGGGTCGACTGCCAGGTCTACTGCCCCTATCCCAGGTCGACTAGCCAGTCGACCTAAGGTGAGGTTAGGTCGACCTGGTTGTCGACCTAACCAATATATTTATTATATATATATTCTTTTAATTTCCGATTCTTGTTTCGTGCGTAACTTTTTCATATTGACTCGGATTCTGACGTTTTATATATGGAAATTGACCAGAAAATTACCACGGACAAAATGTTGCAACTCCCATGGCTCAATTCTGATAATTTCACAAAGTTATTTTATTATTTAATTAATTAACAAATTAATTATTACGGGTTAAATTTCGGGTTGTTACATTCTCCCCTCCTTAAGTGATTTCGTCCCCGAAATCTCTAAGGATAAAAGAATGTACTAAATGTTTTCATCCAATTCTACATCCAACTACACAATCATCAACCATTCATCCATTGTCCTTAAGTTCTTCAAATGCAATTTTATGATACTTACGCAATTAGTTTAGTGTAAATGTCCCTAACTAATGCAAAAGATTAGGCGGTCCACTGATTCAGTTGACCTCCTTATATGCAATCATGTCCGTGCCATGTATCCAAATGAATACAAAAAATCTCCTAATGATAACTGATAATTCTATATGCGTGCTACAAACATCATTCAAATGCAAAAATTATGTGATAAAAATCCATTTATAGTAATCATGGAAAAAAAAATGCACACACATCCTATGCATATGCTCTAGTGTCCTAGTTAGGCCGATCCCTAAAGAATAATAGTGCCTAGTGTACCTATATGCGTCCATTAGCAAACACTTGCAATCACTAGCATACATCATTCATAACATGTTCTATTAACATGTTTGCATCAAATCCTACCATCCATATGTTAAATCCTATGTTCTACCCTCCCAAAGGATAACAAAGGAAAGAACCTACTCAAAACTAAAGATGGAAAAAGGAAATTCCAAAAACTATTATCAAAGAGACATGGATATGAGATACGAATTTTCTCCTAATCAAATTAGTCTTCTCCGAAATCTCTCCAACCATGTCAAAACCAAGAAGCAACCCTTCTGTAGATTCCAACCAACATGAAGACATCTTACACGGCCTTCCCAAAAAGAGATTCAAAAGGTGTCATTCCAATGCTAGCTTGAAAACTACTACCATATGAATTCCACTAAAGAAAGATGCTTTTCCCAAGTTCTTCCAAAATCAACATTCCTAGGTTCTTACTAGTGTCCTATACACTTTACGGAAACTTCCATTTTACTTCGAAAAGTAATTACTGCTATCACCTTACACCTTTTCCGTTACTCCTAGGAAATAATTCTTATCCACTTCCCATTTGAGAGTTTGGTTTGGTATTTATCACCTTGTTTTAAAAACTAAGGTTTCTAAAAAATTTAAAACATCAAATCTAAAATCTTTGTCTTTAAAAGTGTTATCTTTTCAGTTTCTATTAATTTCAAAAATACTTGTTCACTTAATATTATTTTCCAAACCTAGAGGGAAAAACTTCCAAAATTTTAAGTCTAAAACTTATATCTCTCTTTCTTTTAAAGACTTTTTTTTGGTTTCCTATAAAAATTTGAATTTTCAAATTTTACTTTTATTAAGTTTTTCATTTCAAAAACTTATTTACTTTTTCACCAAACCATTTTCTTTTAAAATATCTTTAAAATATCCTTTAGGTGTTTTCAAAACAGCTTCTTATTACACCTAACAGTCTCATATCTTAATGTATTGGAACTACTTTCTCTTACGAGAAGTTATTAATGCTAAAACCTTCTATGGACCTTTTAAAAGAGAATTTCATGTTTATGTGAAATTACAAGGAACTTATTTTATTTTTATTTTTTTCGAAATAGGCTATACAAAATATGGTGTTTTTCATACCTTGTATATCTCTTTCATGTATTCCCTGTAACTTGCAAAAAACATTTTTATCGGTTTCATAGAAAATCATACCATTGTTCTTTTCATTCCAATAGATTAAAATATGTTTAAATTATACTCTTTCATGATAAATATTTTCTAATATCTAACTTACACAATTTACTTTCAGAAAAAATCATCTTCAAAACTGTTTTAATATTTTCATAACTGCAAAAACACTTCCTTATACTTATTAATAATAAGTGTACTTTACAAACCATTTTGTTTCTGTACTTAGAAATTACCTTTTAAAATACATTTTTATTTGGGTCAAAATGGATGTTATGTAAAACACCGTTCCAAAAAAATATTCTAGTGTATGGATTCAATTAAATAAATACCAATAAATCTCATATGCTTATGTAAAAATATTTCTCTTGAGAGTCACTTACTATAACAATAGTGTTATAGCCTATGCTCCACTTATTTTCCACGAAAACATTTATTACAACAATAATAGTTGTAATCTACGTTTTCGATACTTGATACACTCTAGGTTTTTATGTTTAAAATCTTTGTTTACTTGCAATGAAACTAGTGAGTTATATATATATACATACACACACACACTCCATAATTCTTCAAAAAGAATTCTAATTTTTCATTATATAAAAACCAACTTAAATTTCATAACATTCTTCAAAAACCCTATGTTTATTTTTTAAAAGAAAATATTAACAATGAAAATTTTCAATTCCAATAATGACAAATTTTTTTTCAACTTTTTAAATTTCGAAAATTTCATTTTATTGGGCTTAGCACAAAGTGGGTCTTCCTACTTACTACCCTCGGAGTACTTTTCCTAAACTAAAGGCATTTACTCCTATTCCTCTTGTATACTCATATTTATTCTAAGGCATCACCGTCGAATCCACTTGTATGGAACAATTATAATTTCCGCAATTATCTACATGTGGCCTAATCAATGCTATCATCAGCAACCCTAAGCTGATGAAATCCAGTGGCTAAATCAAACTGAGAGAATACCGAGGAGCCAACTAACTGGTCAAAAAGATCATCTCTCCTAGAAGGTAGTCCCCTAACCTCCTCAAAGACGTCTGGAAAATCTTTGACGACAGGAACTGAATCTAACTCTTGCTGATGATGAATCGAGGGAATAAAGGAAGCTCAACATAACTGACCCTTGCGGGTCGCAAGAAACCTTGAGAGTCCTACTGCTGCATGTCTCTAATCTAACGACTCTCCTCTCGTAGTCCAATATCGCTTTACAAGTGGATACCCAATCCATCCCCAAAATCATCCCATACCCCGTGAATCCCAATACATAGGTGTCACAATCAAATCCTATGCCTAGGATAAAAATTTTCAAACCCCTACAACCCATAAACAAGTGTGCCGATCCTCCTATGGGGTTTGAAACAACAATGGGTCTACTATTAAAAAAATGTCTAAGTGAAAACAATCCACCAGAGAACTAGAAATAAAAGAGCGTGATGCTCATGGATTTAAAATAGTTCGAAAGGGGAAAATCAGAAATAGGAATAAAATTTTCCTACCTCAATTCGGTCTGCTGCCGGAAGGTGCTGCCTCCAAAGCCTGAATCTGTGCCGTTAGTGCACCTGCTCCCTGCCCCATCTTCTGGGGACAAGCTTTACTAAACTGACCAAGCTGTCCACAATTGAAACACTTCCCCTTCATTGCTGCCTTTCTACAAACTTTTTCGTAATGACCCATCATCCCACAACCCTTGCACTTCTCTTTTTTCTTGATCTTATTTTGAAGTCCCTCTCCTCTCTTCTTAGAACGTTCAAACTTAACGACTTCTTTAGACTCCCCTTCCTTGACTGCATCCGACATAAGTGCCATCTCGACCAAAGACTCATAAGTATCTTCCATTGGTACATGAGTCAGCAATAATCCCTAAAGGGGTTGATTCAATACCTTCGCAAACTTCATAGCTTTTTATGCGGCGTGTTCACCAATTCCATACCAAACCGTGATAGCTCATTGAATTGATTGATGTATTCCTTAACAGCTGTTACCTGAAGATTTGACCAGGCAACTAGGCACTCTACACTTGCATACCGTTCGAAATTAAGAGTCGTTCGGTATTGTATATCGTCCGGCATTAAGTGACGTTCGACATCAGACCCTGTTCGGCATTCGAGAGCGTTCAGCACTCAAAGAGCGTTTGGTATTCAGGAACGTTCGGCACTCAAAGAGCGTTCGGTATTTAGGAACGCTCGACATTCGAGAGTGTTCGGCATACATGGATCGTTCGGCATTCGAGAGTGTTCGGCATACATAGAGCGTTCGGCTTACATGGACCATTCGTCATGGCAGAGTCATTCAGCACTCCATGCTGCTCGGCATCCACACCTCATTCGGCACTCCATACTGCTCGGCATCCATACCTCGTTCGGCACTCAACCTCATTCGGCATAAATCTCGATCGGCATTCAAGATCGTTCGGCATCTGTGATATCCCGGAAATTTTGGGCAATAATCAATTTAATAATCTGTTTAAAAATTTAATTGATTTAATAATCTTTGTTAATAAATGTTTAAATTGGTTTAATAAACTTCTTTTATAAATATTTAATTGGTAAATATTTATCTTTTAAAAGCTAAATTAAATTGTTTTCTATTTATAAGGTATATATAATTGTATATATTGTAAATAGAAAAGCTTTGGATTGAATTTAACAAATGAAACATAATTTTCAAGTTCTAATATATTTTTGGTAATTTGGGAATTTTGATTTAAATTTAAAATAAAGATTTTCAAAGATGATTCAAATAGTTAACTATATAGTTTTAAATTACTTAAGGTAAATGTATAATGGTTTAAATTATATTATAACTTAAGTTTTAAATTTAATTAAGATTTACAAAAAGGTTTGTTTTATTTTATTTTTGAATATAGCTTGATAAATATAATTTGAATAATATATATATAAGTTTAAAATACAATTAGTATATGAAACATTAATCCATTCAAGTAATAAGTAATTTATAATCTCTTTTATAAATTATATAAAATTGTCAAATTTGCTATTTTTAAATTAATAATTTTAATGTATTGTTTTTATAAATATAAATAAGATTTTTAATAAAAATAGAATTGTTATTTTCAAAGTAAATATGTAGTTATATTTGTATATATAACTTGATTTTAATTTGATTTTAAAATTTGATTTGGATTTGAATTTAAAGTTTTGAAATTCAAAGTATAGATATTTAAATTGTTTTGGATTTAAATATTGGTATAAACTTTTATTTATAAATAAAATTGGTTTATTTATATTAAAATTTATCTACATATAAATAAGTACATATTAACTAATTAATTAAGCATAAAGTTTACACTAATCTTATATTAACATTTAATTATAAATACTAATTACCTAAAAGACAAGTGTTTTTATCCTAAGGCTTCATTATACAAGTGTTAACTAATAAAACAATATAGTGACAAATGTCATTCTTTTAAATTTAGTTTTTATTTTTATTTTTAATAAATCATTTTCACCATTATAAACATATGCCTTCTTCTCCTCATTTCTTTTCCTATTTCTCTTTTCTAATACAAAGAAGTTTCAGCCTGTATAAACTCAAACAAATTCTGTAATAAAATCTGAAACCATCCTCCTCAAAACAGAAATCAATTCAAAAATCTGAACTAAATTCTTCAACCTATAATTCATTTTCAAAAGAAAAATGTAAACCTAGCCTGCAAGCATTTTCTTCAACCTGAGATAATTGAAGCAAACCTGGAAATTTGTCTGAAGCAAGCTCTAAAATCAAGTCTTCAGTCATTTCTACAAATTTCAGTAGCATGCAAGGTTCTTGGGATTAAAGTATTCCAGTTTTAAAGTATCAAAAGCAGTTTCAAATAAGTGCTCTGTTCTCTGTTCTTCATATTAAATCTGGTGAGTAAACATTTTGTTTTAAAAACAGTTTAAGTTATGAATGGCTTTAATGAATGTACTGATCTGTTAATTGATATTGATGTTGCATGAAAATCTTTCAGTTTTTATATAATTGGATTGGTATAAATATATATATATATGAATGTCTGTGCATATGAATATGAATGTATATGTCTGTATGTATATAGCCTGACTCTGTGATAATTTCTGTTTCAAACAACAGAACAAATTCCTTTCTTCCAAATGATTTGTTGTTAGGCCTTGATGTTTAAAAAGAAAAGTACTGTAACATGATAATATTGATTTTAAAAATGATGATAGGAATTTATATTTAGTATTTAACTCAAAATTTATGAATTACAGTGTAAATCAAGGAATGGGTTAAAAATCGATCAAGTGAATTTCAATCTTTGATTATATAATCTGGTTCGTAGTGCAAAATCATGAATTTAGATAGTAAAAACATGATTTTTAGTGTAGTATTTATCAAGATATTGGAGATGGTCAGATTTGAGTAAAACGTCGAATTCAGACGAACGGCAGGATGATTAGTCGCCATAGTCGTTGTCGAAGGAAGCTCGTAGGAGGAGGATCGCGGGAAAAATGTCGAAGTTGTCTATTGATGACCGGAGTGGCCAGGCGTTGGTGAAGTAGGTTTTCTTCCCAGTTTTTGCCGATGATGTTTATCTGGGTCGTGTGGCAATGATGGTGCTCTGGACCCGATCGCGATAGGTGGGAGTTGTTCGTCCGGGTATGGCGTTGCTTCAGGTTGGACGGCGAGGTTGGTCGAAGTCAGAGTCGACGGCGGATTGATGTTTTCTGATCGATGTGGGTTCCAGATTTTTTATCGTTTGACTCGATTTTGTTTTGATGTCGTTTCCGGTGATTTGGGCAGTCGTGTTGGTCGGAGAGATGATCGATGGCTAGCTGAAGGCTTCGGTGATGATCAGAGGTGGTTGAATGGCCGTGCACGTGCACGTGTGCACGTTTGGGTGTCTGGGTTTATTTGCGTTTTGGGGAGGACGAGTTCGACTCGGTGATATGTTCGAGCATTTGGAGATACGACTCGAAGCAGAAGACGTACGTGAGTTTCCTTGCGAGTGACTCGGGGAAGAAGTGAAGTGGGCTCGGGTTGTTTATTTAAGTAACCAGGTTTTGAAATTTTAAAACAAATCATATCTTAGTTTTAAAATTTAAAGCATGAACAAGTTTTTTTTAAGTATTTAAAACAAGTTTTAAATAAATAATAGTTTAATTTGATTAAACATGTTTGAAAATGGTTTTCAAAGATTTAAGTATATTAAAATTAAATGTTTGAATTGTTTTGTTTAAAATAAATTATATTTCAAAATTGATTTCTAAATTTGGTTTTAATGAAGTAAATGATTTGAGTAAGTATTTAATATAAATACAAGTTTATTCTTAATTAGTTATGTTGAGATTAATTAAGGATAATTAATCAATAAATTAAAATTAAAGGTTAATTACTATTTGTAATTAAGGATAATTACTAAATGAAGTAATTAGTGGAAATGAATGTAATTAAGAAATAAATTAATTAAAGATTAAGTGATGATTAATTGAGTAATTAATTAATGTAATTAATTTTAGGTTAATTAATTAGTCTAATTAATTAAAGATAATCACTTATAATTAATTAAGTGTAATCACTTAGTGAAGTAATTAATGAATAATTACTAAAGGTAATTAATTTAAGAAGAATTACTTGTGGAAGTAATTAGTGGATAATTACTAATGGAAGTAAATTAAATGGAAGTGATTAAGGGTTAATCACTTAATGTTATTAATTAAAGGTTTTATTAATAAAATTAATTAAAGAGTTAATTAATTAATTAATTAATTAAAAAGTAATTAATTAATTAGAGAGTTAAGGTTAATTAATAATGTGATTAATTATTTGCTAAGGTAATTAATTAAATGAGTAATTAATTAATTAAGGATTAATATAATTAATTAAGGAATTAATTAATTAAGGTAGGTAATTACAAGATGATTAATTACTGTTTATGATTAATTAAGGTTAATTAATGAATGTAGTTAATCAAAGATTAATTATTAAATTAACTAGAAGGTAATTAATTAATGAAGTAATTAGAGGATTATTAATTAATATAATTAATATAATTAATCAAGGTTGATTAATAAAAATGATTAATTAAAGTATGATTAATTAATTATAATTAATTGAGGATTAATGCAAATAATTATAGTTAAATTAATTAATGGAAGCAAATAAAGGATCATTAATTATTGTAATTTAATGATAGTAATTAAAGGTTAATTACTGTATATGGTTAAGGATAATTACTTGAATGTAATTAAAGTATAATTAATCAAGGAAGATTAATTAAGGAAGATCATTAAGAGATGATTAATAAATTGATATGTAATAAATCAATGAAGCAGGATTAAGATAATCCAAGTGATTAAAGGATAGTAATTAATTTAATTAAAGGTTAATTAAATTGATTTGGAGTTAATCAATTCTGCTTTTGAATGATTGGTTAATATTGGATGATTGATATTGGGTGATTGGTTGATACTAGATGATTGGATATGACATCTATGTGACATGCTGCTTTGTGAGATGAATGTTTGATATGAATTATCTATTGTGATAATGTGATTTATCTATCTGTTTATATCATCCTGAATATAAGTTTAAATGTTTAAACCTTTAAACAACTTGGCCTTAAAAGATACGTTTTGGATTTCGATGAGACCGGGATCGGGTTTCCGTATACCGGATTTCCAGGTCTGGAGACCCGAATACCACATCGATCCAAATTAACGATAGGTCGTGAATCTCAAGTGAAGATGAAGATTCAGAGTGCAAGGGTTATTGTCGTTAACTCTGAGGGTGATTCCAAAACGAGTGTAACGAGATAATGCCTTCGGTTTCGTTCGAACCCGGAACGAACTTATATGGATTGAATGCTTTCAGCACATCGTCAGGCGGACGATGAGCATTCTAAGTGATATGTTCTGATTAAAGGTAATCGTAACCTCAAGCCTCATCAACCGGGAATGGCTAAAACAGGGGAGGTGCAGCAAGGTTTCGTGGGTAGCACCCACTGAGAGCAAGATAGATCCCTGTCTAGAGGTCCCTTTTCTTTTATTCGGCTTAGTGTGTGGTTGGTCGCGCCAACTACGGGATTATCTTGTTCGGAATTATCCAGTAAGGGATGGTTCCGGCTTTGTGTTGCAGGGGAGCGGGCGTACTCCTCGGTACGGTGATCTAGGCTACGTACTGTGACGGGCGGTACCCCAGTAGCCCTGCCATTGTATGGAATCCAAACTC
This sequence comes from Allium fistulosum, assembly GCA_030737815.1. Lineage (NCBI taxonomy): Eukaryota > Viridiplantae > Streptophyta > Magnoliopsida > Asparagales > Amaryllidaceae > Allium > Allium fistulosum. The sequence goes on from CM060901.1 coordinate 1,033,416,309, forward strand.
CAATAAGTGCCGTACGTATTAGTTGTGCCCAACTATGTTGGAATGTGAGATGTAAGCATTTCAGCTATTTCTGTATTTTACTTGAAAACCCTAGACCCTATTATAATACAATCAGATTTCCTATCAAACGTTTTAGTTAGCGTAAGGTAAAAACTTACCCATGTTTATTTGTGGGGAGTCTTACGTGATACTTTTGTTTTCAAAGGTTTTCAAAGTTAAGCAATCTAACCGTTTACTCACACCAGACCCATGTCTGACCCAAGTGTTTATTTTCTGTTTTATTAAACTCTTGGGTACTCAATATTGTATTGAGTAGTCAAGGGATTCAGGATAATCTTGACGAATTCTGGAGGAGCTGTGAAGCAGGAGGCTTCAGCGAGTAGATATATAGAGTTTCCGCTGTGATTGTATTAGTCTGTATTGTACTGATGTACTTGTGTTGTATAATAGACAGAAGTTTATAACTGTCTATTCTGTGATGTATAAATTGTGTACTCTGATGTATATGATACTATGTAATATCTTATGTGATAATATATTTCTCGTTCCGCTGTGAGATTTCTGATGTGTTGTTGTTCTCTCTTCTTTTCTTTTCTTTTTCTATCCCTTTCTTTCTTCATAACGATGCGTCTTTCTGGGCAAAGAAAGCCGGGTCGTCACAGTTGGTATCAGAGCAGTAGGTTGAGTGAATACCTAGGCTCTGAAGTGGTGTCTATCTTGAGAGCGCGTAATTGTTAGTTATATAAAAATGATTTTATATTGTGTTAATTGATCGGTTGAGTGGTATATGGATTCTGGTCAATACGAGTAGCTAACGTTATTGATAGGGATCTCTAAACACTTGAACCAGGCCAACGGACACAATATTGTTTTAAAGAGGTAGATGAAATAATTCTACCCAGAAATAATTTCTATATAAAAAGTATCATTTTAAATATATATATTTATGTATTTCTACCTATTTGTTGGGTTACCTGTTCGGGTTTTCCAATATAAGTTATAAAGGTAGATAAGGGGGTAGTGTGTGTAACACGACTATCAATGGTTGGAATTTGAGTGTTGAGATTGGAAGTATATCTGACGAGACTGTAGACCAAATACCGTCTCGAGTGAACTTTGCAGTTGTGTAAGGATTTCACAATCTCTGAAGGAAACCTGTTATGGTTCGGAGTTTATCTTTGAAGTTGGATGAGTAGAGTTGGATCTGTCGGTTAGGCAGAAGCGAGTGATGGTATCTCAGGAAATTGTAGCTGTGTGATGAGACGCAGTGAACATGGATGTTCCCGAAGATGTTTTCTTTTGGAACAAGTTAATGAAGTGTGTCTGTTTCGGTGTTGTGGCTGAGTTCAGCATGGTGTTTCTGTTTGGTTTGAGGTTCGAGTTTCTCGAAGAGCTTTGATTGAGAAGTCTTTGGCATCTGTGGCAGCAGTGCAGCTCGGAGTGTTCTTTGCGTTGGCAGGAAGTTTTCTGGATGAGCAGTTTTTCTGGAAGTGAAGTTCAGAAGCAGTAAGAGGATCCATTTCTTCGATGGATTGGATAGTTAAGTTGAACTGTTCTGATTTTTAAGAGAGGACAGTTTTCTTTGGAAATAGGCTGGGTTGATCGCAAAAGTGACTTACGATTGTCTGAGTGTTCTCTTGGGTTGTCAGAGTTTTTCTGGATGTCTTCAGAGAAGTCAGAAGTTTGTCCGCATCTGAAGGTTGAGTTTTCTTATCGACTGGATTCCAGGAGTGATATCGGTGGTTCAGTCTAGTTGAAGGATGTTTTCCTAGAGATAGAGTTTGGTGAAGCAGCTCAAGTTTTGCTGGAATATCTGAGTTTTATTTATGGATCAGTGAACCTTATTTCTGGAATGAGTTGTCCAGTCTGTGCTTGTGTCCTACCTCAGATCAGAGTTGAGCAGCGAAAGCAGTTTGGAGTGTATCTCTGGATGGGAGAAGTAAGTTTAGAATCTACTGATGTTGTGAAGTAGAGTTATGTTTGGATCTCGTCTGTGTTCTGATTTGGATAAGTAATTGGTCTACTTGATTGAATTGTCAGTTTGGATAACTGGAATTCATTGAGTTTTACGTATCTCTGAGGGAATACGTATTTGATCTATCTTTGGTTGTAAAATCAACAGTTCGGGAAGTTGGGTAGTTGAGTCAGACTCGTCTGTAGTCTGATATTATGTTTAGTTCTGTAAATCTAGATGAGTAGGAGATCTATAGCTTAGTAGTTTAGATTGTTTGTAGAGCGAGTATCCCGATATATATATATATACTTGGGGTAACTCGAGGTATTTTATCTAGAATTTAGTCTAGATAATTAGAATTGTTTGTTTGGATGATTGGTTGCTATGGTTGTTAGCATATGGTTGATAATATATGATTGTCTCTTAAAATTAAAATTTTAATGAGATTATTAAATTACCTTTGTTTTAAATTTCGGGGACGAAATTATTTTAAGGGGGGAGGAATGTGATATCCCGGAAATTTTGGGCAATAATCAATTTAATAATCTGTTTAAAAATTTAATTGATTTAATAATCTTTGTTAATAAATGTTTAAATTGGTTTAATAAACTTCTTTTATAAATATTTAATTGGTAAATATTTATCTTTTAAAAGCTAAATTAAATTGTTTTCTATTTATAAGGTATATATAATTGTATATATTGTAAATAGAAAAGCTTTGGATTGAATTTAACATATGAAACATAATTTTCAAGTTCTAATATATTTTTGGTAATTTGGGAATTTTGATTTAAATTTAAAATAAAGATTTTCAAAGATGATTCAAATAGTTAACTATATAGTTTTAAATTACTTAAGGTAAATGTATAATGGTTTAAATTATATTATAACTTAAGTTTTAAATTTAATTAAGATTTACAAAAAGGTTTGTTTTATTTTATTTTTGAATATAGCTTGATAAATATAATTTGAATAATATATATATAAGTTTAAAATACAATTAGTATATGAAACATTAATCCATTCAAGTAATAAGTAATTTATAATCTCTTTTATAAATTATATAAAATTGTCAAATTTGCTATTTTTAAATTAATAATTTTAATGTATTGTTTTTATAAATATAAATAAGATTTTTAATAAAAATAGAATTGTTATTTTCAAAGTAAATATGTAGTTATATTTGTATATATAACTTGATTTTAATTTGATTTTAAAATTTGATTTGGATTTGAATTTAAAGTTTTGAAATTCAAAGTATAGATATTTAAATTGTTTTGGATTTAAATATTGGTATAAACTTTTATTTATAAATAAAATTGGTTTATTTATATTAAAATTTATCTACATATAAATAAGTACATATTAACTAATTAATTAAGCATAAAGTTTACACTAATCTTATATTAACATTTAATTATAAATACTAATTACCTAAAAGACAAGTGTTTTTATCCTAAGGCTTCATTATACAAGTGTTAACTAATAAAACAATATAGTGACAAATGTCATTCTTTTAAATTTAGTTTTTATTTTTATTTTTAATAAATCATTTTCACCATTATAAACATATGCCTTCTTCTCCTCATTTCTTTTCCTATTTCTCTTTTCTAATACAAAGAAGTTTCAGCCTGTATAAACTCAAACAAATTCTGTAATAAAATCTGAAACCATCCTCCTCAAAACAGAAATCAATTCAAAAATCTGAACTAAATTCTTCAACCTATAATTCATTTTCAAAAGAAAAATGTAAACCTAGCCTGCAAGCATTTTCTTCAACCTGAGATAATTGAAGCAAACCTGGAAATTTGTCTGAAGCAAGCTCTAAAATCAAGTCTTCAGTCATTTCTACAAATTTCAGTAGCATGCAAGGTTCTTGGGATTAAAGTATTCCAGTTTTAAAGTATCAAAAGCAGTTTCAAATAAGTGCTCTGTTCTCTGTTCTTCATATTAAATCTGGTGAGTAAACATTTTGTTTTAAAAACAGTTTAAGTTATGAATGGCTTTAATGAATGTACTGATCTGTTAATTGATATTGATGTTGCATGAAAATCTTTCAGTTTTTATATAATTGGATTGGTATAAATATATATATATATGAATGTCTGTGCATATGAATATGAATGTATATGTCTGTATGTATATAGCCTGACTCTGTGATAATTTCTGTTTCAAACAACAGAACAAATTCCTTTCTTCCAAATGATTTGTTGTTAGGCCTTGATGTTTAAAAAGAAAAGTACTGTAACATGATAATATTGATTTTAAAAATGATGATAGGAATTTATATTTAGTATTTAACTCAAAATTTATGAATTACAGTGTAAATCAAGGAATGGGTTAAAAATCGATCAAGTGAATTTCAATCTTTGATTATATAATCTGGTTCGTAGTGCAAAATCATGAATTTAGATAGTAAAAACATGATTTTTAGTGTAGTATTTATCAAGATATTGGAGATGGTCAGATTTGAGTAAAACGTCGAATTCAGACGAACGGCAGGATGATTAGTCGCCATAGTCGTTGTCGAAGGAAGCTCGTAGGAGGAGGATCGCGGGAAAAATGTCGAAGTTGTCTATTGATGACCGGAGTGGCCAGGTGTTGGTGAAGTAGGTTTTCTTCCCAGTTTTTGCCGATGATGTTTATCTGGGTCGTGTGGCAATGATGGTGCTCTGGACCCGATCGCGATAGGTGGGAGTTGTTCGTCCGGGTATGGCGTTGCTTCAGGTTGGACGGCGAGGTTGGTCGAAGTCAGAGTCGACGGCGGATTGATGTTTTCTGATCGATGTGGGTTCCAGATTTTTTATCGTTTGACTCGATTTTGTTTTGATGTCGTTTCCGGTGATTTGGGCAGTCGTGTTGGTCGGAGAGATGATCGATGGCTAGCTGAAGGCTTCGGTGATGATCAGAGGTGGTTGAATGGCCGTGCACGTGCACGTGTGCACGTTTGGGTGTCTGGGTTTATTTGCGTTTTGGGGAGGACGAGTTCGACTCGGTGATATGTTCGAGCATTTGGAGATACGACTCGAAGCAGAAGACGTACGTGAGTTTCCTTGCGAGTGACTCGGGGAAGAAGTGAAGTGGGCTCGGGTTGTTTATTTAAGTAACCAGGTTTTGAAATTTTAAAACAAATCATATCTTAGTTTTAAAATTTAAAGCATGAACAAGTTTTTTTTAAGTATTTAAAACAAGTTTTAAATAAATAATAGTTTAATTTGATTAAACATGTTTGAAAATGGTTTTCAAAGATTTAAGTATATTAAAATTAAATGTTTGAATTGTTTTGTTTAAAATAAATTATATTTCAAAATTGATTTCTAAATTTGGTTTTAATGAAGTAAATGATTTGAGTAAGTATTTAATATAAATACAAGTTTATTCTTAATTAGTTATGTTGAGATTAATTAAGGATAATTAATCAATAAATTAAAATTAAAGGTTAATTACTATTTGTAATTAAGGATAATTACTAAATGAAGTAATTAGTGGAAATGAATGTAATTAAGAAATAAATTAATTAAAGATTAAGTGATGATTAATTGAGTAATTAATTAATGTAATTAATTTTAGGTTAATTAATTAGTCTAATTAATTAAAGATAATCACTTATAATTAATTAAGTGTAATCACTTAGTGAAGTAATTAATGAATAATTACTAAAGGTAATTAATTTAAGAAGAATTACTTGTGGAAGTAATTAGTGGATAATTACTAATGGAAGTAAATTAAATGGAAGTGATTAAGGGTTAATCACTTAATGTTATTAATTAAAGGTTTTATTAATAAAATTAATTAAAGAGTTAATTAATTAATTAATTAATTAAAAAGTAATTAATTAATTAGAGAGTTAAGGTTAATTAATAATGTGATTAATTATTTGCTAAGGTAATTAATTAAATGAGTAATTAATTAATTAAGGATTAATATAATTAATTAAGGAATTAATTAATTAAGGTAGGTAATTACAAGATGATTAATTACTGTTTATGATTAATTAAGGTTAATTAATGAATGTAGTTAATCAAAGATTAATTATTAAATTAACTAGAAGGTAATTAATTAATGAAGTAATTAGAGGATTATTAATTAATATAATTAATATAATTAATCAAGGTTGATTAATAAAAATGATTAATTAAAGTATGATTAATTAATTATAATTAATTGAGGATTAATGCAAATAATTATAGTTAAATTAATTAATGGAAGCAAATAAAGGATCATTAATTATTGTAATTTAATGATAGTAATTAAAGGTTAATTACTGTATATGGTTAAGGATAATTACTTGAATGTAATTAAAGTATAATTAATCAAGGAAGATTAATTAAGGAAGATCATTAAGAGATGATTAATAAATTGATATGTAATAAATCAATGAAGCAGGATTAAGATAATCCAAGTGATTAAAGGATAGTAATTAATTTAATTAAAGGTTAATTAAATTGATTTGGAGTTAATCAATTCTGCTTTTGAATGATTGGTTAATATTGGATGATTGATATTGGGTGATTGGTTGATACTAGATGATTGGATATGACATCTATGTGACATGCTGCTTTGTGAGATGAATGTTTGATATGAATTATCTATTGTGATAATGTGATTTATCTATCTGTTTATATCATCCTGAATATAAGTTTAAATGTTTAAACCTTTAAACAACTTGGCCTTAAAAGATACGTTTTGGATTTCGATGAGACCGGGATCGGGTTTCCGTATACCGGATTTCCAGGTCTGGAGACCCGAATACCACATCGATCCAAATTAACGATAGGTCGTGAATCTCAAGTGAAGATGAAGATTCAGAGTGCAAGGGTTATTGTCGTTAACTCTGAGGGTGATTCCAAAACGAGTGTAACGAGATAATGCCTTCGGTTTCGTTCGAACCCGGAACGAACTTATATGGATTGAATGCTTTCAGCACATCGTCAGGCGGACGATGAGCATTCTAAGTGATATGTTCTGATTAAAGGTAATCGTAACCTCAAGCCTCATCAACCGGGAATGGCTAAAACAGGGGAGGTGCAGCAAGGTTTCGTGGGTAGCACCCACTGAGAGCAAGATAGATCCCTGTCTAGAGGTCCCTTTTCTTTTATTCGGCTTAGTGTGTGGTTGGTCGCGCCAACTACGGGATTATCTTGTTCGGAATTATCCAGTAAGGGATGGTTCCGGCTTTGTGTTGCAGGGGAGCGGGCGTACTCCTCGGTACGGTGATCTAGGCCACGTACTGTGACGGGCGGTACCCCAGTAGCCCTGCCATTGTATGGAATCCAAACTCCAATAAGTGCCGTACGTATTAGTTGTGCCCAACTATGTTGGAATGTGAGATGTAAGCATTTCAGCTATTTCTGTATTTTACTTGAAAACCCTAGACCCTATTATAATACAATCAGATTTCCTATCAAACGTTTTAGTTAGCGTAAGGTAAAAACTTACCCATGTTTATTTGTGGGGAGTCTTACGTGATACTTTTGTTTTCAAAGGTTTTCAAAGTTAAGCAATCTAACCGTTTACTCACACCAGACCCATGTCTGACCCAAGTGTTTATTTTTTGTTTTATTAAACTCTTGGGTACTCAATATTGTATTGAGTAGTCAAGGGATTCAGGATAATCTTGACGAATTCTGGAGGAGCTGTGAAGCAGGAGGCTTCAGCGAGTAGATATATAGAGTTTCCGCTGTGATTGTATTAGTCTGTATTGTACTGATGTACTTGTGTTGTATAATAGACAGAAGTTTATAACTGTCTATTCTGTGATGTATAAATTGTGTACTCTGATGTATATGATACTATGTAATATCTTATGTGATAATATATTTCTCGTTCCGCTGTGAGATTTCTGATGTGTTGTTGTTCTCTCTTCTTTTCTTTTCTTTTTCTATCCCTTTCTTTCTTCATAACGATGCGTCTTTCTGGGCAAAGAAAGCCGGGTCGTCACAGCATCCAGAGGTGTTTGACATTCAGAGTTGTTCGGCATTCAGAGTTGTTCGGCATCTAGAGATGTTCGACATCCAGAGGTGTTCGGCATTCATCCAATCTCGACCAGCTTCGACTATTGCTCGGCCTGCACTCTCCACTCAGCACATCACTTCGTTCGGCATGAGGAGATCATTCGGCATCACTTCGTTCGACATCTATGGTTCGGCACACAGAGCTCACTCTTTTTGGGTCGAATTATTTAGCTGCTAGGCCCACCAGGGAAGTCCAACCCATCTTTGTCTATAAATAGAGAGGCAGGGGCACAGTGAAAAGGACCTTTTTTTGGGAACACTGGGGAGACTCTGCCACTTTCAAGACTCGTTCTTTCTACTTAGCAATTGTATTCGAGTAGTTGGTGTACGGATTGTATCTATAATCAATTATCAAGTAAATCAATAAAGTTTAACCGCAAAGTGGACGTAGGCAGTTACGCCGAACCACTATAAATCTGGTGTTCTCGTCTTTGCATTCAATTTAGCATATTGTTCTCTATTTAAATTGACTTTCTTCATTAATCTCTCTACATAATCTTTCTAAACGGGGTTAGTGACCAATTTTGGTGCTAACACTTTGGTGCTTTCACTGAGAATCGAATTCTCAGGCCATAAGGATCTGCTTTGAAGCTACTGGATTGAATAAATCCCTTGAAGGAGATCCAAGTCATTCATAGGACGTCCGTTGATTCTACTCAGAGTTCCTACCAATAAATCTATAATGGGAAGACCACGTACCAGATCAACCTCTCATAATGTGGACGCCCATGAAACCGCTAGCATACAACAAGTAGGACCTAGCAATCAGCAAGCAAATCAAGGCGCAGGGACTGCCGCCCAGGACCAAATGCAGGTTGTCACCAGAACAGAGTTCAACGACTTGATGAGAGAACTCATGGAAAGCAGGAGACAACTTGGAGAGCAGATGCAAGCCAACGCCAACCTTATGGCACAGCTTACTCAACAACAACATCAGAATCCTGGGGGCAGTCCAGCTCCTTACTCTTCATCTGATAGCTCAACGTCATCCGATGAACCTCCCAGGCGTAGACGCCGCAAGACTGAAACTACACAGGCATGAGCTGCCAATCGAACAACTGGGGATCGTTTACACCTCGGAGACCGCAACCGAGCAGGAGCGGGAAACTTAGGAGCTAGAGCGCAGGTGAAGGCTAGACGCCAGGCTCACCAAGATGCCAATGATGCCGAACCTCAAGATGCATGTCTGGCTGATCACCAACAGAGGAGGCATCAACTCGATCAATCCCGAAGGACAGACTCCAACCTACCATCTTCCATACAAACCCCAGACTTATCAGCTATGGTCAGACAACTGATGAGAGAAAATCAAGGCTTGACAAATGATGATTGGGGGGTATCTAGGAGTCATACTCCGTTCACAGACGCTGTTCTACAAGCAGAATACCCCAGGAAGTTTAGCATGCTACTATCCCGGCCTACGAAGGAAAGACCGATCCCCAACAGCATGTGATGAGATACGAGTGGATGATGGATTTGGCTAGAGCGAGTAATGCAACCAAGTGCAGGTGCTTTCCAATAACTCTATCTGGGATCGCTACCATGTGGTTCACCCGACTTCCTCCGCGGTCCGTATCCAGTTTTGAGGAGTTGGCGAAGAAATTCATAGAACAGTTCAGAATACACACTACTCGTCTAAAGGACGTGATGTCTCTATCAAGTGTAATCCAAGCTCCTGGAGAGTCATTGAAGGAGTATTTGCAGAGATTCCATGTTGCGACTACTGAAGTTAGTAATCCCAATGATCATGCAATTCTTATGGCTGTGATGCGAGGTGTGGATCCGGATTCAGAGTTCGAAGATTGGCTAGCAGGAAAACCTCTAACTACACTAGAGCGTTTTTACTCGAAGGCACATCAGTTCATAAGAAGAGAGGAAGCCAAGTGGATAAGGCGAGATAAGGCACCTGGGCCTGTTCAGGAGTCCGTGAAAAGCAACATTGCTGTGAAGCAATCCGGAGACAACTCGAGGAAAGTTCAGGTCAATGTCCAAAACAAGCCCGGACAGGCAAAGGACTTTGGAGGAAGAAATCAGGGGAAGAAAAGAGAAGCGGGGAAATGGAAGCCGAGAATTCCAACCTACAACGAGTACACCCCACTAAATGCATCTCTTGAAAATATTTACTTATCAACTTGCAATACCTTTCAGTATAGAAAGCCGGGCCCAAAGGAGTCAACTGAGGAACAAAAGCAGACCGGGAAGTATTGCCGCTTTCTTGAGACTTATGGGCACAATACTGAAGAGTGTAGACACCTACACGACACTATAGAGAAGTTGATTAGGCAGAAAAAGTTACAGGAGTTTGTAAAGGATCCGTAAGAAGGTGGACATGGAACGTCCAATCCCGGTCGTGCACCAACCCCACGTCACTCCGAGGAGCCTGCTCGGACCGTGGGCAAACTAGTCATAAACACGATCATCGGCGGACCTCACCCTGCAGATAAGAACTGGCAAGAAATGGAGCGGTATGCTAATTCCCTGAGGCATGCAGACTTTGACTGTTGTTCCAACGTAGAGGATGGGACCCCAGCTAAACAGGTGCGCATGATGACAGATGATATAGTATTCAGGAGCAGAGATGCTGACCAGGTGGAAGCTTCTACCATTAACCCGATGGTCATATCTGCGACAATCGGGCCGACTTTTGTGAAAAGAATTCTGATTGATTGTGGAAGTTCTGTCAATATCATCTTCAAGAAGGCTTATGACCAGATGAAGATGGAAACGAAGGATTTGAAGCCATCTAAAGCTCGTATACATGGCTTTAATGGCGCATTGACTGATGTAGTGGGGTATGTGGAGTTGCCAGTTGAATTGGGACAAGGTGAGCGAAGGAGGGTGCGAATCCTACCTTTCGTAGTTTTGGATGTAGATTCTCCATACAATGTATTTTTGAGCCGATCGGCCCTGGCTGATTTTAGGGCAACATTGGCCCCGTGGTGTTTGACTTTAAAGTTTCCGACTGACAAAGGAGTAGGGGTTGTTCATGGCGACCAGGCGACCGGTCATGCATGTTATGTTGCTGAGCTCTGAGAGGCCCAGCGGAGGGAGAAAGGAAAAGTTGCGGAAAATTCCGTCCGCATTCAGCATACTGACAATTGACAAATAATGCCCGAGCCCTGGCTCGGGCAAAATCTCGGATCTACAGAGACATAGATCCGAGAGACGACGATGAGGAACCCAGGGAAGAAAAAGAAGCACCGGCTGAACTGACGATTGACATTTCAGTCAGCCGAGTTGATCCATCGCGAGTACTGAAGATTGGATCACAACTCAGCCCCTCAATGACTGAAGACCTCAGTGATTTCCTCCGAGCAAATCTCGATGTTTTCGCTTGGACACATTCCGACATGTGTGGGATTTCCCCCGCTATTACGAGTCAAATGTTGAACATAGACCCGAAGTACGTCCCAGTTAAGCAAAAGAGGAGAGGAATGGACCAGGAGAGATCCGCTGCTCTCAGAGAGGAGGTGGACAAACTCAAAGCCAATGGGTTCGTCCGCGACGCCCTCTCCCCTGAATGGGTATCAAACCCCATGCTAGTGAAAAAGGCGAACGGGAAATGGAGAAATTGCGTAGATTATTCCGATTTGAACAAAGCATGCCCCAAGGACAGTTTCCCATTACCTAGGATTGATCAGTTGGTCGACTCCACTGCAGGACACGAGTTGTTGTCATTCATGGATGCATACTCAGGATACAATCAGATCCCGATGCATATTCCGGACCAGGAACACACCAGTTTCGTCATAGACGTTGGGCTATATTGCTATGTAGTAATGCCTTTTGGATTGAAGAATGTGGGAGCGACTTATCAGCGTTTGGTGAATCGAATGTTCAAAGATCAAATTAGTAGAATGATGGAAGTCTATGTAGATGACATGCTCGTGAAGTCATGACAGTCAAACGACCACATTCGGGACTTAGCAGAGATGTTTGACATACTCAGATATTATGGAATGAAGATCAACCCTCTGAAATGTTCCTTCGGCATTGCCTCGAGGAAGTTTTTGGGATTCATTGTTAATGTCCGGGGAATTAAAGCTAACCCGAAAAAGATTCAAGCTATTCAAGATGTACAAGTGCCCAGAACTATAAAACAGGTGCAAAGCTTGAATGGGAAGGTGGTTGCGCTGAGCCAATTCATATCCAGAGCCACAGATAAGTGTATTCCCTTCTTCGATGTAATAAAGAAAGGAAAGAGGAATTTCGAATGGACAACCAACTGTGAGGAAGCATTCCGAGATCTGGTGAGGCATTTGGAGAGTCCTCCAGTGCTATCGAAACCAGTAGACCACGAAATGCTGTACGTATACTTGGCCGTATCCCTGCATGCTATAAGTGCGGCTTTGGTCCGCGAGGAGGACCGAGTCCAAAAGCCGGTGTATTATGTTAGTAAACGTTTAATGGGGGCAGAAAGAAATTATCCTAAAATTGAGAAATTGGCCAATTGCTTGGTGATTGCATCACGTAAGTTGCGTCCATACTTTCAAGCACACTCAGTTAGTGTCTATACCGATCAGCCCTTACGACAGGTACTCCAACGACCAAAAACTTCTGGAAGGATGTTATAATGGAATATCGAGTTGAGTCAGTTCGATATTACCTACCTTCCACGTAGAGCCATACAAGGGCAAGCATTAGCAGATTTCATCGCTGAGTTTACTGTATCCGACGAACCAGATAGTCACGGTGTCATTCCCCCAATTCGATGGAAATTGTACACCGATGGGGCATCAAACGACCGTTGCTCTGGAGCTGGTGTAGTTCTCGTGACTCTAGAAAACCGATTGATTTGTTATGCTTTGAAGCTCATTTTCCCGGCTACGAATAATGAAGCAGAATATGAAGCATTGATTGCTGGTTTAAAGCTTATTGGAGAACTCGGGGTAAAGTCAGTTGAAATATTTTGTGACTCACAATTGGTGGTATACCAAGTGCGAGGAGATTACCAAGCAAGGGGACAGAAGCTTGCTCCATACCTTGCTCTAGCTCAGGAACTATTGATGAACTTCGAACATTATGATATTTCGCACGTCCCGCGTGAATAGAACAAGGAAGCTGACTCGTTGGCCAAATTCGCAAGTACTGGCGATGCATAGCAAATGGGATTAGTTCCCATCGAAACCTTACATGCTCCAAGCATAGATGTGATGGAGGTTGATTTTGTGTTGGAAATAGGAATCGAGAAGGAGTCATGGATAACCCCATTCAAACTATACCTGATGAGCGGGACTTTACTCGAAAGAAGGAGCGAAAGACGACAGGTCATTCGCAAAGCCGCACGATATGTGATGCAGGATGGAGTAATGTATCCGAAGGGGTTCTCGGTCCCCTTATTACGGTGCATTGCCCATGATGAGACAAAGCGGGTCTTGAAGGAAGTTCATGAAGGAGAATGTGGCAACCATACTAGGGGGTAGACACTAGCAAAAAATATCCTCCGTTACGGATACTATTGGCTAACTGTGAATCGGGATGCTGCAGATTATGCAAGAAAATGTGACAAGTGTCAAAGATATGCGAAAATCCCGAGAGCTCCACCAATGGAACTCACACAAATGGTTAGTCCCTGGTCGTTTGCAATCTGGAGAATCGACATAATCGGTTCTTTGCCTATATCCAAAGGTGGTGCAAAATACGCGATAGTTGCGGTCGACTACTTCACAAAATAGGCAGAGGCAGAGCCTTTAGCCACAGTCACCTCCAAGAAGGTCATTAACTTCTTTGTACGAAACATTATATGCCGCTTTGGCCTCCCGCAAACCATCATTACAGACAACGGAACTCAATTTGAAAGTAGAGAATTCAAAGATTTCTGTTTAAAGTATGGCATCGAGAAAAAGTTCGCCGCCGTTGCTCACCCGAAGGCTAATGGACAAGTTGAAGCCGTGAACAAAATAATCAAGTCCATATTGAAGAAGCGTTTGGAAAAGGCGGGAGGAAAGTGGGTAGATGAACTCCCAACAGTGCTATGGGCTTATAGAACTACCCACAAGTCTGCGACTGGCCACACTCCATTCGCATTGGCATACGGCTCGAAAGCTGTTATACCCATGGAGCTTGAAGTTCCATCACACCGGGTGACACATTATGATCCTAAGACGAATCAGGATCTCTTGTTGGAATCATTAGACTGCGTTGATGAAAAACGTGAAGAAGCCGAATTGAAGGCGGCAGCATATAGGCACCGAGTCAAGCGATATTACAACGAGAAAGTCCGCCCAAGAATCTTTGATATGGGTTATCTCGTTTTGAAACGAGTTTTCCCGGTACCATCACGTATGAATCCCAACTGGGAAGGTCCGTATGTCGTTCAACGGAAGCTTGGAGAAGGAACTTTCAAGCTAGCGATCGTTGATGGCGTGACACTCCCCCGAGCATGGAATAGTGAACATTTACGATGATATTATATTTAGCCTGTTTTCTTTCATGTTCTAGGTGCAATTATTTCCCATATGTTTTTATTCCATTGATTTTTAGTTCCCTTTTTAGCATGTAATCGGACAATTTAGTTTGTTTTCATTAAATAAAGGCTTGAAGCCGTCTTTTCCATGAATTATTGATGTTTCTGTACCTTATAATCTGGTGATGAACTACTGGAGTTACATTATTCCGTATGACGTACGAACTCGCATAAGAAACTCAAAATCTCCGAGTCCCCTGAGTGCGGACCGAAGTACTTTAAGTCCCCAAAGCGCGGACTAGAGTATAAACGAATTCAATCTCCAAGTCCCCTGAGTGCGGACCGGAGTACTCTAAGTCCCTAGAGCGCGGACTAGAGTATAAAAGACTTCAATCTCCGAGTCCTCTGAGTGCGGACCGGAGTACTCTAAGTCCCCAGAGCGCAGACTAGAGTATAAACGACTTCAATCTCCGAGTCCCCTGAGTGCGGACCGGAGTACTCTAAGTTCCCAGAGCGCGGACTAGAGTATAAACGACTTCAATCTCCGAGTCCCCTGAGTGCGGACCAGAGTACTCTAAGTCCCCAGAGCGCGGACTAGAGTATGAACGACTTCAATCTCCGAGTCCTCTGAGTGCGGACCGGAGTACTCTAAGTCCCTAGAGCGCAGACTAGAGTATAAACGACTTCAATCTCCGAGTCCCCTGAGTGCAGACCGGAGTACTCTAAGTCCCCAGAGCGCAGACTAGAGTAGAAACGACTTCAATCTCCTAGTCCCCTGAGTGCAGACCGGAGTACTCTAATTCCACAGAGCGCGGACTAGAGTATAAACAACTTCAATCTCCGAGTCCCCTGAGTGCGGACCGAAGTACTCTAAGTCCCCAGAGCGCGGACAAGAGTATAAACGACTTCAATCTCCGAGTCCCCTGAGTGCGGACCGGAGTACTTTAAGTCCCCAGAGCGCGGACTAGAGGATAAATGACTTCAATCTCCGAGTCCCCTGAGTGCGGCCCGGAGTACTCTAAGTCCCCAGAGCACGGACTAGAGTATAAACGACTTCAATCTCCGAGTCCTCTGAGTGCGGACCGGAGTACTCTAAGTCCCTAGAGCTTGGACTAGAGTATAAACGACTTCAATCTCTGAGTCCCTTGAGTGCGGACCGGAGTACTCTAAGTCCCTAGAGCGCGGACTAGAGTATAAACGACGTCAATCTCCGAGTCCCCCGAGTGCGGACCGGAGTACTCTAAGTCCCCGGAGCGCGGACTAGAATACAAACTACTTAAATCTCTAAGCTCCCTGAATGCGGACTGGAGTAGTCTAAATCCCCGAAGTGCGGGCTAGAGTATAAACGACTCAGAATCTCCGAGTCCCCTAAATGCGGACAGAAGCACTCTAAGTCCCCAGAGTGCGAATTGAAAAGTATTCTAAGTACTGGAAATGTGAAATAAAAGATGTACAATTCCAAAGAATGTCCGAGCAATGTGAAAATGGGTTGGGAATTTGTGTAGCTCATAAGCACTTGAGTTTCGACCATGGTTATACAGAAAACTAAAAAGCAGAAGTCATTCGAAAGACAAAGAAACCAAACTTTATTCATTAATCCAAAATGGGGTTATACAACCACTCCTTCAAAGCTCGGAGTCAAAAGTCTATCTACATAAACTACGAAAATGAAAAAGTAAAAGTAGTTGCATGACCTAAGCTAACCCTCGTCGAACGAGTGTAGAAGCTACTTCTTCGGTTTCTTTAGCTTCTTGTCTTCCTTTGTTTGTGCAGACGACTCCTCCCCCTCGCGCTTTCTCTTGGAATTTTTTCTTGCTAGAGAAACGGTATTAGGAGTGGGAGGAGGAATATCCAGTGGTTTGGATCTGCCAGGAAGAATGACTTTTAGAGGCCTGTTCAACGGATCGTTAAGTTCAACTATTTGAGACTCGATCTTGACCTCAACTTTCTTCTTTTTCTCTTCCTCAACATGTTCCTTCATGCTCAATTTAGAGGTATGTTCTGAGGCGCCCATGATTTCAATTTCATAACTCCCTTCGATAGGGGATAAAGATTCAGACTTATCATCGTTAAGCGCCCCAATCACCTGAGCATCAGGACCAGGAGTTACTCCCGCGTGAGTAGCATCGCTTGTTTTCCCCATCTCCTCCTTGGCGTCATCGCTCCTCGGAGTCGGTTCAGGATCAGAACGGCCTGCATAAAATAACAAAGAATGAACGTTAGAATCAATAATTGCTCGTAGAAAGCGACAGATATTTGAACTTCAGGAAGAAGAGTTTTATATCGGTTTCTTGCTGGCTTTCGGCTGTGCGAGGAGTCTCACCCTCTATAATGGGGGATAGCACGTGAATGCCAAGGTCGGGATCTTCCAGATTGTAGCCAACGTGTTGCTCGAATGGATCAAGTGCTGGCCGATCGGCCGATTGAGTAGAAGGAGGAGCCGCAGCTTCGGTTCCAAATGGACCGGCCATGTCATTTTTCTCCTTTGATGGAGAAGAGCCTTTGCCGAAAAGAGCCATTGCTGCAGACAAATCTGAGGGCTCGTTCCCTCTAAGAAACTCTTTTACTAGAGCCTCCTCATCCATCTCCTCAGTGTCCGACTCCACTTTTCTAATTTTTATTAAAGTCTCCCAAGCCTCGGCTAAAGATTCAAGGTAGCCCTCCCCTAAGAAAGTCAAGTCCCAGTGCATGAGGGCACGGGCGTTGTATTCGGCGATCAACGGGTCAAACATACACTTGACCTCTTCTTTACCGGCCTCTACAGCCGCTTCAAGACCGGAGTCGATCTTCGCGGACGTAATTCTTTTGCCCTCTTCACAGGCTTCATCCTTCATCATCCCAACCTTAGAAAGCTCATCATCGAGCTTTGCTTTAAAGAGTCATGTATCAACAATCTCGTTGCAATATCGTTGGGACTCCTCTTGAGCGGCTATCTTCTCTTCTTTCTCCTTAGAGAGTAGCTCCTTCAATTCTTTAACCTACTGGGTGAGCGCATCCCTTTCTTTTTGAACGGAGTCCTTTTCTAAAGCCAAGGCTCCACTGCGTTGGACCGCTTCGTCAAGTTCCTTTTTATGAGTCATCTCTAGTCGAGTGATGGCCTCGGCAGTGTCTTTAGCACTTTTTTCAGCGGCCTCGAGCTTGGACTTATACGAAGCGAGCTCTTCATCCTGGTTTTTGATAATGTCTTTGTCAAAGATAGCTTCAAGCTTCAAGCAATAAATCTCCTATTGACGCTCGGCGGAGATTTCCGAGACTTTTTCGACTAAATGAACAAACGCGTCATGTTGAATATAGACGTCGTTGTTGAAAGCGATGTCACTCTGCTTGACGTGCCCTGGAATATGATGAATTGCTGGAAGGAACTTCAGACCGTCAAAGAAGATTTTAGGAAATTTAGCTTTGAGCTCGGCCAGCTTCTCTGATATCGTTGGGTCTACCGCAGGAGCAGGGGGAGGAGGTTTTGAAAGTTCTGTCCTCTTACGATGTTCCCGAGATTGCCGTGTGCTTGATGAACCAGAATGTTGATCTCGGGAAACATCAGGTTGAGACCCCTTCTGCGAAGATTTTTCTCTGCCTGGATCTGTTTGAGGAGGAGGATCGCGAGAGTATGAAGACTGGCTGTAAGGTTTCTTTTGATAAGTCGGTTCTCGGGAACGGTTGTCTCGGTCTCCGGAGTCGTCTCTATCATGGCGCTTTCCGGAGCCTGAATCCCGGCCAGAATGGTGAAAGATGGATGAACCGTGAAGACGATCGAATCCGTGGGAGCGTATCATGTCACCTGCATAGAATAAAAATAACAATGAGTTTGGAAGAATCGGGGTAATGGCAAAAATTGAAGTGTATGGTGAAGTGCATGTGTGCGTGTGTGTCCTAGTGTTCCCCCCGACGGACCAGTTCCTTTATCTTTACTAATTGGAGTATTATCTCCCTTATGTTGGGCTTGAACGCCTGCATTGCTTCTGATGGGCGAGTGGAGTCTGAGTGCCTCCGGATTGTCAAAATCATAATTGAGTAGATCATCGGGAATGGAGAGGTTCGATAGGCCTTTTAAAGAACTTTCTAAATGTTGTGAGGAAGCTTCTTTCTCCACTGGAACAAGAGTAACTTTTGAAGTTCTGCCAACTTTTTCCTTCCTCATCTTGTACATCGGTTTCTTTTTCCTCTTAGAAGGGGAAGATGACGTTTCGATGTCGTGAACTTCGACTATCGGATCCTGAGTGGGACCAACATTCTCACCTTGTGCTTCAGGTGTCTCAGTCTCCTTAATTTCCCCCCTTCTAGTGCATCGGGAGCATTGCGTGCTGAAGACTCAGCTTGTTTTTTCCCTTTGCCAGAGGCAGGCCTGGGAATGGTGATGCCTTGAGGAAGGCTTATCCGACGGCCTTCTACCAACAGTCCAAGCCTTGTAAGTGACTCATTCGAAATGAGAGTTCTAATGTCCCGTTCTTCAGCAGGAAGGTCTCGAATAGCTTCAACGACATCAGAGTATCCATGGCCATCAGGATGTGGATTGATACCTGAAAAGATGGGTAAAAGTTAGAAAAGGTACGGCTTTGACTAAACATGAGTAACGGTCCAAGAAAAAGGCTTACTTCCTTCAACCCATCTCCTCGCAAATCCAGGAGGACAACACACATAAAACCATTCCTGTTTATACAAGGCAAACTTGGACCACGCCCCAGTTAAGATTTGACATTTGTTATGCGGCTCGAGAAACATGAATGATGGGCTATCCTTCCAGTTCTTGATGCAATATATGTATCTGATATCGCCCGAAGTTGGAAGCCTAGAGAGGACATTCATGAAGTGGATGCAAGTACCGTAGAGGAATGCATGGCCGTTCGGGTGCAGTTGTGATGGGGAAATGTCAATATATTGCAGCACATCCCGAAGAAATGAGTTGAACGGTGGCACACTGCCAACCCAGCACATGAATTTATTACAAGCTGTGTATCCGACTGGGGGCAAGTGTGGACGATCATGCCCCGATGGAACTAGCACGTTATCAAAGGGGATTCCGTGGAATGAGCATATCCAACGGAGTGTACTTTCATTAATCTTCGAAGCATGTGAATCGACAGGGTTGTCTAAGAAAATTGCTGCCTACAGAGCATCAGGAGCTAAGTCATGTGCAGGGGAAGTTGAAGGGTTTGAAGTATCTGCGACTTCTCATTGGGAGGACGGCCCAGGTCTATCCGAAATCGTGGCGGAACTAGATTTCCTAGACATCTCTGATAAAGATTGAATCTAGCAGAGCACCTGTTCGAACTATACTTGAAAAATAATCGATGTTAGACTTAACAATACGAATATTCCCCCCCGTGTGGTGTGTGAACTAGTGCGATCATTCAGGTGTAAACGCTGAGATATTATAAGTCACAGAATTAATGGTATAAAGTTGAGCTTTGAACTGTTGTCTTTGAAGACCGTCATCGCTGACCGTCTCCGAAAGCCAGCCTTAAAATGTTTTCAATTTTGGACTCGGACATTGGCACTACTTGTTAAAAGCTTTTATCTCTTTTTATCGGTTTAATTTCAGGCTTGTGATTATTGAAACTAGGAAGTTATCAGTCCAGATTAGTTCGATATGCTAGTATGCTTAGGTCCTTGTCCTTGTTTTTGTTATATGATTAGGCAAGGTGAATAGGTGTTCGGCCTTCATTCCGTTCGGCCTTCGTTCTGTTCGGCCTTCCTTCTGTTCGGCCTTCCTTCTGTTAGGCTTAAATACAAGTGCACATGGAAAATCATGCCGAGCCGATTCGATCGGCCTTCTGCCTTTAACATCACTTCTCTTCTTTTCCCTAATCTCTCCCGACCGGCATGGCCGAGTCTTTCGGCAAGCCGTGCCAAACCACGGCCATGCCGATCCACATCACTAGGCCTTATCTCCAATTCCGTGCACCCTTATACTCACTCGGCTTTAAAAGATTATGCCGAGCCACAACAGTTCATCACCCACACGCCTTTTACTCCCTTTAATCTACGAAGAATTCACGATTTTGAGTTTTGTGTTATGCTTCCTAATTTGAGAGAACGATCGATAGGTTCTTACCGAAGAGAACAGCGGGAGCTTGGGGGTCTGTGAACCTAAGATTGAAAGTTGTTCGAGCTTAATTTGGTAAGGGCTTGTTGGATTCAAAGTAGGAAGGGAAGATTAGAAAAGGTGAATAAAACTTAAGGGAGGTAAGTTATGTATTCTTGGAAAATCACGGAGGTAAAAAGTGAAAAAGAGAAGAAGAAGGAGAATGCCGGCCTTTATAAGAAAGGAGAGGAAGTCGAAGAGGCAATAACCGATAGAACCGGTCAAAACGACATTGTTCGGCATCGGCTATGTCGTTCGACATCCAAGGTGCTCGGCTTCGACTATGTTGTTCGGTATTTTCATATCGTTCGGCACACATCGCCTCACCTGGAATTCGAGAGAAGATACTATCGTGAAGACTAAGCCACAGCTTGAAGCAAAGCATGGTGGATTCATGATTCAAAGCACATCACGTTTAACCACATGATGCGCTTTGGGGGGCAAGTGTTACCTGAAGATTTGACCAGGCAACTAGGCACTCAGCACTTGCATACCGTTCGGCATTAAGAGTCGTTCGGTATTGTATATCGTCTGGCATTAAGTGACGTTCGGCATCAGGCCCTGTTCGCCATTCTAGAGCGTTCGACACTCAAAGAGCGTTCAGTATTCAGGAACGTTCGGCACTTAAAGAGTGTTCGGTATTCAGGAACGCTCGGCATTCGAGAGTGTTCGGCATACATGGATCGTTTGGCATTCGAGAGTGTTCGGCATACATAGAGCGTTCGACATACATGGACCGTTCGACAT
Source organism: Allium fistulosum (assembly GCA_030737815.1). Classification (NCBI taxonomy): domain Eukaryota; kingdom Viridiplantae; phylum Streptophyta; class Magnoliopsida; order Asparagales; family Amaryllidaceae; genus Allium; species Allium fistulosum. The sequence goes on from CM060901.1 coordinate 1,033,437,512, forward strand.
GGCAGAGTCATTCGGCACTCCATGCTGCTCGGCATCCACACCTCATTCGGCACTCCATACTGCTCGGCATCCACATCTCGTTCGGCACTCAACCTCGTTCGGCATAAATCTCTATCGGAATTCGAGATCGTTTGGCATCCAGAGGTGTTCGACATTCAGAGTTATTCGGCATTCAGAGTTGTTCGGCATCTAGAGATGTTCGACATCCAGAGGTGTTCGGCATTCATCCAATCTCGACCGGCCTCGACTATTGCTCGGCCTGCACTCTCCACTCCGCACATCACTTCGTTCGGCATGACGATATCGTTCGGCATCTATGGTTCGGCACACAGAGCTCACTCTTTTTGGGCCGAGGTATTTAGCTGCCAGACCCACCAGGGACGTCCAACCCATCTTTGTCTATAAATAGAGAGGCAGGGGCACAGTGAAAAGGACCTTTTTTCGGGAACACTGGGGAGACTCTGCCGCTTTCAAGACTCGTTCTTTCTACTTAGCAATTGTATTCGAGTAGTTGGTGTACGGATTGTATCTGTAATCAATTATCAAGTAAAGCAATAAAGTTTAACCTCAAAGTGGACGTAGGCAGTTACGCCGAACCACTATAAATCTGGTGTTCTCGTCTTTGCATTCAATTTAGCATATTGTTCTCTGTTTAAAATTGACTTTCTTCATTAATCTCTCTACATAATCTTTCTAAACGGGGTTAGTGATCAATTTTGGTGCTAACAACAGCCAAACTCCCTTGCTTCAAATTGATAAACCTCTCCAGCTGTACACTCTCTTCCGCCTAAGACAGAAACTTCCTATCAAATCACTCCCGAAATCCATCCCAAGTAACATTTCTACCCTTCAACTCGATCACCTCCCACCAATAAGATGCCTGCTCCTTCAGTTGCCAAGAGGCCAACTGAACCCGCTGTTGATCGTCCATTCCCAAAAGACCAAAAATTCTTTCCATGTCCCTAAGCAAAGCTCTAGCCTCTACAAAAGGCTCCTTGCCTGAAAAAGTCTTCCCGCCCAAACTCGCAAAATCCTTACAAAGCTTAGATAAATTGATGGCGACATGTGGGTTGATGAGGTTCCCACCTGCTAGTGCAGGATTGGGCACTGGCCCATGCACCACTGGAGTCGTGGCTTGTAAATATCTACGAAACCAGGCTGGGACGGGAATGCCCTCGGGAAGGTTCGGGGCATCAGCCATTCTATGAAAAGAAAAGGATAGTTTAGGAAAGAGTCAAAGGGAGATTGAACTGGACTTATGAGGGGATTTTTTTAAAAATTCTTTTATACATAAAATCATTTCTAAAAGTTATTTTCTAAAAAATAATTTTAAAACAAGTTGTTTTGAAAAATACTTTTCTTTCAAAATAAATTTTTAGGAATCTTGTAACCTCGCTTTGATACCAAGTGAAACACCCCACACTCCTTAATATACCCAAAAGGACATATTAAAAGGCATGGCGCGTTGTAGGTATAACTAAAAATAACAAAGACTAAGATTCACAAGACAAAAAAAGGTAAAAACAGCGGAAACTAAATAAGTATTTAATTAAAACAAAGCTTCAGAATTAATTCATAAATAAGTCAAATGCCAAATACAACATTCAAAACCCATCGTGTCTTATGAAATAAAACTTCATAGTCTCAAAATCAGAGTACGTAATATCCCTTATAAATAAACCAGTGCATACAAGAACAATGCTGAAAATAAAAGAAGTACATAGAAGAAATCTCCTCCAAGAATAACTCCAAGCTACAACAATCTACTAGCTTCTCCCTTGATTGCCTAAGGAGAAAAAGCGGAAAAAGGGGGAAATAGAGGAGTGGGTCAGACTAAAAGATTGGTGAATGATAGTAATTACTAGAGTCTTTAAGCAAGATAAAAGTAATAGACTCTGCAAAAGTTCAAGCATATAAAGAGGAAACAAAGAAAATAGGAAAGAGATAAAATTGAAATAAATACGATTAATATTGCTCGATTTATAAGATAGGTTAACTTTTTATTGTTTGCACTTGTCCTTCCTAGCTACTTTGATTAGGCTGAATTTCCAATCCTACTTTAATTAGACTAAAGTCCTAATTCTACCCTTTGGTCGGCCTCCTACTAATGTGTCTACTGCGGATCAGACCCTATGGTCTAAACAAAAGACACCAGGGTCTACGGAAGACACCTACTAAGCGCTTTGGAACTCAATAGTGACTTATCTCCCCTAATCGATGCCGCACGCTCGGTCACTGTCGATTCGCACTATCTATTGCTCCTTCTTTTGACCTTTTATTTACCCTAGACAGCATAAGCGTGCCCTAATCTCACTACAGGCTAATGTGAGATCACCGTGTCCATAGAAATAATAGGGGATACTGTTGGTACTGTTCCATGTTAAACAAAATCTAGTTGCGCCCCTTGTCCCATTTCCCATGGTTCGGACTTCTAATTATTTATCGCCTATCTACCCTAAACAACATAAGGGAAATGCTGTAGGTACAGATCTTCCTCTTTAACTTTTGATCGCCTATCTACCCTAAACAGCATAAGGGAAATGATGCCGATACGGATCTTTCTCTTTAACTTTTGATCGCCTATCTACCGTAAACAACACAAGGGAAATGCTCCTGGTATGGATCTTACTTCTATCTTTGCTTATTAACTTAGATAAATTATTTGAATAAGCCTTTACTATTATTCTTGCTTTTTTTGCTTATTAATTTATCCTAAGTCTTGAAATAAGCCTCAATATGTTCTTTTTCTTATTATAACCTACGTTATAATCATGCTTATTACTTAACCCAAGGTCTAAGTGTGAAAATAAGTTTCTATCATCTTTTACTCTTTTTAGTTATAATCCTAAGTTATAACTAGGCCAATTTCTTTTTAATTCAGTCCAATTAATGTCCTAATTGGGCATAATTTCAGTCCAATTCCATTATTTATTACAGTCTTTATAATTTACATCTTATTTTCTTCATTTAATATTCTTACTTGTAAAATCCATATTTGCGTTTAATTTATTCTAATCCATATGCACAGAAAAGGGGAATGAACAGAATAGACGCTTGCATAAAATCCAAAACGTCAAAAAGATGTATATAAGAAATAAATAACAGTAAATAAACTTAAATAATGTAAATTAATAAATAGCTATGCTTAACAGTAATGAATTATAATTAACAGAAATAATACTAAAATTACTAAAATGAATAGCTGAATAGACTGAAAATAATTAAAAACTGTAAATAATTACTGAAAATGGCTATTCCAAAAATCGTAGTAAAACTACAATTATTGGAAACCATATTATTTTAAATTACTTAAATAAATCTTAAAATAATTACAATCACTCACCTCCGGTCCTAAGCTCTTCCTTTGGTCTTCCCGGATCCACTTGGAGTTGTAAAATAGTTTAATTTATAATGAGTTTCTCCTTTGGAAAAATTATTCCGTTTAGTGTACTTCCTAGAAAGGTGAACCCAATTGAAGAAAACATAGAATGAGAAAAAGTGTTAGGTCTAGGGGTCTATTTATAAGTGTAGAAGTGGATCTTGGATCGTTGGATTTAGAGACTGAATAGGATGCAACCACGTCATAGGCTGAATAGAAGCCATCAGACGTAGAAATGGAGAGACCAGATCAGTTATAACAATGCAAAACACGTCGGTTAGGGACTCTAGAACGTTCGAACGAACGAAAGTTCGCTCGTTTGAAATTTGCAGAGGCGGGTCACCGCCAGGTCGACCCCCCTATACTTAGGTCGACCGGCCGGTCGACCTAGGGTGAGGTTAGGTCGACCTGGTGGTCGACCTAGCCAATATTTTTTTTTATATATTATTTTTTTCTTTTAATTTCGGATTCTTGTTTCATGCGTAACTTTTTAATATTGACTCGGATTCTGACGTTTTATATATGAAAATTGACTAGAAAATTACCACGGACAAAATGGTGCAACTCCAGTGGCTCAATTCTAATAATTTCACAAAGTTATTTTATTATTTAATTAATTAACAAATTAATTACTATGAGTTAAATTTCGGGTTGTTACAGATAAGTGGTCAATAATTAAGAAGTAGGACCCGCACCGGTAGCATCCCCCCTAGGACACGCTTATGATGTTTAGGATAGATAAGTGGTCAATAATTAAGAAGTAGGACCCGTACCGGTAGCATTCCCATTGGAACACGCTTATGCTGTTTAGGGTAGATAAGCGGTCAATAATTAGAAGCTCAAATCAGGGGATTTGGGCAAGGGGCGCAACTAGATTTTGTTTGTTAGGACCCGTATCAGTAGCATTCCCCTTCAGTCAAGAACTGGTGGTCTCACAACACACTCAGGTGAGGCTGGCAGGCTTATGCTGTTTAGGGTAAATAAGAGGTCCAAAGAGGGAGCAACAGATAGTGCGAGCCTAACGGTGGCCGAGCGTGCGGCCTTAGTGCAGGGAGATATGTCTCTATTGAGTTCCAAGCGCTAAACAGTTGTCCTTTTGCTATGGGACCCACAGGATGGGATTAGCTCACAGTGGCACAACAGAGATAGAAGGCCGATCAAAGGGTAGAACTAGGACTTTAGCCTAATTAAACTAGGATGGGGATTTCAGCCTAATCAAAGCAGCTATCTAAGACAAGTGCAAACAATCGAAACAATCAAAACTATCTAAGAAAAGAAAATAGTTAAACCGTATTTGATTCCATCTTTATCTTTTCCTTTATTTCCTTTTATAACTAGAACTAATGCAAAGTCTATTATTTTTATCTTGCTTAAAAATACTAGTAATTACTTTCATTCACCAGACGTTTAGTCTGACCCACTCCTCTATTTTCCCCTTTTCCCCCATAGGCCAGCAGAGGCAAGGGCAGTAGACTTTCAGCTTTCCACGAGTGACATTCTTACAAATCTTCATGTATTCTTCTTCTTCTGTTCCATTTTTATTTTAATTTTAGTTTGGATGTACTGGTGCTGTTAAGAGGGATGGTTTTATTTATGTACTATGATATTATGACTAAGATGGTGTTTTTCATAAGACATATGTATCTGGTATTTTGAGACTTATTTTGGTTATGACTTATTTTATGAAGTTTGATTCATAAATAAGTTATTGTTTTAAATGTTTCCGCTATTTTATATATTTTGTCTTGTGAATCTTAGTCTCTGTAAAGTTTTAGCTATACCTACAACGCACCACATCTTTTAGTGTGCTCTTTTTAGGTATACTAAGGGGTAAGGGGTGTGGGGTGTTACAAAACAGCTCATGAACCATGCTTGAATCGATGTGCCAAGGCAACTTTCTCGCCCAACACCACGATGATGCTTGGCAATTCCTTGAAAACTTGGCCGAAAAATCATCCCAATGGGAACATTCTAACAAAAACTCCATTTACTCACGATCGAGCGCACACGCGATTAGATCATCTTTGGCTTTGGAAGCTAAAATTAATGCAATGATTAATAAATTCGACAACATTTTCTCATCGAACCAAATGAACCAAGCTACCCAACCCATGTGTTATAAATGTAATGATCTGAATCACATAGCCGATTAGTTCCTTAATTTGATCGAACAACTCAATGCTTTCAACAAGGTTAAAAACAACCCATTTTCTCCAATGTACAATCATGGTTGGAGAAATCATCTGAATTTTGCTTGGAACCAAAATAATCCCAAAACGAATTTGGTTCGTCCCAATTTTCAAGCATTTCCTAATAATGCTTCGAATCCTCCCTTTCAACCCAATCATTTTCAACAAAATTTTACGGGTCCGTTCCAAAATCAACCGCAGCAATCTTTTGCTCCCCAAGACGAAACACGATTAAGTTTACTTGAAAAAAGTCTTGAAACGTTGGCTAAGACAACCACTCAAAATATCTAATCAAACAACAATTTGCAAAATTTTGTTAACCTCGTACATGCAAAATACGAGTCAGTCGATTGTAAAACTTGAAATGCAAATGAGTCAATTAGCCACGCCTATGAGTGAACGTGAACGTGGAACATTCCCAAGTCAACCAGTTCCAAATCCCAGAAATCAAAACACGAATTCGAATCAAACCCACGCTGTTCAAGATAGCAACTTAACCCAAATGAATGCTATCATGACTTTGCGTTCCGGTAAACAAATCGATAATCAAGTCATTAATCCAAATGATTTACCGAAAACTCATCTTGACACTTCTAAAACAACGAATGATTCTGAACAAAACGTGGAGCCAAACATTGAATCCATTGCTAATCCAAATTCTTCTTTTACTTAGGTAGACCCACCTACAGATTATCGTGTTCTATTTCCACATCGTCTTCGACCCACGAAACACTCTGACCAAATGTAAAAGATGTTAGAAATTTTCAAACAAGTGAAAGTAAACATCCCACTTCTTGATATCGTTCAAGAGGACCCCAACTTACGCTAAATTTCTCAAGGACATGTGTACCAAAAAACAGCATACTCATGTACCAAAGAAAGTTTTCTTAGCCGCGAACTTAGCGAAGTCTTGTCCCAATCAATTCCCATCAAACACAAAGATCCTAGATGTCCGACGATCTCATGCACGATAGGAGACAAAACGATTAACAAATGATTACTCGATTTGGGTGCGAGTGTCAATTTGATTCCTTACTCAGTTTACCAATAACTTAGCTTAGGTGAACTAAAACCGACGAAAGTAACTCTTCAATTTGCCGATCGTTCGATAAAGAAACCCATGGGATAAATTAAGGACATACTCATCAAAATCGATCAATTCATATTCCCCGTCGATTTCATCATTTTGTAGACTCAACCCGTGAATAATCCAATGAGCCAAATTCCATTGATTTTAGACCGACCTTTCTTGGCTACGTCAAATGCTCTAATAAATTGTCAAAATGGTTCGATGAAAATCTCTTTTGGAAACATGACTTTGGATCTTAACATTTTCAATCTTTAAAATCAACCAAACGAACCACATGACCAAACGTTGAAACTTAGCTTCATTCAAGAAAATTTCGATGATGAAATAGTTGACTTAAATCATGAACACGAGACCGAATACGAACGACTGTTATAGGATGCGCCTAACGAAATTGAAAACACGCTTTCGTTTGAACCATTTACTGTTGAATCAAAACTTCCACCGAATCCTTTGATTGAGCAACTCCCGAGGTTAGATCTTAAACCCTTCCCGATCACCTTAAATACACATACTTAGGTGACAACGAAACGTTTCCCGTAACAATATCTTCAACTTTCTCTCTCTTGATCAAGAAACTTCCTTTCTTTCAATTCTGTTGAAAATCAAAGAAGCAATTGGATGGTCGATCATCGATATAAAAGGAATTAGTGCTACTGTTGTTCAACATTGCATCCATTTAGTCGACGATGCCAAGCCTATTCGTGACGCACAACGAAGGCTTAATCCAAAAATGAAGGATGCAGTTCGTGATGAAATTCTTAAACTTCTCGATAACAGAATCATATACCCAATCTCTGATAAATCGTGGGTTAGACCAATTGATGTCGTACCTAAAAAATCTGGACTTATCGTTATCAAGAATGACTCTACCGAATTCATTCCAACTCGTACTTAAATGGGTTGGCTTGTTTGCATTGGTTATCGAAACTAAATGTTGTAACATGTAAGTATCATTTCCTTCTTCCTTTCATCGACCACATTCACTGCAACACGTATGTAAATTATACATACACATTTATAAATAAAGTTAGGATTATAGGTATTCATATATATTTAAGGATATATATAATTAGATGTGACTTGTTATGTAAGGTTTAAATATACTTAAATTTTAAAAATGAAAAGATACCAATAGAAAACATAAGTACATTAGAAATTAAATGCATGTTGGAACATTAGTACTTAAGCATTAAATGCAAGTTGGCTCAAAACAAGAGAGAGAGGGGGGGCAAGCTCCATGTGTGAGCATCAAAGAGGAGAAGGGGATAAGGTTGGTGAGGTGACATGCATGTAGTGGAGGGTAGATATATTAGGGCATTTTGGTAATTTGGTTATTTCAATTTATATAAAAATAAATTCCTAATTCTTTCTCTTTCTTGTTTTCATTTTTCATCCATTTCAAAAACTTCTCATTTCAAAACTCCATTTCTCATGGCTTCCTTAGTTTAAAGTTTTAAAACTGTCTTATTCTTCCACTTTTAAATTCTTAAAAGCTAGTTAAAATATTTCCTATTCTATTCTACAACTCTTCCTTGCCAAAACAAGTCCTCAGCCACCCCATTCAACCTATGACCGAGCAATATTCCACTGGCCAAACCATGTAGCCACTTAGGGCCTCCAAAAACACATTTTTGCTAAAGAAAGTAAAGTTCTAGATCGCTTTCTAAAGGTAATGAAGTTTCAGTTAGATTTGGTTAGCTTTTAAGTGAGAAAAGCTCTCTTTTTACTTAAGTTTTGAACTTAAATGTTGATGATAATTATTGTCTATAATTGGTTGCAAAAGTGTCGCTTGTTTGGATAATATTGATGTTGATAGTATGTGTTTGGATGCGATGCAATATTAACTTGAAAATGCAAGTAAGGTTTGAAAGCTATAATCTTGTTGTTGGATGTTGTGGTGGCATGCATGTATGGTTGGGACTTTGTTTTTAGGATGTTAAGCTAATAAAGTTAGTATCTTGACTTGTTAAAGCGATATCGAGATTCTTGGTTCAAAACTCGTTTTCCTTACTTTATGTTTTTGAAATGTTTTTGTAAAGTCCCTAAAACCTTACTTTTGTTTTCATAAAACATTTTTCTAAGGTTATAAGGTCGTTAAAGTATTAAAATAAGAATTTTGAAGCTATTTGATATAATAAAACAAGTTTCGAAATTACGGGGTCGTATAGCGATTGTCGTTATGGAAGCAGTTCGTAAAAACGAACTCTTTTACAAATTTAATTTTGTTTTCATCTTGAATATTTTTGAAAATTGTTTTAAAACTTATTTTAATTATTAAAAAGTAATTCTAATTATTTATTTATTTAAATAAGGTAATTAGTACTTAATCATTAGTTAATAGCGTAATTAGTACTTAAATATTAATCAAGTAAGTTAATTATAATTTGTTAATTAATAAAAGGTTAATTATTATTCAAATGGTTTATTAAAAATTAATTATTAATTATTTATTTATTTTAAAAGGGTTTAATTATTAATTAATTACTAATTCAGTTAAATTAAATAAAGATTCAATTAAGTTTTAAAATTTTCTTTAATAAGGGTTTAATTTATTAATTAAAGAGTAATTATGGTTTGATTATTTATTAAATAATTAAATATTATTTAATTATTAGTTTAAAGAATAACTATTATTTAGTCTTATTTAAAAGTTAATTATTATTTAATTAATAATCAAAGGTTTAATTATTATTGAATAAAGAGTTTAAATGTTATTTAATTATAGAGTAAAAGCTATTGATTTTAAATCATTTAATTTCGAAGGTCAATTTGTTAAAGCAAACTATTTTTTAAAAGGTTCTAAATTCAAGGGATTTTTGTGTCGACTACCCTTAAGTAACCTCAATTAAATATGAAACTCAATGACAACTTTTTAGTAGAATAAAATACCGTTCTGCTAATTAAGTTATATTGGACATCTGTTTGGTATAATAAATCACAGTCCTGCCATAATTCACCTAGTAGATTATGTTGATATCTACTTAAGCAGAATAAAAACTTAGTTTTGCTATTTTGGCAACTTCGACCTTTATCCTTATGTTGATTGGTTGTTATTGGTTGATCCCTTTTACATATCTGCTTGTTATATAAATACCCATGTTATAACTTGGAAAATTAAACCTAATTAAATGTGAACCATTGTGGTCGCTAAGCCTCTTTCCAAACTTGTGAAGTCAAATATTTAAAATTTTCATTTTTAAAAATGGTTTGAAGTTTATTACCATTCTAAATCAGTTAAAGGATAATCAAGCAATAATTTTATTAAAGGCATTTGAAGTAATTTAATACTTTTTAAACAATCGTTTAAAATCATAATTTTGTTAATGAGATTTGAGGATAATTAAATGAAAGATGTTTAAATAATAACTTGTTTATTTAAAGGTGTTTTAAATAATTGATGTAATCAAAGGAAATTATTGATTAGAGTTTATTAAAGATGTTTTTTTTAAATAAGGAAAGTTTATAAAACGAATTTTGTAAATTGAAATAGATCTTGAAATTTGAGAAAGAGTTTTATAAATGATTTTGGATATTTATAAAAGAGATTTTATAAATGGTTTTGGATATTTATAAAAGAGTTGTATAAATAAAATTGGATATTTATAAAGGATTTGGAATTTAATTAAAAGAGGTTTTCATAAAAGAAAGAGATTTATTAAAAGGACTTATTGGGGAACATAAAAGAAATTGAAATGGGATTTCCCTAGATTAACCTTCAAAGTTTGGTGCTGTGGACATTTGTCCCATGCTTATCATCAGAGGAAAAGTTTTTCGGTTTATCCTTATCTCCATTTATTTTTAAATAACTTATTTTCGATCCTTTTGTTATGACTTTGAAATAAGAAATCTTTCATAATGTTTTGTGAATACACTTATACCAATGAGATAAGTATATGAATGTTATGATATATATATTTTAGAAAGAGATTTAAATAAATGAAAGATTTATTTTAAGGCTCAGAGGTTGCTATAGGTAATTAAATCTCTAAATTGTTGTTCGTTTATTTGATAGTTAGATAATCGACTATCAAATCTTAGCCAGTTTTGAATTAGGAAGTAAATAAAAGCTTCGCATGTGTTCATACGGTTTGAATTCCCTCAGGATAACTCATTCAGTTGAAACCTCTCTATCTTTAAGGGATATATTAGAGATCCCTTTGGGACTTTGGTAAAGTCCGCTCACTTCTGAAAGAACCGGGAATGAGTCAACCGAAAATTATCTATTGTTGGTTCAGAGAGAACGGGAGCAAGTATATTATTCGAAAACCACTTCGAACGAACATATGCATTCAAATGGAAGACATCTTGATGATGTTTCGAAGACAGAGTTCTTTAAAGTGCAAACACTACTTGCTACTAATCCTAAGGGTGATTCCAAAATGGATGTAGTAGAGGTAGTGCCTTTGGTTTCATTCAGACCCAGAATAAACTTGTATGGATGAATGCTGACATTGCATTTCTGCCTGGAGGGCAGTGTTAGCATTCCAAGTGAGAATTGCTAAAGGAAGGTAAATCATTACCTCACATGCCTCACACCCAAATTGTTAAACAGGGTTGATGCAGTAGGGCTATGTGGGTCGCCACTATAAGGGTGTGTCATCACCTTTCTAGATTATCATATTATGGATTTGGTTGTGCATGGGAGCTCTCTATAAAGGTTGGGAACAACTAGGGTGATGACATATTCGGTATTATCCAGTAAGGGGTAGGCAGGTTCTGTGTTGGTAGAGGTCGAGAGGTTTTCGTCTTCAGGTACATTTTATCTAGAGGTATACCATTTGCGAAAGGTAGTCGCTAAACCTTACCATTTGTTAGAATCCATTCTCCATTTAGCGCCTTCAATTTTTGATTATATAACTATTATTGTTGTGATGTACAAAATTCATAGCTACTTGATTATTGATATTTTAAAACCCATAGACATTATTATAATATCATTGGATTTATAATATAAAATGTTTTTGTTATTGTAAGTAAAAACCGTCCATGTTTATATGCGGCATGGTCTTATGAGATACCTTTTATTTTAAAAAGGGTTTTCAAATGTAGAAATCAATATGATTTGATTGAGCTTTCTCATGCAAGTTCACAAGACTGATCTGGGTATTATTTTCATATAATGCTCGGGTCAGCTCGAGCATATTTTCAAGATTTAGTTGGATGCTTTGGATCTTTTAGGTGACGAGCTGGATTTTCCAAGATGTATTCACGTATCTTATATTCTTCCCTAGTATTGTTGTTCTTGATTTATACTTGAATTTATCAGCAATTATAAGGACATGCTTTTATAACTGTCCAAGTTGATAATATGTTAGTGTACTCTGATGTTGTGTATATAATAAAGTTGATTTCTCTAGCAAAGATTTGTGTATATTATATATTTCTCATCACGATGTGAGATTCTATTATGTCTTTTCTTTCTTTAACCCCAAATGATTTATCATTCGAACACTTAAATGATCAGCACACGAATACCGAGGATTTTTAAGTGTCGTCTTTAGGTGTTAGAATGGTAGATCGTTACAGTTGGTATTAGATCTTAGGTTGAGCGAACACCTAGGCCTTGGTGGGGTAAACTCATTATAGATAGGGTTAGTAATACCCTAGAATGAGTAAACTCATTAGAGATAAGGTAAGTAACACCCTAGAATGAGTTGTATTATATATATATGAGTGTGTATTTGTTAGTGTATAAAAAATGTTTTATATTGTGTTGTTTGATCAGTTGAGTGGTTTAAAAATTCTGGTCGATGCGTTTGGCCAACATTATCGATAGGGATTCCTAAACATTTGAACAGGTCCAATCGACACAATATTGTTTTAAAAGTGGTAAATGAAATAATTCTGCCTAGGAATATATGTTCTATATATAAAGGAAAATTTTCAAAAAATTTATATAGTTATCTATGAAGTGTTGTTGTTAGGAGTTGATGATCATATTCAATTATTATCATTTAGAATTTGATCAGTCATGCTCGCCTAGTTCTGAGAAATGGCTATGGATTATAGATTCAACTGCAATCCTTCCTTTTAAATCATAGGTTGGGTAGATAGAAAATTTGTGGGAACATTGAAACGAACACCTTGTGAATTAAGTTTCACAATTTAACTATAAGGCGGTCGATGATATGTCGGGTTAAAATTTAATTTTAATATAAGGTGGTTACTAAAAAGAAAATATTTTAGATTATTTTATAAAAAGTTGATTATACAAAATCAACATTATAAAATATTTTTAAAAATAAAAAGGATTTTTGCAGAATTTAAAATCCCGATGTCTTTGAAAAGAATTTCAAATTATTTTTGAAAGAAATCTAGAATTAAAATTTTCTTTGGACAGTTCAGAGAATGAGTCTCAATTTGCTTTGTGATGATCTGAATAATCTTCTAAGTGACAATCATATGTTTGCTTAGGCGAACATTGTAGTGCACGTTGTAAATTATTCTCTTTGTCATTTTACGATTGAAACGAGTTCGAATCCGAATGAATCCCAAGCAAGTGGATGATAAATATTTTGTTAAAACTATTTATCTGGAAACATATATATAGTATTGTTTCAAAAGGGAATTTGGAAAGGAGAAGTAATTTTATACTTAACTAGTTCGAGGGACTCGAAAGTGACTAAAAATGGGTAGGAGATGTGTTCGGATGGTAGAACTTCTCTTAAGTATTACCCTTCTTGGTAAAGGGATATATGATACTATTTGGTAGTACCCAGTTCCTGAATATCATTTTGGAGTTACTCAGCCTATATGTATATTTTCTATGGGTTAAAAATATAGTATCATTTCAAAGGGTTTTTGAAATAAAAATCAGGTATTTTGCTCCTAAGTTTTCAAAATAAAAAGGTATCTTGATCAAGAATGGGTTAATAAATGAAGTTTTAAAATATAATTAATTTCATAAGAAGGTTTAATAAACTTGGTTTTATTAAACAATATCTTTTTGGTTTTAACACCTAAGAGGTTAAATTTTATTAGATGTTATTTGGGCCGGCTAATAAACATTTTTACCTTAGAAGTGTCTATGAAAAAGTAGACTCTAGGATGGAGTTTGGATATCAACATCCCACTCTTCTTAGCTACCTACCGGACCAAATGGATAAATAAGTTATGTTGGTCGACTTAGTTTTAAGGTCCAAATTATTTGGGCCTACATCTAAATAGCTAGAGTTGAAAAGAATTAAAAATCTAATGTTTTGTATATACTCTTAGGATGTAGGAGAGTATTATGCAAATAATAAGGTAAACTGATTTTATGAGAGGGTTTCATAAATAAAGTTGTGTTATTTAAAATGTTTGAACCTAAATTGAAATTTTGTGAAATGTTATCATAAATAATTTTGGGAGGGTTAAAAGAAATTGGGTAAATAGGAACCTCTAAATGATTACATAAGTTGTACATAGATCTTTCCTCTTTTACACATAGTTCTCGATCCAATATTCGTGCACATGACGTGAGGTGTTTCACACCATTCCGGATAAGGATTTATCACTCGATTTTGATGGCAAACACTTGGATATGGTTTTTAATGTGGAACTAAAAATTTTCAATTATAGTATATGGCTATGTAAGGAGAATGAAGGTTTTGAATTAAGAAGCCTGATCGGAGTCCGCACTAGGGAATCGAGTGAGTGGTACTAGTTTAGAAGAAAAGCTATGTATTCAAATGAGTGATCCAATCAGATTTTACATAGGAATGATCTATGTATATCATACAGATTGATGAGTAGTGTTATGTGTTTTCTGGGTTAGGGTTGTGGTAAAATTTCGAGTTCGAAATTCTTTTAGAGAAGAGAGTGTAGCGACCAGGAATTTCACCACTTTGATTTGCGAATGTTTAATTAATTTTAAATATGATTAAAATAAAATATCTTTTAAATAATAACTAGTAATGGTGAAATCGTTTTCCAAAATAGTTTATGAAAATATTTAGTTTGAAGAAAAATCGAAAATGTGACTGGAAGTCGTTCCGAATTTTCGGCTTTTCCTTGGTTAAAAGTTGTCGGAAGCGTGTGAATTCTAATGTAAATTTATACATACAAATTTTAAAATTAAGTTAGGGTTATAGATATGTATATATACTTAAGTATATACACAACTAGATGTGACTTGTTATGTAAGGTTTAAATATACTTAAATTTTTAAAATGAAAAAACCATTAGAAAACATAAGTACATTAGAAATTAAATGCATGTCAGAACATTTAGTGGATTTGGAATTTAAATAAAGGAGATTTTCATAAGAGAAAGTGAATTATTAAAAGGATTTAGTGGAGAAATTTATAAAATAAATTGAGATGGGATTTCCCCAAATTGACCTTCTTAGTTTTGGTGGTGTAGACATTTGTTCCATGCTTAACACCTAAGGAAAAGTGTTTGGATTTATCCTTATCTCCGTTTCTTTTTAAAAAACTTAATTTCGATCCTTATATTATGATTCTAAAATAAGAAATCTTTCATAATGTTTTGTGCATATACTTATGCCAGTGAGATAAGTACATGGATGTTATGATAAATATTTTTGAAAGAGATTTAAATAAATGAAAGATTTACTTTGAAGCTCAGAGGGTTCTATGTATAATTAAATCTCTGGATTTTTGTTTGTTTATCTGATAGTGGAATAACCAACTATCAAATCTTAGCCAGTATTGACTTAAGAAGTAAATAAAAGCTTCGCATGTTCATAGGGTTTGAGTTCCCTCGGGGGAACTCATCCGGATGAAACGGCCCTAGATAAGGGATATATTAGAGATCCCTTTGAGACTTTGGTATTGTCCACTTACTTCTGAAAGTACTGGAAATGAGTCAACCAGAAATTATCGGTTGTTGGTTCGGAGAGACCAAGATCGGATATATTATTTGAAAACCACTTTGAACCAATATATGCATTCGAATGGAAGACATCTTGATGATGTTTCAAAGATAGAGTTCTTTGAAGTGCAAGGATTACTTGCTAATAATCCCGAGGGTGATTCCAAAATGGACATAGCAGGGGTAGTGACTTCAGTTTCGTTCAGACCTAGAACGAACTTGTATGGATGAATACTAGCATTGCATTTCTGCCTAAAGGGCAGTGTTAGCAGTAGGAATTTCTAAATGATGGTAAATCGTTACCTCATGAACCTTACACCCCGAAAATGGCTAAAACAGTGTAGATGTAGCATGGCCTATGTGGGTCGCTCACATGAGGGTGTGTCATCACCTTTTTGGATTATCATATTATAGATTTGGTTGTGCATGAGTGCTCTTTATAAAGGTTGGGAACTGTAACGACCTGCCTTTTTGGACGTTTTAAGCAGAAAAACACGTCAGACTCAAACCATTCAAAAGGGCAGATTGTTATGGGGTAAATGAGAAAAAGCAGAGAAAGAAAGGAAACAAATACAGAATCTTACGGTGGAATGATAAAATATAATAATCAAATAAACAGTTTATGAAGCTGTTTTGTAAATACATTTGATTTCCTTTACAAAACAAAATCAGAGTTACAGAAACAAGAATAAATAAATAAATGCAGTGGAACAATATGATGCCGTGGAATACATATAATAAGTAATAATAGTACAAAACCTTCATCTTCATCCTCCAAAAAGCAATCTTCGATAAACTGAAAAGCTCAGACTGACCCGAGCGAATTGAAAAGACAAAACACTCGAGTTAGAACTAAAAGATCTTATGTAAGTTAAATCAACAGTAAATAAATATGAGTGTAACGACGTCAGAGATGTTTACGGGGTTTGACATTTCCTATCTAGTGTCTAACGTGAGTGCAATAACTTAAGAGATGTTTGGGATTTCCATCTCCTAAGGATCCATTAAACTATCTACTATGTAGTACAATATGCAATTATAATAGTGTCTACAATAAAGTAAAGTATTAAAATAGCATTAAGGCGTTACCCATATCCCCCTTAACACATTTTATATATTCCCGTAGTCTATACAATGTCGTAGGCTCCACCAAATCGGTGGTTTACCCAGAGGACACCCCATTGGTACGGTACAAAACAAACTCGTAGAAGGCGCTCTAGGGCATGCGAACATGGCACTCGAGGCAATGCCACAGTAGATTTACCAATTGCAGAACTGGGCTGGTGGTAACGCATAACAGCTACTATCGCCCACCTCAGAACACACTCCCATAATCAAAATCAAGGGGTGGCCACCAAATCATCACAAAGTCATAATATGGTATCGAAGAAGCATGTTTGATCGGAGGAATGACCTCACTTGGCCCAGGTATAGCTCCTGTTTTAGTCACATCTAAGATGACTCACGGGAGTCAGGGTCACGTCAATACCTCATACAAAAATCATTCACCGAACCATCCTACTTCATTTCTTGAATCTCCACCACGTACACAGTTTTTAAAGTGGTTTTCGGTATTGGCAAAGAGTATGACAATATCCGATCCCGGTCTCTTTAACAACCAAATGCTTATTTCCCACCGGATGGTTCTTTTACATTTCAAAAGTCAATTCACAATTGATATCAAAACATCATATTCTCAAAACCATTTCATTTTCAAATCATATTCACTTTCAAACTATATTCAGGAAATCATATTCACTTTTGAATTTGTCGATACAATAGGTTAATTAAATCCTAGTTCCAAAATCATCATATTTACTCAAATATGTCAATTCACAAAAAGCTATCAATTCCAAATTCCAACTTAGTTTGTATCATCATCAAGGATTTAAATATAAATACTTCAACTTTACACGGTCTGAAATTTTAGAAAATAGTTTAAATAGTCATAAATAGTTTTAATAGGTTGAAAATAATTTAAAATATATTAAAATAGTTTTAAAATAGTAAATTAGTTTAAATAGATTTAAATTTGATTAAATTAGATTTTATGATTTTAATAGATTAAATTGATTTTATTAGATTTAAAAAAATGATTTAAATAGATTAAATATAGGTTAAATAGATTTAAATTATATTAAATAGGTTTTAAGTAGATTAAATAGATTTAAATTATATTAAATAGATTTAAATTATATTAATTAGATTTAAAATAGATTAAATAAATTTAATTTGTTAAAAATAGGTAAATTAGATTAAATTGGATTAAATAGGTTATAATAGATTTAAAATAGTTTAAATTGATTAAATTTGTTTAAATTGGTTAAAATAGAATTCAAAGTTATATCCAATAGTTCAATAACTCAGTTCTAATAAATTCATTTATATTTTTGCCACTTCAACTTTGAAATTTCAATTTAAATCCATTGAACAATTCATTAAATCAATTCCAATTTCAGCATTAACGCTTGGATTATCGAAAAAAATAATTCAGTTTATTTAAATACATCTCTATTTCAAAATGCTAGTTAACTGAATTCAAAATTTAAAGAACTAAAATCATTTAATTTAACCAATCCGGTGTCCGTATATAATTTTCTACCCTAGAGTCAAGTGATACGGATATTGTTACCTGAAGGTTTGGCCAGGCAACTAGGCACTCGGCACTTACATTCTAGAGTGATCAGCATACATGGATCGACATCCACACTTCGTTCAGCATGGCAGAAGCGTTCGGGGTACCTGGATCGTTCGGCTTGGCAGAGCATTCGACATACGGAGTTGATCGACGTCTAGAGATGGTTCAGCATCAGTCTGACCGGCATCGATGGTTCGGCATCAGTCTGTTCGGCATCGATGGTTCGGCATCAATGGTTCGACATCAGCCTGTTCGGCATCGATGGTCGGCATCAGTCTGTTCGACATCGATGGTTCGACATCAATCTGTTCGGCATCAATGGTTCGACATTAGCCTGTTCGGCATCGATGGTTCGACATCAATCTGTTCGGCATCAATGGTTCGACATCAGCCTGTTCGGCATCGATGGTTCAGCATCAATCTGTTCGGCATCAATGATTCGACATCAGCCTGTTCGGCATCGATGGTTCGGCATCGGTGGTTCGGCATCCAGAACTCACTCTTTTTGGGCTGAGGTAATCAGCTGCTAGGCCCACCAGGGGGGTCTAACCCATTTTGTCTATAAATAGAGAGGCAGGGGCACAATGAAATGGACCTTTTTTCGAGAACACTGGGGAGACTCTGCCGCTTTCAAGACTCGTTCTTTTTACTTAGCAATTGTATTCAAGTAGTTGGTGTATGGATTGTATCTGTAATTAATTATCAAGTAAAGCAATAAAGTTTAACCTTAAAGTGGACGTAGGCAGTTACGCCGAACCACTATAAATCTGGTGTTCTCGTCTTTGCATTCAATTTAGCATATTGTTCTCTGTTTGAATTGACTTTCTTCATTAATCTCTCTACATAATCTTTCTAAACGGGGTTAGTGACCAATTTTGGTGCTAACACTTTGGTGCTTTCACTAAGAACCGAATTCTCAGACCTTAAGGATCTGCTTTGAAGCTACTGGATTGAATAAATCCCCCGAAGAAGATCCGAGTCATTCGTAGGACGTCCGTTAATTCTACTCAGAGTTCCTACCAATAACTCTACAATGGGAAGACCACGTACCAGATCAGCCTCTCATAATGCGGATGCCCATGAGACTGCTAGCGTACAACAAGAAGGGCCTAGCAATCAGTAAGCAAATCTAAGTGCAGGGACTACCGCCCAGGACCAAATGCCAGTTGTCACCAGAATAGAGTTCAACGACTTAATGAGAGAGCTCAGGGAAAGCAGGAGACAACTCGGAGAGCAGATTCAAGCCAACGCCAACCTCATGGCACAACTCACTCAACAATAGCATCAAAATGCTAGGGGCAGTCCAGCTCCTTATTCTTCATCTGACAGCTCGACTTCATCCGATGAACCTCCCAAGCGTAGATGCCGCAAGACTGAAACTACGTAGGCAGGTGCTGCTGTCCGAACAACTGGGGACCATTTACACCTCGGAGACCGTGACCAAGCAGGAACTGGAAACTTAGGAGCTGGAGTGCAAGTGGAAGCTGGATGCCCGGCTCACCAAGATGCCAATGATGTCGAACCTCAAGATGCACGTTTGGCAGATCGCCAGCAGAGGAGGCATCAGCCTGATCAATCCCGTAGGACAGACTCCAACCTTCCATCTTCCATACAAACCCCAGATCTAACAGCTATGATCAAACAGTTGATGAAAGAGAATTAAGGCTTGTCAAACGACGATTAGGGAGTGTCTAGAAGTCATACTCCTTTCACAGACGTTTTTCTACAGGCGGAGTACCCAAGGAAGTTCAGCATGCCAACTATCCCGGCTTATGAAGGAAAGATTGATCCCACACAGCATATGATGAGGTACGAATGGATGATGGATTCAGCTAGAGCGAATGATGCAACCAAGTGCAGGTGCTTTCCAATAACTCTATCTGGGATCGCTACCATGTGGTTCACCCGACTTCCTCCGCGGTCCGTATCCAGTTTCGAGGAGTTGGCGAAGAAGTTTATAGAAGAACAGTTTAGGATACATACTACTCGTCCAAAGGATGTGATGTCTCTATCAAGTGTAATCCAATCTCCGAGGGAGTCATTGAAGGAGTATTTACAGAGATTCCATTTTACGGCTACTGAAGTCAGTAATCCCAATGATCATGCAATTCTTATGGCTGTGATGCAATGTGTGGATCCGGATTCAGAGTTCGGAGATTGGTTGGCAGGAAAACCTCCAACTACGCTAGAGCGTTTTTACTCAAAGGCACATCAGTTCATAAAAAGAGAGGAAGCCAGGTGGATAAGGCGAGATAAGGCACCGGGGCCTGTTCAGGAGTCCGTAAAAAGAAACATTGCTGTGAAGCAGTCCGGAGACAACTCGGGGAAAGTTCAAGTCAATGTCCAGAACATGCCCGGGCAATCTAAGGAATCCGGAGGAAGAAATCAGGGGAAGAAGAGAGAAGCGGGGAAATGGAAGCCAAGAATTCCAACCTACAACGAGTACACCTCGCTGAATGCATCTCTTGAAAATATTTACCTATCAACTTGCAATACCTTTCAGTACAGAAAACCACGTCCAAAGGAGTCAAGTGAAGAACAAAAGCGGACCGGGAAGTACTGCCACTTTCATGAGACTTATCGGCACAATACTGAAGAATGTAGACACCTACATGACGCTATAGAGAAGTTGATTAGGCAGAAAAATTTACAGGAGTTTGTGAAGGATCCATAGGAAGGTGGACAGGGAACATCCAATCCAGGTCGTGCACCAGTTCCATGTCATCCCGAGGAGCCTACTCGGACCGTGGGCAGACTAGTCATAAACACGATCATCGGTGGTCCTCACCCTGCGAATATGAATTGGCAAGAGATGGAACGGTACGCTACTTCCTCGAGGCATGCAGACTTCGAGTGTTGTTCCAACGTGGAGGACGGGACCCCTACTAAGCAGCTGCGCATGATGACAGACGATATAGTATTCAGGAGCAGAGATGTTGACCAAGTAGAGGCTCCTACCATTGACCCGATGGTCATATCTGCGACAATCGGGCCGGCTTATGTGAAAAGAATTTTGATTGATTGTGGAAGTTCTGTCAATATCATCTTCAAGAAGGCTTATGATCAGATGAAGATGGAGACGAAGGATTTGAAGCCATCTAAAGCTCGTATACATGGCTTTAATGGCGCATTGACCGATGCAGTGGGATATGTTGAGTTGCCAGTTGAACTGGAACAAGGTGAGCGAAGGAGGGTGCGAATCCTACCTTTCGTAGTTTTGGATGTAGATTCTCCATACAACGTGTTTTTGGGCCGACCGGCCTTGGCTGAGTTTAGGGTAGCATTAGCCCCGTGGTGTTTGACTTTAAAATTTCCGACCGACAATGGAGTAGGTGTTGTTCATGGAGACCATGCGACCGGTCGTGCATGTTATGTGGCTGAGCTCCAAGAGGCCCTGCGGAGAGAGAAAGGAAAGGCTGCGGACAATTTCGTCCGCATCCAGAATACCGACAATTGACAAATAATGCCCGAGCCCTGGCTTGGGCAAAATTCTCGGATCTACAGAGACATAGATCCGAGAGACGACGATGAGGAACCCAGTGAAGAAAAAGCAGCACCGGCTGAACTGACGATTGACATTTCAGTCAGTCGAGATGATCCATCACGAGTACTGAAGATCGGATCACAACTCAACCCAGCAATGACTGAAGACCTTAGTGATTTCCTCCGAGCGAATCTTGATGTTTTCGCTTGGACACATTCTGACATGTGTGGGATTTCTCCCGCTATTACGAGTCATATGTTGAACATAAACCCGAAGTACGTCCCAATTAAACAAAAGAGGAGAGGAATGGACCCGGAGAGGTCCGCTGCCCTCAAAGAGGAGGTGGACAAACTCAAAGCCAATGGGTTCGTCTGCGACGCCCTCTACCCTGAATGGGTATCAAACCCCGTGCTGGTGAAAAAGGCGAACGGGAAATGGAGAACTTGCGTAGATTATTCCAATTTGAACAAAGCGTGCCCCAAGGACAGTTTCCCATTGCCTAGGATTGATCAGTTGGTCGACTCCACTACAGGACACGAGTTGTTGTCATTCATGGATGCATACTCGGGATACAATCAGATCCCGATGCATATTCCGGACCAGGAACACACCAGTTTCGTCACAGACGTTGGGCTATATTGCTATGTAGTAATGCCTTTCGGATTGAAAAACGCGGGAGCGACCTATCAGCGTTTGGTGAATCGAATGTTAAAAGACCAGATTGGTAGAACGATGGAAGTCTATGTGGATGACATGCTCGTGAAGTCACGACAGTCAAACAACCACATTCGAGACTTAGCAGAGATGTTCGATATACTCAGATATTATGGGATGAAGATCAACCCTCTGAAGTGTTCCTTCGGCGTTGCGTCGGAGAAGTTTTTGGGATTCATTGTTAACGCCAGGGGAATTGAAGCTAACCCAGAAAAGGTTCAAGCTATTCGAGATGTGCAAGTGCCCAGAACTATAAAACAGGTGCAAAGCTTGAATGGAAAGGTGGCTGCGCTGTGTCGATTTATATCCAGAGCCACGGACAAGTGCATTCCCTTCTTCGATATAATAAAGAAAGGGAAGAGGAATTTTGAATGGACATCCTACTGTGAGGAAGCATTCCGAGATCTGGTGAGGCATCTGGAGAGTCCTCCAGTGCTGTCGAAACCAGTAGACCACGAGATGCTGTACGTATACTTGGCCGTATCCCTGCATGCTATAAGTGCAGCTTTGGTCCGCGAGGAGGACCGAGTCCAAAAGCCGGTGTATTACATTAGCAAACGTTTAACGAGGGAAGAAAGAAATTACCCTAAAATTGAGAAATTGGCCTATTGCTTGGTGATTGCATCACGTAAGCTGCGTCCATACTTCCAAGTACACTCAGTCAGTGTTTATACCGATCAGCCCTTACGGTAGGTACTCCAACGACCAGAAAGTTCTGGAAGGATGTTAAAATGGAATATCGAGTTGAGTCAGTTCGATATTACCTACCTGCCACGAAGAGCCATACAAGGGCAAGCATTAGCAGATTTCATCGCTGAGTTTACTGTATCTGAAGAACCAGATGGTCACAGTGTCATTCCTCCTATTGAATCGAAATTGTACACCAATTGGGCATCAAACGACCGTTGCTCCGGAGCTGGTGTAGTTCTCGTGACTCCAGAAAATTGATCGATTTGTTACGCTTTGAAGCTCAATTTCCCGGCTACGAATAATGAAGCAGAATATGAAGCATTGATTGCTGGTTTAAAGCTTATTGGAGAACTCGGGGTAAAGTCAGTCGAAATATTTTGTGACTCACAGTTGGTGGTCTACCAAGTGCGGGGAGATTACCAAGCAAGGGGACAGAAGCTTGCTCCGTACCTTGCTCTGGTTCAGGAACTATTGGTGAACTTTGAACATTATGACATTTCGCACGTCCCACGTGAACAGAACAAGGAAGCCGACTCGTTGGCTAAATTCGCAAGCACTGGCGATGCACAGCAAATGGGATTGGTTCCCGTTGAAACCTTACATGCTCCAAGCATAGATGCGATGAAAGTTGATTTTGTGTTGGAAACGGGAATCGAGAGGGAGTCATGGATGACCCCATTCAAACTATACCTGATGACCGGGACTTTACCAGAAAAAAGGAGCGAAAGACGACAGGTCATTCGCAAAGCCGCACGATATGTGATGCAGGATGGAGTAATGTATCAGAAGGGGTTCTCGGTCCCCTTATTACGATGCATTACCCATGATGAGACAAAGCGGGTCTTGAAGGAGGTTCATGAAGGAGAATGTGGCGACCATACTGGGGGGCAAAAGCTAGCAAAAAAGATCCTCCGTTATGGATACTATTGGCCAACTGTGAATAGGGATGCTGTAGATTATGCAAGAAAATGTGACAAGTGTCAAAGATATGCGAAAATCCCAAGAGCTCCTCCAACGAAACTCACACAAATGGTTAGTCCCTGGCCGTTTGCAATCTGGGGAATCGACATAATCGGTTCTTTTCCTATATCCAAAGGTGGTGCAAAATATGCGATAGTTGCGGTCGACTACTTCACAAAGTGGGCCGAGGCAGAGCCTTTAGCCACAATCACCTCCAAGAAGGTCATTAATTTCGTTGTACGAAACATTATATGCTGCTTTGGCCTCCCGCAAACCATCATTACGGACAACGGAACTCAGTTTGAAAGTAGAGAGTTTAAAGATTTCTGTTCAAAGTACGACATTGAGAAAAAGTTCGCCGCCGTTGCTCATCCGAAGGCTAATGGACAAGTTGAAGCCGTGAACAAAATAATCAAGTCCATATTGAAGAAGCGTTTGGAAAAGGCTGGAGGCAAGTGGGTAGATGAACTCCCAACAGCGCTATGGGCTTATAGAACTACCCACAAGGCCGCGACTGGCCACACTCCATTCGCATTGGCATACGGCTCGGAAGCTGTTATACCCGTGGAGCTTGAAGTTCCATCACATCGGGTGACACATTATGATCCTAAGACGAATCAGGATCTCTTGTTGGAATCACTAGACTGCGTTGATGAAAAATGTGAAGAAGCTGAATTAAGGGCGGCAGCATATAGGCATCGAGTCAAGCGATATTACGATGAGAAAGTCCGCCCAAGAATCCTTGATGTGGGTGATCTCGTTTTGAAACGAGTTTTCCCGGTACCATCACGTATGAATCCCAACTGGGAAGGTCCATATGTCGTTGAACGGAAGCTTGGAGATGGAACTTTCAAGCTAGCGACCGTTTATGGCGTGACACTCCCACGAGCGTGGAACAGTGAACATTTGCGACGTTATTACATTTAACCTGTTTCTTTCCTATTTTAGGTACAACTGTTTGCTGTATGTTTTTATTCCATTGATTCTTAGTTTACTTTTAGCATGTAATCGGACAATTTAGTTTATTTCATTAATAAAGGCTTGAAGCCGTCTTTTCCATGAATTATTGATGTTTCTGTACCTTATAATCTGGTGATGAACTGCTGGAGTTACATTATTCCGTATGATGTACGAACTCGCATAGACGACTTCAATCTCCGAGTCCCCTTAGTGCGGACCGGAGTACTCTAAGTCCCCAAAGCGCGGACTAGAGTATAAACGACTTCAATCTCCGAGTTTCCTGAGTGCGGACTGGAGTACTCTAAGTCCCCAGAGCGCGGACTAGAGTATAAATGACTTCAATCTCCGAGTCCCCTGAGTGAGGACCGGAGTACTCTAAGTCCCCAAAGCGCGGACTAGAGCATAAACGACTTTGATCTCCGAGTCCCTTGAGTGTGGATTGGAGTACTCTAAGTCCCCGGAGCGCGGACTAGAGTATAAACGACTTCAATCTCCGAGTCCCCTGAGTGCGGACCGGAGTACTCTAAGTCCCCACAGCGCGGGCTAGAGTATAAACGACTTCAATCTCCGAGTCCCCTGAGTGCGGACCGGAGTACTCTAAGTCCCTAGAGCACGGACTAGAGTATAAACGACTTCAATCTCCGAGTCCCTTGAGTGCGAACCGGAGTACTCTAAGTCCCCAGAGCGCGGACTAGAGTATAAACGACTTTAATCTCCGAGTCCCCTGAGTGCGGACCGGAGTACTTTAAGTCCCCAGAGCGCAGACTAGAGTATAAACGACTTCAATCTCCGAGTCCCCTGAGTGCGGACCGGAGTACTCTAAGTCCCCAGAGCGCGGACTAGAGTATAAACGACTTCAATCTCCGAGTCCCCTGAGTGCGGACCGGAGTACTCTAAGTCCCCAGAGCGCGGACTAGAGTATAAACGACTTGGATCTCCGAGTCCCCTGAATGCGGACCGGAGTACTCTAAATCCCCGGAGCGCGGACTAGAGTATAAGCGATTTGAATCTCCGAGTCCCCTGAATGCGGACTGGAGTACTCTAAGTCCCCTGAGCGCGGACTAGAGTATAAATGAATTGAACCGCCGAGTCCCATGAATGCGGACTGAATTACTTTAAATCCCTAGAGCGCGGATTAGAAAATATTCTAAGTACCAAAATTGTGAAACGAGAGATGTACAATTCCAAAGAATGTCCGAACAATGTAAGAATGGATTGGAAATTTATGCAACTCACAAGAACTTGAGTTTCGACCACAGTTATACAAAAAGCTAAAAAGCAGAAATCATTCAAATGACAAGAAACTAAACTTTATTAAATAATCCAAAATGGGGTTATACAACCACTCCTCCAAAACTTGGAGTCAAAAATCTATCTACATAAACTACGAAAACGAAAAAGTAAAAGTAGTTACATGACCTAAGCAAAATCTCGTTGAACGAGTATAGTGGCTACTTCTTCGGCTTCTTTTTCTTGTCCTCCTTTGCTTTCTCAGACGACTCCTCTCCCTCACGCTTCCTCTTGGACTTTTTGCTTGCCAAGGAAGCGGAGTAAAGAGTGGGAGGAGGAACATCCAGTGGTTTGGATTTGCCGGGAAGGATGACTTTCAGAGGCCTATTCAGCGGGTCGGTGAGTTCTAGTACTTGAGATTCGACCTTGATCTCAACTTTCTTCTTCTTCTCTTCTGTGAGTCGCTCCTTCATACTCACCTTCGAAGTGGGTTCTGAGGCGCTCGTGATTTCAATTTCATAACTCCCTTCAATGGGAGATGAAGTGTCAGACTTATCATCATCTAGCGCCCCGACCACTTGAGCATCAGGACCGGGAGTTACTCCCGCGTGATTAGCATCGCTTGTTTTCCCCATCTCCTCCTTGGCGTCATCGCTCCTCGGAGTCGGTTCAGGGTCAGAGCGTCCTGCACAAAAACATAAAGAACGAACATTAGGACCAATGACCGATCGCAGAAAGCGACAGATCTTTGAACTTCTAGAAGAAGAATTTTATACCAGTTTCTTACTGGCTTTCAGCTGTGCGTGGAGTTTCACCCTCCAGAATAGGAGACATCACGTGAATGTCGAGACCGGGGTCTTCCGGATCATAGCTGGCATGCTGCTCAAATGGGTCAAGTGCTGGCCGATCGGCCGATTGAGTAGAAGAAGGGCCTGCAGCCTCGGTTCCAGATGGACTAGCTTTGTCATCTTTCTCTTTTAACGAAGGAGAGCCTTTACCAAAGAGAGCCATAGCTGCGGACAAGTCCGATGGCTCATTCCCCATGAGAAACTCTTTCACTAAAGCCTCCTCGTCGACCTCCTCGACACCCGACTCCACCTGTTTGATCTTTATTAAAGTCTCCCAAGCCTCGACCAAAGATTAAAGGTAGCCCTCGCCTAAAAAGGTCAAGTCCCGGTGCATGAGGACACGGGCATTGTATTCGGCTATTAGTGGGTTGAACATACACTTGATTTCTTCTCTGCCGGCCTATGCAGCCGCTTCAAGGCGGGAGTCGATCTCCGCTGAAGCTATTTTCTTGCCCTCTTTACGGGCTTCATCTTTCATTGTCCCAACCTTAGAAAGCTCATCCTCGAGCTTTGCCTTCAAGAGACGTGTATTGACAATCTCGTCACAGTACCGTTGAGACTCCTCTTGAGCCGTTATCTTCTCTTCCCTCTCCTTAGAGAGTAGCTCCTTCAACTCTTTGACCTGCAGGGCGAGTGCATCCCTTTCTTTTTGAATAGAATATTTTTCTATAGCTAGGGCCCCACTGTGTTGGACTGCGATGACAAGTTCTTTCTTATGAGTCATCTCTAGATGAGCGACGGCCTCCGCAGTCTCCTTAGCACCCTGTTCTGCAGCTTCAAGTTTAGACTTGTATAAAGCGAGCTCTTCGTCCTGATTTTTGATGATGTCTTTATCGAAGATAGCTTCGAGCTTCAAGCGGTCGATTTCTTGTTGACGCTCAACGGATACTTCCGAGACTTTTTTGACCAAATGAACAAACGTGTCATGTTGAACATAGACGTCGTTGTTGCAAGCAATGGAACTCAGCTTGACGTGTCCCGGAATGTGATGAATAGCTGGGAGGAATTTCAGACCGTCAAAGCAGATTTTGGGAAATTTAGCTTTAAGTTCGACCAGCTTCTCCGATATCGTTGGGTCTGCCGTAGGAACAGGGGGAGAAGGTTTTGAAAGTTCAGTTCTCTTACGATGTTCCCGAGATTGTCGTGTGCTTGATGAGCCGAAATGTGGATCTCGGGAAACATCGGGTTGAGACCCCTTCTGCGAAGTTTTTTCTCTGACTGTTTCTATTTGAGGAGGAAGATCACGAGAGTATGAAGACTGAGAATGCGATTTCTTCCGATAAGTCGAGTCCCGGGGACGGTTGTCTTGATCTCCATAATCGTCCCTGTCCCGGCGCTTGCCAAAGCCTGAAACTCGGCCGTAGTGGTGAAAAATGGATGAGTCATGGAGACGATCGAATCCATGGGAGCGTCCCATGTCACCTGCATAGAATAAAAATAACAACGAGTTAGGAAGAATCGGGGTAATGGCAAAAATTGAAGTGTATGGTGAAGAGCATGTGTGCGTGTGTGTCCTAGTGTTCCCCCCGACAAACCAGTTCCTTTATCTTTACTAATTGGAGTATTATCTCCCTGGACTCGGGCTTGAACTCCCGTATCGCCTCTAGCGGGCGAATGAAACTTAAGGGCCTCTGGATCGTCGAAACTGTAATTGAGTAGATCGTCAAGAATGGTAAGGTTCGACAGGCCCTTCAGAGAACTTTCTAAATGTTGTGAGGAAGCTTCTTTCTCCACTGGGACAAGGGTAATTTTTGAAGTTCCACCAATTTTTTCCTTCCTCATCTTGTACGTCGGTTTCTTTTTACCCTTAGAAGGGGAAGATGACGTTTCGATGTCGTGAACTTCGACCGTTGGATCTTGAGTGGGACCGACATTCTCATCTTGTGCTTCGGGTGTCTCAGCCTCCTTAATTTCCCCCTCTTCTAATGCATTAGGAGCGTTGCATGCTGAAGACTCAGCCTATTTTTTCCCTTTGCCAAAGGCAGGCCTGGGAATGGTGATGCCCTGAGGAAGGCTTATCCGATGGCCTTCTGCCAATAGTCCAAGCCTTGTAAGTGACTCATTCGAAATGAGAGTTCTAATGTCCCGTTCTCCGGCAGGAAGGGCTCGAATAGCTTCGACGGCATCAGAGTATCCGCGGCCGTCAGGACGTGGAGTGATACCTGAAAAGATGGGTGAATGTTAGAAGAGGTACGGCTGCTGCTAAACACAAGTAACGGTTCAAGAAAAAAGCTTACTTCCTTCAACCCATCTCCTCGCAAAGCCGGGAGGACAATGCACATAAAACCATTCCTGTTTATACAAGGCAAGCTTGGTCCATGCTCCAGTTAAGATTTGACATTTGTTGTGCGGCTCGAGAAACATGAATGATGGGCTATCCTTCCGCTTCTTGATGCAATATATGTATCTGATATCGCCCGGAGTTGGAAGCCTAGAGAAGACATTCATAAAGAGGATGCAAGTGCCGTATAGGAATGCATGGCCGTTCGGGTGCAGTTGCGATGGAGCAATGTCGATGTATTGCAGCACATCCTGAAGAAACGAGTTGAATGGTGGCACACTGCCAACCCAGCACATGAATTTGTTACAAGCTGTGTATCCGACTGGGGGGCAAGTGTGGACGGTCACGCCCCGATGGAACTAGCACGTCATCAAAGGGGATTCCGTGGACAGAGCATATCAAGCGGAGTGTACTTTCATTAATCTTTGAAGCAAGTGAATCGACAGGGTTGTCCAAGAAAATTGCTGCCTCCAGCGCATCGGGAGCTAAGTCATGTGCAGGGGAAGTTGACAGATTTGAAGTATCTGTGACTTCTCGTCAGGAGGACGGCCTAGGCCTGTCCGAAATCGTGGCGGAGCTAGATTTTCGAGACATCGCTGATAAAGATTGAATCTAGCAAAGTACCTGTTCAAACTATACTAAAAAAATAATCGACATCAGACTTAACAATACGAATATTCCCCCCGTGTAGTGTGTGAACTAGTGCGATCATTCAGGTGTAAACGCTGAGAAATTATAAGTCACAGGATTGATGATATAAAGTTGAGCCTTGAATTGTCTTCTTCGAAAACTGTCATCGCTGACCGTCTCTGAAAGCCAGCCTTGCAATTTTTTCAATTTTTAACTTGGACATTGGCACTGCGTGTTAAAAGAATTAATCCGTTTTTATTGGTTTAAGTTCAGGCTTGTGATTATTGAAACTAAGAAGTTATCAGTCCAGAATAGTTCGATATGCTAGTATGCTTAAGTCCTTGTCCTTGTGTTTAATGTTTGATTAGGCAAGGTGAATAGGAGTTCGGTCAAAAGTTCTGTTCGGTCAAAAGTCTGTTCGGCTTAAAAGTCTGTTCGGCTTAAAATTCTGTTCGGCTTAGAACTCTGTTCGTCTTAGAGTTCTGTTCGACTTAGAACTCCGTTCGGCTTAGAGCTCGTTCGATTTAAGTTCTGTTCGGCTTAGGTTCTGTTCGGTTTAGGTTCTATTCGGCTTAGATTCTGTTCGGCTTAAGTTCTGTTCTGCTTAAGTTCTGTTCGGCTTGACTTCCATTCGGCCTTCTTTCTGTTCGGCCAAAATTCTGCTCGGTCAAAAGTCTGTCCGACCAGAATTCTGTTCGACCTCTCTTCTGTTCGGCCTGAAAACGGGTGCACGCAGCAGGTCGTGCCGAGCCGATTTGCTCGGCCTTCTGCCCGTAACATCATTTCTCTTCTTTTCCCCCATCTCTCCCAACCAATGTACCCGAGTCGTTCGGCAAGCCGTGTCAAACCACGGTCATGCCGATCAACTTCAATAAACCTTAACTCCAATTTCACTACCATACTTCCCCTCCATCGCTCGACATAAGGAAGTCATGCCGAGCCACATTAATATGTCTTCCACCAACTCCCTCCTTCAAACACCTCTGCCATCCTCTTCTCTTCTACCGTTCGTCTAGCCTTAAACTCCTGTAAAA
The DNA here is from genome assembly GCA_030737815.1 of Allium fistulosum. Lineage (NCBI taxonomy): Eukaryota > Viridiplantae > Streptophyta > Magnoliopsida > Asparagales > Amaryllidaceae > Allium > Allium fistulosum. The sequence goes on from CM060901.1 coordinate 1,033,468,453, forward strand.
CACCCACACTTCGCCCTTAACTCCTCCTGCTCCACGCAATTACTTCTGACTTTGATGTTGCAGAGATTCGCGAGTTCGAATCTCATGCTAGGTTTCCTAATCGGAGTGAAGTATTTAAGGAAATTTTTTTACCTAAGAAATGAGTTGAAGCTCGGGGAGATTCTGGAGTAGAGAACGTGGTTCTAATTGGATTCAGTTGGTTGGGGAAGGAAGTGAGGCAATGAATGATGTTTGGGAAGGGAAGGGAAAAGTAGATAATTCTCTGAAGTCTGTTGAGAGGAAAAGTTCATAAACACTGAAAAGCGGAGGTAGAAGTAAAAGGGAGAAGAAGAAGGAGCATCGGCTTATATAGAGAGAAGGGAATTAGAAGAGACTATAACCGGTTGAACCGGTCAAATCGACATTTTTTGGCATCCAGGGTGCTCGGCATCGGCTATGTCGTTCGGCATCCAGGGTGCTCGGCTTCGGTTGTGTCATTCAGTATTTGCATATCGTTCGACATCCAGGGTGATTCAAAGCACACCACGTTTGACCACGTGATGTACTTGGGGGGCAAGTGTTACCTGAAGGTTTGGCCAGGCAACTAGGCACTCGGCACTTACATTCTAGAGTGATCTGCATCCACACTTCGTTCGGCATGGCAGAAGCGTTCGGCGTCCCTGGATCGTTCGGCGTACCTGGATCGTTCGGCATGGCAGAGCATTCGACATACGGAGTTGATCGGCATCTAGAGATGGTTCGACATCAGTCTGATCGGCATCGATGGTTCGGCATCAATCCGTTCGGCATCGATGGTTCGGCATCAATCTGTTCGGCATCAATGGTTCGACATCAGCCTGTTCGGCATCGATGGTTCGGCATCAGTCTGTTCGGGATCGATGGTTCAGCATCAACCTGTTCGGCATCAATGGTTCGACATCAGCCTGTTCGGCATCGATGGTTCGGCATCAATCTGTTCGGCATCAATGGTTCGACATCAGCCTGTTCGGCATCGATGTTTCGGCATCAATCAGTTCGGCATCAATGGTTCGGCATCGATGGTTCGGCATCAGTCTGTTCGGCATCGGTGGTTCGGCACCCAAAACTCACTCTTTTTGGGCTGAGGTAATCGGCTGCCAGGCCCACCAGAGGGGTCCAACCCATCTGTGTCTATAAATAAAGAGGCAGGGGCACAGTGAAATGGACCTTTTTTCGAGAACACTGGGGAGACTCCGCCGCTTTCAAGACTCGTTCTTTTTACTTAGCAATTGTATTCAAGTAGTTGGTGTACGGATTTTATCTGTAATCAATTATCAAGTAAAGCAATAAAGTTTAACCTCAAAGTGGACGTAGGCAGTTACGCCGAACCACTATAAATCTGGTGTTCTCGTCTTTGCATTCAATTTAGCATATTGTTCTCTGTTTGAATTGACTTTCTTCATTAATCTCTCTACATAATCTTTCTAAACGGGGTTAGTGACCAATTTTGGTGCTAACAGTATTTATCATTTCAATCTGCAATTTAAAATTTTATGGTTATATATCATTTCAAACTGCAATCCCAAATTAAATATAAATCCATAAAATCGCTCGAGTTTATCATTTCAACCCATAACGATTTTTCCCTAATCTATAGATCGTTCGGGTATGTATTATTTCAACCCATAGGGAACTTGCAGTGTTATAACAATATAAAAATACAACGTCCAGTCATCCAATATCAAAAACCAAACATCCATCAAAATCATCATCCAAATCAACCAATAAACATCAATAGATAACTGATAATCAATACAGGTATTAAATTGACAATTTAACATTCAATATTAAATTAAACGATAATTAAATGCAATAAAAGTTAAATTTAACCAGAATGACAATTTAACATACCAAATAGTAATCAATAAATTTCTAATCACATCATTAATTTAATTTAACTAATATAAGATAATTTAGTAATTGCGATTGGGTTAAAACACTCACCTTCGATTTCAAATCGATTTGAAATCCAAAATAGGGCCCAAATTTGAACAGTCTCAGAATTCGTCCAAACCGGTTTCAAAATTTCCAAAATTCCGATATGATCTCAACGGAGAAAATCGTGTGTGAATCGGAGCTCATATGAAAAAGTTATTAATGTTAGAAGATTGGAAAATTTGACTTCGAGTCTTACTTCGAGTCGTCGCCTAAATTACCCAGTGCTTGCTCTGAGTTTTTGCCAAAATGACAGGAGACGCGAGTCATTTGGCTCCTGACCCAAAGTTGCTCTAGGGTTTTCGCCTTTGGAACTGAAAGCGCACCCAGATCCACCTTGTTTGGCCTCGAACTCTCTCTGACCTCAAGTCGCTGCTGGGTTTTCTCCTCTAAAACTCGAAGTAAACCTGGAGCAAATTTTCTTTTTCGGTTTATTTTTTTTTGAAATTAGGTTTGGAATTTGGGAATTAGGTTTGAGAAGGAGGAAGAAGATGTACGTACATAAATAATAATATGAGAAACAGCTAGGGTTTATAACAGCCTATATATAGGCATGGTTGGATCGAAACGACAACGCGACCCAAAAAGCCCGTTCTAACCCCGAAACGAAAATAAGTCATCCCATATATCAAAATAGATGTTTTCAATGTTTTTAAACTCAATGGAATTGGTTTCAAGTCCTAATTCCATCGTATGGAGAAGTTAGCTTAAAATCAGCTTATTTCAAATTGATTTCAATTGAATTTTATTAAATTGACTTCTACGCATTTCGAGTCCGTACGATCAAACGACAAGTCCGATCGCTATGAAACTTGAAACCTTACAATAATTCACCATTACGGATCCAATGAAACTGGTTTCGTTAAAATCCGAGATAGTTGCCAAAATGGCTATTTTCACGTTAATTGAATAAATTAATATTAAATTAATTAAATCACCTTTTTAATTTCAAATTTAATAACTAACAATTTTCATCATTTTTGATTACTTGGACATTTACAATAATTTAAATCAATTTTACGTATCAATTCATCGTTAAATATTACACCAGTTACAGTGTTCAATTTCAACTGTAATTAAATCCCATAAATTAAAATTAAATTATAATAAATTGTTCTAGTTTGATTTCAGTCCTTTTTTCAGTCAATTATTACTCTACAACCATAGTTAACATTTGTTTATATCTTATCACACTAACATTCTACAATTATCATCTTAGTTTTCATTAACGTAGTATTTAATTACATTTAATTGCTATAAATCCATTATTATAACTTAAATTCCAATAAATTGAACAAACTTGATTCCAATTCTTTTTATTCAATCAATCGTCTTATTATGAATAAAATTTACATTGGGTTACATCTTATTAAATTTATATTCTACAATTATCAATTTAATCTACATTAACTGCACTTATTAAGTGAATTAATTGCAATTGATTTCAAATTAAATTTAGCAGACAAAATAAATAGGTAACATATAATAATTGTCACCATTAACTTTTAATTACATCTTATAGGTTATTATCCACAACAAGTGTTATAATTACTACCACAACACGTATTTTTATCAATTGCAATTAGTTACATACTATTTCATAAATTTATACATATAATTAAATTATCAATTACACCTTTAAGCCAATTATCAAATAACACACACATTATTACAATTAATTTACAGTATATAACCAATTATAACTCTTTAAACTTCAATTAATAAGAATTACATTTAGAGCAGTTATCCATTACCTTAAATTAATACTATTACATTTCATTCCCGTTATATTCTTATTATTTAATCAAAATTTTTATTTCTTCCAACCTTAAATCACAAAACCTTATTATATTAACTATTTTTAATTATCGAAAATTACGGGTCGTTATAGGAACAACCGGGGTGATGACATGTTCGTTACTATCAAGTAAAGGGTAGGCCGGTTCTGGGTTGGCAGACGTCGAAACATTTTCGTCCTCAAGTACATTTAATCTAGAGGTGTACATTTTCGAAATGTAGTCCCTTACCTTGCCATTTGTTGGGATCCATTCTCTAATAAGCACCTTCGATTTTTGACTGTATACCTATTATTGTTGTGATGTACACACATCATAGTTACTTGATTATTGATATTTTAAAACCCATAGACATTATTATAATATCACTGGATTTATAATATAAAATGTTTTGGTTATCGTAAGGTAAAAACCCATTCGTGTTTATGTGCGGCGTGGTCTTATGAAATACCTTTTATTTTAAAAAGGTTTTTCAAATGTAGAAATCAATATAATTTGATTAAGCTTTCTCATGCTAGTTTACCAGACTAATCCGGGCATTATTTTCTTATAATGCTCAGGTAGGCCGGAGCATATTTTACAGATTTAGCTAGATTCTTTGGAGCTTTCAGATGACTAATTGGATTTTCCAAGGAGTATTCATGTATCTTATATTCTTTCGCTGTTTTGTTGTTCTTGAATTCTTCCTGTATTTATTAGAAATTATAAGGACGAGCAGTCATAACTGTCCAAGATGATAATAGGTTAGTGTACTATGATGTTTTGTATATAATAAAGTTGATTTCTTTTTGTAAAGATTTATGTATACTGATATGAGATTCTATTCTGTCTTTCCTTTCTTTAACCCCAAATGACCTGTCTTTCGGACACTTAAATGATCAACACACGAATACCGAGTATGTATTAAGTATTGTTTTTAGGTGTAAGAAAGGAAGATCGTTACAGTTGGTATCAGAGCTTAGGTTAAGTGAACACCTAGGCTTTGGTGCGGTAAACTCATTATAGATAGAGATTTAGTAATACCCTATAATGAGTAAACTCGTTAGAGATAGGGTTAGTAACACCTTAGAATGAGTTAAGTGTATTATATATGTGTATGTGTATGTATATGTGTGTATATATATGAGCGCGTATTTGTTAGCGTGTAAATTTTTTTTATTGTGTTGTTTGATCTGTTGAGTGGTTTAAGAATTTTGGTCGATGCATATGGCCAACATTATCAATAGGGATTTCCTAAACACTTAAACAAGTCCAATCGATGTAATATAGCCTCTTTGATAGGACTTTGATCTTGGAAATAAGAGAGAGATGTTTCCAAAATAGTAAGAAAGTAGTATTGAATCAATACAGTGAAGTATGAATTGATTCTATTTGATTTTGAAGAGAATATAGTACATTTTTCAAGAGAATTTTCAAGAGAGTTAGGAGTGCGAAGAAAGTAAGTAATTATTTATTAAAAATTCGTTTTGAACTCCCTTATATATAGTGAATGAATAGGTATATCCATTCATGAAGGGTTGCGTCGTCATTTTCATTCAGAATTTGAAAAACCAATTGGCGGCATGTATGTCGACATATCCTATATATGTATGTTGACATATGCTAGTTAAAAATGAAGATTGTTTTCTTCAAAATGTTTTGAAAATTTTATACTTTATAAAATATTTTGAACATAGATTATATTTTTGCTTTTAAAAAACTTTTATATAGTATTTAAAATATACTTTTGAAATTAAAATAATATATTTTTGTTTAAAATATTAATGATCAGAAATTAGAGATAAAGATCAGAAATTGCTACCAAGGACTTTAACAATATTTACTAATGACTCTATACACTAAATTATAACCTTGAGTCTTCATTTCTTTGTCTTTGAACTCATGAGTCTTCATATCTTTATCTTGAGTCTTTATATTTTACAGTCTTTGATTCAGCGTCTGTGTAATATTCTACACTATATACTATATAACTTGGCAAAACATTAGTATTTATATTTTATATGGTTGTTATTGTCAAAATCAATAATTGAGGTATTAACAAACTCTCCCTTTTTGATGATGACAACCATTAAATATTCCTGTATATAAAATATGATATACTCCCCCTCAGTTACATAACTCCTCCTGAATACATGCATAAAAGAGGTGAAAAACTACCCTTAAATGGTATACTTATAAACTAAAGAGTCAAAATCAATAATTAAGAATTAAGTGTTATGCTGAATAATATGGATTTTCTTATATAATTATAGTTGGACTGAAATAATTAAAACATATAATAAATGCGATATGAAAGATGCAATATAAGAGTCAAAAATGAAAAAAAAACTGGATATTTAATATGATATAATCATAGCATATATTAATATATACAATGATATAGTAATTATGACAATAAATAGGATGATGCAAACTTTCTTCATTTATCTATAATATGTGCATTAATACAATCAAATCAAAACCATACTTATTTATTTTACAACCCACCCTATATAATCAAACTTATTGTAATCAATCCAAACCAAATTATTTACATATCATTAGTAAAAATAAATAAGTTTAATATATAAATTTACTAATTAAAATAAGCAGAAATCTAGACATTCCCTAGGGACTTCAACCCAACCTTCAGATCAACGGATTGGATTTGCTTTGATGGCATCCTAATCTTCATTGTCCTTGTTGTTTGAACATTCTGGGTTGTTGTTTGATCATTTTTGACTAGCGAAGAAATTAACCATCGAAAAGCAGTAAATTGCCTCTCTTTATCTTTTATCATTTGCACCTGGCTTAGTTTCAAATGCCTTTGATTTCTTAGAATAAAAGAGAGAACACCTTTGAATGATTGGAGTGTTCCTTTAAGGTTTTCACAAAGTTTTATGGGTGGAGAAGACATTTTTATTAAGAAATATGTTGAGAGTGGATGGGAATGGAGAACGAAATGATGAGTGAACTTTTCTAGAAGAAACAGGCTTAAATAAGAGTGAAAAGCCATTTGAAATGATTGCATAGATAGTGATTACAACCTTTTAAAATTCAAAAAATTTGCCAAATGGCTAGGATATGTCGACATATTCCATATACGTATGTCGACATATATGCCTAAAAATTGTTTTTCAATTTTTCGATATAATTTTAATTTCAACTTAACATAATTATAGTTTAATGATTTCCAGAGACTATTAGAACAATATAGAACAACAAGAAATAGATTTCATTACTTAAGATAGACAAAAACATGATTTCAAAGAAAAACTAGAAAAAATACATAAAATGACATGAAATAAAACTAGATAAACACAAAACAAAGGTAAAAAGGTATAATAAAGAGTTTCTACCAAGTTTCCTAGTGATTTTCTCAACGTATTTCCCTACTTTGTTGGGAAGAGAAGTGAGCTTTTTACTAAAGGAACGTTTAACTTCTTTTGATTTTTGAGAAGCTTCTCTTGGTTCTTTAGAATCCCTTTGTTGGAATGGTAAGGAGGTTTGTCGAAGCTTTCTAAGGAAGAGTCTATTTTCTCCTCCTCTTCTTCTTCTTGATTACCCTCCTTTTCAATTTATATATCGTCGCCTTCTTCTTCTTATTCGTCTTGTTGAATTTCTTGCTCTTCTTTCTATGCCAATCTTTCTTCTTTTTGGAAAGAGTCTCAGATGGTTCAAAGTAGGGAGGAATATGCATGAGAGAGATGTTAGCCTTGTCGAAAACTTTTCGAGGCAAAATGGGTTCTTCTTGTAAATCAACACCAAAATATTTGAACACTTTATTAAAATACACACCATGGTAAAGTGTGTTCTCATGTCTAGAAATATTCTTTTGAATAAAATTATCTAAAATGACTTGTGTCCAGTTGTTATTATAGTTTCCATAGACGGAAAAACGAGCTTTAAAAACTTTTCGAGTCGGGTTATTGTAATTTTCCATCCTTGAAGTGATGCTTTGTTGTAAATTGAGACTCATAAGTCTATATTTTGGTCTAGGATTTTTGTGTTTGAAGTCAAATTCTTCACCACTTTCAAAAAGATTACGAAAAACTTCAAGATTTTGTCCATCAATGTTAAAGGTGGAGAGGTCAATTCCACTAAATTTACAACCAAGTATTTGACCTAAAATTTCATAATCTAAAATAACAGTAGTGCATTTTGTACTACTCCAAACTTGTGCCACTTCTCCTTGTAAAAATTTTCCATTCAAATTTGCATAAAACATTTTAACTAAATTTGGATAACACACAAAATCATTTTGAAAAGAATTGACTAAACCAAGAATATCATTTTGAAAAGAGTTGACTAAACCACGAATATCATTTTGCAAACAAAGATCTTAAGACCATACGAAGAAAAATCACCAAACTTTGCAAAGCTTCCAGAAAAAACTTTTCCAAAAGTAGCTTATTCAACATAAGCATCTATGGCTTCTTTTTCATTGAAAAGAAAGACCTTGATTCCTTTTGAAAGCCTTCTAGTTTTTGGTGGTTGGCTTGTGGAGGCCCTTATTGTGTTTTTGAAGAGATAAGAGAGTGAAGTGATATTTTGAATTTTGAAATAAAGTGAGTGAATGAATGGATAGAGATAGGATGATGTAACAAAGGAAGAATTAACATATCAGTTTTGTTGGAATTAATGCAAAAGAGAGGGAAATTCAAATTTTGAATTTGAAATGAAATTTTATAATTCTAATAGATATGTCGACATATGGACAACGGGTATGTCGATATATGGGTTGAAAAATCCAAATTAAAACTAAGGCAAAACACTCCTATTTATATATATCTATATACTTGCATGGATCCAATATTATTATTAATCTATATGTTATTCCTAAATTCAATAAAAAAATGAATTAAAAATTAAATGTAAAAAGTACCACTTTTTGCTCCTTTCCTTTGATCTGTTCTGATTAATCTACTATTGCTGTGAAACATATGTTTGTGTCCTCAGTGTCCGGTTCATTGTTACTTGAAGTAGTATCTAAATCATCTAATGTTGTCGTGTAACCCTCTTTCTTTTAGATGAATCATTAATTGGTAAGATCTTTGTTTTATTCTAATGCTAACAGTCTCTTTGCAGATGACCAAGTTTATCGCAATTGAAACATCTAACTGCAGTTCCAGTTCCAGAAGTCCTGTTTTCAGGTCTTCAAAAGGTATTCAACTTTTTATATTTTAGGAACTTTTTAGTATTTTAGGTCATAAAAGCAATCTCCTCATCATTGTCATCGTCTGAATCATGATTGTCGGCTATTACATTGAAAGCAATGGATTTCTTTTCTTTTGCATAGCTTTCTCTTATACCCTACAATTGTGCTTCATAAGACATTAAACTACACATTAAATTTTTAATTTTAAAGTACAAATGTCATTAGCCTCTTCAATTGCTAGTGTCTTTTGATCCCACTCTGAAGAGAGTGAATTGAGGACTTTTTGAACTTTGTCCTCTTCAGAAATTTTTTTACCCAATGATACTAAAGAATGTACTATATCTTGAAATTTACGCTACATATCAAAAATAGATTCATTCTGATTCATTTTAAATAATTGAAACTGATTAGTTAGCATGGAAATTTTAGTTTGTTTTACTTTACTAGTGCTCTCATGAGTAACTTGCAATGTTCTCCAAATATCATATGCAAACTTACAAATAAAGACTCTATTTGATTCATTTTTATTTAATGAGAAAATAAAATATCCAATCTTAGAATTATTAAGTACTCGTGTCTTTTGGCTTTACAGTCCGGGTTGAAAAGTTAATTCGGGGCTCAGTGTACTCATTCTGCGTAATATTCCAAATATTTAAACAATTAGACTGAAAATATATCTTCATTCCATATGACCAATATGTATAATTACTACCAAAGAAAGGGTGTAGCAGTAGATTATCCTTCTACAAAAGTGTTAACTAGTGTACTAACGATGCTGTTAGCCATTTGAACTTTTCAAAAATCAAATTACGAGTTTTTGAAATTCCCGGTGCTCTGAAATCAAATGTGGATTGTAGAATTATGGATCTTAAGGCTAATTTAATTCTAGATAGGGGTGAATAGTATTTTCTAACTTATGTAAATCTTTTTAATTTTCTTTCAAGACTAATATTAAATCACAGATTAGCGACACAAAATTTTACTAACAATCATTCATTGATGTGGTCACAGATAAAATAAAAGTAATAAAGTATAGTAAGAGTTAGAGAGATGACACTAGGGATTTTATGCCGGTTCAGATTTCTTCAACATCCAGTCCCATATAATTACTTGTACAAATTTCTTTTTAAATGCCAATCTTTAACCAGGTAGAAGGCAAGCCTAAATACAATCTTGATTTTGAAGCTACGAGACACAACCTCGTAGATTCCGATTCTGGGGTAATCTCACTTGATTTGACCATGCTATAAGCACATCCATATATTTGAACGGGCTACTAAGCACACCTACTTGATTTGAATAGGCTATAATCACATTCACTTGATTTGAATGGGCTATAAGCACACCCAAACAAACAAGAGTAGAGTTGATAGTTTTTCCATAGACAAATTCTTGTACTTTGGATATACTGGATCATATATCTTCTTTTATAGCACTTTGATCTTTGAAATAAGATAGAGATATTTCAAAAACAGTAAGAAAGTAGTATTGAATCAGTACAGTGAATAGGAACTGATTCTGTATGATTTTGAAGAGAATATAGTATATTTTTCAAGAGAATTTTAAACAGAGTAAGGAGGGGGAAGAAAGTAAGTAATTAATTGTTAAAAATTCGTTTTTCACTCCCCTATATATAATGAATGAACAGATGTATCTATTCGTGAAAGGTTGTATCAAATAGATACTTCCATTCAAAATTTGAAAAACCATTTGGTAGCATGTATGTCGACATATGCTATTAAAATGAAGATTCTTTTCTTTAAAATGTTTTAAACATTCCTACTTTATAAAATATTTTGAACGTATATTTTAAATATTTTTGCATTTAAAAACTTTTATAAAGTATTTAAAATATATTTTGGAAATTAAAATAATTTATTTTTGTTTAAAATATCAAAGAACAGAAATTGCTATCAAAGACTTTAACAATACTTACTAATGACTCTATACACTAAAGTATAACCTTGAGATCTTCATTTCTTTGTCTTTGAACTCATGGGTCTTCATATCATTATCTTAAGTCTTTATACTGTAAAGTCTTCGATTCAGCATCTGTGTAATATTCTACATTATATACTATATAACTTGGCAAAACACTAGTATCTATATTTTATATGGTTGCTGTCATCAAAATCAGTAATTGAGGTATTAACAGGTTGTGGAGGACCTGACTTATGGGTAATCTAGACAACACCTCCGTATTGGTTGTTCACCTCTAATGATCGGCCTAGGATTTCTATCAGCAACAGATAGTTGAGCTCGCCAATAGTAAAACATGACTATCGGTCGGGCGGTTCAGTGCAAGCAGTCAATACTGGAATTGCAGATGAGGACAACCAACAGACTGATACTAGGAAAAACTTGTTTAAAGTATGCATGGAATATGCATGCGATGATAAACAAACTAGTATGATAGTGCATGAAAACAAACATGGCTGCACGGGACTGGATTATAAAGACACTCCACCATAGATCACTTATCTTAGTGAACTTGATAATGATTGATCTTATGCAGGTGTGCAAGCTAGAGATGAGAAAGAATTTCACCGTAGATCGCTCACCTTAGCGAGCTTGATAGTGACTGATCATGTGCAAGCGTGCAAGCTACTGATGCAAAGGCATTCCATTAGAGATCGCTCACCTTAGCGAACTTGATATTGATTGATCCTATGCAAATATGCGGGGGTTAAAGAAAGAGTTGTTGGAAGAGCTTGGAAAACAACAAGGAACCACTTACCGGTATGCTCACCTTACCGTACTTGTCAGTGATTGATCATGTAAAAGTGCTAAGGTAGCATCTAATAAGCTAATGTCTATGCAAGGATACTATACAAACACAAAATGCAACAACTAATCCTGATCAAGTATGATAATTTAATTTAATTTTTTATAAGATACATATGCTCTTGTGTAACTATTCATATGGGAAATAAAAAATTTTGTTTAAGAGAAGACTCAGTCATAGAATCTACTTACCATACTGGACTTGTTGGTGATTGATCCCATACTAGTATGCATAATAATGGTGAGAAAGGTTGCTAATGGAATAAGAGCACCTAGCAATCATATGGAACAAGCATATCATAACTACTAGTTAAGAAAAGTAGAATATGGACATGAATAGATATTGTTGGGCGATCTCTCACCACCGAGCCAAGCCCACACCGAACCGGCCTCATCACCGGACGAAGACCACAGAACAAACTCTACCACAAAACCATCTCTTTGCCGATCCAAGCTTAATCACCGGACGGAGACCACCGAACCAACTCATTGCCGAACCGATCTCATCATCGGATGGAGACCACCGAACTAGCTCCACCACCGAACCAAGTCTCATCTCCAACCACCGAACCAACTCATTGCCGAACCAAGTCTCATCTCCAACCACCGAACCAACTCATTGCCGATCCAAGTCTCATCTCCAACCACCGAACCAACTCATTGCCGATCCAAGTCTCATCTCCAACCACCGAACCAAAGTCCTACCGAGCCAAAGCATTGCCAGGCCAGATTGCAACAGCCCAGGCCCAACAGCAGCTATATACATCCAAAACCCCTGCCCCCAACCTCACTCTATAAATAGATGGGCATGGGTACAGCAATGGGGGACAAGTTTGAGAGCTCAAGGACGGATAGAACTTTCAAACAACTTTCATATACTTGTATCAAAGCTTTGTACTTGTAATTTGAATAGAAAAGGAGAATAACATATAAAGTGGACGTAGGCACATTCTGGCCGAACCACTATAAATCTGTGTGTCTTTTATAGTTTAGTCCCTGCTTTTCGTATATTTGCATAAATCACCCAAATCACTAAGAACAACCTAAAATCAACTAAATCATATGACTTGGGGGTGTTTGTCCATTTTTTGTGCAAACATTTTTGGTGCTTTCACTGAGAAGACAGAAGCTCGAAGCTTCAGCTTTTTCCACTTAACCTTCTTCCTAACAGCATCGTTCATTGCTTGGAAAACATGCCTCCCAAGCAGAAGAAAGATGTTAACAAAGGAAAAAACATCGCAACCAGCAGTCTTCCAGATCCAGTGGTCACAGATCAAGTAAATCGTCCCCCTCCAGCAGCTGTACCAAATGAAGGCCAGGCAAATCCGACCATCCCTGCCGCGGAACAGCCGGCAACCATTACTAGGGCAGATCTAGACAGGGTTGTGGCTGAAGTGACTAACCGCTTCACGTCCCAGCAGGAAGCCTTGGTGGACCATCTCATGTCATGCTTAAGGGATGATGAAGCGTCCAACCGCAACACTGAATCATGGGGTGAGTCCCAGTCTGGAGGATCTCAAAGACAACAAAGATCTTCCTTCTTCGAAGGAGCTAACGGCAGAAGCAGCCATGGTAGGAGCCGAGATCGAGCACAGCCCGAAGTTAGGCCTGAGGAAACGCTTGGAACCGAACTCAACGGGGGAGGTACCGGGCGGAGGTCAACTGTAGCTGAGCCGGTCGTACTGCCTAACCACGGAAACACCAATGAACGGGGCCGAGCTAGAGTCCAGCCCGAAGTTGGACCCGAGGAAGTGCTCAGATCAGAACCCAGCAGGGGAAGATCAAGGCAAGGGCCAACTGTAGCTGACCCTAGCATGCTCCCAGAAGACCAAAGACAGCCACTGGAAAATGCGAGGAATGATAGACGATACCATCCCTACAGGTCATCTGGACGGAATCAATCCCACAGAATAGAACCAAATTTGTTTCTATCAGCTCCAAATTCTGATGAAAGGATGGCACGCTTGTTCAGAGAATGCGTCCAACGGGATCAAAGAGATCGAGGGATATGCGCTAGGGTAACCAGCCCTTTCGCCCGCAATATCGAAATTGCCATCACCCCCCGAGAATGGAAAATGCCGACGATGGAACCTTACAAAGGAACCTCCGACCCCGTTGTGCACTTACAGAGATACACACAGCATATGCTCATGAGTGGAGCAATAGAGGGAGTATTGTGCAAATGCTTTCCACTATTCTTAGCAGACCTAGCTACCTCCTGGTTCTGTCATTTACCCCAGGGATCCGTCAGCTCGTGGGAAATGTTGAAAGAAAAGTTTATCAGTCAGTTCCGCATTCATGTGGAACAACCCAAGGACGCTTATTCCTTATCCAGTATCAAACAAAAACCTGGAGAGAAGCTGCAGCAATACCTAACCCAATTCAATGCCACAGCAGCCGCAGTCCAAGATGCCGATGAGAAGCTTGTCTTAATGGCCCTCTGTAGTGGTGTGCATCCAGACACTAAATTTGCTAGGAGATTGACCAAAGAAAAACCAGCTACTTTACCCGATTTCTTCCATGAAGCTGGGAAATATATGAGACTTGAAGATGCTGCCACTGAGAGGCAGACAGGGCAACAAAATAAGGCGGCTCACGGCAACACACCCGCTGTAGCAAGGGACGTTCGAAGAAATGATTCTAGAGACAACGCTGGGGGCAAGAAGGGAGAAAAGCGCCTATATCAGCCAGGACCGAGATTTGACACTTACACCCCGTTGAATGAAACGATCGAAAACATCTTCCTGGCCACTCAAGACGAGGTCAGATACAAACGCCCCCGGCACAAGAAGGAATCAGATAACGCTATTAAGTCAGAAAAATTCTGCCGCTTCCACGAATCCCATGGGCATGATACCAACGAATGCCATCATCTCTGAGACTTGATTGAAGATCATATCATCAGAAGGAAACTAGAACGCTATGTAAAAAGTCAGAACAGGACTCTAGCTCCTGCCAATGAAAATCCAAGGCTACCCTCTCCAGAGACAAGTAGAGGGAATCGCAACACTAGCGGACCCAGTCAAGAGAAGATAGTGGTCCATACCATCTCGGGAGGACCACACATCACCGACAGAAGCTGGGCAGAGATGGAAAGATATGGAAAGTCACATAGAAGAACGCCACCTGAAGCGGAAAGAGGGTGATGACATCACATTCAGTAGGCGTGACCTAGAGGGAAGGCAATACCCTCACACGGATCCCATGGTTATCTCCGCCCGGCTCGATCCAGCCGAAGTTTTCCGAATTCTAGTAGACACTGGAAGCTATGTAAATATCCTTTTCAAGCATGCATTCGACAAAATGAAACTGTCAATAAAAGATGTTTCCCCCTGCAATAAACCACTACACGGTTTCACTGGAGTTGCAAAGATGCCCCTCGGGCAACTGGACCTCTTTGTTGAAATTGGAAGTCATCCTTGCTCCGTTGTGCGAAAGCAGACATTTGTGCTGATAGAAAACCACTCAGCCTACAACGCATTCTTAGGAAGGCCAGCCTTGTCTGACTTCCAAATTATCCTGGCCCCATGGTGTCTAAAGATGAAATTTCCAACGGACAATGGAGTAGGGGAAGTAGAGGGAGACCAGGACATCGCTCGAGACTGCTATGTAACCGAACTTCGCAACAACCACAGGAAGGATAAGGGGAAAAGTGTAGAGATTGCCCTCTGCACAAAGAGTTTGGAAGCATAGCAACTAAAGAAAGCCCATCCTCTTCGATATACCAGCGACCCTTTCAATGAATTAGACCCCAGAGACAAAGAGGAGGAGGCCACCGCCGAGCCTGTAGAGGCTATGGAATTCATATCTGTAGATAGACATGACTCGAGTAAACTATTGAAAATTGGGTCCCAAGTAAAAGCAGAGTTGAAGGAGCAACTCATTGATTTTCTCCGCCACAACTTGGATGTATTTGCGTGGTCACACGCTGACATGACCGGGATCTCCCCTGACATAGCATGCCACGAACTAAACATTGATCCTACCAAGGCGCCAGTAAAACAGAAAAAGAGAAGTATGGGGGCAGAACGATCAGCCGCCCTCGATGAAGAAGTAAAGAACCTACTTGCCAATGACTTCATATGAGAATCCATCTACCCAGAGTGGATCGCCAACCCGGTGCTGGTAAAGAAGGCTAATGGGAAGTGGCGAACATGCATTGACTTCTCCAACTTAAATGATGCCTGCCCGAAGGATTGCTTCCCACTTCCCCGAATCGATCAACTTGTAGACAGCATAGCCGGGCACGAACTCTTATCCTTTATGGATGCATACTCAGGATATAACCAAATTCCTATGCATGCTCCCGACCAGGACCACACTAGTTTTATCACTGACCGGGGTTTGTACTGCTACAAGGTAATGCCTTTCGTACTTAAAAACGCAGGAGCCACCTACCAGCGCCTCGTCAACAAGATGTTTGCAGGGCTAATCGGACAAACTATGGAAGTGTATGTGGATGACATGCTGGTAAAGTCAAGGAAAGCCGACGATCACGTAAGCCACCTGGGCGAGATGTTTCAAGTACTTCGCCAGTATGGAATGAAACTTAATCCTCTAAAATGCTCCTTCGGAGTATCATCAGGAAAGTTCTTGGGATTCATCGTCCATGCCAGAGGGATTGAAGCAAACCCTGAACAAGTCCAAGCTCTAAAGATATCAAAACACCTTCCACTTGAAAGGAAATGCAAAGCCTGAATGGAAAAGTGGCCGCCCTAAGCCGATTCATCTCCAAAGCAACGGACAAGTGCATCCCCTTCTTCGAAGCTCTAAAGAAAGACAAAGGAAAGTTCGAATGGACTGACGAATGCTTAACCGCTTTCCTTAACTTACTCGAACACCTCCAGAAACCGCTGGTACTCTCGACTCCAAACGAAGGCGAGGAGTTATATCTATACCTTGCTGTATCATCTCATGCTCTAAGTGCTGCTTTGGTAAGAGAAGACAACCGCACGCAGCGGCCAGTATACTTTGTAAGTAAGAGGTTTACAAGGGCAGAAGTCAGATATCCTAAACTTGAGAAGCTAGCATACTGTCTACTAATCGCATCATGAAAACTACGACACTATTTTCAATCCCATTCCATCAGAGTTCTGACCGATCAACCGCTGAGGCAGGTACTCCATCGTCCCGACACTTCTGGGCGACTACTTAAATGGTGCATTGAACTAAGTCAGTATGATATTACCTACCATCCTCGCACCGCCATCAAAGGGCAAGCCATGGTCGATTTCATTGCCGAATTCACTACCAGCGAAGGTGAGGAGCAATCAGAAATAGTAGAGGACATCAAGTGGAACCTCTTTGTGGATGGTGCATCAAACGAACATGGCTCGAGGGCAGGTGTGGTAATAATTACTCCCAGGGGAAATAAGCTGCACCATGCTATAAGGTTGGAATTCGCTGCCACCAACAACGATGCGGAGTATGAAGCCGTGATAGCTGGATTAGAACTTGCCTTAGAAATCGGAGCCAATTCTTTGTGTCTTCATAGCGACTCTCAACTTATTGTTAATCAAATACAGGGAGAATTCCAGGCTCGAGAGGAACGACTCATAGCATATCTAAAGAAGACTAAGTTACTTCTTAGTCGATTGGACCACTACCTAGTGAAACACATCCCTTGGGAAGAGAACCAAGAGGCCGACGAATTGGCAAAGTAAGCCAGCATGAGAGATGACGCTATTTCCGGAGTAGTAGCCATCTCGAAGCAACTGACCCCAAGTTTTGAGCAACTGAATCTGATAGCTGCAACCGAAGAAGCAACTTGGATGACCCCCATCCGAGACTACTTACAAAGCGGTACACTACCTAACGGGAGTAACGAAGTCAAGAAAATCTTGAGGAAAGCTTCCCGCTACACAATACAAGAAGGCACCCTCTATCGGCGCGGCTTCTCTAACCCCTTATTAAGATGTGTCGCTGGGAAGGAAGCCAAGGAAATCTTATCCAACATCCATCAAGGAAGCTGTGGAGATCACACTGGAGGACAGAATTTGGCAAAAAAGATACTCCGATATGGATATTTCTGGCCCACCTTAAGCAAGGACGCTTTAGGTTTCGTTAGAAAATGTGACAGATGCCAGAAGTTTGCTAAGATTCCACGGCTACCAACCACTGAGATTACTCAAATGACCAGCCCTTGGCCCTTTGCAGTATGGGGAATTGACTTAATCAGCGAACTGCCAATGGGCTAAGGCGGGGCCAAATATGCTATAGTGGCAGTCGACTATTTCACCAAATGGGTGGAAGCAGAACCCCTAAATAAAGTATCATCAACGAAAGTTATTAACTTCTTGATCAAAAATGTTCTATGCAGGTACGAAGTCCCATTCAAAATTATATCGGACAATGGACTTCAGTTTGACAGCGAGGTGTTCGCCAACTGGTGCCAAGAGCACGGAATTCACAAGAGCTTCTCATCCGTAGCTTATCCCCAGGCAAACGGACAAGTCGAAGCCATCAACAAAATTCTGAAAACTCTAATCAAAAAGAAGATCGAAAAATCAAAGGGCGCTTGGGTGGATGAACTCCCTACGGCACTGTGGGCCTATCGCACATCTTTCAGAACATCAATAGGGCATACCCCTTTCTCTTTGGCATACGGATCGGAGGCTATGCTCCCAGTTGAAACCATCGTTCCTTCCCACCGTAGGATCCACTATAACCCAGAAGAGAACGAAGAACTCCTTCACATGTCTTTGGATCTAATTGAGGAGAGAAGAAATGATGCAGCCCTCAAGGCAGCTGCCCACAAGCAAAAAGTGGCAGCACACTACAACTCTAAAGTCAAGCATCGTACCTTACAAGAAGGAGACCTTGTCCTCAAGCGAATCTTCCCTCGCCCCGGGGCACTAGATCCAATCTGGGATGGACCATATGTAATTCATAAAGATCTCCTCAATGGAGCCTATATTTTGTCAACAGTGGACGGGGAGGTGTTCCAGAGGGCATGGAACATCCAACACCTTCGTCGATACTTTTCTTAACTTGTACTGCCCATATGAAGTGAATTAACAAAGAGAATCAGTGGACATAGGCATTTTCGTGCCGAACCACTTTAAAAAACTTGTCTCTTTTTAACTTGTTCCTTTATATCTTGGCTGCTTGTTAACTTTATCCTTTTATGTTGAACAAAATCCTGTGCATATAACATTTCCATTCAAGGCGCTCCACAGCGCAACTTCTCCTGGACAAGACCTAACAGGTACTATACGAATCTATGCCCTCGCCAATGAGACACTTTTGCTCCGGCATCCCTCTGCTGCGGGTTAACTCATTACTCGCGACGGCCCTCAAAGCCAACTGTAATGAGCCGATTATAAGCCACCAAGAAGGCCGTCTATAGCCAAGGTAGCTCATTACGGCGTTCGGCTCGCCGGCAATTGTGAACCTACTTTAAGCCCCAACATAAGGTGTGGCCAGCCAGGGGCAGTTCACGATTGACGATCGGCACCCGCGCTAGCCGGCCATAGTAAATTGAATAATACCCACGATTACGGGCCATAATGGCCCGGGTAGTTATTGTGCGCGATCTCGGCTCCGATGTGTCTTAAGTACGGCTGTGGTAAAAAGGATTAACTCCCCACGGAGGCGTAAGATGGGTGACAAATGTCTCCAAGACCCACAGCTAGGGAAAGTAACTACAAAGCCCGTTTGCCACGAACTTAAGCACATCGAAGGCCTTCCATGATTGGAAGTTTTACTTTTTCTCATATTTCAATTTTATTTAAAAAACTTTTCTCCTATCCTCTGTAACAATCCCTAAAGTACAGGACATAGAATAGGAGACATTCGCTAATAGAAGCGGATACTCACAGCAGGACACTGACCGCATTCCACGCTCAGTCACGCGAGACATTCAAAGCTGCCATCTACAAGTAAAATATGAAGGGCGGTACTTTCTTCTTTCATGTATAAACATGTGGCTATGATTTATTCACACATCACACTAACGTTGCAAGACATGAAATTATGTTTTAAACAAGAACTTGACATCAAACACAATTGAATTACAAGCATTTGCATAGCTATATTTCTCATACAACATGAAAAAATAACAAAAACGTTCAGAAACGACAGAGTCAGCTTAAGTTAAAAAATTACACGTCGGGAAGTATATTGTTTATTACAAATAGCATAATTACAACCTAAGAGTCACGTCACTGTTTTAAGACTAACATATACAACAATGTCAAGTCAACAAAAAGATATCTAGGTCCAATCAAGGAGCCGGTTGCGTCTGAGTTTTATCCTTGTCCTGCTGCCCACCTGTCCGATCAAAGAAAGAATTCATTAATGATAAGCAACCAAGTTAGCGGAAAGACTAGAAAGGAAGGCTTACCAGCATCTGCTCCATGTTCATCTTGATCATCATCCTCTACTTGCACACCTTCCTCTTCAGCTGCAAGCAATCGCATGCCCTCCTTCACCGCCACCTTCTCCTCCTTGGTAAACTGGGCAGTAACCACATCCATCCTAAAGGCCACGCCACCCTCCTTATCCGCCTCAGCCTTGGCCTCCTCCAAAGCCCTGAGATAGATCCTAGCCATGACCCGAGGGTAATCATCCATCCAGGACAAGTTACCCTGCCTCCAAGTACGGAAGTACATATCCTGGAGCATCCCATCCATCATCCCCTCGTTCTCCTCAAACTCCCTCATTCGGACCTCAGAAGCCCGCAGCGACAGCATCCCTCTCCGATCGATACCGTAAACGGTCAGCCTGAAGGGACCTCCTCATCGCCTCCATCTCCTCCTTCAACTTAGCCTGAGCAAGCTCCGCGACCTCAAGTCTCCCCGATAGTTCCTCTACCCGCTCGAGGTTCGCCTGCCGAACCTCACCCACCGTGGCAATGGCCATGTCAACCCGCTCCTTACAGACGACCTCCATCTTCCGCAACTCTGCCCTACTGGCCTCTTCCATAGTCTTCCTCAATTGTCTGGATGCGGCCTCATGTTGAGAGATTTGGATGGCTTGGTCGGCAAGTTGCTTAGCCTGGTCGGAAACCATCAACCGTAGCCGAATGTTGGCGCTCCCTATCTCTTCCCCAGCCTTGACCAGTCGGGCGTGGTGCCCCATCAATTTCTTGGTCTCCTCAGCAACCCGGTCAATATTTGCCTTAGCCTCATCCCCTAGAGTTACAACCCGGGTAGTAAGCAGATTAAGGTCCAGAGACTTAGCTTCGTCAAGCACCCATACCATAGGATTGCGAGGGAGAAGATGCTCACCAGTAACCTCGTCGAAGGAGATATCATGAGAGGACGGATCCAGGTCTGGATGACCCGCAAACGGATTGCGAACTAAGCCAGGGTGATCTATCAGGGTGAAGGTTGGATTCTCAGACGGATGTGGGGAAGGCCTGAACTCAGTATCATCCTCCGTAATATCGTGGATAGGCTGGAGTGGGGCCGGAGGACCAGGAAGAGATTCAAACGTAGATCGACTCCTCTTCTTCTTTTGTATATCTTCTTCAATAACTCCAAGAAGAGGACGATAGCCGACTACGTCTCCAGGACGGTTAGTAGGAAGCTTCGGCTTGGCGGAAGCTTTGAAAAGTTTGTATTGTTCAAGCCTGTGCCGAAGATCTGAGGTCTTGGCCGTTTTGCTCGCTCCTGGAGTAAAAATCAAGTGTCACCAGCATGCATTGAGCCATCATTCGAGAACTAAAAAGAATAGAGAGAAATTCACCTTGAACTGCAGAGGTTGCCTCAGTAGGAGCGCTCCTGAAAGATAAATCAACGCCGGTCCCAACCTTATCAGCTTTCTTGGACTTCTCCGTTTCCTCCGAGCCTTCGAAGGCTTGGCGGAAAGGGTCATCCGTCCACTCTTGCATCTCGCCTACTTGCCCAGAAGAAAAAACCCCGGCGCCATCGCCACCACCATCACCTCCTCCTTTACTTCCGCTCTCACCTCCTTCATCTCCGCCTTTCCCTTCATCCACATCTCCCTCCTCCGGAATATCTGGACATGTACTGGGAGAGGGACCATCAGACTTCTTGAGTTTCTTTCCCCTGGCAGCTGGAGGTATCGAAAAGGGTCTCCTTTTGCTACTCTTCGACGCAGCCCCTCCTTTAGCTTGGGCAGTCCTCTCTTCCGCCGTATCCCTCTGTTTGACCATGGACTGATATGGTAAGATCAGGTTGTGCTCCAGAAGTGTAGCGTTCCTGATCAAGTAAGCAACCGACCTATCTCTTCCTGAAATAGCTTCTATTTCCGCTGCCATCTGAACCAGGCAATCATTCTCCACGACCGCAAAACTACCTGTCGCTAGCAAGAAATAAAAAACACATAAGAAGAAGCATTGCAACTAGAGCGGAAATTGTAAATAAACTTTGACTTACATCCGGAGGTGAAGCGACGGATAGAAACAGGGTCGTCCCTGACAAAAAACCATTCCTTTTTAAACATGTTGTACTTCGAGTACAAGTCCAGGACTGGCTTGAAGGATACGGCCGATTCCAAGCTGATGTATGGAGATCCCTTCTTATAGCCCCTCAAGTTGTACAAATACTGGATCTCCCGGTTGGAAGGAGGACGCCCGTATCTCCTTTGGAAGATGACAAAAAGGCTCACCAGAATGGCATAGGAGTTAGGCTGAAGCTGAAGTGGAGCCACCTTCAGGTATGTGACGAAGCTGACTATCCAGGCATTGAGAGGCGGGATGGCACCACACATACAGTGATACCTGCTGTAAGCAAAGTAGCCTTCAGGGGGGTCATACGGCATCATCCCTTCCCCCGGCAATAGCATGCGTGCTCTGTCAATCCCGAAGGAGCGAGAAATAACATCAAGTTGCTCCTTTTTAAGTGAGCTGGGGAAACAATCAGGAGGTGAGTTCAAAAGCTCCTAAGGGCCGTACCCATCTACTAATGATCTCGGGGCGGGCCCATGACGGACAGATCCAGACTGAGCTGGGGGCACTATGGAAGGCTCTTCTCTGTCCTGTGATTTCTTCTTTTCTTATCGAGTTTTCACCTTATGAGACATTTATCTGCAAACACAAAAAAGCACGTCATTAGCACGAGGGAAATAAACGAGCAAGTACGTACAGCCTAGGATTTCACTCATAATTCAAGTCATAAAAGTGCATTCGATAGTTCAAGACCGAAAAGTCATTCGGTATTCAAACTCCCCTATCTCGTTCGGCATTTCCAACAGGGACTCATTCAGCACTCGGATTCATTCGGTAGTCCAAGGCCGAAAGGTCATTCGATATTCAAACTCCCCTGTCTCATTCGGTATTTTCTACCAAGGCCCATTCGGCATTCGGATTCATTCGGTAGTACAAACCATAAGGGTCATTCGGTAATCACCTGATTCTGTATGATTCGGCAATATGGTTGATTCGGCAGAAAGATCTGATTCGACTATCTCACTTGGTAGGGAATAACGAAAGCATGATGCCCCTACTTATAAGCAAACAAAAGCGACCGGACCAACTGAGTCGGCACACAGGACCGGATAAGAATGGCCGAGCTAAAACAAAGTGTGGCATACGCTGGCATATGCCCCGCTTTGTGGGGCAAATGTTGGGCGATCTCTCACCACCGAGCCAAGCCCACACCGAACCGGCCTCATCAACGGACGAAGACCACAGAAAAAACTCTACCACAAAACCATCTCTTTGCCGATCCAAGCTTAATCACCGGACGGAGACCACCGAACCAACTCATTGCCGAACCGATCTCATCACCGGACGGAGACCACCGAACTAGCTCCACCACCGAACCAAGTCTCATCTCCAACCACCGAACCAACTCATTGCCGAACCAAGTCTCATCTCCAACCACCGAACCAACTCATTGCCGATCCAAGTCTCATCTCCAACCACCGAACCAACTCATTGCCGATCCAAGTCTCATCTCCAACCACCGAACCAAAGTCCTACCGAGCCAAAGCATTGCCTGGCCAGATTGCAGCAGCCCAGGCCCAACAGCAGCTATATACATCAAAAACCCCTGCCCCCAACCTCACTATATAAATAGAGGGGCAGGGGTACAACAATGGGGGACAAGTTTGAGAGCTCAAGGACGGATAGAACTTTCAAACAACTTTCATATACTTGTATCAAAGCTTTGTACTTGTAATTTGAATAGAAAAGGAGAATAACATATAAAGTGGACGTAGGCACATTCTGGCCGAACCACTATAAATCTGTGTGTCTTTTACAGTTTAGTCCCTGCTTTTCGTATATTTGCATAAATCACCCAAATCACTAAGAACAACCTAAAATCAACTAAATCATACGACTTGGAGGTGTTTGTCCATTTTTTGTGCAAACAGATATCAGACGTAACAATGCATAAACATCAAAACAAGATTAGCTTCACAACACAAGCGCATGATCAACCCACGTTCAAAACTTAAGCAGAAACCACTTACCTGGCCATACATTTTGGTGATTGACCTATACAAGTATGCATAGTAGTGATGAAGGAGTCGCTAGTGGAATAACTTGGTGATCATGTAGGAACAATATATCCAACCACCAGTCTTAATTGGCCAAACCGCAGTCAGTGCAATAAAAAAATATCGTCAAGTCATGGAACCACTGTATATTCCTTTCCTTATGGCACCTCGATAATCTCAAAATGTTTATAGAGAACACATGGCCCTTAGGACCCTCAGGACCTGGAGGCAAGGAGGTTGAACAAAAGGAGCAAAATCCTGCCAGACAGAGATGAGAATCGATAGGAAATCATGCTAAATAATTATACTACCAAGAAAGAATGAGCTGCGAACGTCATACTGATAAAGGATGTCTTGGAATGATCAACAAGGTTTCCCCAAATGAACAAGGCTTTGCAACATCTTAGCATCAAAAAATTTACCGAAAGGAAGAAAATGGGGAAATAGCTATTGAGGTTTGATATAACCATCGCATGAGTAAGGAAGATGATTTTGGATGAAACAAAGCATACTTTTTATTCTGCAAAAGTATGCTTTGAGGGAAATCCTTGTGGGCATTTTCGCCCACAACATGGTGAATAAGAAAAGATGTCAAAGAGCATAGACATGATGAATAAGAAAAGACGTCAAGGAGCATAGAAACAGCTAGAAGGTGCATACTAAAAGCGCCATCATGTAATCACAAGGGCATGATGAAGTGTTAGGGGGCAAATATGGCATAGTCTAAATATATACTCAAAGCACTTATAAAGTGTTCCTAAGTCAGGACATTAGCCTAGGTCGAAATTGCATCTCAATCCGAGCTACGGATCGGAGAGCTACTACCTACTTCAAACAAATGGAACATTCAAAGGCAATGGAAACACTCTACTTAATGGTACGAAACTGTTGGTCTAAGTTTCATTCAATTCTGACTTAAAACGAAGGAGTTATGGTAAAAAACGTGTGTAGCTCATGTGGTTGAGCATCAAACCTCAAGAGGTCAGGAGTTCGATTCTCGACAAGCACATTATATTTATGGAACCAGAGGAATGGTCCAGTAAGGAGTTTAACTATTTATTGCCTAACCATTTACTTCTAATATATCTCTACTCAACTTCACACCTATAAATACCTCATGGACGAGCATAACTATGAAAAAAGATGAATGAGCAATAATGGCAGACAAGCTTGAAACTTTGGAAATTGCCTAACCAAATCCCTGCCTAATAGAGTCTTGCTTAACCAAATCATTGGAGCATCATCACTATGTCTAAGTACCCCAAAATGAAAAGGTAAGAAGCTTCTGAAGTAAGTCAATGGAAGTATGGGAAAAGGCAGGGGAAAGTACACCATACTTGCTTGTTCGATAGTCAAACTAACGAACAATAAATCCTGTCCCATGGTCTAACTACTGAACAAGAATCCCTATTCGGTAGTCAAACTATAGGATATAAACTTATACCCGGTGGTCAGACTATCGAACAGGAATCCATGTTCCGTAATAGGGGTATCGAGCAAGATTTATTGTCTGGTAATGAAGCTACCTGAAATGGATGTGTGTTCGACACTTGGAGAACTACCGAACCAAGGCACAACTGGACCAAGGCATTGGTGAAAAAAAGCATCACCAAAGCACCGCCAAACCAAGCATCGTCGAACACCACCTACCAAACACAGATTCAATGTTCAGTAGCCAATTGCCAAAACCCAGCATGGATGAACCATGACATGACACCGAACTAAGACCACTGTGCTAACTACCAGATGACCAAACAAAGCATATATGGAAAGGCAATCTTGAATATATGGAAGTTCTAGAGCGTATCTTATGTATATGGAAATAAATGAAGTGAGCATGTCATATAGGGAAACTACCTATCTTATCGGCCTGACCATCGTATACCTTCACTCCTATAAATAACAAAGCTTCCAATAATAATGAGAGGATTCTAAATAGCCAAGCTTATAACAATAATGGTGCATAAGTTAGAGAAAGCTACAAATACGCTAGCAGGAACAGCCTAGCAAGGACGGCGTAACAGGAACATCCTAGCATAATTAGCCTAGCAGGAACAGCCTAGCAGGTACGACCTAGCAGGAACAACCTAACAGGAACTGCTTAACAGGAACAACTTAACAAGAACTGCATAACAAGGATAGGCTAACAGGAATAACCGAACATAAGTAGGTATGCAGGAATATCCGAACAGACTTCCTTTGGCTATATCTTTCTTTCTTTTGAGCTAAATGTAACATCCCCTATCTTGATGCCCGAAGCTAAGTGCTACAGATGCTGCAGTCATCTATAGTATTAAATTCCGGTGATAAAATATGGTAATGTTGATGGTATCCATAATATCAGAAATCATCACAGATTTCAAAAACAACTTTTCTGATTACATTTCAAATCAATACTTCATATTTAGTTACATAATCCCAAAAACGATTCCCAGGTTTTGATCAAATATAATTATTACAAATTCGCTAAGCGTGACATATGAAGATGCCCACTTGGATGATCAGAGTACTAGATAAACATGTCTGTTATAAATACATCATAGTGGAAATAAAACTAAATAGCTCCTACATAGGTAGTTGCCTCCTACACATCTTCGGAAGCTTATTCGTCCAACCTACTAAAACCTAAAAAACCTTAACTCTCAATTTACTCAAATTAAATTTTCAACACCCGAGAATTTAAGGGGAAAACATAAACTTCGAGTCAGACATAAAGCCTGGTGTGAATAATACTATTACATCTCGGTTTACTGATATTATGTGAGAGCATGCCGCTTAGCGGAACGGGTTTCCCCTCACTAATATCCTTTTAAAAACAAATCTTTTGCATATCAACCCTACAATCAAATTGATTATAACAATTAAAGCAAATACATATATGCATAAAAATTAGGAAATTCATGGACTATCTGTCCACACTATAGTTTTACCTGGCTAACTGTTAACCATTAGCTAACTTGGGCCTACCAGACATAATCAATTATCTAACTTCTGTTAGACACACTGCTGGGCTGACTGCCCTTAACTTTCTTTTTCTATGGTCAACTGAACCTAATGGTTTTGTGAGCTCACCAATAACCTATCTTTACTCTGTATATTCCCTTCTAAGTGTAACCTCATTTTAGTCCCACCTGTGACAAAGCCCTACACACTGGAATTCAGACTTATTTTAGCTTGGGGCTAATAGCTAAAGTATAGGGCACGACCCTACACTAGTCACATCTGGTCTTCTAATATCTGAGTCATAACTTAGGGTTAACTACCCTGTTCAAATTTCATTTCTTGTCATATACTTAGCATTAACTACCCTGTGAAAACTTCATTTCCTTGTAAATAATCTTTACAAATAATTTACCCCTGAAATCATACTTTTATAAAACAAGGAGATCATATACTTTGCTTTTACTCAAAACACTTATGCCATGATATATATACTTTACATAATATAGTTTTGATGAAACCTTGTCAATGGGATTATCTATCCCTTCCAAGTAAGTTACAAACCCTTTTTAACTTAAAGATTTTAGGCCATAAAGCCAAACAATGCCTTCGAAACCTCTGTTTAAACCTTAAACAATACATTTCAAAATCATAGAGAATAACCCTTTCAATAGCTTTACTAAAACCTTGGACATCCGATTTTAAAACCATTTAAACTTGCCTTTCAAAAGCATTGGAAACCCTCCATTCAAATACTCAAAATAAACCTTTCGAAAACATCGAAACCCTTCACTAAAAACATACCTTTCAAAAGCACTGGGTTCAAGTAGAATTTTGAGGAAGCATGGATTCGAAACCATTTAAAATCATTCCTTTCGAAACTTTTGGGTTTAACTTTTAATATAACTAACGGTCATTAAGAACTAGGGCGAAACATTGCTTTTGAAAGCATTGGTCCTAAGTAAAAGAAAGAGGATGGTTTTGAAACAAACCCTTTCAAAAGCTTTGAGAAGCGGCTTCAAACTAAAAGGCGAAAGCACCCTTTCGAAACCATTGTTGAAAAGTTATAAAGAAAAGCGGCCTTAACTAGGTTGAAAGGTAGAATGTAGCAGCTAGGTTTCGAATATGTTCAAAGCTATCCTTTCGAAAGATTGTTTTAAGACAAAAGGCGGCAACCCATTCGAGAGCCCTTTTTTATATAAATAGAAGCAAGTGGGTTAAGTCGAAAGCTAACTCCGAGCCCTTCGAAAGCATCATTTGTAAACAAAATAGTTCAAAGTACATAAGAGCAACTTCTACCCCTTCAAAAGCTTGGTTTCGACACTGTAACTTTCGCCTTTCTCCAATTCACCGTGTAACAACCGTTTGATACCATGTGCATTGGTTTTGACTTGGTCATGCCGAAGGTATGGTGTCGAAAGCTTGCAGACGGAAGTGGCGAAGTAGTAAATTTTAATAAAACTGTTTTATAGCCTTTTAAAGTAATTGCTTTCAACTAACATGCCTTATTTGTCAAAACCTGGTTGTCCATTTCTTTTCAAAATTTTCTTTTCTAAATGTGCTGTCGAACTTAGAAATTAACAATTAAAACATTTAACAAAGAAGCCCTTCTCCTTAATAAAACATTTAAGTCCCATACCTTAAAATAATTTTATATCTGTAGTAAAATACTTAGGAAAATTCCTCAAAAATTTCCATAATTCACTTTTAATATGTTTTCAAACATATTTAAATTTCAAACCCAAAAGCAATGTATAATTGCCATTATTAATTTAAACCCAATATTAGCTATTTTCCTCCATAGAAAATTCATAATAAATCCATAATTACTTAGAAAATTATGAAACTTGAAACCCACTTCATAAATAATGTTTTCGACAATATATTAAAAACGCAAGCCATTTGGATTTCATTTAATAGGTTTTTTGAAATCAAAACTTATCATAAAATCTATACGAATCAACATAAATCATCAACAAGCATATTTATCCATTTGAACAATCATATCATGGCATATTACTTGAAAAATGAATTCAGATCTTAACTAGAAACCGAAATCAATAAAAATGAGATGTAAATCTATTATTCACTTTAGCTTGAGGTTAAGAAGGTTGAGATTTGCTCTTTGATTGATTTGCTTAAGCTTCCTACTTAAATCCTTGCTTATCTTCCTTTTGATTACCCTTAATGGTGGCCGGCCAAGCTTTTAAACGTTTTAGTTTTGTTTGTAAATGTTTAAAATGAACAAGGA
Source organism: Allium fistulosum (assembly GCA_030737815.1). Lineage (NCBI taxonomy): Eukaryota > Viridiplantae > Streptophyta > Magnoliopsida > Asparagales > Amaryllidaceae > Allium > Allium fistulosum. The sequence continues at coordinate 1,033,497,725 of CM060901.1, forward strand.
ATGAAAGTAAGAAGGGTTTAGGTTATAAGAACATAGATTATTCCTATTCTTCCCTTGGTATATTCCTCCTACTTACTCCATTTTAATTCTCTTTGGCTTATAGATTAATTAAGGCACGACTACCTTATGATTATACAAATCTCAATCCCTTAACCATCTACATTGTTTCATTTAATTTATCTAATTAAATGCCCTAAATAATGTAAGTCAAAATTAGGGTCATTACAGACTCCCCTCCTTAAAGAATTTCGTCCTTGAAATTACGATAAGGTACCCATAATGATCAAACATAAAGGTAAAACAAGCCATGATAAGTATCTCTAATCCTGCTCTCAGTTTCCCAAGTATAGTCTCCCTCGTTGTCACTCCACTGGACTTTGACCAATCTCACTCTCTTGTTCCTCAGTTTCTTTTCATCTCTCACGACTATACGAACTGGTTTTCTAACTGTAGTCATATTCGGTTCCACTACTAAATCATCTAACACAATCGGTGCAATAGTAGTTTCTGGATCTCGAATACACTTCCTTAGATGAGAAATATGAAAAACAATATGGACTCTTGCGAAACTGTTCGGTAACTCTACTCTATGTGAGTTTCCTAATCCTTTCTATAATGGAATGGTCCAATAAATCTTGGTGCCAATTTTCTTGATTTCCCAAATCTGATTACACCTTTTATTGGTGACACCTTGACGAAAACATGATTTCCAACTGAGAACCTAAGTCTTTTCGTCTTTTATCAGCATAGCTCTTCTGCATAGACTAAGCTTCTTTCATTTTAGCTCGAACTAACTCAATCTTTTTTGTAGCTTCTCTAACCAAAACTGGACCAAGAACTAACCTATCCCCGGTCTCTACCCAACAAACAAGAGAATTGTATGGCCTTGCATACAAAGCTTCAAAATGTGCCATCCCTACACTAGTTTGATAACTTTTGTTATATGAAAACTCGACTAAGTGTATGTGGTCTTCTCATGATCCCCCAAAATCTTGTACACAAGCTCTTAATAAATCCTCTAAGACTTTGTTAACTCTCTCTATTCGCCCATCTCTCCGCGGATGGTAAGGTACTCATCTTGAGCTTGGTACCCAAAATCTCCTATAGACTTTTCCAGAACTCGCTAGTGAATAAGGGATCTCTATCACTTACTATACTACTAGGAATTCCATGTAGTCTAACTACATTCTTCATGAATAATTTAGCCAAAACTGGTGCCATCCTGGTGGACTTAACTGGAATGAAATGGGCATTCTTGGTTAATCTATCCACTATAACCCATATACTTTCATTTCCTCGATTTGACTTTGGCAACACATCTATAAAATCCATGGATATCAAATCCCATTTCCAGACTGGAACCTCTAAAGGCTGAAGTAACCCACTTGATTTCTGATGTTCGGCTTTTACCTGTTGACAGTTCAAACACTGCTTCACCCATAAGCTTACATCTCTTCATGCCTTCCTAGAAGAAACTTCTTTTCATGTCCTGATACATCTTAGTTCCTCCTGGATGAAAAGTGAACTTTGAACGATGGCATTCTCCAAGAACTTCCTTCCTAATGTTTCCCACATTCGGAACACATAATCGTCCTTTCTTCCTTAACCACCCATTCTGGTCAAGACTGAAATATTTCAAGTCAACGCTCTCTGTTCCATCCCTGAACTTTCTAATCCATTCAGCTAATAATGGATCCTCCCCTTGCTTAGAAGTGATCCATTCGATCATCATCGGTCGAACTTATAAACATGACAACATAGCAGTTTCCTTACCAGAACTTGCTTCAGATCTGCACTGTATTCTACATGTGGTCAATGCTTCTAAACCTTTCCACTCGGCTATCATTGCCAATACCGCATTCTGATGTTTTCTGCTAAGTGCATTAGCAACCTTATTGCCTTTTCTCGATGTGTACTCAATACCAAAGTCATAAGCAGCTAACAGCTCTAACCACCTCTGCTGTCTCATATTAAACCCCTTTTGAGAGAATAAATATCACAACGACTTATATCCGTATACAACTCGAATCTCTCTCCCAAAAGGTAATGCCTCCATACCTTCAATGCAAAAATTACTGCAGCTAATTCCAAATCGTGAGTTGGATATCTAACCTCATGTAGTCTGAGCTATCAAGAATCATAGGCAATCACTTTACCTCTTTGCATTAACACAGCTCCTAACCCTGTTCCACATGCATTCATGTACGCCACTATGTCTTGATTCCCCATTGGGTAAGCTAACATAGGTGCATTCGTTGATAAGTGTTTCAATTTCTAAAATTCCTCCTCACACTTATCAGTCCAGGAAAACTTCACATCTTTCTGCGTTAACTTAGTCATTGGTGCCGCTATTCGCGAAAAATCCTTAATGAATCTCCGATAATAACCAGCTAATCCAAGAAAACTCTTTATCTCAGTCATTGTCTTGGGTCTTTTCCAGTTATTCACTGCCTCAATCTTAGCCATATCTACAGACAACTCTTTCTCTGAGAATACATGACCAAGAAACTTTACTTCCTTCTTCCAGAAATGACACTTCGAAAATTTCGCTCTCAGTTGATGCTGCCTCAACGTCTCAAGCACCACTCTAAGATGAAGTTCATGCTCTCTTTCTTCTTTAGAGTATATCAAAATATTGTCTATGAAAACTAACATGAACCTGTCCAGATACTCCTAGAAGATTATGTTCATCAAGTCAACGAAAAATGTCCGTTCATTAGTTAGTCGGAACGACATCACTAACCATTCATACGATCCATATCTTATTCTAAACACCGTTAAAGCAATACTATCTTCAGCCACTCTCAGCCGATGGAACCCTGTTGCCAAATCCAACTGGGAAAATACTTTGGCTCCACTCAACTGGTCGAACAAATCGTCAATTCTAGGTAACGGATATCGATTCTTTATCGTCTTCTCATTCAACTTACAATAATTGATACACAGCCTTAATGATCCATCTGGTTTCTTTACAAACACTACGGCTGTTCCCCATGGCGAACTACTTGGTCTGATAAAGTTCTTACTTTCCAAATCAACCAACTACACTTTTAACTCCTTCATCTCGGTAGGTGTCATTCTGCTTGGCGGTCTACTCATCGGTTCTGCTCCTGGTACTAAATCTATCCGAAATTCAATGGCTCGTTTCGACGGTAGTCCTACTAAGGTCTCAAGACGTCTACGAATTTTCTAACAACGAAAACTTGGTTCAACTCGTCTTCTTCCTCCATAACCCCCAACAAAGCATTTACCCCAAAACTAGGGTTTTCTATGGAGTATATAATCCGATCACTACAACTAGGGTGTTTAAGTGATATTTTCCTATCATGGAAAAATATCCTAGCATCATACTTACATAACCAATCCATACACAAAATAATTCTGAACCCTACAAAATCAAATACATGCAAACTGCAAGCAAATATATGACCTAACAATTCAAATTCTAAGTGGTCACATCTCATCCCAAGAGTCGCATACCCTCTTATCGAATTCGCAACCCTTAAGGAAGTAACTAGGTATGAGGGTTTTAGGTTAAGCTTACCAACCAAACAATGAGATATAAAAGAATGTGATGTACCGGTATCAAACAGTACTCTAATTGATACACCATGAATCAAAATCGTACCTCTCAACACAGCTTTTCATTTTTCCTCTGCTGTTGGTCACGAAGTAGCTGGTTCCAATGCAAACACTTTGCCCTTTCCATCCTTGGTTGGCTCCTTGCACTGGTCTTATAATGTCCAATCTAATCGCAGTTGAAACATCTTACTCCTTTCTTGTCAGCAACTTTCATTTGCCTGTCCAGCACTCATGAGCATAGTGTCCCTTTCATCGGACTTATAGCAAACTACATCGACCTTTCCTTTCTTGGTAGCTCCACTCTTCTGAGCGCCCTTCTTATGGAAAAAATTTCTCTTCTGGTTCTACCCACTTTGAGCTTCCCCAGCTTAGCTACCATCATGAAAAGCAAGCATCTCCTCCTGTCTCAAAGCCATCTAGATAACTACATCACACGGATCCCTGATATGTGCCAAAGTCGCTTTAGATAGTTCAGGTTTCAGTTCGTGGATGAACTTTTCATTCCTTTTGATAACTGTATTAACCGTAGCATATCTGTATCTCCATAGCTCTTCAAATCTGGTTGCATACTCAAGCACTGTCATGTCTCCCTGCTTAAACTCCATAAACTTCCTGAGAGGAGTCGAATTAGTAATCTCTGACATAAATCTTTCCTCAAACCTCCTTCTGAATTCAGCCCAAGTCATAGTCTCCTCATTAACTCCCATAGTAACAATGTTCCACCAGTACATTGCTACTCCTTACAACTGTCTTGAAGCAAGTCTCCTCTTATGCTCATAATTAAGCCCTAAATCAACAAAGATCCTCTAGCAATGAAGTAACCAATTCTCCACTTCAATTACGTCTTTAGTCTCGATAAATGGCATAGTCTCTGCTCAAGATTGCATAGTTATTGACCACCGGAGCTCCCTGATTTCCTCCTTCAACATTTCCTCCGACTAATCCTGCAGCAACTCCAGCCTACATCATATTAATAAAGAATTGATACATAGCTCCCATATCAGCTTGCGGCACTCCAGCACCTACATTGGCATTTGCATCTGGATTAGCACTTTCTAGTCGACCCGAGTTTCTCCTATTGGGTCAAGTGTTTCCGTTAGTTGTGGTGCTTCCTCCACCAATGTTTACTCTTCCACTGCTATTGTCCATATCCTATGTCCTTAAAATCTGCATCGAGCCTTTATAAGATATTGAAGAATAACCTAAGAAAGATGAAGAATGGAGATAGAGCGTATACTTATATATAGCAAATACAAGTACGTTACTATAGCATTATCCCGTACCCCAGTCTTTTCTCTAATTCCTTAGGATTATGTTTTCAAAATCATTTTAAGTTTGAAATTTTCTTTTTTTAAGTTTTCATAAACCTATGCTCTGATGCCAAGTTGTAACATCCCCTATCTTGAGGCCCGAAGCTAAGCGCTACAGATGTTGTAGTCATCCATAGTATTAACTTTTGGTGACAAAATATGGTAATGTTAATGGCATCTATAATATAAGAAGAACATAAATATGAAATAAATCATCATATATTTTAAAAACAACTTTTCTAATTACATTCCAAATCAATATTTCATATTCAGTTACATAATTCCAAAATGATTCCTAGGTTTTGATCAAAGATAATTATTACAAATTACGCCAAGAGCGACATATGAAGATGCCCCCTTGAATGATCAGAGTACTAGATAAACATGTCTGTAATAAATAAATCACAGCGGAAATAAAACTGAATAGCTCCTACATAGCTAACTTTGCCTCCTACACATCTTCGGAAGCTTATTCGTCCAACCTACTAAACCTGAAAAACCTTAACTCTCAATCTACTCAAATTAAATTTTGAGAACTTGAAAGTTTAAGGGAAAAACATAAACTTCGAGTCAGTCATAAAGCCCGGTTTGAATAATATTATTACATCTCGGTTTACTGATATTAAGTGAGACCATGTCGCTTAGCGGAATGGGTTTCCCCTTACTAATATCCTTTTTAAAAACAAATCTTTTGCATATCAACCCTGCAATCAAACTGATTATAACAATTAAAGCAAATACTTATATGCATAAAAATCAAGAAATTCATGGACTATCTACCCACACTATAGTTTTATCTGGCTAACTATTAACCATTGGCTGACTCGGGCCTACCAGACATATTCAATTATCTAACTTCTGTTAGACACACTACTAGGCTGACTGCCCTTAACTTTCTTTTTCTTGGGTCAACTGAACCTAATGGTTTTGTGGGCATACCAATAACCTATCTTTACTTTGTATATAACCTTCTATGTGTAACCTCATTTTAGTCCCAACTGTGACAAAGCCCTACAAACTGGAATTTTGGACATATTTTAGCTAGGGGCTAATAGCTAAAGTATAGGGCGCGATCTTATGCCAATCCCATCTGGTTTTCTAATATCTGAGTCATAACTTAAGGTTAACAACCCTATTCAAATTTCATTTCCTGCCATATACTTAGGGTTAACTACCCTGGTAAAACTTCATTTCCTTGTAAATAATCTTTACGAATGATTTATCCCTGGAATCGTATGTTTATAAAACAAGGAAATCATATACTTTGCTTTTACTCAAAACACTTATGCCATGATGTATATAATTTTCATAAGATAGTGTTGATGGAACCTTGCCATTGGGATTATCAATCCCTTCCAAGTAAGTTACAAACCTTTTTAACTTAAAGATTTTAGGCCATAAAGCCAAACAATACCTTCAAAACCTCTGTTTAAACCTTAAACAATACCTTTCGAAATCATAGAGAATAACACTTTCGAAAGCTTTACTAAAACCTTGGAAATCCTATTTTAAAACCATTTAAACTTGCCTTTCAAAAGCATTGGAAACCCTCCATTCAAATACTCAAAATAAACCTTTCGAAAACATTGAAATCCTTCACTTAAAACATACCTTTCAAAAGTACCGGTTCAAGTAAATGTTTGGGGAAGCATGGCTTCGAAACCATTTAAAATCATTCCTTTCGAAACTTTTGGGTTTCACTTTTAATATAACTAAGGGTTGTAAAGAACTGGGGCAGAAGCATTGCTTCCGAAAGCATTGGTCCTAAGTAAAAGAAGGAGGATGGTTTCGAAATCAACCCTTTCAAAAGCTTTGAGAAGCGGTTTCAAAGTAAAAGGCGAAAGCACCCTTTCGAAACCATTGTTTAAAAGTTATAATGAAAAGTGGCCTTAACTAAGTCGAAAGGAAGAATGCAGCAGCTAGGTTTCGGATATGTTCCAAGCTATCCTTTCGAAAGCTTGTTTGAAAACAAAAGGTGTCAACCCATTTGAAAGCCCTTTTTTATATAAACAGAAATGTAACCGTCACGATCTTTCGACGCTCGAAAGTCGACATTAATACGTCCACTGTATCAAATGCCGCGCAATCGAATGCTGGAAAACCGAACCATTAGGATTAAAAGAAGAGGTAGAAGAAGACAGAAGAAAAGAAAGAACAGAAACATAAACAATATCAGAATCTCACATTCGCAGCGGAACAATATATAATAGATGAATCAATAACCTTTAAAACAAAAGACTATATCAGTTTATACATACATCAATCAGAGTCAATATACAACTCAATACAACAATGGACATTTATATAAACTTGTCCTCACACAGAATACACAGCGGAATAAATAAACAAGTACGGTAGTACGTCTCGCCATCCAGCTCATCTCCAAAGCTCCAGAATATCCAAAATATCCTGATAACATAACTCTGGGCTGCCCATAATTTTCTACACGGGCAGCCCAGAGTTATGTTATCAGGATATTTTGGATATTCTGGAGCTTTGGAGATGAGCTGGATGGCGAGACGTACTACAGTACTTGTTTATTTATTCCGCTGTGTATTCTATGTAAGGACAAGTTTATATAACTATCCATTGTTGTATTGAGTTGTATATTGGCTCTGATTGATGTATGTATAAACTGATATAGTCTTTTGTTTTAAAGATTATTGATTCATCTATTATATATTGTTCCGCTGCGAATGTGAGATTTTGATATTGTTTCTGTTTTTCTGTTCTTTCTTTTCTTCTGTCTTCTTCTACCTCTTCTTTTAATCATAATGGTTCAGTTTTCCGGCATTTGATTACGCGGCATTTGATACAGTGGACGTATTAATGTCGACTTTCGAGCGTCGAAAGATCGTGATCGTTACAAGAAACAAGTTGGTTAAGTCGAAAGCTAACTCCAAGCCCTTCGAAATCATCATTTGTAAACAAAATAGTTCAGAGTTCATAAGAGCAACTTCTACCCCATCGAAAACTTGGTTTTGACACTCTACCTTTCGCTTTTCTCCAATTCACTATGTATTAACTATTTGATACCATGTGCATTGGTTTCGACTTGGTCATGGCGAAGGTATGGCATTGAAAGCTTGTAGATGGAAGTGGCGAAGTAGTAAATTTTAATAAAACTATTTTATAGCCTTTTAAAGTAATTGATTTTCAACTAACATGCCTTACTTATCAAAACACAATCAGATGCCCATTTCTTTTCAAAATTTTCTTTTCTAAAAGTGCTGCCGAATTCAGAAATTAACAATTAAAACATTTAACAAAGAAACTCTTCTCCTTAATAAAACATACTAGTCCCATACCTTAAATAATTTTATATCTCTAGTAAAATACATAGGAAAATTGCCTAAAATTTGCATAATTCACTTTTAATATGTTTTCTAATATATTTAAATTTCGGACCCAAAAGCAACGTATAATTGCCGTTATTAATTTAAACCCAATATTAGCTATTTTCCTCCATAGAAAATTCGTAATAAATCTACAATTGGTTAGAAAATTATGAAACTTGAAACCCACTTCATAAATAATGTTTTCGACCATATATCAAAAACGCAAGTCATTTGAATGTCATTTAATAGGTTTTTCAAATCAAAACCTATCATAAAATCTATATGAAGCAACATAAATCACCAACAAGCATATGTATCCATTTGAACAATCATATCATTGCATATTACTTGCAAAATAAATTCAAATCTTAACTAGAAACCGAAATCAATAAAAATGAGATGTAAATCTATTATTCACCTTAGCTTGTGGTTAAGAAGGTTGAGATTTGCTCTTTGATTGATTTACTTAAGCTTCCTACTTGAATTCTTGCTTATCTTTCTTTTGATTTCCCTTAATGGTGGTCGGCCAAGCTTTTAAATGTTTTAGTTTTGTTTACAAATGTTTAAAATGAACAAGGAATGAAAGTAAGAAGGGTGTAGGGTATAGGAACATAGTTTATTCCTATTTTGCCCTTGGAATATTCCTCCTACTTACTCCATTTTAATTCTCTTTGGCTTATAGATTAATCAAGGCACGACTACCTTATGATTATACAAATCTCAATCCCTTAACCATCTACATTATTTCATTCAATTTATCTAATTAAATGTCCTAAATAATGTTAGTCAAAATTAGGGTCATTACACCAAAGATCATTGTATTTTTTATTTCAAGCATTGTATCAAAGATCTATAAGAAGAATAATGAAAACGGATGGTGTATGTAGCCACGTTCTGGCCAAACCACTATAAATCTTTATATTTTTTACTTTACTGCAATTTACTTCAACATAATCTATATGCGATCTGCTCTCTAAAAATGAAATATAACATAAATATAACAAATATGTTAAACACCCCGCATTCATAGCACTGCAACTAATCGATTGGAGGTGTTTGTTCACTCTATAACTAATTTGATTCTTAAATATAAAATACCATGGAAAAAGTTTTGAAAAGTGAGTATTATTCTAAACTTTTACAACTATTTCACAATTTAATTGAAAAAAAAATTGAATGGAAAAGGAGAATTTTCGATTTTAGAAATGCCACATGCTTAGCGTAGGGAAAGTCGACGAGTTAGCAAATATGAATTTTATTGTTTAGCATGAGTGACAACATGCAAAACATAGATAATAACAAAGGAAAAAGCTATTTTAGCTTTGGAGTCTTTTTCCATACTTTGTCTATAGTAAAAAAATTTACAAAATATTTCTACTTTAAAATTTTAAAATTTTAAAAATAAACGTCCTTATGCGAACTATACTTGGAGAAGTTGGAAAAGAACTTGGAGCAAAAGAGAAGGTTCTAAGGTACAACAGAATGGGTACACAAAAGAAGAGAGGAAATATAAGTTTTCCATCTAAACTCCTTTTCCGACATAGGAGTATAGATTTAGAAAACTAAATTTTCAAAATTTTGGATGTTAGAAATTGGGTGTTAGGTATCGGATGGTAGGGATTGGATGCAAAATTGGCCAAACCATGCTCTTATTCGCAGGAGTGTGGAAATTATTATGTAAAAACAAAGATTTTGATTTTTGAAAACTTGCATATATATAGAATTGCCAGTATGTATAGGCTGTTTACATCATATTTTCAAAAATATTTTAAAGAATGCATTAATATAAAAGGTCTGATTTAGTAGTATTCAGCATACATACCGTATATGTTGTGATACACAGTGCACTTGCACATGATTGGCTATACAATTGGTTGCACACTAATTGGTTCGGTAGTTTAGAATGATTAAATGCTATGTTACATGGTTCCATCCTTGAGGAATTTCGCCAGTATGCATAGGTTGTTTACATCATATTTTCAAAACTGTTTTAAAGAATGCATTAATATAAAAGGCCCGATTTGTAGTATTCATCATACATACCGTATAGGTTGTGATACACAGTGCACTTGCACTCGATTGGCTACAAAATTGGTTGCACACTAATTGGTTGGGTAGTTTAGAATGATTGCATACTATGTTATAGAGTTCTATACTTGATGAATTTCGAGGACGAAATTTTTTAAAGGGGAAAGAATGTAACATCTCATAAATTAAACAGCAGTTAATTAAAAAGAATTAATAAATAATTAGTGAAACTTAAAAATAGAATTTTTACAAACGTTAGAGTTTGGTGACGAAGCTTGCATCATTGTGTTCATAGTGATTTTATGATCAACTTGTATATACAAAGTTTTATGATCGATGTTCAAACGAAAATGTTATTAACATTTGAAGATTTCAGATTGAAAATAATCTAAAATATATACAAGGGAATAAAGTATAAAAGGGAAATAAATAATATTAATTAATTAAAATTAAGAGATCAACACTGGTATAGGGACTGTCAACCAGTAGTGGTCGACCGCCCCCTATTGATCGGTCGACCGGTGGAAGGGTGGTGATTGAGAATGAACTAAGCCTGACGGCCCGAATTTAATACAATTTAATCTAACCGATAGAATTGATTCGAGGACCCATAAATATAAGCCTAGCCCCTCACTTTTCTTCTCATATTTTCTGAATCAAGGAGCGAAGATCCGTCATTTTCTCTTCTTCACTAATTCTAGGAATTGTAGAAATTATAATGTATATATACACACACATTGTAACGACCCGCTATTTTGGACCATTCAAATCGATAATAAATCCACACATGTCTGACTTGAATAATTCAAAATATCAGATTGTTAATTTAAATTTGGCAAAACTCAGCATATGCAGTAAATAAATCAATCACAGAATCATCGACACAGAGTAATACAATAATACGCAGCGGAATAGATAAAATAGTAGTTCATGAAGCTACTATATAAACATCAGAGTTAGAAATAAAATACAACAGAATATCTCAAATGTAGTGAAGTCTCCAATACAACAGATGACTTCTCTGAACGAATCAACTAGAAGAGCTGAAAGCTGAGGCGATAGTTGGATCTCCAAAGGAAGCTCCAAACTCCAAAGGTGAGTCTCAGATGCTGTATCACTCGGTCTGACCCGAGCGTAAAGCAAAACACAAAACACTCGAGTCAGGATTAACATTCTTATATAAATAAATCCAACTCAAGTGGAATATCAACTGAAATACGAGTAACTTAAAGGATGTTGGGATAACCATCCTCTAAGGATCTTAAGAACTATCTACAAAGTGGAAATATACATTTTACCACCGTGGTCATTTCAATTAAATTTATACTTCAAAACCCAAATATCATTTCATTTCAAATATATCTATTTTCCAAAATAGTATATATATATATTAAATAATTTATAAAGTAAAGTGTTTATAATTTCCTCAAGTTTCACAAATCGGTTCTAATTAACTCAAATTCCAAATTCAAATTTATTCAAAGCTCAATTTTCCCATTTAATTCAATTCAGTTTCTAAATAACAAATTCAATTCAAATTGATTTCAAATACAGATCTGAATCACAAAATAAACCATTTAAATTCCAATATATTTCAAAGCTTTAATATTCAACAATTTCAAAGTTATATTTTAACAGTTTCATATAGCTCTTGATTTAACTTCATTTATTTAATCAGGGAATATTCACTTAATAAATCCAATATCATTTAACTAGCCTTAAATTACATTTATTAAATATTTCCTTAAACTTTATTAAACAAGAAATATTCATTAGATTACTTATAAATCAAACTCAAGTTATAAATCATATCTTACATCTCAATTTCAATAAGTTTCAAATCAGTTTAATTAAATAAAATTCTTTATTGAATACAATTTCAACTAAATTCAACTTATCTTTCTAACCTTAACTTATTCAAATTATTACCAAAATCTATTCTGAAATATATTTAAATACTCAACACATTATATGTATTTAAATCAATCGTTCCCATTTATATATAATAATTTAAAGCTCAACATTTATTAAAACCATATATTTCTTTCCAAATCCATAGAATTTATTTTCAAAATATTTATATATATGGACCAACGGTGTTTATATATATATATCTATCATATGGTTAAGTAATACGGATATTTATCATTTCAATCCAAAATTTAAATATATACGGGTAGATATCATTTCAACCCGTAATCCCAATTTCAATTCAAATGAAAATCGCTTGGGTTTATCATTTCAACCCATAACGATTTTCTCCTATTCTAAAGTCCGTTCGGGTATGTATCATTTCAACCCATAGTGAATTCTATACTAACAGGGAACTTGCAAAGTGATAACAGATAATATAAAATATAACAACAGGCATATATCATCAATATAAATAACAGATACTGGTGTCAGATGTCACAGGTGAACATATACAGATAATAGTAATAACAGGCATATAAATACTAGATACTGGTGTCAGATGTCACAGGTGAACATATACAGATAATAGCGTATATAACAATTTAAATAATTACAGCATCATATTTCAATTGTCGTTTCAATTGAAATCAAATTTAATAAATATAAGAACGTTAATCGTGAGTGATTGCTCACCTTTCGAGGCTAGAGAAGAAAAGACAATGAAACGAGTTACGAATCCACGCACGAATTCCAAAGCAAAGTAAGATTGAACGTGAATTGGACGAACAAGGCTGGTAAATAGAAATTGACGAAATCAAATCAGAACGGGTTCGATGAAGATAATTGGTATAAGAGAACTTATATATAACTAAATATAACTATATATATATATAAAACAAACGAACTAAAATATGACCGATATTTAAAATAAATAGGCTATACAACTTTCGGTAACTAATCATAGTCTATATAGCAACTTGGATTCTATATATACTTACGGAATAAACTAATATTTATAAACAACTACACTTTAAACTTGCATATATAACGTATTTAAATATATAACCATAGAGAAAATAGATAGCTCATATACATTTTCCCATATATAACTTTCGTTTTAAATAACATGCTAGATTTCTTTTACACGAAAAGAATATGTATATATTTCAAAATCCAATTATATAAACAGCTAATCTAGAAAAAATATATATAAACATTGAAATCATTCATACTGCGATTACATATAATAACTATTAAATGAATTTATGTTCAACTTACCATTACAAACCTATATAACGTACAAACATACTATACAGTAACCAACTTTATATACTTTATAGATAAAACCTACAAAGCTTTATATATATATATGCTATAGTCCTTTACAACATTGTTTATCAAATGAACATATATACTAGATGTCAAAATGTATCAAATTTAATATCTGCGTACAATTTGGAAACCAAGGCTCGTACATATATTACTTGTATATTGAAAACTATTCTAAAATATGAACATACGTATAACATGAAACTCATACACGTAAAAACAAAACAAATTCTATACATAAAAGTAACAATTTTAGACCAATACTGCCAACATCTATATAACTCAATATGATTATATAACCTGTATATATGTATATTTGCAGGTTGCGACTGAACTAACTAACATGAAAACAAATTTGTATAATCTAGCATATATACTTACGAGAACAGAGTGTATATATATATAATACCATTATAAAATAAATACACATATCTCTAAACCAAATTCTAGTAAATTTACTTTGTTAAATATATATAAAAGCTTAGTTATACGTATTATATTTTTTCAGAGTTATATACAAACAAACATTAACCCATTATATAAATAACTTGATAAATCGTTATATATATATACCTTTAGAAGTAGCAGAGGACAACCGAAGTCAGGGTGGCGACAGGGCGGCGAATGAGAGAGGAGAGTGGAACCGTGGAAGGGTGATGGTCGCTGTCAGGTGGATGAGACGTGGGTGGAGGCTTAGGCGCATGCGGGTCGGTGTCAGGCCGAGAGGTCGGGTTGCGTGGCTATTCTAGGTGAGGGTGTTTGTGTTGGGCGGAGGCTGGAAGATTGGGGAGGAGCAAGGGCGGTTCGAGTTTGGTGGAGGGTGGTGGCGATGGGCGAGGAGCAAGGGCGGTTCGAGTTTGGTGGAGGGTGGTGGCGATGGGTGAGGAGCAAGGGCGGTTTGGAAATAAGAAAAGGCTTGAAAAATAGAAGGAGACCGTTTATATATGTTGATAATATAGTTTCTGGAAAACAAAAGGTGTGAACGGAAGGAAAAGAGAGAGGCACTGAAACGTACCGCTGTAAATAAAATTTTGAAACGATGGGACAGCTGTACATTTATTGAGAAGCTATTAAAGCAATTTATTATATTGCGTGGGCTTCACGTTTCAAAGTCTGGAAAACAGGAAAGCTAACGGTTGAAAATATATGGTACCGATACAACGAACATTTTATTGTTTCCGTAGTGTAACGACCCGATTATTTTGACGATACAGGAATAGGGATTTCAAAGCAAGGATAGGGATTCAAATTTGATTAATTCAATCAAAGAAAATTTTGATTTGAGAATAAGTTGGAACGAAAGATAAGGTAATTCGATTATCAGAATCAGAAGATGGATAAGCTTATAAAATTCACGGGCAACCTTAACCGGGTCGTCCGTAACTTCAAGAATAAGATCGATGCTGGATTCCGAGGTAAATCAACACTCGATCTAAAGAGATGGAATTCAGGTATAGCAGGGAATAGATAGCATCGCAAACCGAGGATACAGAAATCTCCGGTAAATCAATGCCTATTAAAAAGGAGTTTCACCACTTTTCAAATCATTCGAAGTTTGGCGAGACCGCCAAGTTATTATAGATAACATTCAGAATGGAGTTGTGGGGTGCTCCATGATTGAAAGAAGACGAATAGTGAAGGACACGAATGAATTTCGAAACCGAGGGGAACGTTTCAAAATTCGAAGAAATTGAGTCAAAGGAAGGGATTGAACTCGAATGAGAGTGATTCTGTAAATACATTTACCCTATATGTTAAGTTTTTCCTAGAACTACCAAAGCTCTGATACCAACTGTAACGACCCGATTATTTTGGACCATTCGCGTCCATTATAAGTGTATAGGTAGACACTCATGCCGGAGTTGAATTGCTCAAAATACCGCATTGTTAATTTAAATTTGGCAAAACTGAACATATACAGTAAATAGATATAATCACAGATCACAGACACAGAGTAATAAGTGCAGCAGAATTAAAAGAGATAGTAGTTCATGAAGCTACTATATGAATATATAAAAATACATCAGAGTTTACAACAGAAGAGTAATACGATACATCAGATACAAATCAGAATACAACACTGGAATCATCGAATATCTGAAAGCTGGATAGATGGCTGGATCTTCAAGCAAAGCTCCAACTCCAAAGGTGAGTCTCGAAAGCTGAACTACTCAGTCTGACCCGAGCGTAAAGAAAAACAAAACACTCGAGTCAGGATTAACATTCTTATATTAATAAATCCAACTCAAGTGAAATAGCAATTGAAATACAAGTAACTCAAAGGATGTTTGGAATAACCATCCTTTAAGGATCCGTTAAACTATCTACTAGGTAGTAATATACGCTAAGTAGATAATGTCTATCAGTAATATAAAGGTATCAAAATAGCGTTAAGTCATGGCCCATTCCACCCTTAACACATTTTTATTCCCACAAGCATATACAAGACCGTAGTTTCCCCAAAACCGGAAGTCACCAGAGGGCAATCCATATACTCAAGGTACAAAACAAATTCGTAGTGGTCGCGCATAAATGGAATACAAGTATGACAAGGCACATGAGGCTATACCCAAGGTAGTGATACTACCGTTCGCCTGATCCGGGCTGGTGAGAACGCAACGCCGCAGCGCCCGCAACACCGTGAGACAACACTCCCAAAATCAAGGGTGCACCAATCGACAATAAGTATAAGTAGTTCGAAGAAGTGTGTCCACTTGAGGTATCAATCCTCCATTGGCCCGGCACAGCTCCTGTTTTAGTCATTTCCAATTTGACACAAGTGTCAAGGTTATCCATTATCGTTCTCTTTCTTCAGTCAACACGAACACCATTCCAACCACTTCATTCTGGATCATCACTCCGCGTATAGTTATTAAAGTGGTTTTCGGTTTAGATAGAGAGTATATCCATAACCGAATTCCGGTCTCTTTAATAACTTTCGTAATTATTACACCGATTGGTCGTTTATATATTTCAAAAAAACCAAATCAATTTCAATCTCAATTTCAATTCGAAAACCAACATTTCATTTGTCTTTTAGAACCAATTTCCATACTTTACGTTTCAAAACTTCTAAATTTACCATTTCAAAATCTTATAATTCAACTTCAAATTTCTGTTTAAAAGCAATTCAAATATTGATTCAAGTTCATATATAAGTTTCATTTCGAAATCATTTAAATCAATTTAGTTTTAACATCCAAATCAATTTACATTCATTTATCGATTTCATTCAATATTGTTAATTTATCATTCAAAACAATTTCTATTAAACTTCTCATTCGTTAAATCAATTACTAAAGTTCAACTTCATTAAATCGAAACTTACAATTTTGAATTAGATTCAAATCGTCAAATCAATTCTTTAATTTACAAGTTTTACACTAATTTCAGTAAATCACAATTTATTTCTTGTTAAAGAAATTCCACTTCACTTATTTACTTACTTAAATAATTTTCCAAAACTTAATTAATAAAGAAACTCAATTTCAATTATTTACGAAGTAAATTCACTTATTCAAAAGTTCAATTTTCTTAATTAAAAATCCAATTCAATTTAATCATTATATAATTCAATCTTATTTAATTATTAAATAATTCAAAACTTAATTATTAAATAATTTCAAAGTTTAATAATTTCAAACTTAATTATAATTTCAAACTTAATTATAAAATCATTTCAAAGTTTAATAATTTCGAACTTAATTATAATTTCAAATTTAATTCAATAATTTCTCAAATTAAACAACATTCTTATCAATTACATTGTTAATATCTTGTTTCAGATTATAAAATATTAACATTTTCTTTTCATTTAAAAATTCAAATTTCAACTTCATTTCAAAATCATATTATTTATTCAAATAAAATCTTCATTTATTTTTAAATCAAATTATTGACCAATCGGGTTTTATTTAATTCTCTATCCTAGGACAAAAATTCAATTTGGGTATTTATCATTTCAACCCGATTCCAATTCAATTCAAAATCAAGTATAACAAAGGGAACTTGCAGTGTGATAACTGGGATGGTGTCAAAGTAAATAAACAAGCAATAACAACAATCAATATCAATCCAATAATCAATTCAAATAATCCCGAAATAACCGTATTAATTCGCATTGTTATTTGTACGAATTAAAAAAATTATTTCTAGAATCTACACTATCATTTCATGTAGATTAAAGATTATTACATTACGGTTTTCACTTGTCATTCAATTTCAATTTTTACACTACAACAATTAGTCAAATACGTTCAATGTTTCAAAGTGTAATTATCAGTATTCTACATGTCAATTAATTTAACAATTAAAAGGGTCATATTATACAAATGTCATTTAATCAAATTTTAATACATATATCCAATCTAACTATCCTACGTCAATTTCAATTTCAAATTATTTATCACTTACATCATTAACAATTTAACGTCCAATATAAACATCAACAATCAATCATTTAACAACCAAACTGGATTATCATTGCATATATAACAGATAATGGTGTCAGATGTCAGAGGTGAACTGATACAGGTAATAACAGTGTAAATATCAAACAGCAGCATATTTCAATTGTCGTTTCAATTGAAATCAAATTTAATAAATAAAAGAACGTTAATCGTGAGTGAGTGCTCACCTTTCGAGGCTAGCGATGAATAGACAACAGAATAAGCTGCGAATTCCAAAGCAAAATAAGATTGAACGCAAATTGGACGAATCAAGGCTGATAATGGAAAATCGATGAGAACGATTAGAGTCAGTTGATATAAATTGAACTAATTATATGTATATATATATATTATTTCTCTAAAATAAATTTAAAACATATATTTATTTTCAAACGTATATTAAGTGCCATACTCATAAGATAAAATATATACAAATGAAAAGATATATGCAGACTTGAAAACTGGCAAAAGGCAAGTATGTATGCCAGAATTTATACACATATATTTAACTTGAATCAAGAATAGCTTACAATCAATATCCAGTTTCAACTTTAAAATAAAATTTTCGAAATATCAATATATACAAAACCCCCAAATTCTTATATAACTGAAACCAGATCAAACGTATATAACTATAAACGAATCTTCAACAACTTATAAAACTCTATACATATACTTACATACCGCATATACATTATAAAGCCAAACTTTTGTAAAACACTGCAACTGAAATATGTATAATACAAAAAAAATCTACCCGAACAAATAATACATAGATTATAAATATATACTTTAGTACACAAACCAAGTTTATACATCTTTATATAAAACGTACAGAAAACAAATGAAATCTTATGAGATATATAGCAAAATATATTGTAGCCGATCTATGTATGTATAAACTTAATTACAAACTCCAGGTCATATATAAATTTTTATACAAACAACATGTTATATAGGTATAGACATTGTAAACATGAAACTACAATTTAATATAAAATCGTACGTAACTATATAAAACAGTTATATGCAACCACAGTGAATACTATAGAAAATATACACCAAATATAGTTATCTTCCAGGCCAATATGCAGACCCAACTTGTTCAAATATTTTAGCTAAAGGATATGCATACAAATGGTTCAAATATACATACTATATTCCACGTGCCTTACATTAGATCTATACTTTTAAATATGTGTTATAAAATACCAATACCAACATACCATACTTCTGTAAACAGGAAAGTAACTTATACAACCAATTACATAATAAAATATAATATTTAAAACTATATACAACAAAATTTTATAACTTATATAAGTTAACCTTTCGGTTCATTATATAAACTACCGAAATGTATATAACTTACGTATCATACCCTTACAGTTTCATATGTACACCGTAATTACTAAAATTATATGAAAATTGGTCCTTGAATATCAAAATATCTTTGTGTATACATAAGTTGCATAAATATAAAATCAGTATATATTCTATATGTATAGATAAAAAAAACACATAATGTACACACTTTATATACGAATAACAGACTAATATTTTTTTTTTAAACCAATCAGTTCCCAGATAAAATGAATATCAAACCTCACATAGTTAGCGTGCAGCATGTTGCTTTATGGAGTGAGCTCGGAGGAAACAAGATTAGTAGGGGAGCGGCTGGTGGTGGTGATGAGGCGGGTTGTTATGCCGGTGAGGGGAGGGGAGGCGCTGGGTGATTGAGAAGAGGAAGCGTGGGTTTGGAGGGGCGTTAGACGAACAGGGATGCTGCGTGGGTTATGCGCTGTCGTGGTTGGCCAGGGGAGAGACACTTGGTTGATGGGCGTGGTGGCGGCAGTTGGGGTGGGCACGAGAGGATGAACGGGGAAGAAGGTGGATGGGATGTGGACGGGTTGCCTTGGTTGTACACGGTTGCGTGGTGGTGGGAGAATGGTTGGCGTGGATGGAGGTGGAGATGCGGTTGGTGGTGGCTGCGTTTGGCAAGAGGGGCGGATGGGTTTGATAAGGTGAGGTGGAGAGATGGTCACATGCACGACATGATAGAAAAATGGGAGCAGAAGGAAGAAAATGCGGTGGTAAAAATGGGAAATGTAAAGGCAAGCTTAACAGAAAAATAAAAAGAAACGATTGAAAATGTAAAGTCACAACATTGATTCCAAGGAATACTAAAATTTACGCCTATTGGATTTGCATGGTAGAAAAATGAATGGTCGGTAGGAAAATCAATGGACGCAACCGAACGGCTACCGATACCATTATCCGTTACGCGAATTTCTCCGCATTTCGGACACCAAAACACTAAAGTGAATATACCGAAGAGATCAGCACGACTAGATGATCAAAACGGTATATAGAAATCAGTGGTACGATCATCCGATAAAAATCGATATCGGTACCAGAATACTGCTATTTTGCAGAAAATAAGAACGACGGCGCAATAGGTGTCCGAATTTGGAAAAATGACGAACTGACATCTTGCTCAGAAGATGGTTTAGAATTTTCCTATGTAAAAATATTTTGGTTTTGAAAACATTTTATTTTCACTGCTTTTTAACTGATTGAATTGAAGTGAATTTACGCGCGAAATAAACTTTCATATTTTCGGACGAAAATTGACCAGTTGCTATGTTTAACTAGACGTATTCCAAATATTAAATTTTTATTTCAAAATTATCGTTTAAAATTTCACAAAATTTCAACTAATTACGTTATTAAACAGTTGAAATTTTACGGGTCGTTACACGTAGTGTACCGGATTTCAAAATACAGAAATAAATATACCATTGAGATCAGCACGACGAGAGGATCAAAACGGTATAAAGATATTAGTGGTACGATCTTCCGATCAAAAGTCGATAATTGGTACCAGAAATGCTGCTATTTGGCCAGAATTAAGATAAACGGAGCAGTAGAAGTCCAAATTTGGAAAACGAATTTCGCAGTCTGCTTCAGAATGATCTGAATAAATTTTCTCCTGTTGACATATTTTGGTTTCGGAAAACTTTTAAATTCACTGTTATTAACCGGTTTGACTTGAAATGAAATTTCACAGGAAAATAAACTTCAATATTATCAGATGAAAATTTACCAGTTGCTATATTAAAATAGACGTATTCCAAATAATAAATTTTTATTTTCAAATTTTATTGTTTAAAATTTCACAAATTTCCAGTTAAATATACTTTTAAAACCATTAAATTTTACGGGTCGTTACACTCTCCCCCACTCAAAACTTTTCGTCCCCGAAAAGGAAGAAGGTAGGAGAATAGAAACGACCAGATGGAAAAGATAGATTGAAAGTCAAGATTAAACAATTAATTTGAAACTATATATAAATTTTACTTGAAATATTCATTTGAAACTTCAATGGCAAATCAATTATCTTTAATACTTTAAAACCCATTTGCAAATTCTTGCTTCCTTTATAAATGCCATTTATGTTTAAATAACATCTTTATAAATATAAAAAATATTTGAAAACAATTATTTACATCATTACTTATATTTACAATGAAGCTATTTGAAAACATTAAATCCATAATTCATAAATTTATTAATTTTTATCTCAAGATACTTTTCAAATGTTATTAATAAATCAATAAACATTTACTTTAAATAAGTTTTATTTAATTAATAACTTCTAAAATATTTATAACACTAAATTTTTTTTTTATTAAACCATGTAGTATATAAATAAACAGTATTTTAAAGGATATAGTCAACAGGGAAAAGAAGGAGGACTTGGAAAAACAGAATATAGGTGGATAAATAAAGCTAAGCAGATAAGATACATTCAAAAGAATAATATCAGGCACGAATAATTAATTTAGAACCATAAGGGTTTTAATTTCAAATATTAATACAGAATTTCTTTTGTTGAAAATACTTTTTATAATAAAATACCTTTATAACGAAACAAATTTCATTTCAAAAATACTTTTATAACTCGATGTTTCGACAAGTTTATCCTTGTTCCCGTAGACTCTGGTAGTGCGTTGATCAGGTGCAAAACTAGAATTCTCCAGGTACTTAGTAGACCTGTTTCAACACCCAGTGAAAATACTGGAAAAACTTTTAAAAACAGATATGGAAAGTACAATCCAATCAAAAACACAAACAAAACCTTTGTCTAACCATGGTTCGCAGATACACAATGGTTACGCCTGGTTCCCCCAGGAAACAATCCATATACGAAAGCTTTCTTAGCCCTGCGAGTTACGCCATAATGACTAGTAGAATGCAGGATACACAATGGTTACGCCTGGATCCCCCAGGAAACAATCCGTACCCCTAGGCAAGACTCAACCAAGCATTTGCGCTACTATTCGCGACCTACACAGATTGCAGGATACACAATGGTTTCGCCTGGATCCCCCAGGAAACAATCCGTACCCCTAGGCAAGACTCAGCCAGGTAGTTGCGCTATGCAGTCACGAGAGAAAAATAAGACCATGGGTAACGCCATGGAATTCGAAGGACACTCGAGTATCATATCCGGAAAACCAACAATCAGAGAGAATAATATCGATAGAATGAATCCAAGATGTGGCCACAAATCGGATATCAAGCAGAAGGCACTTTCCATATCTTTACTTCGAAAATATGTATCATATAGTACATTTTCAAATCACTTTCAAATATCGTACTTATATAAAATCCATTATATATAAGATTTAATTTTCAAATCAAATACTTTTCCAAAATCAATAGTATATCAAATCATACTTATATAGACTTCAATTATATAAGATTTCACTTTCAAATTGAGTACCTGTGATAACCCGGATTTTTGGACATTTGTTAATTGATAATTAACTAAATTAATTAATAAAATACTGAATTATAGATTGGACAAATAAATCTGATAATAAATATTTATATTTGGATAAATATTTATTTGATCATATCTTAATATAATCACTTACAATTTACAAATTTTTCTTTTAAATCAAATGATAATGTGTTGATATAAGAATATATATATATGAGTAGAAATTAAATTAGAATTTGAACTTGAATTAGAAATTCAAAGAATAAAACATCTTGGAGAATAAATTGGATTTAATAATATATCTATATATGATTATATTTGGTATATAATCAGTTATATATCATTTTTTTTTAGTTTTATATAGATAAATATAAGAGAAGTTTAAATAATTAAAACACTTAAGACATTTATAAATATAAAACTAAATTGGAAATATTATGAACATATATATATAAAACATATTTATACATGAAAATACAAATGTAAGCCAAAGATTTATCTAAATACAAGTGTAAATTAATTATAGCATGCTAATGACACTTGTAAGCCAATTGAACAAGTGTAATTTATTTTCTTTTTATTTTAAATTAAGCTAAGTTATATAACATATTTCTATCCCTCTCTTTCATTTTTTTTTCTCATTTATCTTCATTATCAAAAGAAAGAAAAAATAATCTGTAACTTAAAACTTGAGGAGAAAAAAAAAACAAATCAAACCTACAACTATTTCCAATCTGAAGCAAGCAAAAAATCAGTTCAAATCATCAAGCAAGGTTAATTCAATAACTCAGTAAGTAAATCAAGATCAAGAAGCAAAACAAAATTGCCAGTTTCAAAAAGCAGTTTCAGGATTTCAAGCTTGGCTCTGTTATCTTTTACAGGTGAGTAAATCATCAAAAAAAATCAATCTGTTGTATGATTGTGCTGGTGATCCAATTTAAGTAGTGATTGCATGTATAAATTAAAGTGCTTTGTGTGTATGTAAATATGGATTATTATGTGCATGTTGAGTAAGTATATTTAGATAAGTCTCTGTATGAATAACAGGGACATGCATGTCCAAATTAATTCAATTCCTCTCCATATATTCAAATTCAGGTTATAATCTTTAAAGTAAAGATGTGTATTTGGATGAAACATCATTTTTAAAAATATTTTCAAGAATATAAATCGAATGATTATTTTGAAAAGGGGAATAAACAGTGATGATAAATTTGAATTAGAAAACCAATCATTTAAAATATAAGTTTTGATTACATAACCTGAATCGTACTAGAAATTGTTGAATTTTGAGATTGATTTCAAGATTTGTAAGTGGGTAAGCCAAGAGATATCTTGAATGGAACGATATTGGGGGTAATGTCAATTCTCGTCGATCGGGGAAGATATAATCATCGAAGTTTTGGCTGGAGCAAGCTTGGATGTAGAGGCTCTTGGGAAAAATGGGTTTAGGATTTCTGGATCACTGAGGAGGTCGAACTGCATCGATGTAGGGTTTTAGGCTGAGTTGTGGATGTGGTTGTTTGTAGGACATTCGCGGTGACATGATAGCATCGGGGTGGATCGGTGATTGGGGAAAAGAAGTGTAAAGACCCGCAAATCCGTCTTCCGAAAACCCGACACTGCTACGTCCACTGTAGCAATTGCCGAACAATCGGATGGCGAAAACGCGAAACTTTAATATTTAAAAGAAGAGGAGGAAGAGAAGATAGAAGAAAAAGAAAGAACAACTGAACAACATCAGACAGAAAACAATATCAGAATCTTACATATCGCAGCGGAACAATATATAATAAATAACACTAGTCTTTTAAAACAAAGAACTATATCAGTTTATACATACATCAATCATCAGAGTCAATATACAACAATGGACAGTTATATAACTTGTCCTCATACAGAATACACAGCGGAATAAGTATATCAGATACAAATACTACGTCTCGTCATCCAGCTTGCTTCCAAAGCTCCAGAATATCCAGAATATCCTGATAATATAACTCTAGGCTGCCCGTGTGGAAATTAGTGGGCACCCAGAGTTTAGAAGGGAAACAATAAACTCCGAGTCAGTCATGGTGACTGGTGTGAGATCGTAAAACAGTTATTCTTTAAAATAAACAACAAAATAATTTTTAAAGTCAATTCGAAATGCTTTTGGAAAATGAAACTACCATAAGACCTCCCACCACACACACAATGCAAACGCAGAATTGGAGGAGATTTCTTCTTATGATAGTCAAAGATGCTTACTACGCAAAATCAAATTCTTTTTGATATTATTATTAGTGCATAGTGTAGAAAACATTTCGAAAGTATAATATTAATCTTAGCCAACATACGACCAGTATCGTATGCCTACTATAGCTACCATCTAAACAGTGGTGACCACCGTACGTAAATGGCAGGTTCTACAACTAATACCGTACAAAGTTCGTATTGGAGTTTGGATTTCCAACAAATGGTCAGGCTAAGGAACTTCCTATCCACGATGGGTACGTCCCTGGAATAGACGACCCGAGAACCTAACCGGATCTCTGCCAACACAAGGCCGGGTTACCTCTGCAAAAATAGGTAACTACTGACACGCGTATGCCATCCCCCGATCGTCACCGATCTTCCCGAGGATCCCCGATTCGCAACAAACCACATAGATAATAATAATGCAGTAACCACAGAGGTTAAGTATCTGGGCTCCATACCATGATACCACCTTTATCCAGAAGGAATGACATACACTAAGGGGCGCTACTCCCTAGAACCTTGCTGCATCCTTCCTGTTTCGACCATTTCCGGGGTGTGAGGCTCGACGAAGTCTCGTCCACAAAGCTACGCTTTCTACAAAAAGCCCTGCTTCGGGTCCAACAAAAATGATCAACCTATGATCACAAAGATATAAGATCAAACAAATGATCATATCACAAATGATCAAACACTGATCATTTCACAGCAACACTCAGTATGCCACGTTACCAAATTGGGATATATCGCTGATAAATTTCAACTACATAACCTCTGAGCTCGTACGTCTCAGAGAAGGGTGTTAAGCTAAGAGAATAAATTCTCCGCCACCAACAGAAATGTATTTGAAAGAAATCAGCTTTATATCTCAAATTGTAACGTCAGACACACAATCCATACAAGTCTGTTCCGGGATCGAACAGAACCGAAGGCACTTCTCACGAAGCCCTTGCATTCCCGGATAATTTTCTAATCACGTCCGGACTTCCCGTCACTAAGGGTGATAAAACCTCTAAATCGGAGATCGGCCGATGTAGAGTAACTCGACGGTAATCCTTCCGTTTTCAAAAATATCCGGTCTTCAACACCGGTCTTCGAATGCAATTCATAACGACGTATCACATATTCGGAATGGGTTATACGACCCCATGGTCCTTTCCCGGCTAACCCGAATAGTGAGCGTTTATTCAAAAATAAGTGTGGCATTCAAATTCATCCAATTCACAACAAATACCTATCTAAAGGTAATTATTGATAGTCGGTTATTTAACTATCAATAAAGATGCGCAACATCATCAGATTCCAAATAATTTTCCAAATTACTTCATCTTCAAAAAATATCTTTACTAGATATAAAATTTCCACACTTCAAAAATAAATCAACGTTTATTTTTAAAACGAATCCCCATTTCTTTTTATAAATTCCATAGTGAATTTATACTTATCGAATATCTACCGATATTCGATTTTTCCAATCGATTTCAATATTCAATTTTGATTTATCTTTAAGAAGATAAATTCTCAAAAACGTTTCATTTCGTTTTGGAAAACATTCCCATACTTATTTAAAAATAAGTCAGTAATTCACAAATCCATTTATTTTCAACATTTGAAAATATTCGATATATTTAAAATCAAATTAAGTATACATTCATTCTTTAAAGAAATCTATTTTTTATAACAACAACAATTTGAGTCAAAAACGAATGTTACGTAAAACATCGTTACGACGACTCAAAAATCACTAGTATAGGGATTCGAAATTAATATAGATATGTAAATCCCAATACTAGATAAAACATTTCCTTTCGGAAATCATTTACTATAACAACAGTGTTATAGTCCACCATTTCCTTATTTCTCGAAAACGCCTATTTCAACAAGAACTGTTGAAATCTATGCTTTCGATTCACAATACATTTTAAAACATCTTTAAAATGTTTAACTTCATTTTTTTTAAAATAGTACTTCTTCAAAAACGTATCCATTTTACTTAACAATATATTCACTGTCCAAAATCGTGAATATATCTTCTTAAATAATCTTCTATATTAAATTTATCACATTCAATCTATTTTCGAATTTATAAGCACGTTTATAAATTCTATTTCT
Organism: Allium fistulosum; assembly: GCA_030737815.1. NCBI lineage: Eukaryota > Viridiplantae > Streptophyta > Magnoliopsida > Asparagales > Amaryllidaceae > Allium > Allium fistulosum. Next base: position 1,033,524,813 of record CM060901.1, read on the forward strand.
CTTTTAATAACAACTTCGACTTATAAACCTTCTTTTATCAACTTCTATATTTAACTTATCAAAATAAGTGACTTTGGGTTTATAAACAACTTTTATAAATTTTAATTCTATTAATAAAAGCTTCAATACCAAATCAATTTCAATATTGATTTCTAATTTTATTTTCACTACTAAATAGATTCCTTATTTTCCTCAAATCATTCAATATTCTATTTTTAAATGGATTCTTCAAATTGGAATCATTTTACATTGATTTCCCAAATCATTTCAATTTACCAATTTTAAAATTTCTAATTGGATTTCCAACTTATCTCCTTTTAAATAAATTCTTTTTAAAGAAAATAAATTTCTATTGTCTTCTTTCAATCTATTTAGAAATCCAGATTTTTAAATTAATTTCCTCAATTTAAAATCACTATTATATGAAATTCATTTATTTAACATTTTCACTTTATTCTGGAAATAAATTCGATAAGATTATAAAAATTAACTTTTTATACTTTAAAATTCCTTTCTTCGAATTTATTAAATTTCTAAAATCAAATTCACTTAGAAATTTCTATTTTGATTTCCAAAAATTCAATTTCGTTTATTTTTGGAATCCAATGATATCAAACATCCATTCAGCTAAATTTTAGCTTTCAACAATTTTCCAGACATCAATATGATCAATAACATCAATATAATCATTCACAGATTCATATCACAGTATAAATAAATTCAATCAAAGTGAGGGGTCCAGTTGGATCCCTCCAACCTGTTTCCCTGCATCCAAAGATGTTAGCACAATACCAATTCCGCTCCAGTACGGAATTATCGCGGTATATGGGTTTTTTATAAATCCGCTTACTAACGGCGCAATAGGGTCTCATCCGCTATACGAGGCGGGAAATCATCAATCCAATATATACATATGCCAATATGTATATATTGCTATATATATAGATATATCCTAAAATATCTAATAGCACATTCAAACAGAAATCCAACAGTCAATAACTGCAATCAATTTATAAATCTGAGTGAGAAGATCTCACCTTAGCTTTTTATTTTTGCAATCCATTTCCATTTCAGTTTTGTTTTCTCGATTGTAACCTGGTATAAACAATTTTATAATTGATAAATATTCGAATTAATTGACAATGGATTACTATCTGTTAATTTATTTAAACTAATAAATTAAATTTTATCGAATGATTTATTTTAAACAAATTTTCTATCAACTATTTAAATTGATCAAACAATTTATTACTACTTCCTTTTATCTTTATCTTTTTATTTAAAACACATTTCCATATGAAAATAGTTTATATAGATTCCAAATATCTATAAAAATATGTATTTTCCCATTTAAAAATTTCTATATTTCAAAGTTTATCTATAAATATACCACTTTGAATTTATAACAAAAATACATTTTACTGTAAATTTTTCTGTTTCAAAATATGTGTGCACTTATAAAATAACCTATATAGGTTTCAAAATCTAATCTTTATATACATTACTGCCATATATTTTTCTTTCATTTAACTGTGATGAAAATTTGATAGCTGGAATAATGCACGAAATCAGGTTACCTATTCGAACGAGAGGACCCAAGAGCATCGAGCCCCACGCGACCCTCTTCTTCGTCAATGTCGTTCCCACCACCGAACGCGACCCCTGCCTCCTCGCGAACTCGATCGCCTGTTGCCGTTGCCACAGTATCCACTCCTCTGAGCATTCTCGAAACCACGCCTCGTCTCCCCTTGTTTGCCTTCGTCGTCGCACTCCAGTCGAGCCACGCCTTAAGGCTCGCGATGCTCCACGCGCGCGCGCGATCGTCACTCGAACCCAGTCGCGACTGTCCCCACTCGAACGCCACCTCGACCTGACAGCGCCGCTACCTCATCGAGAAACCCCAAATTGAAGTCGAAGTCGCCGCCGCCTTCAATCATTGCCCCACCGCCACCAATCGCGTGCGCGAGCTCACGTGTGTCGCCCTCGCCTGAGTCGCGACCTCAGATCGAAACACCCCAGCGCGCGCGTACGCTTCAATCGCGATTTGTTGTTTTTTTTTCTTTTTGTTGAGAAGGGGGAGGTCGGCCATTGTTTTCATTTCGACGAAGAGATTTCGAATGATTTAAACTGAGGAAGGAATGGGGACGAGATGTATAAAAATAATCTCAGCATGTTTGGCACGATTTTTCCTCCGTGATACTTGGTGTGATTAAAGGTTGAAACAAGGGGAAGAAACGTGTAATATTAAAATATAAATAAAAAATTTTAATTTGAATTCGTCTTAAAATTTTAACGCGTTTATTCGTCGTACGTTCACATAACAGCTCCGATAAATACGAAATTTGAAATCCGGTAATAATTCAATATTCCGGACCCAATGGAACTGGTTTCGTCGAATTCCGAGACTGTGCCTCGGCGGCTATTTTTAAATTCGATTCGAACGATTTAATTCTCAAAACTGAACAAAACAGTTTTAAATTCAATTCTGAAGCTTCTGTTATCTTCAGTAATATCAACACGAATTTTAAAAGCTTCCGAAATATTTTTCTTCGGCTTAAAATTGAAGATTCAAATTTTTATTTAGCTTCAATCGATTAAATTTTATAATCAAATCACGAATTTAAACTTATATTGGGAATTCAAATTAAATCGTCGTTCAAATATTTAAAATAAATTAAATATTCCCAATTTAATTCGTTCAAAATTCAGGGTCGTTACAGACTTCCCTCCTTAAAAGAATTTCGTCCTCGAAATTACAAGTTAGGAAAAAAAAAGGTCCTTAACTCGTCTACTATCTTTCACAATTCAATAGTTTTATCAATTCATCGAAACGAATCATTCTACTAAAGTGTCGTTATCAATTCAACCAACTTTCTAAACATTTTCAAAATCTTCAAACAACATTGTTTTCTTAACAATTCAAATTTGAGTTTAAATTCAAATTTAAACTTTCAAAAATTTCTCAAAAATTTTCTAACACTCGGAATTTCCGAAAAATTTCGCCAGCGTCTCCTTTGCGCGGCTAATACGGCACTACTACAAAATGTCCCTACGGACTCTCAGATTTCAAAAAGAAAAAGAAAAAACCAAGCGGCTAGAGAGAAATCATCAAAAACTCATATTATAATTCAAATACATACCTTTTTCGAGCAATTCGAATTATCTGTGAAATAACTTTTCCAATCCCTTTATACACCTGTATATCTACTAGCCATTATATCTAGTTACAGCATTCAAATCATTTTGCAAATTCTATTACAAAATTTCAAATATAAACTGTTTACACATTTTTAACTTACTATTGAAGTTACATATCTATTCTCATTCAATTTTACATTTCAATTCTCATTCGAATTCAATTCACAATTCCAATCTAATTTGGATTTAGTTTACTTCTGGATATTGAATTTTATCAATTAACTTTAGTTCACTTCAAACTAATCTCAAAACTTCATTTAATTTCACACAATTCAACTTCATTTTCAATATTCAGTTTTAACTCCAGCTTTATCCTTTTACTCATTTCCAAAATTTATTTTCAGTTTGCTATTTTGGTTTGTAACCACTCACATTTAACTGGATTTCCAATTCGAATTCAATTTATCTTTCTTTTACAATTATTGAATTTAATTCGTTCCAAACCTTATTCATTTGGTTAATATTCAATTAGCTTCACTTACTAATTTTAGTTTAATAGTTCACTTCGTTTTCCACAAATCAAATTCAATTGCAGTTTTATTTACTTACAAGTTCAAAATGAATCTCAACTTTCAATTTCACTTTCATTTATTCAAATTCATTCACTTATACTTTCTTAAATTTAACTCCATTCTTTTAAGTTAAACTTATTCTATCAAGATTCAATTTGTATAAGTTATCAACTCATTTCTTATTCCATAAATATTTTAAATAGGATTCCAGAGTCTTTTCAACTTTTTTTTTTTTCAAAACCATTTGAAAACAATTCAAATTCCATTTGAATTTCCAAAACAAAAACCCAAATTTTCAAACAACTCCTATTTAAAACAATTTAACAGCAATTTCTCTTTTGGAAACCCGAAAATGAATTCTAATGATGTGGCCACCATCATCAGGATTATTTTCCAGCGACCGAAAAGAGTTTAGAGCTTTCAACTCTCCAAATACTTTTCAAAACCTTTGAAATTCATTTTCAAATCAAAAAATGATTTAAACTTTCCAAATCTTCAAAATTTTCAAATTCTTTTCAAAACATTTCCAAATACTTCTCTGGAATCCCGTTTTAAATTACAATTCACATTTATAATTTACATTCTCAATTTCATTGGTATATGAATTTTATTTTAACCTTGGAGTTATAATTCCACTTTCTCATTCAATTTTAATGATAATAGATTAATATTATCACCTCTAACAACCATGCAACCATATACTGTAATAATTTACAGAAAATCATTTCTTTTCTATACAAAAATAGATTTGGGTAAAATTATTTCATTTACCCTATTTTAAAACAATACTGTGCCGAACTGTTCTATTCGAGTGTTTAGAAACCCCTTCGATACAGTTTTGCAAGACTGTGCCGACGAAGGTTCATATACCACTCAATAAACCAATCATCACAATATAAATCAATTTTATATTCAATAACAAATACGCGCTCATATCTATTATTACACTCAAACTCATTCTAGAGTACTGCTGACTCTATCTCTAATGAGTAACACCCAACAGAGCAGGGTTGTCGCTTAACCATATGCTCTGATACCAACTGTAAAGACCCGCAAATCCGTCTTCCGAAAACCCGACACTGCTACGTCCACTGTAGCAATTGCCAAACAATCGGATGGCGAAAACGCGAAACTTTAATATTTAAAAGAAGAGGAGGAAGAGAAGATAGAAGAAAAAGAAAGAACAACTGAACAACATCAGACAGAAAACAATATCAGAATCTTACATATCGCAGCGGAACAATATATAATAAATAACACTAGTCTTTTAAAACAAAGAACTATATCAGTTTATACATACATCAATCATCAGAGTCAATATACAACAATGGACAGTTATATAACTTGTCCTCATACAGAATACACAGCGGAATAAGTATATCAGATACAAATACTACGTCTCGTCATCCAGCTTGCTTCCAAAGCTCCAGAATATCCAGAATATCCTGATAATATAACTCTAGGCTGCCCGTGTGGAAATTAGTGGGCACCCAGAGTTTAGAAGGGAAACAATAAACTCCGAGTCAGTCATGGTGACTGGTGTGAGATCGTAAATAGTTATTCTTTAAAATAAACAACAAAATAATTTTTAAAGTCAATTCGAAATGCTTTTGGAAAATGAAACTACCATAAGACCTCCCACCACACACACAATGCAAACGCAGAATTGGAGGAGATTTCTTCTTATGATAGTCAAAGATGCTTACTACGCAAAATCAAATTCTTTTTGATATTATTATTAGTGCATAGTGTAGAAAACATTTCGAAAGTATAATATTAATCTTAGCCAACATACGACCAGTATCGTATGCCTACTATAGCTACCATCTAAACAGTGGTGACCACCGTACGTAAATGGCAGGTTCTACAACTAATACCGTACAAAGTTCGTATTGGAGTTTGGATTTCCAACAAATGGTCAGGCTAAGGAACTTCCTATCCACGATGGGTACGTCCCTGGAATAGACGACCCGAGAACCTAACCGGATCTCTGCCAACACAAGGCCGGGTTACCTCTGCAAAAATAGGTAACTACTGACACGCGTATGCCATCCCCCGATCGTCACCGATCTTCCCGAGGATCCCCGATTCGCAACAAACCACATAGATAATAATAATGCAGTAACCACAGAGGTTAAGTATCTGGGCTCCATACCATGATACCACCTTTATCCAGAAGGAATGACATACACTAAGGGGCGCTACTCCCTAGAACCTTGCTGCATCCTTCCTGTTTCGACCATTTCCGGGGTGTGAGGCTCGACGAAGTCTCGTCCACAAAGCTACGCTTTCTACAAAAAGCCCTGCTTCGGGTCCAACAAAAATGATCAACCTATGATCACAAAGATATAAGATCAAACAAATGATCATATCACAAATGATCAAACACTGATCATTTCACAGCAACACTCAGTATGCCACGTTACCAAATTGGGATATATCGCTGATAAATTTCAACTACATAACCTCTGAGCTCGTACGTCTCAGAGAAGGGTGTTAAGCTAAGAGAATAAATTCTCTGCCACCAACAGAAATGTATTTGAAAGAAATCAGCTTTATATCTCAAATTGTAACGTCAGACACACAATTCATACAAGTCTGTTCCGGGATCGAACAGAACCGAAGGCACTTCTCACGAAGCCCTTGCATTCCCGGATAATTTTCTAATCACGTCCGGACTTCCCGTCACTAAGGGTGATAAAACCTCTAAATCGGAGATCGGCCGATGTAGAGTAACTCGACGGTAATCCTTCCGTTTTCAAAAATATCCGGTCTTCAACACCGGTCTTCGAATGCAATTCATAACGACGTATCACATATTCGGAATGGGTTATACGACCCCATGGTCCTTTCCCGGCTAACCCGAATAGTGAGCGTTTATTCAAAAATAAGTGTGGCATTCAAATTCATCCAATTCACAACAAATACCTATCTAAAGGTAATTATTGATAGTCGGTTATTTAACTATCAATAAAGATGCGCAACATCATCAGATTCCAAATAATTTTCCAAATTACTTCATCTTCAAAAAATATCTTTACTAGATATAAAATTTCCACACTTCAAAAATAAATCAACGTTTATTTTTAAAACGAATCCCCATTTCTTTTTATAAATTCCATAGTGAATTTATACTTATCGAATATCTACCGATATTCGATTTTTCCAATCGATTTCAATATTCAATTTTGATTTATCTTTAAGAAGATAAATTCTCAAAAACGTTTCATTTCGTTTTGGAAAACATTCCCATACTTATTTAAAAATAAGTCAGTAATTCACAAATCCATTTATTTTCAACATTTGAAAATATTCGATATATTTAAAATCAAATTAAGTATACATTCATTCTTTAAAGAAATCTATTTTTTATAACAACAACAATTTGAGTCAAAAACGAATGTTACGTAAAACATCGTTACGACGACTCAAAAATCACTAGTATAGGGATTCGAAATTAATATAGATATGTAAATCCCAATACTAGATAAAACATTTCCTTTCGGAAATCATTTACTATAACAACAGTGTTATAGTCCACCATTTCCTTATTTCTCGAAAACGCCTATTTCAACAAGAACTGTTGAAATCTATGCTTTCGATTCACAATACATTTTAAAACATCTTTAAAATGTTTAACTTCATTTTTTTTAAAATAGTACTTCTTCAAAAACGTATCCATTTTACTTAACAATATATTCACTGTCCAAAATCGTGAATATATCTTCTTAAATAATCTTCTATATTAAATTTATCACATTCAATCTATTTTCGAATTTATAAGCACGTTTATAAATTCTATTTCTCTTTTAATAACAACTTCGACTTATAAACCTTCTTTTATCAACTTCTATATTTAACTTATCAAAATAAGTGACTTTGGGTTTATAAACAACTTTTATAAATTTTAATTCTATTAATAAAAGCTTCAATACCAAATCAATTTCAATATTGATTTCTAATTTTATTTTCACTACTAAATAGATTCCTTATTTTCCTCAAATCATTCAATATTCTATTTTTAAATGGATTCTTCAAATTGGAATCATTTTACATTGATTTCCCAAATCATTTCAATTTACCAATTTTAAAATTTCTAATTGGATTTCCAACTTATCTCCTTTTAAATAAATTCTTTTTAAAGAAAATAAATTTCTATTGTCTTCTTTCAATCTATTTAGAAATCCAGATTTTTAAATTAATTTCCTCAATTTAAAATCACTATTATATGAAATTCATTTATTTAACATTTTCACTTTATTCTGGAAATAAATTCGATAAGATTATAAAAATTAACTTTTTATACTTTAAAATTCCTTTCTTCGAATTTATTAAATTTCTAAAATCAAATTCACTTAGAAATTTCTATTTTGATTTCCAAAAATTCAATTTCGTTTATTTTTGGAATCCAATGATATCAAACATCCATTCAGCTAAATTTTAGCTTTCAACAATTTTCCAGACATCGATATGATCAATAACATCAATATAATCATTCACAGATTCATATCACAGTATAAATAAATTCAATCAAAGTGAGGGGTCCAGTTGGATCCCTCCAACCTGTTTCCCTGCATCCAAAGATGTTAGCACAATACCAATTCCGCTCCAGTACGGAATTATCGCGGTATATGGGTTTTTTATAAATCCGCTTACTAACGGCGCAATAGGGTCTCATCCGCTATACGAGGCGGGAAATCATCAATCCAATATATACATATGCCAATATGTATATATTGCTATATATATAGATATATCCTAAAATATCTAATAGCACATTCAAACAGAAATCCAACAGTCAATAACTGCAATCAATTTATAAATCTGAGTGAGAAGATCTCACCTTAGCTTTTTATTTTTGCAATCCATTTCCATTTCAGTTTTGTTTTCTCGATTGTAACCTGGTATAAACAATTTTATAATTGATAAATATTCGAATTAATTGACAATGGATTACTATCTGTTAATTTATTTAAACTAATAAATTAAATTTTATCGAATGATTTATTTTAAACAAATTTTCTATCAACTATTTAAATTGATCAAACAATTTATTACTACTTCCTTTTATCTTTATCTTTTTATTTAAAACACATTTCCATATGAAAATAGTTTATATAGATTCCAAATATCTATAAAAATATGTATTTTCCCATTTAAAAATTTCTATATTTCAAAGTTTATCTATAAATATACCACTTTGAATTTATAACAAAAATACATTTTACTGTAAATTTTTCTGTTTCAAAATATGTGTGCACTTATAAAATAACCTATATAGGTTTCAAAATCTAATCTTTATATACATTACTGCCATATATTTTTCTTTCATTTAACTGTGATGAAAATTTGATAGCTGGAATAATGCACGAAATCAGGTTACCTATTCGAACGAGAGGACCCAAGAGCATCGAGCCCCACGCGACCCTCTTCTTCGTCAATGTCGTTCCCACCACCGAACGTGACCCCTGCCTCCTCGCGAACTCGATCGCCTGTTGCCGTTGCCACAGTATCCACTCCTCTGAGCATTCTCGAAACCACGCCTCGTCTCCCATTGTTTGCCTTCGTCGTCGCACTCCAGTCGAGCCACGCCTTAAGGCTCGCGATGCTCCACGCGCGCGCGCGATCGTCACTCGAACCCAGTCGCGACTGTCCCCACTCGAACGCCACCTCGACCTGACAGCGCCGCTACCTCATCGAGAAACCCCAAATTGAAGTCGAAGTCGCCGCCGCCTTCAATCATTGCCCCACCGCCACCAATCGCGTGCGCGAGCTCACGTGTGTCGCCCTCGCCTGAGTCGCGACCTCAGATCGAAACACCCCAGCGCGCGCGTACGCTTCAATCGCGATTTGTTGTTTTTTTTCTTTTTGTTGAGAAGGGGGAGGTCGGCCATTGTTTTCATTTCGACGAAGAGATTTCGAATGATTTAAACTGAGGAAGGAATGGGGACGAGATGTATAAAAATAATCTCAGCATGTTTGGCACGATTTTTCCTCCGTGATACTTGGCGTGATTAAAGGCTGAAACAAGGGGAAGAAACGTGTAATATTAAAATATAAATAAAAAATTTTAATTTGAATTCGTCTTAAAATTTTAACGCGTTTATTCGTCGTACGTTCACATAACAGCTCCGATAAATACGAAATTTGAAATCCGGTAATAATTCAATATTCCGGACCCAATGGAACTGGTTTCGTCGAATTCCGAGACTGTGCCTCGGCGGCTATTTTTAAATTCGATTCGAACGATTTAATTCTCAAAACTGAACAAAACAGTTTTAAATTCGATTCTGAAGCTTCTGTTATCTTCAGTAATATCAACACGAATTTTAAAAGCTTCCGAAATATTTTTCTTCGGCTTAAAATTGAAGATTCAAATTTTTATTTAGCTTCAATCGATTAAATTTTATAATCAAATCACGAATTTAAACTTATATCGGGAATTCAAATTAAATCGTCGTTCAAATATTTAAAATAAATTAAATATTCCCAATTTAATTCGTTCAAAATTCAGGGTCGTTACAAGAAGTAGGAGGCCAAGGCGAAGGATTAGACGAAGTTGTGGGTTTCCTGGTAGTCTCTGGTGGCGAAACGAGTCGATTCATGGTGGTTCAGTTTTGGTTCCAGGAGATGATGATCTGCTCGATTTCGATCTACGATGGTATCATGGATTTTGGAAGGCCAGTTGGTTTGGGATGGTCGTCGTCGACGTGTCGAGGTAGGCGAGGTTGGTCAGAGACGATTTGAACTCCGGTGTACGTGCACACGTATACGCCTGTGTCTGGGTAGTTTAGTTTGGGGAAGAAGGCTGTGGCTCGGGGATTACTCGAGTTTTTCTCGCGTTTGTCTCGGGATGGAAGGTGATTCGCGTGTGACTCGGGGAGATAGCGTGTTGGATCGGGGAGGGAAACGAAGTTGTCTCGGGTTAAAGTTTTTGTAACGACCCGATATTTTCAACCATTCGCATCCATTATAAGTGTATAGGTAGACACTCATGCCGGAGTTGAATTGCTCAAAATACAGCGTTGTAATTAAAATTTCGCAAATCTCAGAATATACAGTAAATAAATATAATCACAGATCACAGACACGGAGTAAAATAATGCAGCGGAAGTAAAAGAAATAGTAGTTCATGAAGCTACTATATAAATATATCAGAGTACATAAGATACAATAGAAGAAATAGAGTACAACGGAAGTATAAATAAGATAACCAAGTACAAGCTGAATAGAGCAACATAACTGAAGTCGATAGAACAAGACTAGCAGATAATCTCCAGCGATTCAAATCTCCAGAAGGTGGAAATCCAAATCTGTGAATACTCAGGCTGACCCGAGCGTAAAGCAAAACACAAACACTCGAGTTAGGACAATATATACTTATATAATATAAACCAACTCAAGTGAACTGTAATAAGGTACAAGTAACTTAAAGAATGCTTGGGACCGCCCATTCTTTAAGGATCCGTTAAACTATCTACTATGTAGTAATATTCGCTATTATAATAATGTCTAATCAGTAAAGTATAATCATATAGAAAATAGCGTTAAGGGGATGGAGAACCTTAACGCGGTCGGATCTTAAAATCATAATCGTAGTAAAGCTCGATATGGTAGGTGACACGGCACAACTAGGCAATGCCAGGGTAGATATACCAATTACGCATCCGGACTAGTGGTGACGCATAGCAGCCACTACCGCCCACCTCGAACAACACTCCCAATCAAGGGTGGCCACCAAATCAATCACAAGTAATAGAATGGTATCGAAAAAGTGTGTCCGATAAGAGGTGCTACTTCCTTGGTCCGTCAATCGCTCCTGTTTTAGCCACCTTATGCCAACTCACGGGAGTTGGGTCCACGTAACATACCTTAAGAACGTCGCCACCATCCTACTTCATTCTGGAATCTCCACCGCGTACACGGTTGTCAAAGTGGTTTTCGGTATCGACAGAGAGTATGTCCATATCCGATCCCGGTCTCTTTGCCAACCAATCGTTATTATAACCCGTGGTTATAACTTTTAAAAACAATACTTTACTTCAAAATAAGATATCATTTCAAAATCATGTCTTTATCAAAATAAAGATTTATCATTTCCAAATCATTTCAATATTCTAAAATATCGTATCCTTTCAAACTTCTTTTCAAATCATTTTAATACATCAAAATATTATATCTTTTCAAACTTTATTTCAAATCATTTTTATATATCAAAATATCATACCTTTGATAGTTATACTTCGAAACCAAAATCATTTTATTTCAAAACTATGTTCATTTCAAAACAACATCATTTCCATTTCAAACATATATTCACCTTTCAAATAGTCTATACTTTCAAAGTTATAACTCTTTTGAAACAAAACATTTGAAATCATTATACTTTGAAAATCACAGCAATTCGAAATCATATATTTAAAATCATCTTTTAATTCTATACATTTACAAACTTATTAAATTCAAACCATCAAATTTCAATTCAATTACAGTTTACCAACAAACCGTTTCAAATCTTATCAATTCCCAATATAGATTAAATCCACAAAATACAATATTCAATCTTTAGTATATTTCAAAACTTTAAATCTCCCACATTTCATAAATCCAATATCATTTAAATAAACTCAATTAATATATACTTCAAATATTCATTTATCAAATAAATTAAATAAGTCAGAAATCAAGTATCATTTCAAACTCATTTCACAATATCAAAATATTATTCAAAACACCATTCATTTTTATTCATTTAAATACCATTTAAATCCATTCATTTTATTAAATTTAAATACCATTTTGAACTCACATTAGAAATCAAATTCTTCCACTTAAATATCTCTTCATTATCTTTAGAAATTTAACATTTAATTTCCCAAAATTATATCATTTTCCAGAGATTATTTTTCATTAAAATTAATTTAAAACAACAAAATATAGTTTCCGTAGCACTTATAAAATGCTACGTAAAGTTATAGTTTAAAATAGTTAATTAACAAAAGACAGCGTTAAATGCTGTAATAGATTTCTTTTAAGTTTCAATTAACTTACATGTTAAGTTTAACCACTATAGCACTTACAAAGTGCTATAATAGCCTTTATTTCAAATTAACCTTTTAGTTCATTTAAAACACTACAACATTTACAAAATGCTGTAATATCCTTTACATTACATTTCAAAATGCTGTTAAATCATATTCAGAGTTTTATTTACAATTCCACAAATAATTAACTTTTAATATAAATCATTTTAACTTATAAAATCATATATTTCACATTTAACACAATCATTTAAATACCTTTATTTCTATGATTTTATAAAGTCAAATTTCCATACAAAAATCAAATTTAATAACAATTAAATTTTCATTTCTTTAATTAAATTATTAACTTAACAACTAAGTTTAAATTTCCAAAAATATAGCTTATTTCCATTTATTTTACTTAATTAAAATTTCACTTTAAACAAATTTCACAAAATTCAATTTAAGTTATATTTCCAAATTCAGCTTAAATGTTCATTTATTCCATATTTTAATTTATACAAAATCATTAACACCTTTAAAACATTATTATTACTTAATAAAAATCATTAAATTCATCTTTAAATCAAATTTGTCATATTTTCTTACTTTACAAAAATTCCATTTATAAACAAAATCATAAATTCCAAAATTAACTTATATTTCAAATTCTACTTCACCATTTACTTAATTCACTTATTTAATTTGTAGAAAATCACAAATACTTTATAGAAATCATTTTAATGAAATTTAAATCAAAATACCGTAATATTTACATTAAAAAAAGTATTTTAAAAATTTCAGAAAAATATATAAACCACGGGTCTGTATATAATTTTCTAGCCTAGGTCAAGTGATACGGATATGTATCATTTCAATCCGCAGTTTACAAAGAAAAACCGGGTTTTATCATTTCAAACCCGCAATCCCAAGTAATATAAATAAATAAATAAAAACCGTTCAGGCCTATCATTTCAGCCCATAACGATTTTTCCTTATTCTAAAGTCTGTTCGGTAATGTATCATTTCAACCCATAGTGATTCTAATCTACAGGGAACTTGCAGTGTGATAAACTGATATAAATAAACAGAATAGCATGAGATAACAGTAATAGATGATATAACATATGTAATAACAGGGGTAAACATTATATGATCATAATATAACAGTTACAACAGGATGATATAATTTTACAGATTCAAATGGTGTCAGTTTACTAGTTATATAAGTACACATTGTCTGGTGAGAATTACTCACTTGTTCAAGCTGGAGATGACAACCACAAACGCACAACAAAGATTTCCAGAGGCACGAGAGCACGATAATTATTTGAGTGTGGGAGAGCCAAAGCTAATTGCCTTGTCACATTCAAACCAAACAATTACAAACAACATAAGATTTCAACCCAAAAATTCAATAAACAATGCTAGAAATGGATGCATAAACAAAGTGTTTGCACTTGCTTCCTACCACCTATGCTTCAGCTCCAGATCTGAAATGGCACGGCTAAAGGAATGGTTTGGATCAGGTATGGTCTGGAAATGGTGCGGCTACAAGGTGATGAAGGTGAATGGAAGTTACAAGGTGTTGAAGGCAATGGAATACCAAAGGGTTTCAAGGCAAAGTGTGGCTTTTGTTGCACTATAGGGTTCGGCCCCTTGCTGATGTGGCTTGGCCATGGTATGTGGTGGTCAGGTGGTGGCTGGAGTGTGGGCCAGAGGTGGTGGAAGGTCAGGTCAGAAGTGGTGGTGGTGGAGGTAGTGGTGGCAAAAGGTGGTAGAAGGAGGAGATGACAATTCTAGGTCATAAGTGATAGTTTGTGATGGTTTTTGGTGGATTTTGTGTAGATCTTGGACTTGGATTGGTTAGGCCTGAGGTGGAGGGTTGCTAGGACGGGTGATGGTCAGAGGAAGGGGGTCGTGGTGGTCGGCCAAAGCCTGGAGGAGGAGGAACCAAACTATGAAGGTAGAGAGCATATGCAGTTTCAATAGAAAAAACATAGAAAACAAGGAAGAAAGAAGGAATTTTTACCCAAAATTTTGAAGCCATGGCCGTGATTTTTTTGGAGGAGAAAGAGAATTGTTTGCATGAAAAAAATGAAAAGAAGTCCGCTGAAAAGAATAGGGTATGCATGGCCAAAAATATTGAAGAGAGGAGTTGAGAAAGTGAAAGGTCGGGAGGTGAAAAGCCATAGGAATTTCAATAGTTTAAAACTTTTCATATTTCCTCTAATTTCTTTTTAAGTTTTATATAACTGAAATATATATATATAAACTCAGATAAAATACGAAAATTTAGTAAATAAACAAAAATAAATTAATTAATTATTAATTATATAAAATTTAATTAAGTAAAACAGCAAAAATTGCAACTAGTCTTGAAAATATGAAAAATAAATGCAATGAACTTTGGAAAAAGTTTATGGACTTGTAAAACATTTATAAACAAAGATAATAACATAAAATAAAAATGCATTCACAAAATGAATAAATAAATTTTAATTAAATATAATTTAATTGAAGAAAATAGCAGAAAAATAGAAACTAGCCTTTAAAAATAGAAAATAAATTCAATACGCTTTGGAAAAATTATATAATCACTTTAAATTATTTAAAAGACAAAATTATACATAAAATAAAATACTAACACATATTAGAACAAAATATGACAAATAAAATATAATTTAAAATAGACAATATTGCTAAATACATCAGTTTACACACAATATTGAAATATACATAACTTTCACAATTTAACTCCGTTTCCAACGAAACGAAAAGCTGTATCCATGGAATTAAATCTATTTTCATAATAAAAGATAAAATTTAAGAATTTGAAATATTTAAATTTAAAGTTCAAAAGTCAAAGTTTGACCAGTTTCAATAGAAATTCACTTTTCAGTGAAATATCCAATTTATACTAGTTTGAACTATAAATCACTTAATAGTCAACATTTATATTTAAAATGAAATGTTTGAAATAGAACAAGTTTAAAATAATTTAAAATAAAATAAAGTCAAAATTTAAAATATAGGCCAAAATCTAGGGTTGTTACACTCTCCCCCACTGAAAACTTTTCGTCCCCGAAAAGGAATGAAGTACGGGAAAACACAGGAAAGATAAAATTGAAATGAGATTAAGACAAGATGACAAAAGATTGAAATTATACCTGATAACTGTGGTTATAGGTAAGTTTAACAAGGTGGAGATGGTCTTCCCAAGATTCTCCAGAATCAGGAACACAAGTACGAAAAGATCCTCTAGAATCTGATTCACTCTTTCCGCTTGACCGACACTCTGTGGGTGGAAAGCAGTGCTCAGATTTAAAATGAGTACCAAAGATTATAAAGATTATAGAAAGATTTCTAAGCAAAAAGATTATAGATAGATGCCTATACCAGTCTGTAGCAAGATAAGGAAAAATAAGGACAACTAACAAACAGTTTGAAAAACAAAATTAGGTAATAAGTTTGAAAAACAAAATAAGATAATAGGTTTGAAATTTCCATGGTTTCAGCTGAACTGATAATTAATTTTACACAAGTTAAATAAATCTTAACTATCTCTAATTTCATTATCTTATCATCAAATTTTCTTAAACAAACAATCTCTAAAATCATGATTTGATTAAAATTAAGTGTATAACATTCAATAAATTTAATTCTTCTTTATTCCTAATTATAATTAAATTTATCCCTCTCAAATATTTTATCACATATGTTAAATATGCTTACACTTATTATAACTGTTTTAATTTATTCCTAATTCCCTTAACATCATTTGTATTGTAAATTATTCAATTAACCTTTTAGTCTATTTACCTGTGTTAATCTTTTTATAACTTAAATTTAAGTGTATAATATTTATTATAACCACTCAAATTTTATTTATAAAAATCTTTTTATATTGTATATTATCAAATTACATTGTTAACTTCTAAAAATTAAGGTAAGTTATATTGGAATGCAATTGAGAATTATACAAATAAAACTTTCTAAAATTAATATACACTATAAACATCCTAATTCAATCATTTCAAGCTTGAATCATCTATTCAAAAAATTTGATTTTCTTTTTATACTTGAAGTTATTATTTAAGATAGAATTTAAGAATAAAATCTCTGATTCCTTTCAAACCATTTAGAGATAGATAAATGTATGTACATAATTTGTCAAATCAAATTTAAATCATATATCTATATATTTTATAAATCAATCATATTTTAGAAATTTATAACAATCAAGTTTCCCAAAACAAAGCTGTAGCAAGACTACAGAATGGTTTCTTCACTTCGAAACTCGAAAATGAACGTCGATGATGCTGCAGTCATCACCGAAATTATTTTCCAGCGACAAAGAGAAGAGCACTTAATTTTTAAACTTTAAAATCCTTTAGAGACAAAAAAAAAATTTATTCAAAAATACTTTAAATAATATTCTTTTAAAAATTTTAAACACAAGGTTTGAAATCCATCGGAAATTAAACTCTTTAAATTTCTTGTTTTAAATTCATTTCAGTTCCCAAATAAATTTATAAACAACTATTTTTAAATTCCTTTGTAGAACAATAAATGATAAATCAAGTATTATCATTTTAAATAATCAATTTAAACCAATTTATTAAGTTCCATAAATTTACTTATATATTAAAATTTATTTAATTAACCAAATTTTAAAATAATATTGTATCGGTTTGTTCTGTCAAAGTGTTTTAGAAATCCTATCGATAGCGTTGATCAGACGAATCGATCGGAAACCCAAATCGACATCAACAACTCAAACAACACAATATATAATAAAATATAGATTTAAAAGTACAATTCAAAATGTTGGAGATAGTTTAGAAACAAAGACAAGATGATTAATTAACAAAATATGAAGATGGATAAGCTTAGATAAATCGCGGGCAACCTTAACCGGGTCAACCGTGACTTAATGAATAAGAGCAAATGTGGATTTTCCTGGGGTAAATCTACATCCGATCTCAAGAGATAGAGTTTGGAATAACAAAAGATATTAGCATCTAAACCAAGGATAAATATAAATCTATGGTGAATCGATGCAAATTTGTAAAGGAGTTTTCCCCCTTTTACAAGTCATTAGAATATTGGCGAGACCACCAATTCACTATAAAGCTCATTCGAAGCGGAGTTATGGGATACTCCAGAATCAAAAGAAGATGAATAGTGAGGGACAAGAATGAATTTTGGAACCGCAGGGAACGTTCCAAAAATTAAAAGAAAATTCGAATCAAGAGGAAAAGATTCAAACCTGAACGAAAGTGATTCTGTAAATAAATCTACTCTATATGCTGAGTTTTGCCTCAAAGCCAAAGCTCTGATACCAACTGTAACGACCCGATATTTTCAACCATTCACATCCATTATAAGTGTATAGGTAGACACTCATGCCGGAGTTGAATTGCTCAAAATACAGCGTTGTAATTAAAATTTCGCAAATCTCAGAATATACAGTAAATAAATATAATCACAGATCACAGACACGGAGTAAAATAATGCAGCGGAAGTAAAAGAAATAGTAGTTCATGAAGCTACTATATAAATATATCAGAGTACATAAGATACAATAGAAGAAATAGAGTACAACGGAAGTATAAATAAGATAACCAAGTACAAGCTGAATAGAGCAACATAACTGAAGTCGATAGAACAAGACTAGCAGATAATCTCCAGCGATTCAAATCTCCAGAAGGTGGAAATCCAAATCTGTGAATACTCAGGCTGACCCGAGCGTAAAGCAAAACACAAACACTCGAGTCAGGACAATATATACTTATATAATATAAACCAACTCAAGTGAACTGTAATAAGGTACAAGTAACTTAAAGAATGCTTGGAACCGCCCATTCTTTAAGGATCTGTTAAACTATCTACTATGTAGTAATATTCGCTATTATAATAATGTCTAATCAGTAAAGTATAATCATATAGAAAATAGCGTTAAGGGGATGGAGAACCTTAACGCGGTCGGATCTTAAAATCATAATCGTAGTAAAGCTCGATATGGTAGGTGACACGGCACAACTAGGCAATGCCAGGGTAGATATACCAATTACGCATTCGGACTAGTGGTGACGCATAGCAGCCACTACCGCCCACCTCGAACAACACTCCCAATCAAGGGTGGCCACCAAATCAATCACAAGTAATAGAATGGTATCGAAGAAGTGTGTCCGATAAGAGGTGCTACTTCCTTGGTCCGTCAATCGCTCCTGTTTTAGCCACCTTATGCCAACTCACGGGAGTTGGGTCCACGTAACATACCTTAAGAACGTCGCCACCATCCTACTTCATTCTGGAATCTCCACCGCGTACACGGTTGTCAAAGTGGTTTTCGGTATCGACAGAGAGTATGTCCATATCCGATCCCGGTCTCTTTGCCAACCAATCGTTATTATAACCCGTGGTTATAACTTTTAAAAACAATACTTTACTTCAAAATAAGATATCATTTCAAAATCATGTCTTTATCAAAATAAAGATTTATCATTTCCAAATCATTTCAATATTCTAAAATATCGTATCCTTTCAAACTTCTTTTCAAATCATTTTAATACATCAAAATATTATATCTTTTCAAACTTTATTTCAAATCATTTTTATATATCAAAATATCATACCTTTGATAGTTATACTTCGAAACCAAAATCATTTTATTTCAAAACTATGTTCATTTCAAAACAACATCATTTCCATTTCAAACATATATTCACCTTTCAAATAGTCTATACTTTCAAAGTTATAACTCTTTTGAAACAAAACATTTGAAATCATTATACTTTGAAAATCACAGCAATTCGAAATCATATATTTAAAATCATCTTTTAATTCTATACATTTACAAACTTATTAAATTCAAACCATCAAATTTCAATTCAATTACAGTTTACCAACAAACCGTTTCAAATCTTATCAATTCCCAATATAGATTAAATCCACAAAATACAATATTCAATCTTTAGTATATTTCAAAACTTTAAATCTCCCACATTTCATAAATCCAATATCATTTAAATAAACTCAATTAATATATACTTCAAATATTCATTTATCAAATAAATTAAATAAGTCAGAAATCAAGTATCATTTCAAACTCATTTCACAATATCAAAATATTATTCAAAACACCATTCATTTTTATTCATTTAAATACCATTTAAATCCATTCATTTTATTAAATTTAAATACCATTTTGAACTCACATTAGAAATCAAATTCTTCCACTTAAATATCTCTTCATTATCTTTAGAAATTTAACATTTAATTTCCCAAAATTATATCATTTTCCAGAGATTATTTTTCATTAAAATTAATTTAAAACAACAAAATATAGTTTCCGTAGCACTTATAAAATGCTACGTAAAGTTATAGTTTAAAATAGTTAATTAACAAAAGACAACGTTAAATGCTGTAATAGATTTCTTTTAAGTTTCAATTAACTTACATGTTAAGTTTAACCACTATAGCACTTACAAAGTGCTATAATAGCCTTTATTTCAAATTAACCTTTTAGTTCATTTAAAACACTACAACATTTACAAAATGCTGTAATATCCTTTACATTACATTTCAAAATGCTGTTAAATCATATTCAGAGTTTTATTTACAATTCCACAAATAATTAACTTTTAATATAAATCATTTTAACTTATAAAATCATATATTTCACATTTAACACAATCATTTAAATACCTTTATTTCTATGATTTTATAAAGTCAAATTTCCATACAAAAATCAAATTTAATAACAATTAAATTTTCATTTCTTTAATTAAATTATTAACTTAACAACTAAGTTTAAATTTCCAAAAATATAGCTTATTTCCATTTATTTTACTTAATTAAAATTTCACTTTAAACAAATTTCACAAAATTCAATTTAAGTTATATTTCAAAATTCAGCTTAAATGTTCATTTATTCCATATTTTAATTTATACAAAATCATTAACACCTTTAAAACATTATTATTACTTAATAAAAATCATTAAATTCATCTTTAAATCAAATTTGTCATATTTTCTTACTTTACAAAAATTCCATTTATAAACAAAATCATAAATTCCAAAATTAACTTATATTTCAAATTCTACTTCACCATTTACTTAATTCACTTATTTAATTTGTAGAAAATCACAAATACTTTATAGAAATCATTTTAATGAAATTTAAATCAAAATACCATAATATTTACATTAAAAAAAAGTATTTTAAAAAATTCAGAAAAATATATAAACCACGGGTCTGTATATAATTTTCTAGCCTAGGTCAAGTGATACGGATATGTATCATTTCAATCCGCAGTTTACAAAGAAAAACCGGGTTTTATCATTTCAAACCCGCAATCCCAAGTAATATAAATAAATAAATAAAAACCGTTCAGGCCTATCATTTCAGCCCATAACGATTTTTCCTTATTCTAAAGTCTGTTCGGGTATGTATCATTTCAACCCATAGTGATTCTAATCTACAGGGAACTTGCAGTGTGATAAACTGATATAAATAAACAGAATAGCATGAGATAACAGTAATAGATGATATAACATATGTAATAACAGGGGTAAACATTATATGATCATAATATAACAGTTACAACAGGATGATATAATTTTACAGATTCAAATGGTGTCAGTTTACTAGTTATATAAGTACACATTGTCTGGTGAGAATTACTCACTTGTTCAAGCTGGAGATGACAACCACAAACGCACAACAAAGATTTCCAGAGGCACGAGAGCACGATAATTATTTGAGTGTGGGAGAGCCAAAGCTAATTGCCTTGTCACATTCAAACCAAACAATTACAAACAACATAAGATTTCAACCCAAAAATTCAATAAACAATGCTAGAAATGGATGCATAAACAAAGTGTTTGCACTTGCTTCCTACCACCTATGCTTCAGCTCCAGATCTGAAATGGCACGGCTAAAGGAATGGTTTGGATCAGGTATGGTCTGGAAATGGTGCGGCTACAAGGTGATGAAGGTGAATGGAAGTTACAAGGTGTTGAAGGCAATGGAATACCAAAGGGTTTCAAGGCAAAGTGTGGCTTTTGTTGCACCATAGGGTTCGGCCCCTTGCTGATGTGGCTTGGCCATGGTATGTGGTGGTCAGGTGGTGGCTGGAGTGTGGGCCAGAGGTGGTGGAAGGTCAGGTCAGAAGTGGTGGTGGTGGAGGTAGTGGTGGCAAAAGGTGGTAGAAGGAGGAGATGACAATTCTAGGTCATAAGTGATAGTTTGTGATGGTTTTTGGTGGATTTTGTGTAGATCTTGGACTTGGATTGGTTAGGCCTGAGGTGGAGGGTTGCTAGGACGGGTGATGGTCAGAGGAAGGGGGTCGTGGTGGTCGGCCAAAGCCTGGAGGAGGAGGAACCAAACTATGAAGGTAGAGAGCATATGCAGTTTCAATAGAAAAAACATAGAAAACAAGGAAGAAAGAAGGAATTTTTACCCAAAATTTTGAAGCCATGACCGTGATTTTTTTGGAGGAGAAAGAGAATTGTTTGCATGAAAAAAATGAAAAGAAGTCCGCTGAAAAGAATAGGGTATGCATGGCCAAAAATATTGAAGAGAGGAGTTGAGAAAGTGAAAGGTCGGGAGGTGAAAAGCCATAGGAATTTCAATAGTTTAAAACTTTTCATATTTCCTCTAATTTCTTTTTAAGTTTTATATAACTGAAATATATATATATAAACTCAGATAAAATACGAAAATTTAGTAAATAAACAAAAATAAATTAATTAATTATTAATTATATAAAATTTAATTAAGTAAAACAGCAAAAATTGCAACTAGTCTTGAAAATATGAAAAATAAATGCAATGAACTTTGGAAAAAGTTTATGGACTTGTAAAACATTTATAAACAAAGATAATAACATAAAATAAAAATGCATTCACAAAATGAATAAATAAATTTTAATTAAATATAATTTAATTGAAGAAAATAGCAGAAAAATAGAAACTAGCCTTTAAAAATAGAAAATAAATTCAATACGCTTTGGAAAAATTATATAATCACTTTAAATTATTTAAAAGACAAAATTATACATAAAATAAAATACTAACACATATTAGAACAAAATATGACAAATAAAATATAATTTAAAATAGACAATATTGCTAAATACATCAGTTTACACACAATATTGAAATATACATAACTTTCACAATTTAACTCCGTTTCCAACGAAACGAAAAGCTGTATCCATGGAATTAAATCTATTTTCATAATAAAAGATAAAATTTAAGAATTTGAAATATTTAAATTTAAAGTTCAAAAGTCAAAGTTTGACCAGTTTCAATAGAAATTCACTTTTCAGTGAAATATCCAATTTATACTAGTTTGAACTATAAATCACTTAATAGTCAACATTTATATTTAAAATGAAATGTTTGAAATAGAACAAGTTTAAAATAATTTAAAATAAAATAAAGTCAAAATTTAAAATATAGGCCAAAATCTAGGGTTGTTACAGTTTTTAACAGTAAGTTTTTATTTTATTTTACTAAAAACAGATTTTATTTTTGAAGTCAAACTGTTTTAAAAAGGAAAAGATGTTGTACTTAGTTCAAGTACACATGGGTTAAACCCAAAGTAAAATGTTTAACCAGTCTTTAAATTTAAAATAAAGTAAGTTTTAAATTTATAAGTTAAATCAATTTCTTGAATTTCATTTCTTTGAAATGAATTGTTTGTATAAATAAATTGTATGATTTGTTTTAAATGTTTTAAGTTAGATCCTTAAAGTTATTTTCAAACTTAGTTTGAAATATAAAAGAAATTTATAAGGAAATGTTTTATCTTAAAACTTAATATAAGTTGATAACAAATGTAATAATTAAAGAATGATTTATTAATTGAATTAGTTAATGAATAACGATTTATAAATTAACAATTAAAGTTTTCAAAATAAAAATTATTAACTTGAAACTAAGGATTGTTAATTTTATAAGTAAAGGAAAGTGAATTATATTTAAAACTTAATTAATGTTTTAATTTAGTAAAGTTAGTTGTTAAGATGCTAGATGATTTGATAATAATTACTTAATGAAATTAATGGATTATAATTACTTAGGGAGGTAATTAATGGATAATTACCGAATATAATAAATTGAATAGGTGATTTATTAATGAGAGTAATTTAGATTAAATTACCTTATATAATTAATCAAGGGATTAATTAGAAATAATTAATTAAGGAGTAATTAAATTATTTGATAAAGTAATTAAGAGTAGTTAATTTCTGGATGTTATTAATCAAGGGTGATAAATAATTAGGATAAATAATTAATTAATGAAGTAATTAAAGGTTAATTACTGTATTTGGTTAAGGATAATTAATCGTGGAATTAATTTAGGGTTAATTACTTAAATGTAATTAAAGGATAAATAGAATGATATTGGAAGCCTTTGATAAATTGTTAGCCCTAATATGTGGTTCGTATTGCTATGTGATATGATATGTTTGATTTAAAACTGTGATGATGTGGCTATCTATTGATGATGAATTACTATGACATACTGTATTTAAAGTAGAATTGTATTTCACCTGAATAATTTAAGTTAAGTTGACATTGGTTTCGAAGAGACCGGAGTCGGGTATTAGTAAATACCCGAAACCACTTCGATTTTTTTTATAGATCGATATGTGAAGTAAGTATTGAGCATATCAAGTAATGAACTCATAGTGAAGTAAGAGTTACCCGGGATTTAAATAAGTAAATTTGCATTGGTATTTTCATATTAGATGGTTTACTCACGCTGGTTTCCAGCCTGACCCGGGTGTTACTTTGATGTAATGCTCGGGTCAGACCGAGTATTACAGATTTCAGGTAAGGACGTTCCGGAGCTCAGGAGACGAGCTGAATGACAGGAACGTATGGAGTATATTCCGCTGTGATATATTATAGTTGTTAGAGACATGTTAATTCTAACTGTCTAGTATATTTGTGAATGTTGTAACTCTGATGTATTAAAATGTAATTAACAAATACAGTTTTCTTTGTATAACTGATATTATTATTTGATATTGTATTTTGATCCGCTGCGAATGTGAGAATCTGTGTCTTGTTCTGTTTCTTTCTTCTATCTCTTTTCTTTTTCTTCTAACTATCTGGAATTTTCGGGTTCGAAATTTCCGGGTCGTCACATTTGGTATCAGAGCTGAAGGTTAAGCGAGAACCTTGGCTCTGTTGGGATTACTCATTAAGGATAGGGTCAATAGTACCCTAGAATGAGTTGAGAGTATATATATATATATATATATATATATATATATATATATGAGAGCGTACTTGTTATTTTCTTATATAAAGGTTTTAAAATGGTTTTAAAAATAAATGGTTTTTATATAAGTTTATCTTTTGATATATATAAAAATAATTTTCTAAATATTAAATATATTAAAGAAATTGGTTGTTAAATTAATTGGAATTAAATAAGATAATGAGAATTAAGTAGTAATGGTAATACAACCAAATTAAATTGAATGAAGATAAGTTTGAAATGGATCCAAACTGAAATAAAAAAATCCAATTAGAATTGAAGATAATTTAAAATTGTGAAATTTTAAATCTAAATCCAGAAAACTTGAAATTATTTTAAAGGAATTTGTTTTAAATTAAAACCAAAGGTGGTTTAAAATTTTAAGGTATAACTTGGTGTGTAAAGGAAATAAATATGTATAAATGAGGATATACATTATATTAAAGGTGATTTGAAATAAACTCTAAGTATTGAGTTTTAAATTTTTCCTTGGAATGTGATGTGAAAACCTAAAGTGAATAAGTTTTTAAACTTAAGTGGGAAGATTTTTAATAAGAAGTTTAAAATTTGAATGGGAATTCAATTTGGGTAAAGATAAATTGAATTTAACTTAAGGAAAGTTAAATGAGTTTAGAATGAACAACTTGAATTAGAAATTTCAAGATGAAATTAAAATTTAACTTGGGAAGTTAAATGGTTGATTAAAATGGGAGTTATGAGTGATCTCAAATGGGTTTGAGATTTGGAAATTGAAAATGGATAATAAATTATAATCTGAAATTTAATTGTTTTTAAATTCTTATTTGAACTTTATAATAAGTTAAGTAAAGATAATCTTAAAATGGAATTTTGGAATTTGGATCCAGAATTAAATGGTTTAAAGATTTAAGTTGTTAAATTAAAAATTAAGGTTGATTTGATTTAAAAGTAAAGGTTAATTTGATTTAAAGGATTAAATCAACATTTAAAATTTAACTCGAATTTATATAATTCGAGATAGTTTAAAATTGAGATTTAAATTGAATTAATTCAACTGAAATTGATTTAAATAAATGGGAATTGTGATTTAAGATGAATAAGTTTAAAATTCAAATGGAAGGTTTGAATTGAATTAATTTGAAATAAAAATTGAAGATTGAATGAGTTCAAATTCAAATGGGAAATTGGGATTAATTCACATAGAAATTGAAATGATTAGAAATTGAAGTGGATTCAATTTGAAATTAGTTTGAATAATTTGAAATTGTAATTAAAGTGAATATGTTTAAAATCAAATGGAATTTGATTTGAATTTGGAAAGGAACTAAGATTAATTCAACTTGAATTAGGATTGAATTAAATTCAATGGAAATTGAAGTATTGAGTCAATTTAAATGGAAGTGGAAATTTAAATTTAATTGATGGGGAATTGAACGGTTTGACTCTGGACTATTTTCAAAGTAAATTGTTTTAATATAAACCTATTTTTCCAAACTATTTATTATACAATCTTTCTTCTTAAACCCCAAACTATCTTATACTTATTTTACAATTATTTTGGAACCATTTAACTATTTTGAAACTGTCTTATAAACTAATTATTATTTTTCAGTTACTTATATCTAATCACTATTTTAAAAACTATTTTGCAATTATCTAACTATTTTATACCTACTTAACTATTTTACAGCTATTTTACAAACTAATAACTATTTTTCAACTACTTATCTATTTTAAACTCTTTCAAGCTATTTTTAAATTTAAATTGGTCAGAGTTCAAACTGTTTGTAATTAAAGTAATAACTCAATTGGAAATGGAAGCAATTGAGAATAAGTGAATGGAATTAAAGGAAATGTGAATAGAAAAGAGAATTGATTTGGCTAATAATCAATGAAGTTAAATACGTAGGATGAACGTATATTATTCTATTCGCATAGTGGTTTGATCCAGATTCGAGCACAGAATTTCGAGATAATATTATCGATCCGAGTTGGGATTTTTCGCTCGATTTTCGACGGCGAACCTGGATATGGGTTTTTGATTGGTTCTGGATATTCTCTATCATAGTTGTGACTATGCAAGGAGAATGACGGTTTCTAATCAAGAAACCAGATCTGAGTCCGCACTAGGAAGTCGGGTGGACGATACTAGTTCGGAAGAGAAATTGTGTGATCGAGTGAGCGATCAAATTGATATAGCGTACGGATGATATGTGTACATCGTACAGGGTTGAATGAAATTGGCATTAAAAATTTGTTGATAAGAAATTTGAAATGGTTTTTGAAATGAAAAGTATATTTTGTGAAATATAATAGAGTTGAATATTTCTGTGGTTAGAACTCATTTTATAGAAAAGTGATATGGTTAATAACTTTATAAAAGAGTAATCAAATTTGAATATTTGATTGGAATAAACAAAGTTATATATCTTTGTTAAATAAGATAAATCTTCCCTTGATAAATCTATTGCCAGAAGAAAAGGGTTTTAAATATTTGAAGTATAAAAGAGGTTTTATACAAGTTAAAATGATCCAAAGATTTTCAAAGTTATATATAGCTATATATATATAAAGGGTTTTATAAGAATGATTTTGGAAAAGGTTTTGGGAACCTATGGATTTCTAAAAAGGCTTTTCGATTTTTGGGAAAATCAATTTTGGATTTTGAAAAGCCTAGTTTGAGAATTATCGATTTTGATAATCGATTTTGTGTAAAGGAGATTTTGATAAATCATAAAGGGTATGATTTGAAGATACTATAAGTATATAGTATAAAGTGTTTTGAAAATAGCTCTGGAAAAAAAGGCGCTTCCTTGAAATGAACTTCTCAGGAGTGCCACTGGGTGGTACTGCCTTGAACCCCAAGGGGGGATTCTAAAGTTGATCCTGTGAGGAGTCCGGACAAAACTAGTTCCTGAGGATTATTTGTGTAGCGAAAGTTGAGGGGCTGGTGCCCACAGAGGCATTTGGGTTATGCTGTGACGACAGTTTAATTCAATGTCACTGCGATCTACTGCAGACCATAGCGAAAGTCATGTGTGCCGCTGAGAGCCAACTGTCTACGTTTGATTTTATATCGGTAGACTGTGACACTATGGTAACATAGCGAAAGTCGTGTGTGCCGCTGAGAGCCAACTGTCTACGTTTGATTTTATATCGGTAGACTGCGACCTATGTGGGAGAAGTTTCATTTTGACAGCGAAATCGTGTGTGCCGCTGAGAGCCAACAGTTACATGGACTTTTGCTGCGACGGCAACGTAACCCTGGAATGTAACTGCGATCTGTTGTGGGTTCCATGGTGTAATCAGTTACATGGACTTTTGCTGCGATGGCAACGTAACCCGTGATGTAACTGTGACCATGGATGGGGGTGATGATTTCCAGAGCATTCTCACCAAAGATATTTCCTCTATTTTCAAAACTGTTTTCTATATTTTCAATAAAATTATTTTCCAAAATATTTTCACTGGGTGTTGAAAACGGGTCTGCTAAGTACTTGTAGATTTTCAGTCCTAAGTCTGATCAACGTATGACCGAATTTCTGTGGGAACAAGGATGGACTTGTTAAGACATCGAGTTATAAAAAGTATTTTTATAAAACTATTTTTGTGATATTATATTAATTTTTGAAGTATTTAAAAAAAAAATTCTTAATTAAAGAGTTTATAGTTGAAAATGCTTAAAGAATAATTTAACTGGTAATAAGCAATTGTAATTAAAATTTTGGTTACTTTTCTTTTCGGGGACGAAAAGATTTAAAGGGGGGAGGAATGTGATAACCCGGATTTTTGGACATTTGTTAATTGATAATTAACTAAATTAATTAATAAAATACTGAATTATAGATTGGACAAATAAATCTGATAATAAATATTTATATTTGGATAAATATTTATTTGATCATATCTTAATATAATCACTTAGAATTTACAAATTTTTCTTTTAAATCAAATGATAATGTGTTGATATAAGAATATATATATATGAGTAGAAATTAAATTAGAATTTGAACTTGAATTAGAAATTCAAAGAATAAAACATCTTGGAGAATAAATTGGATTTAATAATATATCTATATATGATTATATTTGGTATATAATCAGTTATATATCATTTTTTTTTAGTTTTATATAGATAAACATAAGAGAAGTTTAAATAATTAAAACACTTAAGACATTTATAAATATAAAACTAAATTGGAAATATTATGAACATATATATATAAAACATATTTATACATGAAAATACAAATGTAAGCCAAAGATTTATCTAAATACAAGTGTAAATTAATTATAGCATGCTAATGACACTTGTAAGCCAATTGAACAAGTGTAATTTATTTTCTTTTTATTTTAAATTAAGCTAAGTTATATAACATATTTCTATCCCTCTCTTTCATTTTTTTTTTCTCATTTATCTTCATTATCAAAAGAAAGAAAAAATAATCTGTAACTTAAAACTTGAGGAGAAAAAAAAAACAAATCAAACCTACAACTATTTCCAATCTGAAGCAAGCAAAGAATCAGTTCAAATCATCAAGCAAGGTTAATTCAATAACTCAGTAAGTAAATCAAGATCAAGAAGCAAAACAAAATTGCCAGTTTCAAAAAGCAGTTTCAGGATTTCAAGCTTGGCTCTGTTATCTTTTACAGGTGAGTAAATCATCAAAAAAAATCAATCTGTTGTATGATTGTGCTGGTGATCCAATTTAAGTAGTGATTGCATGTATAAATTAAAGTGCTTTGTGTGTATGTAAATATGGATTATTATGTGCATGTTGAGTAAGTATATTTAGATAAGTCTCTGTATGAATAACAGGGACATGCATGTCCAAATTAATTCAATTCCTCTCCATATATTCAAATTCAGGTTATAATCTTTAAAGTAAAGATGTGTATTTGGATGAAACATCATTTTTAAAAATATTTTCAAGAATATAAATCGAATGATTATTTTGAAAAGGGGAATAAACAGTGATGATAAATTTGAATTAGAAAACCAATCATTTAAAATATAAGTTTTGATTACATAACCTGAATCGTACTAGAAATTGTTGAATTTTGAGATTGATTTCAAGATTTGTAAGTGGGTAAGCCAAGAGATATCTTGAATGGAACGATATTGGGGGTAATGTCAATTCTCGTCGATCGGGGAAGATATAATCATCGAAGTTTTGGCTGGAGCAAGCTTGGATGTAGAGGCTCTTGGGAAAAATGGGTTTAGGATTTCTGGATCACTGAGGAGGTCGAACTGCATCGATGTAGGGTTTTAGGCTGAGTTGTGGATGTGGTTGTTTGCAGGACATTCGCGGTGACATGATAGCATCGGGGTGGATCGGTGATTGGGGAAAAGAAGTAGGAGGCCAAGGCGAAGGATTAGACGAAGTTGTGGGTTTCCTGGTAGTCTCTGGTGGCGAAACGAGTCGATTCATGGTGGTTCAGTTTTGGTTCCAGGAGATGATGATCTGCTCGATTTCGATCTACGGTGGTATCATGGATTTTGGAAGGCCAGTTGGTTTGGGATGGTCGTCGTCGACGTGTCGAGGTAGGCGAGGTTGGTCAGAGACGATTTGAACTCCGGTGTACGTGCACACGTATACGCCTGTGTCTGGGTAGTTTAGTTTGGGGAAGAAGGCTGTGGCTCGGGGATTACTCGAGTTTTTCTCGCGTTTGTCTCGGGATGGAAGGTGATTCGCGTGTGACTCGGGGAGATAGCGTGTTGGATCGGGGAGGGAAACGAAGTTGTCTCGGGTTAAAGTTTTTAACAGTAAGTTTTTATTTTATTTTACTAAAAACAGATTTTATTTTTGAAGTCAAACTGTTTTAAAAAGGAAAAGATGTTGTACTTAGTTCAAGTACACATGGGTTAAACCCAAAGTAAAATGTTTAACCAGTCTTTAAATTTAAAATAAAGTAAGTTTTAAATTTTTAAGTTAAATCAATTTCTTGAATTTCATTTCTTTGAAATGAATTGTTTGTATAAATAAATTGTATGATTTGTTTTAAATGTTTTAAGTTAGATCCTTAAAGTTATTTTCAAACTTAGTTTGAAATATAAAAGAAATTTATAAGGAAATATTTTATCTTAAAACTTAATATAAGTTGATAACAAATGTAATAATTAAAGAATGATTTATTAATTGAATTAGTTAATGAATAACGATTTATAAATTAACAATTAAAGTTTTCAAAATAAAAATTATTAACTTGAAACTAAGGATTGTTAATTTTATAAGTAAAGGAAAGTGAATTATATTTAAAACTTAATTAATGTTTTAATTTAGTAAAGTTAGTTGTTAAGATGCTAGATGATTTGATAATAATTACTTAATGAAATTAATGGATTATAATTACTTAGGGAGGTAATTAATGGATAATTACCGAATATAATAAATTGAATAGGTGATTTATTAATGAGAGTAATTTAGATTAAATTACCTTATATAATTAATCAAGGGATTAATTAGAAATAATTAATTAAGGAGTAATTAAATTATTTGATAAAGTAATTAAGAGTAGTTAATTTCTGGATGTTATTAATCAAGGGTGATAAATAATTAGGATAAATAATTAATTAATGAAGTAATTAAAGGTTAATTACTGTATTTGGTTAAGGATAATTAATCGTGGAATTAATTTAGGGTTAATTACTTAAATGTAATTAAAGGATAAATAGAATGATATTGGAAGCCTTTGATAAATTGTTAGCCCTAATATGTGGTTCGTATTGCTATGTGATATGATATGTTTGATTTAAAACTGTGATGATGTGGCTATCTATTGATGATGAATTACTATGACATACTGTATTTAAAGTAGAATTGTATTTCACCTGAATAATTTAAGTTAAGTTGACATTGGTTTCGAAGAGACCGGAGTCGGGTATTAGTAAATACCCGAAACCACTTCGATTTTTTTTATAGATCGATATGTGAAGTAAGTATTGAGCATATCAAGTAATGAACTCATAGTGAAGTAAGAGTTACCCGGGATTTAAATAAGTAAATTTGCATTGGTATTTTCATATTAGATGGTTTACTCACGCTGGTTTCCAGCCTGACCCGGGTGTTACTTTGATGTAATGCTCGGGTCAGACCGAGTATTACAGATTTCAGGTAAGGACGTTCCGGAGCTCAGGAGGCGAGCTGGATGACAGGAACGTATGGAGTATATTCCGCTGTGATATATTATAGTTGTTAGAGACATGTTAATTCTAACTGTCTAGTATATTTGTGAATGTTGTAACTCTGATGTATTAAAATGTAATTAACAAATACAGTTTTCTTTGTATAACTGATATTATTATTTGATATTGTATTTTGATCCGCTGCGAATGTGAGAATCTGTGTCTTGTTCTGTTTCTTTCTTCTATCTCTTTTCTTTTTCTTCTAACTATCTGGAATTTTTGGGTTCGAAATTTCCGGGTCGTCACAGTACCTTTTCAAATCTATAGTTTTCGAATCAATTTCATACTCATACAAATCAATTTTATATAAGTTCGACAACTCCCAAATCAAGTATTTAGTAACACAAGGTTCTCAAATTTCAATTTGTTTCAATATCAGTTCAATTCAAAATCATATACAATTTCACCAAATTATTTCTTCTCAAATTAAATATCTTTAGTTTCAAAGTTTCCAAAATAATAGATTTAGAAAATAAAACCAAATTTCCGAATCAATATAATTTTAGTCAACCAATTCGTTTCCAAAATCAAATGTCTTCAAAACCATCTTATACTTACGTAAGGTCTATCTTATATAAGGATCAAATTTTTCAAAATAAATTTCGCTGTATGAAGAGCCATATGTGATTGAATATCTTTGCTTTTATGGGTTATATATCTTTGTAATTTAAATTGGAAATTTTCTTTTAGTAAGCAAAGATATTCTAACTCGACAGCTTTCAATTTCAACGTCAAAATATATCAATGATATTAGAATATAAGATGTACATACGTCATCATTTCGCAGAATCACATTTTTTATCGCTCGCTCGATCACACAAGTTCGCTTTCGAACTAGTATTATCCATTCGACTTCCCTAATGCGGACTTCGATATGGTTTCTCGACTAGAAGCCATCAGTCTCCTTGCATAGCTGTGATAACCCGGAATTTCAGGGAATTTAAAATGTGATAATCTTTTAAATTAATTATTTAAAATGGGTATAGTTTGTTATTTTCAAAAAAATAATAATAATGAGTTGTTTTTAAATATAGTTTTAAATAGATTCTAATTAGACATATTATTTCAAATTTAAATAAGTGTTGTTTAAGTGTATATATATGTGTATTTAAATTGATTTTAAATAGGATAATTATTTACAATTAATAATGTGTTTGTTTAAATTTAATATATATATTAAAATAAAATAATAATATAGTTTGGATATAAAATATATGAATAAAGTTTTTATTTAAAATAAGATTTGTCTTATGTTATTTTCCTTAAAGAGTTTTATTTATATAAATTTAAGAAAAGCATTTATTAAATAAGATATGTATTTATCTATTTAAGAAATTTAATTTAAAAGCCTTTAATATCATTTAAAAATAATTATGCATGTAGTATTACAAGTGTTAACTTATTAAACTCTCTTAATAACATGTGTTAAATGAATAAGTAAGGTTAAGACAAGTGTCAATTTTTATTTTAATTTTCTTTAATTTTTAATAAATTTTAATTTACATTATATAAACATACATTCCCTCTCTTCTATTTCTTTTTCTATCTTCACAATTTCAAAAGAAAGAAAACTCAAACTTGTAAATATTCTCAAAACAGATTGAACTAAAAAAATCTGTAAAACATTATTCAATCCACTAGAAAATCAAAACAAACTCATAATCAACTCTGTAATCCTCTTTATCAAGCCTGCAAACTCATTTTCAAAAGCAAGAACAAAAGCCTGTAATTCAAATTCGTTGATATTCAAACCTGTATTTTTTTCAAACCTGAAAACAACTTCTCAAAACAAAAGCAAGGTCCAAACCTGAAATCAAAGCAAACTCAAGTTTAAGAAATCTGGATCATCTCATTCAACTGAGCATTTCAGATCACTTGACAAAGCATTCCAGTTTAAAAGAAAATCAAGCAATACAAGTTTTCAGAGATCTAAGCATATCAGTTTTCAAAAATCTGGCATCCCAGTTTTAAAAGCTCTGCTCATTCATTCAAGGTGAGTAAACTTTTAATCAGAAAAGTTTAAGTAAATAAAAATTCCTACATGTGAATTTTAGATATATTTGATGTTTTGCATGTACATATTTCTGTAAGATCTTTGTATACATGTTGAAATTAAACTGTGTATGTTTGAAAATTTCCTGATACTTCTCTGTTTTCCCAAGTTACAGAGTAAAAACCAAACAAAATCCAAAATTTCCATTTCAAATCACTGTTAGGCTTGAATCTTCAAATGCAGTATGTTTATTTAAACATGAATTAAAGTTTAAAATTTTATTCAAAGAGAATTTGATTGAAAATCTTCTGAAACCAGGATGATACAGTAGGAAATTTAATAATATGCTAAAATCAAATATGGCGGTTAGTTGATTAAATTTTATATCTTGAAACCACTCAGAAAAACATGATTTTTAAAATATAAATCCTGATTTTTAGTTCGGATTTGGGGTAGAAATTTTGTGATGACTGGAAGTTGTGTTTTGGGCAAATTCTTGTCAACGGAGGAGTTATGGTGGTCAGGGTTTCTTCTGGAGGAGGAGTGAGGATGGGTGGTCACGGCAAAAATGTTCGGAGGTATTCTCGAACGTTGATGTGACCGGACGACTTGAGATTAGGGTTTAACATTGTTTTTGGGTCGTGACTGGAAATGGGGTGACTGGGAATTTTAGAGTAGATCGAGTTGCGTAAGATTTAGGGCATAGTAGCGTGGAGGCTTTGCGGTGTTGTGGCCGGAATTTCGTGGCGATCAATGGTCGGCATCAGGGGGTTGATGGGATTTTCAGGCGAGGTGATGTACTGGCTGATGGGTTCGAGCAATCTTATTTTGATTTCGCTCGTGTAAGTAAGGATGGAGGGCCGGAGTTGGGTCGTTGGTCGAAGTGGAGTTTGCGCGCGGTGTCACAGGTGGTGGCGGAAGTGTCGGCGCGACGTGCACGTGCACGTGTCAGTGCTCATACCAGTATAGTTTTGGTTAGGGGTGACTCGAAGCAACGTTCGAACGAAAGGGTTTATGGCTCGTGATTTTCTCCAGGGTGATGCTGCAGTGATTCGTGCCGGGGAATATTCGAGAAAGCAAAGGTTGAACTCGGGTTCACTGAGTTTTGTCTCGGGTTCACTGGGTTTTGTCTCGGGTCTTTTGGGTAGTAATTCTCGTCTTGAATCTCTTGGTAACCAAATTTCTGAACTAAGATAAATTGAATAGTTTTGTAAAAGTAAACGAATTCAAGTTTCCCAGTTCAAAAGAAAATACAAAATTTAAAGACAAAGTAAAATAGTTTTAAGGTTAAAGTGTTTGCAAAGTTTTACAAAAGTAATATGTTAACAAGTCCTTTGAAAAGTTATTATTAGTTTTGAAGGGAGTGTTGGGCCAAGTTAGAAATATACTTAAAGAATTGGAGTTAATCAAGTTTGAATATGTAAATAATGGATGGTTAATTATTTAGTGTATAAGATTAAAGAAATAACCGAATGTAATTAGAGGTTAATAAAGGAATGTAATTAGTTAAAGATAATTAACTAATAAAAGTGATTTAGGGTTAATTAATTTAACTTAAGTAATTATGGAATAATCACTTGATGAAAAATAATAAATTAATGGGAGCAATTAGTTAAAGATCATTAATTAATGTAAGTAATTATTAATTAATGAGAGTAATTAAAGGTTAATTACTGTACATGGTTAAGGATAATTAATTTATGTAATTAATTGAAGATTAATTATTTAATGTAATTTAATAATAATTAATCAAGGATGATTAATTAAGATTGATAGTTAAGGGATGATTAATAATTGGGTTGTAATTAATTAATTAATGTTAGGTATATAGGATTTAAAGGTAATTAAAGTAATTAATTCAATTCATTGGTGATAAATTAAATTTATTAGGGGTGAGGTGGTTGATAAACCTTGCTTATGGATGATTGAATGCCTTGAATTATGTGAGACCTCTGATATGAGATATGTGTAGCTTATGATTTGAGATGAAGTGTTGTGTGTAAATTGTATTGTTTTAACTTAAACCTTTGTTTAATAAATGACATTGGATTCAAAGAGACCGGAGTCGGGTACTAGTTAGTACCCGAAACCACTTCGATTCTTTGTAGATTTATATGTAAAATCAATAGGTTAGTATGGAATGATTTAAGTAAATTGGTCCATTTAATCTAAGTCTTGGTACCTAGAAATTGATGTGTGGAATAAGTGTTGTCTGTAACAATTTGTGAAGTTGTAAATTGATAAGTTACCCGGGTTCATATGAGTTGTATGCTTTGTATTCCATGTTAGATGAGTTACTCACGCTGGTTTCCAGCCTGACCAGGGTGTTACTTTGATGTAATGCTCGGGTCAGACCGAGTATTACAGATTTCAGGTAAGGACGTTCTGGAGCTCAAGAGGCGAGCTGGATGGTAGGAACGTATGGAGTATATTCCGCTGTGATATATTACAGTTGCTAGAGACATGTTAATTCTAACTGTCTAGTATATTTGTGAATGTAGTAACTCTGATGTATAAAAATGTAATTAACAAATACAGTTTTCTTTGTATAACTGATAATATTATTTGATATTGTATTTTGATCCGCTGCGAATGTGAGAATCTGTGTCTTGTTCTGTTTCTTTCTTCTATCTATTTTCTTTTTCTTCTAACTATCTGGCATTTTCGGGTTCGAAAATTCCGGGTCGTTACATTTGGTATCAGAGCCAGGTTAAGCGAGAACCTTGGCTCTGTTGGGATTACTCGTTAAGGATAGGGTCAATGGTACCCTAGAACGAGTTGAGTGTAAATATATATATGAGAGCGTAATTGTTATTTTCTTATATAAGGATTTTAAATGATTTTATATAAAAATATATTTTGATATATAAAATGATATTTCTTTCTAATAAATATTAAGGTAATTGGTTGTTAAAATATTGGAATTAAATTAAGTGGTAATAGAAATACAACCAAATTAAAATTGAATGAAGATAAGTTTGAAATGAATCCAAAATGAAATTTAAATCTTGAATTTGTAGAAATAAAGATAATAATGAATTGGTTTCCATATATGATAATCTTTGGTATTATCATAGATGGTTGATAATGAAATGTTGTAAATGATTAAGTGAAATGAAATGTTTTAGGGAAGTAAACTTTTAGATGAATATGAATTATAAATTGGAATTGAAGATAATTTGAAATAAACTCTAAGTGTTGAGTTTTAAATTTTTCCTTGGAATGTGATATGAAAACCCAAAGTGATAAGTTTTTGAACTTATAAGTGGAAAGATTATTAAATATAAAGTTTAAAATTTTAAATGGAAATACAAATTGGGTAAAGTTGACTGGATTAAATTGAATTTAACTTAAGGAAAGTTAAATGAGTTTAGAGTGAACAACTTGAATTAGAAATTTCAAGATGAAATTTAAATTTAACTCGAGAAGTTAAAAGGTTGATTTTAAATAAGAATTATGAGTGATCTCAAAATTGGTTTTGAAGTTAGAAATGGATAATAAATTAGAATCTGAAGGTTAAATTGTTTTTGAATTAT
The DNA here is from genome assembly GCA_030737815.1 of Allium fistulosum. Taxonomy (NCBI): domain Eukaryota; kingdom Viridiplantae; phylum Streptophyta; class Magnoliopsida; order Asparagales; family Amaryllidaceae; genus Allium; species Allium fistulosum. The sequence continues at coordinate 1,033,562,526 of CM060901.1, forward strand.
TATTTGAACTTTATAATGGAATTTGAAATTTGGATTTAGAATTAAATGGTTTAAAGATTTAAGTTGTTAAATAAATAAATAAAAATAAAGGTTGATTTGATTTTAAGGTAAGGGTTAATTTGATTTAAAGGATTTAATCAACATTTAAAATGTTTAACTCGAATTTATATAATTCAAGATGGTTTTAAGTTGAGATTTGAATAAAATTTGTTCAAATTGAATTTGATTTGAATTAATTGGAATTGTGATTGAAGATGTATAACTTTAAAAATTCAAATGGTAAATTAGAATTGAAATGATTTGAAATTGAAGCCGGTTCAATTTGAAATCTATCCAAATTGATTTGAAATAATTTGGAATTGTGATTAAAGTTGAATAAGTTTAAAAATCAAATGGAATTTGATTTGAATTTGGAAAGGAATTAAGGTTAATTCAACTTGAATTGGGATTAAATCAATTTCAATGGAAATTGAAGTATTGAGTCAATTTAAATGGAAGTGGAAATTTAAATTTAATTGATGGAAAAATAATTGGAAATGGAGATTGGAAAATTAAACAGTTTGGCTCTGGATTATTTTCAAAATAAATTGTTTAAATACAAATCTATTTTTCCAAACAATTTACTATATAATCTTTCTTCTTAAACCCCAAACTATCTTATACTTATTGTACAATTATTTTGGAACTATTTTGAAACTGACTTATAAACTAATTACTATTTTTCAGTTACTTATATCTAATCACTATTTTAAAAAAACTATTTTGCAATTATCTAACTATTTTATACCTACTTAACTATTTTACAGCTATTTTACAAACTAATAACTATTTTTCAACTACTTATATATTTTAAACTTTTTCAAGCTATTTTTAAATTTAAATAGGTCAGAGTTCAAACTGTTTATAATTGAAGTAATAACTCAATTGGTAATGAAGCAATTGAGAATAAGTGAATGGAATTAAAGGAAATGTGAATAGAAAAGAGAATTGATTTGGCTAATAACCAATAAAGATAAATACGTAGGATGTACGTATATTATTCTATTCGCATAGTGATTTGATCCAGATTCGAACACAGAATTTCGAGATAGTATTATCGATCCGAGTTGGGATTTTTCGCTCGATTTTCGACGGCGAACCTGGATATGGATTTTTGATTGATTCTGGATATTCTCTATCATAGTTGTGACTATGCAAGGAGAATGACGGTTTCTGATCAAGAAACCAGATCTGAGTCCGCACTAGGAAGTCGGGTGGACGATACTAGTTCGAAAGTGAAATTGTGTGATCGATTGAGCGATCAGATTGATATTGTGTACGGATGATATGTGTACATCGTACGGATTTGAATGAAATTGATATTGAAGATTTGTGGATAAGAAATCTAAAATGGTTTTTGAAAAGAAATATGGTTATAACTTTATAAAAGATTTATCAAATGTGAATATTTGATTTAGAATAAAATAAAGTTATATATCCTTGTTATATAAGGTAAATTTTCCCTTGTTGAATCTATTGCTAAAAGAAAAGGGTTTTGAAATATTTGAAGTATAAAAGAGGTTTTATACAAAGTTTGAAATGATCCAAAGATTTTCAAAGTTATATATATATAAAGGATCTTATGAGAATGATTTTGGAAAAGGTTTTGGAAACCTATGGATTTTGGAAAGGGCTTTTGATTTTTGGGAAAATCAATTTTGGATTTTGGAAAGCCTAGTTTGAGAAGTATCGATTTTGATAATCGATTTTGTGTAAAGGAGATTTTGATATAAATCATAAAGGGTATGATTTGAAGATACTATAAGTGTATAGTATAAAGTGTTTTGTGAATAGCTCTGGGGAAAAAGGCGCTCCCTTGAAATGAACTTCTCAGGAGTGCCACTGGGTGGTACTGCCTTGAGCCCCAAGGGGGGTTTCTAAAGTTAATCCTGTGAGGAGTCCGGAATAAACTAGTTCCTGAGGATTATTTGTGTAGCGGAAATCGAGGGACTGGTGCCCACAGAGGCATTTGGGTTATGCTGTGACGACAGTTTAACTCGATGTCACTGCGATCTACTGCAGACCATAGCGAAAGTCGTGTGAGCCGCTGAGAGCCAACAGTCTGCGTTTGATTTTATATCGGTAGACTGCGACACTATGGTAACATAGCGAAAGTCGTGTGTGCCGCTGAGAGCCAACAGTCTGCGTTTGATTTTATATCAGTAGACTGCGACCTATGTGGGAGAAGTTTCATTTGATAGCGAAATCGTGTGTGCCGCTGAGAGCCAACAGTTACATGGACTTTTGCTGCGATGGCAACGTAACCCTGGAATGTAACTGCGATCTGTTGTGGGTTCCATGCTGTTATCAGTTACATGGACTTTTGCTGCGATGGCAACGTAACCCGTGATGTAACTGTGACCATGGATGGGGGTGATGATTTCCAGAGCATTCTCACCAAAGATATTTCCTCGATTTCAAAAATGTTTTCGATATTTTCAATAAAATTATTTTTCAAATATTTTCACTGGGTGTTGAAAACGGGTTACCGAGTACTTATAGATTTTCAGTCTTACGCCTGATCAACGTATGACCGAATTTCTATGAGAACGAGGATGGACTTGTTGAAACATCGAGTTATAAAAGTATTTTTATAAAAACTATCTTATAAGATTATATAGATTTTAAAGTGTTTGAAAAAAAAATTCTTAATTAAAGAGTTTATAGCTGAAAATGATCAAGGAATAATTTAACTAATAATCAACATTGTAATAAAATTCTTGCTTCGTTCCTTTTCGAGGACGAAAAGATTTAAAGGGGGGAGGAATGTGATAACCCGGAATTTCAGGGAATTTAAAATGTGATAATCTTTTAAATTAATTATTTAAAATGGGTATAGTTTGTTATTTTCAAAAAAATAATAATAATGAGTTGTTTTTAAATATAGTTTTAAATAGATTCTAATTAGACATATTATTTCAAATTTAAATAAGTGTTGTTTAAGTGTATATATATGTGTATTTGAATTGATTTTAAATAGGATAATTATTTACAATTAATAATGTGTTTGTTTAAATTTAATATATATATATATTAAAATAAAATAATAATATAGTTTGGATATAAAATATATGAATAAAGTTTTTATTTAAAATAAGATTTGTCTTATGTTATTTTCCTTAAAGAGTTTTATTTATATAAATTTAAGAAAAGCATTTATTAAATAAGATATGTATTTATCTATTTAAGAAATTTAATTTAAAAGCCTTTAATATCATTTAAAAATTATTATGCATGTAGTATTACAAGTGTTAACTTATTAAACTCTCTTAATAACATGTGTTAAATGAATAAGTAAGGTTAAGACAAGTGTCAATTTTTATTTTAATTTTCTTTAATTTTTAATAAATTTTAATTTACATTATATAAACATACATTCCCTCTCTTCTATTTCTTTTTCTATCTTCACAATTTCAAAAGAAAGAAAACTCAAACTTGTAAATATTCTCAAAACAGATTGAACTAAAAAAATCTGTAAAACATTATTCAATCCACTAGAAAATCAAAACAAACTCATAATCAACTCTGTAATCCTCTTTATCAAGCCTGCAAACTCATTTTCAAAAGCAAGAACAAAAGCCTGTAATTCAAATTCGTTGATATTCAAACCTGTATTTTTTTCAAACCTGAAAACAACTTCTCAAAACAAAAGCAAGGTCCAAACCTGAAATCAAAGCAAACTCAAGTTTAAGAAATCTGGATCATCTCATTCAACTGAGCATTTCAGATCACTTGACAAAGCATTCCAGTTTAAAAGAAAATCAAGCAATACAAGTTTTCAGAGATCTAAGCATATCAGTTTTCAAAAATCTGGCATCCCAGTTTTAAAAGCTCTGCTCATTCATTCAAGGTGAGTAAACTTTTAATCAGAAAAGTTTAAGTAAATAAAAATTCCTGCATGTGAATTTTAGATATATTTGATGTTTTGCATGTACATATTTCTGTAAGATCTTTGTATACATGTTGAAATTAAACTGTGTATGTTTGAAAATTTCCTGATACTTCTCTGTTTTCCCAAGTTACAGAGTAAAAACCAAACAAAATCCAAAATTTCCATTTCAAATCACTGTTAGGCTTAAATCTTCAAATGCAGTATGTTTATTTAAACATGAATTAAAGTTTAAAATTTTATTCAAAGAGAATTTGATTGAAAATCTTCTGAAACCAGGATGATACAGTAGGAAATTTAATAATATGCTAAAATCAAATATGGCGGTTAGTTGATTAAATTTTATATCTTGAAACCACTCAGAAAAACATGATTTTTAAAATATAAATCCTGATTTTTAGTTCGGATTTGGGGTAGAAATTTTGTGATGACTGGAAGTTGTGTTTTGGGCAAATTCTTGTCAACGGAGGAGTTATGGTGGTCAGGGTTTCTTCTGGAGGAGGAGTGAGGATGGGTGGTCACGGCAAAAATGTTCGGAGGTATTCTCGAACGTTGATGTGACCGGACGACTTGAGATTAGGGTTTAACATTGTTTTTGGGTCGTGACTGGAAATGGGGTGACTGGGAATTTTAGAGTAGATCGAGTTGCGTAAGATTTAGGGCATAGTAGCGTGGAGGCTTTGCGGTGTTGTGGCCGGAATTTCGTGGCGATCAATGGTCGGCATCAGGGGGTTGATGGGATTTTCAGGCGAGGTGATGTACTGGCTGATGGGTTCGAGCAATCTTATTTTGATTTCGCTCGTGTAAGTAAGGATGGAGGGCCGGAGTTGGGTCGTTGGTCGAAGTGGAGTTTGCGCGCGGTGTCACAGGTGGTGGCGGAAGTGTCGGCGCGACGTGCACGTGCACGTGTCAGTGCTCATACCAGTATAGTTTTGGTTAGGGGTGACTCGAAGCAACGTTCGAACGAAAGGGTTTATGGCTCGTGATTTTCTCCAGGGTGATGCTGCAGTGATTCGTGCCGGGGAATATTCGAGAAAGCAAAGGTTGAACTCGGGTTCACTGAGTTTTGTCTCGGGTTCACTGGGTTTTGTCTCGGGTCTTTTGGGTAGTAATTCTCGTCTTGAATCTCTTGGTAACCAAATTTCTGAACTAAGATAAATTGAATAGTTTTGTAAAAGTAAACGAATTCAAGTTTCCCAGTTCAAAAGAAAATACAAAATTTAAAGACAAAGTAAAATAGTTTTAAGGTTAAAGTGTTTGCAAAGTTTTACAAAAGTAATATGTTAACAAGTCCTTTGAAAAGTTATTATTAGTTTTGAAGGGAGTGTTGGGCCAAGTTAGAAATATACTTAAAGAATTGGAGTTAATCAAGTTTGAATATGTAAATAATGGATGGTTAATTATTTAGTGTATAAGATTAAAGAAATAACCGAATGTAATTAGAGGTTAATAAAGGAATGTAATTAGTTAAAGATAATTAACTAATAAAAGTGATTTAGGGTTAATTAATTTAACTTAAGTAATTATGGAATAATCACTTGATGAAAAATAATAAATTAATGGGAGCAATTAGTTAAAGATCATTAATTAATGTAAGTAATTATTAATTAATGAGAGTAATTAAAGGTTAATTACTGTACATGGTTAAGGATAATTAATTTATGTAATTAATTGAAGATTAATTATTTAATGTAATTTAATAATAATTAATCAAGGATGATTAATTAAGATTGATAGTTAAGGGATGATTAATAATTGGGTTGTAATTAATTAATTAATGTTAGGTATATAGGATTTAAAGGTAATTAAAGTAATTAATTCAATTCATTGGTGATAAATTAAATTTATTAGGGGTGAGGTGGTTGATAAACCTTGCTTATGGATGATTGAATGCCTTGAATTATGTGAGACCTCTGATATGAGATATGTGTAGCTTATGATTTGAGATGAAGTGTTGTGTGTAAATTGTATTGTTTTAACTTAAACCTTTGTTTAATAAATGACATTGGATTCAAAGAGACCGGAGTCGGGTACTAGTTAGTACCCGAAACCACTTCGATTCTTTGTAGATTTATATGTAAAATCAATAGGTTAGTATGGAATGATTTAAGTAAATTGGTCCATTTAATCTAAGTCTTGGTACCTAGAAATTGATGTGTGGAATAAGTGTTGTCTGTAACAATTTGTGAAGTTGTAAATTGATAAGTTACCCGGGTTCATATGAGTTGTATGCTTTGTATTCCATGTTAGATGAGTTACTCACGCTGGTTTCCAGCCTGACCCGGGTGTTACTTTGATGTAATGCTCGGGTCAGACCGAGTAATACAGATTTCAGGTAAGGACGTTCTGGAGCTCAAGAGGCGAGCTGGATGGCAGGAACGTATGGAGTATATTCCGCTGTGATATATTACAGTTGCTAGAGACATGTTAATTCTAACTGTCTAGTATATTTGTGAATGTAGTAACTCTGATGTATAAAAATGTAATTAACAAATACAGTTTTCTTTGTATAACTGATAATATTATTTGATATTGTATTTTGATCCGCTGCGAATGTGAGAATCTGTGTCTTGTTCTGTTTCTTTCTTCTATCTATTTTCTTTTTTTTCTAACTATCTGGCATTTTCGGGTTCGAAAATTCCGGGTCGTTACAATAGCCATATACTACGATAGAGAATTCTAGAATCAAGCCCAAAATCCATATCAAATATTCGCCATCAAGAATCGAATGAAAAATCCTAACACGAAATGGTGTAATTCACCTCGAACTTGTGTACTCAAACCTGGATCAAATTAATTATGCGAATAAAACAGCATACGTACAAATTATATATTTATTCCAACTTGTTAAATATATAGTTTCATAAAGATGTTACTAAATTAAAACATTTAGCTAAATTTTATTCACAATATATTGAAGCCCAAATTCCTTCAAAACATTTCAAATCTAAATTCCATATTTAGAAAAATTCAAAATAGCCTTATTCATTTACTTAACAAAATAGTTTCAACTTTTTTAAATCATATTACTTCATACTTAAACATTCGAAACAAATTTACATACTTTATCAAATAATTCATACTTTTCAAAATTTCTTAGCTTTGAAAAGTTAACCTTGATTTGTGTAACAACCTTGTATTTTGTGATTATTTTAATTGTATATTTTGGTAATTTTAATTAATTTCTTGATTTAAATACTTTATTTTATTTATTAAAATGAATAAATTTTGATTTTGATGTGAATTAGAATTCCAAACATGACTAAAAAGAATATTTTCCAGAAAAGTGAATTTTGGTCAATATGGTCAAACTTTGACTTTTAATTTAGAAATTTGAAAGTTTGAAAATTTTAATTTTATCTTTTATTATGAAAGTAAATAAAATTTTAAGAATAATGCTTTTCGTTTCGTTGAAATCTGATTTATAATGTGAAAGTTATGCCTTTTTCAATATTGTGTGTAATTTGCTGTATTTAACAAATTGTTTATTTTAAATTGTATAAATAATATTTTATTTGGTCATGTAATGTTCTAATTTATATTTATATGGGTAAAATACCATGTTGTGCATATATTTTGGTTTTAAAACATTTTTTAAAAGTATAATTGACATTTTCCAGTGTCAGTTGTATTTTGCTTACAATTTCTAATTTCCAGTTTCAATTAATTAAAGTAATTCTTTATTTATTTTTCTATTTTTTTCTTAAAATCTTATTTGATTCTCATTCCCACTTTATTTTGTTCATCATTTATTTTATTTATTTGACCTTTTATTTGTTTTAAAGTGAAATAGAAATTTTCTAAAACTAGTGATATTCTATTTGTAAATTTTAAGTCCTGTTTTTAATTTTTAAGCAATTTCTTTAGTTCTTTTTCTAATTTCTCTAAATTTAATTATTTATTTCATTTTGAAAATATAAATGAATTATTTTACTTCACATTTTTGTTCTAAAATATTTTTAAAATGAAGTTGTTAATTTTCCAAAGTCAATAGTGATTTATTTGTAATTTCTAGACCCTGTTTTCAATTTTTAAGCAATTTCTTATATTCTTTTTCCATTTTCTTTAAAATTAATTAATTATTTTTATTTTATATTACTTTGTTTCGATTTTAAAGTCAATTTACTGATTTTATTTTTGTTTTATTTGAATATAAAGAAAAAGAAATATGAAGAGTTTTAAAAGCTTATTTACCTTAAGTCCTTTCATCTCCTTTGTCCTTTCATTTGCCATAACTCCTCAATTACTATCTTGGCTGTGCATTTTTGGTTTGTAGCCGTGAGTTTTCAGCCTCCATTCACCCAACAACATTTTACCTTCTCATTCATTCATGGCTTCAAGAAATATCTATGGGTAATGGCTACTTTTTACACTTTTCTTCTCATTTTTCATGTATTTTGCCTTGTTTTCTTTGCTTCTTTGAATGGCCTCCACTCCATATCCACGGCCACCACCCCCTACATCTCTTCCCTGCCATCACCACCAGCTACTCCTCTGGTCTTGACCAAGGCCGAGCCACCATGATGCCAAAACTCCACAAAAAATTGCAAAACAAGCCATAAAAACATGATTGTTTACCACTATTGCTTCACCACTCCATTTTCCACCACCACCACCACCTTAGGCCGCCTCCACCACCTTTGGCCAGACCACCACACACCTTTCCTTCCACTGACCTGATCCATACCCCTCTGACCTGACCACACAAGCCCATGGCCGAGCCATTTTTGTGAACAAAACCCACCTATTTTGCCTTAAACTCTTCATATTCCTTTGTATAAACTTCCTCCTCATATTCTACTACCTAGGCCATGCATACACATGAACAAACCTGAGCCAAACTTGTTCAAACCAGAGCCAAAACCATCCCTAGGCCATGACAAAAGAATAGAGAAAGCAAGGCAAAAGATTTGGCATTCGTATCTCTTTTTATTTAAAAGTTATTTCATTTCTAGTGTATTGAAATTTATGGTTTGCTTTGATTTTTGTTTGGGTTGTAACACAAGATCTATATCATTGGATTTTCTCTCCACACTCAAATTGTATTAGAGTTGTCGTGCCTTCGTAATCTTTGTGTTGTGAGCTTTGTTGGCAAATCTCCAGCTTAACAGGTGAGTTATTCTCACCAGACAATATGTACATATATAACTAGTGAATTGACCCCTTTTGAATCTGTAAAATGCATTATCATGTTACACTTGCTATGTTATGATTTTATGATGTTCACCCATGCTTAAACACCTATTATATTATATGTTACTGTTATATTATGTTGTTCTATTATTTTTATCAGTTTATCACACTGCAAGTTCCCTTTAGATTAAAATCACTATGGGTTGAAATGATACATACCCGAACGGACTTTAGAATAGGAGAAAATCATTATGGGCTGAAATGATAGGCCTGAATGATTTTCAATTATTTTTTCATTTCCTTGGGATTGCGGGTTTGAAATGATCAAACCCGGTGTAACGACCCGGCTTTTTCTCCACAGAAAGTCGCATCATTAATAAGAAAGAAAGGGGTAGAAAATAGAAAAGATGAGAAGAAAGAAAGAAACAACAACAACGATCTCACAGTGGAACGAATAAATTATATTAATAACATATACTATTACATAGTATACAACACTTTACAGAGTTACACAGCATATACATCACTTACTAGACAGTTATAACATCTGTCTAGACATTACAACTCAATACACTACAGAGATACAGACACAGCGGAACTACTATATATATCTACAACGCTGAAGCCTCCTGCTCCATTGCTCCTCCACAATTCGTCAAAGCTAAACCTGAATCCCTTGGCTACTCGTAAAAATTTGAGTACCCAAGAGTTTATAAAACAGAAATAAACAACTTGGGTCAGACATGGGTCTGGTGTGAGTAACAGGTTAAACTTGCTTAACTTCAAAACCTTTAGAAAGAAAAGGTATCACGTAAGACTCCCCACAAATAAACATGGGTAAGTTTTTACCTTACGCTAACCAAAACATTTGATAGGAAATCCAGTTATATTATAATAGGGTCTAGGGTTTTCAAATAAATATGAAATAGCTGAAATTGTTACATTATTAAATTCCAGCATACTAGCCACAAAGTGGGTTATACAATCAAGTCCGTTGGCACTTATTGGATTTTGGATTCCATACAATGGCAGGGCTACCGGGGTACCGCCCGTCACAGTACGTGGCCTAGATCGCCGTACCGAGGATCACTCCCAATCCCCTGCAACACAAGGTCGGAACATCCCTTACTGGATAATTCCCGCACAAGATACCTCACGGTTGGGATCAGCAACCGCACCACTAAGTCGAAAATAGAAAGGGACATCTAGACAGAGGTAACCTTGTCCTACTTGGGTGCTACCCACTAACCTTGCTGCACCTCCCCTGTTTTAGCCATTCCCGGTTTGTGAGGCTTGAGGTCACGATTACCTTTAAACAGAACATATCACTTAGAATGCTCATCGTCCGCCTGACGATGTGCTGAAAGCATTCAATCCATACAAGTTCGTTCCGGGTTCGAACGAAACCGAAGGCATTATCTCGTTACACTCGTTTTGGAATCACCCTCAGAGTTAACGACAATAACCCTTGCACTCTGAATCTTCATCTTCACTTGAGATTCACGACCTATCGTAAATTTGGATCGATGTGGTATTCGGGTCTCCAGACCTGGAAATCCGGTATACGGAAACCCGATCCCGGTCTCATCGAAATCCAAAACGTATCTTTTAAGGCCAAGTTGTTTTAAAGTTAAAACAATTCAATTCAATTATCTTTATACACATAGAAGGATAATTCACAATAGATAATCAACATTATCAGATAATCCATATTATCATCACAATTCAACTAAACATCCATATCACACAGCATATATCTCATCAGAGATATCAATCAATGCAAAGCATTCAATATTATCATCCATTCTTAAGTAATGATTTATACCATTTCTAATTAATTTAAAATGAATTAAATTAATTACTTCATTCTATAAATCCTGCTTACTTAATCATTAATTAATTACAAATTAATTAATTATCCTTTAATTACCCTTTGATTCCATTCAGGTGATTTATCTTTAATTAATTACTTAAATTAATTATCCTTAACCACTTATAGTAATTAACCTTTAATTACTTCATTAATTAATTAACTATAATATAATTAAATTAATCAACTATAATTAATTACATTAATCCTTAATTAATTACATTAATTAATCACTTCAATTATTAATTATTACTTAATTAATCAATCTTAGTTACATCATTAATTATATTAATTTATGATCCTTAATTACAACTTAATTATTAATTACTCAATTAAATTAATTACATTAAGTAATTAATCTTTAATTAAACAACATTTATTAATCACCTTGATTAATCTTTAATCAGTAATTAACTACCCTTAATTACTTTCACTAACTAAATTAATTACTTCCTTAATTAATTTCTTAATTAATCCCTTGATTAATTATTCAAAGTAATTAACTCAAATTACTTTTATTAATAAAATCATTATTCAACTAATTACTTCCAGTAATTATCATATTATTTACTTCCCTAAATAATCTTACCTTAATAATTACATTAAGTAATTATTTATCAAATCAACTCTTGATTATTCTAAATTAATTAAACTTAATTAATTAACTTAACTAATCAAATTAACTTCAATTAATTACAATAAGTAATTAATTCTTAATTACTTCCATTAAGAAATTCATTTAAACAAATTCTATAATTGATTATCTTTAAATTAATTAATCCAATTAACTATTAAAATTAATTACATTAATTAATTATTTAATAATCCATAGTTAATGACCTTCATTAACTATTTACAACTCTTTAATTACTTTTCTTAAGTAATTAACTTAGATTAATTATTATTAATTTCAAATTAATAAATCTTTTAACCAATTAATTAATCTTTGATTATTTAATTAATTAAGTGTTAACCATAACTTAATTAATATTTAATTACTTTACTAATTAATTCTTAATCATTAATTAATATTCTAATTTATAATCCTTAATTATAAATTAATTATCCTATTTAATTAATCTTAAACCTTAATTAATTTATATTTTTAATTACACTTTAATTAATACCAAACCTTTAATTAATTGAATTAATAAATTATCCATATTAATTCACCTTATAAATTTAATTCATCACAATTCATTAAGTCTTAAGAAAACATTTCATTATTAATGATATTTATCATTCAAAACATATTTGAAAACATTTAACTTTCAAATTATTTTTAAATTCCATTTTAAATATGAGATTTAAAATGAATAAAAATTTAACCTTAACAAACCTTAAAATCCATTTAAAACTCTTAAAATCATATGGTGAAGAAATACTAATTTTGTAAAAGAACTTAAGAATTTAAATCAATTTACTTTTAAATTCTACCCTTTTAATATCCATTTTGACAATTAAAGTTATTAAACAATTTTAATTTAAAAACCCTCTTTTATTTCAAAACTGAAATACAGATTTAATTCTAATTCCAGATAAAACTTAGATTAAACTTACTTGCAAATTTAAAACTTCATCTTTTTAAATTCAACTATCTAATCATTTTAAAGGTTGCTAAATATTCTAAATTTCAACAACTTATTATATTTTTGAACTGAGATTCAAATTTAACTTAAATCAGTTTTAAACTTAGACTTAAGACTTGTTTAAAACTTTTACTTAACCATTTAAATTTTGTTTTAAATTTTTTAAACAGTTTAGTTTTAAAATCTGGAACCCAGACTTTTACCCGAGACACCTCAAAATACTTCGAGTCGCCTCTCCAAAACACTCGAGCCACTCACCTGAACAACTCGAGTACGAACTCGAGAATGCCTTCTTCCCCAACGCTTTAACATTCCAGAAATTTACCCAGATGCACTCACAATCTCGTGCACGTGCACGTACACCCACGAATCAACACCTTCCGACTCTTCCCCTGATCATTGATCAACCAGCGTTAGCCTCGCCGTCTCTCACGTGAACCCAGGTCACCATATCCACCAACGAATCGAAATTCGATCACCTCCCAGGCCTGGAAACCATCAGTTCGAATTCGCCAAAACCTGTCATCACCCAAAGCTCGCCGTTCCGATCATCTGCAGGTCAACCCTTCCGGCCGCGACACCGTCTACGTGACTACTACTCATTCCCAAAAACTCGACGAACTCGATCCACTACAGGGATCACGACGATCGATTCTTCCAAGCTTCATTTTCTAGGGTTAAAAAATCAAATTCTAAATCATTTCTTCCTCAATGTTTTAATTCGATTTCCAGTAATTTTCCTTATATCCTCGATCATTCCTCCATCCCTACTGAAGATTACAACATCCCAATTTCACTGAGATCATCAAAATTACCAAAAATTCATTTCTAACTTAAACCGGAACTGCTCCTTTATTTCCAAATTATAAATTATGATATTAATGCTAAAAATCATATTATAACTTATCTATTCAATTTATAAACCTGAAGTTATAAATTACAAAGTTTAAATTTTTACTTTTATATAACATTTCTCTGTTGTTTTTGGTTACAGAGACACTCAGGTTTAAATTTGACTTAATTTAAATTTTAAACTTTAGTTTATGATAAAACAAACATATTTTATTTAAATATTAAATCCAAATTAACACTAGATCATGGGGTAATGATTTTAAATCAAAACTGGAGCCTGGAATTAAAGAAAACAGAGACACATTGATACAAAGCAACATGCACACCTATATACATTCATGTATATGCAGAATCAACCATAACCATTCACACCACAACACAATTATCACAGAATTAAGCATGCAAACATAATTATACTTAAGTTATTTTAAGTAAGAATGTTACTCACCTTATTAATTAAATGCAGAGAGCTTGATTTTTGATGAGCAGAGCACCAGTTTAAAAAAAAACTTTGTGAATCCTTTGAAAACTTGCTTTTAAAAACTTTAAACTTGAATGTTGCTGAGGTCTTTAACTTGCATGCAGAGGCTACTTTCCAGATTGAAATAAAAGTGCACAGCTTGAATTGAAATGCAGTTGCAATGCAGAAATGACTTCATCTCAGGTTTGAAAATGATGAATGTGGGCTTCAGATTTTAATTTGCATGTTACATAAATTGGAAATACTTTTTGTGCTTGGTTTGAAAATACTTTGAACTTGAAAATGAGGTTGTATGTAGGAAAACAATTTCAGATTGAAGAAAAATGATGTAGAGGATTCAGTTTTGAGGATGATGAATGCAGGCTTGTTTTGAAATATGTTAAAGGAATCTTGTATGAAGATGGTTACTGATTTGGTTTTGAAAAAATGGATTTGCAAATTTTCTCAGATTTGTTTTAGAGAAAATGTTTCAGCTGGAAGACTTCTTAGTTATGAATTGGAAAATGAGAAAAAGGGAAAGGAAAGAAAGAATGCATGAGTTTATATAACTATACTTATGATTTATATTAAAAATTAAAGAAAATTAAAACTAAAATTTGACACATGGCTTGAATTTCAACACTTGTTAATTACCTTGTTTAAACATCTAACACATGTTACATTAGGCTTTAATATATTTACACATGTCCTTTTAATTAATTAGCATTTTTATTTAAAGGTAATGAATGTTTTAAACTTAATTAATTTATAAATACTTGTTTATATGTATAGCTAATTTTTAAAGAAATAAAACATTATATTTATAAATAAAAACAATATATATAACAATCATTTGAAAATAATGTTTTTAATCATATTAAATAAATTTATACAAGAGGTTGTAACTTATTTGTTATTTTAATGAATGCATGATTCATTTATTAATTGTATTTTAAATTCTCATATTTATTCTACAAATCAAATTTATTTATCAATATTTTAAAAAGAATAAAACAAACATTTTATAACTTGTTTTAATATACAAACTTAGGTCAAAATATATTTTGAATAAATAAAACATTTATTAATCTTATTAAAAGATTAATTCACTAATTAAATATTTATTAAAGAATATTATTGAATCAATTCAAATTTATTTACAGAAATTATCAAATCAATTCAATTTTTAAATACAGATTATTAAATTTATATTGCCAAAAATTCCGGGATATCACATTCCTCCCCCCTTAAAATAATTTCGTCCCCGAAATTTAAAACAAAGGTAATTTAATAATCTTATTAAAGATTTTAAATTCAAAACACAAGCATCTACTATCATCCATATGCTAACAACCATAGCAACCAAATCATCCAATCAATTTTTTTTTTATTATTATCTAGACTAAATTCTAGATAAAATACCTCGAGTTTCCCCAAGTATATATATATACCGGGATACTCGCTCTACAAACAATCTAAACTACTAAGCTATAGATCTCCTACTCATCTAGATCTACAGAACTAAACAGAATATCAGACTACAGACGAGTCTGACTCAACTACCAAACTTCCCAAAACTGCAGATTCTAAAACCAGAGATAGATCAAATACGTATTCCCTCAGAGATACGTAAAACTCAATGAATTCCAGTTATCCAAACTGAAAATTCAACCAAGTAGACCAATTTCTTATCCAAATCAGAACACAGACGAGATCCAAACATAACTCTACTTCACAACATCAGTAGATTCCAAACTTACTTCTCCCATCCAGAGATACACTCCAAACTGCTTTCGCTGCTCAACTCTGATCTGAGGTAGG
Source organism: Allium fistulosum (assembly GCA_030737815.1). NCBI lineage: Eukaryota > Viridiplantae > Streptophyta > Magnoliopsida > Asparagales > Amaryllidaceae > Allium > Allium fistulosum. The sequence continues at coordinate 1,033,578,179 of CM060901.1, forward strand.
ACACAAGCACAGACTGGACAACTCATTCCAGAAATAAGGTTCACTGATCCATAAAGAAAACTCAGATACTCCATCAAACTTGAGTTGCTTCACCAACTCCATCTCTAGGAATCATCCTTCAACTAGACTGAACTACCGGTACTACTCCTGGAATCCAAGTCGATAAGAAAACTCAACCTTCAGATGCGGACAACTCTTGACTTCTCTGAAGACATCCAGAAAAACTCTGACAACACAAGAGAACACTCAGACAATCGCAAGTCACTTTTGCGATCAACCCATCCTAATTCCAAACAGACTGTTCTCTCTTTACCAATCAGAACAGCTTACACTTATTTATCCAATTTATCGAAGAAATGGATCCACTCTGCTGCTTCTGAACTTCACTTCCAGAAAAACTGCTCAGTTAGAAAACTTCTTGCCATCACAGAACACTCCGAGTAGCACTGCTGACACTGATGCTCCTATCCAAAGCTCTTCTAGAAACTCGGACTCCAAACCAAAGCAGAAACACCATGCTGAACTCAGCGACAACACCGAAACAGACACAATTCCTTAATCTTGTTCCAAAGAAAACATCTTCAGGAACATCCATAGTCACTGCATCTCATCATACATGTAACGATACGGATTTTTCGCGTTCGAAAATCGACATCCATACTTTACATCGTACTCGAATGCCGTAGATTCGACCGTTCAAATCCGAGTCGCCGGAGCTTATAACAACATTAAGTAAATAACACAGCGGAATAAATGAATAATACATTGATATACAATATCTGATACAACAGAATGATACAATGAATATCAATATACATCAGAGATATGATACAACAAATAGCAGCGGAAAAGAAAACGATAACATCAGCAGCGGATAATCTTCATCTCCAAAGCAGCAATCCAGATATAGCTTGAACTCCAAATAACGATGCACGAAGATAAGCAAGTGCAGTCCGATCCAAAGACTGAACTAGCTCCAGATAACCTACTAATCTGACTATCTGAAAAACCAAACTCTAGACTGCTCGTGTAGAAAGTTATGAGCACCCAGAGTTTAGGAAATAAACAATAAACTCCGGATCAGTCATGGGACTGGTGTGAGCAACAAAAACAGTTATCTTTAAAACAAATAGCAGAGAATTTTAAAGTCAATTCGCAATGCTTTTGGAAAATGAAACTACCATAAGACCTCCCGCCACACACACAATGCAAACGCAGAATTGGAGGAGATTTCTTCTTATGATAGTCAAAGATGCTTACTACGCAAATTAAATCATTTGATATTATTATTAGTGCATAGTGTAGAAAACATTTCGAAAGTAGAATATAAATCTTAGCCAACATACGACCATTATCGTATGCCTACTATAGCTACCATGTTCAATAGCAGGTTACCGCCACATTCCATGGCAGGTAATACAACTAAAACCGTACACGTCACGTATTGTTTCTTTGGATTTCCAACAAATGGTCAGGCTAAGGAACTTCCTATCCACGATGGGTACGTCCCTGGAATAGACGACCCGAGAAATAACCTAACATTACGGTTAGATCTCTGCCAACACAAGGCCGGGTTACCTCTGCAAAAATAGGTAACTACTGACACGCGTATGCCATCCCCCGATCGTCACCGATCTTCCCGAGGATCCTCGATTCGCAACAAACCACATAGAAAAAAATATGCAGTAACCACAGAGGTTAAGTATCTGGGCTCCATACCATGATACCACCTTTATCCAGAAGGAATGACATACACTAAGGGGCGCTACTCCCTAGAACCTTGCTGCATCCTTCCTGTTTCGACCATTTCCGGGGTGTGAGGCTCGACGAAGTCTCGTCCACAAAGCTACGCTTTGTCACAAAGCCATGCTTCGGGTCAAACAAATGATCAACCTATGATCACAAAGATATAAGATCAAACAAATGATCATATCACAAATGATCAAACACTGATCATTTCACAGCAACACTCAGCATGCCACATTACCAAATTGGGATATATCGCTGATAAATTTCAACTACATAACCTCTGAGCTCGTACGTCTCAGAGAAGGGTGTTAAGCTAAGAGAATAAATTCTCCGCCACCAACAGAAATGTATTTGAAAGAAATCGGCTTTATATCTCAAAGTGTAATGTCAGACATGTATCCATACAAGTCTGTTCCGGGATCGAACAGAACCGAAGGCACTTCTTACGAAGCCCTTGCAATTCCGGGTAATTTCCAATCACGTCCGGACTTCCCGTCACAAAAGAGTGATATAAATCTCTATACCGGAGCAACTCAGTGCAAAGACATTCGACAGGTTGTCCTTTCATTTTCGAAAAATATCCGGTCTTCAACACCGGTCTTCAAATGCCATCCATATACGACGTATCACTATTCAGAATGGGTTATATGACACAAATGTCTTTTCCCGGCTAACCCGAATAATGAGCGAAATATTCAAAACATATGGATATTGGGATTTCAATTAAGTCACAACTTATTACCCAAAAATCTTTCTTCAAATGGTTTAAACAAGTTACCATTTTAATCTTTTAAACAAAAAGATTCAATTCACAAAGTTCACTTAATTTCACAAAGATTCATTCATAGATTTTCCAAATCAATTTCCATTTCAGTTTAACTCGTTAAATCTTTAAATCAAAGATTTAACTAATAGCTTTCAAAGCAATTCCGTTTCGAATGGGTTAAATAAATCATCATTTTAAATCTGTTAAAAATAAACAGATTTAATTCACAGCTTTTAAAACAATTCATTCATAACTTGAAAAATTCATTTTTCAATTCACTTGAATTTCCTTTAATTAAACTGGAATTTCATTCCTTATATATATGAAAGCTTTTATCTTTTGAAAACAAACAGTTTTCATTTTGGAAATCCGATTCATTTATACGAGTTGAAGTCTTTGGGTTAAATCCAAATTCCCCACTTATACTTTTAAAATGGTTTAAATTCATACAAACACATTTATATCATCTTTAGTCCCTAGTTTCCAAATCATAGATTTAATTTCAAACTTGAATTCAAATTTAAATCTTATTATTTAAATTTTCAAAACTCGGTTAAGTTATTCAAAATAACTCTTATCTTTGAAATTCCATTTCAAATGCTTTTCACTTTTAAACCCAAATTCCTAATTTCAAAATCAATTGAAATTAAAATTTCAATTTTAAAAACATCAGATTTAAATTATCTGTGACTTAACCGATTTCCACGTGAAATCCATATTTGTGTGTGTATAAGTGTAGTCCAGGGGTTTCACACACAATAGTGCAACATCAATCATCACAGATATATTGATAAGCGGTAAAATCGATAACGCTTATCTTCATTCACAAATCACCGATATAATAAACTTATCGGTCACAAAGATTCACAATTATAATTCGATGTGGGTGTATCACAAAGCATCATATATAAGGGATATCAAACAATTTGACAATTAATACGATTCAACATCCAATATAATCCAAACATCCATAAATAGGATTAGTTTAATTATCTGATTAATTTAAATCAGATAAATTTCTATGCATAAACTTGCTAGTTATGGTAAATAAAAAAATCAATTAACTACAAACATTAGATAAATTATCCTTTAATTAATCATTAATTAACTCATAATGAATAATTTATCCTTAATTACGAATTTATTATTCCTTAATTAATTAAATTAAAACCTTTATTTGCTTATTTAAGAAATCCAAATCATTAATTAATTCAATGACTCAATTGTCTATTTTAATTGACTTAATAATTAATGGATTATAGATCCTTAAATTTTTATTAACTTTAAAGTGTCATTCTTATTAAGGATTTAATCATTATTTACAATTAGGTTGAAACAGTGATTTCAAATTTACATTTAAGTTTCATTTTAAATTTCGAGCAAATCATTTTCATTTCAACTTTGATTTAAAACTTTAATTTAAACTTGCTTTTTAAACCTTGATTTAAATTCTTGATTAAAAATCGTTGATTAATAATTTAAATTCAGTGTAAGTTTAAAAACTCAACACTGTCAGGTTTTGAAAACAAAACCCTGTAGAAAACAAAGCAACCCAGGGCAACTCTTTTTACTTCGGGTTCAGCAGCTAAAAACTTCGAGTCCAATACAAATTTACTCGAGTAAAACTGCAAAATGCTTCGAGAAATATATGAACCAACTCGAGTAAACACTCGAGTATAAGTCCACTGCTCCATTCTTCTTTATCAGGAGCAAACCTGTGCCGTGCACGTGCACAACGACGCCGGTCAGCTCCAGCCATCGCCGCGACGTCGAACATGTCGCCGATCAACTCCCGATTGTACTTCGCCCACTCGAGCCATCCCACCACCTCAAAATCAAAATTCGAGCAAAAATGCAAAACCTGGAACCGCTCGAACCCATCACCCCCGAACCTGTCAACGCGACGTTCTCATCGCCTCGGCCACCGGCCAGCCTACAACTCCGGCCATTGCTTCATCAAACCCATAGCTACCATTTCCCTGATCCTCGAGCGACTCGATGCTCGAACAAAACCGTGGTGCACGAGTTTCCTCCCCGTTCAAAAACTAGGTTTAGAAATTTTGAACCCTCGCCGCCGACGCTACCGCCGTTATTACCACCTCCGACCATTTTTCTACTCACCCCCATAGCCTCCTCCATCACTACGAACAACCCCGACACCCCCAGTTCAACCTAGTGCCGGAAATTGATCAAAAATCATTTCCAGTTCAAGACCCAACTGCTCTCAACTCCTTCACTTAAAAATCATAAATCTTGGATCAAAATTCTTATCTTCTAATGCCGCTTCATGTTATATGAGTGAATCTCAAATTCGTTTCACTCGAATTTATTAAAATTTAAAGTTTGCTCGGTGAATTTAAACCCATCCATTTGTCTTTGAAACCAAGATCTGATATTGATTTAATGATAAGAGATCGAAGTTTCTTGTTTGTTTAAACCTGTAACTCAGTCAATAAGAAAGAAGAACAAGGAAACAGAGGAGATTTATATATGTATATGCACATCAAAGCAATTCCAGATCTCAAACTTAACAACAACAACAACTAAATATATTCAGTTTAATTTAAAGTTGTTTACTCACTAGATTACTTCAGAATTTTACCACATGTAAACAACATACCAACAGATTGAAACTATGTTTAAAATTTTAAAACAAGTGTTACTCACCTTTCATTTTGAAGAACAGAGGGTTGCTTGACTTTGAACTGCCTTGTGAAGATTTCAAAACTGAAACTTGATTTGAAAATTTGTATGCTTTTGTTATTTTGATGCCAGAAATTTGTTGTTCAAGTTTGGACTTTGTTTAAATTTCAGTTGATATTCACTTTAGTTTTCTTGGCTTTGAAGAGATAAAAAATGAGAAGTTGAGGTACTTTGAATTCCTTTTTCTGGTTTGTTTGGTTTTGCCTTTGAACAAATTGGAATCAATACCCATAGATAAAGAAGACGTGCAGGTTTGAAAGCATTTAATGCTCATGTTCTTCCCATACTTGTAGTTGTATGTTTACAGCCTATGCTGTTTAAATTTGTACTTGTTTATTTTTGTTGAGATGTAAGCATTCAATGCTTAAGTCCTTTATGCTTTTCAAGTCTACACTTATTATATTTTTCTCTTGGTAGTTCTTTTGCCATACTTACTTCGGCTGGAAGGATATGAGTTTGTACAAATTCATTTTCTTTTTCTTTCGGCTGAGAGGATGTTATAGTGTGCTAGTTATTGCTTTGTACATTTACATTTGTTTCTTTTGTCTTGTTTTATATTTTGTCCTCTTTGTTTTGCTTCCAGTTTTATAGGCTGATGGTATTTGCCTTTAGTTTAGTTTATTTTGTTATGTTTTGTATGTACAACTTTTGTTTGTTTTTATTTGTTAATGTTTGTTGTATTTTTTTAGCTAATGGATTCACTTATATTTGTATTTGTTTGTTTCTTGTGTTACTTTTATATTTATCGTCTTATATTAAATTTATATATATATATTTCAAATTATCATTAACCATAAATTTTAATATTTAATATTATTATCAATTATTTATTTACAATTTAAACTCAAGTAAAATATATATCTATATTTTTATTATTTTCAAATTCACTCGTATATGCCCAAATATATATAGATACATTCAATATATACACATATACTCACATATACACTATTTACAATATTTTAATCTCAAATGATTTATACAGAATATACTTGGATATCGAGAAAACTCGCTCTCAATTTATCAATTAAATTTACAAATTTTTATCTAAAATTTATTTAATCATAAATTTAACTCAAGAATTCATTTAATTATAAATTTAAATAAATTTAAATTTCGGGGTCGTGACAAATTTCCCCCCTTAAAAGAATTTCGTCCTCGAAATTCGCAGGCACGAAAACAACGCAGAGATAGACAGATTCGATCTCCTATAACTCCTCAAACAAAAGATACGGATTCCGAATTCAAGTCGGAATATCTCAGAATACATACCAATTTGTCCCTCTTCGGACTTTGATCAACTCAAGAAATTATAATAGAATTTCAAATTCGATTTCAAACGAAATCGTTTTATTGATTTAATTAAATTTTAGCCTTCATATTCTTTTAATCAATTTAACTCAAATTAAAACTTCCAATTTCAAATTCATTAAAGTTTAAATGGAAAAGCTGATAAGAAACCGATGAAAATACGAGACAAGAATCTCCTACAACGATTCGTAGAGCCACCATCACATCGAAACTTCTTCTTGTAGCTGATACGAAGAAATCAAAAGAATTTGGAAACGAATCAAAGAATATTGATAAAGAAAGATTGCTTCCACTGTTGCAGGGTATTGACCATTTATAGTCGTATTTCCCTGTCCCCTATCTCGTCCTCTTCTTGCACTCATACTTACTATCAGTGGATAGTAAGAGAATTTACTGAGACGTTCAGACGGATATCTTAAGGATTACTCATTCTAGAGTTTACTTCACTCTATCTCTAATGAGTTACTTAACGTGTTATACTCCTGAGCTAAAGTTCAACCTTAGCTCTGATACCAAATGTAACGATACGGATTTTTCGCGTTCGAAAATCGACATCCATACTTTACATCGTACTCGAATGCCGTAGATTCGACCGTTCAAATCCGAGTCGCCGGAGCTTATAACAACATTAAGTAAATAACACAGCGGAATAAATGAATAATACATTGATATACAATATCTGATACAACAGAATGATACAATGAATATCAATATACATCAGAGATATGATACAACAAATAGCAGCAGAAAAGAAAACGATAACATCAGCAGCGGATAATCTTCATCTCCAAAGCAGCAATCCAGATATAGCTTGAACTCCAAATAACGATGCACGAAGATAAGCAAGTGCAGTCCGATCCAAAGACTGAACTAGCTCCAGATAACCTACTAATCTGACTATCTGAAAAACCAAACTCTAGACTGCTCGTGTAGAAAGTTATGAGCACCCAGAGTTTAGGAAATAAACAATAAACTCCGGATCAGTCATGGGACTGGTGTGAGCAACAAAAACAGTTATCTTTAAAACAAATAGCAGAGAATTTTAAAGTCAATTCGCAATGCTTTTGGAAAATGAAACTACCATAAGACCTCCCGCCACACACACAATGCAAACGCAGAATTGGAGGAGATTTCTTCTTATGATAGTCAAAGATGCTTACTACGCAAATTAAATCATTTGATATTATTATTAGTGCATAGTGTAGAAAACATTTCGAAAGTAGAATATAAATCTTAGCCAACATACGACCATTATCGTATGCCTACTATAGCTACCATGTTCAATAGCAGGTTACCGCCACATTCCATGGCAGGTAATACAACTAAAACCGTACACGTCACGTATTGTTTCTTTGGATTTCCAACAAATGGTCAGGCTAAGGAACTTCCTATCCACGATGGGTACGTCCCTGGAATAGACGACCCGAGAAATAACCTAACATTACGGTTAGATCTCTGCCAACACAAGGCCGGGTTACCTCTGCAAAAATAGGTAACTACTGACACGCGTATGCCATCCCCCGATCGTCACCGATCTTCCCGAGGATCCTCGATTCGCAACAAACCACATAGAAAAAAATATGCAGTAACCACAGAGGTTAAGTATCTGGGCTCCATACCATGATACCACCTTTATCCAGAAGGAATGACATACACTAAGGGGCGCTACTCCCTAGAACCTTGCTGCATCCTTCCTGTTTCGACCATTTCCGGGGTGTGAGGCTCGACGAAGTCTCGTCCACAAAGCTACGCTTTGTCACAAAGCCATGCTTCGGGTCAAACAAATGATCAACCTATGATCACAAAGATATAAGATCAAACAAATGATCATATCACAAATGATCAAACACTGATCATTTCACAGCAACACTCAGCATGCCACATTACCAAATTGGGATATATCGCTGATAAATTTCAACTACATAACCTCTGAGCTCGTACGTCTCAGAGAAGGGTGTTAAGCTAAGAGAATAAATTCTCCGCCACCAACAGAAATGTATTTGAAAGAAATCGGCTTTATATCTCAAAGTGTAATGTCAGACATGTATCCATACAAGTCTGTTCCGGGATCGAACAGAACCGAAGGCACTTCTTACGAAGCCCTTGCAATTCCGGGTAATTTCCAATCACGTCCGGACTTCCCGTCACAAAAGAGTGATATAAATCTCTATACCGGAGCAACTCAGTGCAAAGACATTCGACAGGTTGTCCTTTCATTTTCGAAAAATATCCGGTCTTCAACACCGGTCTTCAAATGCCATCCATATACGACGTATCACTATTCAGAATGGGTTATATGACACAAATGTCTTTTCCCGGCTAACCCGAATAATGAGCGAAATATTCAAAACATATGGATATTGGGATTTCAATTAAGTCACAACTTATTACCCAAAAATCTTTCTTCAAATGGTTTAAACAAGTTACCATTTTAATCTTTTAAACAAAAAGATTCAATTCACAAAGTTCACTTAATTTCACAAAGATTCATTCATAGATTTTCCAAATCAATTTCCATTTCAGTTTAACTCGTTAAATCTTTAAATCAAAGATTTAACTAATAGCTTTCAAAGCAATTCCGTTTCGAATGGGTTAAATAAATCATCATTTTAAATCTGTTAAAAATAAACAGATTTAATTCACAGCTTTTAAAACAATTCATTCATAACTTGAAAAATTCATTTTTCAATTCACTTGAATTTCCTTTAATTAAACTGGAATTTCATTCCTTATATATATGAAAGCTTTTATCTTTTGAAAACAAACAGTTTTCATTTTGGAAATCCGATTCATTTATACGAGTTGAAGTCTTTGGGTTAAATCCAAATTCCCCACTTATACTTTTAAAATGGTTTAAATTCATACAAACACATTTATATCATCTTTAGTCCCTAGTTTCCAAATCATAGATTTAATTTCAAACTTGAATTCAAATTTAAATCTTATTATTTAAATTTTCAAAACTCGGTTAAGTTATTCAAAATAACTCTTATCTTTGAAATTCCATTTCAAATGCTTTTCACTTTTAAACCCAAATTCCTAATTTCAAAATCAATTGAAATTAAAATTTCAATTTTAAAAACATCAGATTTAAATTATCTGTGACTTAACCGATTTCCACGTGAAATCCATATTTGTGTGTGTATAAGTGTAGTCCAGGGGTTTCACACACAATAGTGCAACATCAATCATCACAGATATATTGATAAGCGGTAAAATCGATAACGCTTATCTTCATTCACAAATCACCGATATAATAAACTTATCGGTCACAAAGATTCACAATTATAATTCGATGTGGGTGTATCACAAAGCATCATATATAAGGGATATCAAACAATTTGACAATTAATACGATTCAACATCCAATATAATCCAAACATCCATAAATAGGATTAGTTTAATTATCTGATTAATTTAAATCAGATAAATTTCTATGCATAAACTTGCTAGTTATGGTAAATAAAAAAATCAATTAACTACAAACATTAGATAAATTATCCTTTAATTAATCATTAATTAACTCATAATGAATAATTTATCCTTAATTACGAATTTATTATTCCTTAATTAATTAAATTAAAACCTTTATTTGCTTATTTAAGAAATCCAAATCATTAATTAATTCAATGACTCAATTGTCTATTTTAATTGACTTAATAATTAATGGATTATAGATCCTTAAATTTTTATTAACTTTAAAGTGTCATTCTTATTAAGGATTTAATCATTATTTACAATTAGGTTGAAACAGTGATTTCAAATTTACATTTAAGTTTCATTTTAAATTTCGAGCAAATCATTTTCATTTCAACTTTGATTTAAAACTTTAATTTAAACTTGCTTTTTAAACCTTGATTTAAATTCTTGATTAAAAATCGTTGATTAATAATTTAAATTCAGTGTAAGTTTAAAAACTCAACACTGTCAGGTTTTGAAAACAAAACCCTGTAGAAAACAAAGCAACCCAGGGCAACTCTTTTTACTTCGGGTTCAGCAGCTAAAAACTTCGAGTCCAATACAAATTTACTCGAGTAAAACTGCAAAATGCTTCGAGAAATATATGAACCAACTCGAGTAAACACTCGAGTATAAGTCCACTGCTCCATTCTTCTTTATCAGGAGCAAACCTGTGCCGTGCACGTGCACAACGACGCCGGTCAGCTCCAGCCATCGCCGCGACGTCGAACATGTCGCCGATCAACTCCCGATTGTACTTCGCCCACTCGAGCCATCCCACCACCTCAAAATCAAAATTCGAGCAAAAATGCAAAACCTGGAACCGCTCGAACCCATCACCCCCGAACCTGTCAACGCGACGTTCTCATCGCCTCGGCCACCGGCCAGCCTACAACTCCGGCCATTGCTTCATCAAACCCATAGCTACCATTTCCCTGATCCTCGAGCGACTCGATGCTCGAACAAAACCGTGGTGCACGAGTTTCCTCCCCGTTCAAAAACTAGGTTTAGAAATTTTGAACCCTCGCCGCCGACGCTACCGCCGTTATTACCACCTCCGACCATTTTTCTACTCACCCCCATAGCCTCCTCCATCACTACGAACAACCCCGACACCCCCAGTTCAACCTAGTGCCGGAAATTGATCAAAAATCATTTCCAGTTCAAGACCCAACTGCTCTCAACTCCTTCACTTAAAAATCATAAATCTTGGATCAAAATTCTTATCTTCTAATGCCGCTTCATGTTATATGAGTGAATCTCAAATTCGTTTCACTCGAATTTATTAAAATTTAAAGTTTGCTCGGTGAATTTAAACCCATCCATTTGTCTTTGAAACCAAGATCTGATATTGATTTAATGATAAGAGATCGAAGTTTCTTGTTTGTTTAAACCTGTAACTCAGTCAATAAGAAAGAAGAACAAGGAAACAGAGGAGATTTATATATGTATATGCACATCAAAGCAATTCCAGATCTCAAACTTAACAACAACAACAACTAAATATATTCAGTTTAATTTAAAGTTGTTTACTCACTAGATTACTTCAGAATTTTACCACATGTAAACAACATACCAACAGATTGAAACTATGTTTAAAATTTTAAAACAAGTGTTACTCACCTTTCATTTTGAAGAACAGAGGGTTGCTTGACTTTGAACTGCCTTGTGAAGATTTCAAAACTGAAACTTGATTTGAAAATTTGTATGCTTTTGTTATTTTGATGCCAGAAATTTGTTGTTCAAGTTTGGACTTTGTTTAAATTTCAGTTGATATTCACTTTAGTTTTCTTGGCTTTGAAGAGATAAAAAATGAGAAGTTGAGGTACTTTGAATTCCTTTTTCTGGTTTGTTTGGTTTTGCCTTTGAACAAATTGGAATCAATACCCATAGATAAAGAAGACGTGCAGGTTTGAAAGCATTTAATGCTCATGTTCTTCCCATACTTGTAGTTGTATGTTTACAGCCTATGCTGTTTAAATTTGTACTTGTTTATTTTTGTTGAGATGTAAGCATTCAATGCTTAAGTCCTTTATGCTTTTCAAGTCTACACTTATTATATTTTTCTCTTGGTAGTTCTTTTGCCATACTTACTTCGGCTGGAAGGATATGAGTTTGTACAAATTCATTTTCTTTTTCTTTCGGCTGAGAGGATGTTATAGTGTGCTAGTTATTGCTTTGTACATTTACATTTGTTTCTTTTGTCTTGTTTTATATTTTGTCCTCTTTGTTTTGCTTCCAGTTTTATAGGCTGATGGTATTTGCCTTTAGTTTAGTTTATTTTGTTATGTTTTGTATGTACAACTTTTGTTTGTTTTTATTTGTTAATGTTTGTTGTATTTTTTTAGCTAATGGATTCACTTATATTTGTATTTGTTTGTTTCTTGTGTTACTTTTATATTTATCGTCTTATATTAAATTTATATATATATATTTCAAATTATCATTAACCATAAATTTTAATATTTAATATTATTATCAATTATTTATTTACAATTTAAACTCAAGTAAAATATATATCTATATTTTTATTATTTTCAAATTCACTCGTATATGCCCAAATATATATAGATACATTCAATATATACACATATACTCACATATACACTATTTACAATATTTTAATCTCAAATGATTTATACAGAATATACTTGGATATCGAGGAAACTCGCTCTCAATTTATCAATTAAATTTACAAATTTTTATCTAAAATTTATTTAATCATAAATTTAACTCAAGAATTCATTTAATTATAAATTTAAATAAATTTAAATTTCGGGGTCGTGACAATACAGCTACTATTACCTGAGGTATCAAGGTATCATCACTCACTTCTGCCTCAACCGACAGATCCAACTTTACTCATCCAAACTTCAAAGATAAACTCCGAACCATTACTGGTTTCCTTCGGAGATCAATGAAATCCTTCACCACAGCAAAGCTTACTCGAGACGGTATTGGGTCTACAGTCTCGACAGATACACTTCCAACCTCAACATTCAAACTCCAACCATTGGTAGTCGTGTTACACACACCACTACCCTATCTACCTTTATATCCTATATTGGAAAACCTGTATGGGTAACCCAACAAATAGGTAGAATAGATATATATATTTAAAATGATACTTTTTTTTATATAGAAATTATTTCTGGGTAAAATTATTTCATTTACCTCTTTAAAACAATATTGTGTCTGTTGGCCTGGTTCAAGTGTTTAGAGATCCCTATCAATAACGTTAGCTACTCGTATTGACCAGAATCCATATACCACTCAACCGATCAATTAACACAATATAAAACCATTTTATATAACTAACAAATACGCGCTCTCGTATATATATATACACTCAAACAGGTTGCTACAGATCCTATCTCTAATGAACAACCCTTCCGAACCTAGGTATTCACTCAACCTAGTGTTTTGATATTCACTTAACCAAAAGCTTAGGCATTCGCTCAACCTATGCTCTGATACCAAATGTAACGACCCGGCTTTTTCTCCACAGAAAGTCGCATCATTAATAAGAAAGAAAGGGGTAGAAAATAGAAAAGAAGAGAAGAAAGAAAGAAACAACAACAACGATCTCACAGCGGAACGAATAAATTATATTAATAACATATACTATTACATAGTATACAACACTTTACAGAGTTACACAGCATATACATCACTTACTAGACAGTTATAACATCTGTCTAGACATTACAACTCAATACACTACAGAGATACAGACACAGCGGAACTACTATATATATCTACAACGCTGAAGCCTCCTGCTCCATTGCTCCTCCACAATTCGTCAAAGCTAAACCTGAATCCCTTGGCTACTCGTAAAAATTTGAGTACCCAAGAGTTTATAAAACAGAAATAAACAACTTGGGTCAGACATGGGTCTGGTGTGAGTAACAGGTTAAACTTGCTTAACTTCAAAACCTTTAGAAAGAAAAGGTATCACGTAAGACTCCCCACAAATAAACATGGGTAAGTTTTTACCTTACGCTAACCAAAACATTTGATAGGAAATCCAGTTATATTATAATAGGGTCAAGGGTTTTCAAATAAATATGAAATAGCTGAAATTTTTACATTATTAAATTCCAGCATACTAGCCACAAAGTGGGTTATACAATCAAGTCCGTTGGCACTTATTGGATTTTGGATTCCATACAATGGCAGGGCTACCGGGGTACCGCCCGTCACAGTACGTGGCCTAGATCACCGTACCGAGGATCACTCCCAATCCCCTGCAACACAAGGTCGGAACATCCCTTACTGGATAATTCCCGCACAAGATACCTTACGGTTGGGATCAGCAACCGCACCACTAAGTCGAAAATAGAAAGGGACATCTAGACAGAGGTAACCTTGTCCTACTTGGGTGCTACCCACTAACCTTGCTGCACCTCCCCTGTTTTAGCCATTCCCGGTTTGTGAGGCTTGAGGTCACGATTACCTTTAAACAGAACATATCACTTAGAATGCTCATCGTCCGCCTGACGATGTGCTGAAAGCATTCAATCCATACAAGTTCGTTCCGGGTTCGAACGAAACCGAAGGCATTATCTCGTTACACTCGTTTTGGAATCACCCTCAGAGTTAACGACAATAACCCTTGCACTCTGAATCTTCATCTTCACTTGAGATTCACGACCTATCGTAAATTTGGATCGATGTGGTATTCGGGTCTCCAGACCTGGAAATCCGGTATACGGAAACCCGATCCCGGTCTCATCGAAATCCAAAACGTATCTTTTAAGGCCAAGTTGTTTTAAAGTTAAAACAATTCAATTCAATTATCTTTATACACATAGAAGGATAATTCACAATAGATAATCAACATTATCAGATAATCCATATTATCATCACAATTCAACTAAACATCCATATCACACAGCATATATCTCATCAGAGATATCAATCAATGCAAAGCATTCAATATTATCATCCATTCTTAAGTAATGATTTATACCATTTCTAATTAATTTAAAATGAATTAAATTAATTACTTCATTCTATAAATCCTGCTTACTTAATCATTAATTAATTACAAATTAATTAATTATCCTTTAATTACCCTTTGATTCCATTCAGGTAATTTATCTTTAATTAATTACTTAAATTAATTATCCTTAACCACTTATAGTAATTAACCTTTAATTACTTCATTAATTAATTAACTATAATATAATTAAATTAATCAACTATAATTAATTACATTAATCCTTAATTAATTACATTAATTAATCACTTCAATTATTAATTATTACTTAATTAATCAATCTTAGTTACATCATTAATTATATTAATTTATGATCCTTAATTACAACTTAATTATTAATTACTCAATTAAATTAATTACATTAAGTAATTAATCTTTAATTAAACAACATTTATTAATCACCTTGATTAATCTTTAATCAGTAATTAACTACCCTTAATTACTTTCACTAACTAAATTAATTACTTCCTTAATTAATTTCTTAATTAATCCCTTGATTAATTATTCAAAGTAATTAACTCAAATTACTTTTATTAATAAAATCATTATTCAACTAATTACTTCCAGTAATTATCATATTATTTACTTCCCTAAATAATCTTACCTTAATAATTACATTAAGTAATTATTTATCAAATCAACTCTTGATTATTCTAAATTAATTAAACTTAATTAATTAACTTAACTAATCAAATTAACTTCAATTAATTACAATAAGTAATTAATTCTTAATTACTTCCATTAAGAAATTCATTTAAACAAATTCTATAATTGATTATCTTTAAATTAATTAATCCAATTAACTATTAAAATTAATTACATTAATTAATTATTTAATAATCCATAGTTAATGAACTTCATTAACTATTTACAACTCTTTAATTACTTTTCTTAAGTAATTAACTTAGATTAATTATTATTAATTTCAAATTAATAAATCTTTTAACCAATTAATTAATCTTTGATTATTTAATTAATTAAGTGTTAACCATAACTTAATTAATATTTAATTACTTTACTAATTAATTCTTAATCATTAATTAATATTCTAATTTATAATCCTTAATTATAAATTAATTATCCTATTTAATTAATCTTAAACCTTAATTAATTTATATTTTTAATTACACTTTAATTAATACCAAACCCTTTAATTAATTGAATTAATAAATTATCCATATTAATTCACCTTATAAATTTAATTCATCATAATTCATTAAGTCTTAAGAAAACATTTCATTATTAATGATATTTATCATTCAAAACATATTTGAAAACATTTAACTTTCAAATTATTTTTAAATTCCATTTTAAATATGAGATTTAAAATGAATAAAAATTTAACCTTAACAAACCTTAAAATCCATTTAAAACTCTTAAAATCATATGGTGAAGAAATACTAATTTTGTAAAAGAACTTAAGAATTTAAATCAATTTACTTTTAAATTCTACCCTTTTAATATCCATTTTGACAATTAAAGTTATTAAACAATTTTAATTTAAAAACCCTCTTTTATTTCAAAACTGAAATACAGATTTAATTCTAATTCCAGATAAAACTTAGATTAAACTTACTTGCAAATTTAAAACTTCATCTTTTTAAATTCAACTATCTAATCATTTTAAAGGTTGCTAATTATTCTAAATTTCAACAACTTATTATATTTTTGAACTGAGATTCAAATTTAACTTAAATCAGTTTTAAACTTAGACTTAAGACTTGTTTAAAACTTTTACTTAACCATTTAAATTTTGTTTTAAATTTTTTAAACAGTTTAGTTTTAAAATCTGGAACCCAGACTTTTACCCGAGACACCTCAAAATACTTCGAGTCGCCTCTCCAAAACACTCGAGCCACTCACCTGAACAACTCGAGTACGAACTCGAGAATGCCTTCTTCCCCAACGCTTTAACATTCCAGAAATTTACCCAGATGCACTCACAATCTCGTGCACGTGCACGTACACCCACGAATCAACACCTTCCGACTCTTCCCCTGATCATTGATCAACCAGCGTTAGCCTCGCCGTCTCTCACGTGAACCCAGGTCACCATATCCACCAACGAATCGAAATTCGATCACCTCCCAGGCCTGGAAACCATCAGTTCGAATTCGCCAAAACCTGTCATCACCCAAAGCTCGCCGTTCCGATCATCTGCAGGTCAACCCTTCCGGCCGCGACACCGTCTACGTGACTACTACTCATTCCCAAAAACTCGACGAACTCGATCCACTACAGGGATCACGACGATCGATTCTTCCAAGCTTCATTTTCTAGGGTTAAAAAATCAAATTCTAAATCATTTCTTCCTCAATGTTTTAATTCGATTTCCAGTAATTTTCCTTATATCCTCGATCATTCCTCCATCCCTACTGAAGATTACAACATCCCAATTTCACTGAGATCATCAAAATTACCAAAAATTCATTTCTAACTTAAACCGGAACTGCTCCTTTATTTCCAAATTATAAATTATGATATTAATGCTAAAAATCATATTATAACTTATCTATTCAATTTATAAACCTGAAGTTATAAATTACAAAGTTTAAATTTTTACTTTTATATAACATTTCTCTGTTGTTTTTGGTTACAGAGACACTCAGGTTTAAATTTGACTTAATTTAAATTTTAAACTTTAGTTTATGATAAAACAAACATATTTTATTTAAATATTAAATCCAAATTAACACTAGATCATGGGGTAATGATTTTAAATCAAAACTGGAGCCTGGAATTAAAGAAAACAGAGACACATTGATACAAAGCAACATGCACACCTATATACATTCATGTATATGCAGAATCAACCATAACCATTCACACCACAACACAATTATCACAGAATTAAGCATGCAAACATAATTATACTTAAGTTATTTTAAGTAAGAATGTTACTCACCTTATTAATTAAATGCAGAGAGCTTGATTTTTGATGAGCAGAGCACCAGTTTAAAAAAAACTTTGTGAATCCTTTGAAAACTTGCTTTTAAAAACTTTAAACTTGAATGTTGCTGAGGTCTTTAACTTGCATGCAGAGGCTACTTTCCAGATTGAAATAAAAGTGCACAGCTTGAATTGAAATGCAGTTGCAATGCAGAAATGACTTCATCTCAGGTTTGAAAATGATGAATGTGGGCTTCAGATTTTAATTTGCATGTTACATAAATTGGAAATACTTTTTGTGCTTGGTTTGAAAATACTTTGAACTTGAAAATGAGGTTGTATGTAGGAAAACAATTTCAGATTGAAGAAAAATGATGTAGAGGATTCAGTTTTGAGGATGATGAATGCAGGCTTGTTTTGAAATATGTTAAAGGAATCTTGTTTGAAGATGGTTACTGATTTGGTTTTGAAAAAATGGATTTGCAAATTTTCTCAGATTTGTTTTAGAGAAAATGTTTCAGCTGGAAGACTTCTTAGTTATGAATTGGAAAATGAGAAAAAGGGAAAGGAAAGAAAGAATGCATGAGTTTATATAACTATACTTATGATTTATATTAAAAATTAAAGAAAATTAAAACTAAAATTTGACACATGGCTTGAATTTCAACACTTGTTAATTACCTTGTTTAAACATCTAACACATGTTACATTAGGCTTTAATATATTTACACATGTCCTTTTAATTAATTAGCATTTTTATTTAAAGGTAATGAATGTTTTAAACTTAATTAATTTATAAATACTTGTTTATATGTATAGCTAATTTTTAAAGAAATAAAACATTATATTTATAAATAAAAACAATATATATAACAATCATTTGAAAATAATGTTTTTAATCATATTAAATAAATTTATACAAGAGGTTGTAACTTATTTGTTATTTTAATGAATGCATGATTCATTTATTAATTGTATTTTAAATTCTCATATTTATTCTACAAATCAAATTTATTTATCAATATTTTAAAAAGAATAAAACAAACATTTTATAACTTGTTTTAATATACAAACTTAGGTCAAAATATATTTTGAATAAATAAAACATTTATTAATCTTATTAAAAGATTAATTCACTAATTAAATATTTATTAAAGAATATTATTGAATCAATTCAAATTTATTTACAGAAATTATCAAATCAATTCAATTTTTAAATACAGATTATTAAATTTATATTGCCAAAAATTCCGGGATATCACACCCGGGTTTTCTTTGTAAATTACAGGTTGAAATGATATATTACCCGTATCACTTTACCTAGACTAGAAATGAAATACAGACCCGTAGTTAAAATATGACTTATAAATTTTTTTAAAATATTTTAAAAATGTAAATATTATGATATTTTGATTTAAAATAAATAAAAATGATTTTTGTAAAGCATTATTGATTTTCTGAAAATTTATAAGTGAAATAAATTAATGGTAAAATTAGAAAATTTGAAATGTAAGTTATTTTGGGAAATTTTAATTTGGTGATAATTGGAATTTAAATTAAATGTGAAATGTGATAAATTCATGATAATTTGGATTAAAGTGAATTTAAATGATTTTTATATTATATTAATGATTTTGAATAAAGTTAAAATGTGTAATGAATGAATATTTAAGTTGAAATTTTGAAATATAACTAAAATTGGAAATTTGTGAATTTGGCTTAAAAGTGAATTTTAAGTTAAGTAAATAAAAAATGGAATTAAGTTATATTTGAAAATTTAAACTTAAGTGTTAAGTTAATTTAATTTAATGAATTTATAATTTAATATTGGAATTTAATAAGTGAATTATTATTAAATTTTGACTTTTGAATGGAGGTTTAACTTTATAAAATCATGAATATAAGGGTATTTGAATGATTGTTTTAAAAGTGAAATTATATGATTTTTTAAGTTAAAAATGATTTATATAAAAATATAGTTGTTTGTGAAATTATACTGAATATTTGAAGTTAATTAACTGCATTTCTGAAATGCTATTAATTCTAATGTAAATGATAATACAACATTTGTAAATGCTGTAGTTGATAATAATGAACAAAATGGCTAAATTTAATTAAAGGCTATTATAGCATTTTTGTAAATGTTATAATGGTTGAATTTAACTAAGTTTATTTGAAACTAATGTAACCCTATTACAGCATTTTAAATGCTGTCTTTTGTTAAATTGAACTGTTTTAAATGTGACTTTCCGTAGCATTTTTTTAATGCTGCGAAAGTTGAATTTTCATTATTTTAATTAATTAAAGTGAACGAATGAACTTTGAAAGATTAAAATTTTGGAAATTTAATAATTTAATTATTAAATATAATAACTTCATTTTTATGATTTAAAATAAAGTAATTTGTTTCGAAATATAAACTATTTTGAAATATGATATTTTGATATTTTGAAATGGATATTTGAAGGATATTGAATTTTGAAATGATATTTGATTTCGAAGTATAAAATACCATTTTGAAATTTTAACCACGGGATGTATTTAATTTATAGTTTAACTGATCCTTAAAGGATGGGCGATCCCAAGCATCCTTTGAGTTATTATGCATTTCTACTACAGTTCACTTGAGTTGGTTTACATTATATAAGTATATATTGACCTGACTCGAGTGTTTTGTATTTTACTTTACGCTCGGGTCAGCCTGAGTATTTACAGCTTAGCTTTGGATTTCTTTTTGGAGCTAGGAATCGCTGGAGATTCTACTTGTCTAGTTATCTGTTCCTTTCAGTTCAGTTGTTCTATTTCAGTTCTGGTATTCATAAACTTCTATTTATTTGAGATTTCTATTGTATATGTTTTCAAACAAATATTATGTATTTTGTTTTGAGAGTTGGTTATAGTAGCTTCATGAACTACTATGGTATTTTTAATTTCCGCTGCGAGTTATTCTGATATGTTCTGTGTCTGTGATTCTGTGTATTTGATTTCATTTGCTCCAAATTTATTTACAATCTGTTATTTTGAATTATTCAAGTCAGACATGTGTGGATTATTGTCGATTTGAATGGTCTAAAATAGTGGATCGTTACAATTTGGAAGTGATCGAACCTTCAAAATAGTTGAAGAAATCATTTTTAAACTCAAGAGTTGGAAATCAGTAACAAATCAGTAAATCAATTTTTAAAGATAGGTTTATATCTGTAACGACCCTGAATTTTGAACAATTTAAATTGAAAATATTTAATTAATTTTAAATATTTGAACGATGATTTGACTTGAATTTCAAATTATCAGAATGAATTGGTGATTAAATTTTGAATTTAATCTATTGAAAGTTGAATAAAATTTGAATCTTCGATTTTAAGCCGGTTAAAAATAATTTAAAGGCTTAGAAAATTCATAGTGATAATACTGAAAATAATAGAAGCTTCAGAATTGATTTTAAAAGCGATTTGTTCAATTTTGAGATTGTATCGTTTGAATTGAATTTAAAAATAGTCTTCCGAGGCACAGTCTCGGAATTTGACGAAACGAGTTTCATTGGGTCCGTAATATTGAATTATTACCGGATTTCAATTTTTGAATTTATCAGAATTGTTTTATGAACATATGGCGTATAAACGCGTATAAAATTAAATCGAATTCAATTTGAATTTCTGTAACAACCTGGATTTTTGCCCGAATTATAATCATCGATAAACGATCTATGTTGACAGATAATTTCTGTTGTTGTTGGAAAATTTTATAACGATAAAATTTTCGTCAATTAACGATTTAAAAATTGTTGTTAAATTTCTGTTAGAATTTGGAATTTGTAAATCGATTGGAATTCTCTTATTAAATTTCATTTGTATGAAATGAATAAATACACATAGCTAAATTTTAACATGATAATTTAAAAACAAAACAAAGTAAAGAAGGTAAACAAAAACAAAATTTGATTTAAAAAGAAAGAAAAAAATAAAATAAAATACCATACCTCTCGTACAACTCCCACACGTTTAGCCCATACCCTAACCCACGTTTTCCCCCCTTCTCTGTTAAAAACCACGACATCCCCATCCCTCTCCTCATTCAAACCCTAAACCTAAAACAGACGAGAAGAAAATAAATGGCGGCGATTCTTCGGCGTTCGATCGTCTTCGAAAAAAAAAAGGGCGACTCCGTTCTTTCGTTCTCCTCCACAAAGAAACTAGGGCTTCAGCTTCGCTCCTCCGTTCGTTTGCGAATTAGGGCTTTTCAAAATCAGAGTGCCATGATCTGGATTATCTCAATCGAACGAAGCCTCGTCAGCCGATGGTCTTCTTGGAGCTTGCATCGTCTGCCTCGATTCGTAAACAAGGTGAGTGATTTTATATCACTCACATCTAATTTAAAGTTAATGTTTACTAGCTTGTTTTAATGCGTGAATTTTGTTGCTTGATTTCTGGGCTATCAGTGCTTTGAATTTTTGATGATTTTGTTTGTTTTGGGCTTGTTCATCTGGGTTTTGTTTTGCCTGTATTTGGATCTCGGTTGTATGGTGTTACTGCATATCACATAGAAGTTGCTTCTTTGAAATGAGACTGGTATGTCACTGTCTCGGTTAGTTCACTTGTTGTACATTGTGATTTCATTCGCTCCCTGAACTGGTTTGACAATTTGCTGTTTCATGCCTTGCTAAATTCGGATGGAACCGATAGTGTCTTCGCATAGGTGCATACATACATTTGTATGTGTGTATGCATGTATCGTTGAAGCTGAATTGTGTGTTGTATGTTATATGTATATAGATGACTGTATGAATGTTACAACCAGAAAACATATTAAATCTGAATACATTTTAAATCTGAAAAGAGAAGAATTTGCTCTGTTCAAACTGAATATATTTGTGAGTAACTCCACTTTTATGCGTTGGAATATCTATAATTTCCCTGTTCACGGATTTATGTTCTGGTTTTGATTTAAATTCAAAACCCTTTGATTTAATCTCTGTTAAACTTAAGTTTCAAATGAAACTTGCTTGTTCCATCATAGATTTTAGTTAAAATTTATTTAAGTTAAAATAATTTGGCCATATCTCTGGGAAGTAAAACTCAAGACTGTGTTCATCGGGAAAACTGAAATTTACTCTCTGTTTACTCCCCTGTTTATTTGCTTTGATAATGAAGTGAGTAAACAAGCATTTTCACTGTTATGAACCCTGACTTCATGAAATAAAACCTGAACTTAATTTAGGATATTAGATTGAACTGTGCATGTTATTTAAACTGTTGCTCTGTGTCCCTGATATTGTGATGTTGAGTTACTGACACACTTGTCTTGTTGTCACTGTACAGTGCATTTTAGTCTTCATATATGTGTTGCCAGTTGCCTCTGTTAGGCACTGATTCTCGATGATTCTTGAACATTTTTGTTGTAGTGCCATGTTTTGGTGCTTTCACCCTCATTTTGCTGTCTTCATGTTGTACCACTGCCTTGTGCATGTGGCCATTCGATTTGAGTTGTTTGCAGTTGTGTTGAGTCTTGGTAACAATGACTTGACCCTGCATTTTTGTCAATATTTTGACCCCTGCAGTTGTGTCGACTCTGATTTTGTTTACTGGTCTAGTTTCAGTTTGCATATATTTGTGAATAGTTCCTGCTTAGATTTGAACTGATTCATTTGACTTGGATTTGCATCCATTTTCTTTGTTGATGTTGAGGCTGCTGTTTATTTGAGTTTAAAGTGTTGTCTCATTCACTATCATCAGTTGCATTACATAGTTGCCAGTTGCACTTGTGTTGAATCTGATTTTGATTTGATCCTGTGCACTCGAGTTGGCGAGGCCGTGCACGTTAGCGTGCACTACAGCCACCAAGAAATCGACAGTTTTGAATTGATGTTTCTTTGCGTCGTGATGCATTGATCTTTTATGCCGTATTGGCGAGGCCGTGCACGCGTGCGTGTACGGCAGCCAATAACACTGTTTATCTCTGTTGATGATTTAAATCTGCTGATTTATTGTTGAACACTGTTTAGTGTTATATATTTTCGTTATCCGATTTCTTTGTTAAAAGAGTCGGATAGACGAGAATTATTTTGACTGTCGTCTATTTAAATTATTACTGCCTCTATGCACTAATAAACTGGTTTGAATTAGACTGACCTGTGTATTATTTTCTTTTGAATATAATACTCGGGTCAGACCGAGTATTTTTACAGCTTGAAGATTTTCGAGCAGCGAAGTTAGAGAGAGAGTAAAGAATCATTTTTAGTTTCAGAAGAAAATTGTATTTTAAGATATTCCGCTGTATCTGTATTAAAAATTGTATAAACTCTGATGTATATAAAAAGATTTATAGTAATGAAATAAATTCTCATTTGTTTTAAATTGATTGTTATTATTCTGTGTTTCTGTGGCTGATTCTGTTTAAACCTTATAAACTAAATAACAATTCGTCTTTTTGAACGTTTCGAGTTGGTTTAATTACCGACTGGAGGCGGTCAAAAGGGGGAATGTTACAGAGTGGTATCAGAGCTTTGGTTTACACAAAGCTTAGTTTATGATGTTTAATATGAATAGTTACTAGAAACACTGTAAAAAGGAAACGTTTTTCAAATTTAAAGAAGTATAAAATTGTTTTAGAAAATATAAGATGAATGAATTTGGAATAGATCTTATATAAGTAAAGTGAATATTGAATATGAAATAAAGATTTTTAACTTAAGAAAAGTTAAATTGAATTGAGTTGGCATTAATAAATATATGATTTGAAATTTAACTAAAGGGAGTTAAATAAATTGAATTTGATTTGATAAATTGTTGAGATGGAAAGTTAAACTTGAAAGATAAGTGATTATATGATATGAATTGGGAAGTTTAAATTTAAATAAGTTGTATAACTTGTAAAATGAGAAGTTTAAGTAAAACCAGTTGTTAAAATGGTTAAACAGTTTTGTTAAGTAAAACAAAATCTGAATTTTTGAAATGTGATATGAATTTGACTTTAGTAAAAGTTAAATAAAATGGAATTTCAAATAAATTTGAGCCGAACTTAAGTTTTATGGTGAAAATAAATGCAAGTGAAGATAAAATGAAACATAGTTAAGTAATGTTGAATGAAGTTGAATTGATATCAAAATGAATTGATAAAGTGAAGAATGAATATGAAATTGAGTTATAAAAAGGAAATTCAACTTTAACTGTAAAAATGAATTTGTGAATATGGTGAGTATTAGAATTCAATCTGAATTAGAATATAAACCAATTGAAATTAAGTGTGTTGAACCAAATTGAATGTAAGCAAAGTAAATAAATTTGGTTAAGTTGAATGTGCATTGGTTGCTAGTTGATCGTATGGAAATTCATTAAGTATTAATGAAATTGTATTAATGGAAATTGGAAGCTAAGTAATTGAATTCGAATTGAAAGATAAGTAAATTTAAAGAGAATCAAATTTGATTTGAATTGAAAGCAAACTAACTTGAATATAAATTAGTGAATGTGAACTAATTGAATATGAATGAATGTTAGTGAAAATCCAATGTGAATGAATCAAATGCGGTTAGATTGAAAGCCAAGTCGATGGATGATTTATTAAAGAACTAGTGATTATCTTGGAAATGGAAAAGTGATAAATTTATATAATAGTTTAAATTGGAATTTTTGAATTATTATAACCGGTTTATATGGAAGATTTGAAAAGATTGATATTATATTGGAATTTTAAAATGATTTGTATAAGTGTTGAAGTGAAATATTAATGATTTCATAAGTGAATGGAAATTACAGAATTAAGATTGTGAAGTTATAAAATGAATCGAAGTTGCGAAATAAAAGAATTTATAAGTAATTTACTTGTAAATTAAAATTTTGATATAAAACCGAGTTATAAAGAAATGGTTAATGAAGTAAATTTTTATAAATTGAAGTTTTTATAAATAGAAATGGGATTTATAAACGTTGTTTATATATTCGAAACTGACTTATTTTGATAAGAAAATTCTGTATAGTTTGTTAAATGATGTATATTCACAATTTTGGACCGTGAATATATTATTGAATAAAATGGACATGTTTTGGGAAAGTGATATTTTAAAACGAAGTAATTGTTTTAAAAAGATGTTTTCAAGGCATTGAATATCGAAACCATAGATTTCAACATTCATTGTTGAAATAGACGTTTTCGAATATAAGGAAATGGTGGACTATAACACTGTTGTTATAGTAAATGATTTCCGAAAGGAAATGTTTTGTGTAGTATTGGGATTTATACATCTATCTAAATTTCGAATCCCTATACTAGTAATTTTGAGTTGTCGTAACGATGTTTTACGTAACATTCATTTTAACTCAAATGAATATGTGAAAGAAAATGATTTCCTTAAAGATGAAATATATACTTGATTTTAATTTAAGTATATCGAATATTTTCAAATGTTGAAAATAAATGGATTTGTGAATTACTTATTTTTAAATAAGTATGGAAATGTTTTTCCAAATATGAAATGTTGTGAATATATTCCGTAAGGGATAAATGATTTGAAATTCATTTTTGAAGTCGAAGTTGAAAAGTTAAATGAGAATTTGAACAATTTGTTCAATTTGAAATTTTTCAAAAAAGATTGAATCGTTAAGTTAAAATTGAGTTTAACTTCGACATCAAAGACAATATAAGTTGAGCTTTGAATTTCAGATGATGATTTGGATTGTATGTCTAACATTGTGAATTGATGACATAGCAATTGATCTCTATTAAATATATATCTGTTGGTGGCGGAGAATTTATTCTCTTAGCTTAACACCCTTCTCTGAGACGTACGAGCTCAGAGGTTATATATCGATAGACATCAATTCTGTGTTGAGAATTGACGATGTAAGCGTGAAATCCAAATCGAATGTGAAAGTCGATAATAGATTGGAATTTTGAATATGAATTAGGTTTGAGATAACCTTAAATTTCCAAATCGACTTAGAGGAAAATTTTGAAATCCTCTATTTTGTTATGAATATGGATATGTAAGTTTTTAGAACTTATATATATATGAATGCGGTGAATTGAAACCGTTAGTTTAGAAAGACATTGTTATGGAAATCTTATGTATGTTTACATAGATGTTATATGTACGAAATGGGAAATGAAAGTACTACATATATGATATTATGTTTTCTAAACTGAGGATGTGGAAAAGTACCTTCCATTTATTATTAAAGAAGGTATTGGAACTCTCGATGAGTGTCCATTTGAAATTCGTAGCTACGTAGAATTTTAGTCAGAGTGACTATTTGAATCGGAAATCCTTCGCGATAGTTCATCGCGATGAGATTAGATTTGATTGATGATGTTAGCGTAATTTGAGGGGCGAGATGCCCACAGTTACGAGCGACTCCACTGGGATAGTGGCGTAACCGCCGAGTAAACTGCAATCTAATGCCAGGCGAAATTTGAGGGGCGTGATGCCTACAGCCACAAGCGACTCTACTGGGATAGTAGCGTAACCGCCGGGTGGAACTGTAATCCATGGGGGAACGTGCTTTCCATATCCATTTTTAAAAGAATTTTTAAAAGTATTTTCACTGGGAATTGAAGCAAGTATATTTAGTACTTGGAGATTTTTAGACCTGCGCCTGGCCAGCGTATGCCTAATGTCTGTGAGAACGAAGATGGACTTGTTAAATTTCGAGTTAGCAAGTATTTTCAAACTGTAAATAGCGAATCAATGATTTGAAATTAAAATTACGAAATTCCAACTTAATGAACTAAGGAAGAGGATCTTTGTAATGTTTTGAAAGTTCACAGCTTTGGAAGATATATATTATATAAATCTCTAATATGAAGAATTTTAAGTTTGAATCTGAGTTTTGTAAATCGAAGGTGTTGATAAAAGACTTTTGCATTTTGATTTTAGAAATCAATGATTGTAGAAATCAATGAATAAAAGAGAAAATAAGCAAAACTAATGAGATTAAACAAATGGAATGAATCCTATATTCATTTATTTGTAATAAGTTTTAAGTTTAGTAAAAAAAAAAAAAATTGACTAGAGTATAAATATCGATGAAATTTTAAGACTTTTCCTTTTCGTGGACGAAAAGTTTTTAAGGAGGGGAGTTTGTAACGACCCTGAATTTTGAACAATTTAAATTGAAAATATTTAATTAATTTTAAATATTTGAACGATGATTTGACTTGAATTTCAAATTATCAGAATGAATTGGTGATTAAATTTTGAATTTAATCTATTGAAAGTTGAATAAAATTTGAATCTTCGATTTTAAGCCGGTTAAAAATAATTTAAAGGCTTAGAAAATTCATAGTGATAATACTGAAAATAATAGAAGCTTCAGAATTGATTTTAAAAGCGATTTGTTCAATTTTGAGATTGTATCGTTTGAATTGAATTTAAAAATAGTCTTCCGAGGCACAGTCTCGGAATTTGACGAAACGAGTTTCATTGGGTCCGTAATATTGAATTATTACCGGATTTCAATTTTTGAATTTATCAGAATTGTTTTATGAACATATGGCGTATAAACGCGTATAAAATTAAATCGAATTCAATTTGAATTTCTGTAACAACCTGGATTTTTGCCCGAATTATAATCATCGATAAACGATCTATGTTGACAGATAATTTCTGTTGTTGTTGGAAAATTTTATAACGATAAAATTTTCGTCAATTAACGATTTAAAAATTGTTGTTAAATTTCTGTTAGAATTTGGAATTTGTAAATCGATTGGAATTCTCTTATTAAATTTCATTTGTATGAAATGAATAAATACACATAGCTAAATTTTAACATGATAATTTAAAAACAAAACAAAGTAAAGAAGGTAAACAAAAACAAAATTTGATTTAAAAAGAAAGAAAAAAAAATATAAAATACCATACCTCTCGTACAACTCCCACACGTTTAGCCCATACCCTAACCCACGTTTTTCCCCCCTTCTCTGTTAAAAACCACGACATCCCCATCCCTCTCCTCATTCAAACCCTAAACCTAAAACAGACGAGAAGAAAATAAATGGCGGCGATTCTTCGGCGTTCGATCGTCTTCGAAAAAAAAAAGGGCGACTCCGTTCTTTCGTTCTCCTCCACAAAGAAACTAGGGCTTCAGCTTCGCTCCTCCGTTCGTTTGCGAATTAGGGCTTTTCAAAATCAGAGTGCCATGATCTGGATTATCTCAATCGAACGAAGCCTCGTCAGCCGATGGTCTTCTTGGAGCTTGCATCGTCTGCCTCGATTCGTAAACAAGGTGAGTGATTTTATATCACTCACATCTAATTTAAAGTTAATGTTTACTAGCTTGTTTTAATGCGTGAATTTTGTTGCTTGATTTCTGGGCTATCAGTGCTTTGAATTTTTGATGATTTTGTTTGTTTTGGGCTTGTTCATCTGGGTTTTGTTTTGCCTGTATTTGGATCTCGGTTGTATGGTGTTACTGCATATCACATAGAAGTTGCTTCTTTGAAATGAGACTGGTATGTCACTGTCTCGGTCAGTTCACTTGTTGTACATTGTGATTTCATTCGCTCCCTGAACTGGTTTGACAATTTGCTGTTTCATGCCTTGCTAAATTCGGATGGAACCGATAGTGTCTTCGCATAGGTGCATACATACATTTGTATGTGTGTATGCATGTATCGTTGAAGCTGAATTGTGTGTTGTATGTTATATGTATATAGATGACTGTATGAATGTTACAACCAGAAAACATATTAAATCTGAATACATTTTAAATCTGAAAAGAGAAGAATTTGCTCTGTTCAAACTGAATATATTTGTGAGTAACTCCACTTTTATGCGTTGGAATATCTATAATTTCCCTGTTCACGGATTTATGTTCTGGTTTTGATTTAAATTCAAAACCCTTTGATTTAATCTCTGTTAAACTTAAGTTTCAAATGAAACTTGCTTGTTCCATCATAGATTTTAGTTAAAATTTATTTAAGTTAAAATAATTTGGCCATATCTCTGGGAAGTAAAACTCAAGACTGTGTTCATCGGGAAAACTGAAATTTACTCTCTGTTTACTCCCCTGTTTATTTGCTTTGATAATGAAGTGAGTAAACAAGCATTTTCACTGTTATGAACCCTGACTTCATGAAATAAAACCTGAACTTAATTTAGGATATTAGATTGAACTGTGCATGTTATTTAAACTGTTGCTCTGTGTCCCTGATATTGTGATGTTGAGTTACTGACACACTTGTCTTGTTGTCACTGTACAGTGCATTTTAGTCTTCATATA
The DNA here is from genome assembly GCA_030737815.1 of Allium fistulosum. Classification (NCBI taxonomy): domain Eukaryota; kingdom Viridiplantae; phylum Streptophyta; class Magnoliopsida; order Asparagales; family Amaryllidaceae; genus Allium; species Allium fistulosum. Next base: position 1,033,608,273 of record CM060901.1, read on the forward strand.
TGTGTTGCCAGTTGCCTCTGTTAGGCACTGATTCTCGATGATTCTTGAACATTTTTGTTATAGTGCCATGTTTTGGTGCTTTCACCCTCATTTTGCTGTCTTCATGTTGTACCACTGCCTTGTGCATGTGGCCATTCGATTTGAGTTGTTTGCAGTTGTGTTGAGTCTTGGTAACAATGACTTGACCCTGCATTTTTGTCAATATTTTGACCCCTGCAGTTGTGTCGACTCTGATTTTGTTTACTGGTCTAGTTTCAGTTTGCATATATTTGTGAATAGTTCCTGCTTAGATTTGAACTGATTCATTTGACTTGGATTTGCATCCATTTTCTTTGTTGATGTTGAGGCTGCTGTTTATTTGAGTTTAAAGTGTTGTCTCATTCACTATCATCAGTTGCATTACATAGTTGCCAGTTGCACTTGTGTTGAATCTGATTTTGATTTGATCCTGTGCACTCGAGTTGGCGAGGCCATGCACGTTAGCGTGCACTGCAGCCACCAAGAAATCGATAGTTTTGAATTGATGTTTCTTTGCGTCGTGATGCATTGATCTTTTATGCCGTATTGGCGAGGCCGTGCACGCGTGCGTGTACGGCAGCCAATAACACTGTTTATCTCTGTTGATGATTTAAATCTGCTGATTTATTGTTGAACACTGTTTAGTGTTATATATTTTCGTTATCCGATTTCTTTGTTAAAAGAGTCGGATAGACGAGAATTATTTTGACTGTCGTCTATTTAAATTATTACTGCCTCTATGCACTAATAAACTGGTTTGAATTAGACTGACCTGTGTATTATTTTCTTTTGAATATAATACTCGGGTCAGACCGAGTATTTTTACAGCTTGAAGATTTTCGAGCAGCGAAGTTAGAGAGAGAGTAAAGAATCATTTTTAGTTTCAGAAGAAAATTGTATTTTAAGATATTCCGCTGTATCTGTATTAAAAATTGTATAAACTCTGATGTATATAAAAAGATTTATAGTAATGAAATAAATTCTCATTTGTTTTAAATTGATTGTTATTATTCTGTGTTTCTGTGGCTGATTCTGTTTAAACCTTATAAACTAAATAACAATTCGTCTTTTTGAACGTTTCGAGTTGGTTTAATTACCGACTGGAGGCGGTCAAAAGGGGGAATGTTACAATATCAAATTCGAAACACGAGAACTGAACACCGGCTTACTTCAAATCATTTCAAATATATATATATACATATCTTTCGAATATCAAATCTTTCTTCGGAATTTGAAATCAAAATTGGTTTCGCAAAATCACTCGGATAGCAATGCTACTAGAGTGGCCTATCCCTCACTCTGAAACTCGAAAATCAATGTCGATGATGCGTGCACTCATCACCGAAATTATTTTCCAGCGACATAAGTGAGTTCTGGACTTCTATTTTCTCAAACTCCTTTTGAAATTTCTTTGAAATCATTCGAAACTTATTAAGATCATTTGAAACGTTTCTTATTCGGAAAATGCTTTTAAATCATATTATTATTATATATTTCAAAATCTTAAAACCAATTTCAAAATACCGGAGTTCAATTCTCGAATTTCAAATTTCAAATCCTTTAGTCATAAATCATTTTTTGGATGAATCAAATTTGTTATATAATTTTTCAAAATTACAAATCCTTTCGAAACCTCAAATTCTCATTTTTAAAAGGGTTTATAATCTTTATCGAAAACATTTCACTTTTATATATAGAATATAATAATTTCGATATATAAAACAATTTCTAAATACGAATAAACCCGATTTTTCAAAAGGATGATTCAAAAATGGATTTCAAAACAAAGATAGATATTCAAATTAGAGGTATTCTAATCAAATTGGATTCTGATTCGAAGATAAGTTCGAACGAAAATGAGATAATCAATTACAAAACAAATAATGGATATACTTATATAAATCGCGGGCGACCTTAACCGGTCAACCGTGATTTCAAAATAAGATCAGTGCAGAATTCTGAGGCAAATCGACATTCGATCGCCGGAGATAGAATTCGACATAACAAGAGATAGCATCATCTAAACCGAGGGATATATAAATCTTCGGTGAATCGATGCCAATTGTAAAGGAGTTTCACCCCTTTACAAAACATTCAAAGATCGGCGGGATCGCCTATTCTTATAAAGATCATTCGAAGTGGAGTTATGGGATACTCCAGAATCAAAAGAATACCAATAGAGAGAGACAAGAATGAATTTTGGAACCGTATGGAACGTTCCAAAGTTCAAAGGAAATCGAGTCAAAAGGAAGAGATTAAACTCGAACGAAAGTGATTCTGTAAATAAATTTACAATATATGCTAAGTTTTGCCTAGAGCCAAAGCTCTGATACCAACTATAACGGACCGCGTCAGTGGGGTAACGCCCACCATAGCATACAGCAGTACCTGTGTTCTGCCTTTACAGCCAGCCTCTCGACTGAACCAACCCCGCAGGGACATGTAGGAGTAAGAGTCAACCGCTCGCTACCAAACCAAATGCGAGAACCCCCTATCATGCTGCACCCGCCAAGTGCATAGGCAGACACACATGTCTGACTTGAATAATTCAAAAAATCAGATTGTTAATTTAAATTTGGCAAAACTCAGCATATGCAGTAAATAAATCAATCACAGAATCACAGACACAGAGTAATACAATAATACGCAGCGGAATAGATAAAATAGTAGTTCATGAAGCTACTATATAAACATCAGAGTTAGAAATAAAATACAACAGAATATCTCAAATGTAGTGAAGTCTCCAATACAACAGATGACTTCTCTGAACGAATCAACTAGAAGAGCTGAAAGCTGAGGCGATAGTTGGATCTCCAAAGGAAGCTCCAAACTCCAAAGGTGAGTCTCAGATGCTGTATCACTCGGTCTGACCCGAGCGTAAAGCAAAACACAAAACACTCGAGTCAGGATTAACATTCTTATATAAATAAATCCAACTCAAGTGGAATATCAACTGAAATACGAGTAACTTAAAGGATGTTGGGATAACCATCCTCTAAGGATCTTCAGAACTATCTACGAAGTGGAAATATACATTTTACCACCGTGGTCATTTCAATTAAATTTATACTTCAAAACCCAAATATCATTTCATTTCAAATATATCTATTTTCCAAAATAGTATATATATATATTAAATAATTTATAAAGTAAAGTGTTTATAATTTCCTCAAGTTTCACAAATCGGTTCTAATTAACTCAAATTCCAAATTCAAATTTATTCAAAGCTCAATTTTCCCATTTAATTCAATTCAGTTTCTAAATAACAAATTCAATTCAAATTGATTTCAAATATAGATCTGAATCACAAAATAAACCATTTAAATTCCAATATATTTCAAAGCTTTAATATTCAACAATTTCAAAGTTAAATTTTAACAGTTTCATATAGCTCTTGATTTAACTTCATTTATTTAATCAGGGAATATTCACTTAATAAATCCAATATCATTTAACTAGCCTTAAATTACATTTATTATATATTTCCTTAAACTTTATTAAACAAGAAATATTCATTAGATTACTTATAAATCAAACTCAAGTTATAAATCATATCTTACATCTCAATTTCAATAAGTTTCAAATCGGTTTAATTAAATAAAATTCTTTATTGAATACAATTTCAACTAAATTCAACTTATCTTTCTAACCTTAACTTATTCAAATTATTACCAAAATCTATTCTGAAATATATTTAAATACTCAACACATTATATGTATTTAAATCAATCGTTCCCATTTATATATAATAATTTAAGGCTCAACATTTATTAAAACCATATATTTCTTTCCAAATCCATAGAATTTATTTTCAAAATATTTATATATATGGACCAACGGTGTTTGTATATATATATCTATCATATGGTTAAGTAATACGGATATTTATCATTTCAATCCGAAATTTAAATATATACGGGTAGATATCATTTCAACCCGTAATCCCAATTTCAATTCAAATGAAAATCGATTGGGTTTATCATTTCAACCCATAACGATTTTCTCCTATTCTAAAGTCCGTTCGGGTATGTATCATTTCAACCCATAGTGAATTCTATACTAACAGGGAACTTGCAGAGTGATAACAGATAATATAAAATATAACAACAGGCATATATCATCAATATAAATAACAGATACTGGTGTCAGATGTCACAGGTGAACATATACAGATAATAGTAATAACAGGCATATAAATACTAGATACTGGTGTCAGATGTCACAGGTGAACATATACAGATAATAGCGTATATAACAATTTAAATAATTACAGCATCATATTTCAATTGTCGTTTCAATTGAAATCAAATTTAATAAATATAAGAACGTTAATCGTGAGTGATTGCTCACCTTTCGAGGCTAGAGAAGAAAAGACAATGAAACGAGTTACGAATCCACGCACAAATTCCAAAGCAAAGCAAGATTGAACGTGAATTGGACGAACAAGGCTGATAAATAGAAATTGACGAAATCAAATCAGAACGGGTTCGATGAAGATAATTGGTATAAGAGAACTTATATATAACTAAATATAACTATATATATATATATATATAAAACAAACGAACTAAAATATGACCGATATTTAAAATAAATAGGCTATACAACTTTCGGTAACTAATCATAGTGTAACGACCCAGAATTTCGAACGAATTAAATTGGAAATATTTAATTAATTTTAAATATTTGAACGATGATTTGATTTGAATCCCCGATATAAATTTTAAAATTGGCGATTAAATTATAAAGTTTAATCTGTTGATAGCTGGGTTTAAATTCGAATCTTCAATTTAACGTTGAAGAAAAATATTTCGAAAGCTTTTAAAATTTATATTGATGATACCGAAGGTAATAGAAGCTTCAGAATTTGATTTCAAACTATTCTGTTCAGTTTTGAAATAAATCGTTCGAACCGATATTTATAAAATAGTCATTTTTCAAACAGTCTCGGAATTCGACGAAACCAGTTCCATTGGGTCCGGAATATTGAAAACATTCTCGGATTTCAATTTCGTATTTTTCAGTGCTTGTATGTGAGCACACGACAGGAAAACGCATTGAATTTTTAACGAAATTCAAATTTAAATTTAATATTTTAATTTGTCAACGATCAGCCACATTCCTCTCCTCAAAACACGCCTTTAATCACGAAAGAAGATCGTGCAGTCATCACACAAACCCATACCTCCTTCCTATTGCAAATACTTCTCTTCGTTTTCAAAACCAATATCAGAAAGAAAATAATGCCGAGCTCCTCCCTCCACAAATAAATTGAGTACCTCCTTTTCAAATTCAAGTCTTCACAGATAAAATGAACACTATCTTCATTCGAAAACAACCCCTCTCCTACTCGTAACCACGAAACAAATTACCAAATCAAACAGAAATTCGCGCGCACGTAGATGAGGAGTCGCGATCGATTAGGGTTGTCGTCGCGGCGTCGAAGAGTTTCGTTCGAGCGACGATGTTCTCGATCTGGGGATAAAGGCGCAATTTCGCCAAGTGGTCGGCGGCGCGTTGTCTGATGGTCACGAGCTCGAGATTTGGGGGTTTGGACAGTGCGACGTGGGTAGCTGGGAAGAAGTGGGTAGTTCTGCATCGCTTCACGAGGTGGTGGGCTGCTTCGACGAAGTGACGGCGTACTCGAATTAGCGATGATGGCGTGGGCGATGTCGAGATGTTCGGGGTCGTTGTAGGGGGCTTGATAAACGGTGGCGCGTGCGTGGGTTTTCGAGCGCGTAGGCGCGAGGCAGTGGCGACGCCGTGGATTCACGAACTAGGATTGTAAACATAGATCGACTCAGTAAGGTAAATTTTAAAATTTCTTTTTAATTTAAATGATTGCTTAGGTTTAAAGTTTATAAATAAACTGATTTATTACTTCACTTATCAGTTGTTTTTGAAATTTAAAATGAAAAGAAAAAGAATACATACAGGAAGTTGTATATGCTATTATTTTTCAAATCAAAGATCTATATGTATATCTGTATACAGTAAAGGGAGTTTGAAAGTATATAAGGAATTTTTATTCTGTTCTTAGCATTTAATAAATGATGTACAGTAAGAAATATCTATTTTAATTTAAAAGGAAATAAGTATGTATTTTTATAGACTGTAAGGTGAAGTTTTTATTAAACTGTTTTAAAATTTTAAGTTAACAAAATGATAAAACAGTTTTATATTTATGAAGTTTCAAAAGAAAATGTGTATATTTTTAATTTACCAATTCACTAATAAGGAAATTGGTTTAACCGGAAAAATATTTAAAAAAAAAAGAAAAGAAAAGAAAATTTGTTTGAAATTGAAATACTTAGTTTAATAAATCTATTGAAATGAAAATTGATTATTCGATTTATTTCGAATATTAACGAATTGTATAATTATTTATACAAGGTTAAAAATCAAGAAGAAATGATCAAAATGGAAATGGATGGCAAATTAAAAGCTAAGGTGAGATCTTTCTCACTCGAAGGAAATTTGATTTTACAGTTGTTATTGATTGACTGATTGCTATGTGGATGTGATATTAGATATTTTAGGATATATCTATATATATATAGCAATATATACATATTGGCATATGTATATATTGGATTGATGATTTCCCGCCTCGTATAGCGGATGAGACCCTATTGCGCCGTTAGTAAGCGGATTTATAAAAAACCTATATACCGCGATAATTCCGTACTGGAGCGGAATTGGTATTGTGCTAACATCTTTGGATGCAGGGAAACAGGTTGGAGGGATCCAACTGGACCCCTCACATTTATTTAATTCATTTCTATTGTGATATGAATCTGTGAATGATTATAGTGATGCTATTAATCATATTGATGCCTGGAAATTGTTGAAAACTAAGATTTAGCTGAATGGATGTTTTGACATCATTGGATTCCAAAGATAAACGAAATTGAATTTTTGAAATTCAAGTAGAAAATTTCTAAGTGAATTGAATTTAGAAATTTAATAAATTTGAAGAAAAGAATTTAAAAGAATAAAGGTTGATTTTTATAATCTTATCGAATTTATTTCCAGAATAAAGTGAAAATGTTAAATAAATGAATTTCGTATAATAGTGATTTTAAATTGAGGAAATTAATTTAAAATCTGGATTTTTAAATAGACTGAAAGAAACAATTGAAATATATTTTCTTTGAAAGGAATTTATTTAAAAGGAGATAAGTTGGAAATCCAATTAGAAATTTAATTGGTAAGTTGAAACGATTTGGGAAATCAATGTGAAATGATTTCAATTTAAAGAATCCATTTAAAACAGGATGTTGAGTAATTTGAGAAAAATAAGGAATTTATCTTAGTAGTGATAAATAAAATTTGAAATCAATCTGTAATTGATTTAATATTTAGAAATGAATTTTTGAGAAATCAATATGGAAATTTTATTCAAACGATTGAAAATAAATTCAGAAATCAATATTGAAATTGAATTGATATTGAAGTTTTTATAAATAGAATTGAAATTTATAAAAGTTGTTTATAAACCCAAAGTCACTTATTTTGATAAGTTAAATATAGAAGTTGATAAAAGAAGGTTTATAAGTCGAAGTTGTTATTAAAAAGAGAAATAGAATTTATAAACGTTGTTTTATAAATTCAAAATAAATTGAATTTGATAAATTGAATATAGAAAGATTTTTAAAAGGGATACATTCACGATTTTGGACAGTGAATGTATTATTGGATAAAATGGATTTATTTTTGAAGAAGTGATATTAAAAATGAAGTAAACATCTTTAAAGATGTTTAAAATGTGTTAAATATCGAAATCATAGATTTCAACATTTATTGTTGAAATAGACGTTTTCGAGAAATAAGGAAATGATGGACTATAACACTGTTGTTATAGTAAATGATTTCCGAAAGGAAATGCTTTTAATGTAGTATTGGGATTTATATATCTATCAAAATTTCGAATCCCTATACTAGTGATTTTTGAGTCGTCGTAACGATGTTTTACGTAACATTCGTTTTGACTCAAATTGATGTTGTTATAGAAAATAGATTTCCTTAAAGAATGAATATATACTTAATTTGATTTAAGTATATCGAATATTTTCAAATGTGAAAATAAATAGATTTGTGAAATACTTATTATTTAATAAGTAAGGAAATACTTTTCCAATATGAAATGAACGTTTTGAGAATTTATCTTCTTAAAGATAAATTGAAATTGAATATTGAAACGATTTGAAAATCGAATATCAGTAGATATTCGAAAGTATAAATTCAATATGGAATTTATAAAAGAAAGGGAAGTTGTTTAAAAATAAATATTGATTTATTTTTAAAGTGTGGAAATTTTATATCTAGTAAAGATATTTTTGAAGATAAATAATTTGGAAAATTATTTGGAATCTGATGATGTTGCGCATCTTTATTGATAGTTAAATAACCGACTATCAATAATTACCTTTAGATAGGTATTTGTTGTGAATTGGATGAATTTGAATGCCACACTTATTTTTGAATAATCGCTCACTATTCGGGTTAACCGGGAAAGGACCATGGGGTCGTATAACCCATTCCGAATATGTGATACGTCGTTATGAATTGCATTCGAAGACCGGTGTTGAAGACCGGATATTTTTGAAAACGGAAGGATTACCGTCGAGTTACTCTACATCGACTGATCTTCGATTTAGAGGTTTTATCACTCTTAGTGACGGGAAGTCCTGACGTGATTGAAAATTATCCGGAATTGCAAGGGCTTCGTGAGAAGTGCCTTCGGTTCTGTTCGATCCCGGAACAGACTTGTATGGATTGTGTGTCTGACGTTACAATTTGAGATATAAAGCTGATTTCTTTCAAATACATTTCTGTTGGTGGCGGAGAATTTATTCTCTTAGCTTAACACCCTTCTCTGAGACGTACGAGCTCAAAGGTTATGTAGTTGAAATTCATCAGCGATATATCCCAATTTGGTAACGTGGCATACTGAGTGTTGCTGTGAAATGGTCAGTGTTTGATCATTTGTGATATGATCATTTGTTTGATCTTATATCTTTGTGATCATAGGTTGATCATTTTGTTTGACCCGAAGCAGGGCTTTTTGTAGAAAGTGTAGCTTTGTGGACGAGACTTCGTCGAGCCTCACACCCCGGAAATGGTCGAAACAGGACGAATGCAGCAAGGTTCTAGGGAGTAGCGCCCCTTAGTGTATGTCATTCCTTCTGGATAAAGGTGGTATCATGGTATGGAGCCCAGATACTTAACCTCTGTGGTTGCTGCACAGTTATTATTACTTTGTGGTTTGTTGGAAATCGGGGATCCTCGGGAAGATCGGTGACGATCGGGGGATGGCATACGCGTGTCAGTAGTTACCTATTTTTACAGAGGTAACCCGGCCTTGTGTTGGCAGAGATCCGGTTAGGTTCTCGGGTCGTCTATTCCAGGGACGTACCCATCGTGGATAGGAAGTTCCTTTGCCTGACCATTTGTTGGAAATCCAAAGAAACAATACGCGACGTGTACGGTTTTAGTTGTATTACCTGCTATGGAATGTGGCGGTAACCTGCTATTGAACATAGTAGCTATAGTAGGCATACGATACTGGTCGTATGTTGGCTAAGATTAATATTATACTTTCGAAATGTTTTCTACACTATGCACTATTAATAATATCAAAAAGTGATTTGATTTTGCGTAGTAAGCATCTTTGACTATCATAAGAAGAAATCTCCTCCAATTCTGCGTTTGCATTGTGTGTGTGGTGGGAGGTCTTATGGTAGTTTCATTTTCCAAAAGCATTTCGAATTGACTTTAAAATTATCCTGTTGTTTATTTTAAAGAATAACTGTTTTACGATCTCACACCAGTCACCATGACTGACTCGGAGTTTATTGTTCCCTTCTAAACTCTGGGTGCCCACCAATTTCCACACGGGCAGCCTAGAGTTATATTATCAGGATATTTTGGATATTCTGGAGCTTGGAGATAAGCTGGATGACGAGACGTAGTATTTGTATCTGATAGTATTTATTCCGCTGTGTATTCTGTATGAGGACAAGTTTATATAACTGTCCATTGTTGTATATTGACTCTGATGATTGATGTATATATAAACTGATATAGTTCTTTGTTTTAAAAGACTAGTGTTATCTATTATATATTGTTCCGCTGCGATGTGTACGATTCTGATATTGTTTTCTGTTCTGATGTTGTTCAATTGTTCTTTCTTTCTCTTCTTCTTCTCTTTTTCTTCTATTTCTTCTTTCTAAAACCCTCACTACTGGAGTTTCCGGCACTCGATTGCTCGGCAGTCGATAAAGTGAGTATCGATGTCGAATTTTCGAAAGTCGAAAATTAGGGATGTGACAAAGTGGTATCAGAGCATATGGTTAAGCGACAACCCTGCTCTGTTGGGTGTTACTCATTAGAGATAGAGTCAGCAGTACTCTAGAATGAGATGAGTGTAATAATAGATACGAGCGCGTATTTGTTAGTGAATATAAAAAAGAAAATTGTTTTATATTGTGATGATTGATTTATTGAGTGGTATATGGATTCTGGTCAATACGAGTAATTAACGATCATTGATAGGAATCTCTAAACACTCGAATAGAACAATTCGGCACAGTATTGTTTTAAATGGGGTAAATGAAATAATTTTACCTAAAACTATTTTCGTATATAAAGGGAATAATTTTCTGTGAATTATTATGATATATGGATGCATGGTTGTTAGGAAAGTAATAATATTGAAATGTTATCATTACTATTGGAACTGAAAAAGAAATTGAAATCATAACTCCAAAGTAAAGAGAAAAAAATTCACATATAAATGAAATTTGAGAATATAAATTGTAAATGTGATTTATAATTTAAAACGGAATTCCAGAGGAGTATTTGGAAATGTTTTGAAAAGAATTTGAAAATTTTGGTGATTTGGAAAGTTTAAATTCTTTTTGGAGTTGAAAATGAATTTCAAAGGTTTGAAAAATGTTTTGAAGAGATGAAAGCTCTAAACTCTTTTCGGTCGCTGGAAAATAACTGCGGTAATGACTGCAGCATTACCGATGTTCATTTTCGGGTTTCCAGAAGAGGAATTGCTGCCAAATTGTTTTAAATGGAAGTGTTTGGAAAGATTTGGATTTTGTTTTAGAAAATTCAAAGGATGATTTGAATTGTTTTCAAAATGGCCTTGAAATGATGGTAAGACTCTGGAATACTATATATAAAAATATTTATGAAATATTATGAAATGGATAACTTATAAAATATTGAGATCTGATTTGAATGGAATTCAAATTGTAAATGAATTTATAACTTGGAATACAATTCAAGAAGGTAATTGAAAATTTAAAATTCATTAATGAAATGATACTGTAAATTTGAATGTACAAATGATTGTATAAATTAGAATGTAAATAAGTTGATAACTTATACAATTTGAAAGGTTGATAGCATAAATTTAACTTAAAGGATGAAGTTAAATGAATATAAGTACAAGTGAATCAATTAAATGAAAATGAAATTGAAAGTTGAAATTCATTTCGAATTCGTAAGCAAATGAATGGAATTGAATAATTGAAAATGAAAGATGAATTGAAATTCGTATGGGAATTGGAAATTCGGTTTAAATGTAAATAGATCTAACCGAAGTGGTAAATTTAAAATAAGAATATTTATATTGAACCTAAGTAATGAAGAGCGAAATTCTTAAGTAAAATTCGAATATTGAAATTATTCTAAGTTGATGGTTGAATGAAGATAAAACTGGAATTAGAACTGAATGTTGAAAACGAATGTGAATAAATGAATTAGAATTGAAATGAATTAGTAACTGGAACTAATTTAAAAGAGTGCAGTTGTGAATGAATGAAAGCTGATAAAATTCAATATTCAGGAGATAAACCGAATCCAAATTAGATTGGAATTGTGAATTGAATTCAAATGAATTTGAAATGTAAAATTGAATAAATGAATATGTGTAACTTCAACAGTGAAGTAAAGAATGTATAAACAGTTTATATTGAGAATTTTGTAATAGAATTTGCAAAATGATTTGAATGCTGTAACTAGATATAATGGCTAGTAGGATATACAGGTATAAAGGAATTGGAAATTTTGATTTCGAAGATAATTTGAATTGCTCGAAAAAGGTATGTATTTGAGTTTTAATATGAGTTTTTGATGATTTCTCTCTAGCCGCTTGGCTTTTTCTTTTTCTTTTTGAAATCTAAGAGTCCGTAGGGACGTTTTGTAGTCGTACCGTATTAGCCGCGCAAAGGAGACGCTGGCGAAATTTTTCGAAAATTTAGGGCGTTAGAAAATTTTTGAGAAATTCTGGAAGTTTAAAATTTGAATTTAAACTCGAATTCGAATTTTGAAGTAAACAATGTTGTTTAAAATTTATAAATGAAATTGGAAATTTAGTTGAATGATAACGAATCTTTAGTAGAAAGATTTGTTTTGATAAATTGATAAAACTATTGAATTGTGAAAAATAGTAGACGAGTTAAGGTCCTTTTTCCCTAACTTGTAATTTCGAGGACGAAATTCTTTTAAGGGGGGAAGTTTGTAACGACCCAGAATTTCAAACGAATTAAATTGGAAATATTTAATTAATTTTAAATATTTGAACGATGATTTGATTTGAATCCCCGATATAAATTTTAAAATTGGCGATTAAATTATAAAGTTTAATCTGTTGATAGCTGGGTTTAAATTCGAATCTTCAATTTAACGTTGAAGAAAAATATTTCGAAAGCTTTTAAAATTTATATTGATGATACCGAAGGTAATAGAAGCTTCAGAATTTGATTTCAAACTATTCTGTTCAGTTTTGAAATAAATCGTTCGAACCGATATTTATAAAATAGTCATTTTTCAAACAGTCTCGGAATTCGACGAAACCAGTTCCATTGGGTCCGGAATATTGAAAACATTCTCGGATTTCAATTTCGTATTTTTCAGTGCTTGTATGTGAGCACACGACAGGAAAACGCATTGAATTTTTAACGAAATTCAAATTTAAATTTAATATTTTAATTTGTCAACGATCAGCCACATTCCTCTCCTCAAAACACGCCTTTAATCACGAAAGAAGATCGTGCAGTCATCACACAAACCCATACCTCCTTCCTATTGCAAATACTTCTCTTCGTTTTCAAAACCAATATCAGAAAGAAAATAATGCCGAGCTCCTCCCTCCACAAATAAATTGAGTACCTCCTTTTCAAATTCAAGTCTTCACAGATAAAATGAACACTATCTTCATTCGAAAACAACCCCTCTCCTACTCGTAACCACGAAACAAATTACCAAATCAAACAGAAATTTGCGCGCACGTAGATGAGGAGTCGCGATCGATTAGGGTTGTCGTCGCGGCGTCGAAGAGTTTCGTTCGAGCGACGATGTTCTCGATCTGGGGATAAAGGCGCAATTTCGCCAAGTGGTCGGCGGCGCGTTGTCTGATGGTCACGAGCTCGAGATTTGGGGGTTTGGACAGTGCGACGTGGGTAGCTGGGAAGAAGTGGGTAGTTCTGCATCGCTTCACGAGGTGGTGGGCTGCTTCGACGAAGTGACGGCGTACTCGAATTAGCGATGATGGCGTGGGCGATGTCGAGATGTTCGGGGTCGTTGTAGGGGGCTTGATAAACGGTGGCGCGTGCGTGGGTTTTCGAGCGCGTAGGCGCGAGGCAGTGGCGACGCCGTGGATTCTCGAACTAGGATTGTAAACATAGATCGACTCAGTAAGGTAAATTTTAAAATTTCTTTTTAATTTAAATGATTGCTTAGGTTTAAAGTTTATAAATAAACTGATTTATTACTTCACTTATCAGTTGTTTTTGAAATTTAAAATGAAAAGAAAAAGAATACATACAGGAAGTTGTATATGCTATTATTTTTCAAATCAAAGATCTATATGTATATCTGTATACAGTAAAGGGAGTTTGAAAGTATATAAGGAATTTTTATTCTGTTCTTAGCATTTAATAAATGATGTACAGTAAGAAATATCTATTTTAATTTAAAAGGAAATAAGTATGTATTTTTATAGACTGTAAGGTGAAGTTTTTATTAAACTGTTTTAAAATTTTAAGTTAACAGAATGATAAAACAGTTTTATATTTATGAAGTTTCAAAAGAAAATGTGTATATTTTTAATTTACCAATTCACTAATAAGGAAATTGGTTTAACCGGAAAAATATTTAAAAAAAAAAAGAAAAGAAAAGAAAATTTGTTTGAAATTGAAATACTTAGTTTAATAAATCTATTGAAATGAAAATTGATTATTCGATTTATTTCGAATATTAACGAATTGTATAATTATTTATACAAGGTTAAAAATCAAGAAGAAATGATCAAAATGGAAATGGATGGCAAATTAAAAGCTAAGGTGAGATCTTTCTCACTCGAAGGAAATTTGATTTTACAGTTGTTATTGATTGACTGATTGCTATGTGGATGTGATATTAGATATTTTAGGATATATCTATATATATATATAGCAATATATACATATTGGCATATGTATATATTGGATTGATGATTTCCCGCCTCGTATAGCGGATGAGACCCTATTGCGCCGTTAGTAAGCGGATTTATAAAAAACCTATATACCGCGATAATTCCGTACTGGAGCGGAATTGGTATTGTGCTAACATCTTTGGATGCAGGGAAACAGGTTGGAGGGATCCAACTGGACCCCTCACATTTATTTAATTCATTTCTATTGTGATATGAATCTGTGAATGATTATAGTGATGCTATTAATCATATTGATGCCTGGAAATTGTTGAAAACTAAGATTTAGCTGAATGGATGTTTTGACATCATTGGATTCCAAAGATAAACGAAATTGAATTTTTGAAATTCAAGTAGAAAATTTCTAAGTGAATTGAATTTAGAAATTTAATAAATTTGAAGAAAAGAATTTAAAAGAATAAAGGTTGATTTTTATAATCTTATCGAATTTATTTCCAGAATAAAGTGAAAATGTTAAATAAATGAATTTCGTATAATAGTGATTTTAAATTGAGGAAATTAATTTAAAATCTGGATTTTTAAATAGACTGAAAGAAACAATTGAAATATATTTTCTTTGAAAGGAATTTATTTAAAAGGAGATAAGTTGGAAATCCAATTAGAAATTTAATTGGTAAGTTGAAACGATTTGGGAAATCAATGTGAAATGATTTCAATTTAAAGAATCCATTTAAAACAGGATGTTGAGTAATTTGAGAAAAATAAGGAATTTATCTTAGTAGTGATAAATAAAATTTGAAATCAATCTGTAATTGATTTAATATTTAGAAATGAATTTTTGAGAAATCAATATGGAAATTTTATTCAAACGATTGAAAATAAATTCAGAAATCAATATTGAAATTGAATTGATATTGAAGTTTTTATAAATAGAATTGAAATTTATAAAAGTTGTTTATAAACCCAAAGTCACTTATTTTGATAAGTTAAATATAGAAGTTGATAAAAGAAGGTTTATAAGTCGAAGTTGTTATTAAAAAGAGAAATAGAATTTATAAACGTTGTTTTATAAATTCAAAATAAATTGAATTTGATAAATTGAATATAGAAAGATTTTTAAAAGGGATACATTCACGATTTTGGACAGTGAATGTATTATTGGATAAAATGGATTTATTTTTGAAGAAGTGATATTAAAAATGAAGTAAACATCTTTAAAGATGTTTACAATGTGTTAAATATCGAAATCATAGATTTCAACATTTATTGTTGAAATAGACGTTTTCGAGAAATAAGGAAATGATGGACTATAACACTGTTGTTATAGTAAATGATTTCCGAAAGGAAATGCTTTTAATGTAGTATTGGGATTTATATATCTATCAAAATTTCGAATCCCTATACTAGTGATTTTTGAGTCGTCGTAACGATGTTTTACGTAACATTCGTTTTGACTCAAATTGATGTTGTTATAGAAAATAGATTTCCTTAAAGAATGAATATATACTTAATTTGATTTAAGTATATCGAATATTTTCAAATGTGAAAATAAATAGATTTGTGAAATACTTATTATTTAATAAGTAAGGAAATACTTTTCCAATATGAAATGAACGTTTTGAGAATTTATCTTCTTAAAGATAAATTGAAATTGAATATTGAAACGATTTGAAAATCGAATATCAGTAGATATTCGAAAGTATAAATTCAATATGGAATTTATAAAAGAAAGGGAAGTTGTTTAAAAATAAATATTGATTTATTTTTAAAGTGTGGAAATTTTATATCTAGTAAAGATATTTTTGAAGATAAATAATTTGGAAAATTATTTGGAATCTGATGATGTTGCGCATCTTTATTGATAGTTAAATAACCGACTATCAATAATTACCTTTAGATAGGTATTTGTTGTGAATTGGATGAATTTGAATGCCACACTTATTTTTGAATAATCGCTCACTATTCGGGTTAACCGGGAAAGGACCATGGGGTCGTATAACCCATTCCGAATATGTGATACGTCGTTATGAATTGCATTCGAAGACCGGTGTTGAAGACCGGATATTTTTGAAAACGGAAGGATTACCGTCGAGTTACTCTACATCGACTGATCTTCGATTTAGAGGTTTTATCACCCTTAGTGACGGGAAGTCCTGACATGATTGAAAATTATCCGGAATTGCAAGGGCTTCGTGAGAAGTGCCTTCGGTTCTGTTCGATCCCGGAACAGACTTGTATGGATTGTGTGTCTGACGTTACAATTTGAGATATAAAGCTGATTTCTTTCAAATACATTTCTGTTGGTGGCGGAGAATTTATTCTCTTAGCTTAACACCCTTCTCTGAGACGTACGAGCTCAAAGGTTATGTAGTTGAAATTCATCAGCGATATATCCCAATTTGGTAACGTGGCATACTGAGTGTTGCTGTGAAATGGTCAGTGTTTGATCATTTGTGATATGATCATTTGTTTGATCTTATATCTTTGTGATCATAGGTTGATCATTTTGTTTGACCCGAAGCAGGGCTTTTTGTAGAAAGTGTAGCTTTGTGGACGAGACTTCGTCGAGCCTCACACCCCGGAAATGGTCGAAACAGGACGAATGCAGCAAGGTTCTAGGGAGTAGCGCCCCTTAGTGTATGTCATTCCTTCTGGATAAAGGTGGTATCATGGTATGGAGCCCAGATACTTAACCTCTGTGGTTGCTGCACAGTTATTATTACTTTGTGGTTTGTTGGAAATCGGGGATCCTCGGGAAGATCGGTGACGATCGGGGGATGGCATACGCGTGTCAGTAGTTACCTATTTTTACAGAGGTAACCCGGCCTTGTGTTGGCAGAGATCCGGTTAGGTTCTCGGGTCGTCTATTCCAGGGACGTACCCATCGTGGATAGGAAGTTCCTTTGCCTGACCATTTGTTGGAAATCCAAAGAAACAATACGCGACGTGTACGGTTTTAGTTGTATTACCTGCTATGGAATGTGGCGGTAACCTGCTATTGAACATAGTAGCTATAGTAGGCATACGATACTGGTCGTATGTTGGCTAAGATTAATATTATACTTTCGAAATGTTTTCTACACTATGCACTATTAATAATATCAAAAAGTGATTTGATTTTGCGTAGTAAGCATCTTTGACTATCATAAGAAGAAATCTCCTCCAATTCTGCGTTTGCATTGTGTGTGTGGTGGGAGGTCTTATGGTAGTTTCATTTTCCAAAAGCATTTCGAATTGACTTTAAAATTATCCTGTTGTTTATTTTAAAGAATAACTGTTTTACGATCTCACACCAGTCACCATGACTGACTCGGAGTTTATTGTTCCCTTCTAAACTCTGGGTGCCCACCAATTTCCACACGGGCAGCCTAGAGTTATATTATCAGGATATTCTGGATATTCTGGAGCTTGGAGATAAGCTGGATGACGAGACGTAGTATTTGTATCTGATAGTATTTATTCCGCTGTGTATTCTGTATGAGGACAAGTTTATATAACTGTCCATTGTTGTATATTGACTCTGATGATTGATGTATATATAAACTGATATAGTTCTTTGTTTTAAAAGACTAGTGTTATCTATTATATATTGTTCCGCTGCGATGTGTACGATTCTGATATTGTTTTCTGTTCTGATGTTGTTCAATTGTTCTTTCTTTCTCTTCTTCTTCTCTTTTTCTTCTATTTCTTCTTTCTAAAACCCTCACTACTGGAGTTTCCGGCACTCGATTGCTCGGCAGTCGATAAAGTGAGTATCGATGTCGAATTTTCGAAAGTCGAAAATTAGGGATGTGACACATAGTCTATATAACAACTTGGATTCTATATATACTTACGGAATAAACTAATATTTATAAACAACTACACTTTAAACTTGCATATATAACGTATTCAAATATATAACCATAGAGAAAATAGATAGCTCATATACATTTTCCCATATATAACTTTCGTTTTAAATAACATGCTAGATTTCTTTTACACGAAAAGAATATGTATATATTTCAAAAATCCAATTATATAAACAGCTAATCTAGAAAAAAAAATATATAAACATTGAACTACGATTACATATAATAACTATTAAATGAATTTATGTTCAACTTACCATTACAAACCTATATAACGTACAAACATACTATACAGTAACCAACTTTATATACTTTATAGATAAAACCTACAAAGCTTTATATATATGCTATAGTCCTTTACAACATTGTTTATCAAATGAACATATATACCAGATGTCAAAATGTATCAAATTTAATATCTGCATACAATTTGGAAACCAAGGCTCGTACATATATTACTTGTATATTGAAAACTATTCAAAAATATGAACATACGTATAACATGAAACTCATACACGTAAAAACAAAACAAATTCTATACATAAAAGTAACAATTTTAGACCAATACTGCCAACATCTATATAACTCAATATGATTATATAACCTGTATATATGTATATTTGCAGGTTGCGACTGAACTAACTAACATGAAAACAAATTTGTATAATCTAGCATATATACTTACGAGAACAGAGTGTATATATATATAATACCATTATAAAATAAATACACATATCTCTAAACCAAATTCTAGTAAATTTACTTTGTTAAATATATATAAAAGCTTAGTTATACATATTATATTTTTTCAGAGTTATATACAAACAAACATTAACCCATTATATAAATAACTTGATAAATCGTTATATATATACCTTTAGAAGTAGCAGAGGACCACCGAATTCAGGGTGGCGACAGGGCGGCGAATGAGAGAGGAGAGTGGAACCGTGGAAGGGTGATGGTCGCTGTCAGGCGGATGAGACGTGGGTGGAGGCCTAGGCGCATGCGGGTCGGTGTCAGGCCGAGAGGTCGGGTTGCGTGGCTATTCTAGGTGAGGGTGTTTGTAATATCCCGGAAATTTGGGGCAATATCAATTTAATAATCTGTTTAAATAATTAAATCGATTTGTTAATCTTTGATAATAAATATTTGAATTGGTTTAATAATCTAATTGAATAAATATTTAATTAGTGAATTTTATCTTTTAAAAACTAATAAAATGATTTCTATTTATAATGTGTATATATATGTGTGTATATTGTAAATAGATAAGCTTTGGTTTGAAATACAATTTACATATGATATGTTAATTCATTTAATAATAATAGAAATTTATAATCTCTTTTATAAATTATTTTTAAATTGATAAATGTGTTATTTTCAAACAATATTAATAGTGTATTGTTTTTAAATAAATAGATTTTAATGTAAATAAGATTTGTTTTTTTCAATTTGAATGTGTTGTTTTAAATTGACTTTAAATGGGATTTTAAATATAATTTGAATTTGAATTTAGATTTAATTTTGAATTCAAAAAGAGGTAATATTCAAATAGTTTGGATTTCAAAATATATGTAAACTTTTATTTATAATAATTAGTTTTGTTTCTTTATAATTAATATATATAGATATGTATTTAATAAGTTAAGAAAAAGGTTTTTATATTTAAAATAAATAAAAATAATAAATTAAAGGGACATGTGTTAGTTCCTAAGACTTTAATATAATAGGTGTTATAAGATTAGGATATGAGAAGGACAAATGTCAAGTTTTTAAAATTTTTAGTTTTCTTTTATTTTAAATAAACTACAAATTAACTTATATAAACATACACCTCCCCTCTCTTCTATTTCTTCCCTTATCTTCTCATTTTCAAAATCTTCAGCCGGAGACAAATTTTCAAAACAATCTGTAACTCAAAAACTTCCAAACCATAAATTTATCAAATCTGTAATCAAACACTCCTATAAACCAAAATTATCAAAACCGAAACCTGTAATCAAACCTTTCTCATAAACCAGAGATTATCAATCCTCTGAAAAGCTTCTTCCAACTCTGTAATTCATTTTCAAAACAAGTCTGTAAACATTTCTTCAACCAGCAATTCTTTTTCAACATCAAAATTGGAGCATGCAAAGCATTTTCAAAAATTAAAGAGAAAGGGCCTGTAGCAGATAATCAAAAGCAAGTCTGGAATCAAGCAGTAATCTCTGCAACAAGCTTTTCAGATCAAAACAATTCAAGTTTTAAATCAAAAGAAATTGCCAGATCAAAATTTAAAGCCTGGGAAATTTCTCTGCTTTTAAAAATGGTGAGTAACTTTTTATTTAAAAAGTCTTAGTAAAATAAGCCTATTGTATGTTCATATATATATATATATTTGAATAGTCGTACGTACATATATATTGGTGTATGTCTGTGTATATATATGAATATGTGTGTACATGAATGTTTCTGGTAATATTCTCTGTCCTTAGTTTCTAATCCTAGGTTTAAACCGAATCCAATTATCTGTTGACCTATTTGTTGTCTTGAACTTAGGAGTAAGGCAAAGACTGTTGGTTTAATATAAACTAAAGTGTAAATGTTCATGTAAGTTGAAATAACTGGGACATACCAGGAAATCAAACAGTACAGAGAAATTTCTCATTTAAGCTAAAACCCAAATATGTTCTTTTACAAATCCAGTATTATAATTTGAATACGTAAATCAAACCATGATTTTTAAAACAAAAAGTATGATTTTTAGTGCTGAGAATAGTGGGGTTTCTCGAGTTGATCGGGTTTGTTTCCTTTGTCGTTTGCCATCGATTGTCAAGACCAGGGGGGTTGATGTTTTAGTTGAAGGTGGCCTAGGTGGTAGTGCTATAGGGAAAAATGCTAGTGGAATTTTTATTCAATTGTGGTGGCCGAACGTGGGTGATCTAGGGTTTAAGGGCAGTTTTGGACGACTGTGGGTTCCAGGAAAATGCGGCGTCGATGATCGACCGAGATCGATCGGACCAGGGGGAAACTTTGCGTGAGGGTGTGAGGAAGCTCCAGACAGGATTGCATGATTTCTGGTGATCGTGAGTGGCGGAACGAATCGATTTAGTCGATCAAGTTTTGTTCCAGCTTGGATGGGTAGGCCATATTTCGAGTTCGTCGTCGTTCGGGGTTCCTGGGTGATCACGAGGCGAGGAGTTCATCACTGATGTGTGGAAGGTGGCGAAGTCGACCAGAGTTCGTCAGAGCTCTGTGCACGTGCACGTTCACATAGGGATAACTGTCGTTGGGGGTGCAGCTAGGACTCGGGAAGAACTCGAGTTGCTCAAGAGTTTTGCTCGAAGCAGAGAGTGGTACTCGAGATTTTTGAGTGCGTGACTCGAAGCAGTTAAAGTTTTTACTCGAAGCATTTCAGTGGTTGGCTCGGGTAAATTGAATGGTTACAGGTTTTAAAGCCTGTTTGTTTTTAAATTTTAAAATTTATTTAAAATTTGGAAACAGAAATTTAAACAAAGTTTAAAATAAAATTTTAAAGTATGGATTCAATTTGAACTTGAATCCCAGTTGTAAAAATAAATAAGTTTTTATTTTATAATATTTAAACATCTTTAAAATGTTTAAAGAATAGTTTAAAAAGAGTTTTAATTTAAATGAATATAAATTTCTTTTACAAATGTTAAGTGTTTCTTTAACATTTGGTTTTAAAACGGGGTTTGATAAATTTGATTTAAATTTGCTTAAAGTTAAATTTATAATTTATTTTAAAACTTTAATTTGAAATGAAATAAAAGAAAGGTTTAAAAGTAAAAGATTTCAAAGCCTTTTGTAAATGATAATTAAAGTAGCTAAAGGTTAATACTTTAATTTAGAAAGTAATTAAGGTTTAATGATATATGAGTCATTAAATTAATAGGATAATTAAAGAATAATTTAATAATTTGATTAATTAATGGTTTAGTGTTAATTAATTAAATAATCAAGATTATAAGTTAAATTAATTAAGGGTTAATTAATTTGGGATTAAGAATCATTTATTTAGATAAGTATAGATTTTAATAAATGATTAGAAATTTATTTATCAAGTGATTAAAGGTTTGTTTAGCAATTAATTAAGTAATAGAGTTAAATTAATTGGTAATTAAGAATTTATTTAGTTGTAATTTATAAATAGTTGATTAAAGTTTAATTACTTAGGAAGTAGTTAAAGAATTGTTAATAATTAATGAAAGATCATTAATTAGAGATTATTAGATAATTAATTAATTAATTAATTAACATGATTAAATTTGATAATCAATTAGATTAATTAGTTAATATGAAAATGGGTTAAGTATAATTACTTAATGGAAGTAATTAAGGTAATTAATTACTTAAGGTAATTAATTAAATAAATTTGATTAAGTTAAATTAATTAATTAAATTAATTTAAGATAATCATTTAGAGATATGATAAATATAATTACTTAAATGTAATTAGTGAAGTGTAATTACTTAGGAAAGTAATTAAAGTTAATTAGTGGATGTAATTAACTAAAGATGGTTTAATGAAAGTAATTTGAGTTTAATTACTTTGAATAATTAATCAAGGGATTAATTAAAAGATAATTAATTAAGAAGTAATTAATTTATGGAAGTGTAATTAAGGGTAGTTAATTACTAGATGTGTAACGTCCCGTAAATTTTCGACTTTCGAAAATTCAACATCGATACTCACTTTATCGACTGCTGAGCCATCGAATGCCGGAAACCCGAAAAGTTATGGTTTTAAGAAGGAAGAAAAAGGTAGAAGAAGAAGATAGAAGAAAAAGAAAGAAGAACAACAACAGAACAAGAGAACAGCAACAGAAACAGAACAATATCAGAATCTCACATATCGCAGCGGAACAATATATAATAAATAAACACTAGTCTTTTAAAACAAAGAACTATATCAGTTTATACATACATCAATCAGAGTCAATATACAACTCAATACAACACAGCACATCAATGGACAGTTATATAAACTTATCCTCATACAGAATACACAGCGGAATAAATATATCAGATACAAATACTACGTCTCGCCATCCAGCTTATCTCCAAGCTCCAGAATATCCAGAATATCCTGATAACATAACTCTAGGCTGCCCGTGTGGAAATTGGTGGGCACCCAGAGTTTAGAAAGGGAACAATAAACTCCGAGTCAGTCATGGTGACTGGTGTGAGATCGTAAAACAGTTATTCTTTAAAATAAACAACAGAAGAATTTTAAGGTCAATTCGCAATGCTTTTGGAAAATGAAACTACCATAAGACCTCCCACCACACACACAATGCAAACGCAGAATTGGAGGAGATTTCTTCTTATGATAGTCAAAGATGCTTACTACGCAAAATCAAATCATTTTGATATTATTATTAATGCATAATGTAGAAATCATTTCGAAAGTATAATATAAATCTTAGCCAGCATAGACATTTCGAACTATGCCTACTATAGCTACCATCCAAACAGTGGGGCGCCACCATAAGTGAATGATAGGTTCTACAACTAAATCCGTACAAAGCTCGTATTGTTTCTTTGGATTTCCAACAAATGGTCAGGCTAAGGAACTTCCTATGCCACGATGGGTACGTCCCTGGAATAGACGACCCGAGAACCTAACGTTACGGTTAGATCTCTGCCAACACAAGGCCGGGTTACCTCTGCAAAAATAGGTAACTACTGACACGCGTATGCCATCCCCCGATCGTCACCGATCTTCCCGAGGATCCCCGATTTCCAACAAACCACATAGATAATAATAATGCAGTAACCACAGAGGTTAAGTATCTGGGCTCCATACCATGATACCACCTTTATCCAGAAGGAATGACATACACTAAGGGGCGCTACTCCCTAGAACCTTGCTGCATTCTTCCTGTTTCGACCATTTCCGGGGTGTGAGGCTCGATGAAGTCTCGTCCACAAAGCTACGCTTTCTCAAAAAGCCCTGCTTCGGGTCAAACAAAATGATCAACCTATGATCACAAAGATATAAGATCAAACAAATGATCATATCACAAATGATCAAACACCGATCATTTCACAACAACACTCAGTATGCCACGTTACCAAATTGGGATATATCGCTGATAAATTTCAACTACATAACCTCTGAGCTCGTACGTCTCAGAGAAGGGTGTTAAGCTAAGAGAATAAATTCTCCGCCACCAACAGAAATGTATTTGAAAGAAATCAGCTTTATATCTCAAATTGTAACGTCAGACACACAATCCATACAAGTCTGTTCCGGGATCGAACAGAACCGAAGGCACTTCTCACGAAGCCCTTGCACATCCGGATAATTTTTAATCACGTCAGGACTTCCCGTCACTAAGGGTGATAAAACCTCTAAATCGAAGATCAGTCGATGTAGAGTAACTCGACGGTAATCCTTCCGTTTTCAAAAATATCCGGTCTTCAACACCGGTCTTCAATTGCGATTCATAACGACGTATCACATATTCGGAATGGGTTATACGACCCCATGGTCCTTTCCCGGCTAACCCGAATAGTGAGCGCTTATTCAAAAATAAGTGTGGCGTTCAAATTCATCCAATCACAACAAATACCTACTCAAGGTAATTATTGATAGTCGGTTATTTAACTATCAATAAAGATGCGCAACATCATCAGATTCCAAATAATTTTCCAAATTATTTCATCTTCAAAAATATCTTTACTAGATATAGAATTCCCACACTTTAACCATTTGAAAAACAAATTTCAAATATTCACATTTCATTTTATCTTTGAAGATAAAATCTCAAAAACAGTTCATTTCATATTGGAAAAGCAATTTCATACTTATTTAATAATAAGTATTTCACAAATCAGTTATTTTCAACATTTGAAAATATTCGATATACTTAAATCAATATTAAGTATATATTCATTCTTTAAGGAAATCATTCTCTTTAAACACATTTATTTGAGTCAAAACGAATGTTACGTAAAACATCGTTACGACGACTCGAAATCACTAGTATAGGGATTCGGATTTAGATAGATATATAAATCCCAATACTACATCAAAACATTTCCTTCCGGAAATCATTTACTATAACAACAGTGTTATAGTCCATCATTTCCTTATTTTTCGAAAACGTCTATTTCAACAATAAAAATGTTGAAATCTATGATTTCGATAGTTCACACGTTTTAAAACATCTTTTAAAACAACTTCATTTAACAATATTCCTTTTCCCAAAACATATTGATTTTATTCAATAATATATATTTACTGTCCAAATTCGTGAATATAATCACTATCCCAATTTTAACAATTTCTACACATTTAACTTAAAAGATAATTCGTTGTCCAAAATCACGAATATATCTCCTTTAATAACTTCAATGTTAAATTTATCAAATTCTATTGATTTTGAATTTATAAAACAATGTTTATAAATCCCATTTTCTATTTATAAAACTTCGATTTCTAAATTATCCAATTCAACTTATATAACTCAATTATATACCGGAAGTCTATATTATAAGTTAAGAACTTATAATTCATTTATTTACAACATCTATTCATTTCTCATCTAAATGTCAAAATCCGATTTATAAGATAATTGCTTATAAATCTTTTTGTTTTACAAAAATCTATTCATTTAATAACTTCACAATTTATAAATCTATAAATTTCTATCCACTTATGGAATCCATTTTTATTTGACTTTAACACTTAATAAAACTCATTTCAAAATTCCAATATTTTTAATTTATAAAAATATCAATTTTTATAAATCTTTTTATATGAATTGTTTAAAATACTTCAACAATTCCAATTTAAACTATTTCATAATCCTTATCAATTGTTTATTTCAAAAATAACATTTTTGTCGTATTTCACAAAAATCACAATTTTTCTAACATTTAAAATTCCAACATTTATTTATTTAAAATAAACCAATTCAAAAATTTCAATAAAACGTATATTTCTACAAATCACTTTAAAAACCCTTTTAAATTAAAAGTCGTTATTTTTACTTTTCAAAACTGAATTCGATGATGCAACAGCATCAATTAGTCCATCACAACAGTCAAAATCATATATCAATATGATAACAGAATATATCAAAATATCTGTAAATAATCAATACGGTGAGGAATCCAGTCGGATCCCTCCAACCTGTTTCCCTGCATCCACAGATGTTAGCACAATACCAATTCCGCTCCAGTACGGAATTATCGCGGTATATGGGTTTTTATAAATCCGCTTACTAACGGCGCAATAGGGTCTCATCCGCTATACGAGGCGGGAAATCAATCAATCCAATATATACATATGCCAATATGTATATACTGCTATATATATAGATATATCCTATCATATCTAATAGCACATTCAAACAGTCAATCATCAATCAATAACTGTAAATAATTCCACATTCAAATTTGAGTGAGAAGATCTCACCGTGATTTCAATTTCCGTTCCAGCTTTTTATTTCGAATAAATTAAACAGCCGTTTAATTTTATCCAAAATTTTCACTGACTCCAATCGCTTCCAAATCAGTTGCATCGCGTAGTGCTCGACAAAACGAAGCCAACGCAATTCGTTTCGTAATTTTCTGATAATATATGACAAAGTTACGACATTACAAACTTTATACGAATTTAAATATAAACTATTTACAATTTCTTTTATTTATTTTCACCTAAACCCCATCTGGACCGTTCGTTTTGATTGGAGAGATCACGGCCACGCTTTCATCTTCTCACGCGCGTGCGTTTCTTCCAGGTCGCGTTCAAGAACACCGAACCCATTTGCTCGATCGAAACCCTAGTTAGCCGCCACCTCCTCGCTCCACTTGAAGGCGATCAATCTACACCACATCGAAGGTCGTTGCCCACTCCATCGCTGCCGTGAACGAGACGAAGCTCGGTCAACTCCTCCACCCTAAAAACGAGCTCGAATGGAGCACGAACGCACCCCCCTAGCTCCCACTACAGAGCTGCTATCTACATCTTGACCGTATAGATCTGAAGTATTCGACGTGCCCTTCGATTAATTAGTTGACAACTTTTGCTATAAACGCGTGGATTGGGAAAGATTCAGGGAGGAAGATTGATGAATTCTGGCCTTTGATTTTGAAAATGGCGGCCGGCTGTGAAGAAACCCTAGGGTTGATATTCTTTTGCAAAATGAAGAGAAGAGGGGCTTTTATAGAAAATTTAACGATTTACTATTCATCGAATTTTTTCGAACTCCGATTCGAGCGTGCCGGCTGACGTTCGTAAGGTTTACCCCGCGTTCCGAACGCAATGGAACAGGTTTCGGAAGCTAATTCGGACATCTGTGCGAGATACGGAGAAAAACGATCAATTTAAATTAAACCGATTTAAATCGATTTCGAGGCGTTTTAATTTGTACCGGACAAATGGTAAATTCAAAAATTACGAAATTTAAAATCTTACAATAATATCACATTACATATCCGATGAAACTGGTTTCGTCGAAATCCGAGACCGTTTGAAAAATGACTATTTTAACTCGACGATTTAAAATTAAAACGATATCGATGCGTTTCGAGTGGCCACGGTAAAACGACAACTCCAATTGATACGAAAATTGAAATCCGATAATAACTAACTATTACGGATCCAATGGAACTGGTCTCGTTCAATTCTGAGACTGATCGAAAATTGGCTATTTTTACAGTCGATAATAAATTATTAAAATATTCAATTTTCACAATCTAACTCCAAATTCGATTCTGAAAGTTCTAAAACCTTTCTATAACTCCATTATGATTAAATAAAATTTTCCAAATCGTTTTCAATCACATTTAATCCAGATTTCAATTATTTCTGGAATTACAACTATTAAATTATCGATTTAATTACCCAGGTAAATCCAATATTCGATAAATAAATTATCCGACTTCTAAATTCCATTTATTGATATTAAAAATCAATTAAATATTCGAATTTTAATTATCAAAAATTCTGGGTCGTTACAAACTTCCCCTCTTAAAAGAATTTCGTCCTCGAAATTACAAGTCAGGAAGAAAGGTCCTTAACTCGTTTACTATTTTCCAACATCTAAGTAGTTTTATCAAAATTTTCAAACGGATCTTCCTACTAAAGATTCGTTATCATCTCAACTAACTTTCCAACTTAAATTTTAGGTTTCAAACAACATTGTTTAACTTCTAAATTCAAATTCGAGTTTAAATTCAAATTTTAAACTTCCAAATTTTCTCAAAAATTTTCTAACACTCGAAATTTTCGAAAAATTTCGGCAGCGTCTCCTTTGCGCGGCTAATACGGCACTACTACAAAACGTCCCTACGGACTCTCAGATTTCAAAAAGAAAAAGAAAAAGCCAAGCGGCTAGAGAGAAATCATCAAATCTCATATTCGAATTCAAATACTTACCTTTTGTCGAGCTATTCAAATTTATCTTCGAAATCAAAATTCCAATCCTTTATAACACCTGTATATCCTACTAGCCATAATATCTAGTTGCATATATTCAAACCATTTTGCAAATTCTATTACAAAATTTTAGTACTTACTTCTTATATCATTTTTACTTCACTATTGAAGTTATATATCTATTTCATTCAATTTTACATTTCAAATTCCATTTGAATTCAATTCACCATTCCAATCTAATTTGGATTTGGTTTATCTCCTGAATATTGAATTTTATCAGCTTTCATTCATAACTGATTACTTTTAGATTAGTTTCAATATTCAGCTTGAATTTCATTTACTAACAAATTTCAAATATTTTATAAGTCTTCGACTTATCTACATTCCAATTTCATTCCTTTAATGAATTTTAATTCCAATTATCTTCTTTGAAATTTCACTTTCATTTATTCAAATTTATGCACTTATACTTCCTTTAATTTAACTCCACTCTTTAAGTTAAATTGATTCTATCAACATTCAATTTGTATAAGTTATCAACTTAATAATATTTCATAAATATGGTATTCCAGAGTCTTTAAATCTTTTTCAAAAACCATTTTTGAAAACAATTCAAATCATCCTTTGAATTTCCAAAACCAAAACCCAAATTTTTCAAACAACTTTCCATTTAAAATAATTTGGCAGCAATTCCTCTTTTGGAAACCCGAAAATGAACATCAGTGATGCTGCAGTCATTACCGAAGTTATTTTCCAGCGACCGAAAAGAGTTTAGAGCTTTTCATCTTTTCAAAACATTTGAAATACATTTTCAAATCAAAAATGATTTAAACTTTCCAAATCTCCAAAATTTTCAAATTCTTTTCAAACATTTCCAAAAGCTTCTCTGGAACTCCGTTTCAAATTATAAGTCACATTTATAATTTACATTCTTAAATTTCATTTGTATATGGATTTATTTCTTAACTTTGGAGTTATGATTTCAATTTCTTACTTAATTCCAATGGGAATAATTTAATATTATTACTTCTAGCAACCATGCAACCATATACTATAGTACTTTATAGAAAAACATTTCTTTTCTATACAAAAATAGTTTTGGGCAAAATTATCTCATTTACCCTATTTAAAACAATATTGTGCCGAATTGTTCTATACAAGTGTTTAGAGATCCCTATCGATAGAGTTGTACGGACAATACCGACCAGAATCCATATACCACTCAACAAACCAATCATCACAATATAAAACAATTTTATATTAACTAACAAATACGCACTCGTATCTATTATTACACTCAACTCATTCTAGAGTACTACTGACTCTATCTCTAATGAGTAACACCCAACAGAGCAGGGTTGTCGCTTAACCATATGCTCTGATACCAAATGTAACGTCCCGTAAATTTTCGACTTTCGAAAATTCAACATCGATACTCACTTTATCGACTGCTGAGCCATCGAATGCCGGAAACCCGAAAAGTTATGGTTTTAAGAAGGAAGAAAAAGGTAGAAGAAGAAGATAGAAGAAAAAGAAAGAAGAACAACAACAGAACAAGAGAACAGCAACAGAAACAGAACAATATCAGAATCTCACATATCGCAGCGGAACAATATATAATAAATAAACACTAGTCTTTTAAAACAAAGAACTATATCAGTTTATACATACATCAATCAGAGTCAATATACAACTCAATACAACACAGCACATCAATGGACAGTTATATAAACTTATCCTCATACAGAATACACAGCGGAATAAATATATCAGATACAAATACTACGTCTCGCCATCCAGCTTATCTCCAAGCTCCAGAATATCCTGATAACATAACTCTAGGCTGCCCGTGTGGAAATTGGTGGGCACCCAGAGTTTAGAAAGGGAACAATAAACTCCGAGTCAGTCATGGTGACTGGTGTGAGATCGTAAAACAGTTATTCTTTAAAATAAACAACAGAAGAATTTTAAGGTCAATTCGCAATGCTTTTGGAAAATGAAACTACCATAAGACCTCCCACCACACACACAATGCAAACGCAGAATTGGAGGAGATTTCTTCTTATGATAGTCAAAGATGCTTACTACGCAAAATCAAATCATTTTGATATTATTATTAGTGCATAATGTAGAAATCATTTCGAAAGTATAATATAAATCTTAGCCAGCATAGACATTTCGAACTATGCCTACTATAGCTACCATCCAAACAGTGGGGCGCCACCATAAGTGAATGATAGGTTCTACAACTAAATCCGTACAAAGCTCGTATTGTTTCTTTGGATTTCCAACAAATGGTCAGGCTAAGGAACTTCCTATGCCATGATGGGTACGTCCCTGGAATAGACGACCCGAGAACCTAACGTTACGGTTAGATCTCTGCCAACACAAGGCCGGGTTACCTCTGCAAAAATAGGTAACTACTGACACGCGTATGCCATCCCCCGATCGTCACCGATCTTCCCGAGGATCCCCGATTTCCAACAAACCACATAGATAATAATAATGCAGTAACCACAGAGGTTAAGTATCTGGGCTCCATACCATGATACCACCTTTATCCAGAAGGAATGAAATACACTAAGGGGCGCTACTCCCTAGAACCTTGCTGCATTCTTCCTGTTTCGACCATTTCCGGGGTGTGAGGCTCGATGAAGTCTCGTCCACAAAGCTACGCTTTCTCAAAAAGCCCTGCTTCGGGTCAAACAAAATGATCAACCTATGATCACAAAGATATAAGATCAAACAAATGATCATATCACAAATGATCAAACACCGATCATTTCACAGCAACACTCAGTATGCCACGTTACCAAATTGGGATATATCGCTGATAAATTTCAACTACATAACCTCTGAGCTCGTACGTCTCAGAGAAGGGTGTTAAGCTAAGAGAATAAATTCTCCGCCACCAACAGAAATGTATTTGAAAGAAATCAGCTTTATATCTCAAATTGTAACGTCAGACACACAATCCATACAAGTCTGTTCCGGGATCGAACAGAACCGAAGGCACTTCTCACGAAGCCCTTGCACATCCGGATAATTTTTAATCACGTCAGGACTTCCCGTCACTAAGGGTGATAAAACCTCTAAATCGAAGATCAGTCGATGTAGAGTAACTCGACGGTAATCCTTCCGTTTTCAAAAATATCCGGTCTTCAACACCGGTCTTCAATTGCGATTCATAACGACGTATCACATATTCGGAATGGGTTATACGACCCCATGGTCCTTTCCCGGCTAACCCGAATAGTGAGCGCTTATTCAAAAATAAGTGTGGCGTTCAAATTCATCCAATCACAACAAATACCTACTCAAGGTAATTATTGATAGTCGGTTATTTAACTATCAATAAAGATGCGCAACATCATCAGATTCCAAATAATTTTCCAAATTATTTCATCTTCAAAAATATCTTTACTAGATATAGAATTCCCACACTTTAACCATTTGAAAAACAAATTTCAAATATTCACATTTCATTTTATCTTTGAAGATAAAATCTCAAAAACAGTTCATTTCATATTGGAAAAGCAATTTCATACTTATTTAATAATAAGTATTTCACAAATCAGTTATTTTCAACATTTGAAAATATTCGATATACTTAAATCAATATTAAGTATATATTCATTCTTTAAGGAAATCATTCTCTTTAAACACATTTATTTGAGTCAAAACGAATGTTACGTAAAACATCGTTACGACGACTCGAAATCACTAGTATAGGGATTCGGATTTAGATAGATATATAAATCCCAATACTACATCAAAACATTTCCTTCCGGAAATCATTTACTATAACAACAGTGTTATAGTCCATCATTTCCTTATTTTTCGAAAACGTCTATTTCAACAATAAAAATGTTGAAATCTATGATTTCGATAGTTCACACGTTTTAAAACATCTTTTAAAACAACTTCATTTAACAATATTCCTTTTCCCAAAACATATTGATTTTATTCAATAATATATATTTACTGTCCAAATTCGTGAATATAATCACTATCCCAGTTTTAACAATTTCTACACATTTAACTTAAAAGATAATTCGCTGTCCAAAATCACGAATATATCTCCTTTAATAACTTCAATGTTAAATTTATCAAATTCTATTGATTTTGAATTTATAAAACAATGTTTATAAATCCCATTTTCTATTTATAAAACTTCGATTTCTAAATTATCCAATTCAACTTATATAACTCAATTATATACCGGAAGTCTATATTATAAGTTAAGAACTTATAATTCATTTATTTACAACATCTATTCATTTCTCATCTAAATGTCAAAATCCAATTTATAAGATAATTGCTTATAAATCTTTTTGTTTTACAAAAATCTATTCATTTAATAACTTCACAATTTATAAATCTATAAATTTCTATCCACTTATGGAATCCATTTTTATTTGACTTTAACACTTAATAAAACTCATTTCAAAATTCCAATATTTTTAATTTATAAAAATATCAATTTTTATAAATCTTTTTATATGAATTGTTTAAAATACTTCAACAATTCCAATTTAAACTATTTCATAATCCTTATCAATTGTTTATTTCAAAAATAACATTTTTGTCGTATTTCACAAAAATCACAATTTTTCTAACATTTAAAATTCCAACATTTATTTATTTAAAATAAACCAATTCAAAAATTTCAATAAAACGTATATTTCTACAAATCACTTTAAAAACCCTTTTAAATTAAAAGTCGTTATTTTTACTTTTCAAAACTGAATCCGATGATGCAACAGCATCAATTAGTCCATCACAACAGTCAAAATCATATATCAATATGATAACAGAATATATCAAAATATCTGTAAATAATCAATACGGTGAGGAATCCAGTCGGATCCCTCCAACCTGTTTCCCTGCATCCACAGATGTTAGCACAATACCAATTCCGCTCCAGTACGGAATTATCGCGGTATATGGGTTTTTATAAATCCGCTTTCTAACGGCGCAATAGGGTCTCATCCGCTATACGAGGCGGGAAATCAATCAATCCAATATATACATATGCCAATATGTATATACTGCTATATATATAGATATATCCTATCATATCTAATAGCACATTCAAACAGTCAATCATCAATCAATAACTGTAAATAATTCCACATTCAAATTTGAGTGAGAAGATCTCACCGTGATTTCAATTTCCGTTCCAGCTTTTTATTTCGAATAAATTAAACAGCCGTTTAATTTTATCCAAAATTTTCACTGACTCCAATCGCTTCCAAATCAGTTGCATCGCGTAGTGCTCGACAAAACGAAGCCAACGCAATTCGTTTCGTAATTTTCTGATAATATATGACAAAGTTACGACATTACAAACTTTATACGAATTTAAATATAAACTATTTACAATTTCTTTTATTTATTTTCACCTAAACCCCATCTGGACCGTTCGTTTTGATTGGAGAGATCACGGCCACGCTTTCATCTTCTCACGCGCGTGCGTTTCTTCCAGGTCGCGTTCAAGAACACCGAACCCATTTGCTCGATCGAAACCATAGTTAGCCGCCACCTCCTCGCTCCACTTGAAGGCGATCAATCTACACCACATCGAAGGTCGTTGCCCACTCCATCGCTGCCGTGAACGAGACGAAGCTCGGTCAACTCCTCCACCCTAAAAACGAGCTCGAATGGAGCACGAACGCACCCCCCTAGCTCCCACTACAGAGCTGCTATCTACATCTTGACCGTATAGATCTGAAGTATTCGACGTGCCCTTCGATTAATTAGTTGACAACTTTTGCTATAAACGCGTGGATTGGGAAAGATTGAGGGAGGAAGATTGATGAATTCTGGCCTTTGATTTTGAAAATGGCGGCCGGCTGTGAAGAAACCCTAGGGTTGATATTCTTTTGCAAAATGAAGAGAAGAGGGGCTTTTATAGAAAATTTAACGATTTACTATTCATCGAATTTTTTCGAACTCCGATTCGAGCGTGCCGGCTGACGTTCGTAAGGTTTACCCCGCGTTCCGAACGCAATGGAACAGGTTTCGGAAGCTAATTCGGACATCTGTGCGAGATACGGAGAAAAACGATCAATTTAAATTAAACCGATTTAAATCGATTTCGAGGCGTTTTAATTTGTACCGGACAAATGGTAAATTCAAAAATTACGAAATTTAAAATCTTACAATAATATCACATTACGGATCCGATGAAACTGGTTTCGTCGAAATCCGAGACCGTTTGAAAAATGACTATTTTAACTCGACGATTTAAAATTAAAACGATATCGATGCGTTTCGAGTGGCCACGGTCAAACGACAACTCCGATTGATACGAAAATTGAAATCCGATAATAACTAACTATTACGGATCCAATGGAACTGGTCTCGTTCAATTCTGAGACTGATCGAAAATTGGCTATTTTTACAGTCGATAATAAATTATTAAAATATTCAATTTTCACAATCTAACTCCAAATTCGATTCTGAAAGTTCTAAAACCTTTCTATAACTCCATTATGATTAAATAAAATTTTCCAAATTGTTTTCAATCACATTTAATCCAGATTTCAATTATTTCTGGAATTACAACTATTAAATTATCGATTTAATTACCCAGGTAAATCCAATATTCGATAAATAAATTATCCGACTTCTAAATTCCATTTATTGATATTAAAAATCAATTAAATATTCGAATTTTAATTATCAAAAATTCTGGGTCGTTACAAGATGTGATTAATCAAAGGTGATTAATAAATGTGGTTTAATTAAGAATTAATTATTAAATATAATTAATTTAAATGATGTAATTAAGGATTGGTTAATTAAAATTAATTAATCAATAATAAAGGATTAAAGTAATTAATTAATTAATGAAGTAATTTAAGATTAATTACTGAAATGGTTTAAGTTAATTAATTTGTGAAATTAATTAAGAGTTAATTACTTAAAGTAATTAAAGGATTATTAATCAGGAACGATTAATTAAGATGGATACTTAGAGTAATGATAAATTAATTGGTTTAATTAATAATTAAGTAAGCAGGATTTATAGAATGAAGTAATTAGTTTAATTCACTTTAAATTAATTAGATGATATAAATCATTGCTTAAGGATGGATGAATGAGATTGAATGTATTTCTTTGTTTGATATCTCTGATAAGATATGATTGATATATGATATGGGTGTTTGGTTGAATTATAATGATAATGTGAATTATCTGTTTGGGATGATAATGTAGATTATCTATTGAATTATCTATCTTTGTGTATATAGATAAGAATTGAATTGTTTTAACCTTAAAACAACTTGGCCCTTAAAAGATACGTTTTGGATTTCGATGAGACCGGGATCGGGTTTCCGTATACCAGAATTCCAGGTCTGGAGACCCGAATACCACATCGATCCAAATTAACGATAGGTCGTGAATCTCAAGTGAAGATGAAGATTCAAAGTGCAAGGGTTATTGTCGTTAACTCTGAGGGTGATTCCAAAACGAGTGTAACGAGATAATGCCTTCGGTTTCGTTCGAACCCGGAACGAACTTGTATGGATTGAATGCTTTCAGAACATCGTCAGGTGGACGATGAGCATTCTAAGTGATGTGTTCTGATTTAAAGGTAAATCGTGACCTCAAGCCTCATCAACCGGGAATGGCTAAAACATGGGAGGTGCAGCAAGGCTTCGTGGGTAGCACCCACTGAGAGTAAGGTCATCCCTGTCTAGAGAGTTCCTTCTTTTATTTCGGCTTAGTGGTGCAGTTGGCGACGGCCATCTGTGGGGTGATTTTATTCGGAATTATCCAGTAAGGGATGGTTCCGGCTTTGTGTTGCAGGGGATTGGGAGTGATCCTCGGTACGGTGATCTAGGCCCCGTACTGTGATGAGCGGTACCCCGGTAGCTCTGCCATTGTATGGAAATCCAAATTTCAATAAGTGATGACGGACTTGATTGTATACTTATGTATGCTGGAATTTAATAATGTAACAATTTCGGCTATTTCATATTTATTTGAAAACCCTAGACCCTATTATAATACAATCGAATTTCCTATCAAATGTTTTGGTTAGCGTAAGGTAAAAACTTACCCATGTTTATTTGTGGGGAGTCTTACGTGATACCTTTTCTTTCCAAATGGTTTTCAAAGTTAAACAAGTTTAACCTGTTACTCACACCAGACCCATGTCTGACCCAAGTGTTTATTTCTGTTTTCTAAACTCTTGGGTACTCAAATTTTTACGAGTAGCCAAGGGATTCAGGTTTAGTGTAACATCCCGAAATTTTCGACTTTCGAAAATTCAACATCGATACTCACTTTATCGACTGTTGAGCCATCGAATGCCGGAAACCCGAGAAGTTATGGTTTTAAGAAAGAAGAAAAAGGTAGAATAAGAAGATAGGAGAAAAAGAAAGAAGAATAACAACAGAACAACAGAACAGCAACAGAAACAGAACAATATCAGAATCTCACATATCGCAGCGGAACAATATATAATAAATAAACACTAGTCTTTTAAAACAAAGAACTATATCAGTTTATACATACATCAATCAGAGTCAATATACAACTCAATACAACACAGCACATCAATGGACAGTTATATAAACTTATCCTCATACAGAATACACAACGGAATAAATATATCAGATACAAATACTACGTCTCGCCATCCAGCTTATCTCCAAGCTCCAGGATATCCAGAATATCCTGATAACATAACTCTAGGCTGCCCGTGTGGAAATTGGTGGGCACCCAGAGTTTAGAAGGGAAACAATAAACTCCGAGTCAGTCATGGTGACTGGTGTGAGATCGTAAAACAGTTATTCTTTAAAATAAACAACAGGATAATTTTAAAGTCAATTCGAAATGCTTTTGGAAAATGAAACTACCATAAGACCTCCCACCACACACACAATGCAAACGCAGACTTGGAGGAGATTTCTTCTTATGATAGTCAAAGATGCTTACTACGCAAAAATCAAATTCTTTTTGATATTATTATTAGTGCATAGTGTAGAAAACATTTCGAAAGTAGAATATAAATCTTAGCCAGCATAGGTACCATTATAGTATGCTTGCTATAGCTACCATATTAAATGGCAGGTTCTACAACTAATACCGTACAAGTCACGTATTGTTTCTTTGGATTTCCAACAAATGGTCAGGCTAAGGAACTTCCTATCCACGATGGGTACGTCCCTGGAATAGACGACCCGAGAACCTAACCGGATCTCTACCAACACAAGGCCGGGTTACCTCTGCAAAAATAGGTAACTACTGACACGCGTATGCCATCCCCCGATCGTCACCGATCTTCCCGAGGATCCCCGATTCGCAACAAACCACATAGATAATAATAATGCAGTAACCACAGAGGTTAAGTATCTGGGCTCCATACCATGATACCACCTTTATCCAGAAGGAATGACATACACTAAGGGGCGCTACTCCCTAGAACCTTGCTGCATTCTTCC
Organism: Allium fistulosum; assembly: GCA_030737815.1. Lineage (NCBI taxonomy): Eukaryota > Viridiplantae > Streptophyta > Magnoliopsida > Asparagales > Amaryllidaceae > Allium > Allium fistulosum. Next base: position 1,033,646,445 of record CM060901.1, read on the forward strand.
TGTTTTGACCATTTCCGGGGTGTGAGGCTCGACGAAGTCTCGTCCACAAAGCTACGCTTTCTACAAAGCCCTGCTTCGGGTCAAACAAAAATGATCAACCTATGATCACAAAGATATAAGATCAAACAAATGATCATATCACAAATGATCAAACACTGATCATTTCACAGCAACACTCAGTATGCCACATTACCAAATTGGGATATATCGCTGATAAATTTCAACTACATAACCTCTGAGCTCGTACGTCTCAGAGAAGGGTGTTAAGCTAAGAGAATAAATTCTCCGCCACCAACAGATATGTATTTGAAAGAAATCAGCTCAATATCTCAAATTGTAACGTCAGACACACAATCCATACAAGTCTGTTCCGGGATCGAACAGAACCGAAGGCACTTCTCACGAAGCCCTTGCAATTCCGGATAATTTTCAATCACGTCAGGACTTCCCGTCACTAAGGGTGATAAAACCTCTAAATCGAAGATCAGTCGATGTAGAGTAACTCGACGGTAATCCTTCCGTTTTCAAAAATATCCGGTCTTCAACACCGGTCTTCAAATGCAATTCATAACGACGTATCACATATTCGGAATGGGTTATACGACCCCATGGTCCTTTCCCGGTTAACCCGAATAGTGAGCGATTATTTAAAAACAAGTGTGGCATTCAAATTCATCCAATCACAACAAATACCTATCTAAAGGTAATTATTGATAGTCGGTTATTTAACTATCAATAAAGATGCGCAACATCATCAGATTCCAAATAATTCTCCAAATTATTTTATCTTCCAAAATATCTTTTACTAGATATAAAATTTCCACACTTCTAAAATAAATCGATATTTATTTTTAAACAGTCTCCCTTTTATAAATTCCATAGTGAATTTATATTTTTCAAATATCTACAGATATACGATTTTCAAATCGATTTCAATATTCAATTTCAATTTATCTTTACAAAGATAAGTTCTCAAAACATTCATTTCATTTTGGAAAAGAAATTTCATACTTATTTAAAAATAAGTATTTCACAAATCATTTATTTTCAACACTTGGAAAATATTCGATATACTTAAATCAAATTAAGTATATATTCATTTCTTTAAGGAAATCTATTTTCTATAACGACATCAATTTGAGTCAAAACGAGTGTTACGTAAAACATCGTTACGACGACTCAAAAATCACTAGTATAGGGATTCGGATTTATATAGATATATAAATCCCAATACTACATTAAAACATTTCCTTTCGGAAATCATTTACTATAACAACAGTGTTATAGTCCATCATTTCCTTATATTTCTCGAAAACGTCTATTTCAACAATAAATGTTGAAATCTATGATTTCGATAGTTCCCCCGTTTTAAAACATCTTTTAAAACGATTTACTTCATTTCAAATATCACTTTTCCAAAACCATATCCATTTTACTTAACAATATATTCACTGTCCAAAACCGTGAATATACTTCACTAATTACATTTCACTATTTTCTACACGTTTTATTTCAATAAAAATTCGCTATTTAAAATCGCGAATATATCTTCTTTAATAACCTTCTATATTTAATTTATCAAATCCAATTGATTTCGAATTTATAAAACAACGTTTATAAATTCTATTTCTATTTATAAAAACTTAATTTTATAAATCTTCTTTATTTACCAATTCAATTCACAATTCAATTTATATACCACAATCCATATTATAAGTTAAATACTTATAATTTCATTTATTTACAAAGATCATTCTTTTAAAACTTTACAACTGTAAAGTTTACCCTTTTATAAACCCATTTTAACATCATTTCCAAATACTACATCAATTACAGATTGATTTCCAAAATTTTATCATTTCTAAATAATTTCCTTATTCTTTCCAATTTAATTCCATATTCTATTTTTAAAAGAATTCTTCAATTTGAAATCATTTTTACATTGATTTCCCAAGTTATTTCAATTCATAAATTAAATTTCTAATTGGACTTCCACTTATTTTATTTTAAATAAATTCCTTTTGAAGAGAATAAATTTCTTTGTCTCTTTCAATCTATTTAAAAAATCCAAATTTAAATTAAATTCTTTAATTTAAAATCACTATTATACGAAATTCATTTATTTAACATTTTTACTTGATTCTGGAATAAATTCAATAAGATTTCAAAAATCAGCCCTTTCTTTTAAATTCTTTTCTTCAAATTTATTAAATTTCTAAAAATAAATTTACTTAAAAATTTCTACTTGAATTACAAAAATTCAATTTCATTTAGTTTTGGAATCCAATGATATCAAACATCCATTCAGCTAAATTTTTAGCTTTCAATCAATTTCCAGACATCGATATGATCAATAACATCAATATAATCATTCATCGATTCATATCACAGTATAAATAAAATCAATCAATGTGAGGGGTCCAGTTGGATCCCTCCAACCTGTTTCCCTGCATCCAAAGATGTTAGCACAATACCAATTCCGCTCCAGTACGGAATTATCGCGGTATATAGGTTTTTATAAATCCGCTTACTAACGGCGCAATAGGGTCTCATCCGCTATACGAGGCGGGAAATCATCAATCCAGTATATACATATGCCAATATGTATATACTGCTATATATATAGATATATCCTATCATATCTAATAGCATATTCAAACAAATCAATCAATAACTGCAAATCAAAATTTCCTTCGAGTGAGAAAATCTCACCTTAGCTTTAAAATTTGCAATCCACTTCGATTCCAGAGTTGTTTTCTTCATTTCTACCTTGTATAAATATTTATACAATTTATTAATATTTGAATTAAATCGAACTACTCAATTTCTAACTTGATAAGTTTTAATTATACAATGATTTTATTTTTAACCCAGTTTCCTTTAATAAATTAAATTAACTAAAAATTTTCTTTTTAGTAACTAAAATAGATAAAACAAACTAATTCTCTTTAACAATTTATTTAACTATATTTTTTTTATATATATATATATATATATATAATCTTTCAAATAATTTCAAACTTAGTTTACTGATGATTTAATCACCTTATTTATCATAAAAAAAAAATTTAAATTGTAAATCTGAAATTATGAACATGTTTTCAGTAAATAAATAAAATTTTATATCTCTAATTGAAGAATTTAATTTCACATAATTTCAAATCCTTTAAAATTCCTATTTTCAAAATCTTATATTAATATCCTTACTGTTCAAAATAAAATACGTGAACTAATATATATATTATTTAATTTAACTAAAAGAATGAATGGCATAAAGATAACAGCAGATACCTCACCCTCATCGACTACTGTCTGACGCCGACCTGCCGAACACCCCACCGCCCCTCCGGCCTCGAGTACCACCACCATTCGATTCCCAAATACTGAGCACACTCACTCGCCTCGAGAAAAATGTCGAACCCCTTCAATCCGAGATCACTGCTTCGACGACGACCTACAGGAGCTGTTCGAACAACTCGCAACCTCGAGACCCCCTCGCCCAGATTGACGTCTCCTGTCCTAGGCTCGCGAGCATTTCCTATGACTCCCAATTCCACTCGACGTCGCCGAGTTTCATCGCGACCGTCCCCTCGAATCCACCAGCCCCCATATGTCGCAAACCCTAGCTCCTATGTCGCGACTTCGCCTTCCATGCTCCTTCGATCGAACTCGAGACCACGTGGTTGCCGCCTGAATACTCGCGAAATTGATTCGAACGTCTCGCCTCCGCTCGCCCACGGTCGTTCGCGACTTCGAAAATGGGAGAGGGGAAGAACGAGAGCTTCATTCGATTTCGAATATTTTAAACGAATGGGGTTTCGTGAATTTACAGAGGGAAATGAATTTGATTTCAGAGAAGCGGCCATTTATTTCGAACGAGATTTTCTTTTGAACGAGATTTGTTGGCACGAGTTCGTACCCGTGATACTTGGCGTGGGTTAAGGGAAGTATGGGTTGCGTGACTTCGTTCGTGAATTTAGGCAAAAATTTAGGGAAGAACGTGCTTATGTGTTGACCAATTTTAAAAGTTAAATTTAAATCGAATCTCATTTTATTTTAACGCGTTTAAACGTCATATGTACACACAACAATCCCAAATGCCACGAAATTTGAAATCCGGTAATAATTCAATATTACGGACCCAATGGAACTGGTTTCGTCGAATTCCGAGACTGTGCCTCGGACGGCTATTTTTAAATATCGGTTGAACGATTAAATTTCAAAACTGATCAAACAGTCTGAAATTAAATTCTGAAGGTTCGATTATCTTCGGTATTATCAATATGAATTTTAAAAGCTTTTGAAATATTTTTCTTCGGCTTTAAATTGAAGATTCAAATTTTTATCCAACTTTAATCGATTAAATTTTATAATTCAATCGGCAAATTCAACGTTATATTCGGGATTCAAATCAAATCATCGTTCAAATATTTAAAATAAATTAAATATTCTCAATTTAATTTGGTCGAAATTCTGGGTCGTTACAAACTTCCCTCCTTAAAAGAATTTCGTCCTCGAAATTACAAGTCAGGAAAAAAATGTCCTTAACTCGCCTACTATTTTTCACAGTCCAACAGTTCTATCAAATTTTCAAAACCCATCTTTCTACTAAAGATTCGTTATCAATTCAACTAACTTCCAACTTCAATTTTAAGTTTTCAAACAATATTGTTTTACTTCATAATTCAAATTTAAGTTTAAATTCAAATTTTAACTTTCAAAATTTCTCAAAAATTTTCTAACGCCCTAAATTTCCGAAAAATTTCGCCAGCGTCTCCTTTGCGCGGCTAATACGGTACGACTACAAAACGTCCCTACGGACTCTCAGATTTCAAAAAGAAAAAGAAAAAGCCAAGCGGCTAGACCAGAAATCATCAAAAACTCATATTATAATCCAAATACGTACCTTTTGTTGAGCAATTCAAATTATCTGTGAAATCAAATTCAATTCCCTTTATACCTGTATATCTACTAGCCATAATATCTAGTTACACATTCAAACCATTTGCAAATTCTATTACAAAAATTTCCCAATATAAACTACTTATATCATCTTTAGTTCACTATTGAAGTTATATCCATTATCTTCAATTTTACATTTCAAATTTATTTGAATTCAATTTCACATTTCAATTTCTCATTTGAGTTAAATTTACCATTCAATTCAATTTGAATTCTATTTATCTTCTGAATATTGAATTTATCAATTATCTTTAGTTCACTTCAAACTAATCTCAAAACTTCATTTCATTTCACACAATTCAAGTTTTAAATTCACTAATTCATTAGTTTTCATTTTGAATCTCATTTCTATCAGATTTCAAATATTTCATAAGTTATCAACTTATTTACATCTTGGTTTATACAAATCACTTCTACATTCATATTACTAATTCCATTTCATTTAGGAATTTTATTTTCATTTACGAATCATATTCACAATTCATATTCATAATCTTTGTTCATATATGAATTTATTTCCTTATACTTTCAATTCACATTTATAGATTTCATTTATTAATGAACTTTAATTCCAATCACAACTACATAATTTACATTAACAATTTCTATTTGTATAAGTTATCAATTCAATAATATTCCATAAATATTCTTATAAAGTATTCCAGAGTCTTTTCAACCTTTCAAAACCATTTTGAAAACAATTCAAATTTATCTTTTGAATTTTCAAAACAAAAATCAATTTTCCAAACAACTTTCATTTAAAAATAATTTGGCAGCAATTTCTCTTTTGGAAACCCGAAAATGAACACCGGTGATGCCATGGTCATCATCGGAATTATTTTCCAGCGACCGAAAAGAGTTTAGAGCTTTCAACTCTCAAAAATACTTTTCAAAACCTTTGAAATTCATTTTCAAATCGAAAAGAATTTTAAATTTCCAAATCTCCAAAATTTTCAATTTCTTTTCAAAACATTTCCAAATACTTCTCTGGAATTCCGTTTTAAATTACAAATCACATTTATAATTTACATTCTTTAATTTCATTTGTATATGGATTATTTTCTTAACTTTGGAGTTACGATTTCAATTTCTTATTCAATTTCAATGATAATAATTCACTATTACTACTTCCTAATATCCATGCAACCATATACTATAGTAATTTACAGAAAATCATTTCTTTTCTATACAAAAATAGTTTTAGGTAAAATTATCTCATTTACCCTATTTAAAACAATACTGTGTCAGTTTATCTTGTTTAGAGTTTAGAAACCCCTATCGATTACAGTTAGCTAGACTGCACCGACCAGAATCCATAAACAATCAACCGATAAGTCAACACAATACAAAACAATTTTATATTCAAATAACAAATACGCGCTCATATCTATTATTACACTCAACTCATTCTAGAGTACTACTGACTCTATCTCTAATGAGTAACACCCAACAGAGCAGGGTTGTCGCTTAACCATATGCTCTGATACCAAATGTAACATCCCGAAATTTTCGACTTTCGAAAATTCAACATCGATACTCACTTTATCGACTGCTGAGCCATCGAATGCCGGAAACCCGAGAAGTTATGGTTTTAAGAAAGAAGAAAAAGGTAGAAGAAGAAGATAGGAGAAAAAGAAAGAAGAATAACAACAGAACAACAGAACAGCAACAGAAACAGAACAATATCAGAATCTCACATATCGCAGCGGAACAATATATAATAAATAAACACTAGTCTTTTAAAACAAAGAACTATATCAGTTTATACATACATCAATCAGAGTCAATATACAACTCAATACAACACAGCACATCAATGGACAGTTATATAAACTTATCCTCATACAGAATACACAGCGGAATAAATATATCAGATACAAATACTACGTCTCGCCATCCAGCTTATCTCCAAGCTCCAGGATATCCAGAATATCCTGATAACATAACTCTAGGCTGCCCGTGTGGAAATTGGTGGGCACCCAGAGTTTAGAAGGGAAACAATAAACTCCGAGTCAGTCATGGTGACTGGTGTGAGATCGTAAAACAGTTATTCTTTAAAATAAACAACAGGATAATTTTAAAGTCAATTCGAAATGCTTTTGGAAAATGAAACTACCATAAGACCTCCCACCACACACACAATGCAAACGCAGACTTGGAGGAGATTTCTTCTTATGATAGTCAAAGATGCTTACTACGCAAAAATCAAATTCTTTTTGATATTATTATTAGTGCATAGTGTAGAAAACATTTCGAAAGTAGAATATAAATCTTAGCCAGCATAGGTACCATTATAGTATGCTTGCTATAGCTACCATATTAAATGGCAGGTTCTACAACTAATACCGTACAAGTCACGTATTGTTTCTTTGGATTTCCAACAAATGGTCAGGCTAAGGAACTTCCTATCCACGATGGGTACGTCCCTGGAATAGACGACCCGAGAACCTAACCGGATCTCTACCAACACAAGGCCGGGTTACCTCTGCAAAAATAGGTAACTACTGACACGCGTATGCCATCCCCCGATCGTCACCGATCTTCCCGAGGATCCCCGATTCGCAACAAACCACATAGATAATAATAATGCAGTAACCACAGAGGTTAAGTATCTGGGCTCCATACCATGATACCACCTTTATCCAGAAGGAATGACATACACTAAGGGGCGCTACTCCCTAGAACCTTGCTGCATTCTTCCTGTTTTGACCATTTCCGGGGTGTGAGGCTCGACGAAGTCTCGTCCACAAAGCTACGCTTTCTACAAAGCCCTGCTTCGGGTCAAACAAAAATGATCAACCTATGATCACAAAGATATAAGATCAAACAAATGATCATATCACAAATGATCAAACACTGATCATTTCACAGCAACACTCAGTATGCCACGTTACCAAATTGGGATATATCGCTGATAAATTTCAACTACATAACCTCTGAGCTCGTACGTCTCAGAGAAGGGTGTTAAGCTAAGAGAATAAATTCTCCGCCACCAACAGATATGTATTTGAAAGAAATCAGCTCAATATCTCAAATTGTAACGTCAGACACACAATCCATACAAGTCTGTTCCGGGATCGAACAGAACCGAAGGCACTTCTCACGAAGCCCTTGCAATTCCGGATAATTTTCAATCACGTCAGGACTTCCCGTCACTAAGGGTGATAAAACCTCTAAATCGAAGATCAGTCGATGTAGAGTAACTCGACGGTAATCCTTCCGTTTTCAAAAATATCCGGTCTTCAACACCGGTCTTCAAATGCAATTCATAACGACGTATCACATATTCGGAATGGGTTATACGACCCCATGGTCCTTTCCCGGTTAACCCGAATAGTGAGCGATTATTTAAAAACAAGTGTGGCATTCAAATTCATCCAATCACAACAAATACCTATCTAAAGGTAATTATTGATAGTCGGTTATTTAACTATCAATAAAGATGCGCAACATCATCAGATTCCAAATAATTCTCCAAATTATTTTATCTTCCAAAATATCTTTTACTAGATATAAAATTTCCACACTTCTAAAATAAATCGATATTTATTTTTAAACAGTCTCCCTTTTATAAATTCCATAGTGAATTTATATTTTTCAAATATCTACAGATATACGATTTTCAAATCGATTTCAATATTCAATTTCAATTTATCTTTACAAAGATAAGTTCTCAAAACATTCATTTCATTTTGGAAAAGAAATTTCATACTTATTTAAAAATAAGTATTTCACAAATCATTTATTTTCAACACTTGGAAAATATTCGATATACTTAAATCAAATTAAGTATATATTCATTTCTTTAAGGAAATCTATTTTCTATAACGACATCAATTTGAGTCAAAACGAGTGTTACGTAAAACATCGTTACGACGACTCAAAAATCACTAGTATAGGGATTCGGATTTATATAGATATATAAATCCCAATACTACATTAAAACATTTCCTTTCGGAAATCATTTACTATAACAACAGTGTTATAGTCCATCATTTCCTTATATTTCTCGAAAACGTCTATTTCAACAATAAATGTTGAAATCTATGATTTCGATAGTTCCCCCGTTTTAAAACATCTTTTAAAACGATTTACTTCATTTCAAATATCACTTTTCCAAAACCATATCCATTTTACTTAACAATATATTCACTGTCCAAAACCGTGAATATACTTCACTAATTACATTTCACTATTTTCTACACGTTTTATTTCAATAAAAATTCGCTATTTAAAATCGCGAATATATCTTCTTTAATAACCTTCTATATTTAATTTATCAAATCCAATTGATTTCGAATTTATAAAACAACGTTTATAAATTCTATTTCTATTTATAAAAACTTAATTTTATAAATCTTCTTTATTTACCAATTCAATTCACAATTCAATTTATATACCACAATCCATATTATAAGTTAAATACTTATAATTTCATTTATTTACAAAGATCATTCTTTTAAAACTTTACAACTGTAAAGTTTACCCTTTTATAAACCCATTTTAACATCATTTCCAAATACTACATCAATTACAGATTGATTTCCAAAATTTTATCATTTCTAAATAATTTCCTTATTCTTTCCAATTTAATTCCATATTCTATTTTTAAAAGAATTCTTCAATTTGAAATCATTTTTACATTGATTTCCCAAGTTATTTCAATTCATAAATTAAATTTCTAATTGGACTTCCACTTATTTTATTTTAAATAAATTCCTTTTGAAGAGAATAAATTTCTTTGTCTCTTTCAATCTATTTAAAAAATCCAAATTTAAATTAAATTCTTTAATTTAAAATCACTATTATACGAAATTCATTTATTTAACATTTTTACTTGATTCTGGAATAAATTCAATAAGATTTCAAAAATCAGCCCTTTCTTTTAAATTCTTTTCTTCAAATTTATTAAATTTCTAAAAATAAATTTACTTAAAAATTTCTACTTGAATTACAAAAATTCAATTTCATTTAGTTTTGGAATCCAATGATATCAAACATCCATTCAGCTAAATTTTTAGCTTTCAATCAATTTCCAAACATCGATATGATCAATAACATCAATATAATCATTCATCGATTCATATCACAGTATAAATAAAATCAATCAATGTGAGGGGTCCAGTTGGATCCCTCCAACCTGTTTCCCTGCATCCAAAGATGTTAGCACAATACCAATTCCGCTCCAGTACGGAATTATCGCGGTATATAGGTTTTTATAAATCCGCTTACTAACGGCGCAATAGGGTCTCATCCGCTATACGAGGCGGGAAATCATCAATCCAGTATATACATATGCCAATATGTATATACTGCTATATATATAGATATATCCTATCATATCTAATAGCATATTCAAACAAATCAATCAATAACTGCAAATCAAAATTTCCTTCGAGTGAGAAAATCTCACCTTAGCTTTAAAATTTGCAATCCACTTCGATTCCAGAGTTGTTTTCTTCATTTCTACCTTGTATAAATATTTATACAATTTATTAATATTTGAATTAAATCGAACTACTCAATTTCTAACTTGATAAGTTTTAATTATACAATGATTTTATTTTTAACCCAGTTTCCTTTAATAAATTAAATTAACTAAAAATTTTCTTTTTAGTAACTAAAATAGATAAAACAAACTAATTCTCTTTAACAATTTATTTAACTATTTTTTTTTTTTATATATATATATATATATATAATCTTTCAAATAATTTCAAACTTAGTTTACTGATGATTTAATCACCTTATTTATCATAAAAAAAAAATTTAAATTGTAAATCTGAAATTATGAACATGTTTTCAGTAAATAAATAAAATTTTATATCTCTAATTGAAGAATTTAATTTCACATAATTTCAAATCCTTTAAAATTCCTATTTTCAAAATCTTATATTAATATCCTTACTGTTCAAAATAAAATACGTGAACTAATATATATATTATTTAATTTAACTAAAAGAATGAATGGCATAAAGATAACAGCAGATACCTCACCCTCATCGACTACTGTCTGACGCCGACCTGCCGAACACCCCACCGCCCCTCCGGCCTCGAGTACCACCACCATTCGATTCCCAAATACTGAGCACACTCACTCGCCTCGAGAAAAATGTCGAACCCCTTCAATCCGAGATCACTGCTTCGACGACGACCTACAGGAGCTGTTCGAACAACTCGCAACCTCGAGACCCCCTCGCCCAGATTGACGTCTCCTGTCCTAGGCTCGCGAGCATTTCCTATGACTCCCAATTCCACTCGACGTCGCCGAGTTTCATCGCGACCGTCCCCTCGAATCCACCAGCCCCCATATGTCGCAAACCCTAGCTCCTATGTCGCGACTTCGCCTTCCATGCTCCTTCGATCGAACTCGAGACCACGTGGTTGCCGCCTGAATACTCGCGAAATTGATTCGAACGTCTCGCCTCCGCTCGCCCACGGTCGTTCGCGACTTCGAAAATGGGAGAGGGGAAGAACGAGAGCTTCATTCGATTTCGAATATTTTAAACGAATGGGGTTTCGTGAATTTACAGAGGGAAATGAATTTGATTTCAGAGAAGCGGCCATTTATTTCGAACGAGATTTTCTTTTGAACGAGATTTGTTGGCACGAGTTCGTACCCGTGATACTTGGCGTGGGTTAAGGGAAGTATGGGTTGCGTGACTTCGTTCGTGAATTTAGGCAAAAATTTAGGGAAGAACGTGCTTATGTGTTGACCAATTTTAAAAGTTAAATTTAAATCGAATCTCATTTTATTTTAACGCGTTTAAACGTCATATGTACACACAACAATCCCAAATGCCACGAAATTTGAAATCCGGTAATAATTCAATATTACGGACCCAATGGAACTGGTTTCGTCGAATTCCGAGACTGTGCCTCGGACGGCTATTTTTAAATATCGGTTGAACGATTAAATTTCAAAACTGATCAAACAGTCTGAAATTAAATTCTGAAGGTTCGATTATCTTCGGTATTATCAATATGAATTTTAAAAGCTTTTGAAATATTTTTCTTCGGCTTTAAATTGAAGATTCAAATTTTTATCCAACTTTAATCGATTAAATTTTATAATTCAATCGGCAAATTCAACGTTATATTCGGGATTCAAATCAAATCATCGTTCAAATATTTAAAATAAATTAAATATTCTCAATTTAATTTGGTCGAAATTCTGGGTCGTTACATTTAGCTTTGACGAATTGTGGAGGAGCAATGGAGCAGGAGGCTTCAGCATTGTAGATATATATAGTAGTTCCGCTGTGTCTGTATCTCTGTAGTGTATTGAGTTGTAATGTCTAGACAGATGTTTATAACTGACTAGTATGTGATGTATATGTTGTGTAACTCTGATAAGTGTTGTATACTATGTAATAGTTTATGTTATTAATATAATTTATTCGTTCCGCTGTGAGATCGTTGTTGTTGTTTCTTTCTTCTCTTCTCTTCTTTTCTATTTTCTACCCCTTTCTTTCTTATTAATGATGCGTCATTCTGTGTAATGAGTGGCGGGTCATTACAGTGGTATCAGATCTTAGGTTGAGCGAATGCCTAAGCTTTTGGTTAAGTGAACATCAGAGAACTAGGTTGAGTGAATACCTAGGTTCGGAAGGGTTGTTCATTAGAGATAGGATCTGTAGCCACCTATTTTAGTCTGAGTGTATATATATATATACGAGAGCGCGTATTTGTTAGTTATGTAAAATGGTTTTATATTGTGTTAATTGATCGGTTGGGTGGTATATGGATTCTGGTCAATACGAGTAGCTACCGTTATTGATAGGGATCTCTAAACACTTGGACCAGGCCAACGGACACAATATTGTTTTAAAAGGGAAGGTGAAATAATTTTACCCAGATATATTTTCTATATATAAAAAGTATCATTTTAAAAGTATATGGTACTTGTGATGATTGGTTGAGATGATAATAATTTATCATCTAGGATTTAGTGGTCTTAGTTGTCAACCTTGTGTATTTTACTGGTTGCCTTTTTACTTAAATATACCCTAAATTCCTTAGAAATCTGAACCCTTTAGGATTCGAATCTTGGAAAGTAAATTTTACTAAGTTTATTTACTAAAGAAATTTGGAAACTTTTTAAACTAGTAAATTTTTAAGAAATTTTCCATCCTTTAAAGATAATTTTAGAATAATGAGTTTCTAAAAAGAGATGTTTAAAATTTAAAAATCTTATAACAATTTGTTTATAATCCATATATATATATATATATGGATTTATGAATTGAAGGAATAATAGGTTTATAAACTTACTATATATGTGTATATTTTCTCTAACTATAATCACTTTTCAAAAATATCTTAAATTATTTTGAAATAATGATTTTAAAAAAAAAATCTTGGGTAATAAGAATCTAAAAGGGAATAAATTTTGAAGTATTAATCTTGATATACTCTTAGTCTATATAAGTCTAAACCTTAGATCTCACCTTTGGATTTTGGTATTGATTTTAGAGAACCCGTAGCGTTTGCCGTGGAGTCTTGGCTAAGGCAAGAAGAGATGGTGATGTTGAAAGGGTTAAAAGAATTTTAGCAGAACTTAGACAACCGTCCTTATATGAAGAAGAGCCTGATGAGCAGCCTCAGCCTCAGCCTCAAAAAGAAGAAATTGAGGAAGAAGAAGAAATTGAGGAAGAAGAAGAATTTGAGGAAGAAGAAGAATTTGAGGACGAAGAAGAATTCGAAGAAGAGGAAGACTCCGAATCAGAAAATGATGATGCCATTATTTGGAATTTAGATAATGGAATAGAAAGGCCGGCCAAGGGTGTGAGTTTCATTCCTTGGGTAGGTGATCCAGAGGATGTTTCGGAACCAGATAGTGATTGGGAGGACAGGGTGTTGTCAGGACCTGAGGGGGAGGACTCCAGTAGCAAGAGTCCATAGTTGATTAGGGTGTTTCCTTTTTAGTATGTGTCTTTTTGTATGTGTCTATGACCCTTGGACGTCATGGAGGTTAGGTGTTAAATGTTAGTAAGGTGATATATGTATCTGTATATATAGGCATGCTTGTATGGGAATGATAGCACTTGTAAAAATATTTTGACTGGTACTAAATATAATATATATTTTGATATACAATATGAATCTATGTATTGATTGTTTGGATTCTGTAGAGCGAGTATTCCGGTATATATATATACTTGGGGAAACTCGAGGAAATTCTATTCAGAATTTTTTTCGCTGGATAGTTAGAATTGTTAGAATTGTTTGTTTGGATGATTGGTTGCTATGATTGTTAGCATATGGATGATAATACATCCTTGTGATTTAAAAAGATTATTAAATTACCTTTGTTTTAAATTTCGGGGACGAAATTATTTTAAGGGGGGAGGAATGTAATATCCCGGAAATTTGGGGCAATATCAATTTAATAATCTGTTTAAATAATTAAATCGATTTGTTAATCTTTGATAATAAATATTTGAATTGGTTTAATAATCTAATTGAATAAATATTTAATTAGTGAATTTTATCTTTTAAAAACTAATAAAATGATTTCTATTTATAATGTGTATATATATGTGTGTATATTGTAAATAGATAAGCTTTGGTTTGAAATACAATTTACATATGATATGTTAATTCATTTAATAATAATAGAAATTTATAATCTCTTTTATAAATTATTTTTAAATTGATAAATGTGTTATTTTCAAACAATATTAATAGTGTATTGTTTTTAAATAAATAGATTTTAATGTAAATAAGATTTGTTTTTTTCAATTTGAATGTGTTGTTTTAAATTGACTTTAAATGGGATTTTAAATATAATTTGAATTTGAATTTAGATTTAATTTTGAATTCAAAAAGAGGTAATATTCAAATAGTTTGGATTTCAAAATATATGTAAACTTTTATTTATAATAATTAGTTTTATTTCTTTATAATTAATATATATAGATATGTATTTAATAAGTTAAGAAAAAGGTTTTTATATTTAAAATAAATAAAAATAATAAATTAAAGGGACATGTGTTAGTTCCTAAGACTTTAATATAATAGGTGTTATAAGATTAGGATATGAGAAGGACAAATGTCAAGTTTTTAAAATTTTTAGTTTTCTTTTATTTTAAATAAACTACAAATTAACTTATATAAACATACACCTCCCCTCTCTTCTATTTCTTCCCTTATCTTCTCATTTTCAAAATCTTCAGCCGGAGACAAATTTTCAAAACAATCTGTAACTCAAAAACTTCCAAACCATAAATTTATCAAATCTGTAATCAAACACTCCTATAAACCAAAATTATCAAAACCGAAACCTGTAATCAAACCTTTCTCATAAACCAGAGATTATCAATCCTCTGAAAAGCTTCTTCCAACTCTGTAATTCATTTTCAAAACAAGTCTGTAAACATTTCTTCAACCTGTAATTCTTTTTCAACATCAAAATTGGAGCATTCAAAGCATTTTCAAAAATTAAAGAGAAAGGGCCTGTAGCAGATAATCAAAAGCAAGTCTGGAATCAAGCAGTAATCTCTGCATCAAGCTTTTCAGATCAAAACAATTCAAGTTTTAAATCAAAAGAAATTGCCAGATCAAAATTTAAAGCCTGGGAAATTTCTCTGCTTTTAAAAATGGTGAGTAACTTTTTATTTAAAAAGTCTCAGTAAAATAAGCCTATTGTATGTTCATATATATATATATATATATTTGAATAGTCGTACGTACATATATATTGGTGTATGTCTGTGTATATATATGAATATGTGTGTACATGAATGTTTCTGGTAATATTCTCTGTCCTTAGTTTCTAATCCTAGGTTTAAACCGAATCCAATTATCTGTTGACCTATTTGTTGTCTTGAACTTAGGAGTAAGGCAAAGACTGTTGGTTTAATATAAACTAAAGTGTAAATGTTCATGTAAGTTGAAATAACTGGGACATACCAGGAAATCAAACAGTACAGAGAAATTTCTCATTTAAGCTAAAACCCAAATATGTTCTTTTACAAATCCAGTATTATAATTTGAATACGTAAATCAAACCATGATTTTTAAAACAAAAAGTATGATTTTTAGTGCTGAGAATAGTGGGGTTTCTCGAGTTGATTGGGTTTGTTTCCTTTGTCGTTTGCCATCGATTGTCAAGACCAGGGGGGCTGATGTTTTAGTTGAAGGTGGCCTAGGTGGTAGTGCTATAGGGAAAAATGCTAGTGGAATTTTTATTCAATTGTGGTGGCCGAACGTGGGTGATCTAGGGTTTAAGGGCAGTTTTGGATGACTGTGGGTTCCAGTAAAATGCGGCGTTGATGATCGACCGAGATCGATCGGACCAGGGGGAAACTTTGCGTGAGGGTGTGAGGAAGCTCCAGACAGGATTGCATGATTTCTGATGATCGTGAGTGGCGGAACGAATCGATTTAGTCGATCAAGTTTTGTTCCAGCTTGGATGGGTAGGCCATATTTCGAGTTCGTCGTCGTTCGGGGTTCCTGGGTGATCACGAGGCGAGGAGTTCATCACTGATGTGTGGAAGGTGGCGAAGTCGACCAGAGTTCGTCAGAGCTCTGTGCACGTGCACGTTCACATAGGGATAACTGTCGTTGGGGGTGCAGCTAGGACTCGGGAAGAACTCGAGTTGCTCAAGAGTTTTGCTCGAAGCAGAGAGTGGTACTCGAGATTTTTGAGTGCGTGACTCGAAGCAGTTAAAGTTTTTACTCGAAGCATTTCAGTGGTTGGCTCGGGTAAATTGAATGGTTACAGGTTTTAAAGCCTGTTTGTTTTTAAATTTTAAAATTGATTTAAAATTTGGAAACAGAAATTTAAACAAAGTTTAAAATAAAATTTTAAAGTATGGATTCAATTTGAACTTGAATCCCAGTTGTAAAAATAAATAAGTTTTTATTTTATAATATTTAAACATCTTTAAAATGTTTAAAGAATAGTTTAAAAAAAGTTTTAATTTAAATGAATATAAATTTCTTTTACAAATGTTAAGTGTTTCTTTAACATTTGGTTTTAAAACGGGGTTTGATAAATTTGATTTAAATTTGCTTAAAGTTAAATTTATAATTTATTTTAAAACTTTAATTTGAAATGAAATAAAAGAAAGGTTTAAAAGTAAAAGATTTCAAAGCCTTTTGTAAATGATAATTAAAGTAGCTAAAGGTTAATACTTTAATTTAGAAAGTAATTAAGGTTTAATGATATATGAGTCATTAAATTAATAGGATAATTAAAGAATAATTTAATAATTTGATTAATTAATGGTTTAGTGTTAATTAATTAAATAATTAAGATTATAAGTTAAATTAATTAAGGGTTAATTAATTTGGGATTAAGAATCATTTATTTAGATAAGTATAGATTTTAATAAATGATTAGAAATTTATTTATCAAGTGATTAAAGGTTTGTTTAGCAATTAATTAAGTAATAGAGTTAAATTAATTGGTAATTAAGAATTTATTTAGTTGTAATTTATAATTAGTTGATTAAAGTTTAATTACTTAGGAAGTAGTTAAAGAATTGTTAATAATTAATGAAAGATCATTAATTAGAGATTATTAGATAATTAATTAATTAATTAATTAACATGATTAAATTTGATAATCAATTAGATTAATTAGTTAATATGAAAATGGGTTAAGTATAATTACTTAATGGAAGTAATTAAGGTAATTAATTACTTAAGGTAATTAATTAAATAAATTTGATTAAGTTAAATTAATTAATTAAATTAATTTAAGATAATCATTTAGAGATATGATAAATATAATTACTTAAATGTAATTAGTGAAGTGTAATTACTTAGGAAAGTAATTAAAGTTAATTAGTGGATGTAATTAACTAAAGATGGTTTAATGAAAGTAATTTGAGTTTAATTACTTTGAATAATTAATCAAGGGATTAATTAAAAGATAATTAATTAAGAAGTAATTAATTTATGGAAGTGTAATTAAGGGTAGTTAATTGCTAGATGTGATTAATCAAAGGTGATTAATAAATGTGGTTTAATTAAGAATTAATTATTAAATATAATTAATTTAAATGATGTAATTAAGGATTGGTTAATTAAAATTAATTAATCAATAATAAAGGATTAAAGTAATTAATTAATTAATGAAGTAATTTAAGATTAATTACTGAAATGGTTTAATTTAATTAATTTGTGAAATTAATTAAGAGTTAATTACTTAAAGTAATTAAAGGATTATTAATCAGGAATGATTAATTAAGATGGATACTTAGAGTAATGATAAATTAATTGGTTTAATTAATAATTAAGTAAGCAGGATTTATAGAATGAAGTAATTAGTTTAATTCACTTTAAATTAATTAGATGATATAAATCATTGCTTAAGGATGGATGAATGAGATTGAATGTATTTCTTTGTTTGATATCTCTGATAAGATATGATTGATATATGATATGGATGTTTGGTTGAATTATAGTGATAATGTGAATTATCTGTTTGGGATGATAATGTAGATTATCTATTGAATTATCTATCTTTGTGTATATAGATAAGAATTGAATTGTTTTAACCTTAAAACAACTTAGCCCTTAAAAGATACGTTTTGGATTTCGATGAGACCGGGATCGGGTTTCCGTATACCGGAATTCCAGGTCTGGAGACCCGAATACCACATCGATACAAATTAACGATAGGTCGTGAATCTCAAGTGAAGATGAAGATTCAAAGTGCAAGGGTTATTGTCGTTAACTCTGAGGGTGATTCCAAAACGAGTGTAACGAGATAATGCCTTCGGTTTTGTTCGAACCCGGAACGAACTTGTATGGATTGAATGCTTTCAGAACATCGTCAGGTGGACGATGAGCATTCTAAGTGATGTGTTCTGATTTAAAGGTAAATCGTGACCTCAAGCCTCATCAACCGGGAATGGCTAAAACAGGAGAGGTGCAGCAAGGCTTCGTGGGTAGCACCCACTGAGAGTAAGGTCATCCCTGTCTAGAGAGTTCCTTCTTTTATTTCGGCTTAGTGGTGCAGTTGGCGACGGCCATCTGTGGGGTGATTTTATTCGGAATTATCCAGTAAGGGATGGTTCCGGCTTTGTGTTGCAGGGGATTGGGAGTGATCCTCGGTACGGTGATCTAGGCCCCGTACTGTGATGAGCGGTACCCCGGTAGCTCTGCCATTGTATGGAAATCCAAATTTCAATAAGTGATAACGGACTTGATTGTATACTTATGTATGCTGGAATTTAATAATGTAACAATTTCGGCTATTTCATATTTATTTGAAAACCCTAGACCCTATTATAATACAATCGAATTTCCTATCAAATGTTTTGGTTAGCGTAAGGTAAAAACTTACCCATGTTTATTTGTGGGGAGTCTTACGTGATACCTTTTCTTTCCAAATGGTTTTCAAAGTTAAACAAGTTTAACCTGTTACTCACACCAGACCCATGTCTGACCCAAGTGTTTATTTCTGTTTTCTAAACTCTTGGGTACTCAAATTTTTACGAGTAGCCAAGGGATTCAGGTTTAGCTTTGACGAATTGTGGAGGAGCAATGGAGCAGGAGGCTTCAGCATTGTAGATATATATAGTAGTTCCGCTGTGTCTGTATCTCTGTAGTGTATTGAGTTGTAATGTCTAGACAGATGTTTATAACTGACTAGTATGTGATGTATATGTTGTGTAACTCTAATAAGTGTTGTATACTATGTAATAGTTTATGTTATTAATATAATTTATTCGTTCCGCTGTGAGATCGTTGTTGTTGTTTCTTTCTTCTCTTCTCTTCTTTTCTATTTTCTACCCCTTTCTTTCTTATTAATGATGCGTCATTCTGTGTAATGAGTGGCGGGTCATTACAGTGTTTGTGTTGGGCGGAGGCTGGAAGATTGGGGAGGAGCAAAGGCGGTTCGAGTTTGGTGGAGGGTGGTGGCGATGGGCGAGGAGCAAGGGCGGTTCGAGTTTGGTGGAGGGTGGTGGCGATGGGCGAGGAGCAAGGATGTAACGACCCGTATTTTCACGGATCGGAAAGTTCGTTCGAATCTGGAATTTTCAACTTTTTAGGTTGTTTCAGATTTTGGTTGAGATTTTTTTAAGTCCTAGGTCGCGAACGACCTAAGAGATAAGTCGCAACCGACTTATAGGTTGAACGACTTAAGAGCGTGTGGAAGCTTAAGTCGTATAGGAATCACGTCTGGGCGAGTGAATGACCAAGTGTTTAGGTCGTAGACGACTTAGGAGGGAAGACTTAAGAGTTCTGGACGAGTTGAGGGATGAGTCGTATACCTACTAAGTCTTAAGTCGTAAGCCTAGTTGAGTCGTCTGACCAGTGTTTGTTAAGTCGTTGCCGAGTTAAGAAAGTGGGGTTAACCGACTTAAGGTAGTGACCGACCTAGGTGATAAGTCGCGACCGACTCAAGAGTAGTAGGCGACCTAAGCATTCTGGGGTTAGGTCGTGGGGTAGAGTTAGGTCGGCAACGACCTAACGAAATGTTGTGAGCAACCTAAGTTTTTGTTAAGTGTTAGGTCGACTGGGAAAGCTAGCGACCTAGTGGTTCCGGGTTAGCGACTTAGTAATTAAGTTGTTAGGTCGGTTGGGACGACCTAAGGAGTTGCCGTGTTAGCGACCTAGTGGTTCCTAGTTAGCATAGTTAGGTCGGTAGCGACCTAAGGGGTTTGGAGACAGTAGTTAGCGACCTAGTATAGTGGAGCGACCTATAGGTTAGCGACCTAAGGGTTAGGTCGTGAGTTCTGCTTTTAGTTAGGTCGCGTGTTGGCTTTAGGGTTAGGTCGCTGGGTTTTGCCAAGTGTTAGGTCGCGTAGAAGCCTAAGTGGTTAGGTCGCAACCCAACTAAGTCGTAGGTCGAAGAAAGCGCATTGTCTTAGGTCGTCAACTGTTAGGTCGCTGAGGAGTTAAGTCGTTCATCTGTTAGGTCGGAGAGGCTTAGGTCGGTGAGTGTTAGGTCGGCTAGAGTCGTAAGTCGTAAGTCGGAAGCGACTTAGGGAGATAGCCAGATTTCGACTTAAGGACAGATTTCAGCTATAAATAGGAGGGGTTGTTCTCACTTTTTTTTGGGATCCGGATTTTTGAAGCGACGAAGTGCTGCCATTTTGAGAGCTCGACTTCTACACTTCTTCACTTCTTTTCTCCACTCTAATCTAGTGCTTCCATCCATCCAAATCGAAGATCAAGGTTGAAGATTCAAGAGCTTAGATTGAAGATCTTCATCTTTTCAAGAGAGATTTCTTCGTTTGAAGTGAGATCTTGTCGGATCTAGCTTAGTTCTTCGCTGTCCAGACCTGAAGTTGTTATCTTTTGGATTGTTTAGGAGATTTGGTGAGTGGTGATTATCTCTCACACGGATCCAAAGGAGTATATCGGATTGTTGGCTCGTTTTGGTGTTAAAATAGAGATTTCCATGCATTTTCTTCATCCTATGTGTAGATCCATATAGATCCATTGTTCATGATGATGTTGCATCCACTTTATCATATGTTAACCTATGCAAGTTCATTCATCAAGTTTGTAGAGATATAATACATGTTTTCATGCTTATTGGACTTTCAACTCTTTAATTACGAAAATGCCATTATTGTTATAATTGTCTACTTAGATCATTTTTGAATGCTTGATTGCTTGGATTGATGTTTGATTTGATTGATTGTTATGAACTAGATGATTGGTGATTAGATTTAGATCGAAGGTGATTCAAAAGCTAAGGGAAAGGCTCTTGTATTGGAAAAGCTGCTCGTGGCATATGTAGCGGGATGATGAAGCTCCTATGCATAGATTTGATGATATGAAGTTGAGATGAAGCTTTGCGAGGATGTAATGAAGCGAGGCATCATATGATGAAGACTTGGTCTAATCCAGGCGGGATCATTCCAAGCATGTTGATAACTCGGTGATATGATTCGAGTTGAGGATAATGGATGCTCGAGAGGCGCTTGAGCTAGAATGGCAATAGTCGTCGAGGAGGATGACTAGGAGGTTGAGATCGCATCGTTGTTGAAGGTTCTAGCATGCTCTAAGCAAGAGTACATGGGGACGCCCAAAAGACTAAGTTGATGGTCGAGTACTCTGGGTAGATTCGATAATCCTAGGCACGGGTCACGATGACGTGCGGGAGTTATGTCTAGAACCGGGGTTACCATTAGCCCTTGACGGACGGCTGAAAGAATGTGCCGGTCATTCAATTAACGGTGATATCGCAACAATGATAACAGTGATAGCCGAGTCATGGATGTTTGGTTGTATCGTCATTCGGTCTCAAGAGCGGTATTTCCTGGGTGCTTATCTGACCTTGGTTTTAGACCTTGGGATTTGTACTTGGAAAACATCGCTCTTGACTCGAGTGAAAATTGCTTTACTTTAAATTGTATGCTCTGCTATGTTTGCTTCTGCTTAGTGTGTGTCTGGGGGCTATCACTGTAGAATGAGGTTGGAGTGGGAGGGTTGTATTCCTATTCCTTTTCCTTTATGCTCTTTTGGTATGTTGTTAGTTAATTTACTGCTCACTAAGACTGTTGTCTGACTCAAGGCTTTATGTTTTAATTCTTATTGCCTTGGGCTGTTCGTCCATTTTGGGACGGGCAGACTAGGTAGCAGGTGACAGGTGCTGTTCTCTTCTCACGATGCTGATATCGAAGACGAGCTAGAGGGTTGCATATTATCTTCTTATTATATGTACTGGATATTCCGCTGTTTTGTATTCTCTGAGAGTTATGTAGTGAGGCTGGATGTATTGACTATGTGGATGCTTGTATTCAACTATTATGGAGTTTTTATATGATGTCATTTTGTTCTGTAAAGCTTCACTATACATATGTTCTATTGTATTTTGTCCATGCGCTGTGAGTAATACGATAGATTCTTTTGTTTTAATCTTACCTTGACAATCGTCCATGGTCGCCTGGCACACTTTACAGCGCACTACCTCTAGATTCGGTGCAGGGGTCATGGGCGGTCGTCACATTTGGTATCAGAGCATTGGTTAATCGATTTTACCCAACGCTCGCTGAAGTAACTACGTATGAGAGACGTAATTGTATTTTGATGGATGAATACTATATATAATATAGTAGCTTGGTAGAGTTTGAGTCCTTTGTGCAGTTGTTTCTCTAGATGTTCTAATCATTCCTTTTTATAGATATTGAGAATGAGTCGAAGAGGGAGACCAGCTGCTAGGGAAGGCCGTGCTACTGAAGAGACTGCTGATTATGCAGCCATGTTCGAAGCTATGATGACTTCGATCATGAGAAGGATACCAGTTCCGGGGGCAGCAGTAGATGTAGGAGTTCAAGTCCAAACTCCGAAACCAGTGGATTTTGCTAAGTTGTGCAAGGATTATACTGCTCTTGGAGGGAAGGTTTTCTTGGGAACAGAATCAACTATTGAGGTCCAGAGATGGATAGATGCTTGTAGAAGGATCTTTGGTGATTTGGGAATTGATGATGCAACTAAGAGGAAGTTGGCATCAAGGCAGCTTCAAGGGAGAGCCTCTGATTGGTGGAACTCTATTACCATCAATACTGCGGAGGAAGAGATTACTTGGGAGCAATTCCAAGCTAGATTTGAAGCTAAGTTCATTTCTACAGCTCAGAAGTCTGTTCTGTTCAAGAAGTTTGTAGAGCTCAAGCAGGGTGGAAGATCTGTTCTTGAGTATGTTTCTGAGTTTGAAGCTTTGTCCAAATATGCCCGGTCATATATTGAGTCTGCTTACCAGAAGAATGAGAAGTTTGTGACAGGCTTGGACAGTTATCTTGGGAGACAGTTGGTGGATCATTTGGACGATTCATTTGAGAAGCTTGTGGAGAAAGCTCTCAGGCATGAGAGTCTGTTTCCTAAGGATGGATCTGTTGTTGCTGTGACCAGGGAAGAGTCTAAACCCCAGCAGGGTGGAAATAAGAAGAGGAAGCAGCAGCAGCAGAAAGGTAAGGATGGCCAGAAGAAGCCGAAAGGCGAGGTGACTTGCTACAATTGTCAGCAGAAGGGCCATTTCTCTAAGGATTGTAAGAACCCAAAGGCACCGATGAAGTGTCACAACTGTGACAAGCCGGGGCATTTCAGGAAGAATTGTCCAGAACCGAGGAAGGACAGGCAGATTGTGCAAGCCTATGCCTTAGGAGCTGTTCCGTCGTCTTCGAAAGCTCCTACTGCTGAAGAGAAAGGAAAGAGTGTGGTTGTTCAAGGTACTCTTTTCCTATGTGGTATTCCAGTTAGAGTTTTGTTTGATACTGGAGCATCGCATTCGTTTGTTTGTAATGAACTAGTAGGCCGGTTAGGTTTGGAGCCGGATATTGTTGATAGGCCATTGGTTGTGACTAATCCAGTTGGGGGTTCGTCTTGTTTGTGTATGTTATGCCGTGGTCTAGTTGTATCGAGTCATGGTTGCTCTTTTGTTTGTGATTGCTTTGTTCTGAACTTTGCGGGGTTCGGAATTATTTTGGGTATGGACTGGCTTAGGAAGTATGCGGCTAAGGTTGATTGTGAGAGGCTAGAGGTGACAGTCGAGAATGTGGAAGGGCGAAAGATTGTAATACGATGTAAGCATGAGGAAGGCGTCTTCATGAGCTTCATGTATTCGCTAGTTGTTCCACGGGATGGACTGTCTTTAGTGCCAATCGCAAATGGATTCGAGGATGTCTTTGACGAAGTCAAAGGGTTGCCGCCGCATAGAGAGATCGAGTTTCGTATAGATCTAGTTGAAGGAGCCAGACCTGTTGTGATGCCTCTTAGGCGGATGGCGCCTAGGGAACAGCAAGAGTTGAGGGTGCAAGTTAATGACCTTTTGCAGAAAGGATTCATTCGGCGTAGTGTGTCCGAGTGGGGTGCACCAGTTGTGTTTGCAACCAAGGCAGATGGGTCGTTGAGATTGTGTGTGGATTATCGTGAGCTGAATAAGGTGACTAAGAAAAACAAGTATCCATTGCCGAGAATAGATGACTTGTTTGATCAGCTTCACGAAGCTAAGGTGTTTTCTCAGATGGATTTGGCAACGGGATTTCACCAATTGAGAGTAGCTAAGGATAGTGTGCCGAAGACTGCTTTTAGGACACCATCCGGTTTCTTTGAGTGGCTGGTAATGCCGTTTGGATTGACTAACGCGCCAGCATATTTTGTGGATCTTATGAATAGAGTGTTCAGAGATCAATTGAACAAGTTCGTACTTGTGTTCGTGGATGATATTCTGATTTATTCCAGAACGGAAGAAGAGCACAAGACGCACTTGCGTATTGTTTTGGATATCTTACGGAAACATCAGCTAAAGGCTAAGTTTTCGAAGTGTCACTTCTGGAAGAGTGAAGTGAGGTTCTTAGGCCATGTGATTTCTGGAAATGGAATAGCGGTTGATCCCGCTAAGGTGGTAGCAATCCAGGATTGGGTTAAACCTAAGAATGCATCTGATGTGAGAAGTTTTCTTGGATTAGCAAGATATTATCGACGGTTTATCAAAGACTTCTCCAAGATAGCTGCACCGTTAACAGGATTGACGAAGAAGAACCAAGTGTTCTGTTGGAATGCTAAGTGTGAGCAAGCTTTCGGAATCCTGAAAGAGAGATTGACGAGTGCTCCTGTTTTGACTATTCCTAGTGGGAATGATGAGATGGTGGTTTACACCGACGCATGTGGTACTGGACTTGGAGCAGTGCTGATGCAGAAGGATAAAGTTGTTGCGTATGCCAGTCGACAACTGAAGCCGCATGAAAGGAATTACCCAACTCATGATTTGGAGTTAGCGGCGATTGTATTTGCTCTGAAGATGTGGAGGCATTATCTGTTGGGAGTTCGATTCGAGTTGTTTACGGATCACAAGTCGTTGAAGTATCTTTTCTCCCAAAAGGATTTGAATCTTCGGCAGCAACGTTGGCTAGAGTTTTTGGCATCATATGATTTTGGTATAGCTTATACTCCGGGAAAAGGTAACGCAGTGGCAGATGCGTTAAGTCGAAGACATGCGGGATTGGGAGCCATGTTTTCAGAATGGAAGAGTCTTGAGTATTTAGCTGGATTTGACTTCAGGCCTAGATGCGAATTGGAACCTGAGATGTTGGCAAACTTATCAATAAGACCCACTCTTGTGGAAAGGATTGGTGAGAGCCAAAAGCGAGATGATAAGCTTGTCAAGATTATCCGTGAATTGGAATCTGGATTGGATCCAGAAAAGGATAAAGGATTCGAGGTCGATCGAGAGGGTTGGCTTCGGAAGCAAGGACGACTAGTTGTTCCCGATATAGATGAATTAAGGAGTGAAGTTTTGAGGGAAAGTCATCACTCGAAGTTGACAATTCATCCAGGTGGAAATAAGATGTATCGGGATATGAAGAGAACCTACTACTGGGAAGGTATGAAGAAAGATGTTGGAAATTTTATTTCCAAATGCATGAACTGCCAGTTGGTAAAAGCCGAACAGAAGAAGCCAAGTGGATTGCTTCAGCCATTAAAAGTTCCTACATGGAAGTGGGAGCAGATATCGATGGATTTTATCGATGGATTGCCTAGAACCAGAACAGGGAATGAAGGGATTTGGGTCATTGTAGATCGTTTGACCAAGAGTGCACGATTTATTCCTGTTCGATCGACTAGGACTGCATCAAAGTTGGCTGAGTTGTATGTTAAGTGGATAGTTCGATTCCATGGTATTCCGAAGAGTATAGTGAGCGATCGAGACCCATTGTTCACTAGTGGATTTTGGAAGAGCTTCCAGGAAGTTTTGGGAACCGAGTTGTGTTTGAGTACAGCTTATCACCCTCAAACAGATGGTCAGACTGAGAGAGTCAACCGAGTTTTGGAAGATCTCCTCAGAGCTTGTGTTTTGGACTTCGGAGGATCATGGGAAGATCACCTTCATTTGGTGGAGTTTGCGTACAACAACAGTTACCAGTCAAGCATTGGTATGGCACCGTATGAGGCATTGTATGGAAGACCGTGTAACTCTCCGACATGTTGGTTGGAAACTGGAGAAAAGCTGATGCTTGGGCCAGAGATGATTCGTCAGACTTCAGATTGTATAGAGATCATTCGGCAACGAATGAAGGCAGCCCAAGACCGTCAGAAGAGTTATACCGATAAGCGTCGTAAAGATTTGGAATTCGACGTTGGAGATATGGTTTTTGTGAAGATTTCTCCACTGAAGAATGTTATTCGATTCGGGAAGAAAGGAAAATTGACTCCGAGATTTGTTGGACCATTCCCGATTATCGAGCGAATTGGAAAGCTCGCTTACAGATTGGAATTACCAGAGAAAATGTCGAGTGTGCACAATGTTTTTCACGTATCGTATCTACGGAAGTATGTGCACGACTCGAATACGGTGGTTTCTGTTGATAGCTATGAGGATTTCGAAGTTGATCCTGTTGATAGAAGACCTCGTAAGCCGCTTCGTGTTGTTGAAACCGACACGAAACGACTTAGGAGGAAAGTGGTCAAGTTGCTCAAGGTACAATGGAGTGATGATGATAACGACTGTACGTGGGAGGTGGAAGAGAGGATGAAAGCAGCTCATCCTGAACTCTTCGAGGTATGACCCAAAGGCGTCGTGACATCTCGCGATATTGTAACTTGTTCTAGTTTTAGAATTCTGCATGCTAAGCTAGAATTGGATGCTTGGTTTGTTGATTGCTATGGATGGTAGGCGTGCAGAATAGCTTTTGATTGCTTTGTTTGTTTGGAATTTCGGGGGCGAAATTCCTAAGGGGGAGAGAATGTAACGACCCGTATTTTCACGGATCGGAAAGTTCGTTCGAATCTGGAATTTTCAACTTTTTAGGTTGTTTCAGATTTTGGTTGAGATTTTTTTAAGTCCTAGGTCGCGAACGACCTAAGAGATAAGTCGCAACCGACTTATAGGTTGAACGACTTAAGAGCGTGTGGAAGCTTAAGTCGTATAGGAATCACGTCTGGGCGAGTGAATGACCAAGTGTTTAGGTCGTAGACGACTTAGGAGGGAAGACTTAAGAGTTCTGGACGAGTTGAGGGATGAGTCGTATACCTACTAAGTCTTAAGTCGTAAGCCTAGTTGAGTCGTCTGACCAGTGTTTGTTAAGTCGTTGCCGAGTTAAGAAAGTGGGGTTAACCGACTTAAGGTAGTGACCGACCTAGGTGATAAGTCGCGACCGACTCAAGAGTAGTAGGCGACCTAAGCATTCTGGGGTTAGGTCGTGGGGTAGAGTTAGGTCGGCAACGACCTAACGAAATGTTGTGAGCAACCTAAGTTTTTGTTAAGTGTTAGGTCGACTGGGAAAGCTAGCGACCTAGTGGTTCCGGGTTAGCGACTTAGTAATTAAGTTGTTAGGTCGGTTGGGACGACCTAAGGAGTTGCCGTGTTAGCGACCTAGTGGTTCCTAGTTAGCATAGTTAGGTCGGTAGCGACCTAAGGGGTTTGGAGACAGTAGTTAGCGACCTAGTATAGTGGAGCGACCTATAGGTTAGCGACCTAAGGGTTAGGTCGTGAGTTCTGCTTTTAGTTAGGTCGCGTGTTGGCTTTAGGGTTAGGTCGCTGGGTTTTGCCAAGTGTTAGGTCGCGTAGAAGCCTAAGTGGTTAGGTCGCAACCCAACTAAGTCGTAGGTCGAAGAAAGCGCATTGTCTTAGGTCGTCAACTGTTAGGTCGCTGAGGAGTTAAGTCGTTCATCTGTTAGGTCGGAGAGGCTTAGGTCGGTGAGTGTTAGGTCGGCTAGAGTCGTAAGTCGTAAGTCGGAAGCGACTTAGGGAGATAGCCAGATTTCGACTTAAGGACAGATTTCAGCTATAAATAGGAGGGGTTGTTCTCACTTTTTTTTGGGATCCGGATTTTTGAAGCGACGAAGTGCTGCCATTTTGAGAGCTCGACTTCTACACTTCTTCACTTCTTTTCTCCACTCTAATCTAGTGCTTCCATCCATCCAAATCGAAGATCAAGGTTGAAGATTCAAGAGCTTAGATTGAAGATCTTCATCTTTTCAAGAGAGATTTCTTCGTTTGAAGTGAGATCTTGTCGGATCTAGCTTAGTTCTTCGCTGTCCAGACCTGAAGTTGTTATCTTTTGGATTGTTTAGGAGATTTGGTGAGTGGTGATTATCTCTCACACGGATCCAAAGGAGTATATCGGATTGTTGGCTCGTTTTGGTGTTAAAATAGAGATTTCCATGCATTTTCTTCATCCTATGTGTAGATCCATATAGATCCATTGTTCATGATGATGTTGCATCCACTTTATCATATGTTAACCTATGCAAGTTCATTCATCAAGTTTGTAGAGATATAATACATGTTTTCATGCTTATTGGACTTTCAACTCTTTAATTACGAAAATGCCATTATTGTTATAATTGTCTACTTAGATCATTTTTGAATGCTTGATTGCTTGGATTGATGTTTGATTTGATTGATTGTTATGAACTAGATGATTGGTGATTAGATTTAGATCGAAGGTGATTCAAAAGCTAAGGGAAAGGCTCTTGTATTGGAAAAGCTGCTCGTGGCATATGTAGCGGGATGATGAAGCTCCTATGCATAGATTTGATGATATGAAGTTGAGATGAAGCTTTGCGAGGATGTAATGAAGCGAGGCATCATATGATGAAGACTTGGTCTAATCCAGGCGGGATCATTCCAAGCATGTTGATAACTCGGTGATATGATTCGAGTTGAGGATAATGGATGCTCGAGAGGCGCTTGAGCTAGAATGGCAATAGTCGTCGAGGAGGATGACTAGGAGGTTGAGATCGCATCGTTGTTGAAGGTTCTAGCATGCTCTAAGCAAGAGTACATGGGGACGCCCAAAAGACTAAGTTGATGGTCGAGTACTCTGGGTAGATTCGATAATCCTAGGCACGGGTCACGATGACGTGCGGGAGTTATGTCTAGAACCGGGGTTACCATTAGCCCTTGACGGACGGCTGAAAGAATGTGCCGGTCATTCAATTAACGGTGATATCGCAACAATGATAACAGTGATAGCCGAGTCATGGATGTTTGGTTGTATCGTCATTCGGTCTCAAGAGCGGTATTTCCTGGGTGCTTATCTGACCTTGGTTTTAGACCTTGGGATTTGTACTTGGAAAACATCGCTCTTGACTCGAGTGAAAATTGCTTTACTTTAAATTGTATGCTCTGCTATGTTTGCTTCTGCTTAGTGTGTGTCTGGGGGCTATCACTGTAGAATGAGGTTGGAGTGGGAGGGTTGTATTCCTATTCCTTTTCCTTTATGCTCTTTTGGTATGTTGTTAGTTAATTTACTGCTCACTAAGACTGTTGTCTGACTCAAGGCTTTATGTTTTAATTCTTATTGCCTTGGGCTGTTCGTCCATTTTGGGACGGGCAGACTAGGTAGCAGGTGACAGGTGCTGTTCTCTTCTCACGATGCTGATATCGAAGACGAGCTAGAGGGTTGCATATTATCTTCTTATTATATGTACTGGATATTCCGCTGTTTTGTATTCTCTGAGAGTTATGTAGTGAGGCTGGATGTATTGACTATGTGGATGCTTGTATTCAACTATTATGGAGTTTTTATATGATGTCATTTTGTTCTGTAAAGCTTCACTATACATATGTTCTATTGTATTTTGTCCATGCGCTGTGAGTAATACGATAGATTCTTTTGTTTTAATCTTACCTTGACAATCGTCCATGGTCGCCTGGCACACTTTACAGCGCACTACCTCTAGATTCGGTGCAGGGGTCATGGGCGGTCGTCACAAAGGACGGTTTGGAAATAATAAAAGGCTTGAAAAATAGAAGGAGACCGTTTATATATGTTGATAATATAGTTTCTGGAAAACAAAAGGTGTGAACGGAAGGAAAAGAGAGAGGCACTGAAACGTACCGCTGTAAATAAAATTTTGAAACGATGGGACAGCTGTACATTTATTGAGAAGCTATTAAAGCAATTTATTATATTGCGTGGGCTTCACGTTTCAAAGTCTGGAAAACAAGAAAGCTAACGGTTGCAAATATATGATACCGATACAACGAACATTTTATTGTTTCCGTAGTGTACCGGATTTCAAAATACAGAAATAAATATACCATTGAGATCAGCACGACGAGAGGATCAAAACGGTATAAAGATATTAGTGGTACGATCTTCCGATCAAAAGTCGATAATTGGTACCAGAAATGCTGCTATTTGGCCAGAATTAAGATAAACGGAGCAGTAGAAGTCCAAATTTGGAAAATGAATTTCGCAGTCTGATTCAGAATGATCTGAATAAATTTTCTCCTGTTGACATATTTTGGTTTCGGAAAACTTTTAAATTCACTGTTATTAACCGGTTTGACTTGAAATGATATTTCACAGGAAAATAAACTTCAATATTATCAGATGAAAATTTACCAGTTGCTATATTAAAATAGACGTATTCCAGATAATAAATTTTTATTTTCAAATTTTATTGTTTAAAATTTCACAAATTTCCAGTTAAATATACTTTTAAAACCATTAAATTTTACGGGTCGTTACACTCTCCCCCACTCAAAACTTTTCATCCCCGAAAAGGAAGAAGGTAGGAGAATAGAAACGACCAGATGGAAAAGATAGATTGAAAGTCAAGATTAAACAATTAATTTGAAACTATATATAAATTTTACTTGAAACATTCATTTGAAACTTCAATGGCAAATCAATTATCTTTAATACTTTAAAACCCATTTGCAAATTCTTGCTTCCTTTATAAATGCCATTTATGTTTAAATAACATCTTTATAAATATGAAAAATATTTGAAAACAATTATTTACATCATTACTTATATTTACAACGAAGCTATTTGAAAACATTAAATCCATAATTCATAAATTTATTAGTTTTTATCTCAAGATACTTTTCAAATGTTATTAATAAATCAATAAACATTTACTTTAAATAAGTTTTATTTAATTAATAACTTCTAAAATATTTATAACACTAATTTTTTTTTTATTAAACCATGTAGTATATAAATAAACAGTATTTTAAAGGATATAGTCAACAGGGAAAAGAAGGAGGACTTGGAAAAACAGAATATAGGTGGATAAATAAAGCTAAGCAGATAAGATACATTCAAAAGAATAATATCAGGCCCGAATAATTAATTTAGAACCATAAGGGTTTTAATTTCAAATATTAATACGGAATTTCTTTTGTTGAAAATACTTTTTATAATAAAATACCTTTATAACGAAACAAATTTCATTTCGAAAATACTTTTATAACTCGATGTTTCGACAAGTTTATCCTTGTTCCTGTAGACTCTGGTAGTGCGTTGATCAGGCGCAAAACTAGAATTCTCCAGGTACTTAGTAGACCTGTTTCAACACCCAGTGAAAATACTGGAAAAACTTTTAAAAACAGATATGGAAAGTACAATCCAATCAAAAACACAAACAAAACCTTTGCCTAACCATGGTTCGCAGATACACAATGGTTACGCCTGGTTCCCCCAGGAAACAATCCATATCCATAAGCTTTCTCAGCCCTGCGAGTTACGCCATGATGACTAGTAGAATGCAGGATACACAATGGTTACGCCTGGATCCCCCAGGAAACAATCCGTACCCCTAGGCAAGACTCAGCCAAGCATTTGCGCTACTATTCGCGACCTACACAGATTGCAGGATACACAATGGTTACGCCTGGATCCCCCAGGAAACAATCCGTACCCCTAGGCAAGACTCAGCCAGGCAGTTGCGCTATGCAGTCACGAGAGAAAAATAAGACCATGGGTAACACCATGGAATTCGAAGGACACTCGAGTATCATATCCGGAAAACCAACAATCAAAGAGAATAATATCGATAGAATGAATCCAAGATGTGGCCACAAATCGGATATCAAGCAGAAGGCACTTTCCATATCTTTACTTCGAAATATGTATCATATAGTACCTTTTCAAATCACTTTCAAATATCGTACTTATATAAAATCCATTATATATAAGATTTAATTTTCAAATCAAATACTTTTCCAAAATCAATAGTATATCAAATCATACTTATATAGACTTCAATTATATAAGATTTCATTTTCAAATTGAGTACCTTTTCAAATCTATAGTTTTCGAATCAATTTCATACTCATACAAATCAATTTTATATAAGTTCGACAACTCCCAAATCAAGTATTTAGTAACACAAGGTTCTCAAATTTCAATTTGTTTCAATATCAGTTCAATTCAAAATCATATACAATTTCACCAAATTATTTCTTCTCAAATTAAATATCTTTAGTTTCAAAGTTTCCAAAATAATAGATTTAGAAAATAAAACCAAATTTCCGAATCAATATAATTTTAGTCAACCAATTCGTTTCCAAAATCAAATGTCTTCAAAACCATCTTATACTTACGTAAGGTCTATCTTATATAAGGATCAAATTTTTCAAAATAAATTTCGCTGTATGAAGAGCCATATGGGATTGAATATCTTTGCTTTTATGGGTTATATATCTTTGTAATTTAAATTGGAAATTTTCTTTTAGTAAGCAAAGATATTCTAACTCGACAGCTTTCAATTTCAACGTCAAAATATATCAATGATATTAGAATATAAGATGTACATACGTCATCATTTCGCAGAATCACATTTTTTATCGCTCGCTCGATCACACAAGTTCGCTTTCGAACTAGTATTATCCATTCGACTTCCCTAATGCGGACTTCGATATGGTTTCTCGACTAGAAGCCATCAGTCTCCTTGCATAGCCATATACTACGTTAGAGAATTCTAGAATCAAGCCCAAAATCCATATCAAATATTCGCCATCAAGAATCGAATGAAAAATCCTAACACGAAATGGTGTAATTCACCTCGAACTTGTGTACTCAAACCTGGATCAAATTAATTATGCGAATAAAACAGCATACGTACAAATTATATATTTATTCCAACTTGTTAAATATATAGTTTCATAAAGATGTTACTAAATTATAACATTTAGCTAAATTTTATTCACAATATATTGAAGCCCAAATTCCTTCAAAACATTTCAAATCTAAATTCCATATTTAGAAAAATTCAAAATAGCCTTATTCATTTACTTAACAAAACAGTTTCAACTTATTTAAATCATATTACTTCATACTTAAACATTCGAAACAAATTTACATACTTTATCAAATAATTCATACTTTTCAAAATTTCTTAGCTTTGAAAAGTTAACCTTGATTTGGAAGTGATCGAACCTTCAAAATAGTTGAAGAAATCATTTTTAAACTCAAGAGTTGGAAATCAGTAACAAATCAGTAAATCAATTTTTAAAGATAGGTTTATATCAAATTCGAAACACGAGAACTGAACACCGGCTTACTTCAAATCATTTCAAATATATATATATATATACATATCTTTCGAATATCAAATCTTTCTTCGGAATTTGAAATCAAAATTGGTTTCGCAAAATCACTCGGATAGCAATGCTACTAGAGTGGACTATCCCTCACTCTGAAACTCGAAAATCAATGTCGATGATGCGTGCACTCATCACCGAAATTATTTTCCAGCGACATAAGTGAGTTCTGGACTTCTATTTTCTCAAACTCCTTTTGAAATTTCTTTGAAATCATTCGAAACTTATTAAGATCATTTGAAACGTTTCTTATTCGGAAAATGCTTTTAAATCATATTATTATTATATATTTCAAAATCTTAAAACCAATTTCAAAATACCGGAGTTCAATTCTCGAATTTCAAATTTCAAATCCTTTAGTCATAAATCATTTTTTGGATGAATCAAATTTGTTATATAATTTTTCAAAATTACAAATCCTTTCGAAACCTCAAATTCTCATTTTTAAAAGGGTTTATAATCTTTATCGAAAACATTTCACTTTTATATATAGAATATAATAATTTCGATATATAAAACAATTTCTAAATACGAATAAACCCGATTTTTCAAAAGGATGATTCAAAAATGGATTTCAAAACAAAGATAGATATTCAAATTAGAGGTATTCTAATCAAATTGGATTCTGATTCGAAGATAAGTTCGAACGAAAATGAGATAATCAATTACAAAACAAATAATGGATATACTTATATAAATCGCGGGCGACCTTAACCGGTCAACCGTGATTTCAAAATAAGATCAGTGCAGAATTCTGAGGCAAATCGACATTCGATCGCCGGAGATAGAATTCGACATAACAAGAGATAGCAGCATCTAAACCGAGGGATATATAAATCTCTGGTGAATCGATGCCAATTGTAAAGGAGTTTCACCCCTTTACAAAACATTCAAAGATCGGCGGGATCGCCTATTCTTATAAAGATCATTCGAAGTGGAGTTATGGGATACTCCAGAATCAAAAGAATACCAATAGAGAGAGACAAGAATGAATTTTGGAACCGTATGGAACGTTCCAAAGTTCAAAGGAAATCGAGTCAAAAGGAAGAGATTAAACTCGAACGAAAGTGATTCTGTAAATAAATTTACAATATATGCTAAGTTTTGCCTAGAGCCAAAGCTCTGATACCAACTGTAACGGACCGCGTCAGTGGGGTAACGCCCACCGTAGCATACAGCAGTACCTGTGTTCTGCCTTTATAGCCAGCCTCTCGACTGAACCAACCCCGTAGGGACATGTAGGAGTAAGAGTCAACCGCTCGCTACCAAACCAAATGCGAGAACCCCCTATCATGCTGCACCCGCCAAGTGCACAGGCAGACACACAGGTAGATATCATTTCAACCCGTAATCCCAATTTCAATTCAAATGAAAATCGCTTGGGTTTATCATTTCAACCCATAACGATTTTCTCCTATTCTAAAGTCCGTTCGGGTATGTATCATTTCAACCCATAGTGAATTCTATACTAACAGGGAACTTGCAGAGTGATAACAGATAATATAAAATATAACAACAGGCATATATCATCAATATAAATAACAGATACTGGTGTCAGATGTCACAGGTGAACATATACAGATAATAGTAATAACAGGCATATAAATACTAGATACTGGTGTCAGATGTCACAGGTGAACATATACAGATAATAGCATATATAACAATTTAAATAATTACAGCATCATATTTCAATTGTCGTTTCAATTGAAATCAAATTTAATAAATATAAGAACGTTAATCGTGAGTGATTGCTCACCTTTCGAGGCTAGAGAAGAAAAGACAATGAAACGAGTTACGAATCCACGCACGAATTCCAAAGCAAAGCAAGATTGAATGTGAATTGGACGAACAAGGCTGATAAATAGAAATTGACGAAATCAAATCAGAACGGGTTCGAT
This sequence comes from Allium fistulosum, assembly GCA_030737815.1. Lineage (NCBI taxonomy): Eukaryota > Viridiplantae > Streptophyta > Magnoliopsida > Asparagales > Amaryllidaceae > Allium > Allium fistulosum. Next base: position 1,033,682,559 of record CM060901.1, read on the forward strand.
GAAGATAATTGGTATAAGAGAACTTATATATAACTAAATATAACTATATATATATAAAACAAACGAACTAAAATATGACCGATATTTAAAATAAATAGGCTATACAACTTTCGGTAACTAATCATAGTCTATATAGCAACTTGGATTCTATATATACTTACGGAATAAACTAATATTTATAAACAACTACACTTTAAACTTGCATATATAACGTATTCAAATATATAACCATAGAGAAAATAGATAGCTCATATACATTTTCCCATATATAACTTTCATTTTAAATAACATGCTAGATTTCTTTTACACGAAAAGAATATGTATATATTTCAAAAATCCAATTATATAAACAACTAATCTAGAAAAAAATATATATAAACATTGAAATCATTCATATTGCGATTACATATAATAACTATTAAATGAATTTATGTTCAACTTACCATTACAAACCTATATAACGTACAAACATATTATACAGTAACCAACTTTATATACTTTATAGATAAAACCTATAAAGCTTTATATATATATGCTATAGTCCTTTACAACATTGTTTATCAAATGAACATATATACCAGATGTCAAAATGTATCAAATTTAATATCTGCATACAATTTGGAAACCAAGGCTCGTACATATATTACTTGTATATTGAAAACTATTCAAAAATATGAACATACGTATAACATGAAACTCATACACGTAAAAACAAAACAAATTCTATACATAAAAGTAACAATTTTAGACCAATACTGCCAACATCTATATAACTCAATATGATTATATAACCTGTATATATGTATATTTGCAGGTTGCGACTGAACTAACTAACATGAAAACAAATTTGTATAATCTAGCATATATACTTACGAGAACAGAGTGTATATATATATAATACCATTATAAAATAAATACACATATCTCTAAACCAAATTCTAGTAAATTTACTTTGTTAAATATATATAAAAGCTTAGTTATACGTATTATATTTTTTCAGAGTTATATACAAACAAACATTAACCCATTATATAAATAACTTGATAAATCGTTATATATATATACCTTTAGAAGTAGCAGAGGACAACCGAAGTCAGGGTGGCGACAGGGCGGCGAATGAGAGAGGAGAGTGGAACCGTGGAAGGGCGATGGTCGCTGTCAGGCGGATGAGACATGGGTGGAGGCCTAGGCGCATGCGGGTCGGTGTCAGGCCGAGAGGTCGGATTGCGTGGCTATTCTAGGTGAGGGTGTTTGTGTTGGGCGGAGGCTGGAAGATTGGGGAGGAGCAAGGGCGGTTCGAGTTTGGTGGAGGGTGGTGGCGATGGGCGAGGAGCAAGGGCGGTTCGAGTTTGGTGGAGAGTGGTGGCGATGGGCGAGGAGCAAGGGCGGTTTGGAAATAAGAAAAGGCTTGAAAAATAGAAGGAGACCGTTTATATATGTTGATAATATAGTTTCTGGAAAACAAAAGGTGTGAACGGAAGGAAAAGAGAGAGGCACTGAAACGTACCGCTGTAAATAAAATTTTGAAACGATGGGACAGCTGTACATTTATTGAGAAGCTATTAAAGCAATTTATTATATTGCGTGGGCTTCACGTTTCAAAGTCTGGAAAACAAGAAAGCTAACGGTTGCAAATATATGGTACCGATACAACGAACATTTTATTGTTTCCGTAGTGTACCGGATTTCAAAATATAGAAATAAATATACCATTGAGATCAGCACGACGAGAGGATCAAAACGGTATAAAGATATTAGTGGTACGATCTTCCGATCAAAAGTCGATAATTGGTACCAGAAATGCTGCTATTTGGCCAGAATTAAGATAAACGGAGCAGTAGAAGTCCAAATTTGGAAAACGAATGTGACGCCCCACCTCTATACCCACGCTAGCCAAGAACACTACGGTGTAGTGCTGTCAACTAGCACGGAGAATAAGGCTGTTGAGGAGCGACCATCTATGTAATTGCTTTGTGCGAGCACCGATATGTCAGATAATAAAACATTGCATTTCATTTTTAGAGGAAACCCGACATACCGATACAAACTAAATGCTACTACACAGTGGCTATAATAGTTTAGGACAATAGATATAAAAATAACACAGATAACATAAATGCGGAATACAGATGGAACTAAAAGTCTCATATATACAATAACTGATATCAGTTACAATACATTTGACACAATACAAATGATACAACTACAACTGTCGACTCAAGAAGTTATATATATACAAGTACATTATCGACTAATATACATGAATACATTATCATCTTAAAACAGACACACTAACTACTACAACACGACGAAGACCACTTCAAATGATATAAAAAGTCTTCATAGCTCTAGCAGCAACCCAAAGCTAAAAATCTACAACCTGTAAATACTCGGTCTGACCCGAGTATTACATTCAAAAGAAAATAATACCCGGATTAGTCTAATTCAAACTCAGTTATTAGCGCATAGAAGCAATAATAGTCAATCTCAATATAGATGACAGTCACTGAAATCTCGTATATCCAACTCTCGATACGAGAATTGGATAACGGCAGATATAACACTAAACAGTGTTAATCCACAAAACAGAAATCCAAAGCAGTTTAAGCAATTGAAATGTCAATTTAAAAACATCAATGCTAATTGGCTGCAGTACACGCTAACGTGTACTGCCTCGCCAATACAGCCTACGAATTACGCAACAGGTCGATGAATTAAGAACAAAAGAGATATCGATTAAAATTTGTCAATTCGGTGTGGCTGCAGTGCACGCACGCGTGCACTGCCTCGCCACAACAGAATATAAAGTCACCACAAGGGACAAGGGTAAAACTGCTACGAAAATGCAGCCACCACTTGTATTTAAGGGCAAGGCTGCATCAGTGAAATGAAACAGTGTATCCAGTGAAAGAGGCAACAAGTGGAAGAGTAAGTGCACCTCGAAACAGTTCAGCTCAAATAAGCAAGTGCACATGAGAAGACTGCACATGGACAAAATGTTCCAGATGTGCAGCAATGAACTGCACATGGCGGGTGCACATATGATGACCCAGCCAAATGAAGATGTAAGCAAACATGGATATGGCTTAATCCAAATGGCAAACACAAGACATCAACAAACATGACAATGATGTGCAGAAGTATGCAGAGAAATGCTACTTAAATGAACACTGAAGCAGTGAAGTACAATAGTCATGTACAGGTCAGGGGTGAATTCGATAGCAATATGTTCAAGTTGATAAACATCTATGAAGTCAGTTATGCAACAGAGCTACAAAGAAAAGTGCAGCTACAACAGTGCAATCAAAAGTATATATATATATATATACAGTGACACAAAAACAAGTCAAGTGAAGCAAAATGACAAAAATGCAAATGATACAAGGCATCAATGCAATGTATCAGATTCGAGAACAAGGCAGTGCAGCAGCGAAAGAGCTCACTGCAACAATATTTCTTTGAATGGAGACAGTAAGACCATGAATCAGATGAACATTACAAAGACAGGGACACTTGAAATAAAATGTCAAAGTAAAGGAAGCAACTCAATACCAAAGTGACTCAAGTACATCAAGTATATGAACCACTAAATCAGACATGGAAGCAAATAGCACTGCTCAAGTCAACCCAAAAATATCAGAACACATATACAGGAATGCAACTGTAAAACATGTATATGAGCTAGAAACAAGTGACAGTAGTGTGAAACTAAACCACAAAGAAGTCAGTGCAAATGCAATATCATGCCACAGACCAACTACAGATCAAATGCCAAGTCGAACAACTACAACATCAACATCTACAACAGCAATGTGTGCAACAGGTCGAAGTGCTCAGGAATAAACAAGAAGACAGGACAAGTGCAACTGGAAACAATAAAAGTGCAAGCTACAACTTCAAGTAAAGCCAATACACAACAAAAGTCAGACATGCCTGGGTTTACTTAAAGCCGTGAATGAACAGATTCAGAACCGAGAAACAACATCAAGAACCAAAGGCTCAGTGAACAAAACAAGTTCATAGTGGAATTAACATCACCAAAAATCAAGTCGAGGACAACATTATCACAAGCCACGGTATGCTACAGGGAAATGGAACTGCAGTATCTTATCAAAAAAAACACAAGCCAATGGCGAAGTCAACCAAACAAGTTCGATCAATATCAAGTGCCGAAGCCATTGTCAAGGCAAGGCGAAATTGAATTGTACGAACAAGTCACAGTGAACGAAGTGAAGTGTAAGCACGATCAAACAGTTCAAAATAAAAAAAAAACAACATAAATCATACTATACCAAAATTGCAGATATCTGCAACTATTCAAAGCCGTGGTGGTCACGCTAAGACAGTAATCAAAGTCGAACAATATATACGAAATGAAGAAGCCAGATAAATCTCAAGCAAACAAACGAAGTCGAACAATCGACCAAAAAGGGATCGACAATTTCAAACAAGGATTCAAACTCGATACTAAAGCTTTGAATTAGATGTGATTACTCACCTTGTCGCCGAATTTAGAAGAAGCCGAGCCCACCAGATATCGAGCGAAGCCAGAGCAACCAAGGGAAGACGAACGACGTTAAGCTCTAGTTCCAGTCTCGATGCAAACAGTCGAGATCGCAAGCAAATAAGCTACAGCGAAGCCGAAGCCAGAGTCACAATTAGCCAGAAAATCACAACATTGCCGAAGCTTCAAATTGCCAGTAGGATGAAGAAGGGCAAAGCCCAAATTCATTCAAGCAAGCGTCGAAGAAAAGGCCTCAATTCGCCAGAGTATCGATCGCTATTTCTCAAAGGCTCGGGCTAGAGATACAAGAAAGGGAAACGAGAAGCCCTAATTTCGTGAAAACGAAGACAACCACCATTTTTCGTTTCTTTGTTTTAGGGTTAACGAATGGAGGAAGGGGTATTTGGGTGTTGAGTGAAATCACGGTTTCAAAACAAAAGAACATGGGCCGAGATTATTATTTAAACCCAAACGACACTTAACGAATCTTTCTAAAGCTCGTTTAACATTTAGAACTGCTTTAAAAATTCCAAATAGCGAATAACAAAATTTTATCCCTGAATTTCAATTTGATTAAAATGCCAGAAGCTATTCGTTCCCAGATTAAATCGTCAAGAGACGATAAGAAAATGGGTACGGAATGCCGGGTTGTTACAGACTCCCCTCCTTAAAGAAATTGCATCCTCACAATCCTAAGGGATAGGTGGAAAAGAGGTAACAACCATAAGAACATAACAATGTCGAATGCATAAGCAAAGCAAAGGTCAACGGGGAAGTATTAGATATAGAATCAAAAAGGTTCGACTGCTTCAAGTCAAAAGAATCCACAATCGTGGGGATCAAGGAATCAAAATCAGACGACTATCAAAAGCAAGAATCAATCGAGTTCCAGCATTTAAAAGGAAAGGAAAACAGAGCAGAATTCACGTACTGCACGAATTGAATGTGAGTAAATCAAATTACTCACCTGAATCGCCAGAGAAAAAGACGAAGCTCGAATCTCAAAATCACAAATATTCAATCATCTAAAACGATAATCGAATTTTCACAAATATCTGATTATCAAAAACGATAAGCAGAAATCACAAATATTTGATTATCAAATCGAAAAATATTTAATTATCTCAAACGATAATCAAATTTCACAAATATCTGATTATCAAAAACGATAATCAGAAATCACAAAGATTCGATTATCAAATCGAAAAATATTTAATTATCTCAAACGATAATCAAATTTCACAAATATCTGATTATCAAAAACGATAATCAGAAATCACAAAGATTCGATTATCAAATCGAAAAATATTTAATTATCTCAAACGATAATCAAATTTCACAAATATCTGATTATCAAAAACGATAATCAGAAATCACAAAGATTCGATTATCAAATCGAAAAATATTTAATTATCTCAAACGATAATAAAATTTCACAAATATCTGATTATCAAAAACGATAATCAGAAATCACAAATATTCGATTATCAAATCGAAAAATATTTAATTATCTCAAACGATAATCAAATTTCACAAATATCTGATTATCAAAAACGATAATCAGAAACACAAACATCTGATTATCAAAAACGATAATCAGAAGTCATAAATATTCAATTAACGAGTCCGGAATTAACCGAAGTAGTAAAAGTATGGTTTCATACTCCGTACTTTTGCTAAATCGTTTAAATCTCTTTATCGTTTCCTTGAAAGTGCAGAATTATGTGTTTTAAAAATAACATTTCACATTCTCAAACGGACAAGTCCGGAATTAAGCGAATCAGTAAAAGAAAGGGATCATAGTCCTTGATTTTACTGAAATGTTTAAATCGCTTCCTCATTCTTTTGAAAATGCAAACTGTAAGAATTTTGAAAACAATTTTAATTTATATTTTGAAACAACTTTTAAAAATAACGAATTTTGAAAATACGTGATTAAATCAGCAATAACAGTGTTGCGGGAGAACCGCTTGTAAATCCATTTCAAAATCGACGGTTACTGAAGTTAACACGTCAAAATCTCATCAAAATAACTGGCATCAAAATATAATACCAATGAATTTTCATTCATCAAAAATGTCACAAGAATCTTCTCAAAGATAGAAAGGGATATCATACCCTAAACTTGTATTCATAACAAGTCAATAACACATATAAATTCACCAATACACAAAAATTGATAAACATATCAATAGAAATCATTAAAATTGGTGAAGCATAAATTCCAGATTTCATCACAAGAAATCCAGAGAACACAAATTCTAGAAATCTACACACGAAATCCAGAAAACACAAGTTCTAGAAATCTACACATGAAATCCAGAAAACACAAATTCTAGAAATCTACACACGAAATCCAGAAAACACAAATTCTAGAAATCTACACACGAAATCCAGAAAACACAAAGAAGGGGGAAGTCCGAGCACACGGACGAGAAGCTATCTCATGGAAGCTATCCATTTAATTTTCCGAACACACGGATGGGAAGCTATTCATTTAATTTTCCGAACACACGGATGGGAAGCTATTCATTTAATTTTCCGAACACACGGATGGGAAGCTATCCATTTAATTTTCCGAACACACGGATGGGAAGCTATTCATTTAATTTTCCGAACACACGGATGGGAAGCTATTTATTTAATTTTCTGAACACACGGATGGGAAGCTATCCATTTAATTTTCCGAACACATGGATGGGAAAGGCAAGTCCGAACACACGGACGAGAAAGGCAAGTCCGAACACACGGATGAGAGACATCGCACATTGCTAGTCCAAATCATAAAAATGATCGTCATGGATCATAAAGAAGTGTCGATTACACTAAGCTAGTAAATATAAGAGTTTAGCTTCATGTCCCATAACCACTTGCTTAACTCAAATATTTACGAACAAATTGTAGATCTGCACTAGGAAATTGTCACAAAAAGAGTTCAATCGAACAAGTCCAAGAGCTAACCGACGAAGTAAACGCAAGCGTTTCATACCACTTGTTTTACTAGGCCGTTTAATTCAATTTCTCATACGAGTGAAATAAAGGCTTGTATATACTAATAGATTGGAAAACGGTTTAAGAAAAAGAGCTTTATAGTAAAATAGTTTTGAAATCGTTTGGAGAAAAGGATTTTAATATTTACTACTAGTATAGAAAACCTTTATATTTTTAAAGTGACAAATCACAAAAATGATTGTAGAAACAATCAATCACAAGAATTCACATACGGAGATGTGAATGGAATCCAAAGAAATCGATATTGAATCCGTCAGAAAGTATGTTCACAAAAATCCCGAAGAAAATGTCATCAAAGTTGCTAATAAATGATAGCAACAAATCGGGGAAATGATCAAGAATCGATTAAATTAGGAAACCAAGTCAGTTCACTAAAATTTCACATTCGAAGACGTGAATAAAATCCAAAGAATTCGATTCCAAATTCATCAAAGTAGGAATACCCAAAAATTCCAGAAATAGAAGTTATCAAAATCGACAAAGGTGATAACAACTAATTAGAAAAGAAGAATCGATTATCAACTGGAAAAACAAAGCAAATCGAGCAGAAATGCATAAATGACTTCAACAAAAGTAAGAATCAAGTCAACGTCGAAGTCAACAATTAATAGCCGCAGTCGAGTACAAAATGAATCAATCATCATTATCAAAGAAACCAACGGCAAACAAAATCAGAGTCTTGAGAATCAAGAAATTAGCAATTTCTCAAAAACAAAGTGACCGAAGTCGAAGGGAAATCCAGATGAGGAAAACACAAAATATCAAGTTCAAAATCGTTGAGATTCAAACTAGATGTGAATGAGAAATCAAAATCACTCAATTTGCAACTGGTCCAGCTATTTTTCATCACAGTGTAACAGGTACACAATGACACTCATAGCATAGAACAAAAGTGGAATAAAGTCCAAAAGTCAAAATGGCTTTAATTTGCCAAATTAAAACAATATCAACATCGGCTAAATCAATTCAAAGCCGAAAACACAAGAATAAGCGTTAGGAATTCATACCTAACAGTCAAAAATAGTCATATGTAAAGATGAGAGATAAAACATCGACAAATAGTTGTAACACATGTTCCATCTAAGTTATGTTTTATAATTGTCCTAAACCCCAGGCTCCGATACCAAGCTGTGACGCCCCACCTCTATACCCACGCTAGCCAAGAACACTACGGTGTAGTGCTGTCAACTAGCACGGAGAATAAGGCTGTTGAGGAGCGACCATCTATGTAATTGCTTTGTGCGAGCACCGATATGTCAGATAATAAAACATTGCATTTCATTTTTAGAGGAAACCCGACATACCGATACAAACTCAAAGCTACTACACAGTGGCTATAATAGTTTAGGACAATAGATATAAAAATAACACAGATAACATAAATGCGGAATACAGATGGAACTAAAAGTCTCATATATACAATAACTGATATCAGTTACAATACATTTGACACAATACAAATGATACAACTACAACTGTCGACTCAAGAAGTTATATATATAAAAGTACATTATCGACTAATATACATGAATACATTATCATCTTAAAACAGACACACTGACTACTACAACACGACGAAGACCACTTCAAATGATATAAAAAGTCTTCATAGCTCTAGCAGCAACCCAAAGCTAAAAATCTACAACCTGTAAATACTCGGTCTGACCCGAGTATTACATTCAAAAGAAAATAATACCCGGATCAGTCTAATTCAAACTCAGTTATTAGCGCATAGAAGCAATAATAATCAATCTCAATATAGATGACAGTCACTGAAATCTCGTATATCCAACTCTCGATACGAGAATTGGATAACGGCAGATATAACACTAAACAGTGTTAATCCACAAAACAGAAATCCAAAGCAGTTTAAGCAATTGAAATGTCAATTTAAAAACATCAATGCTAATTGGCTGCAGTACACACTAATGTGTACTGCCTCGCCAATACAGCCTACGAATTACGCAACAGGTCGATGAATTAAGAACAAAAGAGATATCGATTAAAATTTGTCAATTCGGTGTGGCTGCAGTGCACGCACGCGTGCACTGCCTCGCCACAACAGAATATAAAGTCACCACAAGGGACAAGGGTAAAACTGCTACGAAAATGCAGCCACCACTTGTATTTAAGGGCAAGGCTGCATCAGTGAAATGAAACAGTGTACCCAGTGAAAGAGGCAACAAGTGGAAGAGTAAGTGCACCCCGAAACAGTTCAACTCAAATGAGCAAGTGCACATGAGAAGACTGCACATGGACAAAATGTTCCAGATGTGCAGCAATGAACTGCACATGGCGGGTGCACATATGATGACCCAGCCAAATGAAGATGTAAGCAAACAGGGGTATGGCTTAATCCAAATGGCAAACACAAGACATCAACAAACATGACAATGATGTGCAGAAGTATGCAGAGAAATGCTTCTTAAATGAACACTGAAGCAGTGAAGTACAATAGTCATGTACAAGTCAGGGGTGAATTCGATAGCAATATGTTCAAGTTGATAAACATCTATGAAGTCAGTTATGCAACAGAGCTACAAAGAAAAGTGCAGCTACAACAGTGCAATCAAAAGTATATATATATATATACAGTGACACAAAAACAAGTCAAGTGAAGCAAAATGACAAAAATGCAAATGATACAAGGCATCAATGCAATGTATCAGATTCGAGAACAAGGCAGTGCAGCAGCGAAAGAGCTCACTGCAACAATATTTCTTTGAATGGAGACAGTAAGACCATGAATCAGATGAACATTACAAAGACAGGGACACTTGAAATAAAATGTCAAAGTAAAGGAAGCAACTCAATACCAAAGTGACTCAAGTACATCAAGCATATGAACCACTAAATCAGACATGGAAGCAAATAGCACTGCTCAAGTCAACCCAAAAATATCAGAACACATATACAGGAATGCAACTGTAAAACATGTATATGAGCTCGAAACAAGTGACAGTAGTGTGAAACTAAACCACAAAGAAGTCAGTGCAAATGCAATATCATTCCACAGACCAACTACAAATCAAATGCCAAGTCGAACAACTACAACATCAACATCTACAACAACAATGTGTGCAACAGGTCGAAGTGCTCAGGAATAAACAAGAAGACAGGACAAGTGCAACTGGAAACAATAAAAGTGCAAGCTACAACTTCAAGTAAAGCCAATACACAACAAAAGTCAGACATGCCTGGGTTTACTTAAAGCCGTGAATGAACAGATTCAGAACCGAGAAACAACATCAAGAACCAAAGGCTCAGTGAACAAAACAAGTTCATAGTGGAATTAACATCACCAAAAATCAAGTCGAGGACAACATTATCACAAGCCACGGTATGCTACAGGGAAATGGAACTGCAGTATCTTATAAAAAAAAACACAAGCCAATGGCGAAGTCAACCAAACAAGTTCGATCAATATCAAGTGCCGAAGCCATTGTCAAGGCAAGGCGAAATTGAATTGTACGAACAAGTCACAGTGAACGAAGTGAAGTGTAAGCACGATCAAACAGTTCAAAATCAAAACAAAACAACATAAATCATACTGTACCAAAATTGCAGATATCTTCAACTATTCAAAGCCGTGGTGGTCACTCTAAGACAGTAATCAAAGTCGAACAATATATACGAAATGAAGAAGCCAGATAAATCTCAAGCAAACAAACGAAGTCGAACAATCGACCAAAAAGGGATCGACAATTTCAAACAAGGATTAAAACTCTATACTAAAGCTTTGAATTAGATGTGATTACTCACCTTGTCGCCGAATTTAGAAGAAGCCGAGCCCACCAGATATCGAGCGAAGCCAGAGCAACCAAGGGAAGACGAACGACGTTAAGCTCTAGTTCCAGTCTCGATGCAAACAGTCGAGATCGCAAGCAAATAAGCTACAGCGAAGCCGAAGCCAGAGTCACAATTAGCCAGAAAATCACAACATTGCCGAAGCTTCAAATTGCCAGTAGGACGAAGAAGGGCAAAGCCCAAATTCATTCAAGCAAGCTTCGAAGAAAAGGCCTCAATTCGCCAGAGTATCGATCGCTATTTCTCAAAGGCTCGGGCCAGAGATACAAGAAAGGGAAACGAGAAGCCCTAATTTCGTGAAAACGAAGACAGCCACCATTTTTCGTTTCTTTGTTTTAGGGTTAACGAATGGAGGAAGGGGTATTTGGGTGTTGAGTGAAATCACGGTTTCAAAACAAAAGAACATGGGCCGAGATTATTATTTAAACCCAAACGACACTTAACGAATCTTTCTAAAGCTCGTTTAACATTTAGAACTGCTTTAAAAATTCCAAATAGCGAATAACAAAATTTTATCCCAGAATTTCAATTTGATTAAAATGCCAGAAGCTATTCGTTCCCAGATTAAATCGTCAAGAGACGATAAGAAAATGGGTACGGAATGCCGGGTTGTTACAACGAATTTCGCAGTCTGATTCAGAATGATCTGAATAAATTTTCTCCTGTTGACATATTTTGGTTAAGGAAAACTTTTAAATTCACTGTTATTAACCGGTTTGACTTGAAATGAAATTTCACAGGAAAATAAACTTCAATATTATCAGATGAAAATTTACCAGTTGCTATATTAAAATAGACGTATTCCAGTTAATAAATTTTTATTTTCAAATTTTATTGTTTAAAATTTCACAAATTTCCAGTTAAATATACTTTTAAAACCATTAAATTTTACGGGTCGTTACACACATATATGTAAGTGGAGAATAGCGGAAAATAAAAGAGAAGAAGAATAGAGATGAATCAATTCTACGAAGAAGAGGTAAATTCTAAATCTAGATTTAAAACTACATTTAATTCAAATATCTTCTCAGAACTATAATTTTAATAAATATGTTGCGCTTTTGATACATATTTTGGTAGAAATGAAGGAAGTAAAATAAAGGGAATGAAATTAGATCTGGACATTTAGAAGCTTACAAATGAGTGATAATTATATATTTTTATATAATATTGGATTTATATCATTGTGAATGCCTGGATATAAATTATGGAATTGTAGGTGAAAATATATAGAAAATGAACTTGAGATCCTTTCTTACAAATTCAGTAGATTGTTAACTTTGATTAAATGTTGTATACACCTAAATCTGGAATGTAAGTGTGAAAGTAGTCCCTAAAAGTTATGAGATAAGTCATTAATAAAATTGTATGTTAATTCCAAATTTTGTTATTTGAATGTTATAAGTTATTAAACTTGAATTGAAGATTTTTTCAAACTTGATTGGGATTTAAGTTTACATTTTAATTCATTAGAATGAAGAATGTTTCTATGTGAATTTGTATAAATTATCCAACTTTATAATTATATATATGAATGTATGTCGTTTGAAACCCGAAGGAAAGAGATGTGAAAAATAGGGATGTTTGCCATATTTTGTATTATCTGTTTCAATAAACATAGAAAAAGGTAATACTTGTAATTCCGAACACAACAAATTTCCTCTTTTTAGATAATTTATGGAAAATTACCATGATAATGTTTCCCTTTTGGGAATGATAATGTTTCCCTTTTGGGAATGATATAGAGCCAACGCATTAAAATGTAGAAATCTATAAACATAGAGTTAAAAGTATTATAAATAGAAATAATAATAGTTTTGTCATCGATTAAATTTATGGGATTAAACATAAGTCAAGAAAAAAAAATACGTGCTAAATATGAATAAGATAATGAATTGAAGAGTTATGGAGGTGATAGTAATCAAGTTAAAATAGGCATTAACTAAAAATAGACAACAAATGATACTTAATTGTATTAAGTTGAAAAGATTAATAAATGATACTTAATTGTATCAACTGCAAAGAAGCAATAATTGATACTTAATTGTGCTAATTGAAAGAAGTAGTAGATGATACCTAATTATATTAATTGGAAAGGAATAGTAAATGATACTTAACTATATAATTGGAAAGAAGTAGCATATGATACTTAATGAAAATTGCGAAATTGAAATAAGAAGTAATTTTATGGTAAGAAAATGAATACTGATAATTGAACTTAGAATGTGTAATAATTTTCTGGCTATAATAATACGGCCTTAAGAATAAGTTTATGATGTGTGTGGATTATTGGGTCTAGCCTAATAATTAGACTAATTATAAATGATGCACTCATTAGTAAGGGTTGGAATGCAAGGTTAGTAATATTACACGACAGAAGTCTTCTCTCTACAATGGGTTACCAGCAGTTGTGTATACATTGTATTGATGTGGGACATCTCCAACTGTAGGACTCGTGGGGATATACGTTTGCATTAGGTTTAGGGAATACACCAAAGGGTGTTCTCCTCGGATTTGGAGTCTTAAATGACCAATTGGTGTCTACTTCAATTCCAGCAAGAGGTATTAAGTAATTGGGTTGGCATTTCCTTGATTTGCATTAGGCAATCTAAATTGGATGGTGGTGAAGGCTCGACGCTATGTCTGCAACGTTGGTACCATATATTTTTAGGGCTGTATACATAGGTCGAGAATGTCATTTGTCTTAAGCATTTTATAGCTTGGCACTAATGGGAGGTTCCTCGATGTGCGCTAGAAATTTGGCCTAGATACTATTGTTGGATGCCCGACATGGTTTAATAAGTGGCATTACCATTGATCTTTTGACATGAATGTAGGGGACCTTAAATCGTCTTTGGCATGAGTCGACATTGCAGGCTCCTCTTAATGCGTAAGTACGATATGTTGTCTCCATAGTTTGGGATTTCTAATTAGGTAATACGAAGCGATTAGATCACAAAGGGAAATGTCTAGTTATGTATACTAACGGGGAATGTATTCTTGTTCATGGGGGACAGTGATATATATATATATATGTTTGTATGTATGTATGTATATATATGGCAACAATTGGCTACATCTCACTTTTGATACACTTCAAATCCCCCTTGATTTCAACCACATGTTCCGAATTAAATAATATACCTCTCTCTTCTCACTTCAGGAGAGAGAAGATATATTATTTAATTCGGAACATGTGGTTGAAATCAAAGGGGATTGAGGTGTAGCAAAGATGAGGTTCAACCGATCCTAGCCTATATATATAGCCTATATATATATATTACACCTCAGAATAGGTTAAGTTTATCATACGCATATATGAAGTCAAAATGACTAAGCTTTAAATAATTGACATAACACATAATGGAAAACAATCGGCATAAACTATTGCTATGGATTCAATATGTCATTTACCAGTCAACAAAACGTTGTTTTGACCTGCTCCTCATTACAACCCATAGGATTGATTTAAAAGGACATGTACTGTTTCAAGCCGAGAATGGTGAGAAGCTAGATTCTCTCATGCATGCTCTGCACTGATAAGGGCTCTAGATATCCAAGTAATGATATTGGTTTCAAGGTATTAGCCTTACTCAGTATATATATATATATCTGTGTGTGTGTGTGTATTCTACAACAAGAGAGGCTACACCAGCTATTCGTGATGTTAAACTCAGACATCATGATATTAGTGATCATTATGAATGGTGTGAAGGGGGTGATATCACTTTTCATAGAGCGTAGGATAAAATCAAAAATAGAGGTACAAATAGAAACTAGGCTAGATTAGTTTGGCACAGTAAGAGGGTGTCTTTTATAACTTATTTAGTAATTTTGAATCGCTTGAATACAAAAGATAGGTTACAGCAGTTTGGGATTTCTACAGATATTATTTTCACTTTATGTGATAGCGATACAGAGAGCATAAACCATCTTTTTTCCACTGTTCCTATACTTCTTTTATATGGAGTTCTATGAAGCTTAAACTAAATTTATTAAATGACATTTCACCAACTATGGAGGAGACAAATCTGTTACTAGCCATCCAGAAGAGAGATCAGATCCGAGACCTTGCTTTTGCTACACTAACGGCCACGGTCTACTTTCCTGCTAGGAATTCAATAATTGCATCTTTCAGCACAAGAAGACAGATAGATTACACAAATTGAAACAGATAGAAAAGGAAATATATTACCTGGTGAATGATATTGGTCGAAGGACGGAGAATACAACCAGACACGCGGAGCTACTTTGCTAATGGGGTATTGAATTGAAAGATTTAGGATGACGATGACCATTGAGATTCATTTGAGTTTGTATGAGAGAGGATGGCTGAAGTGATATGAAGCGGCATGGAACTTTTTTAGTTTTATTATGTATGTTCCTTTTTTCAAGCTTGCTTTTGTAAGTTAATATATGGACTTCATATGTAATCTTTTCCCTTGCAAAGCACCCACTTAGGTTAGGGGGGTTGAAAGGTTTTGATGAGGCATATAAAGAAAGTATATATAATTGGTTTTTGCAATAAAGTATACCAATTTTCTATATATATATATTATACTTATTTATTCCGCTATGAATTCTTATCGATAACTCTCTAACATATTTATGTTTATTTTAGGATACCAATACTAACAATCTGTACCCTAATAGACTTTGATTTTTCAATTAGCGAAAAATCAAGCCCTTTAAAGTGCAGGTTGTTTAATAAATGGATTTGGATACGATCCACGGATAAAAATGACTATGAGGGATGAAATTAAATTAACCAAACCTAAATGAACATAACACATTAGAATGTATAATAAATATTTTCACATATTGAAGAGAAACTACGATTTTTTTATCAATTCAAGAAAGATGACCCTCAACTGTGAGTTAAACCATTAAAGTATTGATTCACGATATGGTATGATGTGCAAATCTGAAGCGGATTCAAAGTACATTATCAATATATGAATTTTTTAGTTGTACTCGAAGGGATATGATCCATCGGCCGTGAATTTGTTTCAAGAGCAAGACTGATGTGGTTGGAATATAATAAGCAATGTTGATAAGAATAACATCGTAAATTTCAATTATTGAAATTAGGTAACAGGTTCATTATGCAATGTGCTTAAGTTAATTTGATTTTACTTATCAAATTAACGCTTAATGGGTTTGTGTTTTGGTTCGTATGTGTTTAAATGGAAAATTCTAAATAATTACTTAGGATAGACTGATTGCATATAACAACCAAAGTGCCTCGTAGTCAGTGGGAGCAATATTGAATTTGTGGATATTTCGGATATGCTCTAAGAAATGATACGAAAGTATCATTCTATAAGTATCAGAGTTGAATAAGTATTTTTGATAGAAACAACAAACGATTTTATTTTCAGTCAAAATGCAGAGGAAGCGTGTGTCCATAAGAAAGAACATTCAAAGGTATATAGATATTCCTGAATTATAAGTAACAAGATACTGCTGATTGTTAACGATGTACTTATGTTAAAATAAGTAATAGTTTGGCTATTTAATATTCGATATTAGATGTATAAGTTATATCTTTTATAATAAATATAAAGTATGTGGGAATGTCCCAAACGATATACAAATACACCTTACTAAAATATTTCATAAGGAACATGCAAGATGGATTTCTTATGCTTTAGCAATAGGAATTATCATACACGTTATATTATCTACAATATCGTAATTTGCTTATGTATTTGATGCATGAAGCGAATATCAAATCCATATTAGGATCACTAAATGGTGGTTTAGAGCATTCTTAGTATATATAAAATGCTAGAGAATTATTTGCAGAAATAACGAACTCCTCAAGAAGTGTCCAGACTCGAACTTTATAAGTGATATCGAGTATAATACGTCAATATTAAATTCACATTCAAACCTTCACTAAGAAGCTTTAAGTTGGAAATGTTCCAAATGATGCATTGTAGCCGATTCAATGAAAATGCTAAGTACATCGCCTTGAATAGCGCCACAATAAAGCAATGCATATAAATACAAATGCATAAATTTATAATTAAGGTAGTGGTGATTCCAAGTATTAAAAATACTACATCATTGTTATATGATAACAATATAATAATAGGAGCTCACTAGACGTCGAGAAACACTCTCCGAATAGTTCCACATATTAAAGGTAGTTTATTAGCATCAGAGAGAAAGTTGATCGATAAAGTAGATAATAAAAACAACTTAGCAGATCCGTTCACGAAAGGTCTTACTCGATTAGTACTCATCAATCTATTCGTATGGAAGGGATAGAGATTCCACAGTTAGCCTCAGGGGCAAGTGGGAGATTGATAGAGTTACAAGTATGCCCTAGGGGCAATTATGTAATTTGTTACATATATCTAACTCTATAACTAATCTTGTTCGAAATAAAAAGGTGTTTTCTTCCTGTTGAATACTTGATATAATGTGTTGCATTAATTAATTAATTTAATTAAAAGTATATTTTATAAATCCATAAATGGTATGTTTTGTATAGTAGTTATAATGTGTTGTAATCATGAGTGATTTATCACAATAAAATAAACATACCGTTTTAATATCCTATTCAAGATGTATCATGTCTGGATATTGATACATCCATTTAGACTAGAGTACGCAACACTGTCCAAATGTTGGGCAATGTATTACTCATGTCGATTGAGACACCAAGGGATTATGTACTAATTGTTATTGGATAACTATGGAATGACTCACTCGATAGTTTTTAGTTCATTAATATAACTAAGGTCAAATAGAAAATATCGATGTGACAATATTACATAGTTCTCTTGACTTGAAAATATTGTTGATCTTTAATGTGGAAGCTTTGCTTTGATTATAGTTAAATCGTGGCACGACGTCCAACAAATGACTATAGTTGTGTTGAGTGGAAGAATTGGAAGTGAAACACTATTCATGAGAGGATTCATCTCCTCGGTTATATGAGGTAAGTATCACGGTCAAATAAAGCCAATTCAAAGTCGAAGTCCCAACCAGAGTAGTTCGGGTAATAATAATTGTTATTATTGAATCAAGGACTTTGTATTTTGACTATACAATTGAATATGGACGATATTAGAATTTTGACCATTACCAAATTCCATAAGCCCAAAGTGACATAGTTTTTATGAAGAGAATTGATACGAATAATTATCACTATCGGGGAATGCTTAATAAAGTAAAAATGGATTTCACCAAAACCAAGTAAGCGATAAATTTGGCCATTCTATCAGACCACCTGCTAAGTGATGTGTGAACGTTAATATTTGAATTGTTCAATATTAATCGCTGACCAAACTTACACATAATAGTCACATAACCGAAACGTTGGATACTCATTTTTCACCCAATTTAATTAATTTGTAATTGTTATAGATTAGTTAAATTAATTAATATTTATGAAATATCAATTATAAAATTTTATTGTGTATTGAATAAGAATAAATAATGTGTATATAATAATTATATAAACACTATTCGATATACGATATCGATATACATTTAAATTAGATTTAGATGCAATAAATATTTTTTTGGCTTGAAATGGATTTGAGGCCGATATGGGGCTTGATATTTTGGTCATGATGGGAGCTATGCTGGCAATTTAAGGGCTTATGGGGGTGGTTTTGAATGTTTAAAAATAAGAGAACAGGTAAGAGAAAATTAAGGATCTTGATCCTCTCTCATATATATAAATATCTTAACCTTGATTTTTTTTCTTTTAGCTACCTCCATTATTCCTTTGCTGACCAAAATATACCCCTCCTTTCTCCTCAAATATTCAAGTAACTAAATACAAATTAAAATAAAATAATCGTCGAGGGAAAGACAATTCAGGAGCAAGCAACTTCGGGATTGGAATTGGATTCAAGGAGTTCCCTCCTTCATTTCAACATGTAGGCTTTAGGCTTTAGTGAAAGGTACTCTTTTAATTTAATATTATATATAAATATTTATACGATCATTGCTCCATATATTGTTTTGTTAAAAATACCAGGAATTGATATATCATTAGATTGTCACATGTTGATGGTTGTATATATAAATGTATGCGTATACACATATTATAAAAATAAAAAATAATTTTTTATGTATATTTACTCGCATATGCTTTCGGTCTGAAAATTGAAAAAAATTAAAATTGAAATAATAATATATTATATTGTTTTTAAATATTAAAATTAATTTAAAAGATTAAGACAACATAATAATTGTTTAAAAACTTTACAAAATTCAATTTTGTTAGAAAGGATTTAGCCAATAAAAAGATTTAATTTTTTAAATATTTATTATATATATAAATTGTAATGACCGGGGCGATTTTCGACCCCCGAAAATCAATACTAATACGTCCACTGTATAGAGTGCCGAGGAATCGAGTGCCGGAAATACCCGGTTGTTTGGGTTTTAAGAAAAAGAGATAGAATAAGAAAATAGAAATAACATCACATAATCTCACAATCGCAGCGGAACAAAATATAATATAAAATAACAGCATTTTATATAAAGAAATGCTATAACTATCAATATACATACAAGATATCAGAGTACAACAAATCTGGAAAGTTATAATAACTTGTCCTCAACTGCTGTCTATATAGCCTACAATACACAGCGGAATATAGTCAAATACGTCTCTGCCATCCAGCTTGTCTCCGGACTCCGAAAGCGTCCCAACCTGAAATTCTGTAATACTCGGTCTGACCCGAGCATTACAATAAAGTAACACCCGAGTCAGGGTGGAAACCAGCGTGAGTAAACACACTTACATTGAAATACATAAGTATAAAACTCCTTTGAAAACCACGGTAACTCATATAAACACGGCGAGTTATCAACCATTTCCAACCAAATCATTTTCAGAAATCCATCAATATAAAATAATGTCTAAGTACAATACTTATTTAAAATAGTTAAAGTCTGTGAAATTAATCCAATTCCAGCCTATTAACACTATAATCGAACCGTAAAGGTTCGTAGTGATTTTCAGATCGAAGTGGTCCTGGATAACACAATATCCGATCCCGGTCACGTCGAATTCAAGCAATACATTTTTAAAAGGGTAAATTGTTTTAAGATAAACAGTTTATATTTAGGGTGACAATACTCAAATGTCAGAATTTACTGTAGACGTTTATTTCAAATAAAACGTACCATCATTTTAATCTACTATTTAACTTGTCTGACCACTTGGTGGTACAGACGAGAATAATTGAAACGAATCTCCAATGGAGTTAAGATGAGATATAGATCGTTAGACAATTTAACGATCAATAACCAATATCAAACAATTCCCTTACCGGGATTTAATTTGCCTCGATTAACCATATCCAAGTATATTTAAAACCAGATTAATTACAATAAAAACGATTTACTTATAGATAATTAAAATTTAACACTTATTTAATAATCAACTTGTTAATTTGTATCAATCTTAAAAGCCAATTAATAATGTAATTAATTTCCCATTTAATTATAAAATACCATTGAACTTTAAACCACAGATTTAATTTATCAATAGATTTTTAGTGTAAATAAAAGAAAATATAAATTGTCATATAAATCTATGTATAAATCCCATTTCTTCTTCTTTCCCTTTTTCTTTCTTTTTTATTTTCATTTTCCTTTATATTTTTCTTTTCTTTATTTACTCTTTTTCCTTTTTCTTTTACTTTTCTTTTTCCTTTTCTTTTTCTTTTTCTTTTCCTTTTATTTTTCTTTTCCCTTATTTCTTCAACCCATTCTTTCCATTCGGCCCATTTCCTTTCTCTTCTCTCTTTTCTTTCTTCCCTCCAGTTTTCTTTCACTCCCTTCTTCTTTCTTCACCACTCAAATTTCCTTTTGTGCACAAAAATGTGCACCACCGTGCACCTATACATCACCTACGACCAACGTCCTTTGCCACCGACCATCTCCATCAGTCACCCACCACCCCCGCGTCCCAATGACCCACCATAGACCCGCTATCCGAGCCCAGTTCGAATTTTGAACTGCGACTTAGTCTACGAACAAAACCAAGCCCCCACCTCGCCTCTCTACGCCACCACCCACCACCGTATACTCCGAAACCTCACCACAACGATCGCCGCGACTTCCTCCATCCTTTCCCCACAACCACATGCTCTCTCTCTCCCTCACCCTATAACCGAACACGACCAAAAACTTGACTTAAACCCTACTTTCTCTCCGACCATCCCCCACGTCGAAGAATAAAATGCCACACCATTTTTCTCCCACTCCCCACCTCCGCAGCCACCTTCTGGCCCAACCCCGACCTCCAACATCGCCTGACCCGATGTAAATTGATCAATGACCAAATTTCGTTCAACCTGACATTCCTTCCTCTATACAATACTAGAAATCACCAAACATGGTTTAAAATTCATGGTTTTAAACAGCGAACAAGGTCATATAACCCAATCATATAATCATGATATTCAAATTTTTACCCAACTTGAGCTATTTACTGTAATATAGGTTTTTCTTCCCCGATGACTCATGATATCAAATGAAATAAATTTTGATTTAATCTTCACTCAAAAAAAAACTATTCTTGTCTTGGAATCAAATCTTAAATCTAAGGGAATAAGAAGATATTGATTTTTGTTTGAACTAGATGTTTAATTGCTTTTATCAAAACTATGAACAAAGTAAAATTTTCTTTCCTGTAAGTGAACTTCTCCATGTCTACTCTTATTCATACACATATGTACCCATCAAAATGTATAAACATTTAACCCATAGCAACAATTCCTTCACAGGCACAATTTGTATGTTTATATATATATGTGTGTAACCAGTTGAGAATATAATTGTTGTACTCATTGTTGTAGAAAGATGAACTGCTGCTGTAACCCTTTTTTTTTCTTCTCTCTTGATTCTTCTATTTGAAAGGTAGCACTTTGTGTGTGTGTGTGTATATTCTTTTCTTTTGTATGTGAAGTAGGATGCAACAAAACAATGATAGGTATGTGTGTGTATATATATATGGTGTGGAAGTGTACAGAGGAAGTTAGAGTGGCTGAACCCTTTGTTTATATACAGGCTTCACATTTTTTTGTTTATTTCATTTCTAATTTTTTTTGATTTGGACAATGTTTTGACGTGATTTGATTTTTCCTTTTTGTATGATTTGAAGTTTTGGGTTGATATGATATATTATGAGCTTGAATTGATTGCTTGCCACGATGATGTCTCATATGTATATGTGTACATTTGTGTATTGATATATATATATGTATGTATGTATACTCTTTTGCTTACATACATATAGAAATTTAAACTCCTATATGTATTATTCCTATAACATATAACCATATACATATATGGTCAAAAATTTGAGATTTTGCCATTATGAAGCTTGCACATTCATGTATATGTACTAATTTACATATACACTATTTTTGTAAATGTATATATATTTATTTATCCACTACCTTACCTAATGTATATATACATATACTTATGCATAAATTTTATCCTTATATATTTACATATATATATATTCACATTATTTTTTATCTACCTATACATTACTTTATATGGGTATATATACATATATTACATTTATATACCTATATATATCTCTATACTTTTAAATACACCCATGTTATATATATTCACATGTTTGACACATATACATATACCTACAAGTTTTGAATTTCTCCATTATGCAGTTTTACATTCATGTATATATATATATATACTTTTACAATAGTTTTATAACATACACACATACATACTTATAAATATTTCAGCATCATAAAGCTTATATATGTTTATATATATTTATGGATATTTTACCTTAATTTAAATGATGGAGTCTTATATACCCATTTCTAAAATATTTATCATATTCAAGAATTTAAAATACAATATTTAATATAGTTTTTAATCAATATATAGATTCAGGTATTTTTAAAATCAGAAAATATATTTATTCGATCAATCAAAATTAATATCCCAATAATTTAAATCAGTTAATCACCCAATTAACAGATGTTAAAAAATCCGGGTCGTTACATTCCTCCCCCCTTTAGAACTTTTCGTCCCCGAAAAGGAACGAAACGAAAGTTTTAATTCCGATGCATATAATTAATTAAATCATTCTTTAAACATTTTAACTTCTAACTCTTTTATTTACAATTTTAAAACACTTTAAATCCCATAATATCACCAAATTGGTTTTTTATAAAAATACTTTTCATAACTCGATGTCCAAACAAATCCATTCTTGTTCTCACAGAAATTTAGTCATACGTTGATCAGGCGTAGGACTGAAAATCTATAAGTACTTATTAGACCCGTTTCATTACCCAGTGAAGATACGTGGAAAAAAACCTTTTTCGAAAATGCTATGGAAATCATCACCTCCTCCATGGATCGTAGTTAGCACGATGATTGCGTTGCCATCCCGGCGAAATCCATAAGAAAACTATAGGAATCCGCACCTCTCGACTTTCGCCATGGAAACTGCACAGATCGCAGCTACACCCAGGGTTGCGTTGCCATCATAGCAAAACCCATGTAGCTGTAGGCATCAACGCCCCTCGAATTACGCTGCCAAACGAAACTTTACCACATAGACCGCAGACTACACAAAGTTATGTCACTGTTCCAGTGGCACCCAGTGTAGACTGTAGGCACTCATTGCCACACGAATTGCGCTATTGAACCAAACCACATAGATCGCAATCTACCAATGTTACGTCGCTATCCCAGCGAAATCAAACGTAGATTGTAGGCAATCACTGCCACTCGACTTTCTCTATAGAACTGCGATAGATTGTTGTTACAACAAAGGTTACATTGCCATCACGGCAAAATCCAATGTAATTGTAGGCATCAGCACCACCCGACTTACGCTACCCAACAAATGATCATCAGGAACTCGAGTTTTGTCCGGACGTCCTCTGGGATCCTAATCTCATTGAACCCGCCCTTAAAGTTCTAGGCAGAATGTAACGACCCAGAAAATTTTAATATTTTTTATTTGTTTTATTAATATGTTTAATTGAAATTTTGAGAAATTGTAAGCAATAAATTTTTGAAATAAAAATTTGATATTTGGGATGTGTCTAGTTAAACATAGCAACCGGTAAATTTTCATCAGAAAATATGGAAGTTTATTTTCTTGTGTAATTCTATTTCAATTTAAATCAGTTAAAATTGATGATAATAAATTATTTTTCAAAACTTGAATATTTTTCTACAGAAAAATTTCAAATCATCTTCTGAGTGAGACGTCATATTTTGTTTCTCCAAATTTTGACTTCTATTGTCCCGTTTATCTTATTTATGGCAAATTAGCAGCATTTTCGGTACCGATTATCGACTTTTGATGTGATGATCGTACCACAGATATTTGTATACCGTTTTGATCGTCTCGTCGTACTGATCTCAGTGGTATATTCACTTTGGTTTTTTTCGAACCCCGGCATGCTGCGGAATCAGTATAACGATTTCCGTATTGGGTCTGTATTTGAGTTATTTAGGCTTTCTGTATCCATACGGTTGTCCATGAGGTAATGCTAATAGCCATTAACCATTGGTATTCTAGATTTCAACTGTTGTGGCTTTTGGTTTTATTTGATTACCACACGTGGTTTGAATGAAATTGAATATCAACAGATTTCATTAGCCTGCTCACATTCATAACACTTTTCTTTCATCTTCTTTTACTTTTTCTATTGCATTTTTCACGACCTCAACCTCTCGGCTCTCTCTACACCGCATCCTTCTCTTACGTGCTTCTCCGCCGACACAGCACATTAGCCCTTGCCTCCCTTGCATCCGCACAAACACCCATCACCACCGGCCTCTTTCCCATGATGAAAACAACCGTACCACGCCTTGCATCGGCCTTCACTCGGTTTCCACCTCAGCTTGATCTTCCAGCCGTGCCACCCTTTGCCGAGTCGCTATGTCCTCTGTGCCTCTGTAGCTCTGAGTAGCCGCCGATCCAAGTGAGCATCGGTTTTTCTCATCTTCGCATCCTATTCCATATATATATATATATATAGGGTATCTATACGTAGTCAGTTAGTTATATATATATATATGATGGGTTTATATATTTTAATATGTGTCGGTTTCTATTTGTTGTTTATATATATAAAAATTTATATAAAGTTACTTATAATCTAGCTATTCGCTCATGTAAGTTATACATATATGTTTATTCAAATATATATATATATATAAGATACGTAAGTTGATATTTTATTTATATAAGTTTTATACTGTTTTTTAGTACTTTCACATAAAAATATTTACATTCCTATTCACCTTGCTGTGTTTAGATTTAGGTCGCATGTTGTTTACAGAGGCTATAACGTGTATTATCCAAGTACTTTCACATGAAATATTTAATTTTATATAGTATAAGTTATATATGTATATTTATATGTTAGTATTCATGACAATTTATATATATATATACGATACTTTGTTTATTTCATCGTTTTGATATGTTTAAAGTTAGATTCCTGTGTGTTAAGAATTTTGGATCATATAATTGCTTAAATATATATATATATATAGTTGGGTATATTTCGTTTAACCTGGACATCTATTTAGTTCTGTTTATGATTTGCATATATAAATCATTTGTCTGCATAGTGCATTTGTTTTAACTATTGACCTTAAACTGTATGCATATATGGCTATTTTTATTTTGTAATGGATATAGATTTAAATTATAAGTTTGTTAAGTGGTTGTTTTATGTTATATTTATGTATATACACATATCAGTTTATATAAAAAAATGTTAAATTTTAATGTATTGATTCAAAATTTATTTTATATATATATATATATATATGTTTGACTTTAACTTGAGTTTTAGTTTAAAACAATGATTTCAAGATACATATATATTTAATTTAATATATGTTTAAAAGTTAGAATATGACTTTATATATATAATTTTGGATAGCTACATATATGTTCTCTGATAATTGATCTTCTTCGATCTTGTTCTAATTGGATTCTATCAATCCATATTTATCAGCTTTGTTCGTCAAACTCGAGTCCATCGTGCTTCGCTTCGAAATCCATGCCTGGATCCGTAACTCATCCCGTCGTTTTTCTCTCTAGCTTTAAAGGTGAGTTTTATCACTTTAGACATATGTACTTATATTATTGTGAAATGATGACAAGTGAATCTGTATAAATTGATATGTTATTTATACATGCCTGTGATATATTATATGATGTTAAATGCTGTTTATATACCTGTTACCTTACCTGATATGTTAGTATATGTTATATTGTTCATTTATTTACAGATTCTCACACTGCAAGTCCCTATCACTATGGGTTGAAATGATACATACCCGAACAGACATTAGAATAAGGAAAAATCATTATGAGCTGAAATGATAGGCTTGAGTGATTTTATTGCATTTATTTTACTTGGGATTGCGGGTTGGAAATGATAGAACCCGGATTTTTCTCTTTTTTTTAAATTACGGATTGAAATGATTCATATCCGTATCACTTGACCTAGGTTAGAAAATATTATACAGGCCCATGGTTAATATATTATAATATTTTCCTAAAAATTATTAAGTATTTTTGAAATAAAATTTATGAAATTTAACTTAAAATTTGACTTAAGGCTTTAAAATTTTAAAGGTGTTTTGTTTTTCTATAAGTTAAATTTTGTAAGTTAATAATTGGTATTAAAGTGAATTTAAAGTTTTTATTTATGATAAAGGACTAAATAATTAAATTTGATTTAATATGGAGTTTTAAATCTAACCTAGTAAATTTAATAAAGGTTATTTCCTGAAATGGATATGTTTGGTATAATAAATAATGTACGTTGAATTGATAAAATGAAAGGCAGTTTTAATGGGACATTTTGTAATAAATTTTATTTAACTTGAATCATAGTTGAATTGATGTCTAAATGAATAAATTTGGGAAGAAAATTTATTGTATATTAACTATAATAAAATATTTTATTTATGGAATGGATGTGTTTTGTTAGTAAATAATTGAAAATGTTATTTTCAAATGGAAAGGTGAAATGTCAATTTATGACATAACTTGAGAATTGGAAATTGGGTTTTAAATAAAATTGTTAAGTTAAGTAAATAAATGAGAATTTGGTTTTATTTAGGAAGTGTGTATTTTAAATTAAAGTGTAAAGTTATTTGGAAAAAATTATATACAAGTTAAGTAAAATTGGGAAATTTTGGCTTAATAAATGAATTGTAGTTTGATTTGGATATGCATTTATAAAAATTTATTTTAATAAATCATAAGTTAAATGATATCCGAATGAGTATTTCTGAAGTGTGAAATATGTTTTTACAAGTTAAAAATGGTTAAAATTTAAGTTTTAATGTTTCTGAAAAGTTATAATAAAATCTGGAATTTTATTGATAGCGTTTTCCAAATGCTGTTGTTTAAAGATAGCATTTACTAAATGCTATCATTTCTGGAATATAACTAAGTTCTGAAATAACTAAATAACCACTAAAGCTCTTTGTAAATGCCGTTGTTTCTAAACTAAGTTGTTTAGAAATAACTAAATATCTATTATAGCACTTTATAAGCGCTGCTGTTTTGAAATTGACATTGTTTTTGAAATACTAATATATCTACTATAACACTTATAAATGCTGTTGTAGCTGGAACTTACTATGCTTTGGAAATTTTATGATTGGATGAATGAACTTAGAAATGCTACAATTATGAAATGAATATTATTTGACTTTGAATTTAGTGGTTTAAATGAATATTGTTTTGGAATATATTAACATTTAATTTAATGGTTTAAATAAATATTGTTTAAAGTGTTAAGATTTCTAAATGTTACGATTTTCCAAATAATAATATTTCAAAGTATTATGGTTTCAATGTTTGGTTTCGAAGGTGTTATAACTTTGAAAGTACTATGGTTTTGGAAATAAATCTATTTGAAATTGTATATATATTAAGATTTGTCCTTACCAATATATTGATTTGAAACCCATTGAAATTGAAGATTTAAGGATATGACCTTATAAGGTGGGTTTGATTTAAGATGATTTAAAAGAATATTTCAAGCTTAAAATAAGTGAAGTAAATATTCAGTGATTTGAAATTGGGTTTGAAAATGATATATTATTGAAATTGGTTTCGGAAATGGAAATAATATATTTTGATTTGGGTTTTGAAATGAAAATAATATATTATTGATTTGGTTTTCGAAATGAAATGATATATTTTAATATGGCTTGAAATGGATATGATATTTTGGTTTTGAAAGTATATACTATGTTTTGAAATAAATATCCATGTGTTATAATAACGATTGGTTGGAAAAGAGACCGGGATTGGATATGGGCATACTCTCTGTCGATACCGAAAACCACTTTGACAACCGTGTACGCGGTGGAGATTCCAGAATGAAGTAGGATGGTGGCAACGATCCTATTGAGGTATGAACATGGACCCGACTCCCGTGAGTTGGCATAAGGTGGCTAAAACAGGAGCGATTCTCGGGCCAATGAGGTAGCACCTCTGATCGGACACATTTCTTCGATACTATTCCATTACTTCGTGATTTGATTTGGTGGCCACCCTTCGATTTTTGATTTGGGAGTGTGTTCCGAGGTGGGCGGTAGTGGCTGCTATGCGTTTCCACCAGCCCGGATGCGTAATTGTTATATCTACCCTGGCATTGCCTTGTTGTGCAGTGTCACCTACCATATCGAGCTTTACTACGAGTTGGGTTTTGTGCCGTAGCCTGTGGAGTATTGAGGGTAGCTCCTAATCTGGGGGTACGCTGATACTGGATAGACTACTAGGACTATTATGTGTTAAGGGGGATATGGGTACTCCTTAACGCTATTTAAAAGTAAGTTTATTTTATTATTAGACATTATTATAATAGCGAATATTACTACATAGTAGATAGTTTAACAGATCCTTAAAGAATGGGCGATCCCAAGCATTCTTTAAGTTACTTGTACCTTTATATTACAATTCACTTGAGTTGGTTTACATTATATAAGTATGTATGTCCTGACTCGAGTGTTTTGTGTTTTGCTTTACGCTCGGGTCAGACTGAGTGATACAGCATTCGAGACTCACCTTTGGAGTTGGAGCTTTCTTGGAGATCCAGCTATCTATTTCACTTTCAGTTATCCAGTTGATTCCAGTGATGTATTCTGATTTATACTTGATTATCATATTGAGACTTCTGCTGTATCTTGTTACTTCCATTGTATCTTGTTAACTCTGATATATATATAGTAGCTTCATGAACTACTATTTCTTGCTTCCGCTGCATTGTTATATTACTCTATGTCTGTGATTTATTTACCATATATTCTGAGTTTTGCCAAATTTATAATTACAATTCGGTGTTTTGAGCAATTCAAGTCCGGCATGTGCGGATGCGAATGGTTGAAAATATCAGGACGTTACAGTTGGTATCAGAGCTTTGGCTCTAGGAAAAACTTAGCATATATGGTAAATGTATTTACAGAATCACTTTCGTTCGTGTTTGAATCTCTTCCTTTTGACTCGGTTTCTTTTGAACTTTGGAACGTTCCCTGCTGTTCCAAAATTCATTCTTGTCCCTCACTATTCGTCTTCTTTTGATTTTGGAGTATCCCATGACTCCACTTCGAATGATCTTTATAATGAGTTGGCGGTCTCACCAATCTCAAATTTGCTTGTAAAGGGGTGAAACTCCTTTACACTTAGCATCGATTCACCGTAGATTTATATCTATCCTTGGTTTAGATGCTAATATCTCTTGTTATTCCGAATTCTATTTCTTAAGATCGAATGTAGAATTACCTCAGAATTCCACATTGATCTAATTCTTGAAATCACGGTTGACCCGGTTAAGGTTGCCCGCGATTTATTTAAGCTTATCCATCCCCCTATTCTGTTAGTTAATCATCTTATCTTCTGTTTCCAACTTATCTTCAAATCAGAATTCTCTTTGATTTGAGTCCATCAAATTTGAATCCCTATCCTTGTTTTGAAAATTTAATCCTCTATTTGAAATCTATATTTAAGAATGTTTAATATATATGGTGTTGTTTGAGTTGTTGATGTTGATTTGGGTTTCCGATCGATTCGTCTGATCAACGCTATCGATAGGATTTCCAAAACACTTGAACAGAGCAAATTGACACCATATTGTTTTCAAATTTGGTAAATGAAATTTTTTGTATAATTATATATAAGTATCATTTTCTAAATTTTGATAATTAATTGAATTGGATGTTAAGAAATAATATTTTACTTTGTATATATCTTATAACCATTGGCTTTTGTTTCATACATAAATAATTGGATTATAAACTTGGTTATAAATTTATTTGGAAATTTAAATGAATTTAAATCAAGAATTTGAGAATTTAATTTCCGATGGTTTCAAACTTTGTGTTTAAAGTTTTAAAGGATATATTATTTAAAGTATTTCTGAATAGAAATCATTTTCAAAGAATTTTTAAAGTTCTAAATCAGTGCTCTTCCCTTTGTCGCTGGAAAATAATTTCGGTGATGACTACAGCATCATCGACATTCATTTTCGAGTTTCGAAGTAAAGAGACCATTCTGTAGCTTTGCTACAAGTTTTACTTTGAAAATTTAATTGATTTGAATTCTTAAATTTTGACTTGATTTATAATATATATTGATACATGATTTAAATTTGATTTGATATATATTATGTATATATTTATTTATCTCTAAATGGTTTGAAGTTAATTGAAAATTTAATTTTGAAATTCTTTGTTAAAGGATGATTTCAATTATAAAATGAAGCCAAATTTTGAAAAAATATTTAAGCTTGAATAATTGAATTTGAAAGTTTTATTTGTATAATACTCAATTGCATTTCAATATAACTTACCTTATTTATTTTAAAGTTAACAATGTAATTGGATAATATACAATATAAAAGGATTTTATAAATGAAATTTGAGTGTTTATAATAAATGTTATACACTTAAAATTTTAGTTATAAAGGATTAATAGAGGTAAATAGAATAAAAAGGTTAATTGAATAACATACAGTATAAAAAAATTTGTTAAAGGAATTTATAAATAACTAGGAGTAGTTATAATAAATGTAGATATCCTTAATATATGT
Organism: Allium fistulosum; assembly: GCA_030737815.1. Taxonomy (NCBI): domain Eukaryota; kingdom Viridiplantae; phylum Streptophyta; class Magnoliopsida; order Asparagales; family Amaryllidaceae; genus Allium; species Allium fistulosum. The sequence goes on from CM060901.1 coordinate 1,033,713,996, forward strand.
GATTAGATATATTAAGTGGAATAAATTTAATAATTTAGAATAAAGAAGAATTAAATTTATTGAATAAATTATGAGTATAATAAATGATTTTCAAATTCAGGATTTTAGAAATTGTTAATGGGATGATAAGATAATGGAATTAGGAATAGTTAAGATTTATTTAACTTAGGTAAAATCAAATGGATGAAATCAATTAATAATTTAAGTTGGAATTTTCATTGTTTTAAATCTATTATCTTATTTGGTTTTCCAATCTCTTTTCTTTCTAGTTGTTTCTATTCCCCTACCTTCTTCCTTTTCGGGGACAAAAAGTTTTGAGTGGGGGAGAGTGTAATGACCCGGAAAATTTTAATAATTTTTATTTGTTTTATAATATATTTAATTGAAATTTTGAGAAATTGTAAACAATAAATTTTTGAAAAAAAGTTTGAAATTTGGGATGTGTCTAGTTAAACATAGCAACTGGTTAATTTTCATCAGAAAATATGGAAGTTTATTTTCTTGTGTAATTCTATTTCAATTTAAATTAGTTAAATTGATGACAATAAATTATTTTTCAAAACCTGAATATTTTTCTATAGAAAAATTTCAAATCATCTTCTGAGTGAGACATCATATTTTGTTTCTCCAAATTTGGACTTCTATTGTCCCGTTTATCTTATTTCTGGCAAATTAGCAGCATTTTCGGTATCGATTATCGACTTTTGTTGTGATGATCGTACCACAGATATCTGTATACCGTTTTGATCGTCTCATCATACTGATCTCAGTGGTATATTCACTTTTGTTTTTTCGAACCCCGGCATGCTGCGGAATCAGTATAACGATTTCTGTATCGGGTCTGTATTTGAGTTATTTGGGCTTTCTATAACCATACGGTTGTCCATCGGGTAATGCTAATAGCCATTAACCATTGGTATTCTAGATTTCAACCGTTGTGGCTTTTGGTTTTATTTGATTACCACACGTGGTTTGAACGAAAATGAATATCAACAGATTTCATTAGCCTGCTCACATTCATAACCATTTTCCTTCGTCTTCTTTTACTTTTTCTGTTGCATTTTTCACGACCTCAACCTCTCGGCCCTCTCTACACTACATCTGTAACGGCTCGGAATTTCCGATCCCGAAAACTCCAGATAGTTAGGGAAAGAAGAAAGAGATAGAAGGAGAGGAAATAGAAATACAACACAAGTTCTCACATTCGCAGCAGATCAAAATATAATATCAAATAATATCAGTTTACAAAGAATACCGTATCAGTCAAATACATTTATAATACATCAGAGTTACTCTCATACCCAAACACTGGACATAAACAAATCAAATATGCCTCTGATAAACAAAAATAATAGTCTCAGCGGAAACACTCCATACGTTCCTGCCATCCAGCTCGCCTCCTGAGCTCCAGAACGTCCTTGCCTGAAAATCTGTAATACTCGATCTGACCCGAGCATTACATCAAGTAACACCTGGGTCAGGCTGGAAACCAGCGTGAGTAAACCCAATCAAGAATTACAAAAGCATATAACTTATATATATAACCCGGGTAACTTGTATCAATTTCAAACTCTCAAATTGTTATAGACATCACTTATTTCACTCACAAATTTCTAAGTACCAAACTTAGATTTAATGGTCCAGTTCACTTAAATCATCCCATTCCAGCCTATTCATATCAATCTATAAAGAATCGAAGTGGTTTCGGGTATTTACTAATACCAGACTCCGGTCCCTTCGAGTCCAATGTCATCTTAACCCAAGTTATTCAATTAAAATACAATTCACTTTAATTATTGGATAACACTTTACATAGTAATTCATAATTAATAGATAATCATATAATCTCTGTTCCCCCATAAATATCATATCACAAAGCAATTCATATCAGAGATATCAACCAATCCAAGGCACTTATCATCATTCAAGCATTATTAATTCATATCATAATTAATTTAATTACTTAAATTAAATTAATCCTTAAGAATTAATCACTTAATCCTCCTCATATTAATTATTTACTAACTTTTAATTAATTAATCACTCCTTGATTAACTTATCAATCAATTAATTAATATCCAATCACCGATTAATTACGCTTTTAACTGTCAATTAATAAACCTTAATTGTTGATTTATCTCTTTCAATACAAAGTAATCAATCTTTAATTACTTTATAATCAATTTATTATCCTTTAATTAACTGATTAATTATTCATCAACTATTGATTGATAACCTTAATTATTAATCAGTATCTCTTAATACTAATTAATTAATCCATAATTATGTCTATAATTAATTAATTAATCTAAATTATCCTATAATCACTTCATTGATCAATTATCCTTAATTTATCAATCCCTTAATCACTTGCATTAATTATGCGAATTAATGATCGTTAATAACTTCTTTAATTAATTGTTTTTTCTAAATCTTTATTCATTAATCAGCTTAATTAATAGATGTCTGTAAATTCAAAATATTTATAATTAACCACTTTAAAATCAACAATCTTATACATTTGAATTTGAAAATTATTAAATTTATCACCAATCAAATTTTGAATTCCATTTGTTTTAAAAGAACTTACCTTTCACAACTTCACTTTAAATATATTTAAAACTTAGTTAAACATTCTCTTTGAAACTCAATAGCTTAAATAACTTAAAAATCTTTAAACACTTTAAAACTATTTGAAAACATTTTGCTTTAAATTTTGAAAACTTGTTAACATTTTCTTTTGAAACTAATCACTTTAGTAACCCTTCAAAACTTTCAAACTTGTATTCAAATTTTAACATTTGAACATTGTTTCTCTAACCTTTTAACCCCGGTTGAATAAACTCAAATCCAAGCCTCACCCTCCAGATTTCCCGAGTTAACCCTTCAACAAACCCGAGCTTGCCTTCGAGACAACCACCACTCAAAGACTTCAAGACCAACGCATGAAAAATCAAAGAAACCCCGAGCTCGTCCTTCGTTCCCAAACCAAAACTTCGCCTGACACCATAATCGTGCTCGTGCACATGCACCAGCATTTCCGACCATCGTCGATCGTCGCGATGCTCCTCAACAACTCCACGAACCCACGCGATCACGAATACAAACCCAGATTCGAAGATACAACTCAAAATCGAAAAACAAGCCTTCAAACAAAATCTGGAACAAACGCCGATGACAATTCATCTCACCGTCGATGATCATGGCGACTGGAACTCACAGGCTTCGCTCCAGAGCAGCACTACATCCCCACACAGCGATCTCTCCCATCGCAGTCGACTCCTCATCAATGACGAAATAGTCTCGTTAACGCAGATAACCCAAACCCAATATGAAACCCTACTCGACCCGATTCCACTCGACTTAGCCATTGGAAAATTTTTATAGTATTTTTCCTGCATGCATCTTCCTACCAACCACCTTCGACCAAGGTACCACCTCCGATCATCACGCCGATCATCGGCAATCACCAAAAATGCCCAAAATGATCATCTCGAAAATTCTCATAAATTAACAATCTAAGAATCATGAAATGCGTATTAAAAATCATGATTTCCCATCACTAATTCATTCATGCAATTTCGAAACAGAAATTGAATTGGTTGGTTTTTATCATATGTATACATTTCCTCTATTATTTCATTTTTAAAATATTTCGTTGAATTTTAAACCTTGAAACTATTTTTAAAATTTTCATCATACATTAGCAAACAACTTCGTTTAGATATTAAAGTGTATTATTGTCTCGATAGAGAGATTTGAATTTTAGAAGGCAAATCAGGGACTATGCAACAACAGAGAATAGGATCTTGAAAAGACATGCTCACACAACATACGTATAAATTTCAAATGATTCCAGGATGAAGCACTTCCATACAAACCAATATTTCACATGCCTTAAAGTTAAATCAAAATCAAACTGTTTTGAAAAGGTTTACTCACCTTTCTTATGAACAGAGACCTTGTTTTTAAGAAAAGCATACTGCCTGCTTTTGATGATCTTATCTGTTGAGTTCCTTTGTTTGATTCTTTTTATTATACTTAGTTCCAGTGAGTGAAATAGAAGACAAGGCAGTGGTATTATATATGCATAGAAGTGAAGTGTGCTGGAGAAGCCAGGATACCTTTTTTTTATATGAAAAAAAAGTTTTGATTTACAAGGTGATTTGATTTTGATTTGACCCGATTTTATGTTTTGCTGCAGACATTGTTTTGTATGCTTGAAATGATGCATTGTATGCTTGAGATGAACATGCATTAAATGCTTGTCTCACTAGGTTCCTACATATATATTTATATATACATACATTTCATATGTATATTTGTTTTTACCAAAAGCATTTGTATTTGTTATCATATATACATACTTATACATAGTTACATTTACCTATATGTTTACATACTTATCTACTTACATATCATATATCTATTTATACTTAAACATATTTTTGATATACATTGCTTTATTATATATATATATATATATATATATATATTCACATTCATACAAACTTTCTTATATTTTATTTCACATAGGCATATATATACATTCATATACTTGTATATGTATATATTTTCAACATCATAAAGCTTATATATGTTTGTATATATATATATTTGGGTGTTTATCTTAGTTTTTAAATGGTGGAGTTTATATATTTATACATAAGACTACAATATTCATCATATCCAGAAATTTATAACCCAATATCCAATATGTAACGACCCAGAATTTCGAACAAATTAAATTGTAAATATTTAATTTATTTTAAATATTTGAACGGTAATTTAATTTGAATCCCCGATATAAATTTAGATTTGACGATTAAAGTATAAAATTTAATCTAGTGAATGTTGAATAAAAATTTGGATCTTCAATTTTAAGCTGAAGAAAAATATTTCGAAAGCTTTTAAAATTCGTATTGACCATACCGAAGATAATAGAAACTTTAGAATTGTATTTCAAAGTGTTTCGTTCAGTTTTGAAATAATAATCGTTCAAACCGATATTTAAAAATAGTCATTTTTCAAACGGTCTCGGAATTCGACGAAACCAGTTCCGTTGGGTCCGTAATATTGTATTATTACCGAATTTTCAATTTCGTATTTTTCAGAGTCGTTATGTGTGCACACGATAGATAAACGCATTGAAGTTTTAAAACGAATTCGATTTAAATTTGAATTTGTATTTGGTCAACATCAGCACTTTTGGCCTCAACTCAAAACACTGTAGCCTGTTAACTTCAGCCGCAAATGTCTCCTCTCGTACAAAAACACCATCATCTCGTTCTCTGGAATCACGTCTTCTTCTGTTTCGATTCAGAGAAAATTTCACACAAATCATTTTCGTTCGTTCGTTCGAGAATTAAAAATGGCAAACGATACTCCCCTGGCCAAGAAAAAATTTATAGATCTCGTTTGAAATCATTTCCCCTTTCTTCAATTAATCGATAGCCTTCAGAGAAACGAATGAAGCAAACCAGTCATTCATTCTTCCGAGTTCACACGCGAGCGCGCGAGCGTTTGGGAGGGGAAATTCGCGACTTCATCTGGCACGCTCGAAAATATGGGCGCACGCGCGTGGTGATTTGGCGATGGGGATGTGGACCAGGTGGTTTCGAGATTTGCGGCGACGATTTGGGTAAGCTCGATCTCGAGCAAGGCAGGCTTCGACAGCGACATCGCGATGGAGCACGCGCGCGAGAGGCGCGGCGGCGATGCCGATGGGTGCGCGTCTGGGGAGGCTCGTCGAGTTCGATCTCGACTTAGGGTTTGGCGGTGGCGCTCGTTCGAAGAAAACTGGGATGGCATTCGCGAGATCAGTGACAACAGTGGTGATCGGCAGTGAGGGTATTTTTTTCTTTCCCAATTCTGTTTAGATTTAAAATTTGTAGGTTGAATAAAAAAAAAATATATATATGTATTTACAGTAGAGAAAACTATATGGTTTCCAGGAAATGTAAATTCGAATTGGTTTGAATTAAATTAATTGGTAAATTAACGTATTAAACTTATTTTTGTTGCTGAAAGAATTTATTTAAGAAAACTTAGTTTTAAATATTTAAAATTAGAGAGGAAAAAGATATATGCAGCCTTTAAAAGCAGAAAATTATATACATATGTGAATTTAAATACATGATTTAATTTGAAATAGGAATGTATGTATAAAGGAATATAATAGAATTTTAAAATAGTTAGTTAATCTTATTTATCAAATATGAAGATAGATTTTTAGCTTAATAATTTAAATCAACTAGTTAATTTTAAAAATAAGGTAAATAATAAAACGAAATGGGTTAATTAGCTTGTTAATATTTTTATTTACTGAAAGGAATTTATTTAAAGCAAATTTGTTAAAAATCAAATTTTTGGTTTAAAATTTTAATCATTTAAACTGAACTAAATTTTTAGACAAATTAAAATTTTAAAAATAGCAAATTGAACAGTTCTATTTATTTTGGATATTGATAAATTGTATAAAATATTTATACAAGGTTAAAGGAGAAATCGAGTCAAGATGGAAATGGATTGCAAATTAAAAAGCTAAGGTGAGATCTCCTCACTCAGATTTATAAATTGATTGCAGTTATTGACTGTTTGATTTCTGTTTGAATGTGCTATTAGATATGATAGGATATATCTATATATATAGCAGTATATACATATTGGCATATGTATATATTGGATTGATGATTTCCCGCCTCGTATAGCGGATGAGACCCTATTGCGCCGTTAGTAAGCGGATTTATAAAAAACCTATATACCGCGATAATTCCGTACTGGAGTGGAATTGGTATTGTGCTAACATCTGTGGATGCAGGGAAACAGGTTGGAGGGATCCGACTGGATTCCTCACCGTATTGATTATTTACAGATATTTTGATATATTCTGTTATCATATGATGATATATGATATTTGACTGTTGTGATGGACTGATTGGTGTTGTGGCATCATCAGATTCAGTTTTGAAATGTAAAAATAACGACTTTTACTTTAAAAGGATTTTTAAAGTGATTTTTGAAAATATACGTTTTATGGAATTTTTGAATCGATTTATAAACGTAAAATTTTAAAGTTACAAAAATTTATAGATTTGTGAAATATAACCGAAAAGTGATTTTTGGAATAAATAGTTGACTGATTTATGAAATGGTTTAAATTGAGATTTTTGAATTTCTGTAAACGGTTTATATAAAAGATTTATGAAATTGATATCCACAAAATTAAGAATGGTGAAATTATAAAATGAGTTTTTATAAGTGTTAAAAATGAAATATTATGGAATCCGTAAGTGAATGAAATTTATAGACTTATAAATTGTGAAGTTGAAAATGAATGATAAGTTATTAACTTATAATATGGATTTGTGATGTTTATATCGAGTTATAAATTGAATTTGTTAATAAAAGGAATTTATAAATCGAAGTTGTTAGAAGAATAGAATTGAAATTTATAAAAGTTGTTTATAAATCCGGAATCACTTATTTTGATGAGTTGAATATAGAAGGTTATTAAAGAAGATATATTCACGATTTTGGACAGTGAATATATTGTTAAGTAAAATGGATACGTTTTTAAAGAAGTGATATTAAAAATGAAGTTAAACATTTTAAAGATGTTTTAAAATGTATTATAAATCGAAAGCAGAGAGTTCCGCAGTTCTTGTTGAAATAGACGTTTTCGAGAAATTTAAGGAAATGATGGACTATAACACTGTTGTTATAGTAAATGATTTCCGAAAGGAAATGTTTTTATCTAGTATTGGGATTACATATCTATTTTAAATTTCGAATCCCTATACTAGTGATTTTTTAGTCGTCGTAACGATGTTTTACGTAACATTCGTTTTGACTCAAATAGATGTTGAAATTTATGATTTCCTTAAAGAATGAATATATACTTAATTTGATTTAAGTATATCGAATATTTTCCAAGTGTTGAAAATAAATGATTGTGAAATACTTATTATTTAATAAGTATGGAAATGCTTTTCCAATATGAAATGAACGTTTTGAGAATTTATCTTTGTAAAGATAAATTGAAATTGAATATTGAAAACGATTTGAAAATCGTATATCAGTAGATATTTTGAAAATATAAATTCACTTTGGAATTTATAAAAGAAATGGGAATTCGTCTTAAGAATAAATGTTGATTTATTTCTGAAGCGTGGAAATTTTATATCTAGTAAAGATATTTTGGAAAATAAATAATTTGGAAAATTATTTGGAATCTGATGATGTCGCGCATCTTTATTGATAGTTAAATAACCGACTATCAATAATTACCTTGAGTAGGTATTTGTTGTAAATTGGATGAATTTGAATGCCACACTTATTTTTTTTGAATTAACGCTCACTATTCGGGTTAACCGGGAAAGGACCATGGGGTCGTATAACCCATTCCGAATATGTGATACGTCGTTATGAATTGCATTCGAAGACCTGTAACGACCCGGCTTTCTATGCCCAGAAAGTCGCATCATTGTGAAGAAAGAAAGGGGTGAGAAGTAGAAAAGAAGAGAAAGAAAGAAACAACACATCAGAATCTCACAACGGAAACGGAACAAATTATAATATATCACATAACTAATATATAGTCTTTACATAATCAGAGTACACAACTTATACATCACTTACTAGACAGTTATAAACATCTGTCTAGACATTACAACTCAAATACAAGACAAGACACTATCACAGATATCAACACAGCGGAATACTATATCTACGAACGCCGAAGCCTCCTGCTCCATTGCTCCTCCACAATTCGTCAAGGCTAACCTGAATTCCCTTGGCTACTCGTAAAATTTGAGTACCCAAGAGTTTATAAAACAGAAATAAACAACTTGGGTCAGACATGGGTCTGGTGTGAGTAACAGGTTAAACTTGTTTAACTTCAAAACCTTTTGAAAACAAAGGTATCACGTAAGACTTCCCACACATAAACATGGAAAAGTTTTTACCTTACGCTAACCAAAACATTTGATAGGAAATTCGATTGTATTATAATAGGGTCTAGGGTTTTCAAGTAAAATACAGAAATAGCTGAAATGCTTACATCTCACATTCCAACATAGTTGGGCACAACTAATACGTACGGCACTTATTGGAGTTTGGATTCCATACAATGGCAGGGCTACTGGGGTACCGCCCGTCACAGTACGTGGCCTAGATCACCGTACCGAGGATCACTCCCAATCCCCTGCAACACAAGGTCGGAACATCCCTTACTGGATAATTCCCGCACAAGATACCTCACGGTTGGGATCAGCAACCGCACACACTAAGCCGAAAATATAAAGGGTCATCTAGACAGAGGTAACCTTGTCCTACTTGGGTGCTACCCACTAACCTTGCTGCACCTCCCCTGTTTTAGCCATTCCTGGTTTGTGAGGCTTGAGGTCACGATTACCTTTAAATAGAACACATCTATCTTAGAATGCTCATCGTCCACCTGACGATGTGCTGAAAGCATTCAATCCATATAAGTTCGTTCCGGGTTCGAACGAAACCGAAGGCATTATCTCGTTACACTCATTTTGGAATCACCCTCAGAGTTAACGACAATAATCCTTGCACTCTGAATCTTCATCTTCACTTGATTCATGACCTATCGTTAATTTGGATCGATGTGGTATTCGGGTCTCCAAACCTGGAAATCCGGTATACGGAAACCCGATCCCGGTCTCATCGAAATCCAAAGCGTATCTTTTAAGGCCAAGTTGTTTTAAAGTTAAAACAATTCAATTCAATTATCTTTATACACATAGAAAGATAATTCACAACATCACAATAGATAATCAACATTATCGATATAACAGATAACCCATATTATCATCACAATTCAACTAACATCCATATCACACAGCATATATCTCATCAGAGATATCAATCAAATGCAAAGCATTCAGTATTATCATCCATCCATAGGTAATGATTTATATCATCTCTAATTAATTTAAAGTGAATTAAATTAATTACTTCATTCTATAAATCCTTCTTACTTAACCATTAATTAATTACAATCAATTAATTAATTATCCTCTAATAGTTCATTTTAATTAATCATCTTTGATTAATTATCTTTTAATTACATCCAAGTAATTTATCTTTAATTAATTACTCAAATTAATTATCATTAACCATTTATAGTAATTACCTTTAATTACTTCATTAATTAATTTACTAAAATTAATTAACTTAATCAACTATAATTAATTACATTAATCCTTAATTAATTACATTAATTAATCACTTCATTTATTAATTATTACTTAATTAATCAATTCTTAATTACATCATTAATTATATTAATTAATGATCCTTAATTACAACTTAATTATTAATTACTCAATTAAATTAATTACATTAAGTAATTAACTTTTAATTAAACAACATTTATTAATCACCCTTGACTAATCTTCAATCAGTAATTTACTACCCTTAATTACTTTCATTTACTAAATTAATTTTCCTTAATTAATTTCTTAATTAATCCCTTGATTAATTATTCAAAGTAATTAAACTTAAATTACTTTCCTTAATACATAACCATCAATTAATTACTTCAAGTAATTATCTTATTATTTACTTCCTAAATAATCATACCTTAATAATTACATTAAGTAATTATCATTAAATCATTTCTTAATTAATTAATCTAACTAAATCAAATTAACTTAATTAATTACAATAAGTAATTAATTCTTAATTACTTTCATTAAGTAATATAATTAATTATCTTCAAATTAATTAATCTAATTAATTATTAAAATTAATCCTATTAATTAATTATTTAATAATCCATAGTTAATGACCTTCATTAACTACTAACAACTCTTAAATTACTTTTCTTAAGTAATTAAATTAATGAATCTTAATAACCAAGTAATTAATCTCTAATTATTTAATTAATTAAGTGTTAACCATAACTTAATTGATTTTAAATTACTTTATTAATTAATTCTTAATCATTAATTAATATTCCAATTTATAATCCATATTTATAAATTAATTATTCTATTTAATAAATCTTAACCTTAATTAAATAAATTAAATCCTTAATTACAAATTAATTAATCCAAATCATTAATAAATTAAATTAATTAAACCATTTTAATTACCTTAATAATTTAATCTTTAAGATAAAAACATTTTTCCCATGGTCACATCTCATTCACAAATTATTTGAAAACATCCAATTTCAAATCTATTTTTTTTTTTTCATTTTAATTTCTGGATTTAAAATACCACTTTGTCTTCAACAAAGTTCAAAACTAAATTTCAACTTTTTACTTGTTAAAGAATTTCCTATATCTTATAAAAGAATTTTAAAAAAGATTTAAATCAAATTTCTTTTTAATTTCTAACATTTAAATATAACTAACAATTTAAAATGTTTAAATTTATAAAACTTATCTATTTCCAAACCTAAGATTCAAAACCAACTTGAATCTATATTTTTTTAAACTTTGATTTAAATTCCTGTTTTAAATTTTGCTTTTCAAATTTAAAATCAGATTTTAAATTTAAAAACACCCAGATTTAAAAACCTGGCAACAACAAATCTACCCGAGCTCACCTGAATCTACTTCGAGTCACAGCCCTATGTACTTCGAGCATTCCCCGAGTACCCTCCTCTGTTTAAGCCCAAACTTCATCAGATATATCCCCAATCGCGTGCACGTGCACGACCACCATCGACGTCTCCGACCATCACCGACTTACCCCACCAGTCGACGATCACTCACGTACCAGAATACGACCATCACTACTCGATCCATCCCCTAAATCAAAACCGAGACCTCGAGCTAAAATAAAAACCTGGAACAGAACTTCAAACTCAACCCAAAACCTGGCAACGGCGATTCCTTCCATCTCCGGCCACCATCACCCTTGAAACTCCAGCTACGTCTTCGACAACCCATCCTCTTCCAAACACCAAAACCCCAAGCTACTCGATCATTCGTAGTGGCCGTGATGATCAAATTCACGACCAGATAAAAACTAGGGTTAAATTCTTAGATCCTAAATCATCACTGCCTCACTGCATTAAAATCCTCCTGACAATTTTCCCATCATCCTTGATCATCCCATTATCTCTAGGAACAGATTCAACTCAAACTAACACAAAATTCAACTGTGCTAATCTAAAATGTATAGTACAATGAATTTAAAACTGCACTTTGGTTTAAGCACTATAAATTGTAATATTTGATTTAAAATTCATGAATTACAAATTAGAATCAGGTTATATAATTGATTCACTAATCCTTGACAATTTATTTTTGCCTATAAATTTATCAGACCTGTAGATTCATATATTTATAAACTAACAGTATGTATATTCAAATGAATCTATTTTTAACATTTAGTTTATACCCTTACAAACATTTTCTATTCATACAAATTCAGTCTATCATCAATATCTAGAGGGATATGAAATGCCTTCCTTAAATTAGAAGCCTGCACCTATAAACAGAGAACAAGTTTGTATTCCCAGTTTGAACAGTCAAATATACTTATATGCTCAGGTAATTTCATCATATAAACCATATATATATATATTTTTACTTAAGTACAAATTTTAATCTGAAGCCTTCAATGAAACAAACATATTTTGTTTGAGTCTTAAACTTCAATGAAGATTAAATCAAGAGACAATGGGTTTTCAATCTGACTGAAGCTTGAAATCAATCAAACAGAGAAACTTCAGATAAACATTCATGCACACACTTAAATATACTCATAGATACATCCACAACAAATTTATAATATATTGTCATGTCTAAATAAAAGCATGCAATCAACTTTTACCTATTTAAAATTTTTTAAAAGTTGAGTTACTCACTAGATTTGCATTGAACAGAGACAGTTTTTAGCTTTTGAAACCTTAGACTTGAATGCTTCTTGAATTTGATTTTAAAACTTGAGTTTGCTGGCCTTTAGACTTGATCTAATCTACATGCATGCTGCTTCTAGTTTTGAAGAATGAATGCAGACAGGTTTGAAATGATTCCAGATTTGCAGAAAGAAAAATGCAGACAGTTTGAATTTGCTTCCAGAGATGAGAAGAATGATCAGGCTGAAGACTTGATTTTTGAAAATGAGATAGGTTTTGATCTTTGATTTAAAAGAGTGATTTTGATTTTGGGTTGGAGGCATAATTGTTTACTGATTATCAGATTTGCATTAGAGAGGAAGATGGTTTCTTGTTTTTGAAAAGAAAAAAATAGAAAGAAAGAAATAAAGAAGATATGCAAATGTTTATATATGTGAATTTAGATTTTATAAAAATAAAAGAAAAAGAAAAATAAATTAAGACACTTGTCACTTTCATTGATTACTTACATTACACATGTTAAAATGAAGCTTTAAACATAAACACTTGTCTTTTTATATTTTTATATGTATTTTAAAAGTAAATAAATGCCTTTTTCTTATTTATTAAATACTTATCTATATATAATTACTTTTTAAAGAGAAACAAAAACTAATTATATTTAAAAATAAAAGTTATACAAATATTCTAAAATCCAAAACAATTTAAATATATATTCTTTTGAATTTCAAAACTTTAAATTCAAGTTTAAATAAAATTAAATCCTAAGATTCAATTTAAAAGTTAAGTTATATATATTTACATACACTATTTATTCCATTTAAAAATAACAATTCCTTTTAGCATTAAAATTCATACATATTAAAAATAATACATTATACTTGTTATTTGAAAATAACATATTTTATAATTTAAACAAGAGATTATATTATCAAGAAATATTTAAAAAGAAATAAAACAAACCAATTTTGTAAATCTTATTTATTTAAACTTAAGTTAAAATATCTCTTAAACAATTAAATATTTACTTAAAGTATTTTAAAACTATAAAATCACTTATTTAAATATCTTTGAAAAGTCCAGATTTAATTAAATATAAATTTCCAATTTACCAAGCTTCTATTTACAATATATATAAATAAATACATATATTCAAATAGAAAATATCTTATTAACTTTTTTAAAAGATAAAATTACCAATTAATACTAATTTAATCAGATTATTAAATTAATTTCCAATCTTATTATCAAAGATCATCAATATCAATTTAATTATTTAACGGATTATTAAATTGATATTGTTAAAATTTCCGGGATATTACATTCCTTCCCCCTTAAAATAATTTCGTCCCCGAAATTTAAACAAAGGTAATTTAATAATCTTATTAAAGATTTTAATTTAAAACACAAGCATATACTATCATCCATATGCTAGCAACCATAGCAACCAATTCATTCAATCAAACAATTCTAACTATCTAGACTAAATTCTAGATAAAATTCCTCGAGTTTCCCCAAGTATATATATATATACCGGGATACTCGCTCTACAAACAATCTAAACTATTAAGCTATAGATCTCCTATTCATCTAGACCTACAGAACTAAACAGAATATCAGACTACAGACGAGTCTGACTCAACTACCAAACTTCCCAAAATTGCAGATTCTAAAACCAAAGATAGATCAAATACGTATTCCCTCAGAGATACGTAAAACTCAATGAATTCCAGTTATCCAAACTGACCATTCAATTCAGAAGTCCAAATACTTATCCAAATCAGAACACAGACTAGATCCAAACATAACTCTACTTCACAACATCATTAGATTCCAAACTTACTTCTCCTATCCAGAGAAATACTCCCAAACTGCTTTCGCTACTCAACTCTAATCCGAGGTAGAACACAAACACAGACTGGACAACTCATTCCAGAAATAAGGTTCACTGATCCATAAAGAAAACTCAGATACTCCAGCAAAACTTGAGCTGCTTCACCAAACTCTATCTCTAGGAAAACATCCTTCAACTAGACTGAACCACTGGTATCACTCATGGAATCCAGTCGATAAGAAAACTCAACCTTCAGATGCGGACAAACTCCTGACTTCTTTGAAGACATCCAGAAAAACTCTGACAACCCAAGAGAATACTCAGCCAATCGCAAGTCACTTTTGCGATCAACCCAGCCTAATTCCAAACAGACTGTTCTCTCTTTACCAATCAGAACAGCTTACACTTATTTATCCAATTTATCGAAGAAATGGATCCACTCTGCTGCTTCTGATCTTCACTTCCAGAAAAACTGCTCATCCAGAAAACTTCCTGCCATCACAGAACACTCCGAGCTGCACTGCTGACACTGATGCTCTTATCCAAAGCTCTTCGAGAAACTCGGACTCCAAACCAAAGCAGAAACTTCATGCTGAACTCAGTCACAACACCGAAGCATACACACTTCCTTAATCTTGTTCCAAAGAAAACATCTTCAGGAACATCCATCGTCACTGTATCTCGTCATACAGCTACTATTACCTGAGGTATCAAGATACCATCACACACTTCTGCACATCCGACAGATCCAACTCTACTCATCCACACTTCAAGATAAACTCCGAACCATTACAGTTTCCTTCGGAGATCGATGAAATCCTTCACCACAGCAAAGCTTACTCGAGACGGTATTGGGTTTACAGTCTCGATATATACTTCCAACCTCAAACATTCAAACTCCAACTATTGGTAATTGTGTTTCATACACCACCTCCCTATCTACCTTTATATCCTATATTGGAAAACCCGAACAGGTAACCCAACAAATAGGTAGAAATATATATATATTTAAAATGATACTTTTTATATAGAAATTATTTCTGGGTAAAATTATTTCATTTACCTCTTTAAAACAATATTGTATCGAATTGTTCTATACAAGTGTTTAGAGATCCCTATCAATGTTGTGGCGTCCCACACATTGACCAGAATCCATAAACTACTCAATAAACCAATTAACACAATATAAAACAATTTTATATTCACTAACAAATACGCGCTCATATCTATTAATACTCTCAAAATTCCCACCAGAGCCAAGGTTATCGCCAGCCTAAGCTCTGATACCATATGTAACGACCCGGCTTTCTATGCCCAGAAAGTCGCATCATTGTGAAGAAAGAAAGGGGTGAGAAGTAGAAAAGAAGAGAAAGAAAGAAATAAAGAAGATATGCAAATGTTTATATATTTAAATTTTAATTGTAACGACCCCGACTTTCTCTCCACAGAAAGTCGCATCGCTAATAAGAAAGAAAGGGGTGAGAAGTAGAAAAGAGAAGAAGAGAAAAGAAACAAACACAAATACTCACAGCGGAACGAAACAAAATATAATATATCACGTAACTATTACATAGTCTTTACAAAATCAGAGTTACACAGATTCACATCACATACTAGACAGTTATAAACATCTGTCTAGTTATTACAACTCAATACAAAACAAAGATCTAAACAAGATCAACACAGCGGAAACTACTATCTATATCTACAACGCGGAAGCCTCCTGCTCCATTGCTCCTCCAGATTACTCGTCAAAGCTAAACCTGAATTCCCTTGGCTACTCGTAAAAATTTGAGTACCCAAGAGTTTATAAAATAGGAATAAACAACTTGGGTCAGACATGGGTCTGGTGTGAGTAACAGGTTAAACTTGTTTAACTTCAAAACCTTTTGAAAGAAAAGGTATCACGTAAGACTTCCCACACATAAACATGGGTAAGTTTTTACCTTACGCTAACCAAAACATTTGATAGGAAATACGATTGTATTATAATAGGGTCTAGGGTTTTCAAGTAAAATACAGAAATAGCTGAAATGCTTACATCTCACATTCCAACATAGTTGGCACAACTAATACGTACGGCACTTATTGGAGTTTGGATTCCATACAATGGCAGAGCTACCGGGGTACCGCTCATCACAGTACGGGGCCTAGATCACCGTACCGAGGATCACTCCCAATCCCCTGCAACACAAAGCCGGAACCATCCCTTACTGGATAATCCCGAATAAAATCACCCCACAGATGGCCGTCGCCAACTGCACCACTAAGCCGAAATAAAAGGAACTTCTCTAGACAGGGATGACCTTACTCTCAGTGGGTGCTACCCACGAAGCCTTGCTGCACCTCCCCTGTTTTAGCCATTCCCGGTTGATGAGGCTTGAGGTTACGATTTACCTTTAAATCAGAACACATCACTTAGAATGCTCATCGCCCTCCTGACGATGTTTTGAAAGCATTCAATCCATACAAGTTCGTTCCGGGTTCGAACGAAACCGAAGGCATTATCTCGTTACACTCGTTTTGGAATCACCCTCAGAGTTAACGACAATAACCCTTGCACTCTGAATCTTCATCTTCACTTGATTCACGACCTATCGTTAATTTGGATCGATGTGGTATTCGGGTCTCCAGACCTGGAAATCCGGTATACGGAAACCCGATCCCGGTCTCATCGAAATCCAAAACGTATCTTTTAAGGCCAAGTTGTTTTAAAGGTTAAAACAATTTCAATTCATTATCTTTATACACAAAGAAAGATAATTCACAACAGATAATTAACATTATCAGATAATCCATATTATCATCACAATTCAACTAAACATCCATATCACACAGCATATATCTCATCAGAGATATCAATCAATGCAAAGTATTAATATTATCATCCATTCTTAAGTAATGATTTATATCATCTCTAATTAATTTAAAATGAATTAAATTAATTACTTTATTTTATAAATCCTTCTTACTTAACCATTAATTAATTAAAATCAATTAATTAATTATCCTCTAATAATTCATTTCAATTAATCATCTTTGATTAATTATCTTTTAATTACATCCAAGTAATTTATCTTTAATTAATTACTCAAATTAATTATCATTAACCATTTATAGTAATTAACCTTTAATTATATCATTAATTAATTAACTAAAATTAATTAACTTAATCAACTATAATTAATTACATTAAACCTTAATTAATTACATTAATTAATCACTTCATTTATTAATTATTACTTAATTAATCAATCTTAATTACATCATTAATTATATTAATTAATGATCCTTAATTACAAATTAATTATTAATTACTTTAATTAAATTAATTACATTAAGTAATTAACCTTTAATTAAACAACATTTATTAATCACTCTTGATTAATCTCATCTAGTAATTAACTCCCCTTAATTACTTTCATTAACTACATTAATTACTCCTTAATTAATTCCTTAATTAATCCCTTGATTAATTATTCAAAGTAATTAACTCAAATTACTTCTAATTATAAAATCATTTATTCAACTAATTACTTCCAGTAATTATCTTATTATTTACTTCCCTAAATAATCTTACCTTAATAATTACATTAAGTAATTATTATCAAATCATCTCTTGATTATTCTAAATTAATTAAACTTAATTAATTAATTTAACTAAATCAAATTAACTCAATTAATTACAAATGAGTAATTAATTCCTTAATTACTTTTATTAAGTAATTACTTTTAAACAAATTCATAAATGATTATTCTTAAATTAATTCAACTAATTAATTATCAAAATTAATCCTATTAATTCATTATTTAATAACCCATAGTTAATGACCTCATTATTATTTAATTACTCTATTTATTAACTCTTAATCATTAATTAATACTCTAATTTAAAATCCTCAATTATAAATTAATCATTCCTAATTAATTTATCTTAATCATAAATAAATTAGTTTAATCCTTTAATTATTTACTTAATTAATCCAAATGATTAATAAATTAAACAAATTAATTATCCATTAAATCTCCTAATTAATTTATTGAACACAAATCTTTAATTTCTTTAAGATAAAACATTTTCTTATCCATGGTTACATTATCATTCACAAATACATTTGAAACATCCATTTTCAAATTTATTTTTAAATTTCATTCTAAATTCTAGATTTAAAATGAATACCAATTTATATTTAACAAAGTTTAAACCAATTTTTAAAAAAAACCTTTATATGTTAAAGAATTCCAACATCTTATAAAAGAACTTAAAGAATTTAAATCAATTTACTTTTAAATTCTAACCATTTAATATATATTTAAACAATTAAAGTTATTAAACAATTTAATTTTAAAACTTTCTTTTATTTCAAATCTGAGATACAGATTTAAATTTGATTCCAGATTAAACTTAGATTTAAAAATCTGTTTAAATATTGCTTTAGAAATTTAAATTCAGTTTAAAACTTAAACTGACAGGTTTTAAAACCTGGCAACATCTACTGTACTCGAGCCTACCCTAGATTACTTCGAATCGCAACCCTAAGTACTTCGAGTCTCCCTCGAAACAATTCGAACAAACGCAAGTATTCTTCTTTCCCAAATAGCTGACACACCAACTTCCTCGTGCACCTGCACCAACGCTGCAACCATCTCCAGCCTATCGCGACCACCCACTCAAGTCAGCGACCACCTTCCAACTAATTTCCGACCAACACATCGATAGGAGAAACCCCAAATCAAAATCGAGCATCGCGCTCGAAACTGGAAGCAAATGTCGAACTGGAATTTACTTCAACCACCACGTTCCGATCACCTGAGAAGCTTCTCCTCCGGCCTCGAACTCCCCTATACTCCATCTATCACCAGCTTGAAACACGAGGAACTCGATTGCCTCAAGGAACTTCGGCGATCAAATTTACTGATGAACAGAAAACTAGGTTTATAATATTTGATTCAAAAACACAATCGCCCCAAAGCTTTAATCCACCTACTACCATTTTTCCTTGCAACTTCGATCAACTCTCTATCACCAGAAAAGATACTGGCCACCCAAACTTCCTAGATCGACAGTTCTAACCCAAAATCCAATTTTAGTTAAAACCAGAACTGCACCTTCATTACTAAACTAGAAAGTTTGATTCTGGTTTCTAAATTCATCATTTGTAATCTAGAATCATGTTATAGGATTGATTCGAGAATTCTGGACATTTAATTTTTAGCCTATAATATGATCAGACCTGTAGATTTCAAATTTTTAAATAAATACATCATATATTTATTTAAAACTATATATATATAAATATATATATTCTTACAGACATTTTCTATTCTCAGATCCTAGCCTATAACCAACTACATATGAAGATATGGATTCTTTTATTGATGAAAGGAATAATGTAAATATAACAGAGATAATTATCAGACATATCACATAATTGTATACACATACATTCCAATCTAAGCATACATGCACATCATTTCAAACTATTTTACTTCAAGGTTTCATTCATGCATCAAAGTTCAAGTTTCAAATTTTAAACTGTTTTTAAATTGAAATGTTTACTCACATAAAACAAAAGGATGAACAGAGCACTTATAAACAGTATGCACACAAATAAGAATTCTCATCAGACATCCACTTATGCAATACACACATTTATATTCAACCATACTAGCATGCGATCAATTTTTATTTTAAAATTTAAAGTTACTCACCAGATTTTAAGACAGAGACTCCAGATTTTTTAAAAACAACACTTGAATCTTTTAAAAATTGAGTTGCTGGCATTTGTCTTTTGAAAACTTGAGACTGGAAAGTGGCCTTTGTTTGATTAAAAACTTGCATGCCTTTGAATTTGCTTTTAATTCCAGATTTGCTTGCTTTCAGGTTGAATCAAAGATTTCAGACAGAAGACTTTTGATTCCAGATTTGAGAATGATGTTTGCAGATTTGTAAATGAGTATGGTTTGTAGGCTTTTGATTTTCAGATTTGAGGAGTTTTGGATTACTGATCTGATTTGTTTTCAGATTTGTTTTTAAAGAAAAAGAGGTTTGAGTTTTCTTTAGCTTTTGGGAATGAAGATAAGAAAGGAAATGAAGATAAAGAACAATGTTTGTATAGGCTGAAATAATTTCTTAAAAATAAAAGAAAATAGAAATTTAAAAGATGGACACTTGTCATACATCTTAGTTCATAAATTTACACATATTACTTTGAGTCTTAATATGATAACACTTGTCTTTTATTTAGTTTATATTTATTTTAAATGTATATAAACCTTTTACTTAATTTATTAGTTACTTACCTATATATATATATATATATAAAGTATTTTAAAGAAAATAAAACCAATTATGTTTATAATTAAAAGTTATACAAATATTATAATATCCAAACAATTTAAATATTTATTCTCTTGAATTTCAAAGCTTAATTTCAAATTCAATTAAATTAAATCCTAAGATTCAATTTAAAAAGTCAAGTTATATATATACATATATAACTATTTATTCAATTAAATAACAATTTCATATTCTTTAAAATCCATTCATATTAATAAAAATAATACATTATACTTATTATATGAAATTAACATATTTGATATTTAAATAATTTATATAAGAGATTATATTATCAAGTGGTATTTTAAAAAGAAACAAAACAAGCCTTTTTGTTAACTCTTATATAATTTTAAATTTAAGTAAAAATATCTTAAGCAATTAAAGTATTTTAAAACTATAAATTCACTAATTTATATAACTTTGAAAAGTCATATTAAATTAAATCTAAATTCCCAATTTACCTAAAGCTTCTATTTACAATATATATAAATAAATATATATATATTCAAATAGAAAATATCTTATTAACTTTTAAAAGATAAAATCACCACTTAATACTAATTTAATCAGATTATTAAATTAAATTCAAATCTTATTATCAAAGATCATTAATATCAATTTAATTATTTAACAGATTATTAAATTGATATTGTTAAAATTTCCGGGATATTACATTCCTTCCCCCTTAAAAATAATTTCGTCCCCGAAATTTAAACAAAGGTAATTTAATAATCTTATTAAAGATTTAAATTCAAAACACAAGCTTATACTATCATCCATATGCTAGCAACCATAGCAACCAATTCATTCAATCAATCAATTCTAACTATCTAAACTAAATTCTAGATAAAATTCCTCGAGTTTCCCCAAGTATATATATATACCGGGATATTCGCTCTACAAACAATCTAAACTACTAAGCTATAGATCTCCTACTCATCTATATCTACAGAACTAAACAGAATATCAGACTACAGACGAGTCTGACTCAACTACCAAACTTCCCAAAACTGCAGATTCTAAAACCAGAGATAGATCAAATACGTACTCCCTCAGAGATACGTAAAACTCAATGAATTCCAGTTATCCAAACTGACAATTCAATCCGGAAGACCAAATACTTATCCAAATCAAAACAAGGAAGAGATCCACAACTTTACTCCTCAAACAATAGAAGACTGAACTTACTTCTCCTATCCAAAAATGAGACAGATGCACTTCCAATCTGCTTCTGCTGCACAACTCTGATCTGAAGTAGATAAGAATACTGATGGAGAACACAAACAAAGACTGAACAACTCATCCAGAAAAATGGTTCAACAGATTCAACAAGAAAACTAAGATACTCCATCAAAACTTGAGCTGCTTCATCCAACTCTATCTCTAGGAACATCCTTCCACTAGACTGAACCACAGGTATCACTCCTGGAATCCAGTCGATAAGAAAACTCAACCTTCAAATGCGGACAAACTCCTGACTTCTCTGAAGACATCCAGAAAAACTCTGACAACCCAAGAGAACACTCAGACAATCGCAAGTCACTTTTGCGATCAACCCAACCTAATTCCAAACAGACTGTTCTCTCTTTACCAATCAAAACAGCTTACACTTATTTATCCAATTTATCGAAGAAATGGATCCACTTTGCTGCTTCTGAACTTCACTTCCAGAAAAACTGCTCATCCAGAAAACTTCCTGCCATCACAGAATACTCCGAGCTGCACTGCTGACACTGATGCCAAGGACTTCCTATTCCAAAGATCTTCGAGAAACTCGAACTCCAAACCAAACAGAAACACCATGCTGAACTCAGCCACAACACCGAAGCGTACACACTTCCTTAATCTTGTTCCAAAGAAAACATCTTCGGGAACATCCATCGTCACTGTATCTCATCATACAGCTACTATTACCTGAGGTATCAAGGTACCATCACTCGCTTCTGTTCAACCGACAGATCCAACTTTACTCATCCAAACTTCAAAGATAAACTCCGAACCATTACAGTTTCCTTCGGAGATCGATGAAATCCTTTACCACAGCAAAGCTTACTCGAGACGGTATTAGGTCTACAGTCTCGACAAATACACTTCCAACCTCAACATTCAGACTCCAATCAATGGTAGTCGTGTTACACACAACCTACCTCATCTACCTTTATATCCTATATTGGAAAACCCGAACAGGTAACCCAACAAATAGGTAGAAATATATATATTTAAAATGATATTTTTTTATATAGAAATTATTTCTGGGTAAAATTATTTCCTTTACCTCTTTAAAACAATACTGTGTCGAATTGTTCTATTTAAGTGTTTAGAGATCCCTATCAATAACGTTAATTACTCGTATTGACCAGAATCCATAAACTACTCAATAAACCAACCAACACAATATAAAACCATTTTATATTCACTAACAAATACGCGCTCATATCTATTAATACACTCAAATTCCCACCAGAGCCAAGGTTATCGCTAGCCTACGCTCTGATACCACTGTAACGACCCCGACTTTCTCTCCACAGAAAGTCGCATCGCTAATAAGAAAGAAAGGGGTGAGAAGTAGAAAAGAGAAGAAGAGAAAAGAAACAAACACAAATACTCACAGCGGAACGAAACAAAATATAATATATCACGTAACTATTACATAGTCTTTACAAAATCAGAGTTACACAGATTCACATCACATACTAGACAGTTATAAACATCTGTCTAGTTATTACAACTCAATACAAAACAAAGATCTAAACAAGATCAACACAGCGGAAACTACTATCTATATCTACAACGCGGAAGCCTCCTGCTCCATTGCTCCTCCAGATTACTCGTCAAAGCTAAACCTGAATTCCCTTGGCTACTCGTAAAAATTTGAGTACCCAAGAGTTTATAAAATAGGAATAAACAACTTGGGTCAGACATGGGTCTGGTGTGAGTAACAGGTTAAACTTGTTTAACTTCAAAACCTTTTGAAAGAAAAGGTATCACGTAAGACTTCCCACACATAAACATGGGTAAGTTTTTACCTTACGCTAACCAAAACATTTGATAGGAAATACGATTGTATTATAATAGGGTCTAGGGTTTTCAAGTAAAATACAGAAATAGCTGAAATGCTTACATCTCACATTCCAACATAGTTGGCACAACTAATACGTACGGCACTTATTGGAGTTTGGATTCCATACAATGGCAGAGCTACCGGGGTACCGCTCATCACAGTACGGGGCCTAGATCACCGTACCGAGGATCACTCCCAATCCCCTGCAACACAAAGCCGGAACCATCCCTTACTGGATAATCCCGAATAAAATCACCCCACAGATGGCCGTCGCCAACTGCACCACTAAGCCGAAATAAAAGGAACTTCTCTAGACAGGGATGACCTTACTCTCAGTGGGTGCTACCCACGAAGCCTTGCTGCACCTCCCCTGTTTTAGCCATTCCCGGTTGATGAGGCTTGAGGTTACGATTTACCTTTAAATCAGAACACATCACTTAGAATGCTCATCGCCCTCCTGACGATGTTTTGAAAGCATTCAATCCATACAAGTTCGTTCCGGGTTCGAACGAAACCGAAGGCATTATCTCGTTACACTCGTTTTGGAATCACCCTCAGAGTTAACGACAATAACCCTTGCACTCTGAATCTTCATCTTCACTTGATTCACGACCTATCGTTAATTTGGATCGATGTGGTATTCGGGTCTCCAGACCTGGAAATCTGGTATACGGAAACCCGATCCCGGTCTCATCGAAATCCAAAACGTATCTTTTAAGGCCAAGTTGTTTTAAAGGTTAAAACAATTTCAATTCATTATCTTTATACACAAAGAAAGATAATTCACAACAGATAATTAACATTATCAGATAATCCATATTATCATCACAATTCAACTAAACATCCATATCACACAGCATATATCTCATCAGAGATATCAATCAATGCAAAGTATTAATATTATCATCCATTCTTAAGTAATGATTTATATCATCTCTAATTAATTTAAAATGAATTAAATTAATTACTTTATTTTATAAATCCTTCTTACTTAACCATTAATTAATTAAAATCAATTAATTAATTATCCTCTAATAATTCATTTCAATTAATCATCTTTGATTAATTATCTTTTAATTACATCCAAGTAATTTATCTTTAATTAATTACTCAAATTAATTATCATTAACCATTTATAGTAATTAACCTTTAATTATATCATTAATTAATTAACTAAAATTAATTAACTTAATCAACTATAATTAATTACATTAAACCTTAATTAATTACATTAATTAATCACTTCATTTATTAATTATTACTTAATTAATCAATCTTAATTACATCATTAATTATATTAATTAATGATCCTTAATTACAAATTAATTATTAATTACTTTAATTAAATTAATTACATTAAGTAATTAACCTTTAATTAAACAACATTTATTAATCACTCTTGATTAATCTCATCTAGTAATTAACTCCCCTTAATTACTTTCATTAACTACATTAATTACTCCTTAATTAATTCCTTAATTAATCCCTTGATTAATTATTCAAAGTAATTAACTCAAATTACTTCTAATTATAAAATCATTTATTCAACTAATTACTTCCAGTAATTATCTTATTATTTACTTCCCTAAATAATCTTACCTTAATAATTACATTAAGTAATTATTATCAAATCATCTCTTGATTATTCTAAATTAATTAAACTTAATTAATTAATTTAACTAAATCAAATTAACTCAATTAATTACAAATGAGTAATTAATTCCTTAATTACTTTTATTAAGTAATTACTTTTAAACAAATTCATAAATGATTATTCTTAAATTAATTCAACTAATTAATTATCAAAATTAATCCTATTAATTCATTATTTAATAACCCATAGTTAATGACCTCATTATTATTTAATTACTCTATTTATTAACTCTTAATCATTAATTAATACTCTAATTTAAAATCCTCAATTATAAATTAATCATTCCTAATTAATTTATCTTAATCATAAATAAATTAGTTTAATCCTTTAATTATTTACTTAATTAATCCAAATGATTAATAAATTAAACAAATTAATTATCCATTAAATCTCCTAATTAATTTATTGAACACAAATCTTTAATTTCTTTAAGATAAAACATTTTCTTATCCATGGTTACATTATCATTCACAAATACATTTGAAACATCCATTTTCAAATTTATTTTTAAATTTCATTCTAAATTCTAGATTTAAAATGAATACCAATTTATATTTAACAAAGTTTAAACCAATTTTTAAAAAAAACCTTTATATGTTAAAGAATTCCAACATCTTATAAAAGAACTTAAAGAATTTAAATCAATTTACTTTTAAATTCTAACCATTTAATATATATTTAAACAATTAAAGTTATTAAACAATTTAATTTTAAAACTTTCTTTTATTTCAAATCTGAGATACAGATTTAAATTTGATTCCAGATTAAACTTAGATTTAAAAATCTGTTTAAATATTGCTTTAGAAATTTAAATTCAGTTTAAAACTTAAACTGACAGGTTTTAAAACCTGGCAACATCTACTGTACTCGAGCCTACCCTAGATTACTTCGAATCGCAACCCTAAGTACTTCGAGTCTCCCTCGAAACAATTCGAACAAACGCAAGTATTCTTCTTTCCCAAATAGCTGACACACCAACTTCCTCGTGCACCTGCACCAACGCTGCAACCATCTCCAGCCTATCGCGACCACCCACTCAAGTCAGCGACCACCTTCCAACTAATTTCCGACCAACACATCGATAGGAGAAACCCCAAATCAAAATCGAGCATCGCGCTCGAAACTGGAAGCAAATGTCGAACTGGAATTTACTTCAACCACCACGTTCCGATCACCTGAGAAGCTTCTCCTCCGGCCTCGAACTCCCCTATACTCCATCTATCACCAGCTTGAAACACGAGGAACTCGATTGCCTCAAGGAACTTCGGCGATCAAATTTACTGATGAACAGAAAACTAGGTTTATAATATTTGATTCAAAAACACAATCGCCCCAAAGCTTTAATCCACCTACTACCATTTTTCCTTGCAACTTCGATCAACTCTCTATCACCAGAAAAGATACTGGCCACCCAAACTTCCTAGATCGACAGTTCTAACCCAAAATCCAATTTTAGTTAAAACCAGAACTGCACCTTCATTACTAAACTAGAAAGTTTGATTCTGGTTTCTAAATTCATCATTTGTAATCTAGAATCATGTTATAGGATTGATTCGAGAATTCTGGACATTTAATTTTTAGCCTATAATATGATCAGACCTGTAGATTTCAAATTTTTAAATAAATACATCATATATTTATTTAAAACTATATATATATAAATATATATATTCTTACAGACATTTTCTATTCTCAGATCCTAGCCTATAACCAACTACATATGAAGATATGGATTCTTTTATTGATGAAAGGAATAATGTAAATATAACAGAGATAATTATCAGACATATCACATAATTGTATACACATACATTCCAATCTAAGCATACATGCACATCATTTCAAACTATTTTACTTCAAGGTTTCATTCATGCATCAAAGTTCAAGTTTCAAATTTTAAACTGTTTTTAAATTGAAATGTTTACTCACATAAAACAAAAGGATGAACAGAGCACTTATAAACAGTATGCACACAAATAAGAATTCTCATCAGACATCCACTTATGCAATACACACATTTATATTCAACCATACTAGCATGCGATCAATTTTTATTTTAAAATTTAAAGTTACTCACCAGATTTTAAGACAGAGACTCCAGATTTTTTAAAAACAACACTTGAATCTTTTAAAAATTGAGTTGCTGGCATTTGTCTTTTGAAAACTTGAGACTGGAAAGTGGCCTTTGTTTGATTAAAAACTTGCATGCCTTTGAATTTGCTTTTAATTCCAGATTTGCTTGCTTTCAGGTTGAATCAAAGATTTCAGACAGAAGACTTTTGATTCCAGATTTGAGAATGATGTTTGCAGATTTGTAAATGAGTATGGTTTGTAGGCTTTTGATTTTCAGATTTGAGGAGTTTTGGATTACTGATCTGATTTGTTTTCAGATTTGTTTTTAAAGAAAAAGAGGTTTGAGTTTTCTTTAGCTTTTGGGAATGAAGATAAGAAAGGAAATGAAGATAAAGAACAATGTTTGTATAGGCTGAAATAATTTCTTAAAAATAAAAGAAAATAGAAATTTAAAAGATGGACACTTGTCATACATCTTAGTTCATAAATTTACACATATTACTTTGAGTCTTAATATGATAACACTTGTCTTTTATTTAGTTTATATTTATTTTAAATGTATATAAACCTTTTACTTAATTTATTAGTTACTTACCTATATATATATATATATATATAAAGTATTTTAAAGAAAATAAAACCAATTATGTTTATAATTAAAAGTTATACAAATATTATAATATCCAAACAATTTAAATATTTATTCTCTTGAATTTCAAAGCTTAATTTCAAATTCAATTAAATTAAATCCTAAGATTCAATTTAAAAAGTCAAGTTATATATATACATATATAACTATTTATTCAATTAAATAACAATTTCATATTCTTTAAAATCCATTCATATTAATAAAAATAATACATTATACTTATTATATGAAATTAACATATTTGATATTTAAATAATTTATATAAGAGATTATATTATCAAGTGGTATTTTAAAAAGAAACAAAACAAGCCTTTTTGTTAACTCTTATATAATTTTAAATTTAAGTAAAAATATCTTAAGCAATTAAAGTATTTTAAAACTATAAATTCACTAATTTATATAACTTTGAAAAGTCATATTAAATTAAATCTAAATTCCCAATTTACCTAAAGCTTCTATTTACAATATATATAAATAAATATATATATATTCAAATAGAAAATATCTTATTAACTTTTAAAAGATAAAATCACCACTTAATACTAATTTAATCAGATTATTAAATTAAATTCAAATCTTATTATCAAAGATCATTAATATCAATTTAATTATTTAACAGATTATTAAATTGATATTGTTAAAATTTCCGGGATATTACATTCCTTCCCCCTTAAAAATAATTTCGTCCCCGAAATTTAAACAAAGGTAATTTAATAATCTTATTAAAGATTTAAATTCAAAACACAAGCTTATACTATCATCCATATGCTAGCAACCATAGCAACCAATTCATTCAATCAATCAATTCTAACTATCTAAACTAAATTCTAGATAAAATTCCTCGAGTTTCCCCAAGTATATATATATACCGGGATATTCGCTCTACAAACAATCTAAACTACTAAGCTATAGATCTCCTACTCATCTATATCTACAGAACTAAACAGAATATCAGACTACAGACGAGTCTGACTCAACTACCAAACTTCCCAAAACTGCAGATTCTAAAACCAGAGATAGATCAAATACGTACTCCCTCAGAGATACGTAAAACTCAATGAATTCCAGTTATCCAAACTGACAATTCAATCCGGAAGACCAAATACTTATCCAAATCAAAACAAGGAAGAGATCCACAACTTTACTCCTCAAACAATAGAAGACTGAACTTACTTCTCCTATCCAAAAATGAGACAGATGCACTTCCAATCTGCTTCTGCTGCACAACTCTGATCTGAAGTAGATAAGAATACTGATGGAGAACACAAACAAAGACTGAACAACTCATCCAGAAAAATGGTTCAACAGATTCAACAAGAAAACTAAGATACTCCATCAAAACTTGAGCTGCTTCATCCAACTCTATCTCTAGGAACATCCTTCCACTAGACTGAACCACAGGTATCACTCCTGGAATCCAGTCGATAAGAAAACTCAACCTTCAAATGCGGACAAACTCCTGACTTCTCTGAAGACATCCAGAAAAACTCTGACAACCCAAGAGAACACTCAGACAATCGCAAGTCACTTTTGCGATCAACCCAACCTAATTCCAAACAGACTGTTCTCTCTTTACCAATCAAAACAGCTTACACTTATTTATCCAATTTATCGAAGAAATGGATCCACTTTGCTGCTTCTGAACTTCACTTCCAGAAAAACTGCTCATCCAGAAAACTTCCTGCCATCACAGAATACTCCGAGCTGCACTGCTGACACTGATGCCAAGGACTTCCTATTCCAAAGATCTTCGAGAAACTCGAACTCCAAACCAAACAGAAACACCATGCTGAACTCAGCCACAACACCGAAGCGTACACACTTCCTTAATCTTGTTCCAAAGAAAACATCTTCGGGAACATCCATCGTCACTGTATCTCATCATACAGCTACTATTACCTGAGGTATCAAGGTACCATCACTCGCTTCTGTTCAACCGACAGATCCAACTTTACTCATCCAAACTTCAAAGATAAACTCCGAACCATTACAGTTTCCTTCGGAGATCGATGAAATCCTTTACCACAGCAAACCATTACAGGGCTACTGGGGTACCGCCCGTCATAGTACGTGGCCTAGATCACCGTACCGAGGAGTACGCCCGCTCCCCTGCAACACAAAGCCGGAACCATCCCTTACTGGATAATCCCGAACAAGATAATCCCGTAGTTGGCGCGACCAACCACACACTAAGCCGAATAAAAGAAAAGGGACCTCTAGACAGGGATCTATCTTGCTCTCAGTGGGTGCTACCCACGAAGCCTTGCTGCACCTCCCATGTTTTAGCCATTCCCGGTTGATGAGGCTTGAGGTTACGATTACCTTTAATCAGAACATATCACTTAGAATGCTCATCGTCCGCCTGACGATGTGCTGAAAGCATTCAATCCATATAAGTTCGTTCCGGGTTCGAACGAAACCGAAGGCATTATCTCGTTACACTCGTTTTGGAATCACCCTCAGAGTTAACGACAATAACCCTTGCACTCTGAATCTTCATCTTCACTTGAGATTCACGACCTATCGTAAATTTGGATCGATGTGGTATTCGGGTCTCCAGACCTGGAAATCCGGTATACGGAAACCCGATCCCGGTCTCATCGAAATCCAAAACGTATCTTTTAAGGCCAAGTTGTTTAAAGGTTAAAACAATTCAATTCTTATCTATATACACAAAGATAGATAATTCAATAGATAATCTACATTATCATCCCAATCAGATAATTCAAATTATCATTATAATTCAACCAAACATCCATATCATATATCAATCATATCTCATTACTGAGATTACATCCATTCAAGACAAATCAATGTCATCCATTCTTATATAAGCAATGATTTACTTAATCACAACATAATTAATTTAAAATGAATTAAATTAACTATCTCTATCTTTAATTAATTTAAAGTGAATTAAATTAATTATTTCATCTCTTAATTAATTTAAAATAAATTAAATTAATTACTTCATCATAAATCTTACTTATATATTCATTAATTAATTACAAATAAATTAATTAATCATTCTCTAATTATCCACTTTATTAATCACCTTGATTAATTATACTTTAATTACATTTAAGTAATTATCCTTAATTAATTTCACAAATTAATTATTCTTAACCAATACAGTAATTAACCTTTAATTACTTCATTAATTAATTAATTATAATCCTTAATTAATTACAATTAATTAATTATCATTTGATTAATTAATCTTAATTAATTAACTCTTAATTACATCATTAATTATAAACTAATGATCTCTAATTACATCTTTAATTATTTATTTTATTTAAATTAATTAAATAATTAATCTTAATTAAATCACAATTTTTAATCACCTTTGATTAATCTTATCCAGTAATTAACTTTCCTTAATTACTTTCCTTAATTAATTACTTTTTAATTAATTACCTTAACCAATAATTAATTACCTTATTAATTATCCTAAATCTTTTAATTAACTTTATTAAATAAATTATTTAATTAATAACACTAGGTAATTAACTCTTAATTAATAAAATAATTATCCTCTAATTACTTTATTAAATAACTTCCTTTATTTAATTACATCCAGTAATTATTCCTTAATCACTTCATCAAGTAATTATACTTAATTGATTATAAGTAATTATCTTTAATAAATCACAATTTTAATTACTTAAGATAACTCCTTATTTTTAATTGATTACCCAATTTAAATCTTTAAACTTTATTTAAAATAAATTACTTTAGAAATCAATTATAACTAAACAATTTAAACATTCTAATTTAACCTTTAAAATCTTTAAAACTTTTTCAAAAATTTTTAAATAAATTTTTAATACAAATTTTTTTTTTTGAAAATCTACTTTTCTATCCTTTAAGAACTTATTCATTTTAAACATATTAAGACTTGTTAAAACATTTATCTTGAAAACCAGATTATTTCCATAACTTAACTCGTTTACTTTACTTTTAAACTCGAAACAATTGTAAAATCAAGCTTTTAGTTTAAAACCAGAACAGCCCGAGTAAACCTCACCAAAAACCCGAGTAAAATCACTAAATTCCCGAGCTAGCTTCGAGTCACTCACGACTTCATCTACTTCGAGAAATACTGCAAATTACACGAGACAGCCCCGAGTTCATCTCGTCTTCCCCAATCACAATCGTACCCAGATGCCCAAACGTGCATACGTGCACGTGGTGCACTTGCACCATCGCCGCCGACTATAGATGTTTGTAATGCCTGTAAACATATATGTATGAATAAACAAAATCTGCTCTGAGATCTGCAGTCTCAAGCTCACACAAATCAATTTTCATATCTCCTGATGCAATCAAAAGTTTAGGCTTGATCTTTGAATAAAGTCGTGCTCTGATACCAACTGTGACGACCCGGCTTTTTCTTCACAGAAAAAGTCGTATCATCATGAAGAAAGAAAGGGATAGAAGAAGAAAGGAAAGAAAAGAAGAAAGAACAACAACATCAGAAACTCACAGCGGAACGAATGAAATATAATTATATCATATAAAATATTACATAGTATCATATACATCAGAGTTACACAACATATACAACACATATTAGACAGTTATAAACATCTGTCTAATTCATACAACTCAAGTATCACAGATACAGACACAACATATACACAGCGGAATCATCATATATCTACACGGTGAAGCCTCCTGCTCCATTGCTCCTCTAGAATATTCGTCAAAGCTAAACCTGAATCCCTTGGCTACTCGTAAAAAATTTGAGTACCCAAGAGTTTATAAAACAGAAATAAACACTTGGGTCAGACATGGGTCTGGTGTGAGTAACAGGTTAAACTTGCTTAACTTCAAAACCTTTAGAAAGAAAAAGTATCACGTAAGACTTCCCACAAATAAACATGGGTAAGTTTTTACCTTACGCTAACCAAAACATTTGATAGGAAATCTGATTTTATTAATATAGGGTCTAGGGTTTTCAAGTAAAATATAGAAATAGCTGAAATGCTTACATCTCACATTCCAACATAGTTGGGCACAACTAATACGTACGACACTTATTGGAATTTGGATTCCATACAATGGCAAGGCTACTGGGGTACCGCCTGTCACAGTACGTGGCCTAGATCACCGTACCGAGGAGTACGCCCGCTCCCCTGCAACACAAAGCCGGAACCATCCCTTACTGGATAATCCCGAACAAGACAATCCCGTAGTTGGCGCGACCAACCACACACTAAGCCGAATAAAAGAAAAGGGACCTCTAGACAGGGATCTATCTTGCTCTCAGTGGGTGCTACCCACGAAGCCTTGCTGCACCTCCCCTGTTTTAGCCATTTCCGGTTGATGAGGCTTGAGGTTACGATTACCTTTAATCAGAACATATCACTTAGAATGCTCATCGTCCGCCTGACGATGTGCTGAAAGCATTCAATCCATACAAGTTCGTTCCGGGTTCGAACGAAACCGAAGGCATTATCTCGTTACACTCGTTTTGGAATCACCCTCAGAGTTAACGACAATAACCCTTGCACTCTGAATCTTCATCTTCACTTGAGATTCACGACCTATCGTAAATTTAGATCGATGTGGTATTCGGGTCTCCAGACCTGGAAATCCGGTATACGGAAACCCGATCCCGGTCTCATCGAAATCCAAAACGTATCTTTTAAGGGCCAAGTTGTTTTAAGGTTAAAACAATTCAATTCTTATCTATATACACAAAGATAGATAATTCAATAGATAATCTACATTATCATCCAAAACAGATAATTCACATTATCATTATAATTCAACCAAACATCCATATCATATATCAATCATATCTCATCAGAGATATCAAACAATGAAATACATTCAATCTCATTCATCCATCCTTAAGCAATGATTTATATCATCTAATTAATTTAAAGTGAATTAAACTAATTACTTCATTCTATAAATCCTGCTTACTTAATTAAACCAATTAATTAATCATTACTCTAAATATCCATCTTAATTAATCATTCCTGATTAATTATACTCTAATTACTTTAAGTAATTAATCCCTAATTAATTTCACAAATTAATTATCTTAAACCATTTCAGTAATTAATCTTAAATTACTTCATTAATTAATTAACTATAATTAATTACATTAATCCTTAATTAATTACAATTAATTAATTACTTTAATCACTTATTATTGATTAACTAATCTTAATTAATCAATCCTTAATTACATTATTAATTAATAATTACTTTAATTAAATTAATTACATTAAGTAATTAACCTTTAATTAAACAACATTTATTAATCACTCTTTGATTAATCTCATCTAGTAATTAACTCCCCTTAATTACTTTTATTAACTAAATTAATTATTCCTTAATTAATTTCTTAATTAATCCCTTGATTAATTCCATTAAGTAATTAACTACCCTTAATTACTCCATTAATTACATTCAGTAATTTATCCATTAATTACTTTCTTAAGTAATTATACTTTACAAATCATTAAGTGATTATCTTAAATTAATTAAACTTAATTAATTTCTTAAACTAATCACATTTAACTTAATTAATTACATTGAGTAATTAATTTCTTAATTACTTCCATTAAGTAATTATATTTAACAATCTACACAAATGATTATCTTTAAATTAATTAATCTAATTAATTATTAATTACTTCCATTAAGTAATTATATTTAACAATCTACACAAATGATTATCTTTCTTAAATAATTAAACATTAATTAACCATTATTAATTACAACTTAATTAATTTTTAATTATCAATAAATTAATCTCTAATTACTTAATTAATTAAGTACCTAACAACAACTTAATTTATCCTTAATTATTTGATTAATTTATTCCTAACCATTAATTAATAATTCCAAATTAATGATTCTTAACTCCAAATTAATTAACCTTTAATTAATTTAATTAAACATTAATTAATAAATTTTAAACCCATAATTACTAAATTTATTAACCCAAATCATTAATTAATTTAATTGATTAATTATCCTTTAATTACCTTAATAATTTATTGAATTATAAATCATTAAGTTCTAAATAACTTTAAGATAAACCTTAATCTCATTAATGATTAAATTATCATTAGCAAAACATTTTAACAACAATTTGTTTTAAATTTACTTTCAAATTTCATTTTAAATTTAAGATTTTAAAATGAAAACAAATTTAACTTTAACAAAGTTTAAAACCATTTAAATCCTTTTAAATCACATGTTAAAGAAATATTCATTTAATCAAAGAAATTTAAAACTAAATTCATTTTAAATTTAAATCAAAAAATACACTTTAACATTCAAATTGTTTAAAACATTTTAAATTTAAAAACTTCTTTTTATTTCAAAATTGAAATGCATATTAACTTTTGATTCCAGGTTAATCTTTATATTTAGAATCCTATTTACAATTTAAAACTTCATTTTTAAAATTCAAACTACTTAACCCTTTTTAAAGTAGTTAAATCAATTCAAATTTTAAAACTTTATCTTATTTGAAAACTGAGATCTAAACTTAAACTCCAAATAAAACTAGATTTAAACTTATTTAAACTTTACTTTAATATTTAAACTTCAGTTTTAAATTTCATTTTAAAATTTAGAAACTGAACAACATGTTTCTGTTAAAACCTGTAATACCATTTCAACCCGAGCCAAAACTAAATTACTTCGAGTCAAACCCCTATCTACCCCGAGCAAAAACTCAAATGACTCGAGAAACCCCGAGTACCCAAATCCCCCAAACCCAACTTCAACTTACCAGAAATAAAGTGCACCGTGCACATGCACGGTGGCACTGATCATCTCCGGTCACCACCAAGACCTTAAGAAGGTCGACGAACATCTCTTCACCAAAATTCGATAATCCAAACCTCCCTAACAACTCAACATCAGATTCGAGCCTTCAAGCAAAATCCTGGAACAGACTAAAACCTGGATCATCATCAAACATGCTCCTCCGACCACCAGCAACCTTGAATTTCCGGCCAAGTCTTCCTTTACGTGCCTACTTCCATTATCCAAAACATTGTTGAACTCGATCAAATTGGGAAGACGAACAAATCAAATTACTAGACTTAGTTAAAGCTAGGGTTAAAAACAGAAATCAACCACCACCCCCATCACAGTGCTCTGATCAACACTCCAGCAATTTTCCTCTAATCCCTGATCGTTCCTTCATCACCACTGAAGGTCCTGACCTCTACGACCAAGTAGATCACCAGAAAAGCCCAAAAACACAAACCATGAACAAACTCAAACTGCTCGTTCGATTTACCTCTAAAAATTGTGGTTCCATTCTTAAAAATCATATTTTTAAATAAGGTTTCAGATTTTATGCCTGAAACAATAAATTAGGATATTTGGATTTTCACTTATATTTAGTTTGTTCTGTTCTTTTCTTGTTTCCAGATACATTTTAACTTATTTTGTCTTAAATAAATTTTTATACTAAAATTCAAGATAAATCAAACAAATTTTGTTTAAGTCTTAAATCCAAATCAAGACTAGATCATGGGGTAATGATTTGTAATTAAAAACTGGAGCCTGGAATTAAAAGAAAACAGAGAAACACTGATACAAAGCAACATGCACACACCTATATACATTCATATATATATATATATATATATATATATATGCAGCACCATCTATATACATCCACACAAAACACAGTTATCACAGAAATTAGCATGCAACTAAAATTATACTTAAGTTATTTTAATAAGAATGTTACTCACCTATTTGAGAATGAACAGAGCATATTAAATCCTGGAAACTTGAACTGGAATACTTGCTTTGATTTAAACTGAGTTGCTTTTTGATCTTTAAAAACTTTTAACTTGAATACTTTCTGTAGAACTTGCATGCATGCTATGAAACTTGTTTGTGATGTGTGTTGCTTAGATTCCAGGATTGCTTGTTTTGAACAGGCTTCCAGATTACAGAAAAATGATGAAGAAGATTTTTACAGGCTCTTTGTTTCCAGGTTTTTAAAGAAATGCAGTCTTGATTTTGAAAAATGGTTAACAGGGATTTGATCTGAGATTATGGTTTGAGGAATTTGGTTACAGAGTGTCTTTGAGAGGAGGATTTAAGCTATAGATTTAGTTTTGGAAATAAATTACAGGTTATTGTTCTTTTGATTTGAGGGGTTTGATTTTGATAATTTTTGGTAGAGGAATGTTTGATTACTGATTTGTTATGAGGAAATAGGCTGAAGTTTCTTTCTTTGAATTAATTCGAACCCGGAACGAACTTGTATGGATTGAATGCTTTCAGCACATCGTCAGGTGGACGATGAGCATTCTAAGTGATGTGCTCTGATTAAAGGTAATCGTGACCTCAAGCCTCATCAAACCGGGAATGGCTAAAACAGGGGAGGTGCAGCAAGGTTAGTGGGTAGCACCCAAGTAGTATAAGATTCCCCTGTCTAGAGTCCCTTTTTATTTCGGCTGTGTGGGCGGTTGCTAGCTACAACCGCGGGGTTTCTTATGCGGGAATTATCCAGTAAGGGATGTTCCGGCCTTGTGTTGCAGGGGAGCGGGCGTACTCCTCGGTACGTTGATCTAGGCCACGTACTGTGACGGGCGGTACCCCAGTAGCCCTGCCATTGTATGGAATCCACAATCCAATAAGTGCCGTACGATTTAGTTGTGCCCAACTATGTTGGAACGTGAGATGTAAGCATTCCAGCTATTTCTGTATTTTACTTGAAAACCCTAGACCCTATTATAATATAACTGGATTTCCTATCAAATGTTTTGGTTAGCGTAAGGTAAAAACTTACCCATGTTTATTTGTGGGGAGTCTTACGTGATACCTTTGTTTTCAAAAGATTTTGAAGTTAAGCAATTTAAACCGTTTACTCACACCAGACCCATGTCTGACCCAAGTGTTTATTTTCTGTTTTATTAAACCTTGGGTACTCAAATTTTTACGAGTAGCCAAGGGATTCAGGTTTGCTTTGACGAATCTTTGGAGGAGCAATGGAACAGGAGGCTTCAGCGTTCGTAGATATAGTGTTCCGCTGTGTTAGTCTGTATGAGTCATTTGTTGAGTGTATTTGAGTTGTAATGACTAGACAGATGTTTATAACTGTCTAGTATGTGTTGTATAAGCCGTGTATCTCTGATATATATGATACAATGTAATATCTTATTTGATTAATATAATTTATTCGTTCCGCTGTTTAGATTCTGATGTGTTTCTTTCTTTCTTCTCTATCTTATCTCTTTTCTATCCCTTTCTTTCTTCTTGATGATACGACT
Organism: Allium fistulosum; assembly: GCA_030737815.1. Taxonomy (NCBI): domain Eukaryota; kingdom Viridiplantae; phylum Streptophyta; class Magnoliopsida; order Asparagales; family Amaryllidaceae; genus Allium; species Allium fistulosum. The sequence continues at coordinate 1,033,752,725 of CM060901.1, forward strand.
TCCTGTGGCTAGAAAGCCGGGTCGTCACATTTGGTATCAGAGCTGTAGGTTGAGTGAATACCTAGCTCTGGAGTGATTTCTATCTATCTTGAGAGAGCGTATTTGTAATTTTTATATAACTATATATATATATTTATTTCTACCTATTTGTTGGACTACCTGTTCGGGTTTTCCCAATATAAGATATAAAGGTAGATAAGGTAGTGGTGTGTGTGTAACACAACTACCAATGGTTGGAGTTTGAATGTTGAGGTTGGAAATGTATCTGTCGAGACTGTAGACCTAATACCGTCTCGAGTAAGCTTTGATATGGTGTGAGGATTTCTCTGATCTCTGAAGGAAACCTATGAAGGTTCAGAGTCCATCTTTGAGTAGAATTTGAATCTGTCGAATGAGCAGAAGCAAGTGATGGTATCTGGGTACCTCAGGTAGTAGTAGTTGCGTGATGAGACGCAGTGACTGGATGTTTCTGAAGATGTTTTCTTTTGGAGCAAGTTTGAAGAAATGTGTCTGCTTCGGTGTTGTGGCTGAGTTCAGCAGGGTCTTTTCTGTTTGGTTTGGAGTCCGAGTTTCTCGAAGCTTTGGATAGGGAGTCTTGGCATCTGGGTCAGCAGTGCAGCTCGGAGTATTTTGTGTGTTGGAAGGAAGTCTTCTAGCTAAGCAGTTTTCTGGAGGTGGAGTTCAGAAGCAGCAAAGTGGATCCATTTCTCTGATGGATTAGCTAGATAAGCATAAGCTGTTCTGTTTGGTAAAGAGAGAGCAGTTTTCTTTGGAAATGGTTTGGGTTGATCACAAAAGTGACTTGCGATAGTGAGTATTCTCTTGAGTTATCTGAGACTTTCTGGATGTCTTCAGCAAAGTCAGGAGTTTGTCTGCATTTGAGATTGAGTTCCTTATTGACTTAATTTCAGGAGTAGTACCGGTAGTTCAGCTAGGTAGAAGGGTGTCTCCTAGAGAAAGGATTTGGTGAAGCAGCTCAGTATTTCATGGAACTGCTGAGTTTTCTTTTTATGGATCTGTTGAACCATATTTTCAGGATGTGTTTGTGCTCGAGTTCATCGACAGCATTCTTATCTTCTCCAGATCAGAGTTTTGCAGCGGAAGCAAGGTGGCAGCTGTTCTAGAATGGAAGAAACCGGAAGTTGCAGTGTTTTGGGATTAGAAAATTTCTACAGGAAATATTTCTGGATTTAAGTCCAGATTGGTAAGAGAATCTGTTTTGTCTTTTCCAGATAGGAGAAGTAAGTTGTAGCCTACTGATGGTAATAGAGTTTGTGTTCTGGATTTTGGGTAGATCTTGAGAGGGTCATTTTGTTGAGTTATTTTTGATCCAGTTTGTTTTTAGAAGCATCAGCGAAGGTTAAGCTGATCGGAATGGGTGTAGGCAGCCCAGGATTGTCAGAAGAGTTCTATGGATAAGAAACGGAGGAATTTGGAATTCGGAGTTGGAGACTTTGTTGTTATTTTCTCCGGTCAAAGGAGAAATAAGATTGGGTAAGACTGTGAGGTTAACTCCAAGGAGTATTGGATTCTTCTGAGTTTTTGTAAGGATAAGAGTTTGGTCTACTTGGTTGAATGGTCAGTTTGGATAACTGGAATTCGGAGTATATCGCGTATCTTTGAGGAAGTACGTATTTGATCTATCTTTGGTTTTGGAACTAGTAGTTCGGGAGGAATTGGTAGTTGAGTTAGACTTATATGTGGTCTGATATTCTGTTTAGTTTTATAGATCTAGTTGTGTAGGAGCTCTGTAGCTCAGTAGAATTGGTTGTTTGGATTCTGTTGAGCGAGTATCCCGATATATATATATACTTGAGGAAACTCGAGGAAATTTTAGGAAACTTATCCGGATCTGTATCCGGGTAGCTAGTATAGTTGTTTGGATAAAATTGTTTGTTTGGATGAATAATTGTTTGTTGATAGTGTATGGTTGATAAGTAGGCTTGAATTGTTTTAAAATTGGTTAAAATAAAATAAAAACTTTAGATTATCTTTTGTTTTAAATTTCGAGGACGAAATTCTTTTAAGGGGGAAGGAATGTGATATCCCGGGATTTCGGGGAATTTAAAATGTGATAATCTTTTAAATTAATTAATGAATATTGGTAAAGTAGTTATTTTCAAACAATAATAATAATGAGTTGTTTTTAAATATAGTTATAAATAGATTTTAATTAAACATATTATTTCAGAGTAATAGTGTGTTTGTTTAAATGTTGACATATATGTATATTTAAATTGATTTTAAATAGGATAATTATTGACAATTAATAATGTGATTATTTAAATCTAATATATATATATATATATTTGAATTGATTTTTAATTTGGATTTTTAATTGACTTTGAATTGAATTTAAAAATTGAATTTAAAGATGTATATATATCTTAAAATGAAATAATATAGTTTGGATTTAAAAATATATGAATAAAGTTTTTATTTAAAAATAAGATTTGTTTTGTATTATTCTCTTTAAAGAAATATATTTATGGAAAGGGAAGAGTATTTATTTAATAGTAAATAAATACAAAAGTTTTATATTATCATTTAAAATGGATTAAATATACTATATATGATTTTAGTTAAAATCTAATTGGTTTTTATTTTATTTTCTTTTAAAAGTTTTATTTTTATAAATTAAGAAAAGCATTTATAAAATAAGATATGTATTTATCTAATTAGGAAATAAATATAAAAAGCTTTTAAAATCATTTAAAAATATTTATGCATGTAGTATTACATGTGTTAATCTAATAATCTCTTAAATACCATGTGTTAGCAAACTAAGTAAGGTTAGGACATGTGTCACATTTATTTTAATTTTCTTTTATTTTTAATAAAATCTGAATTAACTTATATAAACATATATCTTCCTCTTCATTTCCTTTTCTATCTTCTCATTTTCTAAACGCAAAGAAACTTAACCTGTTCTATTCTCAAACCAGAAAAAAATCACTACCCTGTAAACATTCTTCAAGCTCAAACACAAAATCCCTGTAATCAATTCATTTCTCAAATCCTCTAACCAGAAATTCAAGCAAGTAAACAAACACTGCAAACAGTCTCAAAATCAAAACAACTCAAGTTCATAATCAAACCCTGTAAACTGTTCTCAAGCCTGCAATCTCCTCTAAAGCAAATGCAAATAAGAAATCATCAAAGCACTGTCTTTCAAACCTGTAAACCAAGATCAAAAGCCTGTAGCAAAGATTTCATATTCAAATTACAACCTGGAATCAAGTCTCGAATCATCTCAGTCAATTAAGCTTTTCAAGTTTCAAGTTCTCAGGATTTCAAATCTCAGTTTTAAAAGCTCTCTGCATTTTGGTTAAAAGGTGAGTAAGCTTTTTCTTTAAAAAAAACAGTTTAAATCTGGAACTAAACTTTACTGCATGTGATAAATCTGTGGATAAAATTTGTTGCATGATGTTTTCACTTGAATATAAATTGTGTTGACATATATGTATATATAGTATGAGTAGGTCTGTATATACAAAACCTGGTCTCTGTTTTCTTTAAGTGAGTAAACTTTCTTCTAAAAAAAATAATTTAAATCTGTTATGTTGTTTTGCTTGTAATGATCTTTAATGTATGGTATAAAGTATGCTTGTATGTATATGGATTCTTGGATATATGAATATACTAAGGTGTGCATGTCTGTTATGTTCATATTCAACTCTGTTTACAGATACAGGGTTTAGATTCAACTTTAAAATTCAAATTCTCCTTCTTCAATCTATTTTAGGATATGATCCCTAAATGAAAAATGATAGAGTTAACCAGATTTAATTTTTAGAAATAGTTTCAAGTGAATATACTGAGTATTTATTTCAAAAACAAAATATAACAGTAATGATCATTTATAAGTAAGAAAATCGAATGTCTAAATTTCTCGCTTTGATTATGTAAACTGATTCATACTTGAAAATGGTGATTTTTGATAATAAATTCAAGATTTTTAAGTTCATGGTTGTCGAGATATCGTGAGTTGAACGGAAAACGCTTTTTCGTCGATTTTTGGCAATCGTGGAATAGATGATCATCGTGATCATTGCTGGAGGAGGCTGGCATGATGGAGATCCTAGGAAAAATGTTCGGTGGATTTATTGACCATCGTGGCGGCGGCACGGTGTCGATTTAGGGTTTAAACCCAAGTTTTGGTCGATGGCAGATTTTGGGTTACTGCGCCATCGTCAATGCATCGGAGTTGACCGGTGGTGGGGGAATAGGAGCGTGGTTGGTCGGTGAAGCTATGGTTGGGATCGCGAAGGCTCTGGTGGTCGTGGGTGTCGGGTCGAGGTGGTTCTTGGACGATCGATTTTGTTCCAGTGGGTTTGTGTGTGCTCGATTTCGAGTTCGAGAGTCATACGGTGTTCTGGGTGGTCGTAATCCTAGGCAAGGTGATCGGTGACTTGTTGGAGGTGGTGGCGATGAACGAAGCTACGGCGCTCGTCTGTGCACGTGCACAGGTGTCAGGGGATTTGGGTATTGATGTGTTAGGAAGGAAGAAGAGGAGTGTCTCGAAGTCATACTCGGGGAGATAGCTGGTTTGCCTCGCGAGTGTTTTGAGCTGTATAACAGTTTTAAAATTTTTAAAAAAAAAAAAGTTTATAAAGAAAAAGGGAAGTGGCTCGGGTATGAACTCGGAAATTTGGCATGTTGGCTCGAGTAATTGTTCGGGGAGTTTTGCTATGGGCTCGGGTTTCTTTTGTTTTAATCAAGTTTTATAAAATAAAGCAAAAGAAATAAATATGTTTCAAAGAAAATATTGACCAAGTTTCAAAGCAAGATATTGATCAAATTTCCTAGCACGTTTCAAAGGTTAAAATGTTAAAACTAATTAAGCTAAAGTATTTTATTATGTGACCATTATTTAAATAAGTTTAAATAATGTAATCAAATAGTTAAAGAAGGTGAAATGATTTTTATTATTAAGAAACTTAAAGAGTCTTAAGTAAATTCTTATGTTAATGATAATTAATGATTTAATTAAGGAAGTTAGTTATAAAGATAAAAATGTTTTCTTATGATAATTAAGGATTAATTAACTGATAATTAAGGATTAATTAATTTGTTATTAAGTTTTATTAATTGATAATTAAGGTTTATTAATTAATAATTAAAGGAATAATTAATCTGTAATTAAAGATTAATTAATTGGTTTAAAGAGTAATTAAGGAATGAATTACTCAATTGTAAATAGTAAATGGATGTGATTAATTTAAGTTAATTAATTTGTAAATTAATTAAAGATAATCTTGATGCTGATTAAGTATAAATACTTAATAAGATTGATAAGTGTAATTACTGTAAGTAATTAATGTATAATTACAGGATGTAATTAATTAAAAGAAATTACTTAATGAGAAGTAATTAAAGTATAATTACTTAATGAGAAGTGATTAAGGATTAATTATTTGATATAATTAATCAATGGATTAATATAATTAATTAAGGAGTTAATTAATTAGGATAAGTAATTATAGGATAATAATTACTGTTTATAATTAATTAAGTGGATTAATGGGAGTGATTAATTAAAGTTTAATTAATTAAGAATCAATTAATTAAAATTAATTAATTAATGGAAATAATTAATTAAGGATTATTAATTAATGTAATTAATAAAAGTAATTAAAGGTTAATTACTGTTAATGGTTAAGAATAATTAATTTTTGAAATTTATTAAAGGATAATTACTTTATGTAATTAATGAATAATTTATCAAGAATGATTAATATTTAATGAGTAATTAATTAATTAAAGGTGTAATTAATTAATGATTGGTTAAGCAAAGTTAGAAATTAATTCTTAAGTAATTAATTTAATTTAAGTTAATTAAATTAATTATAATATAGGGTTAATAATTGTTTGCTTATGGATGATTGTTGTGTAGAATATCTAAATTGGATGATATCTATTGGATGATATGCTGTGATGTTCTGTAATATGATATTGGATATATCTATGATAAATGTGTGATATTTATCTGTTAAATGCTGTGTAAATTCAAGTATTGAATTAAATTAAATTGTTTAAACCTTTAAACAACTTGGCCTTAAAAGATACGTTTTGGATTTCGATGAGACCGGGATCGGGTTTCCGTATACCGGTATTCCAGGTCTGGAGATCCGAATACCACATCGATCCAAATTAACGATAGGTCGTGAATCTCAAGTGAAGATGAAGATTCAGAGTGCAAGGGTTATTGTCGTTAACTCTGAGGGTGATTCCAAAATGAGTGTAACGAGATAATGCCTTCGGTTTCGTTCGAACCCGGAACGAACTTGTATGGATTGAATGCTTTCAGCACATCGTCAGGTGGACGATGAGCATTCTAAGTGATGTGCTCTGATTAAAGGTAATCGTGACCTCAAGCCTCATCAAACCGGGAATGGCTAAAACAGGGGAGGTGCAGCAAGGTTAGTGGGTAGCACCCAAGTAGTATAAGATTCCCCTGTCTAGAGTCCCTTTTTATTTCGGCTGTGTGGGCGGTTGCTAGCTACAACCGCGGGGTTTCTTATGCGGGAATTATCCAGTAAGGGATGTTCCGGCCTTGTGTTGCAGGGGAGCGGGCGTACTCCTCGGTACGTTGATCTAGGCCACGTACTGTGACGGGCGGTACCCCAGTAGCCCTGCCATTGTATGGAATCCACAATCCAATAAGTGCCGTACGATTTAGTTGTGCCCAACTATGTTGGAACGTGAGATGTAAGCATTCCAGCTATTTCTGTATTTTACTTGAAAACCCTAGACCCTATTATAATATAACTGGATTTCCTATCAAATGTTTTGGTTAGCGTAAGGTAAAAACTTACCCATGTTTATTTGTGGGGAGTCTTACGTGATACCTTTGTTTTCAAAAGATTTTGAAGTTAAGCAATTTAAACCGTTTACTCACACCAGACCCATGTCTGACCCAAGTGTTTATTTTCTGTTTTATTAAACCTTGGGTACTCAAATTTTTACGAGTAGCCAAGGGATTCAGGTTTGCTTTGACGAATCTTTGGAGGAGCAATGGAACAGGAGGCTTCAGCGTTCGTAGATATAGTGTTCCGCTGTGTTAGTCTGTATGAGTCATTTGTTGAGTGTATTTGAGTTGTAATGACTAGACAGATGTTTATAACTGTCTAGTATGTGTTGTATAAGCCGGCTTTCTATGCCCAGAAAGTCGCATCATTGTGAAGAAAGAAAGGGGTGAGAAGTAGAAAAGAAGAGAAAGAAAGAAACAACACATCAGAATCTCACATTCCAACATAGTTGGGCACAACTAATACGTACGGCACTTATTGGAGTTTGGATTCCATACAATGGCAGGGCTACTGGGGTACCGCCCGTCACAGTACGTGGCCTAGATCACCGTACCGAGGATCACTCCCAATCCCCTGCAACACAAGGTCGGAACATCCCTTACTGGATAATTCCCGCACAAGATACCTCACGGTTGGGATCAGCAACCGCACACACTAAGCCGAAAATATAAAGGGTCATCTAGACAGAGGTAACCTTGTCCTACTTGGGTGCTACCCACTAACCTTGCTGCACCTCCCCTGTTTTAGCCATTCCTGGTTTGTGAGGCTTGAGGTCACGATTACCTTTAAATAGAACACATCTATCTTAGAATGCTCATCGTCCACCTGACGATGTGCTGAAAGCATTCAATCCATATAAGTTCGTTCCGGGTTCGAACGAAACCGAAGGCATTATCTCGTTACACTCATTTTGGAATCACCCTCAGAGTTAACGACAATAATCCTTGCACTCTGAATCTTCATCTTCACTTGATTCACGACCTATCGTTAATTTGGATCGATGTGGTATTCGGGTCTCCAAACCTGGAAATCCGGTATACGGAAACCCGATCCCGGTCTCATCGAAATCCAAAGCGTATCTTTTAAGGCCAAGTTGTTTTAAAGTTAAAACAATTCAATTCAATTATCTTTATACACATAGAAAGATAATTCACAACATCACAATAGATAATCAACATTATCGATATAACAGATAACCCATATTATCATCACAATTCAACTAACATCCATATCACACAGCATATATCTCATCAGAGATATCAATCAAATGCAAAGCATTCAGTATTATCATCCATCCATAGGTAATGATTTATATCATCTCTAATTAATTTAAAGTGAATTAAATTAATTACTTCATTCTATAAATCCTTCTTACTTAACCATTAATTAATTACAATCAATTAATTAATTATCCTCTAATAGTTCATTTTAATTAATCATCTTTGATTAATTATCTTTTAATTACATCCAAGTAATTTATCTTTAATTAATTACTCAAATTAATTATCATTAACCATTTATAGTAATTACCTTTAATTACTTCATTAATTAATTTACTAAAATTAATTAACTTAATCAACTATAATTAATTACATTAATCCTTAATTAATTACATTAATTAATCACTTCATTTATTAATTATTACTTAATTAATCAATTCTTAATTACATCATTAATTATATTAATTAATGATCCTTAATTACAACTTAATTATTAATTACTCAATTAAATTAATTACATTAAGTAATTAACTTTTAATTAAACAACATTTATTAATCACCCTTGACTAATCTTCAATCAGTAATTTACTACCCTTAATTACTTTCATTTACTAAATTAATTTTCCTTAATTAATTTCTTAATTAATCCCTTGATTAATTATTCAAAGTAATTAAACTTAAATTACTTTCCTTAATACATAACCATCAATTAATTACTTCAAGTAATTATCTTATTATTTACTTCCTAAATAATCATACCTTAATAATTACATTAAGTAATTATCATTAAATCATTTCTTAATTAATTAATCTAACTAAATCAAATTAACTTAATTAATTACAATAAGTAATTAATTCTTAATTACTTTCATTAAGTAATATAATTAATTATCTTCAAATTAATTAATCTAATTAATTATTAAAATTAATCCTATTAATTAATTATTTAATAATCCATAGTTAATGACCTTCATTAACTACTAACAACTCTTAAATTACTTTTCTTAAGTAATTAAATTAATGAATCTTAATAACCAAGTAATTAATCTCTAATTATTTAATTAATTAAGTGTTAACCATAACTTAATTGATTTTAAATTACTTTATTAATTAATTCTTAATCATTAATTAATATTCCAATTTATAATCCATATTTATAAATTAATTATTCTATTTAATAAATCTTAACCTTAATTAAATAAATTAAATCCTTAATTACAAATTAATTAATCCAAATCATTAATAAATTAAATTAATTAAACCATTTTAATTACCTTAATAATTTAATCTTTAAGATAAAAACATTTTTCCCATGGTCACATCTCATTCACAAATTATTTGAAAACATCCAATTTCAAATCTATTTTTTTTTTTTTCATTTTAATTTCTGGATTTAAAATACCACTTTGTCTTCAACAAAGTTCAAAACTAAATTTCAACTTTTTACTTGTTAAAGAATTTCCTATATCTTATAAAAGAATTTTAAAAAAGATTTAAATCAAATTTCTTTTTAATTTCTAACATTTAAATATAACTAACAATTTAAAATGTTTAAATTTATAAAACTTATCTATTTCCAAACCTAAGATTCAAAACCAACTTGAATCTATATTTTTTTAAACTTTGATTTAAATTCCTGTTTTAAATTTTGCTTTTCAAATTTAAAATCAGATTTTAAATTTAAAAACACCCAGATTTAAAAACCTGGCAACAACAAATCTACCCGAGCTCACCTGAATCTACTTCGAGTCACAGCCCTATGTACTTCGAGCATTCCCCGAGTACCCTCCTCTGTTTAAGCCCAAACTTCATCAGATATATCCCCAATCGCGTGCACGTGCACGACCACCATCGACGTCTCCGACCATCACCGACTTACCCCACCAGTCGACGATCACTCACGTACCAGAATACGACCATCACTACTCGATCCATCCCCTAAATCAAAACCGAGACCTCGAGCTAAAATAAAAACCTGGAACAGAACTTCAAACTCAACCCAAAACCTGGCAACGGCGATTCCTTCCATCTCCGGCCACCATCACCCTTGAAACTCCAGCTACGTCTTCGACAACCCATCCTCTTCCAAACACCAAAACCCCAAGCTACTCGATCATTCGTAGTGGCCGTGATGATCAAATTCACGACCAGATAAAAACTAGGGTTAAATTCTTAGATCCTAAATCATCACTGCCTCACTGCATTAAAATCCTCCTGACAATTTTCCCATCATCCTTGATCATCCCATTATCTCTAGGAACAGATTCAACTCAAACTAACACAAAATTCAACTGTGCTAATCTAAAATGTATAGTACAATGAATTTAAAACTGCACTTTGGTTTAAGCACTATAAATTGTAATATTTGATTTAAAATTCATGAATTACAAATTAGAATCAGGTTATATAATTGATTCACTAATCCTTGACAATTTATTTTTGCCTATAAATTTATCAGACCTGTAGATTCATATATTTATAAACTAACAGTATGTATATTCAAATGAATCTATTTTTAACATTTAGTTTATACCCTTACAAACATTTTCTATTCATACAAATTCAGTCTATCATCAATATCTAGAGGGATATGAAATGCCTTCCTTAAATTAGAAGCCTGCACCTATAAACAGAGAACAAGTTTGTATTCCCAGTTTGAACAGTCAAATATACTTATATGCTCAGGTAATTTCATCATATAAACCATATATATATATTTTTACTTAAGTACAAATTTTAATCTGAAGCCTTCAATGAAACAAACATATTTTGTTTGAGTCTTAAACTTCAATGAAGATTAAATCAAGAGACAATGGGTTTTCAATCTGACTGAAGCTTGAAATCAATCAAACAGAGAAACTTCAGATAAACATTCATGCACACACTTAAATATACTCATAGATACATCCACAACAAATTTATAATATATTGTCATGTCTAAATAAAAGCATGCAATCAACTTTTACCTATTTAAAAATTTTTAAAAGTTGAGTTACTCACTAGATTTGCATTGAACAGAGACAGTTTTTAGCTTTTGAAACCTTAGACTTGAATGCTTCTTGAATTTGATTTTAAAACTTGAGTTTGCTGGCCTTTAGACTTGATCTAATCTACATGCATGCTGCTTCTAGTTTTGAAGAATGAATGCAGACAGGTTTGAAATGATTCCAGATTTGCAGAAAGAAAAATGCAGACAGTTTGAATTTGCTTCCAGAGATGAGAAGAATGATCAGGCCGAAGACTTGATTTTTGAAAATGAGATAGGTTTTGATCTTTGATTTAAAAGAGTGATTTTGATTTTGGGTTGGAGGCATAATTGTTTACTGATTATCAGATTTGCATTAGAGAGGAAGATGGTTTCTTGTTTTTGAAAAGAAAAAAATAGAAAGAAAGAAATAAAGAAGATATGCAAATGTTTATATATGTGAATTTAGATTTTATAAAAATAAAAGAAAAAGAAAAATAAATTAAGACACTTGTCACTTTCATTGATTACTTACATTACACATGTTAAAATGAAGCTTTAAACATAAACACTTGTCTTTTTATATTTTTATATGTATTTTAAAAGTAAATAAATGCCTTTTTCTTATTTATTAAATACTTATCTATATATAATTACTTTTTAAAGAGAAACAAAAACTAATTATATTTAAAAATAAAAGTTATACAAATATTCTAAAATCCAAAACAATTTAAATATATATTCTTTTGAATTTCAAAACTTTAAATTCAAGTTTAAATAAAATTAAATCCTAAGATTCAATTTAAAAGTTAAGTTATATATATTTACATACACTATTTATTCCATTTAAAAATAACAATTCCTTTTAGCATTAAAATTCATACATATTAAAAATAATACATTATACTTGTTATTTGAAAATAACATATTTTATAATTTAAACAAGAGATTATATTATCAAGAAATATTTAAAAAGAAATAAAACAAACCAATTTTGTAAATCTTATTTATTTAAACTTAAGTTAAAATATCTCTTAAACAATTAAATATTTACTTAAAGTATTTTAAAACTATAAAATCACTTATTTAAATATCTTTGAAAAGTCCAGATTTAATTAAATATAAATTTCCAATTTACCAAGCTTCTATTTACAATATATATAAATAAATACATATATTCAAATAGAAAATATCTTATTAACTTTTTTAAAAGATAAAATTACCAATTAATACTAATTTAATCAGATTATTAAATTAATTTCCAATCTTATTATCAAAGATCATCAATATCAATTTAATTATTTAACGGATTATTAAATTGATATTGTTAAAATTTCCGGGATATTACAAGACCGGTGTTGAAGACCGGATATTTTTGAAAACGGAAGGATTACCGTCGAGTTACTCTACATCGGCTGATCTCCGGTTTAGAGGTTTTATCATCCTTAGTGACGGGAAGTCCCGACGTGATTGAAAATTATCCGGATATGCAAGGGCTTCGTGAGAAGTGCCTTCGGTTCTGTTCGATCCCGGAACAGACTTGTATGGATTGTGTGTCTGACGTTACAATTTGAGATATAAAGCTGATTTCTTTCAAATACATTTCTGTTGGTGGTGGAGAATTTATTCTCTTAGCTTAACACCCTTCTCTGAGACGTACGAGCTCAGAGGTTATGTAGTTGAAGTTATCAGCGATATATCCCAATTTGGTAACGTGGCATACTGAGTGTTGCTGTGAAATGATCAGTGTTTGATCATTTGTGATATGATCATTTGTTTGATCTTATATCTTTATGATCATAGGTTGATCATTTTGTTTGACCCGAAGCAGGGCTTTTTGAGAAAGCGTAGCTTTGTGGACGAGACTTCGTCGAGCCTCACACCCCGGAAATGGTCGAAACAGGAATGTTGCGGCAAGGTTATGAGGGTCACGCCCTTTAGGGTATGTCATTTCCTTCTGGAAAGGGGTGGTATCATGGTATGGAGCCCAGATACTTACTCATGTGGATACACTTTCTTTATGATGTGTGATGTTGGATATCGAGCGCTCGGATAAAGGTCCCAAAGGACCGGGTGATGACATATTCGTGAGTTACCTGTTACAGGGGTAACCCGGCCTTGTTTGGCAGAGAGCAGTTTGTCTCTCGGGACGTCCAGCCAGAGGCGATCCCAATCGGCAGGAGGAAAGGAAGTTCCTTAGCCTGACCATTTGTTGGAAAATCCAAAGAAACAATACGAACCCTGTACGGTTTTAGTTGTATTACCTGCTATGGAATGTGGCGGTAACCTGCTATTGAACATAGTAGCTATAGTAGGCATACGATACTGGTCGTATGTTGGCTAAGATTAATATTATACTTTCGAAATGTTTTCTACACTATGCACTAATAATAATATCAAAAATGATTTGATTTTGCGTAGTAAGCATCTTTGACTATCATAAGAAGAAATCTCCTCCAATCCTGCGTTTGCATTGTGTGTGTGGTGGGAGGTCTTATGGTAGTTTCATTTTCCAAAAGCATTGCGAATTTGTTTTATTTTCTTTGTGAAAAATAACTGTTTTACGATCTCACACCAGTCACCATGACTGACTCGGAGTTTATTGTTCCCTTCTAAACTCTGGGTGCCCACAAATTTTCACACGGGCAGTTCGGAGTTAGGTTATCAGGTTATTCTGGATATTCTGGAGCTTTAAAGATAAGCTGGAGGACGAGACGTAGTATTTGTATCTGATAGTATTTATTCCGCTGTGTATTCTGTATGAGGACAAGTTTATATAACTGTCCATTGTTGTATATTGACTCTGACTGATGTATGTATAAAAAGATATAGTTCTTTGTTTTAAAAGACTTGTGATTATCTATTATATATTGTTCCGCTGCGATATGTGAGATTCTGATATTGTTTCTGTTCTGATATTGTTCTGTTGTTCTTCTTTTCTTTTTCTTCTATCTTTTCTTCTACCTCTTCTTTTAAAACCCTAATGGTTCGGTTTTTCGTTCACCTTGAGTAAATCGATGGAGATTAGTGTCGATTAAAAAGGGTTTGGAAAAGCGGATTATTACATTTGGTATCAGAGCATATGGTTAAGCGACAACCCTGCTCTGTTGGGTGTTACTCATTAGAGATAGAGTCAGTAGTACTCTAGAATGAGTTGAGTGTAATAATAGATATGAGCGCGTATTTGTTATTTGAATATAAAATTGTTTTGTATTGTGTTGACTTATCGATTGATTGTTTATGGATTCTGGTCGGTGCAGTCTAGCTAACTGTAATCGATAGGGGTTTCTAAACTCTAAACAAGGTAAACCGACACAGTATTGATTTTTAAATGGGGTAAATGAAATAATTTTTTCCAAAACTATTTTTGTATAGAAAAGAAATGTTTTCTATGAATTATTATAGTATATGGTTGCATGGATGTTAGAAGTGATAATATTAATCTATTATCATTGAAATTGAATAAGAAACTGAAATCGTAACTCCAAAATTAAGAAATTAATTCACATACGAATGAAATTTGAGAATATAAATTATAAATGTGACTTATAATTTGAAACGAAATTCCAGAGGAGTATTTGGAAGTGTTTTGAAAGAATCTGGAAAATTTGGAAATTTGGAAAGTTTAAATCATTTTTGAGTTGAAAGTGATTTTCAAAGGTTTTGAAAAGTATTTTGAAGAGTTGAAAAGCTCTAAACTCTTTTCGGTCGCTGGAAAATAATTTCGATGATGACCGCGGCATCATTGGTGTTCATTTTCGGGTTTCCAAAAGAGAAATTGCTGCCAAATTGTTTTAAATAAAAGTTGTTTGGAAAATTGAGTTTTGTTTTGAAAATTCAAAAGATAAATTTGAATTGTTTTCAGAATGGTTTTGAAATGTTGGTAAACTCTGGAATACTTTATAAAAATATTTATGAAATATTATGAAATTGATAACTTATAAAATATTGAGATCTGATTGGAATGAAATTCAAATTGTAAATGAATTTGTAACTTGGAATAGAATTCAAGAAGGTAATTGAAAATTTAAAATTCAATAATGAAATTGTGAGTATGAATTCATAATTGAAAATAGAATTCTAATGGAATGAAATTAGTAAGGTGAATGTATCAATGATCTTATAAATCGAAATGTAAGTAAGTCGAAGACTTATAGAATATTTGAAATTTGATTTGGAAATCAGATTTGAATTGGAAATGAAAGAATTAGTGAATGAGTTTCAGAATGAATAAATAAATTTGAATTTGGTAGTAAATGAAGTTGAAACCGAATTTGAATAAATAAATTGGAGTAGTAACGAATGAATTGGAATGAGAGTTCAAATTGAATGAAATAGATATATAACTTCAATAGTGAAGTAAAGATGATATAAGCAGTTTATATTGAAAATTTTGTAATCAAATTTGCAAAATGATTTGAATGTTGTAACTAGATATCATGGCTAGTAGATATACAGGTATAAAGGGATTGGAAAATTTATTTCACAGATAATTTGAATTGCTCGACAAAAGGTACGTATTTGAATTATAATATGAGTTTTTGATGATTTCTCTCTAGCCGCTTGGCTTTTTCTTTTTCTTTTTGGAATCTGAGAGTCCGTAGGGACGTTTTGTAGTCGTGCCGTATTAGCCGCGCAAAGGAGACGCTGGCGAAATTTTTCGAAAATTTAGGTTGTTAGAAAATTTTTGAGAAAATTTTGAAAGTTTAAATTTGAATTTGGATTTAAATTTGAATTGAGAAGTTAAACAATGTTGTTTAGAACTTATAGTTGAAGTTGAAAAATTAGTTGAATGATAATGAATCTTTAGTAGAAAGATTTGTTTTGAAAATTTAATAAGACTATTAGATTGTGAAAAATAGTAGACGAGTTAGGGATCATTTTTCTTAACTTGTAATTTCGAGGACGAAATTCTTTTAAGGGGGGAAGTCTGTAACGACCCAGAATTTCGAACAAATTAAATTGTAAATATTTAATTTATTTTAAATATTTGAACGGTAATTTAATTTGAATCCCCGATATAAATTTAGATTTGACGATTAAAGTATAAAATTTAATCTAGTGAATGTTGAATAAAAATTTGGATCTTCAATTTTAAGCTGAAGAAAAATATTTCGAAAGCTTTTAAAATTCGTATTGACCATACCGAAGATAATAGAAACTTTAGAATTGTATTTCAAAGTGTTTCGTTCAGTTTTGAAATAATAATCGTTCAAACCGATATTTAAAAATAGTCATTTTTCAAACGGTCTCGGAATTCGACGAAACCAGTTCCGTTGGGTCCGTAATATTGTATTATTACCGAATTTTCAATTTCGTATTTTTCAGAGTCGTTATGTGTGCACACGATAGATAAACGCATTGAAGTTTTAAAACGAATTCGATTTAAATTTGAATTTGTATTTGGTCAACATCAGCACTTTTGGCCTCAACTCAAAACACTGTAGCCTGTTAACTTCAGCCGCAAATGTCTCCTCTCGTACAAAAACACCATCATCTCGTTCTCTGGAATCACGTCTTCTTCTGTTTCGATTCAGAGAAAATTTCACACAAATCATTTTCGTTCGTTCGTTCGAGAATTAAAAATGGCAAACGATACTCCCCTGGCCAAGAAAAAATTTATAGATCTCGTTTGAAATCATTTCCCCTTTCTTCAATTAATCGATAGCCTTCAGAGAAACGAATGAAGCAAACCAGTCGTTCATTCTTCCGAGTTCACACGCGAGCGCGCGAGCGTTTGGGAGGGGAAATTCGCGACTTCATCTGGCACGCTCGAAAATATGGGCGCACGCGCGTGGTGATTTGGCGATGGGGATGTGGACCAGGTGGTTTCGAGATTTGCGGCGACGATTTGGGTAAGCTCGATCTCGAGCAAGGCAGGCTTCGACAGCGACATCGCGATGGAGCACGCGCGCGAGAGGCACGGCGGCGATGCCGATGGGTGCGCGTCTGGGGAGGCTCGTCGAGTTCGATCTCGACTTAGGGTTTGGCGGTGGCGCTCGTTCGAAGAAAACTGGGATGGCATTCGCGAGATCAGTGACAACAGTGGTGATCGGCAGTGAGGGTATTTTTTTCTTTCCCAATTCTGTTTAGATTTAAAATTTGTAGGTTGAATAAAAAAAAAAAAATATATGTATTTACAGTAGAGAAAACTATATGGTTTCCAGGAAATGTAAATTCGAATTGGTTTGAATTAAATTAATTGGTAAATTAACGTATTAAACTTATTTTTGTTGCTGAAAGAATTTATTTAAGAAAACTTAGTTTTAAATATTTAAAATTAGAGAGGAAAAAGATATATGCAGCCTTTAAAAGCAGAAAATTATATACATATGTGAATTTAAATACATGATTTAATTTGAAATAGGAATGTATGTATAAAGGAATATAATAGAATTTTAAAATAGTTAGTTAATCTTATTTATCAAATATGAAGATAGATTTTTAGCTTAATAATTTAAATCAACTAGTTAATTTTAAAAATAAGGTAAATAATAAAACGAAATGGGTTAATTAGCTTGTTAATATTTTTATTTACTGAAAGGAATTTATTTAAAGCAAATTTGTTAAAAATCAAATTTTTGGTTTAAAATTTTAATCATTTAAACTGAACTAAATTTTTAGACAAATTAAAATTTTAAAAATAGCAAATTGAACAGTTCAATTTATTTTGGATATTGATAAATTGTATAAAATATTTATACAAGGTTAAAGGAGAAATCGAGTCAAGATGGAAATGGATTGCAAATTAAAAAGCTAAGGTGAGATCTCCTCACTCAGATTTATAAATTGATTGCAGTTATTGACTGTTTGATTTCTGTTTGAATGTGCTATTAGATATGATAGGATATATCTATATATATAGCAGTATATACATATTGGCATATGTATATATTGGATTGATGATTTCCCGCCTCGTATAGCGGATGAGACCCTATTGCGCCGTTAGTAAGCGGATTTATAAAAAACCTATATACCGCGATAATTCCGTACTGGAGCGGAATTGGTATTGTGCTAACATCTGTGGATGCAGGGAAACAGGTTGGAGGGATCCGACTGGATTCCTCACCGTATTGATTATTTACAAATATTTTGATATATTCTGTTATCATATGATGATATATGATATTTGACTGTTGTGATGGACTGATTGGTGTTGTGGCATCATCAGATTCAGTTTTGAAATGTAAAAATAACGACTTTTACTTTAAAAGGATTTTTAAAGTGATTTTTGAAAATATACGTTTTATGGAATTTTTGAATCGATTTATAAACGTAAAATTTTAAAGTTACAAAAATTTATAGATTTGTGAAATATAACCGAAAAGTGATTTTTGGAATAAATAGTTGACTGATTTATGAAATGGTTTAAATTGAGATTTTTGAATTTCTGTAAACGGTTTATATAAAAGATTTATGAAATTGATATCCACAAAATTAAGAATGGTGAAATTATAAAATGAGTTTTTATAAGTGTTAAAAATGAAATATTATGGAATCCGTAAGTGAATGAAATTTATAGACTTATAAATTGTGAAGTTGAAAATGAATGATAAGTTATTAACTTATAATATGGATTTGTGATGTTTATATCGAGTTATAAATTGAATTTGTTAATAAAAGGAATTTATAAATCGAAGTTGTTAGAAGAATAGAATTGAAATTTATAAAAGTTGTTTATAAATCCGGAATCACTTATTTTGATGAGTTGAATATAGAAGGTTATTAAAGAAGATATATTCACGATTTTGGACAGTGAATATATTGTTAAGTAAAATGGATACGTTTTTAAAGAAGTGATATTAAAAATGAAGTTAAACATTTTAAAGATGTTTTAAAATGTATTATAAATCGAAAGCAGAGAGTTCCGCAGTTCTTGTTGAAATAGACGTTTTCGAGAAATTTAAGGAAATGATGGACTATAACACTGTTGTTATAGTAAATGATTTCCGAAAGGAAATGTTTTTATCTAGTATTGGGATTACATATCTATTTTAAATTTCGAATCCCTATACTAGTGATTTTTTAGTCGTCGTAACGATGTTTTACGTAACATTCGTTTTGACTCAAATAGATGTTGAAATTTATGATTTCCTTAAAGAATGAATATATACTTAATTTGATTTAAGTATATCGAATATTTTCCAAGTGTTGAAAATAAATGATTGTGAAATACTTATTATTTAATAAGTATGGAAATGCTTTTCCAATATGAAATGAACGTTTTGAGAATTTATCTTTGTAAAGATAAATTGAAATTGAATATTGAAAACGATTTGAAAATCGTATATCAGTAGATATTTTGAAAATATAAATTCACTTTGGAATTTATAAAAGAAATGGGAATTCGTCTTAAGAATAAATGTTGATTTATTTCTGAAGCGTGGAAATTTTATATCTAGTAAAGATATTTTGGAAAATAAATAATTTGGAAAATTATTTGGAATCTGATGATGTCGCGCATCTTTATTGATAGTTAAATAACCGACTATCAATAATTACCTTGAGTAGGTATTTGTTGTAAATTGGATGAATTTGAATGCCACACTTATTTTTTTTGAATTAACGCTCACTATTCGGGTTAACCGGGAAAGGACCATGGGGTCGTATAACCCATTCCGAATATGTGATACGTCGTTATGAATTGCATTCGAAGACCGGTGTTGAAGACCGGATATTTTTGAAAACGGAAGGATTACCGTCGAGTTACTCTACATCGGCTGATCTCCGGTTTAGAGGTTTTATCATCCTTAGTGACGGGAAGTCCCGACGTGATTGAAAATTATCCGGATATGCAAGGGCTTCGTGAGAAGTGCCTTCGGTTCTGTTCGATCCCGGAACAGACTTGTATGGATTGTGTGTCTGACGTTACAATTTGAGATATAAAGCTGATTTCTTTCAAATACATTTCTGTTGGTGGCGGAGAATTTATTCTCTTAGCTTAACACCCTTCTCTGAGACGTACGAGCTCAGAGGTTATGTAGTTGAAGTTATCAGCGATATATCCCAATTTGGTAACGTGGCATACTGAGTGTTGCTGTGAAATGATCAGTGTTTGATCATTTGTGATATGATCATTTGTTTGATCTTATATCTTTATGATCATAGGTTGATCATTTTGTTTGACCCGAAGCAGGGCTTTTTGAGAAAGCGTAGCTTTGTGGACGAGACTTCGTCGAGCCTCACACCCCGGAAATGGTCGAAACAGGAATGTTGCGGCAAGGTTATGAGGGTCGCGCCCTTTAGGGTATGTCATTTCCTTCTGGAAAGGGGTGGTATCATGGTATGGAGCCCAGATACTTACTCATGTGGATACACTTTCTTTATGATGTGTGATGTTGGATATCGAGCGCTCGGATAAAGGTCCCAAAGGACCGGGTGATGACATATTCGTGAGTTACCTGTTACAGGGGTAACCCGGCCTTGTTTGGCAGAGAGCAGTTTGTCTCTCGGGACGTCCAGCCAGAGGCGATCCCAATCGGCAGGAGGAAAGGAAGTTCCTTAGCCTGACCATTTGTTGGAAAATCCAAAGAAACAATACGAACCCTGTACGGTTTTAGTTGTATTACCTGCTATGGAATGTGGCGGTAACCTGCTATTGAACATAGTAGCTATAGTAGGCATACGATACTGGTCGTATGTTGGCTAAGATTAATATTATACTTTCGAAATGTTTTCTACACTATGCACTAATAATAATATCAAAAATGATTTGATTTTGCGTAGTAAGCATCTTTGACTATCATAAGAAGAAATCTCCTCCAATCCTGCGTTTGCATTGTGTGTGTGGTGGGAGGTCTTATGGTAGTTTCATTTTCCAAAAGCATTGCGAATTTGTTTTATTTTCTTTGTGAAAAATAACTGTTTTACGATCTCACACCAGTCACCATGACTGACTCGGAGTTTATTGTTCCCTTCTAAACTCTGGGTGCCCACAAATTTTCACACGGGCAGTTCGGAGTTAGGTTATCAGGTTATTCTGGATATTCTGGAGCTTTGGAGATAAGCTGGAGGACGAGACGTAGTATTTGTATCTGATAGTATTTATTCCGCTGTGTATTCTGTATGAGGACAAGTTTATATAACTGTCCATTGTTGTATATTGACTCTGACTGATGTATGTATAAAAAGATATAGTTCTTTGTTTTAAAAGACTTGTGATTATCTATTATATATTGTTCCGCTGCGATATGTGAGATTCTGATATTGTTTCTGTTCTGATATTGTTCTGTTGTTCTTCTTTTCTTTTTCTTCTATCTTTTCTTCTACCTCTTCTTTTAAAACCCTAATGGTTCGGTTTTTCGTTCACCTTGAGTAAATCGATGGAGATTAGTGTCGATTAAAAAGGGTATGGAAAAGCGGATTATTACACAATATAGCTTTTAAATCGATATATATATATATATATATATGTATATATATATATATATATATATATTCCAGATATCTTTAATTGTCAGAATTTTATTTGTTCGACTAATCAAAACTAATATTTCAATGATCTAATTCGGTTAATTACCAATTAACAATCGTTAAAAATCTGGTTCGTCACATTCCTCCCCCCTTTAGAACTTTTCGTCCTCGAAAAGGAACGAAGCGAGAATTTTAATTTACCGTGTATTTTAGTTAAATTATTATTTAAACATTTTTAACTCTTACTCTTTTATTTTAAAATTTTAAAGCACTTTAAAATCTATATAATATTACCAAAATAGCTTTTATATAAAAATACTTTTTATAACTCGATGTCTCAACAAGTCCATCCTTGTTCTCACAGAAATTCAGCCATACGCTGATCAGACGTAGGACTGAAAATCTATAAATACTTGGTAAACCCGTTTTCAACACCCAGTGAAAATACGTGGAAAATAATTTTATTGAAAATATAGAAAACAGTTTTTTAAAATAGAGGAAATATCTTTGGTGAGAATGCTCTGGAAATCATCACCCCCATCCACGGTCGCAGTTAACCCGATGGTTATGTCGCCATCCTGGCAAAATCCATAGATAACTGTAGGCCTCCGCGCCCCCCGATTACGCCATGAAACCCGCTACAGATCGCAGTTATACTCGGGCTTTACGTTGCTATCACAACAAAACCCCATATAACTATAGGCATCAGCACCCTCGAATTTCACTGCCAAAAGAATGAAACTCCTCCACTCGACCATAGATCGCAGCCTATCGTTGTTACGTTTCCGTCCCGAAAAAATCAAGTGTAGACTGTTGGCACTCATCCTCCACACGATTTTCGCTATGGTCCACACAGTAGATCGCAGCGACATCGAGTTACACTGTCGTCACAGCATAACCCAAATGCCCCTGTAGGCATCAACGCCCTCGACTTTCGCTACCCAACAATCCTCAGGAACTAGTTTGTCCGGACTCCTCACAAGATCAACTTTAGAACCCCCCCTTAGGGATCAAGGCAGTACCACCCTGTGGAACTCCTAAGAAGTTCATTCAAGGGAGTGCCTTTTTTTCCAGAGCCACTTTCAAAACACTTTATACTATGCACATATAGTATTTTCCAAATCATACACCTAGTATGAATTTCATATAAATATCCTTTCTCAAAATCGATTATCCCAAAATCGATAATTCACAAACTAGGCTTTCCAAATTCCAAATTTGATTTTCCTCAAAAATCAAAAGCCCTTTTTTAGAAATCCATAGTTTCCCAAAACCTTTTTCCAAAATCATTTTCACAAAATCCTTTATATATACGTATATATATATATATATATAATAACCTTGGGAAATTTTTGAATCACTTCATACTTGTATAAATTCACTTTTATACTTCAAATACATTCAAAACCCTTTTCTTCAGGCAATAGATTTAACAAGGGAAGTTTACCATATATAACAAAGATATATAACTTTGTTTATTCCAAATCAAATATTCAAATTTGATTACTCTTTTATAAAGTTATTAACCACATTACCTTTCTTCATAAAGTGAATCTTAAATCATAGAAATTTCCAATTTCCATTTTACCTCATCATATATTCCACAAAATATACTTTTCATTTCAAAGACCATTTTACAGTTCTTATCCATAAATTTTCAATGCCAATTTCATTCAAACCCGTACGATGTACGCATACCATTCATACGCTATATCAACCTCATCGCTCACTCGATCACACAATTTCACTTCCGAACTAGTATTGTCCACCCGACTTCCTAGTGCGGACTAAGATCTTGTTTCTTGATCAGAAATCGTCATTCTCCTTGCATAGTCACAACTATGATAGAGAATATCCAGAACCAATCAAAAATCCATATCCAGGTTCGCCGTCAAAAATCGAGTGAAAAATCCTAAATCAGAACGATAATACTATCTCGAAATTCTGTGCTCGAATCTGGATCAAATCACTATGCGAATAGACTAATATCCGTACATCCTACGTATTTATCTTCATTGATTATCAGTTAAATCAATTCCCCTTCTATTCATCCTCACTTTGATTTTATTCACTTATTTACATTTTCCTTAATTCCCATTTGGATTATCATTTCAATTCTTATCTAAGTTGGTTATTTAATCATAAACAGTTTGAACTCTGTCCAGCTTATATTTAGAAAATAGCTTGAAAAATTTAAAAATAGACTAGTAATTGAAAATAATTATTAGTTTGTAAAATAGCTGTAAAACAGTTAAGTAATTGTAAAATAGTTGGAAAATTGTCAAATAGTTATAGAAATTTTAAATAATTGCAAAATAGTCGTAAAACCGTAATTAGTTATAAAGTAGTAGAAAAATAGTCATTAGTTTATAAAACAGTTGTAAAATAGTTAAATAGTTCCAAAAGTAGTTATAAAATAAGTATAAGGTAGTTTGGGGTTTAGAAAGAAAGGTTGCATATAGTAAATAGCTTAGAAGATTATATTTAAGAAAGTTTATATTAAAATAATTTGTTTGAAAATAGTCCAGAACCAAACTGTTCCACTACCCAATCTTTATTCCAACCAATTCAATTTTAAATTTCCACTTCCTCTTAACATTGATTCTATCACAAATCAATTTAAACAACTTCAATTCCCACTCCAAATTTAACTTTATTCCACTTCGATTTTAATCTTAATTTATTTAAATAATTTTCAAATTGAACCAAATTTTCAATTTCAATTCATTTCAACTGCAGTTTGAATTAATCCCAATTCAAGTAAAATTAACCTCGATTCTTTCCAAATTCAAATCAATTTCAATTTCAATCAATTTCAAATTCAATTCCCCTTTACCATCCTGAATTATATAAATTCGAGTTAAATTTCAAATGTTGCTTTAATTTCTTTAAATCAAATTATACTTCCCTTTTAAATTAACAACTTATATCATTAAACCATTCATTTTTGAGTTCAAATTCCAAAATTCCATTTTAAATTATCTTTATTTAACATATTCCAAAACTCAAAAACAATTAAATCTTCAGATTCTAATTTATTATCCATTTTTAAAACCAATTCTCAGTTTCATATATTATTTATAATAATGGAATGATATCATGATAAATAAACATCCAAATTTATCCAAACACCCATTTTTAATTTCTAAATCTCAAACCCATTTTGAGATCACTCATAACTTCCCATTTAAACCAATCATTTAACTTCCCTAAGTTAAATCTCAATTTCATCTTGAAATTCCCAATTCAGGTTGTTTGTTAACTTATTTAACTTTCCCAAAGTTAAATTCAATTTACTTAATCTAGACAACCTTACCCAATTTGAATTCCCATTTCAAACTTTAAACTTTATATTAACAGTCTTCTCACTTATAAGTTCAAAAACTTATCACTTTGGGTTTTTCACATCACATTCCAAGCAAAATTTAAAATCAACACTTAGAGTTTAATTCAAATCATCTTTGATATTATGTATGTCCCTCATATATACATATTTTCTTTGCACACCAAGTTATACTTTAAATTTTAAACCATTTTTAGTTTTAATTCAAAATAAATTTCTTTTAACACTTTGAAACAAATTCCAAATTTTCTGGACTTAGATTTAAAACTTCTCAATTTAAATTATCTTCAATTCCAATCTACAAGTCATACTCACCTAAATGTTTACTTCCTTAAAACATTTATTTGTTTATTGGAAAACAATCATCCTATTTAAACTCAATAACCATTTATTTTCTGGTTTGAAACCATTTTAATTCATCTTATTTGTATAGTTCATTTTATCTAATCCTTATTTGGATATGTATATATATGTTACTTAATTTCTTATTTAATAACCAGTTATTGCTTTATAAATATGATATAAGGTTTTATAAAATCATCCAGTTTTAAAACCATTTTTAAAACCTTTATATAAGAAAATAACAAGTACGCTCTCATATATATATATATGTGCATATACACTCAACTCATCCTAGGGTAATACTAACCCTATCCCTGATGAGTAAACCCACCAGAGCCAAGGTTTTCGCTTAACCTTTTGCTCTGATACCAAATGTAACGGCCCGGAATTTTCGATTCCGAAAACTCCAGATAGTTAGGGAAAGAAGAAAGAGATAGAAGGAGAAGAAACAGAAATACAACACAAGTTCTCACATTCGCAGCAGATCAAAATATAATATCAAATAATATCAGTTTACAAAGAATACAGTATCAGTCAAATACATTTATAATACATCAGAGTTACTCTCATACCCAAACACTGGACATAAACAAATCAAATATGCCTCTGATAAACAAAAATAATAGTCTCAGCGGAAACACTCCATACGTTCCTGCCATCCAGCTCGCCTCCTGAGCTCCAGAACGTCCTTGCCTGAAAATCTGTAATACTCGATCTGACCCGAGCATTACATCAAGTAACACCCGGGTCAGGCTGGAAACCAGCGTGAGTAAACCCAATCAAGAATTACAAAAGCATATAACTTATATATATAACCCGGGTAACTTGTATCAATTTCAAACTCTCAAATTGTTATAGACATCACTTATTTCACTCACAAATTTCTAAGTACCAAACTTAGATTTAATGGTCCAGTTCACTTAAATCATCCCATTCCAGCCTATTCATATCAATCTATAAAGAATCGAAGTGGTTTCGGATATTTACTAATACCAGACTCCGGTCCCTTCGAGTCCAATGTCATCTTAACCCAAGTTATTCAATTAAAATACAATTCACTTTAATTATTGGATAACACTTTACATAGCAATTCATAATTAATAGATAATCATATAATCTCTGTTCCCCCATAAATATCATATCACAAAGCAATTCATATCAGAGATATCAACCAATCCAAGGCACTTATCATCATTCAAGCATTATCAATTCATATCATAATTAATTTAATTACTTAAATTAAATTAATCCTTAAGAATTAATCACTTAATCCTCCTCATATTAATTATTTACTAACTTTTAATTAATTAATCACTCCTTGATTAACTTATCAATCAATTAATTAATATCCAATCACCGATTAATTACCCTTTTAACTGTCAATTAATAAACCTTAATTGTTGATTTATCTCTTTCAATACAAAGTAATCAATCCTTAATTACTTTATAATCAATTTATTATCCTTTAATTAACTGATTAATTATTCATCAACTATTGATTGATAACCTTAATTATTAATCAGTATCTCTTAATACTAATTAATTAATCCATAATTATGTCTATAATTAATTAATTAATCTAAATTATCCTATAATCACTTCATTGATCAATTATCCTTAATTTATCAATCCCTTAATCACTTGCATTAATTATGCGAATTAATGATCCTTAATAACTTCTTTAATTAATTGTTTTTTCTAAATCTTTATTCATTAATCAGCTTAATTAATAGAAGTCTGTAAATTCAAAATCTATTTAATTAACCACATTAAAATCAACAATCTTATACATTTGAATTTGAAAATTATTAAATTTATCACCAATTAAATTTTGAATTCCATTTGTTTTAAAAGAACTTACCTTTCACAACTTCACATTAAATATATTTAAAACTTAGTTAAACATTCTCTTTGAAACTCAATAGCTTAAATAACTTAAAAATCTTTAAACACTTTAAAACTATTTGAAAACATTTTGCTTTAAATTTTGAAAACTTGTTAACATTTTCTTTTGAAACTAATCACTTTAGTAACCCTTTAAAACTTTCAAACTTGTATTCAAATTTTAACATTTGAACATTGTTTCTCTAACCTTTTAACCCCGGCTCGAATAAACTCAAATTCAAGCCTCACCCTCCAGATTTCCCGAGTTAACCCTTCAACAAACCCGAGCTTGCCTTCGAGACAACCACCACTCAAAGACTTCGAGACCAACGCATGAAAAATCAAAGAAACCCCAAGCTCGTCCTTCGTTCCCAAACCAAAACTTCGCCTGACACTAGAATCGTGCTCATGCACATGCACCAGCATTTCCGACCATCGTCAATCGTCGCGATGCTCCTCAATAACTCTATGAACCCACGCGATCACGAATACAAACCTAGATTCGAAGATACAACTCAAAATCGAAAAATGAGCCTTCGAACAAAATCTGGAACAAACGCCGATGACAATTCATCTCACCGTCGATGATCATGGCGACTGGAACTCACAGGCTTTACTCCAGAGCAGCACCACATCCCCACACAGCGATCTCTCCCATCGCGATCACACTCGACTCCTCGTCAACGACAAAATAGTCTCGTTAACACAGATAACGCAAACCCAATACGAAACCCTACTCGACCCGATTCCACTCGACTTAGCCATTGGAAAAAATTTCTAGTATTTTTCCCGCATGCATCTTCCTACCAACCACCTTCGACCAAGGTACCACCTCTGATCATCACGCCGATCATCGGCAATCACCAAAAATGCCCAAAATGATCATCTCGAAAATTCTCATAAATTAACAATTTAAGAATCATGAAATGCGTATTAAAAATCATGATTTCGCATCACTAATTCATTCATGCAATTGCGAAACAGAAATTGAATTGGTTGGTTTTTATCATATGTATACAATTCCTCTGTTATTTCATTTTTAAAATATTTCGTTGAATTTTAAACCTTGAAAATATTTTTAAAATTTTCATCATACATTAGCAAACAGTTTCGTTTAGATATCAAAGTGTATTATTGTCTCGATAGAGAGATTTGAATTTTAGAAGGCAAATCAGGGACTGTGCAACAACAGAGAACAGGATCTTGAACAGACATTGTCACACAACATACGTATAAATTTCAAATGATTCTAGGATGAAGCACTTCCATACAAACCAATATTTCACATGCCTTAAAGTTAAATCCAAATCAAACTGTTTTGAAAACGTTTACTCACCTTTCTTATGAACAGAGACCTTTTTTATGAGAAAAGCATAATGCCTTCTTTTGATGATCTTATCTGTTGAGTTCCTTTGTTTGATTCTTTTTGTTATACTTAGTTCCAGTGAGTGAAATAGCAGACAAGGCAGTGGTGGTATTATATATGCATAGAAGTGAAGTGTGCTGGAGAAGCCAGGCTATGATTTTTGTTTCAGGCGTTGACCTTTATTTTTATATGAAAAAAAAGTTTTGATTTACAAGGTGATTTGATTTTGCTTTGACCTGATTTTACGTTTTGCTGCAGACATTGTTTTGTATGCTTGAAATGATGCATTGTATGCTTGAGATGAACGTGCATTAAATGCTTGTCTCATTAGGTTCCTATATATATATTTATATATACATACATTTCATATGTATATTTGTTTTTACCAAAAGCATTTGTATTTGTTATCATGTATACATACTTATACATAGTTACATTTACCTATATGTTTACATACTTATCTACTTACATATCATTACCTATTTATACTTAAACATATTTTTGATATACATTGCTTTATTATATATATATATTCACATTCATACAAACTTTCTTATATTTTATTTCACATAGGCATATATATACGTTCATATACTTGTATATGTATATATTTTCAACATAATAAAGCTTATATATGTTTCTATATATATATTTGGGTGTTTATCTTAGTTTTTAAATGGTGGAGTTTGTATATTTATACATAAGACTACAATATTCATCATATCTAGAAATTTATAACCCAATATCCAATATAGCTTTTAAATCGGTATATATATATATATTCCAGATATCTTTAATTGCCAGAATTTTATTTGTTCGACTAATCAAAACTAATATTTCAATGATCTAATTCGGTTAATTACCAATTAACAATCGTTAAAAATCTGGGTCGTCACAGCATCCTTCTCTCACGTGCTGCTCCGCCGACACAACACATTAGCCCTTGCCTCCCCTGCAGCCGCGCAAACACCCATCACCGCCGGCCTCTTTGCCATGATGAGAACAACCGTACCCCGCCTTGCATCGGCCTTCACTCGGTTGCCACCTCAGCTCGATCTTCTAGCCATGCCACCCTTCGCCGAGCCGCTCTGTCCTCCGTTCCTCCGTAGCTCTGAGTAGCCGCCGATACAAGTGAGCATCAGTTTTTCTCATCTTCGCATCCTATTCCATATTTATATATATAGGGTATTTATACGTAGTCAGTTAGTTATATATATATATATGATGGGTATATATATTTTAATATGTGTCGGTTTCTATTTGTTGTTTATATATATAAAAATTTATATAAAGTTACTTATAATCTAGCTATTCGCTCATGTAAGTTATACATATATGTTTATTCGAATATATATATATATATAAGATACGTAAGTTGATATTTTATTTATATATGTTTTATACTGCTTTTTAGTACTTTCACATGAAAATATTTACATTATTGTTCACCTTGCTTTGTTTAGATGTAGGTCGCCTGTTGTTTATAGAGGCTATAACGTGTATTATCCAAGTACTTTCACATGAAATAATTAATTTTATATAGTATAAGTTATATATGTATATTTATATGTTAGTATTCATAACAATTTATATATATATGATACTTTTTTTATTTCATCGTTTTGATATGTTTAAAGTTAGATTCCTGTGTGTTAAGAATTTTGGATCATATAATTGCTTAAATATATATATAGTTGGGTATATTTCGTTTAACCTGGTCATCTATTTAGTTCTGTTTATGATCTGAATATATAAATCATTTGTTTGCATAGTGCATTTGTTTTAACTATTACCTTAAACTGTATGCATATATGGCTATTTTTATTTTGAAATGGATATAGATTTAAATTATAAGTTTGTTAAGTGGTTGTTTTATGTTATATTTATGTATATACACATATCAGTTTATATAAAAAAATGTTAAATTTTAATGTATTGATTCAAAATTTATTATATATATATATGTTTGATTTAACTTGAGTTTTAGTTTAAAATAATGATTTCAAGATACACATATATTTAATTTAATATATGTTTAAAAGTTAGAATATGACTTTATATATATAATTTTGGATAGCTATATATAAGTTCTCTGATAATTGATCTTCTTCGATCTTGTTCTAATTGGATTTTGTCAATCCATATTTATCAGCTTTGTTCGTCAAACTCGAGTCCATCGTGCTTCGCTTCGAAATCCATGCTTGGATCCGTAACTCATCCCGTCGTTTTTCTCTCTAACTCTAAAGGTGAGTTTTATCACTTTAGACATATGTACTTATATTATTGTGAAATGATGACAAGTGAATCGGTATAAATTGATATGTTATTCATACACGCCTGTGATATATTATATGATGTTAAATGCTGTTTATATACCTGTTACCTTACCTGATATGTTAGTATATGTTATACTGTTTATTTATTTATAGATTCTCACACTACAAGTTCCCTATCACTATGGGTTGAAATGATACATACCCGAACGGACATTAGAATAAGGAAAAATCATTATGAGCTGAAATGATAGGCTTGAGTGATTTTATTGCATTTATTTTACTTGGGATTGCGGGTTGGAAATGATAGAACCCGGATTTTTCTTTTTTTTAAATTACGGATTGAAATGATACATATCCGTATCACTTGACCTAGGTTAGAAAATATTATACAGGCCCATGGTTAATATATTATAATATTTTCCTAAAAATTATTAAGTATTTTTGAAATAAAATTTATGAAATTTAACTTAAAATTTGACTTAAGGCTTTAAAATTTTAAAGGTGTTTTGTTTTTCTATAAGTTAAATTTTGTAAGTTAATAATTGGTTTTAAAGTGAATTTAAAGGTTTAATTTATGATAAAGGACTAAATAATTAAATTTGATTTAATATGGAGTTTTAAATCTAACCTAGTAAATTTAATAAAGGTTATTTCCTGAAATGGATATGTTTGGTATAATAAATAATGTACTTTGAATTGATAAAATGAAAGGTAGTTTTAATGGGACATTTTGTAATAAATTTTATTTAACTTGAATCATAGTTGAATTGATGTCTAAATGAATAAAGTTGGGAAGAAAATTTATTGTATATTAACTGTAACATTCCCCCTTCTGACCGCCTCCAGTCGGTAATTAAACCAACTAGAAACGCTCAAAAAGGCGAATTGTTATTTAGTTTATAAGGTTTAAACAGAATCAGCCACAGAAACACAGATAATAACAATAAATTAAAACAAATGAGAATTTATTTCATTACTATAAATCTTTTTGGATACATCAGAGTTTATACAATTTGATAATGATACAGCGGAATATCTTAAAATACAATTTTCTTCTGAAAACTAAAGTGATTCTTTACTCTCTCTCTAACTTCGCTGCTCGAAAATCTTCAAGCTGTAAAAATACTCGGTCTGACCCGAGTATTATATTCAAAAGAAAATAATACACAGGTCAGTCTAATTCAAACCAGTTTATTAGTGCACAGAGGCACTAATAATTTAAATAGACGACAGTCACAATAATTCCCGTCTATCCAATCCTTTTAACAAAGAAATCAGATAACGAAAATTTTAACACTAAACAGTGTTAAACAATAAATTAGCATATTTAAATCATCAACAGAGATAAATAAACAATTTATCAAATCGACTAAATCAATTTAAAACAATCGAAATTGTCACTTTAAAACCATCAGAGTTCGATTGGCTGCCGTACACGCACGCGTGTACGGCCTCGCCAATACAGCATAAAAGATCAATGCATCACGACGCAAAGAAAATATCAATTCAAAATTGTCGATTTTGGGTGGCTGCAGTGCACACGTACATACCTGTGCACTGCCTCGCCAACTCGAGTGCACAAGGTCAAATCAAAATCAGATTCAACACAAATGCAAATGGCCTCGATCAAAATTCAAAGCGTAACTGCAACAAGGCAAATGAATGTACAAGTAAACTGATGCAACAGTCTCATTAATACTACAATGCTCAAGACCAGAATACAAGCATATAAAATGCAGACTGTAAAGACCCGCAAATCCGTCTTCCGAAAACCCGACACTGCTACGTCCACTGTAGCAATTGCCGAACAATCGGATGGCGAAAACGCGAAACTTTAATATTTAAAAGAAGAGGAGGAAGAGAAGATAGAAGAAAAAGAGAAGGAGAACAACAAAACAACAACAGATACAGAACAGAGACAATATCAGAATCTCACATATCGCAGCGGAACAATATATAATAGATAAATGAATAATCTCTAAAACAAAGAACTATATCATTTTATACATACATCAATCATCAGAGTCAATATACAACTCAATACAACAATGGACAGTTATATAACTTGTCCTCATACAGAATACACAGCGGAATAAGTATATCAGATACAAATACTACGACTCGTCCTCCAGCTTATCTCCAAAGCTCCAGAATATCCAGAATATCCTGATAATATAACTCTAGGCTGCCCGTGTGGAAATTGGTGGGCACCCAGAGTTTAGAAGGGAAACAATAAACTCCGAGTCAGTCATGGTGACTGGTGTGAGATCGTAAAACAGTTATTCTTTAAAATAAACAACAGGATAATTTTAATGTCAATTCGCAATGCTTTTGGAAAATGAAACTACCATAAGACCTCCCACCACACACACAATGCAAACGCAGACTTGGAGGAGATTTCTTCTTATGATAGTCAAAGATGCTTACTACGCAAAAATCAAATTCTTTTTGGTATTATTATTAGTGCATACTGTAGAAAACATTTCGAAAGTAGAATATAAATCTTAGCCAGCATAGGTACCATTATAGTATGCTTGCTATAGCTACCATATTAAATGGCAGGTTCTACAACTAAAACCGTACAAGTCACGTATTGTTTCTTTGGATTTCCAACAAATGGTCAGGCTAAGGAACTTCCTATCCACGATGGGTACGTCCCTGGAATAGACGACCCGAGAATCTAACGTTACGGTTAGATCTCTGCCAACACAAGGCCGGGTTACCTCTGCAAAAATAGGTAACTACTGACACGCGTATGCCATCCCCCGATCGTCACCGATCTTCCCGAGGATCCCCGATTCGCAACAAACCACATAGTAAAAATAATGCAGTAACCACAGAGGTTAAGTATCTGGGCTCCATACCATGATACCACCTTTATCCAGAAGGAATGACATACACTAAGGGGCGCTACTCCCTAGAACCTTGCTGCATTCGTCCTGTTTCGACCATTTCCGGGGTGTGAGGCTCGACGAAGTCTCGTCCACAAAGCTACGCTTTCTCAAAAAGCCCTACTTCGGGTCAAACAAAATGATCAACCTATGATCACAAAGATATAAGATCAAACAAATGATCATATCACAAATGATCAAACACTGATCATTTCACAGCAACACTCAGTATGCCACGTTACCAAGTTGGGATATATCGCTGATAAATTTCAACTACATAACCTCTGAGCTCGTACGTCTCAGAGAAGGGTGTTAAGCTAAGAGAATAAATTGTCCGCCACCAACAGAAATGTATTTGAAAGAAATCAGCTTTATATCTCAAATTGTAACGTCAGACACACAATCCATACAAGTCTGTTCCGGGATCGAACAGAACCGAAGGCACTTCTCACGAAGCCCTTGCATTTCCGGATAATTTTCAATCACGTTAGGACTTCCCGTCACTAAGGGTGATAAAACCCCTAAACCGAGGATCAGTCGGTGTAGAGTAACTCGACGGTAATCCTTCCGTTTTTAAAAATATCCGGTCTTCAACACCGGTCTTCAAATGCGATTCATAACGACGTATCACATATTCGGAATGGGTTATACGACCCCATGGTCCTTTCCCGGTTAACCCGAATAGTGAGCGTTTATTCAAAAATAAGTGTGGCATTTAAATTCATCCAATTCACAACAAATACCTATCTAAAGGTAATTATTGATAGTCGGTTATTTAACTATCAATAAAAATGCGCGACATCATCAGATTCCAAATAATTTTCCAAATTATTTCATCTTCCAAAAATATCTTTACTAGATATAAAATTTCCACACTTAACCGTTTGAAAACAATTTCAAATCAATTTCCACATTTCATTTTATCTTTGAAGATAAAATCTCAAAACAGTTCATTTCATATTGGAAAAGCATTTCCATACTTATTTAAAAATAAGTAATTCACAAATCATTTATTTTCAACATTTGAAAATATTCGATATACTTAAAACAATAATAAGTACATATTCATTCTTTAAGGAAATCTATTTTCTATAACAACATCAATTTGAGTCAAAAACGAATGTTACGTAAAACATCGTTACGACGACTCAAAAATCACTAGTATAGGGATTCGAAATTAATATAGATATGTAAATCCCAATACTAGATAAAAACATTTCCTTTCGGAAATCATTTACTATAACAACAGTGTTATAGTCCACCATTTCCTTATTTCTCGAAAACGCCTATTTCAACAAGAACTGTTGAAATCTATGCTTTCGATTCACAATACATTTTAAAACATCTTTAAAATGTTTAACTTCATTTTTTTTTAAATAGTACTTCTTCAAAAACGTATCCATTTTACTTAACAATATATTCACTGTCCATATCGTGAATAAAATTTACTTAACCCCATTTCAATCATTTCTACACATTTTTATTTCAATAAAAATTCACTATTCAAAAACGTGAATATATCTTCTTAAATAATCTTCTATACTAAATTTATCACATTCAATCTATTTCGAATTTATAAGCACGTTTATAAATTCTATTTTCTCTTTTTAACAACAACTTCGACTTATAAACCTTCTTTTATCAACTTCTATATTTAACTTATCAAAATAAGTGACTTTGGGTTTATAAACAACTTTTATAAATTCCAATTCTATTTATAAAACTTCAATCCTAAATCAATTTCGATATTGATTTCTAAATTTATTTTCACTACTAAATAGATTCCTTATTTTCCTCAAATCATTCAATATTCTATTTTTAAATGGATTCTTCAGATTGGAATCATTTTACATTGATTTCCCAAATCATTTCAATTTACCAATTTTAAAATTTCTAATTGGATTTCCAACTTATCTCCTTTTAAATAAATTCTTTTTAAAGAAAATAAATTTCTATTGTCTTCTTTCAATCTATTTAGAAATCCAGATTTTAAATCAATTTCCTCAATTTAAAATCACTATTATACGAAATTCATTTATTTAACATTTTCACTTTATTCTGGAAATAAATTCGATAAGATTATAAAAATTAACTTTTTATACTTTAAAATTCCTTTCTTCGAATTTATTAAATTTCTAAAATCAAATTCACTTAGAAATTTCTATTTTGATTTCCAAAAATTCAATTTCGTTTATTTTTGGAATCCAATGATATTAAACATCCATTCAGCTAAATTTTAGCTTTCAAAAATTTTCCAGACATCGATATGATCAATAACATCAATATAATCATTCACAGATTCCTATCACAGTATAAATAAATTCAATCAAAGTGAGGGGTCCAGTTGGATCCCTCCAACCTGTTTCCCTGCATCCAAAGATGTTAGCACAATACCAATTCCGCTCCAGTACGGAATTATCGCGGTATATAGGTTTTTATAAATCCGCTTACTAACGGCGCAATAGGGTCTCATCCGCTATACGAGGCGGGAAATCATCAATCCAATATATACATATGCCAATATGTATATATTGCTACATATATAGATATATCCTATCATATCTAATACCACATCCAATAGCAATCAAATCATCAATAATAACTGTAAATTCAAATTTCCTTCGAGTGAGAAAATCTCACCTTAGCTTTTTAATTTGCAATCCATTTCCATCTTGACTCGATTTCTCCTTTAACCTTGTATAAATATTTTATACAATTTATCAATATCCAAAATAAATTGAACTGTTCAATTTGCTATTTTTAAAATTTTAATTTGTCTAAAAATTTAGTTCAGTTTAAATGATTAAAATTTTAAACCAAAAATTTGATTTTTAACAAATTTGCTTTAAATAAATTCCTTTCAGTAAATAAAAATATTAACAAGCTAATTAACCCATTTCGTTTTATTATTTACCTTATTTTTAAAATTAACTAGTTGATTTAAATTATTAAGCTAAAAATCTATCTTCATATTTGATAAATAAGATTAACTAACTATTTTAAAATTCTATTATATTCCTTTATACATACATTCCTATTTCAAATTAAATCATGTATTTAAATTCACATATGTATATAATTTTCTGCTTATAAACATTTAAAGGCTGCATATATCTTTTTCCTCTCTAATTTTAAATATTTAAAACTAAGTTTTCTTAAATAAATTCTTTCAGCAACAAAAATAAGTTTAATACGTTAATTTACCAATTAATTTAATTCAAACCAATTCGAATTTACATTTCCTGGAAACCATATAGTTTTCTCTACTGTAAATACATATTTTTTTTTTTATTCAACCTACAAATTTTAAATCTAAACAGAATTGGGAAAGAAAAAAATACCCTCACTGCCGATCACCACTGTTGTCACTGATCTCGCGAATGCCATCCCAGTTTTCTTCGAACGAGCGCCACCGCCAAACCCTAAGTCGAGATCGAACTCGACGAGCCTCCCCAGACGCGCACCCATCGGCATCGCCGCCGCGCCTCTCGCGCGCGTGCTCCATCGCGATGTCGCTGTCGAAGCCTGCCTTGCTCGAGATCGAGCTTACCCAAATCGTCGCCGCAAATCTCGAAACCACCTGGTCCACATCCCCATCGCCAAATCGCCACGCGCGTGCGCCCCAGATTTTCGAGCGTGCCAGATGAAGTCGCGAATTTCCCCTCCCAAACGCTCGCGTGCTCGCGTGTGAACTCGGAAGAATGAACGACTGGTTTGCTTCATTCGTTTCTCTGAAGGCTATCGATTAATTGAAGAAAGGGGAAATGATTTCAAACGAGATCTATAATTTTTTTCTTGGCCAGGGGAGTATCGTTTGCCATTTTTAATTCTCGAACGAACGAACGAAATTGATTTGTGTGAAATTTTCTCTGAATCGAAACAGAAGAAGACGTGATTCCAGAGAACGAGATGATGGTGTTTTTGTACGAGAGGAGACATTTGCGGCTGAAGTTAACAGGCTACAGTGTTTTGAGTTGAGGCCAAAAGTGCTGATGTTGACCAAATACAAATTCAAATTTAAATCGAATTCGTTTTAAAACTTCAATGCGTTTATCTATCGTGTGCACACATAACGACTCTGAAAAATACGAAATTGAAAATTCGGTAATAATACAATATTACGGACCCAACGGAACTGGTTTCGTCGAATTCCGAGACTGCGCCTCGGACGGCTATTTTTAAATATCGGTTCGAACGATATAAATTTCAAAACTGAACAGAACAGTTCGAAATTAAATTCTGAAGCTTCTATCATCTTCAGTAATATCAATACGAATTATAAAAGCTTTTCGAAATATTTTTCTTCAGCTTAAAATTGAAGATTTGAATTTTTATTCAACTTTCAATTGATTAAATTTTATAATTTAATCGCCAAATTCAAAGTTATATTGAGGATTCAAATTAAATCATCGTTCAAATATTTAAAATAAATTAAATATTCTCAATTTAATTTGTTCGAAATTCAGGGTCGTTACAGACTTCCCTCCTTAAAAGAATTTCGTCCTCGAAATTACAAGTTAGGAAAAATGGTCCTTAACTCGTCTACTATTTTTCAACATCTAATAGTTTTATCAAATTTCCAAAACAAATCTCTCTACTAGAGATTCGTTATCATTCCAACTATCTTTCCAACTTCAATTATAGGTTTCAAACAACATTGCTTTACTTCAATTCAAATTTAAATTCAAATCTCAAATTTAAATTTTCAAAATTTCTCAAAAATTTTCTAACACCCTAAATTTCCGAAAAATTTCGCCAGCGTCTCCTTTGCGCGGCTAATACGGTACGACTACAAAACGTCCCTACGGACTCTCAGATTTCAAAAAGAAAAAGAAAAAAGCCAAACGGCTAGAGAAGAAATCATCAAAAACTCATATTATAATTCAAATACGTACCTTTTGTCGAGCAATTCAAATTATCTGTGAAATCAAATTCAATTCCCCTTTATACCTGTATATCTACTAGTCATAATATCTAGTTATAACATCCAACTATTTTGCAAATTTTATTACAAACTTCTAATATCAACTTCTTATACCATTTCTAGTTTACTATTGAAGTTATATCCATTATCATTAAATTTCACATTTCACATTCATTTGAGTTTTTAATTCCCAATTTCAATTCAATTTGGATTTAATTCAATTTCTAAATATTAAATTTTATCGGTTACCTTTCATTCACAACTGTATCATTTTAGATTAGTATCAGTTACTAATTCGTCACAAATTCTAATTCATTTACAATTTCAAATTTGTTTTCAATATTTAGTATCAATTCCAGTTTTATTCTTATGTTCAATATAAATATTCCATATGAATTTTAATTCATCTTTCATTTCACATTTACAATTATTCAATCCACTTCATTTCTTACAAATTCGAAATGAATTTCAACATTCAATCTCACTTTTATGTACTTGCAATTGCAAACTTATTCATTCATTCACGATTTTATTCTCATAATTCAATACTCAATTCCAGAGTCTTTTCAACCTTTTCAAAACCATCTTTGAAAACAATTCAAATCATCCTTTGAATTTCCAAAACAAAACCCAAATTCTCAAACACTTTCCATTTAAAACAATTTGGCAGCAATTTCTCTTTTGGAAACCCGAAAATAAACACCAACGATGCCGCGGTCATCATCGAAGTTATTTTCCAGCGACCGAAAAGAGTTTAGAGCTTTCATCTCTCTAAAATACTTTTCAAACCTTTGAAATTCATTTCCAACTCCAAAAAGAATTTAAACTTTTCGAATCTCCAAAATTTACGAATTCCTTTCAAAACATTTCCAAAAACTTATCTGGAATCTCATTTTAAATTACAAATTACATTTATAATTTACATTCTCAAATTTCATTTGCATGTGAATTTATTTCTTTAACTTTGGAGTTACGATTTCAATTTCTTATTCGATTTCATATAAAAATGATAACTTTCAATATTATCACTTTCCTAACATCCATGCAACCATATACTGTAATAATTTACAGAAAATCATTTCTTTTCTATACAAAAATAGTTTTAGGTGAAATTATCTCATTCACCCTATTTAAAACAATTACTGTGTCAGTTTATCTTGTTTAGAGTTTAGAAACCCCTATCGATTACAGTTAGCTAGACTGCGCCGACCAGAATCCATAATCAATCAACCGATAAGTCAACACAATACAAAACAATTTTATATTCAAATAACAAATACGCGCTCATATCTATTATTACACTCAACTCATTCTAGAGTACTGCTAACTCTATCTCTAATGAGTAACACCCAACAGAGCAGGGTTGTCGCTTAACCATATGCTCTGATACCAACTGTAAAGACCCGCAAATCCGTCTTCCGAAAACCCGACACTGCTACGTCCACTGTAGCAATTGCCGAACAATCGGATGGCGAAAACGCGAAACTTTAATATTTAAAAGAAGAGGAGGAAGAGAAGATAGAAGAAAAAGAGAAGGAGAACAACAAAACAACAACAGATACAGAACAGAGACAATATCAGAATCTCACATATCGCAGCGGAACAATATATAATAGATAAATGAATAATCTCTAAAACAAAGAACTATATCATTTTATACATACATCAATCATCAGAGTCAATATACAACTCAATACAACAATGGACAGTTATATAACTTGTCCTCATACAGAATACACAGCGGAATAAGTATATCAGATACAAATACTACGACTCATCCTCCAGCTTATCTCCAAAGCTCCAGAATATCCAGAATATCCTGATAATATAACTCTAGGCTGCCCGTGTGGAAATTGGTGGGCACCCAGAGTTTAGAAGGGAAACAATAAACTCCGAGTCAGTCATGGTGACTGGTGTGAGATCGTAAAACAGTTATTCTTTAAAATAAACAACAGGATAATTTTAATGTCAATTCGCAATGCTTTTGGAAAATGAAACTACCATAAGACCTCCCACCACACACACAATGCAAACGCAGACTTGGAGGAGATTTCTTCTTATGATAGTCAAAGATGCTTACTACGCAAAAATCAAATTCTTTTTGGTATTATTATTAGTGCATACTGTAGAAAACATTTCGAAAGTAGAATATAAATCTTAGCCAGCATAGGTACCATTATAGTATGCTTGCTATAACTACCATATTAAATGGCAGGTTCTACAACTAAAACCGTACAAGTCACGTATTGTTTCTTTGGATTTCCAACAAATGGTCAGGCTAAGGAACTTCCTATCCACGATGGGTACGTCCCTGGAATAGACGACCCGAGAATCTAACGTTACGGTTAGATCTCTGCCAACACAAGGCCGGGTTACCTCTGCAAAAATAGGTAACTACTGACACGCGTATGCCATCCCCCGATCGTCACCGATCTTCCCGAGGATCCCCGATTCGCAACAAACCACATAGTAAAAATAATGCAGTAACCACAGAGGTTAAGTATCTGGGCTCCATACCATGATACCACCTTTATCCAGAAGGAATGACATACACTAAGGGGCGCTACTCCCTAGAACCTTGCTGCATTCGTCCTGTTTCGACCATTTCCGGGGTGTGAGGCTCGACGAAGTCTCGTCCACAAAGCTACGCTTTCTCAAAAAGCCCTGCTTCGGGTCAAACAAAATGATCAACCTATGATCACAAAGATATAAGATCAAACAAATGATCATATCACAAATGATCAAACACTGATCATTTCACAGCAACACTCAGTATGCCACGTTACCAAGTTGGGATATATCGCTGATAAATTTCAACTACATAACCTCTGAGCTCGTACGTCTCAGAGAAGGGTGTTAAGCTAAGAGAATAAATTCTCCGCCACCAACAGAAATGTATTTGAAAGAAATCAGCTTTATATCTCAAATTGTAACGTCAGACACACAATCCATACAAGTCTGTTCCGGGATCGAACAGAACCGAAGGCACTTCTCACGAAGCCCTTGCATTTCCGGATAATTTTCAATCACGTTAGGACTTCCCGTCACTAAGGGTGATAAAACCCCTAAACCGAGGATCAGTCGGTGTAGAGTAACTCGACGGTAATCCTTCCGTTTTCAAAAATATCCGGTCTTCAACACCGGTCTTCAAATGCGATTCATAACGACGTATCACATATTCGGAATGGGTTATACGACCCCATGGTCCTTTCCCGGTTAACCCGAATAGTGAGCGTTTATTCAAAAATAAGTGTGGCATTTAAATTCATCCAATTCACAACAAATACCTATCTAAAGGTAATTATTGATAGTCGGTTATTTAACTATCAATAAAAATGCGCGACATCATCAGATTCCAAATAATTTTCTAAATTATTTCATCTTCCAAAAATATCTTTACTAGATATAAAATTTCCACACTTAACCGTTTGAAAACAATTTCAAATCAATTTCCACATTTCATTTTATCTTTGAAGATAAAATCTCAAAACAGTTCATTTCATATTGGAAAAGCATTTCCATACTTATTTAAAAATAAGTAATTCACAAATCATTTATTTTCAACATTTGAAAATATTCGATATACTTAAAACAATAATAAGTACATATTCATTCTTTAAGGAAATCTATTTTCTATAACAACATCAATTTGAGTCAAAAACGAATGTTACGTAAAACATCGTTACGACGACTCAAAAATCACTAGTATAGGGATTCGAAATTAATATAGATATGTAAATCCCAATACTAGATAAAAACATTTCCTTTCGGAAATCATTTACTATAACAACAGTGTTATAGTCCACCATTTCCTTATTTCTCGAAAACGCCTATTTCAACAAGAACTGTTGAAATCTATGCTTTCGATTCACAATACATTTTAAAACATCTTTAAAATGTTTAACTTCATTTTTTTTTTAAATAGTACTTCTTCAAAAACGTATCCATTTTACTTAACAATATATTCACTGTCCATATCGTGAATAAAATTTACTTAACCCCATTTCAATCATTTCTACACATTTTTATTTCAATAAAAATTCACTATTCAAAAACGTGAATATATCTTCTTAAATAATCTTCTATACTAAATTTATCACATTCAATCTATTTCGAATTTATAAGCACGTTTATAAATT
Source organism: Allium fistulosum (assembly GCA_030737815.1). NCBI lineage: Eukaryota > Viridiplantae > Streptophyta > Magnoliopsida > Asparagales > Amaryllidaceae > Allium > Allium fistulosum. The sequence goes on from CM060901.1 coordinate 1,033,795,300, forward strand.
CTATTTTCTCTTTTTAACAACAACTTCGACTTATAAACCTTCTTTTATCAACTTCTATATTTAACTTATCAAAATAAGTGACTTTGGGTTTATAAACAACTTTTATAAATTCCAATTCTATTTATAAAACTTCAATCCTAAATCAATTTCGATATTGATTTCTAAATTTATTTTCACTACTAAATAGATTCCTTATTTTCCTCAAATCATTCAATATTCTATTTTTAAATGGATTCTTCAGATTGGAATCATTTTACATTGATTTCCCAAATCATTTCAATTTACCAATTTTAAAATTTCTAATTGGATTTCCAACTTATCTCCTTTTAAATAAATTCTTTTTAAAGAAAATAAATTTCTATTGTCTTCTTTCAATCTATTTAGAAATCCAGATTTTAAATCAATTTCCTCAATTTAAAATCACTATTATACGAAATTCATTTATTTAACATTTTCACTTTATTCTGGAAATAAATTCGATAAGATTATAAAAATTAACTTTTTATACTTTAAAATTCCTTTCTTCGAATTTATTAAATTTCTAAAATCAAATTCACTTAGAAATTTCTATTTTGATTTCCAAAAATTCAATTTCGTTTATTTTTGGAATCCAATGATATTAAACATCCATTCAGCTAAATTTTAGCTTTCAAAAATTTTCCAGACATCGATATGATCAATAACATCAATATAATCATTCACAGATTCCTATCACAGTATAAATAAATTCAATCAAAGTGAGGGGTCCAGTTGGATCCCTCCAACCTGTTTCCCTGCATCCAAAGATGTTAGCACAATACCAATTCCGCTCCAGTACGGAATTATTGCGGTATATAGGTTTTTATAAATCCGCTTACTAACGGCGCAATAGGGTCTCATCCGCTATACGAGGCGGGAAATCATCAATCCAATATATACATATGCCAATATGTATATATTGCTACATATATAGATATATCCTATCATATCTAATACCACATCCAATAGCAATCAAATCATCAATAATAACTGTAAATTCAAATTTCCTTCGAGTGAGAAAATCTCACCTTAGCTTTTTAATTTGCAATCCATTTCCATCTTGACTCGATTTCTCCTTTAACCTTGTATAAATATTTTATACAATTTATCAATATCCAAAATAAATTGAACTGTTCAATTTGCTATTTTTAAAATTTTAATTTGTCTAAAAATTTAGTTCAGTTTAAATGATTAAAATTTTAAACCAAAAATTTGATTTTTAACAAATTTGCTTTAAATAAATTCCTTTCAGTAAATAAAAATATTAACAAGCTAATTAACCCATTTCGTTTTATTATTTACCTTATTTTTAAAATTAACTAGTTGATTTAAATTATTAAGCTAAAAATCTATCTTCATATTTGATAAATAAGATTAACTAACTATTTTAAAATTCTATTATATTCCTTTATACATACATTCCTATTTCAAATTAAATCATGTATTTAAATTCACATATGTATATAATTTTCTGCTTATAAACATTTAAAGGCTGCATATATCTTTTTCCTCTCTAATTTTAAATATTTAAAACTAAGTTTTCTTAAATAAATTCTTTCAGCAACAAAAATAAGTTTAATACGTTAATTTACCAATTAATTTAATTCAAACCAATTCGAATTTACATTTCCTGGAAACCATACAGTTTTCTCTACTGTAAATACATATTATTATTTTTTTTATTCAACCTACAAATTTTAAATCTAAACAGAATTGGGAAAGAAAAAAATACCCTCACTGCCGATCACCACTGTTGTCACTGATCTCGCGAATGCCATCCCAGTTTTCTTCGAACGAGCGCCACCGCCAAACCCTAAGTCGAGATCGAACTCGACGAGCCTCCCCAGACGCGCACCCATCGGCATCGCCGCCGCGCCTCTCGCGCGCGTGCTCCATCGCGATGTCGCTGTCGAAGCCTGCCTTGCTCGAGATCGAGCTTACCCAAATCGTCGCCGCAAATCTCGAAACCACCTGGTCCACATCCCCATCGCCAAATCACCACGCGCGTGCGCCCATATTTTCGAGCGTGCCAGATGAAGTCGCGAATTTCCCCTCCCAAACGCTCGCGCGCTCGCGTGTGAACTCGGAAGAATGAACGACTGGTTTGCTTCATTCGTTTCTCTGAAGGCTATCGATTAATTGAAGAAAGGGGAAATGATTTCAAACGAGATCTATAAATTTTTTCTTGGCCAGGGGAGTATCGTTTGCCATTTTTAATTCTCGAACGAACGAACGAAAATGATTTGTGTGAAATTTTCTCTGAATCGAAACAGAAGAAGACGTGATTCCAGAGAACGAGATGATGGTGTTTTTGTACGAGAGGAGACATTTGCGGCTGAAGTTAACAGGCTACAGTGTTTTGAGTTGAGGCCAAAAGTGCTGATGTTGACCAAATACAAATTCAAATTTAAATCGAATTCGTTTTAAAACTTCAATGCGTTTATCTATCGTGTGCACACATAACGACTCTGAAAAATACGAAATTGAAAATTCGGTAATAATACAATATTACGGACCCAACGGAACTGGTTTCGTCGAATTCCGAGACTGCGCCTCGGACGGCTATTTTTAAATATCGGTTCGAACGATATAAATTTCAAAACTGAACAGAACAGTTCGAAATTAAATTCTGAAGCTTCTATCATCTTCAGTAATATCAATACGAATTATAAAAGCTTTTCGAAATATTTTTCTTCAGCTTAAAATTGAAGATTTGAATTTTTATTCAACTTTCAATTGATTAAATTTTATAATTTAATCGCCAAATTCAAAGTTATATTGAGGATTCAAATTAAATCATCGTTCAAATATTTAAAATAAATTAAATATTCTCAATTTAATTTGTTCGAAATTCAGGGTCGTTACACAGACAACATCAAGTTCAACACAGCAACCTCACATGCTACATGAATGAATGCCACTGACTCATGGAATGGAATGAATCAAAACAGCTAACTCACATGCCAACTACCAACAACAAGGAAATCACAACAGAACTCACTGCAAAGAGAGGTGCCACAGTGAAACTCAAACACCAGCATGAAACAAAATGCATCTCCAATAAATGCAGACAGAACAGTGAGGTACAAATATCAACTTGGATGCACTGCAGTTCGACAGACCAACCAAGGATGACATAACAGGGATGAAACAACATGGACAACACTGATTCAAATAAATCAGTGATACAAAACAGTGCAATATGAATTGGACAACAACACAAGCTACCAAGTGAACCAACAACAACTGCTATAAACATGAATACAAGACCAACATGCAATTCAAAATCCAAGCAGTGGTTAAGACTAACCACTATGCCATCATACCCAACTAGAAGTGGAACTACAAGATAAATCAAGTATAAATGCAGACCATAACATATCAGTATGGAAGAATGCAAACCAGAGAACATCTACAATATGCAGACATAGGCTACAACTTCAGATTACACAAATGAACACATGGCCGAGAATACAACATCATCCAGAACAAAGCTACAAGGCCAATGAACAAACAAGCCGATACATCAGCCTTAACAATGAGATGCAAACACAACCACCATTCAAAACAATTCAGTTCAAAATCCAAACAGGGGTCAAGATGCCAACATCAATAAATATATAAAGTAGCAGAGGAGCTACTGAAATATGTAGTGCAGATGCCAACTACAAGTACAGGTACAAGATAATGCAAACTACAATGTTATAGCAACAAGGTTCAGGTCATAATGGAGCAACTGTGATAAACAAAACAGTGAAGTGCAACAGAGAACATGCAACATGACAAAAGTGAAGAATATCTGGGGTGAATGCAGACAACTACAACAAATGACCAAAGCCAGACATATGAAGTCGAGCAAGTCGAACTACCACAAGTAATCGAGTGGGAACATGATCAGCAGACCAAAGTTCACGTAATAAAAACATTAAAAATGCAGACGGCCAAATATGCAAACCAAATAGCGATGAATGGACAGGTGAAGTGTTATCAGGTTGAAGTCAAATTATTGTAACAATATGAACACAATCAATCTACAGCTTATACATGAATGCCATAACAATCAGAGACAAATGTAACATGTTCAAAAATAAGCACATATAGGCAACTCGACCAACAGACTGAACCAACTAGGCAAATGAATCAATGTGCAAGCAAAGAACAGAGGGCGAGACAGTGACAACTCAGATGAACAAATTTATCACAATTTCATGACAAATCAAGTTACTGAATTCATGCTACAAGGATGAACGGAAATGGTCAAGCTAACTGGAGTCGAGCCAACAGAGAAAATCATCACAAAATCAAAGTTTTTTTTAGAAATCAAAATCATGAGTATCAGTTTATAAATCAAGAAAATCACAAACTCGAACAATATCAAGAGCCGAAACCACTGCAAAGTCGAAGTCCACATATAATCATTTTCCAGAGATTCGAAACAAAGGAAACCAAATTTTCTTTCGCAAAGCAAACAAAGGCCGAAGCCACAGTTAATAGCCGAAGTAAAAAAAATGTTTTCGCGAAGTCAAAACGACCGAAGTCGAAGTACCAGAGAATTCTTGAATTTACGAAACATTATCTCATAGTCCCAGCAGAGGCAAAAAAAAAATCAAATAACCAAGACAATACATATATATACATACAAGAATGTATGTATACACATGGTTTCAATGCCTAATCAAGTGCACATCCATACTGATGTTTCGAAACAATAAGAAGCAGAGACGAACCATTCATTCGATCAAGCAAAGTCGGCATCTTCCACAAAATCGAATGGCCGAAGCCAACAAAAATCAAAACCAGAAATTCATGAAATTGAAAATACCAGAGATTCAAAATCGCAAGCATCAATTTCTCAAGCAGCCAATTAAACAATTTAATGCGAACAAAAATCACGTAGAAGTCAAATTAGATGTGAGTGTCGAGAACACTCACCTTAGCCACGATGTTTTGGAGCAGTCGAAGCCAAAGTCCAAGTCGCCAGAGAATCGATCGCCTTCGATTTGAACGAGGCCCTAACTATTTGGAGACGAGGAAGATCGAACCGCCACCATTTTCGTTCGTCGATTTTTCTTTTTGTTCGTATGATTTAGGGTTTTAATGAGGAGAGGGGTTACTTAATCACGGCTGCAACAAAAATATGGGCCAACATTGAAATTAAAGCCCATCTACTCTTTTAACAAAATTGTAAAAGAATTTCGATTAAATTAAAAACTATCAATCAATTAATTTACATAAGAAAAAATTCTTAAATCCAATTTATTTTTCTAAGTCATTAGTTCGAATTTCAAATACAGAGTTAATATTCAATTTCAAACTCCTGACTCAAATTTTAAATTCAAATATATTCCTCGTATTTTAAACTTAACAAATTCAAACAAATTCACAATTTAAATCAAAATTTAATTAAATTTTCAATTTAAATTAGTTTAAAAATTCGGGATCGTTACATTAAATATGATAAAATATTTTATTTATGGAATGGATGTGTTTTGTAAGTAAATAATTGAAAAATGTTGTTTTCAAATGGAAAGGTGAAATTTCAATTTATGACTTAACTTGAGAATTGGAAATTGGTTTTTAAATAAAATTGTTAAGTTAAGTAAATAAATGAGAATTTGGTTTTATTAAGGAAGTGTGTATTTTAAATTAAAGTGTTAAGTTATTTGGAAAAAATTATATACAAGTTAAGTAAAATTGGGAAATTTTGGCTTATTAAATGAATTGTAGTTTGATTTGGATATGCGTTTATAAAAATTTATTTTAATAAATCATAAGTTAAATGATATCGAAATGAGTATTTCTGAAGTGTGAAATATGTTTTTACTAGTTAAAAATGGTTAAAAGTTAAGTTTTAATGTTTCTGAAAAGTTATAATAAAATCTGGAATTTTATTGATAGCGTTTCCCAAATGCTGTTGTTTAAAGATAGCATTTGCTAAATGCTATCATTTCTGTAATATGACTAAGTTCTGAAATAACTAAATAACCAATACAGCACTTTGTAAATGCCGTTGTTTCTAAACTAAGTTGTTTAGAAGTAACTAAATATCTATTACAACACTTTATAAGCGCTGTTGTTTTGAAATTGACATTGTTTTTGAAATACTAATATATCTACTGTAACACTTATAAATGCTGTTGTAGCTGGAACTTACTATGCTTTGGAAATTTTATGATTGGATGAATGAACTTAGAAATGCTACAATTATGAAATGAATATTATTTGACTTTGAATTTATTGGTTTTAATGAATATTGTTTTGGAAGATATTAACATTTAATTTAATGGTTTAAATAAATATTGTTTAAAGTGTTAAGTGTAACGACCTGATATTTTTGGACCATTTGCATCCATTATAAGTGTATAGGTAGACACTCATGCCGGAGTTGAATTGCTCAAAATACCGCGTTGTTAATTTAAGTTGGCAAAACTGAACATATATAGTAAATAAAATAATCACAGATCATAGAAACAGAGTAATAATTGCAGCGGAAATAAAAGAGATAGTAGTTCATGAAGCTACTATATAAATGTATAAGTTACATCAGAGTTAAACCAGATACAACGGAAGAGTAATACGATACATCAGATACAAATCAGAATACATCACTGGAATCATCGAATACTGAAAGCAGAATAGATGGCTGGATCTTCAAGCAAAGCTCCAACTTCAAAGGTGAGTCTCGAATACTGGTACACTTAGTTTGACCCGAGCGTAAAGCAAAACACAAAACACTCGAGTCAGGATTAACATTCTTATATCAATAAATCCAACTCAAGTGAAATAGCAATTGAAATACAAGTAACTCAAAGGATGTTTGGAATAACCATCCTTTAAGGATCCGTTAAACTATCTACTATGTAGTAGTGTACGATAAGTAGATAATGCCTATCAGTAATATAGAATATCAAAATAGTGTTAAGGCGTTACCATTATCCCCCTTAACACATTTTATATAAGCGTTATAGTCTATACAGCACTGTAAACTCCACCGTAAACTAGTGGGGTATCAAGGAGTACTCCATAGGTATAACACAAAACAAATTCGTAGTGGTCGCGTATATAGGGATCCAAGTATGACAAGGCACATGAGGCAATACCCAAGGTAGTGAAACTACCATTTGCCTGATCCGGACTGGTGAGAACGCATCACCGCAGCGATCGCAACACCGCGAAACAACACTCCCAAAATCAAGGGTGCACCAATCGACAACAAGTAATGAGTAGTTTTCGAAGAAGTGTGTTCGCTCGAGGTAGCTAGCCCCCATTTGGCCCGGCACGCCTCCTATTTTAGTCATTGCCAATTTGACACAAGTGTCAAGGCTATCCATTATCGTTCTCTTTCTTCAGTCATCACGTACATCATTCCAACCACTTCATTCTAGATCACACTCCGCGTATAGTTATTAAAGTGGTTTTCGGTTTAGACAGTGAGTATGTCCCTAACCGATTCCGGTCTCTTTAATAACTTTCGTGATTATTACACCGATTGGTCGTTTATTCATTTCAAAACCAAATCAATTTCTATCTCAATTAGAATTTGTAAATCAACATTTCATTTGTCTCTCTAAAACAATTTCCAAAATTTACGTTTCAAAACTTCCAAATTACCATTTCAAAATCTTATAATTCAATTTCAATCTTTATTTAAAACAATTCAAATATTGATTTAAATTCGTAAATAAGTTTCATTCTGAAATCATTTAAATTAATTTAATTTAACATTCAAAACAATTTAACTTCATTAATCGATTTCATTCAATATTCCTTAAGTAAATTTCATTCAAACAATTTCTATTTAACTTCCAATTCATTAAATCAATTACTTAAGTTCGACTTCATTATATCAAAACTTCAAATTGAATTAAATTAAATTCGTCAAATCAAATTCTTTACATTTCAAGTCTTACATTAATTTCAATAAATCACATTTTATGTCTTGTTAGAGAAATTCAATTTCACTAATTTATTTACTTAGTTACAAATTTCAAAACTCAATTAATAAAGAAACTTAATTCACTTATTCAGGAAGTTCAATCTCACTTATTATATAAAGAGTTCAATCTTATTTAATTATTAAATAATTCAATCTTATTTAATTATTAAATAATTCAATCTTATTTAATTATTAAATAATTTCAAAACTTAATTATTAACTAATTTCAAAACTTAATTATTAATAATTCCAAATTTAATAATTAAATAATTAATTTTAAAATAACGTTCCTTCATCATCTACTATGTTAATATTTTGATTCAGATTATTAAATATTAACAATTCCTTTCATTAAAATTCAATTTCCAACTTCGTTTCAAAACCATATTATTTATTCAAATAAAATCTTCATTTTATTTTTAAATCAAATTATTGACCAATCGGGTTTTATTTAATTCTCTATCCTAAGTCAAATTCATTTGGGTATTTATCATTTCAACCCGATTCCAATTCACTTCAAAATCAAAGCATAGCAAAGGGAACTTGTAGTGTGATAACTGGTATGATGTCAAAGTAAATAAACAAGCAATAACAACAATCAATATCAATCCAATAATAAATTCAAATAATCCCGAAATAATCGTATTAATTTACATTCTTGTTTGTGCAAATTAATATAATTATTTCTAGAATCTACACTATCATTTCATGTAGATTAAAGATTATTACATTAATATTTAAACGGTTCTTCACTTGATATCAATTATTCAATTTCATACTACATAAATTTTCCAACATACATTACATGGTTCAAGGTGTATTTAACCAAATTTCTACGAGTCAACTAGTTTAACATTTAAAGGGGGTCATATTATACAAAATTTAACTAATCAAATTCAACATATAGATTCAATTTAAATGGTTAACTATCATATATCAATTCAATTGCATATTATTTATCACTTTAACATTAACAATTTAACGTCCAATATAAACATCAATAACAATCAATCATTTAACAACCAAATTGGATTATCATTGCATATATAACAGATAATGGTGTCAGATGTCACAGGTGAACTGATACAGGTAATAACAGTGTAAATATCTAACAGTAGCATATTTCAATTGTCGTTTCAATTGAAATCAAATTTAATAAATAAAAGAACATTAATCGTGAGTGGTTACTCACCTTTCGAGGCTAGAGATTCGCGGGAAGATGGCATAGATACGCACACTGATATGGGCGTGGAAATTGAGTTACGAGTCCAAGCAAAGCAAATCGGCACGAGTACAGCGATCAAAGCTGATAACAGAAATCGATTGAATACATCAGAACGAGATCGATGAAGAGATTTGGTATAAGTGATCATATAACTATATATAAAAATCATATTTTATATTCAAACACATTTTAATATTAAATATATAAAATTTCAAAAATCATTGGTTACACTAAAACACATATACACTATCCGGTAGCAAAAGTACACGGGTGACTATACAACATCAAAAGTGACAGACGCAATTTATAAAACTTTTATACCCACAAGTATACAAACTGTAACCTTTAGAACATAACACACAGTCATGATTATATATATTAAACTAAAAGTGGAGAAATTTATAAATGAATATTTTTAAAGTTCGCAGCAAATTCACTGATGTACACATTATAAAACGACTTATATAACTTTATAAATATAGACGCAACATATTATTATACAACTAACAAACCACAAACTACAAACATACATATATACTTTAAAACCCACTATCTATCTATATAGTAAGAAAATGTAAAATATTATGTACGAAAAATATATATGAATATGTTAGATAGATATACACCTACAAAACAAATATTCAAACTGCATATTTCAAAACTAATATGTTTGAATATATATAAAACTTGATATACTTTTATACATACTTACATCATATCATATAATAACAGGTTTGAAAATATATTATATAACTTGATATACTTTATAGCTAACTCATAAATTAATAACAAAATATATATACACGTACCGATTAAATCAAAGTAGACTAACATGTATAAAACTATATACTTTAACATATATACAACTAACAAAGCATCTATATATAGGCCCAACAGAAAATATTTTGTAACTAGTATATATATAACTAATATATCATAAGATAACACATAATATATAATTATATACCTAGACAAACCTATACTACTGTAAAACACTTAGAAACAAATTGATTTATATAACTTACGTGCATATAAGTTTAAATACCTACTCAAACAGCTAACAATATATAAACATATATATACTATACCTTATATATATTGTAACAGCTATATATTTAAACCAACTCAATATATAGTTATATATATATGCTTAAAATATCAGTACTTAAACGGTAAGTATATATACAACCCTACATAGAATAATATATAAACTAACCTCAAATATATAAGAACAACCCAGACTCAAGTATAGGCTACCGCAAGGTGGAGGAATAAGGACGGTGATGGCGTTCGCCTGTTGCAAGGCAGCGGGTTGCTACTAGCCCGGAGGTTTGGATGGTGTAAGGCCAAGGCAGGGTTTCGGTGGAAGCGGCTATCGGGAAGAGGCTGCTATGGTTTTCGGCCATGGGTTTGTTGAGGAGGTGGTCGATCATATGATGGTAGTAGCAAGGAGAAGAGGTTGGCCTTGGTAGGGAGGAAATCGGCTTTGGTTTGGAGACAGAGAAGTGGAGAGAAGAAGGAAGAGTGGCGAACGACTACAGTAGGGGATGAAGAAGGAGCGTTCCAAAATATGACTGTTCTTGTTTCATTTTTTTTATATATATCAACGTATGCGAAAAATCAAGAGAATGAAAAGGCAAAATTTCATGAAAAGGTGGAATTAGAAAGCTAAGGACTTGGAGGAGTGAAAGAAGTGTGAGCTGGCATCGAGAGGAGAGAATGCAGATGGCTTATGAGAGCACTAGTTTCAGAGGAAAAAGATATGCTTACATTATAATATTCATACTCAAATGAATAGGCACGTTCAAGATTTGAAGTAAATATAAATGAACAGGTAAGGAAAAAGAATGGGAACCGCACTACTTTTGTGACGCCCCACCTCTATACCCACGCTAACCAAGAACACTACGATGTAGTGCTGTCAATTAGCATGGAGAATAAGGCTGTGGAGGAGCGACCATCCGTGTGTTCGGAAAATTCAAATGAGATAGCTTCTCGTCCGTGTGTTCGGACTTCCCCCTTTTTGTGATTTCTGGATTTTGTGTGTTGATTTCTGGGATTTGTTCTGGATTTCGTGTGTTGATTTCTGGATTTAGTGCTTCACCAACTTTTGTGGTTTTCACTGATATGATATCAGTTTTTGTGTATTGGTGAATTTGTGTGTCATTACCTTTTTATGTGTTTGGATCATTGAGAAGATTCTTGTGACATTGTTTAATCCCTTGTTGATTATCATTTACATACTTATAGTAGTATGCCATCATGGTTATTATATGTTTATGCCATACCCCTTATCCTATATCATGTCATCTGATATTTATAGTTAGACTGATCCGTTTATTATTTTCTTATAAATAATACTCGGGTCAGACCGAGATGTTACAGGTGCTTCTACTTGACTTCTCTTCTGGATTACTCTGACTTTTGGCTAACTACTTAGATTAGTAGTTTTTGGTTGTACACATTTGAGATATAGACTCTATGTTGTGTATCTATTCTTTTGTATAGCACGTGATGCTATTCTTTTGTATTATCGTGGATCTTTCTGACCACTACTCTGATGTACACTTTCATGTGTTATATATTTATTCATATCTTCTTCCGCCTTTGTGATATGGATGTCTGTGACTGATTTATGTTATGATTATTTCTATGTTTGTTTCCGAAGATTATATATAGCCAGCGTGTGATAGCTTTGTGTTTGTATCGGTACGTCGGATTTCCTCCTTAAAAGATATGCATTCTATTCTATCTGACGTATCGGTGCTCGCAAAAAGAAGTTACATGGATGGTCGCTCCTCCACAGCCTTATTCTCCGTGCTAATTGACAGCACTACATCGTAGTGTTCTTGGTTAGCGTGGGTATAGAGGTGGGGCGTCACAACTTTCTAGACTAGGGGTAACCATTGGGAATAGTGAAGTTGATATAAATTTTGGAGTATCAAAAAGGCTAATGGAAATTGGAATTTACACGGTGGGGATTTGAATAGCCACAAGAACAAAGGACACGAAACTAGTACCGACACGGTTGTCGGTTTTACGGATTCCGCAGCGAATCGGACTTCAAATCGTAGAAATAAGTATACTACGAAGATCAGCACGACGAGATGATCAAAATGATATATAAATATCGGTGGAATGGTTGAATTATACAAATTCGAATTTTCTACTATCGAAAAATGCAAGAAAAATGCAGAAAAATAAGATCGATGGAGCCAAAGAAGTCCGAATCTGGAAAAACGAAAAATGACGTCTTGCTCAGAAGATGGTTTAGAATTTTTCTATGTAAAAATATTTAGGTTCCGAAAACATTTAGTTTCATCGCTTTTTAACTGATTAAATTGGAGTAAATTTACGCACGAAATAAACTTTCATATTTCCGGACGAAAATTTACCAATTGCTATGTTTAACTAGACGCATTTCGAATATTAAATTTTATTTCAAAATTTTATCGTTTAAAATTTCACAAAATTTCAACTAATTACGTTATTAAAACGGTTAAAATTTACGGGCCGTTACACTCTCCTCCACTCAAAACTTTTCGTCCCCGAAAAGGAACGAGATAGGAGAATAGAAATAACCAGAAAAACAGATTGGAATACAAGATAAAACAATTAATTTAAACCGTATAATTTCAAATTAAACTAATTAATATTTAACAATTTGATTTAATCCACTTGGTTTCACTTAAGTTAAATCAATCTATCTATTTCTAAATTCATAATCTTACTATCTAGTCATCCTCAATTAACACTTTCTAAATCATCAATTTGTATAATCTATTATTGTACTCATATTTTATTCAACAGATTTAATTCTTTTATTCCAAATTATTATTAAGTTTATTTCACTTAATATATCTTATTACATATTTTTAAACTATATAAATTAAAATTTAAACTATATAAATTTCAATTTAAATTAATTTATATTCAATAATTGGTTTAAATTTAAGGTATTTCCATAAGTTGATCTAATTTCAATTTTGTTAATTCTTTCCGAACAAAATTTATTATATTCATCTCATTCAATTAACTTATTATTCTATCATATTTATTAGCATTTTTTATAATTAAAATCTAAGTGTATAACATTTATTATAAACACTCAAATTTTATTTATAAAATCATTTTATATCGTATATTATCCAATTACATTTTAACTTCTGAATAATTTAGGTAAGTTATATTGAAATGAAATTTAGTACTATACAAATAAATTTTTTACAATCCAGTTATTTCAAGTTAAATATTTATCCAAGAATTTTGACTTCAGTTTATAATTTAAATCATCTTTAACCTAAAATTTAAGAATTTAAATCTCCGATTTACTTCAAACAATTTTGAGATAAATATATATAGTATATATCAGATCAAAATTAAATCTTTATATATACAATAAATCAGGTCATACTACAGAAATTCAAATCAAATTAAATTTCTTAACAAAGTGTAGCAAAGCTACTGAATGGTCTTTTCACTTCGAAACTCGAAAATGAATGTCGACGATGCGGCCGCCATCACCGAAATTATTTTCCAGCGAAAAAGAGACAAGCACTGGTTTCAACACTTTAAAATTCTTTGAAAATGGTTTCTATTTGAAAATACCTTCAATAATATACATTTTAAAAAAATTTAAAAACCAAAGCTTGAAATCATCGGAAATTAAATTCTCTAATTCTAAATTTTAAATTCATTTAAATTTCAAATCAAATTATAAACCTAGTTTATAATTCCATTTATTCATAAGTTGGTAAATCAATGGTTTACAAAACACCAAATGAAAATCAAATAATATCATTTCTGACAACAAATTCATTAACAATTTAATTTCAGAAAAATTTACTTATATAATATAATGAGTCAAAATTATCTTATTTATCAAATTTGAAAACAATGTTGTGTCAGTTTGCTCTGCTCAAGTGTTTTGGAAATTCTATCGATAGCGTTGATCAGACGAATCGATCGAAAACCCAAATCAACATCAAAAACTCAAACAACACAATGTATAAAACATTTTTAATATTTATTTACAAATACACTTCCTCGCTCGACGATACAAGAATGGATTCTAAAGCAAGGATATAGATTCAAATTTGATGGACTCAAATCAAAGAGAATTTTGATTTGAAGATAGGTTCGAAACAAGGATAAGATGATTAAATAACGAAATAGGAAGATGGATAAGTTTATACAAATCACGGTCAACCCTAACCGGGTCAACCGTGACTTCAAGAATAAGATCAATGCAGAATTCCGAGGTAAATCGACATTGATCTCAAGAGGTAGAATTCAGGCATAGCAGGAGATAGATAGCATCGTAAACCGAGGGTATAGAAATCTCCGGTAAATCAATGCCTACTGTAAAGGAGTTTCACCCCTTTACAAATCATTCGAAGATTGGCGAGACCGCCGATCTATTATAGATATCATTCAAAATGGAGTTATGGGGTGCTCCAGAATTGAAAGAAGACGAATAGTGAAGGACACGAATGAAATTTGGAACCGCATGGAACGTTCCAAAAAAATTCAAAGGAATCGAGTCAAAAGGAAGAGATTGAAGCTCGAATGAGAGTGATTCTATAAATAAATTTACCCTATATGTTGAGTTTTGCCTAGAGCTACCAAAGCTCTGATACCAACTGTAACGACCCGATATTTTTGGACCATTTGCATCCATTATAAGTGTATAGGTAGACACTCATGTCAGAGTTGAATTGCTCAAAATACCGCATTGTTAATTTAAATTGGCAAAACTGAACATATATAGTAAATAAAATAATCACAGATCACAGACACAGAGTAATAATTGCAGTGGAAATAAAAGAGATAGTAGTTCATGAAGCTACTATATAAATGTATAAGTTACATCAGAGTTAAACCAGATACAACGGAAGAGTAATACGATATGTAATGACCCTAGATTTTAATTTAATTTAAATTAATAATTTATTGAATTTTTGAGTTAAATTGATAATTAAATAAATTTTGAATAAAAATTGTGAAATTAAATTGATTAAGTGATGCGAGTTTGTGACGACCCGACTTTCCACTCCCGGAAAATCGCATCGACAGTAAGAAAGAAAGGGGTGAGAAATAGAAAAGAGAAGAAGAGAAAAGAAAACAACAACAGATACTCACAGCGGAAACGAAACGAAATATAATATATCACATAAATATTACATAGTATCATATACATCATCTATCAGAGTTACACAGATTACACATCACATACTAGACATTTATAAACATCTGTCTAGTTATTACATCTCAACACAATACAGATCAATACAAAGATCAACACAGCGGAAAACTACTATCTATATCTACAACGCCGAAGCCTCCTGCTCCATTGCTCCTCCAGATTACTCGTCAAAGCTAAACCTGAATCCCTTGGCTACTCGTAAAAATTTGAGTACCCAAGAGTTTATAAAACAGAAATAAACAACTTGGGTCAGACATGGGTCTGGTGTGAGTAACAGGTTAAACTTGTTTAACTTCAAAACCTTTTGAAAGAAAAGGTATCACGTAAGACTTCCCACAAATAAACATGGGTAAGTTTTTACCTTACGCTAACCAAAACATTTGATAGGAAATTCGATTGTATTATAATAGGGTCTAGGGTTTTCAAGTAAAATACAGAAATAGCTGGAATGCTTACATCTCACGTTCCAACATAGTTGGGCACAACTAATACGTACGGCACTTATTGGAGTTTGGATTCCATCAATGGCAGGGCTACCGGGGTACCGCCCGTCACAGTACGTGGCCTAGATCACCGTACCGAGGATCACTCCCAATCCCCTGCAACACAAGGTCGGAACATCCCTTACTGGATAATTCCCGCACAAGATACCCCACGGTTGTCATGATTCAACCGCACACACTAAGTCGAAAATAGAAAGGGACATCTAGACAGAGGTAACCTTGTCCTACTTGGGTGCTACCCACTAACCTTGCTGCACCTCCCCTGTTTTAGCCATTCCCGGTTTGTGAGGCTTGAGGTCACGATTACCTTAGAAAAGAACACATCTATCTTAGAATGCTCATCGTCCACCTGACGATGTTCTGAAAGCATTCAATCCATACAAGTTCGTTCCGGGTTCGAACGAAACCGAAGGCATTATCTCGTTACACTCGTTTTGGAATCACCCTCAGAGTTAACGACAATAACCCTTGCACTCTGAATCTTCATCTTCACTTGATTCACGACCTATCGTTAATTTGGATCGATGTGGTATTCGGGTCTCCAGACCTGGAAATCCGGTATACGGAAACCCGATCCCGGTCTCATCGAAATCCAAAACGTATCTTTTAAGGCCAAGTTGTTTTAAAGGTTAAAACAATTTAATTCAATTATCTTTATACACTTAGAAAGATAATTCACAATAGATAATCAACATTATCAATATCATCAGATAATCCATATTATCACAATTCAACTAAACATCCATATCACATAGCATATATCTCATCAGAGATATCAATCAAATGCAAAGCATTCAGTATTATCATCCATCTATAAGTAATGATCTATATCATCTCTAATTAATTTAAAGTTAATTAAATTAATTACTTTTATTTTATAAATCCTTCTTACTTAAACATTAATTAATTACAAATTAATTAATTATCCTCTAATTACCTTTTTCAATTAATCATCTTTGATTAATTATCTTTTAATTACCTTTTTCAATTAATCATCTTTGATTAATTATCTTTTAATTACCTTCAAGTAATTTATCTTTAATTAATTACTCAAATTAATTAACCTTAACCACTTATAGTAATTAACCTTTAATTACTACATTAATTAATTAACTATAATTAATTAAATTAATCAACTATAATTAATTACATTTATCCTTAATTAATTATATTAATTAATCACTTCATTTATTAATTATACTTAATTAATCAATCTTAATTACCTCATTAATTATATTAATTAATGATCCTTAATTACAACTTAATTATTAATTACTTTAATTAAATTAATTACATTAAGCAATTAACTTTATTTTAAACAACATTTATTAATCACCTTGATTAATCTTCAATCAGTAATTAACTACTCTTAATTACTTCTTTAAATAAATTAATTACTCCTTAATTAATTTCTTAATTAATCCCTTGATTAATTATTCAAAGTAATTAAACTTAAATTACTTTCATTAATACATCACCATTCAATTAATTACTTCCAGTAATTATCTATTATTTACTTCCCTAAATAATATACCTTAATAATTACAATTTAGTAATTATTATCAAATCGTCTCTTGATTATTATAAATTAATTAAACTTAATTAATTAACTTAACTGATCAAATTAACTTCAATTAATTACAATAAGTAATTAATTCTTAAATACTTCCATTAAGTAATTCCATTTAAAACAAATTCTATAATTGATTATTCTTAAATTAATTAATCTAATTAATTATTAAAATTAACCACATTAATTAATTATTTAATAATCCATAGTTAATGACTTCATTAACTATTAATAACTCTTTAATTACTTTTCTTAAGTAATTAACTTAGATTAATTATTATTAATTCCAAATTAATAAATCTTAATAACCAATAAATTAATCTCTAATTATTTAATTAATTAAGTGTTAACCATAACTTAATTAATCTTTAATTACTTTATTAATTAATTCTTAATCATTAATTAATATTCCAATTTATAATCCTTAATTATAAATTAATTATTATATTTAATTAATCTTAAACCTTAATTAAATTAAATTAAATCCTTAATTAATTAATACAAATCATTAATTAATTAAATTAATTAAACCATTTTAATTACCTTAAAGATTTAATGATTTAAACTATTAAGATAACACATTTCCTTATTCATGGTTCAATTATCATTCTTACTTACATTTGAAAATATCCATTTCAAATTTTAGTTTTAAATTTCATTTTAAATTTGGGATTTAAAATGAATATAAATTTTGTCTTTAACAAAGTTTAGAACTAATTTAAAAACTTTTACCTATTAAAGAAATCTTATATCTTCTAAGAGTTTTTTTAAAAATACTTCAATCAAATTTCTTCTTAAATTTAAAACATTTAAATATAACTACATTTAAACCTATTTAAAACATTTAAATTTATAAATCTTATTTATCTCAAATCACAGATTCAAAACTAAACTTGAATCCATATATTAAAATTTTGATTTCAATTCCTGTTTAAATATTGCTTAATCAAATTTGAATTCAGGTTTAAATTTAAACTGACAGGCTTTTAAAAACCTGGCAACTTAAATTTGTACTCGAGACTTCACCCAAAACACTTCGAGTCGAATACCCTAAAACTTCGAACATTCCTCGTAACAATTCGAACAAAACTCGGGTATGCCTGATACCTACCATCACTGACACGAACGTGGGTTCGTGCACGTGCACCGACCGCCTACGATGCTCCGGCCAACGAAGCTGACTCCGACACATCGCCGTTGACCCCTACAACCCCTCCGACCAACCAGATCTTACAATCCCACCTTGAATCAAAATCGAGCAAAACGAACGAGCCTGAAACCCAAAACTGGAGCGTTCTTCAATTCCTGGAAACTGCCTCGTCTTCGAAACCCTGACCACCAGAGGTTCTACAACTCCGACCATGTCATCATCAACAACCAAGCTTCCCTCTCTCCAAAGCCTGAAGCACTCGATCCATTCTAGATGCCGCGATGATTGATTTTTCCTAATCTAGTTAAACTAGGGTTAAAATCTTTGATTCAAAATCACAACTGCCTCAAAGCTTTAATTCATCTACTACTATTTTTCCCTGTAACTTCGATCATTACTCCACCACCAGAAAAGATACTGGCCACCCAAACTTCCTATATCGACAGTTCTAACCCAAAATCCATTTTCAGTTCAAACACGAACTGTACATTCATTCCCAAACTAAAAACTATGATTCTTATCTTAAAAATCATGTTTTAGTTAAAGTGTTTAATTTATAACCCTGAATTTATAAAGTAAAAAGTTTGAGTTTTACTTTCTTTTAACATGCATTGATGTTTTTAATCTTTCAGAGATACTCAAGCTTAAATTTTGACTTAATTAATTTTTTTAAACATTAGTATATGATAAATCTAACAATTCTTATTTATAAACTAAGTCCTAACAAAACTGGATCAAGAGATAAGAAATTTCGAATAGGAAATTTAAACCTGGCAACCAACACAAGAGCAGAGCAACCAATATATCATATTGTCACAGCAGATTCCACTATACATACATGCAATACATATTTGTCACAGAGATTTAACATGCAACTTATCTATAAATTTAAACTTTAGAAATAGTGATGTTACTCACAGATTTGAAAAGGCAGAACAGAGCATCTAATTGTAATAGCAAACACACTATAAACATTCACATCAGAAACTCATTTATACTTGCAATACTTATTCATTTCAACTATATTAGCAAGCAACCATATTTTTTACTTTAAGTTTTAAAAGTTACTCACCATTATAAAGATGACAGAGCCTATCTTTGAAAAGCTTGAAACTGGGAACCTTAAACTGGAATGCCTCTTTTAATTTTTAACTTGAGTTGCTTTTAGAAACTGAGTTGCTATGATTTTGCTGTTGATTTAATCTACAGGTTTGCTTGATTGATAAACTCAGGTTGAATGAGATGCTGTAGGCTTTGATTTTCAGATATGAGGATGATGTTTGCAGGCTGATCTTTGAGTTGTTTCCAGATTTTGAATAGAATCACAGACTGGTTTCTTTGATTTGGTTTGAAGCATTTGATTTAGAAGATGAATGATAGGTTGTTTACTGATTACAGATTTTAGAGTAGAGGATTGTTTTAGAAGTGGTTACTGATTTCAGATTTGCATTAGAGAGGAAGATGGTTTCTTGTTTTTGAAAAAGGAAAATAGAAAGAATGAAGAAAAGGGATGCAAATGTATATATAACTAAATTTATGATTTTATAAAAATAAAAGAAAATGAAAAAAAATTAAGACACTTGTCATTACATTAGCTAATTTAATTACACATGTTAAAATGAGTCATTAGATAAAGACACATGTCTTTTAAGTAATTATCTTATTTCTATTTATTTTAAAGTAATTAAAAAGCCTTTTTCTTATTTATAAAATACTTATCTATATATATAAATCATTTTAAAGAAACAAAACCAATTATATTTATAATTAAAAGTTATACAAATATTATAATATCCAAACAATTTAAATATTTATTCTCTTGAATTTCAAAGCTTAAATTCAAATTCAATTAAATTAAATCCTAAGATTCAATTTAAAAAGTCAAGTTATATATATATATACATATATAACTATTTATTCAATTAAATAACAATTTCATATTCTTTAAAATCCATTCATATTAATAAAAATAATACATTATACTTATTATATGAAATTAACATATTTGATATTTAAATAATTTATATAAGAGATTATATTATCAAGTGATATTTTAAAAAGAAACAAAACAAGCCTTTTTGTTAACTCTTATATAATTTTAAACTTAAGTAAAAATATCTTAAGCAATTAAAGTATTTTAAAACTATAAATTTACTAATTTAAATAACTTTGAAAAGTCATATTAAATTAAATCTAAATTCCCAATTTACCCAAAGCTTCTATTTACAATATATATATATAAATAAATATATATATTCAAATAGAAAATATCTTATTAACTTTTAAAAGATAAAATCACCAATTAGTACTAATTTAATCAGATTATTAAATTAAATTCAAATATTATTATCAAAGATCATCAATATCAATTTAATTATTTAACAGATTATTAAATTGATATTGTTAAAATTTCCGGGATATTACATTCCTTCCCCCTTAAAATAATTTCGTCCCCGAAATTTAAACAAAGGTAATTTAATAATCTTATTAAAGATTTTAAATTTTAAAACACAAGCATATACTATCATCCATATGCTAACAACCATAGCAACCAATCATCCAATCAATCAAATCTAGTTATCCAGACAAAATTCTAGATAAAATTCCTCGAGTTTCCCCAAGTATATATATATACCGGGATACTCGCTCTACAACAATCTAAACTACTAAGCTATAGATCTCCTACTCATCTAGATCTACAGAACTAAACAGAATATCAGACTACAGACGAGTCTGACTCAACAACTAAACCTTCCAGAACTGCTGATTCTAAAACCAAAGATAGATCTTACACGTACTCCCTCAGAGATACGTAAAACTCAATGAATTCCAATTATCCAAACTGGCAATTCAATCCTGAAAACCCAATACTTATCCAAATCAGAACACAGAAGAGATCCAAACATAACTTTACTTCACAACATCAGTAGATTCCAAACTTACTTCTCCTATCCAGAGATATACTCCAAACTGCTTTCGCTGCTCAATTCTGATCTGAGGTAGAACACAAGCACAGACTGAACAACTCATTCCAGAAATAAGGTTCACTGATCCATAAATAAAACTCAGATACTTCATCAAAACTTGAGTTGCTACACCAAACTCTATCTCTAGGAAAACATCCTTCAACTAGACTGAACCACTGGTATCACTCATGGAATCCAGTCGATAAGAAAACTCAACCTTCAGATGCGGACAACTCCTGACTTCTCTGAAGACACTCAGAAAAACTCTGATAACCCAAGAGAACCCTCAAACTATCGCAAGTCACTTTTGCGATCAACCCAGCCTATTCCCAAAGAAAACTGTTCCTCTTAACAAATCAGAACAGCCCATACTTAACTATCCAATCCATCGAAGAAATGGATGCACCCTGCTGCTTCTGAATTTCACCTCCAGAAAAACTACTCAGCCTGACAACTTCCTGCCATCACAGAATACTCCGAGCTGCACTGCTGATACTGATGCCAAGGACTTTCTATCCAAAGATCTTTGAGAACTCGAACTCCAAACCAAACAGAAACACCATGCTGAACTCAGCCATAACACTGAAACAGACACACTTCCTTAAACTCGTTCCAAAGAAAACATCTTCGGGAACATCAATCGTCACTGTATCTCATCATACAGCTACTATTACCTGAGGTATCAAGATACTATCACTTGCTTCTGTTCAACCGATAGATCCAAACTCTACTCATCCAAATTTTCACTTCAAAGATAAACTCCGAACCTTAACAGGTTTCCTTCAGAGATTCGATGAAATCCTTCATCACAGCAAAACTTACTCGAGACAGTATTAGGTCTACAGTCTCGACAGATACACTTCCAACCTTAATTCCAACCATTGGTAGTCGTGTTTCATACACTACTACCCTATCTACCTTTATATCTTATATTGGAGAACCTGTACGGGTAACCCAACAATATAGGTAGAATAAATATATATAGTTATATAAAAATTACAAATACGCTCTCTCACGATAGATACCACTCCAGAGCTAGGTATTCACTCAACCTACTGCTCTGATATTCACTTAACCAAAAGCTTAGGCATTCGCTCAACCTAAGCTCTGATACCACGTGTGACGACCCGACTTTCCACTCCCGGAAAATCGCATCGACAGTAAGAAAGAAAGGGGTGAGAAATAGAAAAGAGAAGAAGAGAAAAGAAAACAACAACAGATACTCACAGCGGAAACGAAACGAAATATAATATATCACATAAATATTACATAGTATCATATACATCATCTATCAGAGTTACACAGATTACACATCACATACTAGACATTTATAAACATCTGTCTAGTTATTACATCTCAACACAATACAGATCAATACAAAGATCAACACAGCGGAAAACTACTATCTATATCTACAACGCCGAAGCCTCCTGCTCCATTGCTCCTCCAGATTACTCGTCAAAGCTAAACCTGAATCCCTTGGCTACTCGTAAAAATTTGAGTACCCAAGAGTTTATAAAACAGAAATAAACAACTTGGGTCAGACATGGGTCTGGTGTGAGTAACAGGTTAAACTTGTTTAACTTCAAAACCTTTTGAAAGAAAAGGTATCACGTAAGACTTCCCACAAATAAACATGGGTAAGTTTTTACCTTACGCTAACCAAAACATTTGATAGGAAATTCGATTGTATTATAATAGGGTCTAGGGTTTTCAAGTAAAATACAGAAATAGCTGGAATGCTTACATCTCACGTTCCAACATAGTTGGGCACAACTAATACGTACGGCACTTATTGGAGTTTGGATTCCATCAATGGCAGGGCTACCGGGGTACCGCCCGTCACAGTACGTGGCCTAGATCACCGTACCGAGGATCACTCCCAATCCCCTGCAACACAAGGTCGGAACATCCCTTACTGGATAATTCCCGCACAAGATACCCCACGGTTGTCATGATTCAACCGCACACACTAAGTCGAAAATAGAAAGGGACATCTAGACAGAGGTAACCTTGTCCTACTTGGGTGCTACCCACTAACCTTGCTGCACCTCCCCTGTTTTAGCCATTCCCGGTTTGTGAGGCTTGAGGTCACGATTACCTTAGAAAAGAACACATCTATCTTAGAATGCTCATCGTCCACCTGACGATGTTCTGAAAGCATTCAATCCATACAAGTTCGTTCCGAGTTCGAACGAAACCGAAGGCATTATCTCGTTACACTCGTTTTGGAATCACCCTCAGAGTTAACGACAATAACCCTTGCACTCTGAATCTTCATCTTCACTTGATTCACGACCTATCGTTAATTTGGATCGATGTGGTATTCGGGTCTCCAGACCTGGAAATCCGGTATACGGAAACCCGATCCCGGTCTCATCGAAATCCAAAACGTATCTTTTAAGGCCAAGTTGTTTTAAAGGTTAAAACAATTTAATTCAATTATCTTTATACACTTAGAAAGATAATTCACAATAGATAATCAACATTATCAATATCATCAGATAATCCATATTATCACAATTCAACTAAACATCCATATCACATAGCATATATCTCATCAGAGATATCAATCAAATGCAAAGCATTCAGTATTATCATCCATCTATAAGTAATGATCTATATCATCTCTAATTAATTTAAAGTTAATTAAATTAATTACTTTTATTTTATAAATCCTTCTTACTTAAACATTAATTAATTACAAATTAATTAATTATCCTCTAATTACCTTTTTCAATTAATCATCTTTGATTAATTATCTTTTAATTACCTTTTTCAATTAATCATCTTTGATTAATTATCTTTTAATTACCTTCAAGTAATTTATCTTTAATTAATTACTCAAATTAATTAACCTTAACCACTTATAGTAATTAACCTTTAATTACTACATTAATTAATTAACTATAATTAATTAAATTAATCAACTATAATTAATTACATTTATCCTTAATTAATTATATTAATTAATCACTTCATTTATTAATTATACTTAATTAATCAATCTTAATTACCTCATTAATTATATTAATTAATGATCCTTAATTACAACTTAATTATTAATTACTTTAATTAAATTAATTACATTAAGCAATTAACTTTATTTTAAACAACATTTATTAATCACCTTGATTAATCTTCAATCAGTAATTAACTACTCTTAATTACTTCTTTAAATAAATTAATTACTCCTTAATTAATTTCTTAATTAATCCCTTGATTAATTATTCAAAGTAATTAAACTTAAATTACTTTCATTAATACATCACCATTCAATTAATTACTTCCAGTAATTATCTATTATTTACTTCCCTAAATAATATACCTTAATAATTACAATTTAGTAATTATTATCAAATCGTCTCTTGATTATTATAAATTAATTAAACTTAATTAATTAACTTAACTGATCAAATTAACTTCAATTAATTACAATAAGTAATTAATTCTTAAATACTTCCATTAAGTAATTCCATTTAAAACAAATTCTATAATTGATTATTCTTAAATTAATTAATCTAATTAATTATTAAAATTAACCACATTAATTAATTATTTAATAATCCATAGTTAATGACTTCATTAACTATTAATAACTCTTTAATTACTTTTCTTAAGTAATTAACTTAGATTAATTATTATTAATTCCAAATTAATAAATCTTAATAACCAATAAATTAATCTCTAATTATTTAATTAATTAAGTGTTAACCATAACTTAATTAATCTTTAATTACTTTATTAATTAATTCTTAATCATTAATTAATATTCCAATTTATAATCCTTAATTATAAATTAATTATTATATTTAATTAATCTTAAACCTTAATTAAATTAAATTAAATCCTTAATTAATTAATACAAATCATTAATTAATTAAATTAATTAAACCATTTTAATTACCTTAAAGATTTAATGATTTAAACTATTAAGATAACACATTTCCTTATTCATGGTTCAATTATCATTCTTACTTACATTTGAAAATATCCATTTCAAATTTTAGTTTTAAATTTCATTTTAAATTTGGGATTTAAAATGAATATAAATTTTGTCTTTAACAAAGTTTAGAACTAATTTAAAAACTTTTACCTATTAAAGAAATCTTATATCTTCTAAGAGTTTTTTTAAAAATACTTCAATCAAATTTCTTCTTAAATTTAAAACATTTAAATATAACTACATTTAAACCTATTTAAAACATTTAAATTTATAAATCTTATTTATCTCAAATCACAGATTCAAAACTAAACTTGAATCCATATATTAAAATTTTGATTTCAATTCCTGTTTAAATATTGCTTAATCAAATTTGAATTCAGGTTTAAATTTAAACTGACAGGCTTTTAAAAACCTGGCAACTTAAATTTGTACTCGAGACTTCACCCAAAACACTTCGAGTCGAATACCCTAAAACTTCGAACATTCCTCGTAACAATTCGAACAAAACTCGGGTATGCCTGATACCTACCATCACTGACACGAACGTGGGTTCGTGCACGTGCACCGACCGCCTACGATGCTCCGGCCAACGAAGCTGACTCCGACACATCGCCGTTGACCCCTACAACCCCTCCGACCAACCAGATCTTACAATCCCACCTTGAATCAAAATCGAGCAAAACGAACGAGCCTGAAACCCAAAACTGGAGCGTTCTTCAATTCCTGGAAACTGCCTCGTCTTCGAAACCCTGACCACCAGAGGTTCTACAACTCCGACCATGTCATCATCAACAACCAAGCTTCCCTCTCTCCAAAGCCTGAAGCACTCGATCCATTCTAGATGCCGCGATGATTGATTTTTCCTAATCTAGTTAAACTAGGGTTAAAATCTTTGATTCAAAATCACAACTGCCTCAAAGCTTTAATTCATCTACTACTATTTTTCCCTGTAACTTCGATCATTACTCCACCACCAGAAAAGATACTGGCCACCCAAACTTCCTATATCGACAGTTCTAACCCAAAATCCATTTTCAGTTCAAACACGAACTGTACATTCATTCCCAAACTAAAAACTATGATTCTTATCTTAAAAATCATGTTTTAGTTAAAGTGTTTAATTTATAACCCTGAATTTATAAAGTAAAAAGTTTGAGTTTTACTTTCTTTTAACATGCATTGATGTTTTTAATCTTTCAGAGATACTCAAGCTTAAATTTTGACTTAATTAATTTTTTTAAACATTAGTATATGATAAATCTAACAATTCTTATTTATAAACTAAGTCCTAACAAAACTGGATCAAGAGATAAGAAATTTCGAATAGGAAATTTAAACCTGGCAACCAACACAAGAGCAGAGCAACCAATATATCATATTGTCACAGCAGATTCCACTATACATACATGCAATACATATTTGTCACAGAGATTTAACATGCAACTTATCTATAAATTTAAACTTTAGAAATAGTGATGTTACTCACAGATTTGAAAAGGCAGAACAGAGCATCTAATTGTAATAGCAAACACACTATAAACATTCACATCAGAAACTCATTTATACTTGCAATACTTATTCATTTCATCTATATTAGCAAGCAACCATATTTTTTACTTTAAGTTTTAAAAGTTACTCACCATTATAAAGATGACAGAGCCTATCTTTGAAAAGCTTGAAACTGGGAACCTTAAACTGGAATGCCTCTTTTAATTTTTAACTTGAGTTGCTTTTAGAAACTGAGTTGCTATGATTTTGCTGTTGATTTAATCTACAGGTTTGCTTGATTGATAAACTCAGGTTGAATGAGATGCTGTAGGCTTTGATTTTCAGATATGAGGATGATGTTTGCAGGCTGATCTTTGAGTTGTTTCCAGATTTTGAATAGAATCACAGACTGGTTTCTTTGATTTGGTTTGAAGCATTTGATTTAGAAGATGAATGATAGGTTGTTTACTGATTACAGATTTTAGAGTAGAGGATTGTTTTAGAAGTGGTTACTGATTTCAGATTTGCATTAGAGAGGAAGATGGTTTCTTGTTTTTGAAAAAGGAAAATAGAAAGAATGAAGAAAAGGGATGCAAATGTATATATAACTAAATTTATGATTTTATAAAAATAAAAGAAAATGAAAAAAAATTAAGACACTTGTCATTACATTAGCTAATTTAATTACACATGTTAAAATGAGTCATTAGATAAAGACACATGTCTTTTAAGTAATTATCTTATTTCTATTTATTTTAAAGTAATTAAAAAGCCTTTTTCTTATTTATAAAATACTTATCTATATATATAAATCATTTTAAAGAAACAAAACCAATTATATTTATAATTAAAAGTTATACAAATATTATAATATCCAAACAATTTAAATATTTATTCTCTTGAATTTCAAAGCTTAAATTCAAATTCAATTAAATTAAATCCTAAGATTCAATTTAAAAAGTCAAGTTATATATATATATACATATATAACTATTTATTCAATTAAATAACAATTTCATATTCTTTAAAATCCATTCATATTAATAAAAATAATACATTATACTTATTATATGAAATTAACATATTTGATATTTAAATAATTTATATAAGAGATTATATTATCAAGTGATATTTTAAAAAGAAACAAAACAAGCCTTTTTGTTAACTCTTATATAATTTTAAACTTAAGTAAAAATATCTTAAGCAATTAAAGTATTTTAAAACTATAAATTTACTAATTTAAATAACTTTGAAAAGTCATATTAAATTAAATCTAAATTCCCAATTTACCCAAAGCTTCTATTTACAATATATATATATAAATAAATATATATATTCAAATAGAAAATATCTTATTAACTTTTAAAAGATAAAATCACCAATTAGTACTAATTTAATCAGATTATTAAATTAAATTCAAATATTATTATCAAAGATCATCAATATCAATTTAATTATTTAACAGATTATTAAATTGATATTGTTAAAATTTCCGGGATATTACAGAGTTTCCCCGAATACACATTAATTCTGTAAAAATAATAATAATTTAAATATTGTATATATTTGTATATATGTGAATATATATATGTATATGAATATATATGAGTAAATTTGAATTTATTTATATATATATATATGTATATATTGGATTTGAAATAAAATCTTAGATAAATGGTTTTAAATATAATATATACATATATACTTTGGACACAAGTATAAAAATAAATAAATAAATAGATTGATTTAAAAAAATTTGAAATGATGATAATTTGAATTTAAATAATAATAGATGTTAAACAAGAAAATAAACGATACAAATACATTCAAGTATAACGTAAATATAATTGTTACAAATTTAACAACAAATTAAAATAGAAATCTACTTATATTATTAAGCCATAAGAAAAGAAACAACATTTAAAAATATGAAACAAAGTTGTAAATATGTAAAGTAAACAAAACAAAGTAAAATAATAAACAAAACATCTTCACCCATGCTATTGTATAAAACAAGACAGTAAGGCATACATTTAACTAAAATAAAATAAAATACAATACAAAACAAATCAATGCAAACCATCCCTATATCTATCAGCCGAAGTATGACATTGACAAAAGCAAAGATGACATAAAAGACCATGGTAATAAATGCTACATACTTTCATTTAATGCAAGATCAACTTCAGCCGCCATATATGAAAAAGTCTCTGGGCATAATAAAAGAAATATTGTACCTGTAATGTACAAATAATAATATACCCTATAAGCTTTCTTTTATATATAGCAAGCTCTTCATCTTATTCCTTTTCATTCATCAAAAATAAGCAAAGCCAGAAAAGAAAAACAGAAACAAGATATCAAAGCAAAGATTTCAACTTTGCAACTTTTCAAGCCTGTTTCATATTAAAACAACTCTGCTCTGTTTCTTCTGGAAAAATAAGGTGAGCAATCTCCTACCTGAATCTGTTGATTTTTGTTTATGAGTAAACCTTGCATTTAAAACAGTTTTAAATCTGGTCTATGCTTGAGTTGAATATTGTTGTGATGTAGTATAATATTTACAAGAATGTTTGTTTTTTTGACTGCATGCTTGAAATAAATTAAATGCCTGAACGCAGTCACTGTGTAATATAAGATCTCTGTTATTCCCAGGTTCCCATTTGATTTAAAAATTTATATCTTCACAAACTTCTAGCATTTGGGTACGATTTATAAATGAAATTTGATTAGCTTAGGGTAAGATGAATTTTGAAAATAGTTACAGAGTTTTATATTTAGAAAATATCTTCAATGACAAAGAATACAGGAATGATCTGATTTTGGCTGAAAATCAAATATCTTAAATTTATGATTCGAAGCTATAAACGAATTTGTAATGGCATATGATGAATTTAGAAACCGAAATCATGATTTTTAGTTTAGCATTCTCTATGATAATTA
Source organism: Allium fistulosum (assembly GCA_030737815.1). Lineage (NCBI taxonomy): Eukaryota > Viridiplantae > Streptophyta > Magnoliopsida > Asparagales > Amaryllidaceae > Allium > Allium fistulosum. Next base: position 1,033,825,250 of record CM060901.1, read on the forward strand.
AAATTTTAAGATTTTGGGGTTTTCACCATTTTCCGTCGATCGATGGTGATTCAGGGGTGGGGATGGTTATCGAAGATGGCCTAGGGGATGGGTATCACTGGAATAATGGAAGGGGATTTTTATGATGGTCGTATGGATAAGTCAGAGGTAAGTTAGGGTTTTAGTTCTGTTTTTGGTTGGAGGTCTTTGCGAGGCATTACTAAACTCGTCGATGCATCGGACATCATCGGGGTAGGTAGGGTAGGTGCGTATGACGTTGTCGAAGCTTTGGGTGAAGTCCAGCGATCTCCGGTGAACGAGGCATGGTGGTGCGAGGCGAATTGTTCATCGTGGTTTTGAGTCTTTCGTGCTTCAATGGGTCGTTTTCGTTTCTGATGATCGTCGAGGGAATCTGGAGGTTCGTATGGGCCGAGGTGTTGGGGAGTGACTTGGTGGAGTAATCGAGGTTGATCAGAGTTGCTCCGATCATCGGTGCATATGCACGGTTTTGTTTGTGTATCTGAGACTTTGGGAAAGAAGATGAAGTAGGAGTGCGTACAGGGAAGCTCGAGTATGTACAGGTGGGGTTGACTCGAGTAAATCGGGTTTTAACGCGGGCTCGTTTTAATGCTAAAATTTTTAACACTATTAAATATAAACAGTTTTTACAAGATAATGGTTTGACTTAAATCAATGTTTATTCAAGTTGAAATTTATTAAAAGTTTGAAAGTAAAATTATTCTTGAGTTTAAAATATTTCAATGCATATAACCTTTATTTTAAAAGTTTATTTTAAATAGACTTACTAATGAAATTAAACGGTTAATTAGGGAAGTAAAATGTGTTTTTTTTAAAGGATAATTTATTATTAATGGTTTTAAGTTAAATTGGTAATTGATAATTAACTCAAAAGGTTATTAATTAAGATCTTAAGTAATTAATGATTATTAATTAATATAAGTAATTAAAGAATAATTACTTAATTAAACAATTCAATTAATAAGATAATTAAGGAATGATTTATTTGTCAACTTTATAAATTAATGATTTAGATTAATTAATTAAGATAATCAATTTTAAATTGTTAATTACTTAATGAAAGTAATTAAGAGATTAATTACTTATTGTAATCAACGTTGGATATTCTAATAAATTAAAGTTAATTTATAATCACTTGTTGTAATTAATTAAGAATGATTAATTAAAGGGTGATTCATTAAGGGTTGATTTATTATTAATGAATTGATTAAAGGAAATTTGTAACATTCCCCCTTCTGACCGCCTCCAGCTGGTAATTAGACCAACTTGAAACGTTCAAAAAGACGAATTGTTATTTAGTTTATGAAGTTTAAACAGAATCAGCCACAGAAACACAGAATAATAATAATTAATTAAAACAAATGAGAATTTATTTCATTACTATAAATCTTTTTATATACATCAGAGTTTATACAATTTTATACTGATACAGCGGAATATCTTAAAATACAATTTTCTCGAAATAAATGATTCTTTACTCTCTCTCTCTAACTTCGCTGCTCGAAAATCTTCAAGCTGTAAAATACTCGGTCTGACCCGAGTATTATATTCAAAAGAAAATAATACACATGTCAGTCTAGTTCAAACCAGTTTATTAGTGCATAGAGGCAATAATAATCAAATAGACGATAGTCACGATAATTCCCGTCTATCCAATCCTTTTAACAAAGAAATCGGATAACGAAAATTTTAACACTAAATAGTGTTAAACAATAAATCAACAGATTTAAATCATCAACAGAGATAGATGGAAAGATTTCTAAATGAAGATGATTTAGAAAAGAATGGGATTGCCGAAGACGGCGATTAACAACAAAAATTATCAATTTAAACCAAATCAAAATACGATTCAAAATATTTTGAATTTTCAACATTAAAACAATTTTAGAAACAGCAAAACATCAAGTTTGATTGGCTGCCGTACACGCACGCGTGCACTGCCTTGCCAACTCGAGTGCGCAGATAGCAAACACTGCAAAAGATAATCACTGCACAATATTTTGGAGGAAGAACAAAATAGCCCAAGCAGTACACAAAGGCAACAAGATGGCCAGAAATAGTGTAGAACACAAACAAAGCTCAAGTAATGAAGGGAACAATGACAGCAACTAAATGACAGAAATGATCAGACCACAAGCAACAACAAACAATGAAGCTGAGTACAATGGTACACAAGTCAGATGCAAAGACACAAGGTATATGAACATAACAGCAGGTCGAAAAGTACTCAGGGATGATCACAAAGTGTACAAATCAAAGAACACATGACCAGGAGAAGCAATTTCAAGTAATCAGGTGAACCCAGTGCCAACATACCCAACTAGAATTGCAACTACAAGATTAATCAAGTACAATGCAGACCATAACATAGCAGTATGGAAGAATGAAAACCAGAGAACATCTACAATATGCAGACCTAGGCTACAACTTCAGATTACACAAATGAACACATGGCCGAGAATACAACATCATCCAGAACAAAGCTACAAGGCCAATGAACAGTCAAAGCAACACAGTGTCGAGTGGGCTGCACAATATCAGGGGCATGATATGAAATGTGCACAGTAAGTGTACAACTAAATCAAGTGCACAATAGCCATCAAGCAAGTGAAAGCATGTATGAATCAACTGAACTAAGGCACCAGTAAACAAAATATCAAGGCAGTGGACAAAGTAAATGATCAAGCTACCATATACAGGACTTCAAGTAGATGCAAGTTAACTGGGATATAAATAACTACAGCATGCAGTGGCAACAAAGTATCAACATATCAATGTCTAGGCCATAGTCAACAACAAACTGGCATTAATGCATACTGGAATAGATGCATCAAGGTGACAAAGGGGTCAGATTAAAATACATTGTGAAAATCAGTGACTCAAGATCAAAGATTTAAACACATGTACAACACAGTGAACAGGTTCAGGTGAAACAGGGGTGACAAAATACTTCAGTATGAAGGCAGACTATAATGCAAAGGAGACCGAGTGAATCATTTACAAGACCAGAGACCCTCAACATGAATGTGCAACTCAATATCCAGTACATATGTGCAGCACATGAATGCAAATCAATATCCAAACAGACTACAAGTGAATGTATCAATATATACAACTACGAAGTATAGATGAACGAGTGTCACCATCTACATGGATGCAGACAACATCAAATGAATAGTGAGGCTACAAGTAGAAGAGGATACAGTGTACCATGTACAACAAATATAAACTACAAATGAACAAATATGATACTGAAACAATACACAAAGCAACTGCAACTCAAAGCTCACATGAGACAGAAAATCAACATATATGAATGATCAGTGAACATCGATGCATCCAGGAAATCAGATGGCCAGAGACGAAGCTCACAGGGTGTGACGACCGCCCATGACCCCTGCACCGAATCTAGAGAAAGTGCGTTGTAAAGGGTGCCAGGCGACCATGGACGATTGTCAAGGTAAAATAAAACAACAGAATCTATCGTATTACTCACAGCGCATGGACAAAATACAATAGAACATATATATAGTGAAGCTTTACAGAATAAAATGCCATCTTATAAAACTTCATAATAGTTGAATACAAGCATCCAAATAGCCAATACATCAAGCCTCACTACATAACACTCAGAGAATGCAAAACAGCGGAACATCCAGTACATATAATAAGAAGATAATATGCAACCCTCCAGCTCGTCTTCGACATCAGCATCGTGAGAAGAGAACAGCACCTGTCACCTGCTACCTAGTCTGCCCGTCCCAAAGTGGACGAACAGCCCAAGGCAATAAGAATTAAAACATAAAGCCTTGAGTCAGACAACAGTCTTAGTGAGCAGTAAATTAACTAACAACATACCAAAAGAGCATAAAGGAAAAGGAATAGGAATACAACCCTCCCACTCCACCTCTTCCTACAGTGATAGCCCCCAGACACACATTAAGCAGAAGCAAACATAGCAGAGCATACAATTTAAAGTAAAGCTACTATCACTCGAGTCAAGGGCGATGTTTTCCAAGTACCAAGGCCTAAATCAGATAAGCACCCAGAAAATACCGCTCTTGAGTCCGAATGACGATACAACCAAACATCCATGACTCTTGGCTATCACTGTTATCATTGCTTCGATATCACCGTTAATTGAATGACCAGCACATTCTTTCAGCCGTCCGTCAAGGGCTAATGGAAACCCCGGTTCTAGACATAACTCCCGCACGTCGTCGCAGCCCGTGCCTAGGACTATCGAATCTGCCCAGAGTATTCGACCATCAACAATTAGTCGTTGGGACTATCGAATCTGCCCAAACGTACTCTTGCTTAGAGCATGCTAGAACCTTCAACAACGATGCTATCCAAGCCTCCTAGTCATCCTCCTCGACGACTATTCTCATATCCATTCATTATCCTCCACTCGAATCATATCACCGAGTTATCAACATGCTTGGAATGATCCCGTCTGGATTAGACCAAGTCTTCATCACATGATTGCCCCGCTTCATCACATCCTCGCAAAGCCTCATCTCAACATCACATCATCAAATCTACGCATAAGAGCTTCATCATCCCGCTACATATGCCACGAGCAGCTTACCCAATTCAAGAGCCTTTCTCTTAGCTTTTGAATCATCTTCGGTCTAAATCAAACCATCAATCATCTAATTCATAACAATCAACCAAATCAAACATTAATCCAAGCAATCAAGCATTCAAATATGATCTAAGTAGACAATTATAACAATAATGGCATTTTCGTAATTAAAGAGTTGAAAGTCTAACAAGCATGAAAACATGAGAATTATCTCTACAACTTGATGAATAAACTTGCATAGGTTAATCACATACAAAAATGGTTGTCAAATCATCATGAACAATGGATCTACATGGATCTACACTTAGGATGAAGAAAATGCATGGAAATCACTATTTTAACACCAAATCGAGCCAACAATCCGATATACTCCTTTGGATCCGTGTGAGAGATAATCACCATTCACCAAATCACCTAAACAACTCCAAATCTACACACTTCAGATCTGGACAGCGAAGGATCGAGCTTGATCAATCACGAATCCGCTTCAAACGAAGAAATCTCTCTTGAAAAGATGAAGATCTTCAATCTAAGCTCTTGAATCTTCAATCTTGATCTTCGATTTGGATGATAGGAAGCACTAGATTAGAGTGGAGAAAAGAAGTGAAGAAGTGTAGAAGTCGAGCTCTCAAAATGGCAGCACTTCGTCGCTTCGAAATCCGGATCCCAAAAAGTGAGAACAACCCTTCCTATTTATAGCAGAAAATTCCTTAAGTCGTAACTCGTCCGCCTCTATAAGTCGTCTCCGACTTATAACCTACGACTAAACAAAGCCTTCAACCTAACAGACTACGACTCAGTGATCTCTCGACTTAAGACTTAGCAGCTAACCTCTAAGTCGGTTGCGACTTAACACCTACGTCTATACGACTTAACGACTCAACCACTTGCGCGAGTTAACACCTACGCGCGACTTAACCGGGATACGCCTTAGCGACTTAATAGCTCTACAACTCATCAACCTCACGACTTAGCTAGGTTACGACTTATCTGGTCAGACGACTTAACGAGATAACCCATCCTACGACTTAACAGTGTTACGACCTAACACTTAAGAGGATACGACTTAAAGATTTCAGCTACTCTATGACTTAACAACAAACACCTAAGTCGTCTACGACTTAACACACAGGCTACGACTTAACTATAAGGCTGCCTATCTCCTAAGTCGCTAGCCTCTATAAGTCGGTCACGACTTATCTCTTAGGTCGTTTACGACCTAGGACTTAAACAAATATGACCGAAAAGACAAACATACTAGGTCGTCCACGACTTACCACCTTAACTCGCTAACTCGCTGATCCCTTAACTCGGTAACAACTTAACTCACCTCTATCCTTAAGTCGCCTACAACCATAAGTCGGTCAACTCGCTAACTCGTCCAACCGACCTAACTTCTCTACGCTCTAAGTCATTGCCGACCTAACTGCCTTAACTCGCCATCCACCTGGGTATCTCCCATCCCCTAAGTCGTATACGACTTACGACTTATACTAAGTCGTGAACGACTTAGGACAGCCATATTTTTGCCTAAAATCTGAAATGGCTCAACAACACTAAAATTCCAGATTTTGACAAACTTTTCGATCCGTAAAAATACGTGTCGTTACACAAGGGCCAGAAGATAAGCAGTCAAGTGTTAAAAATCATGTTCAAGAAATCGAATGCCAAAATGCAGTTTTTTTTAAGTCAGAAATCAAAAATTAGGAAAGTTTGGTGCCGTGTGATTTAAGTTTAAGTGTGCTAATGCATATAACATGAAAATATGCAACATGAATCTGGGTATCAATTTCAAATAGAAATGCATACATACTTATTCACAGACATATAGATACAACAGATTTTATACCTTTTCAAATTATTTTAAAGTAGTGCAATGCAGACTATAATATCAAAGTTCAGGTTGTCCAAACATCAAGCTGAAGCCATGAATTTACTGACCGAAGTCAATTTCTTAGAGCAAATACAAGGTCGAATAAATTTCCATCTAACATAACTTCACAAAATAAATTCAAAGCCGATAATTTCAAAACCAAGTCGACCGAACATCTCAAAAATATGCGATTGTGAATCAGTCAGGTATAAATCGCACCATCCAACATTATATCGAATCGGCTAAAGAAAAGTTCAAACACGTCAATACGAACGAGAAAACAGGAATGAACAGAGATGGTCAAACTAACTGGAGTCGAGCCAATAGAGAAAATCATCACAAAATCAAATGAAATCGACTTCGAAACAAAGTCGAATGCCGACAAATCAAAGGAAGAGTTCAACATATACAAAATTTATAAAGTCAGAGAAAACATCAACATTTGAACCAAATCGACAGCCGAAACATGGTTTTTGAATCAGATGTGAGGGTCACTCACCTTTTACCGGGGCTGTCGCAAGCGAAGAGGAAAGATGAAGCCCTAATTCGCGAACGATCGGAGCTATGGAGGTCGGCCGCCTTTGATTGGAAGGAAACCCTAGCTTTTGGAGACGAGCGAAAACAATATCGAAGCCGAAGCCCTAACTTTCAGATCGGAGGAAGAAAGAAACTCGTGGCCGCCATTTTTATTTCTCTTCGATTTTTTTTTTCTTAGGGTTACGAATGAGAAAAAAATGAGGGGAAACGGGTATACTTAATCACGGCACCAATATCAAACGTGGGCCAACATTGAAATTTAAAGCCCGTTTAACTCTTAACACTTAACAAAATTTATAAAAGAATTTTAATCGATTGACAAACTCCTTTACATTATTTATGAATCCTGATTCAATTCAAATTCAATTTTCAATAGATTAAATTCTAAAATTTAATCGTCCAATTTATCCTGATAATTTGAAATTCGAGTCAATTCATCTTTCAAATATTTAAAATTCATTAAATATTTTCAATTCGAATTATTAAAATTTCAGGGTCGTTACAATCTCCCCTCCTAAAAACTTTTCGTCCACGAAAAGGAAAGGTTGTTAAAATTTCATTAATGTAACATTCCCCCTTTTGACCACCTCCAGTCGGTAGTTAAACCAACTCGAAACGTTCAAAAAGGCAAATTGTTATTTAGTTTATAACGTTTAAACAGAATCAGCCACAGAAACACAGAATAATAACAATGAATTAAAACAAATGAATCTTTATTTCATTACTATAAATCTTTTTTGGATACATCAGAGTTTATACAATTTAATACTGATACAGCGGAATAACTTAAAATACAATTTTCTCGAAATAAATGATTCTTTACTCTCTCTTTAACTTCGCTGCTCGAAAATCTTCAAGCTGTAAAAATACTCGGTCTGACCCGAGTATTATATTCAAAAGAAAATAATACACAGGTCAGTCTAATTCAAACCAGTTTATTAGTGCATAGAGGCAATAATAATTTAAATAGACGACAGTCACAATAATTCTCGTCTATCCGACTCTTTTAACAAAGAAATCGGATAACGAAATTATAACACTTAACAGTGTTAAACAATAAATCAGCAGATTTAAATCATCAACAGAGATAAATAAACAATTTATCAATCGACTAAATCAATTTAAAACAATTGAAATTGTCACTTTAAAACCATCAAAGTTTGATTGGCTGCCGTACACGCACGCGTGTACGGCCTCGCCAATACAGCATAAAAGATCAATGCATCACGACGCAAAGAAATATCAATTCAAAACTGTCGATTTTGGGTGGCTGTAGTGCACGCACGCGTGCACTGCCTCGCCAACTCGAGTAAAATGCACAAGGTCAAATCAAAATCAGATTCAACCCAGGTACAAATGGCCTCGACCAAAATTCAATGATCACTGCAACAATGAACTGTGCATGTACATAGAGAAATCAAAATCAAGGCATGTACACAACAAATCGAGATGAACTAGATCGGTGTTCACAAGGCAACAATGAAGTGTACTGCAATCAAGCATCAATTACATAAATACATTCAGGTGCACAGCAAAACATGAAACAGTGCAACTGGACAACAAATAAAATCAAAGTGTACACAGTGAAGTCTACAGACAAATGATCAAAAGTGCACAAGTGAATCCAGTGCTAACATGAACAGGTTCAAGTGAAAAACTAACAGCATGCAAGCATAGGTGGATGTGCAGACTAGAATATGCACTAGAATGCGACAATGCAGTGTACACAACTCAAGAGCTAATGCCTACGTGAAATGCACATATACAAACTGCATGATAAACCTATTACACCACTTGAAGTACAGTGCAACAATAGCAGTGGTGCACATATGCAGACACTACATGAAGAACTATCATAAGCATGGCAACATGATTATCAGAGACTAGAGGGAAATTCAAAGCTAAATGCAACTGATACATGACAGAGATGAACAACTTGCAACTGCAGACTACAACAATGACCAAAACAAGAAGCTCAACAACAACAATGCCCAAAATAACTTGAACGAAGCTACTAAAGGAATGCAGACAGTGGCCGAGAACCCAGACCAAAACAATGAAAGCCATAGCAAATTCCAGTGCCAACATGAATAAGTGCAACATCAAATATGCTCAAATACAAGTGCAACAATGCTACAAGATCAAGTCGAATTTAATACAGTTCTTAACAGTACAAAGCGAATGACTGGAGTTAACAGCAAAATGTCGACCAACCAGTCCTCACGAAATCGAACACATGTGGCCAAAGTAAATGTTGTCAAAGTAAAATCAAGTCAAGGTCGAAGTCGAAGCAGGTTCAAAATATTCGAAAAACATTTTCATCAAAATGAAATATATGAAAGTGTTAAAATTGAAGGAGTCAGAGACGTATGCAATTATTTGAATAATATGAGAGTGTGAACACTTTCCAGGAACATAAACATGCAGCCACTCATTTGTGTGTGTGTATATATACATGTATTAATTTTTTTCTTATATATTGTTGTTTCATACCATTTTTTTTAACATTCGTAACTAAAATTATTTAAAAACAGCAAATTTTGGGTTTTAGAAAAGGTTTTAAAACCTGGAAATGATGAACAAAGGTTTATATTTTCCTATATACTGATATACACCTTCAACCCTTATATATGCAGACCAGAGAACATCAAGGCCAAGACAACAATGACAACAACTAGTAATGCAACATCACACAATCGAAGTTTCACAGCTGTATACATGCCAATATGCAATGTAGACCATACAATAAGCTAGTGAACAACTACATGAACCAGACTTGAGTCGAGACCAGCTACCAATAAATAAAGGGATGCAGACCAAACCCAACATAAAATGCAAGTTACACAACTAACAAACTCAACAAGCATATGTACAACATGAACAAGATCACGTGAACACTGCAGGCAAATGTATCAATGTGCAAGCAAAGAACAGAGGCCGAGACAGTAGCAACCCAATGACTCAAAGCAACTACAACTAGTGACAAAGCAAAATTTACAACATCGAACGAATTCGAACAAGTCAAGAGACCCCAAAAAAACGAACAAGTTTATAGTTTCACAAAATCGAAGTCAACCAGTTCAAAAATATTCGAAACCATGTTAACCACGAAAATCACAATTGAACGAGACAGAATTCATCTAAAATTTGAATTAGATGTGAGAAATAAAATTCCTCACCTTTAGATTGAAGAGCCCAGATCGAAGAAAAATTGAAGCAGCTAACGAAAAACATCTCGAAATCGATCGACCAGGCAACATCGAAAACATCCAGCAACGATCGAAACACTCGCGTGCTTCGAATTAGAAAGCCCAAAGATCAGAGCAAATCGAAAGCCCCAATTTTTTCCAGATCGAAGGAACGAAAGATTGAAGCAGCCGCCATTTATTTTTCTTTTCGTGTTTATTTTTCGTTTGATTTCGTTTTACTGAAGAGAAGGGGGGCAACGTATATTTGCAGAAATAAGGGTAAGGCGATCGGTATGGGGTGGTATGGGTGAGGTATGGGTTGAGTTACTTTATTATTTTTTTTCTTTTTCTTTTTAAAATCTAATTTGTTTTTGTAAATATTTTCTTTAATTTGTTTTGTATAATCATGTTGCTAAATTTAAACTATGTGTATATATTCATTTCGTACAAATAAAAATTTAAATAAAAGAATTTCAATCGATTTACAAATTCCAAATTCTAACAGAAATTAACAATTCGATATTAAATCGTTAATTGACGAAGATTTTATCGTTATAAAAATTTCAACAATAAACAGCAAATATCTGTCAACTTTAATCGTTTATTGATGATTATAATTTTGGGCAAAACCCCAGTTGTTACAGAAATTCAAATTGAATTCAATTAAATTTTATACGCGTTTATACGCCGTATGTTCATAAAACAATTCCGATAAATACGAAAATTGAAATCCGGTAATAATTCAATATTACGGACCCAATGAAACTGGTTTCGTCAAATTCCGAGACTGTGCCTCGGAAGGCTATTTTTAAATTCAACTTAAACGATAATATTTCAAAACGGAACAAATCGCTTTCAAATTCAATTCTGAAGCTTCTATTACCTTCAGTATTATCAATATGAATTTTCTAAGCCTTTAAATTATTTTTAACCAGCTTAAAATTGAAGATTCAAATTTTATTCAACTTTCAACAGATTAAATTCAAAAATTAAATCGCCAATTCATTCTGATAATTTGAAATTCAAGTCAAATCATCGTTCAAATATTTAAAATTAATTAAATATTTTCAATTTAAATTGTTCAAAATTTAGGGTCGTTACAAACTCCCCTCCTTAAAAACTTTTCGTCCACGAAAAGGAAAAGTTGTTAAAATTTCATCGATATTTATACTCTAGTAAAAATTTTCTAAGTTTAAAACTTATTACAAATAAATGAAGATAGGATTCATTCCATTTGTTTAATCTCACTAGTTTTGTTTATCTTCTCTTTTGTTCAATGATTTCTACAATCAAAACGCAAAAGTCTTTTACCAACATCTTCGATTTACAAACTTAGATTCAAACTTAAAATTCTTCATGTTAGAGATTTATATAATATATCTCTTCCAAAGCTGTGGACTTTCAAAACATTTCAAAGATCCTCTTCCTTAGTTTATTAGGTAGGAATTTTGAAATTTTAATTTCAAACTAGTGATTTGCTATTTACAGTTTGAAAATACTTGCTAACTCGAAATTTAACAAGTCCATCTCCGTTCTCACAGACATTAGGCATACGCTGGCCAGGCGCAGGTCTAAAAATCTCCAAGTACTAAATATACTTGCTTCAATTCCCAGTGAAAATACTTTTAAAAATTCTTTTTCAAAAATGGATATGGAAAGCACGTTCCCCCATGGATTACAGTTCCACCCGGCGGTTACGCTACTATCCCAGTAGAGTCGCTTGTGGCTGTAGATTTCACATCTCTTAAATTTCGCCATGGTTGTCGCCATAGATTGCAGTACACACGGCGGTTACGCTACTATCCTAGTAGAATCGCTCGTGTATGTAGGCATCACGCCCCTCAAATTTCGCCTGGCATTAGATTGCAGTTTACCCGGCGGTTACGCCACTATCTCAGTGGAATCGCTTGTAACTATGGGCATCTCGCCCCTCAAATTACGCTAATCATCAATCAATCTAATCTCATCGCGATGATCTATCGCGAAGGATTTCCGATTCAAATAGTCACTCTGACTAAATGTAAATTCTACGTAGCTACGAATTTCAAATGGACACTCTTCACGAGTTCCAATACCTTCTCTAATAATAAATGGAAGGTACTTTTCCACATCCTCAGTTTAGAAAACATAATATCATATATGTAGTACTTTCATTTCACATTTCGTACATATAACATCTATGTAAACATACATAAGATTTCCATAACAATGTCTTTCTAAACTAACGGTTTCAAATTTACCGCATTCATATATATAAGTTCTAAAACCTTACATATTCCATATTCATAACAAAATAGAGGATTTCAAAATTTCCCTCTAAGTCGATTTGGAAATTTAAGGTTATCTCAACCTAATTCATATTCATAATTCCATTTTATTATCGACTTTCACATTCGATTTGGATTACACGTTACATCGTCAATTCTCAACACAGAATTGATGTCTATCGATATATAACCTCTGAGCTCGTACGTCTCAGAGAAGGGTGTTAAGCTAAGAGAATAAATTCTCCGCCACCAACAGATATATATTTAATAGAGATCAATTGCCATGTCATCAATTCACAATGTTGGACATACAATCCAAATCATCATCTGAAATTCAAAGCTCAACTTATATTGTCTTTGATGTCGAAGTTAAACTCAATTTTAACTCTACGATTCAATCTTTTGAAAAATTCCAAATTGAACAAATTGTTCAAATTTCTCATTTAACTTTTCAACTTCGACTTCAAAAATGAATTTCAAATCATTTATCCCTTACGGAATATATTCACAACATTTCATATTTGGAAAAACATTTCCATACTTATTTAAAAATAAGTAATTCACAAATCCATTTATTTTCAACATTTGAAAATATTCGATATACTTAAATCAAAATCAAGTATATATTTCATCTTTAAGGAAATCATTCTCTTTCACATATTTATTTGAGTTAAAACGAATGTTACGTAAAACATCGTTACGACAACTCAAAATCACTAGTATAGGGATTCGAAATTTAGATAGATGTATAAATCCCAATACTATACAAAACATTTCCTTTCGGAAATCATTTACTATAACAACAGTGTTATAGTCCACCATTTCCTTATATTCGAAAACGTCTATTTCAACAATGAATGTTGAAATCTATTGTTTCGATATTCAATGCTTTGAAAACATCTTTTTAAAACAATTACTTCGTTTTAAAATATCACTTTCCCAAACATGTCCATTTTATTCAATAATATATTCACGGTCCAAAATTGTGAATATACATCTTTTAACAAACTATACAGAATTTTACTTATCAAAATAAGTCAGTTTCAAATTTATAAACAACGTTTATAAATTCTATTCCTATTTATAAAGACTTCAATTTATAAAAATTTACTTCATTAATCATTCCTTTATAACTCAGTTTTATATCAGAATTTTAATTTACAAGTAAATTACTTATAAATTCTTTTATTTCGCAACTTCGATTCATTTTATAACTTCACAATCTTAATTCTGTAATTTCCATTCACTTATGAAATCCATTAAATATTTCACTTTTAACACTTATACAATTCCAATATTTTATTAACACTTTTCAAATCTTCAATTTAAGCCGTTTATAATAATTCAAAATTTCCAATTTAAACTATTATATAAATTTATCAGTTTTCCATTTCCAAGATAATCAACTAGTTCTTTAGTAAACCATTCATCGACTTGATTTCCAATTTAATCACATTTGATTCATTCACATTGGATTTTACTAACATTCATTCATATTCAATTAGTTCACATTCACTAATTCATATTCAAGTTAGTTTGCTTTCAATTAAAATCAAATTTGATTCTGGTTAAATTTACTTATCTTTCAATTTGAATTCAATTACTTAGCTTTCCAATTTCATTAATACCTAATGAATTTCCATACAATCAACTAGCAACCAATGCACATTCAACTTAACCAAATTTATTTACTTGCTTACATTCAATTTGGTTCAACATACTTAATTTCAATTGGTTTATATTCCAATTCTGATTGAATTCTTATACTCACCATATTCACTAATTCGCTTTTACAGTTAAAGTTGAATTTCCTTTTCTATAACTCAAATTCATATTCATTCTTCACTTTATCAATTCATTTTGATATCAAATTCAATCTCATTTAACATTACTTAAGCTATGTTTCATTTATCTTCACTTGCATTATTTCACTATACAACTTAAGTTCGGCTCAAATTTATTTGAAATTCTATTTTTATTTAACTTAACTTAGATTTTATTTCTAAAATCATTTTATTTAACTTTCGCTAAAGTCAAATTCATATCACTATTCAGAATTCAGATTTTTTTTCATTTAACAAAACTGCTCAAACATTTAACAACTGGTGTAACGTCCCGAAAATTTTCGACTTTCGAAAATTCAACATCGATACTCACTTTATCGACTGCTGAGTCATCGAATGCCGGAAACCCGAAAAGTTATGGTTTTAAGAAAAAGAAAAAGTAGAAGAAGAAGAAGATAGAAGAAAAAGAGAAGGAGAAGAAAGAAGAGAACAACACATCAGAACAGAGACAATATCAGAATCTTACACATCGCAGCGGAACAATATATAATAGATAACACTAGTCTTTTAAAACAAAGAACTATATCAGTTTATATATACATCAATCATCAGAGTCAATATACAACAATGGACAGTTATATAAACTTGTCCTCATACAGAATACACAGCGGAATAAATACTATCAGATACAAATACTACGTCTCGTCATCCAGCTTATCTCCAAGCTCCAGAATATCCAGAATATCCTGATAACATAACTCTAGGCTGCCCGTGTGGAAATTGGTGGGCACCCAGAGTTTAGAAGGGAACAATAAACTCCGAGTCAGTCATGGTGACTGGTGTGAGATCGTAAAACAGTTATTCTTTAAAATAAACAACAGGATAATCTTAAAGTCAATTCGAAATGCTTTTGGAAAATGAAACTACCATAAGACCTCCCACCACACACACAATGCAAACGCAGACTTGGAGGAGATTTCTTCTTATGATAGTCAAAGATGCTTACTACGCAAAAATCAAAACCTTTTTGATATTATTATTAGTGCATAGTGGAAAACATTTCGAAAGTATAATATAAATCTTAGCCAGCATAGGTACCATTATATTATGCCTGCTATAGCTGCCTCCTGAGGAGACAGGTTATACAATTGAAATCGTAAAGGCTCGTATTGTTTCTTTGGATTTCCAACAAATGGTCAGGCTAAGGAACTTCCTATCCACGATGGGTACGTCCCTGGAATAGACGACCCGAGAACCTAACCGGATCTCTGCCAACACAAGGCCGGGTTACCTCTGCAAAAATAGGTAACTACTGACACGCGTATGCCATCCCCCGATCGTCACCGATCTTCCCGAGGATCCCCGATTTCCAACAAACCACATAGATAATAATAATGCAGTAACCACAGAGGTTAAGTATCTGGGCTCCATACCATGATACCACCTTTATCCAGAAGGAATGACATACACTAAGGGGCGCTACTCCCTAGAACCTTGCCGCATTCGTCCTGTTTCGACCATTTCCGGGGTGTGAGGCTCGACGAAGTCTCGTCCACAAAGCTACGCTTTCTCAAAAAGCCCTGCTTCGGGTCAAACAAAATGATCAACCTATGATCACAAAGATATAAGATCAAACAAATGATCATATCGCAAATGATCAAACACTGATCATTTCACAGCAACACTCAGTATGCCACGTTACCAAATTGGGATATATCGCTGATAAATTTCAACTACATAACCTCTGAGCTCGTACGTCTCAGAGAAGGGTGTTAAGCTAAGAGAATAAATTCTCCGCCACCAACAGAAATGTATTTGAAAGAAATCAGCTTTATATCTCAAATTGTAACGTCAGACACACAATCCATACAAGTCTGTTCCGGGATCGAACAGAACCGAAGGCACTTCTCACGAAGCCCTTGCAATTCCGGATAATTTTCAATCACGTTCGGACTTCCCGTCACTAAGGGTGATAAAACCTCTAAACCGGAGATCAGCCGATGTAGAGTAACTCGACGGTAATCCTTCCGTTTTCAAAAATATCCGGTCTTCAACACCGGTCTTCAAATGCGATTCATAACGACGTATCACATATTCGGAATGGGTTATACGACCCCATGGTCCTTTCCCGGTTAACCCGAATAGTGAGCGTTTATTTAAAAACAAGTGTGGCATTCAAATTCATCCAATCACAACAAATACCTATCTAAAGGTAATTATTGATAGTCGGTTATTTAACTATCAATAAAGATGCGCAACATCATCAGATTCCAAATAATTTTCCCAAATTATTTATTCTTCAAAAATATCTTTATAAGATATAAAATTCCCACACTTAACCGTTTGAAAACAATTTCAAATCAATTTCCACATTTCATTTTGTCTTTGAAGATAAAATCTCAAAACAGTTCATTTCATATTGGAAAAGCGTTTCCATACTTATTTAATAATAAGTATTTCATAAATCTTTTATTTTCAACATTTGAAAATATTCAATATACTTAAATCAAATTAAGTATATATTCATTCTTTAAGGAAATCATAAATTTCAACATCTATTTGAGTCAAAACGAATGTTGCGTAAAACATCGTTACGACGACTCGAAATCACTAGTATAGGGATTCGGATTTAGATAGATATATAAATCCCAATACTACATCAAAACATTTCCTTTCGGAAATCATTTACTATAACAACGGTGTTATAGTCCACCATTTCCTTAAATTTCTCGAAAACGTCTATTTCAACAAGAACTGCGGAAATCTCTGCTTTCGATTTATAATACATTTTAAAACATCTTTAAAATGTTTAACTTCATTTTTATTATCACTTCTTCAAAAATAAATCCATTTTATTCAATAATATATGCACTGTCCAAAATCGTGCATATATCTTCTTTAATAATCTCCCATATTTAATTTATCAAATTCAATCTATTTCGAATTTATAAACACGTTTATAAATTCTATTTCCATTTATAAAAAACTACAATCTATAAATCTTCTTTATTAACTAGTTCAATTCATAACTCAATTTTTATACTAACGATCCATCTTATAAGTTAATACTTATAATTCATTTATTTTCAGAGATCGTTCTTTTAAAACTTTACAATTGTAAAGTTGTAACAACCCGCATATTTATCGATTTTATATTTAAATATTTTATTGTTAGTCGGATGTTAGACCGAAAAGCTACTTTTTGCATACGGTCAAATTGGGACTCGAGACCACCCCCATTGAGTTCAAAATGACGTTTGCGGTCTTTTTGAGTGTAAACTTCGATATGTTTGGAGATAGTGAAATTTTCGTCACTTTTTGTGTTGAGCTTTTGGTTTGGGCTGCACCTCTTCTACCTCAGCCCAACCCCTTCCTTCTCTTCATCACTTCATCAACTTTGAAGCTTTAGCAACAATGGTGGAGGGAGTAGGAAATTAAAATTCCAAGCTCAAATTCTTTAGCAAATTCAACATCTAACTCCAAATTCAAAGTGAAGACATTGATTCAAGCTTGTGGTTGATCTTTGCTTTGCCCCGAGCTTCATCTTCATCAAATTCCGTGAAAAGGTGAGATTTTTGATCTCACATCTTGCCTATATCTATCTTGGACTGTTGGGAATGATCCCCTATTGTATTTGCATCAACACTTGCATTTGGTTTGGATTGGATTGGCGAAAAACTTCAATTTTCAGCGTTTTGGTGATTTTTCTGGCCTTAAGTCGTTCTGGCCTTCGCTGAGTCGTCCACGAGTTAAGCCTAAGTCGTGAGTCGTTCACGAGTTAAGGGCTTAAGTCGCGCGCGTGCATTTCTGTTCGCCTGGCCTGTGTCGTTCGCGAGTTAACTCCCTGAGTCGTTCGCGAGTTAACTCCTTGAGTCGTTCACGAGTTAACTCCTTGAGTCGTTCACGAGTTAAAGGCCTGAGTCGTTCTGGGTGTTCTGCCTTCGCTAGGTCTTTCGCGAGTTAAGTGATAAGTCGTAGCTCGTATGGCTCTTAAGTCCTAGGTCGTTGGCTTTTAAACTGTTAAGTCGTATGACCTTAAGTCGTAGGTCGTCCCCGAGTTAAGACTTAAGTCGTTGCCTTCTGCTATCTCGTCCTGGCTTAGGTCGTACTGAGATAAGTCGTTAGGTCGTATAGACCTTAGCTCGTAGCTCGTATTTGAGCTTAAGTCGTTAAGTCGTATTGACTTTAAGTCGTTCGCGAGATAAGCAAGTACTAAGTCGTTCGCGATTTAAAACCTTAAGTCGTAGGTCGTCTCCGACCTTGTCCTTAGCCTTGTTAGGTCGCGTGAACTCATAGGTCGTATGAACTACTTTTTCTTAGGTCGTTGGACCTTCTTAACTCGTTAGGTCGAAGACCCTTAAACTCTTAGGTCGCGCATCCCACTTAGGTCGCAGAACCCTCTTAAGTCGTAACTCGTTCACGAGTTAGCACTTGGTCGTTTTGACCTGTTTTTCCCTAGGTCGTTCGACCTGTTCTTCTGCTAAGTCGCGTGGCATTCTCCACTTAGGTCGTATGACCTTATCCCTTAAGTCGTAAGTCGCTTGCCTCCCTTAAGTCGTAAGTCGCTTGCCTCTCTTAAGTCGTAAGTCGTTCGCGAGTTAGTACTTGGTCGTTTGACCTATTTTCCCCTAGGTCGTTCGCGAGTTAGTACTTGGTCGTTTGACCTATTTTCCCCTAGGTCGTTCGCGAGTTAGTACTTGGTCATTTGACCGGTTTGGCTTCTCGAGACCGCTTGCCTTCACTAGGTCGTACCGTGACGGGGCGCTGCCCCGCACCCCGCCGTGGGCGCTGCCCCCTGGACCCCCGCGACCTGACCGGGCAGGTCGAACCCCGTATTACTCTGCGTAGGCAATCTCTTCTGAAAAACATTTATCAGAATTTCTACTTTGATGGATTTGGGATTGACTTCTTTGGACTTTACTCACGTCTTCGAACGTGAATTGATTTGTTTCTATAATCGTTTTATGACTTGTCACTTTAAAGATATATGAAGGTTTCAATACTAATAGTAAATATCAAAACTCTTTCATCAAAGCGATTTCAACACTATTTTAAATATCAAAAGTTCGTTTCCTCAAACCGATTTTCAATCTACTAGTATATACAAGCCTTTACTTCACTCGAATGAGAAATCGACTTAAACGACTTAGTAAAACGAGTGGTATGAAACGCTTGCGTTCACTTCGTCGGTTAGCTCTTGGACTTGTTCGATTGAACCCTTTTCGTGACAATTTCCTAAGTGAAGATTTACAGCTTGTTCGTAAATATTTAAGTTAAGCAAGTGGTTATGGGACATGAAGCTAAACTCATATATTTACTAGCTTGGTGTGATTGACACTTCTCGCTGATCATGATGATCATTTTATGATTTAGACTAGCAATTGTGCGATGTCTCTTTGTCCATATGAAGGACTGTACTTCATTTTATTGAGCTTCGTCTCATTTCTTTGTGGGCTGGCAACCCAAGTACTTTTAATGTGTTTCGATTCATCTGATGTACCGTTTGTACTACATCGATGTCTCTGTCTTTCTGATTCATTGGGCGTACCGTTTGCACTGCGTCAATGTTCGATTCATCTGATGTACCGTTTGTACTACATCGATGTCTCTGTCTTTCTGATTCATTGGGCGTACCGTTTGCACTGCGTCAATGTTCGATTCATCTGATGTACCGTTTGTACTACATCGATGTCTCTGTCTTTCTGATTCATTGGGCGTACCGTTTGCACTGCGTCAATGTTCGATTCATCTGATGTACCGTTTGTACTACATCGATGTCTCTGTCTTTCCGATTCATTGGACGTACCGTTTGCACTGCGTCAATGTTTGATTCATCTGATGTACCGTTTGTACTACATCGATGTCTTGGCTTTCTGGTTCATTGGACGTACCGTTTGCACTGCGTCAATGTTTGATTCATCTGATGTACCGTTTGTACTACATCGATGTCTTGGCTTTCTGGTTCATTGGACGTACCGTTTGCACTGCGTCAATGTACCGGCTTTCATGCTCCTGTTTGGGATTGGCCATCCTTTTCTTGTGATTTCTGGATTTCTAATGATTGATTTCTGGAATTTTATGTTTCACCAGCTTTTACCATTGACATTGATGAGTATGTCATTTTATTGTGGCTTGGTGAATTAAATTAAGAATATGACATTCTTTTCTCTGTTTTGAGATTATTGAGATATTGTATGACTTTTATGGGATTTCTAATGTATACTTTTCATAGTATGACACCTTTTTGTTATCATACGTTCTATTATCATATCTCATATTCTATCTCATTTTATCTGATAATTATAGCTAGACTGATCCGTTTATTATTTTCTTCTTAAATAATACTCGGGTCAGACTGAGTTTTTACAGGTGCTTCATCATGACTTCTTATCTGGAGCCATCTTCTGACTTTTGGCTAACTACTCCTGTTTAGTAGGTTTTTGTTGTATGAATTTGGGATGAGACTCCTTGATGTATACGTATTCTACTGTCTTGCACTTGTATCTATTCTTTTGTGTTATTGTGGATCTTATTTGACCACTACTCTGATGTACACTTTTAGGTGTAATATTCATATCTTATTCCGCCTTTGTGATATGAATTGTCTGTGACTGATTTGTTCTACGTTTATTTCTATATTTGTTTCCGAAGATCATATATAGCCACCGTGTGATAGCTTTGTGTTTGTTTCGGTATGTCGGATTTCCTCCTTAAAAGATATTCATTCTATTCTATCTGACATATCGGTGCTCGCGCAAAGAAGTTACATAGATGGTCGCTCCTCAACAGCCTTATCCTCCGTGCTAATTGACAGCACTACACCGTAGTGTTCTTGGTTAGCGTGGGTATAAAGGTGGGGCGTTACAAAAGTTCATCCCTTTATAAATCATTTTAACATCATTTCCATTTTAAATTCACATTCCCTTATTTCAATTGGATTCATTTTTCCAAATATTCACTTTTGAATCTAAAATCGAATTTCAAATTAATTTCTAATTCTACTTTAACTCCAAATCAATTACAATTTGATTTCTAAATTTATTTTCACTACTAAAATAAATTCTTATTCTTTTCAAATTATTCAATATCCTGTTTTTAAATGGATTCTTTAAATTGAAGTCATTTTACATTTACTTCCCAAATCGTTTCAATTTACCAAGTAAATTTCTAATCGGATTTCCAACTTATCTTCTTTTAATTAAATTTCTTTTTAAGGAAATAAATTTCAATCGTTTCTTTCAATCTATTTTAAAAATCCAAATTTTAAATTAAATTCTTCAATTATAATCACTATTTTACAAAATCCATTTATTTAGCATTTTCACTTTATTCTGGCATTTATTCCATAAGATTATAAAAATTAACTTTTTTATACTTTAAAAATTCCTTTCTTCAAAATTATTAAATTTCTAAAATTGATTCATTTAGAAATTCCTATTTTTGATTCCAAAAATCCAATTTCGTATATTTTGGAATCCAATGATATCAAAACATCCATTCAGCTAAATTTTAGCTTTCCAAACAGTTTCCAGATATCAATTCAATAACAACAATAATAATTCACAGATTATCACATCACAGTAGAAATAAATTCAATCAATGTGAGGGGTCCAGTTGGATCCCTCCAACCTGTTTCCCTGCATCCAAAGACGTTAGCACAATACCAATTCCGCTCCAGTACGGAATTATCGCGGTATATAGGTTTTTATAAATCCGCTTACTAACGGCGCAATAGGGTCTCATCCGCTATACGAGGCGGGAAATCAATCAATCCAATATATACATATGCCAATATGTATATACTGCTATATATATATAGATATATCCTATCATACCTAATAGCACAATCAAACAGTCAATCATCAATCAATAACTGCAATCAATTTTTAAATCTGAGTGAGAAGATCTCACCTTAGCTTTTATTTGCAATCCATTTCCATTTTGACCATTTCTCCATTGTATTAACCTTGTATGACAATTATACAATTTATTAATATTTAAATTAATCGATTAATTAATTCTTAATGCATTGGTTTTAACTATTAAATTTGTTATAAATAAATTTCCTTTTTTTTAAATAAAATATTTGGACTAAGTGAAAAATCACTTACCATTTACTAACTTAGTTAACTAATGCTTCCGTCTCAATGTTTACTTTCAGAACTAAATTAAATAAAATAACCTCTTGTAAAAATTTAAATAAGTTTCATTAAATAAAACTACCTTTATATTATATATGATCTGCATTTAAAATCCTAACTATTGTAAAAACTCCTATATAAATATATTAGTTTTATTCTTTCCTAGGAAAACAATCTATATAAATTTTTAAAACTTATATTTATTATTATTATAACTTTCTTTCAAACTTTACAACAAAATAGCAAATTTCTTCCTCTGTAAAAAGACATATACTTTTATTTTTTAAAATTAAAGGAAAAAAAGAAAAAGAGGATAAGGCTGCAGATACCTCACGACATCGCTCTCCAGAACGTGACTCCACCCAATGCTTTTCTGGCCATCGTCGAAACCCTTCCTCGCTATCTTCATACACGAGATTGGACTCGCGACCGTGCCCTAGGTGCCATCGCACACGCGCGTGCTGCCTCCCCTGACATCCCCTAATTCGCGATATCGTCCAACTCGCGAATCCCACTGACGTCGATCGAGTTTTCGAAGTTCGCCGCCTCAGCCTACACGCACGCGTCACCGTACGCGTCGCCGCTCCATCGCGACCCCGTTGCCCAGATGAATGCGCCTCCCCCTAGCTCGCCATTGCCTTCCCCTTCGTTCGCGATTTGGAAGAACGAAAGTGATTTCGTTCATTATTGAACAAGGAGGAGCTCGGCATAAATTTTTAAACTGCTGTTTTGATTTTTGAAGACAAGGGGAAAGCTCTGCCTAATTCAATCGCGACTTTAAACGAGCGAGGCTTCGGCCATTAAATTGATTTTGAAACGAAAGTATGAAGGGAAGCGCCATTTTTTTTTTATTCTTCCCGTTTTGATTTGTTTTTTTTTTGTTTACTGAAGAGAAAGGGGAATTTAAAAATTAGAAGAGGCATGGGCAATCACGATTTTCTCCCCTGTTCTCTGCACGATTGTAGGCGTAAGTTTAGGAACGAAACGTGCTGACGTTGACCAGTTTAAAAATTTAAAATTCAAATTGAATTTCGATAAAAATTCAACGCGTTTATGTGTCGTACGGTCACATAACAGCTCCGATAATTATGAAAATTTAAATCCGGTAATAACAAACTATTACGGACCCAATGGAACTGGTTTCGTCGAATTCCGAGACTGCGTCTCGGACGGCTATTTTCAAATATCGATTCGAACGATTAAATTTCAAAATTGAACAAATCGTTTTCAAATTCGTTTCTGAAGCTTCTGTTATCTTCAGTATTATCATTACGAATTTTAAAAGCTTTCAAAATATTTTTCTTCAACTTTAAATTGAAGATTTAAATTTTTATTCAACATTCAACAGATTAAATTTTATAATTTAATCGCCAAAGTCAAAGTTATATCGAGGATTCAATTTAAATTACCGTTCAAATATTTAACATTAATTAAATATTCTCAATTAAATTCGTTCGAAATTCTGGGTCGTTACAACTGGTTTCATTTAAATTTCTCATTTTATAAGTTAAACAACTTATTAATTTAAACTTCCCAATTCATATTATATAATCACTTATCTTTTAAGTTTAAATTTTCATCTCAATAATTTATCAAATCAAATTCAATTTATTTAACTCTCTTTAGTTAAATTTCAAATCGTATATTTACTAATACTAATTCAATTCAATTTAATTTCTCTTTAAGTTAAAAATCTTTATTTTCAAAAACAATTTTATACTTCTTTAGATTTGAAAAACATTCTCCTTTTTAAAGTGTTTCTAGTAACTATTCATATTAAACATCATAAACTAAGCTTTGTGTAAACCAAAGCTCTGATAGGAGCGACCATCCATAGTTGTCCTTACACTAATATTGGTTATCTCGATAGGAGTGGTATATACTTTTTACTTTTCATCTATTATTTATTTACTCCCATCGACACACCCAATTATCAGTATAAAACAAACTACGATAGTTCATAATAGTTTAGGACATTAGATATAACAATAACACAGATAATATAAATGCGGAACACAGATTAACAAAAATCTCATATATATATAACCGATGTCAGTTACAATATAGTTGACATGATACATATGATACAACTACAACTGTCGACTCTAGAAGTTATATATACAAGTACATTATCAACTAATATACATGAATACATATCGTTCTATACAATGACACGACTACTACAAAAGGACAATGACAACTTCAGAAGATGTGAAAAGTCTTCAAATCCCGAACAGCAACTCAAAGAAGGAAATCTACAACCTGAAATAACTCGGGTCTGACCCGAGTATTACATTCAAAAGAAAATAATACACGGGTCAGTCTAATTCAAACTCAGTTATTAGTGCATAGAAGCAATAATAATCTCAAATAGATGACAGTCACAGAAATCACGTATATCCAACTCTCGATACGAGAATTGGATAACGGTAGATATAACACTAAACAGTGTTAAACAACAAATCAACAATCCAAATCAGAATACAACTCCAAAGCATTGAAATTAATCAACGAAACAATTTAACAAATCGAAACATCAATTTAAAACTGTTAAATCTGATAGGGCTGCAGTACACGCACGCGTGTACTACCTCGCCGCTATCGTATGAGATACACAAAAGCTCAGTGAAAGTCACAAATGATCACAAGGTCAAACCCCGAAATCGGGTTCAACTCAAGTGTGATAACAACACAAATGAAACTGGCTTATACTTGAACCAGAAACTAAAGATATCAACTCACATCAATGAATCTCAATGTAATAGAAATGAATAGTGACAGAGGTGATCATCAGAAGCTCAAATGAAGTGCAAGCAGCTGGAAATGACCAGTGCAACTAAAAATGGCAACAGGGAAGTAAATCAATATCAGTAAACGACTCAAGTGAAGCTACACTTCAGAACAAATGTATGCACATATATGAAGACTACACATGAATACAATGGAGCTATGCAATAGTTCAGAAGCTAAAGCATGGATGCTACTGTGGAGACCAGAGCATAAAAATGCCCAGACTTAAGCAAAATCAACAAACCAAGGAACTGGCAACAATTTAATGCACAAAGTATACGAGTGCACAGCTGCAACTAACCAGATGAACAAATGCAACAGTGTCTAACAAAATATGGAGGTACACATGCCCAGTCACAATGGTAATACAAAAATGTACAAAGGTTACAGAAACCATAGCAACATGAACAATACGACTGTACAAATCCAAATACTCAAGTGGAATACTAACTACTAAATGCAACTGAGTCATGCCTTAAAGAATAGAACAATGCCAAATGCAGACTAACCAAAACTGGACAGAGCATCATCACTATCAAAGCCAGAGCTGCCAAAAGGTGATGGTCGAGGTTTACCAAGAAAATGATAAAGTTAGGACAAAGCCAGAGCTGCCAAAAGGTCAGGGAAGAACACAAAAATGCTCAGAGCAAAAGTCGGGAAAATTCGAAGTTAAACAGATGCAATTTTTACATGTATGCATATATATATATATATATATATGTGCATACACATACATACCTATCTCAAATGTAACAGTACTAAAGACAACATGTATAGACAAAATGTCTGGCCAATTGAATTCAACTCAAGCTACACCACTATATACATGGACAAACACAATGCACATGTCCAGTTACAACAGTAATACGAGGTGGAATAAACTCCAAACTGGAGGCTACAAAACAGTTTCAAGAATGTAGTGCACTATAGTAGCTCAAGGTCAAGGAAGCAAAGCTCAAACCAGAATAACAAGTTCAAAGATCATCAATGCACATATAACAGTGAAGCTATCACAAATGAAACCATGATCAAGTGAACACATGCACATCAATCCAGAAATGTGAAACCAGACTACACAAGGGCTACAGGTCAAAGATATGCACATGAACCAGACTAAATGAATATGATTCAAGTTAACAAAGTCACATATCATCACAACATTGAAATGATCGAAGTCACAGTGAAAAAGTCAGGTGGCCATCATCAGACGGTTAAATAAACTCAGGGATGAACACAAGTAAATGTGGCTACAGTTTAAATATATGAAGATAAGTATTCAAGCAGATGCAGATGCAGACCACTGTGAATCAAGGTACTAGACTCGAAGTACCGTGCACATATAGCAGTGATGCACACGAACTAATACAAACAACAAAGACAATATAGCTTCGACTAACTGGAGTGTCAAGAGAACCAGAATCAAGTTCAAACTACTCTAGATGGAGATGTATATGTTCGAACAAAGTTCAACAGCAGTGACAAAAGTCAACAATGTACCAGCAAATTCAAATCCAAAGTCAAAAGAATTATGCAGTCTAAAATCAAAGTCGGTTTTTGAAATCAAAGTTTCTGGAGATAAAATCACCATAACCCAAGTCAGTAGTGACAGCGACAAAGTCACAAAGGCAAAAACAATAACCAAATTCAAAATCACAGTCGAAGCCATTTAAGTATTCAACCACGAGTGAATTGAAAATAACAGAGAAACCAACAACTTCGAACCACCATTTAACAGCCGAAAATAAAGTGAACGGAGTCATGTTAAACAGCAATACAATAATACAAAGATAGTAGAATCATGGAGTTTAAAACTAGATGTGAGTGACAAGTATCACTCACCAGTGAAACCCAATTCGAATTCGCAAAGCAAAAGGAGACCGAAGACAAATATTACCACAAAATAACATATATAAAGTTGAATTAGATGTGAGCAAATTACTCACCTTAGCATCGACGAGTGGAAGATGAGCTTTCGATCAAGCTACTCAAATCGGCAGAAGCCCAATTGGGGACGAACGATACCAACGAACACGCTCCAATTTCGGGCGAGCGAACGGAGAAGAAATGGAGCCGCCATTATTAATCTTTCTTCGATTTTGGGGCTTAGGGTTTTTTTTTTTGAAATGAGAATGGGATCGGTAGCGAACGAATATCAAAAGGGAAATGAATATAACCATATCCAAATCAAAAGGAAGCCGGTTGAATTAATAAAGAAAAGCCCATATAATTCTTTTAACAAATTTTCAAATGAATCTAAACTTGATTCAAATCTGCATTAGCAGTTAAAAATGATTTAATCGTCATTTATAAACTGACGCGAAAAACCGGGTTGTTACAGACTCCCCTCCTTAAAGAAATTGCGTCCACGCAATCATAGGGAATAAATGGATAAAAGGTAACAACCAAAAGAGCATGGCAATGTCGAATGTATAAGCAAAGCAAGTGTCAGCGGGGAAGTATTAGATAAGAAATCGAAAGGTTCGACTGCTTCAAATCAAAAGAATCAACATCGTGGGAATCAGGGATCAAAATCAGACGACTAACAAAAGCAAGAACAATCGAGTTCCAGCAACTAAAAGAGAAGGAAAAACAGAGCAGAAATCCCATACAGAGCACGAATTGAATGTGAGTAAATCAAATTACTCACCTGAATTGCCAGAGAAAAAGACGAAGCTCAAATCTCAAAAATCGCAAATATTCAATCATCAAAAACAATAATTGAATTTTCAAATCGCAAATATTTACTTATCTCAAACGATAATCAGAAGACAAATCAAATATCTGATTATCTCAAACGATAGTCAGAAAACAAATATTCAATTATCAAAAATGATAATCAAATTTCTCAAATCAACAAATATTCGATTATCACAAGCGATAATCAAATTTCAAATTCAACAAATATTCAATTATTAAAAGCGATAATTAAATCTCAAACCAGCAAATATTTAATTATCAAAAGCGATAATTAAATCTCATATCAACAAATATTTAATTATCTAAAGCGATAATTAAATCTCAAATCAACAAATATTTAATTATCAAAAGCGATAATTAAATCTCATATCAACAAATATTTAATTATCTAAAGCGATAATTAAATCTCAAATCAACAAGTATTTAATTATCTAAAGCGATAATTAAATCTAAATTCAACAAATATTTAATTATCTCAAGCGATAATTAAATCTCAAACAAGCAAATATTTAATTATCAAAAGCGATAATTAAATCTCATATCAACAAATATTTAATTATCTAAAGCGATAATTAAATCTCAATCAACAAGTATTTAATTATCTAAAGCGATAATTAAATCTAAATTCAACAAATATTTAATTATCTCAAGCGATAATTAAATCTCAAATCAACAAATATTTAATTATCAAAAGCGATAATTAAATCTCATATCAACAAATATTTAATTATCTAAAGCGATAATTAAATCTCAAATCAACAAGTATTTAATTATCTAAAGCGATAATTAAATCTAAATTCAACAAATATTTAATTATCTCAAGCGATAATTAAATCTCAAACCAACAAATATTTAATTATCAAAAGCGATAATTAAATCTCATATCAACAAATATTTAATTATCTAAAGCGATAATTAAATCTCAATCAACAAGTATTTAATTATCTAAAGCGATAATTAAATCTAAATTCAACAAATATTTAATTATCTCAAGCGATAGTTAAATCTCAAATCAACAAATATTTAATTATCTAAAGTGATAATTAAAAGCAACAAATATCCGATTATCAAAAACGATAATCAGAACTCATGTGACGACCCGGAATTTTTGTATATTTGAAATTGGAATATTTAATTAGTTTTAAATATTCAGAGATTAATTATAAACTTAAATTTCAAATATCGCTGTTTTGTGAGTAATTTAATTATTAAATTAAATGATGTGGAGTTGGGTAAAATGTTAAATCTGGTATTCTAAGCTAATTAAAAATATTTTGAAAGCTCGTAAAATTCATATTAATAATACTTAAGGTAATAGAACTTTTAAAATTGAGTCTAAAGGTGTTTTGTTCAGATTTAAAAATATATCGTTTATATTGATATTTAAAAATAGCGTTCCGGGGCACATTCTCGGATTTCGACGAAACCAGTTCCATTGGGTCCGTAATACCGTATTGTTATTGGATTTCAATTTTCATAGCTTTCGGAGAGATCGTTTGATCGTACGGTAGGTAAACACACTGGAATTCGAATTGAAAATTCAATATAATTATTGCATAGACAAATATTTCGCATCAGCCGTTTTGTTTCAAATCAATGTAAACATCTGTCAGAGATATTTCTCCACTCGTACCCAAGAAGCCACGATTCTTTTCAAAATAGAAATGTTCCTTTCGTTCTTCTCAGTTAAAAACAACCGAGCTTCCTTCCTCTTTTTAATATCAAATCGTTCTCAATAAAAATAAAAATAAAAGTCTGCTTTACTTCAAGTTACGGCTAATAGCAATCTCCATGGCCGCGATACGTGAACCCGAGAGAGAGACTAGGGTTTCGAGAATCAACGCCTTCTAAATAATCATCGATACATACTCGACTATTCCATCAGCTGTCATCGGCTCATCCTTGCCTCCTACGCGATAATTCTACTGCTGATTCGAAGTCCTGCTATAGTCTCTTTATACTGCCACTGCTCTTGGATTGAGAAGGAATTGCTCGCGAGGGATTCCAATTGGTTCGAATTGAAAAAAATCGATCAGAAGAGGCTCTAGCGAGGGGTTCTAGGGTTCAGTGGATTCGGGAAGGCGAGCGAGCTTCTCGAATCGTACGCGTGCGCATTGGATAGAGGTCACATATATAGGGGCAGCGGTGGTTTCGCGAGCTATTAGGGTCGAGGTGGGATGTCGATCGAAGTCGCGACAGTAAGGTATAATCACGTTTGTTTTAAATCTTGAAAAATATATATAACCTGTATTTGATTTTTCCAGTAAGGCATGTATATTGGTTATTTTCAACTTAACGATTTATATGTATATACACAAATACAGTAAAAGATAATAATATATATATATATATATATCTATATATATCAATACATATGCATATTTTGATTTAGATGTGGAAGTGGAATAGTAAGACAGTATATATATTTATGTAAGTAAGACCTTGGAATAAATACAGGGGTTTATAAATGAATGAATAAATATATATATACCTTCTTAACTTACTAGTTTAATTTTTAATATAAGATGTTGTGGAGATTAATTTGGTTAACAAACTTACTGAATTATTTTAGTTATCAAAAATAATTTGTGAAAAGAAAATTAGTTTAAAATTTAATTCTTTGATTAAATTTAATCAATTTTTTTTAAGTGAATCATTGGCCAAAATTAAACGATAACGATAATTGATTATTCGATTTATTCGAATATTAATGGATTTCGTAATGGTTATTCAAGGTCGAAATCTGAAAGGGAACAAGCTGGGATGAAATTAAATAGTAACGGATTGCAAATTAAAGCAAAGGTGAGTTAATCTCACTCAGTTTAATTTTAAATTTAATTGGTTAAATTTAAATATTGATGGATGATTGAATTGATTGATTTGATTGATATGGTATATAGTAGTATATACCAATATATATATATTGGCATATGTATATATTGGAGTTGTTGATATTCCCACATTGTATAGTGGATGAGACCCTATGCGCCGCATAATAGCGGATGATATTTTATAAAACCCATATACCGCGATATTCCACTTTGAAGTGAAATTGGTATTGTGCTAACGTCTGTGGATGCAGGGAAACAGGTTGGAGGGATCCAACTGGATTCCTCAAAATATTTAATTTTGTCTAAATATTCTGTGATATGATTGTTGATATCCTGTGATGATTTATATTGGATAATTTGGTTGGATTGAATTTCCCAGTATAATGAGTTACCAAAAGAAATTGAATTGGATTTTTGGAAAGAAATAAAAGAGTAAAATTTAAGTTAAGTAATTCTAGAGAATTCGAATAAATTAAATATGGGAAAGAAGAATTTTAAATAAACAGAGAATATTGAATTTAAAGAAAACTTATGTGATATTATTTAAAAGAATAAATAATTTATTTTAATTCAATGTTTAAATGTAATTAAAAAGAAAGAAGGAATTTGGGAAATCTGAAACTTGTGTTTCAGTTTAAAGATTTTAAATCATAATGAGAAATAAAATTTGGAAGTTAATGAATTTGGAAATAAATGGATTAAGTAAGGAATTTATTTCAAAGTAAAATAAATTGGGAATCAATTATAAATTTGATTCAAATACTTTGGGATTTGGAATTTAAAAGAGAAGTGAGATTTTGAAATTTATAAACTGGGTTTATAAAGTGAAATAAAATATCAGGGGATATTTGAGAATATAAATTCTAGGTGGGAATTTATAAAGGGATATGAATTGGTTTAAAAATAAGTGTGATTTATTTTTTAAGGATGTGAAGAGAAGTGTATTTCTCTGGATAGCCAAGTACGTTTTTCAAAGCAATTTTAAATATAAGTTAAAAGTTCTAATTATGTTTTAAAAAGCATGTTTTAGAAAATTGATTATTTTTAAATGTTAATTTCCTAAGTAAGTATTTTCAAAAATCTATTATTGTAGTAATGATATAAAAGTGATTTGGTATTATGTTTTAAAAAGAGAAGTTAGCTTATATTTATAAAGTGGTTTTACTTTAAATATTCTTAAAAATATATATTTTAATAAAGTATTAAAGTAGTTTTAAAATTTCAATGTATAAAGTATATTTAAATAAAGTGTTTTTAAATTATTTTGAAATCTAAAAGTAATTTGTACTTGGTGATTCAGTGGAAATAATTATTTGGGAAATGTTTTCCGTAAGCGGAAACTGTTTTGAAATTGTTTTCAAATGAGCTTTGAAAATTTGGAAATATATCTTGGAAAGATATTTGGGCAAACAAATAATGTGGGAAATTATTTATTGTGTGATGGTTGCTTGTGGATGTTAATTGATAGTTAAATAACCGACTATCAATATTGGCCAAATGCGCTGATCGTTTCGAAGAGACCGGGATTGAGTTTCCGTATACCGGGATTCTAGGTCTGGAGACTCGAATACCACTTCGATCCGGTTTGTACGTTTCGTGTAACGATTTCGGAGTCGAAGATGGAGCAGTAAAGTGCAAGGGCTAGTCGCTACTAATCCTGAGGATATTTCCAAAATGGATGTAGTAGGAGTAGTGCCTTCGGTTCCGTTCGGACCCGGGACGGACTTGTATGGACGAATGCTTTCGTGACATCGTCAGGGGGACGATGGGCATTCTAAGGGATATGTGCTATAAAGGTATCGTTTAGCCTCGAACCTCATCAACCGGGAATGACTGAAAATCAGGGGTTTTGCAGCAAGGCTTCGTGGGTAGCCCCCACTTGAGAGTAAGGTCATCCCTGTCTAGATGTCCCTTTTATTTCGGCTTAGTGGAGCGGTTGCTGATCCCAACCGTGGGGTGATCTTATTTGGAATTATCCAGTAAGGGATGATTCCGGCCTTGTGTTGCAGGGGAGCGGGCGTACTCCTCGGTACTGTGATCTAGGCCACGTACTGTGACAGGTGGTACCCCAGTGCCTAGTCATTCGTTGGAAATCCATTCTCCCTACGTGCCTTGTACGAGTTTTGTTTGTATTACCCACGTTGTGGCTAGTATGCTGGAATTTAATCATGTAACAATTTCAGCTATTTTAATAAGTATTTGTGAATAGACACTATTATAATATCAGAGGATTTTGATAAAAAGTGTTTTAGCTATCGTAAGGTAAAAACCCGACATGTTTATTTGTGGCGTGGTCTTACGAGATGCTTTTATTTCAAAAGGATTTTTGAAACTTTAATAATCAATTGAGTGTGATTTTCTCACGCTTGTTTTCCAGACTGACTCGGGTATTGTTTTATATGATGCTCGGGTCAGACCGAGATAAACAGGTTCAGATTATGCTGTGGAGCTCAGGAGGTGAGCTGGATGACGATACGTACTCTCGTACTTGCTATTATTTTTCCGCTGTGTATTCAGTTGTATGTTATGGATGTTGATGTACTCTGATGATGTATTGTATAAACAGATATAGTTTTGATTTGTGTAAAGATCTGTTAATATATATTATATTTTATTCCGCTGCGATGGTTAGATTCTGATTTTGTTTTTTTTTCTATTTTTCTTCTTCTACCTCTTCTTCTTAAATCAAATGGTTCGATTTTCCGGGTCTGGAAAGTCGGGTCGTTACAACTCATATCAACAAATATCTAATTATCACAAGCGATAATTAGAAACAACAAATATCTGATTATCAAAAACGATAATCAGAACTCATATCAACAATTATCTAATTATCACAAGCGATAATTAGAAACAACAAATATCTGATTATCAAAAACGATAATCAGAACTCATATCAACAAATATCCAATTACCTGCAGATAATTGGAAACACAAATATCTAGAAATCAATTAAGAAGACTAGAAAATCAACATAAAAGCTTTGATCGATCCCATCAGATGGCGAGTTCTTAATTCGCCGCACGTGCAACAACATATGGCCAAAGCCTACCAAGTACTCAACATAATTTTGGCGCCCATCAGATTGACCCGGAGGTCCGCAGAGTGACCCGAAGGTCTAGTACTGGTATTTGACCCGAAGGTCCGCAGAGTGGCCCGAAAGCCCAACAAATGACCCGAAGGTCCAACAAATGACCCGAAGGTCCTCATAGTGGCTCGAAAGCACACGAAAGCATCAAAATGTTTCAATTAACGAGTCCGGAATTAACCAAAATAGCAAACGCACATGTCCCATAACCACGAGTTTTACTAAATTGTTTAATTCTCTTCATCGTTTCGTTGAAAGTGCAAAATTGTGTATTTTGTAAAAATACACTTTACATTCTCAAACGGACAAGTCCGGAATTAAGCGAATCAGTAAAAGAAAGGGGTCATAGTCCTCGATTTTGCTGAAACGTTTAAATCGCTTCCTCATTCTTTTGAAATCGCAAACTGTAAAATTTTTGAAAACAATTTTATTTATTTTGTAAAAATAACAATTCGCATTCTCAACTGAACAAGTCCGGAGTTAAGCGAATCAGTAAAAGAAAGGGGTCATAATCCTCGATTTTGCTGAATCGTTTAAGTCGCTTTCTCATTCTTTTGAAAACGCAAACTGCTAAAATTTTATAAAACAATTTTCATTTTAAAACGATTTTCCAATCACGTGATTAGAACAGTAAATCAGTAACAATTTCGGTAAGGAAATCGTACTTCTCAAAATACCGTAAAAACGGTCACAAAACAGCATTGTGGAATAACCGCTTGAAAATCCACTTTTAAAATTTGACGGTTACTGAAGCCAAAGCGACAGTAATTTTAAAACGTCAAAATCACATCAAAACAATTTACATCAAAATGTAATATCAGAGAATTTTCATTCATCAAAATGCCATAAAACACCGTGCTTCAAAAATTTAGCATTGGTGTAAAAATCCCGTTACAAAAATAACGGCAACAAAATATGTTTCATAACCTAGCATCGGTTCAACGTAAAATAAATGCAGTAACGTGCAATTTAAATTTTTGCACGTACTACAAAATGAACAAAGAATCATTCAAATGTATCTTCAATGAAGATAATTTAAAACAGAAAAAATCTAATCAATAGATGATTAGTACAAAAGAAAACCAGCGGAAATTTCAACAAAAATCACATATCTGCAATTTCTTCGAATCCTCAATTCGGATTCGAAATTCTCAAAGAAATAAAATAATTACAGCTATGTAAACACCAAATGAAATTCATATCAATTTCGTATTTTGATTTTTAAATCAAAAAGATTATCGGTTGTACTCAGCAAAGACAGTTTCACTATTTCCGCTGCGCACTCTGATAAATAGAACACAAATCAATCAAATCAACCAAAACACAGTTTCACTTTTATTTTTAAATAAAGATATTTAAAAATTTACATCTAGATTTCAAAACTTTAGTTTTGACTCAAATCACAGATAAAACATCGACCAATAGTTGTAACATATGTTCCATCCAAGTTATGTTTTATATTATGTCCATAAACCCCAAGCTCTGATACCAACTGTGAAGCCACACCTCTATGCTCATAATAACAAAGAGTATTAAAAAAAATACTGTCTATTATTACGAAGAATAAGGCTGGATAGGAGCGACCATCCGTAGTTGGCCTTACACTAATATTGGTTATCTCGATAGGAGTGGTATATACTTTTTACTTTTCATCTATTATTTATTTACTCCCATCGACACACCCAATTATCAGTATAAAACAAACTACGATAGTTCATAATAGTTTAGGACATTAGATATAACAATAACACAGATAATATAAATGTGGAACACAGATTAACAAAAATCTCATATATATATAACCGATGTCAGTTACAATATAGTTGACATGATACATATGATACAACTACAACTGTCGACTCTAGAAGTTATATATACAAGTACATTATCAACTAATATACATGAATACATATCGTTCTATACAATGACACGACTACTACAAAAGGACAATGACAACTTCAGAAGATGTGAAAAGTCTTCAAATCCCGAACAGCAACTCAAAGAAGGAAATCTACAACCTGAAATAACTCGGGTCTGACCCGAGTATTACATTCAAAAGAAAATAATACACGGGTCAGTCTAATTCAAACTCAGTTATTAGTGCATAGAAGCAATAATAATCTCAAATAGATGACAGTCACAGAAATCACGTA
The DNA here is from genome assembly GCA_030737815.1 of Allium fistulosum. Taxonomy (NCBI): domain Eukaryota; kingdom Viridiplantae; phylum Streptophyta; class Magnoliopsida; order Asparagales; family Amaryllidaceae; genus Allium; species Allium fistulosum. The sequence continues at coordinate 1,033,861,205 of CM060901.1, forward strand.
TATCCAACTCTCGATACGAGAATTGGATAACGGTAGATATAACACTAAACAGTGTTAAACAACAAATCAACAATCCAAATCAGAATACAACTCCAAAGCATTGAAATTAATCAACGAAACAATTTAACAAATCGAAACATCAATTTAAAACTGTTAAATCTGATAGGGCTGCAGTACACGCATGCGTGTACTGCCTCGCCGCTATCGTATGAGATACACAAAAGCTCAGTGAAAGTCACAAATGATCACAAGGTCAAACCCCGAAATCGGGTTCAACTCAAGTGTGATAACAACACAAATGAAACTGGCTTATACTTGAACCAGAAACTAAAGATATCAACTCACATCAATGAATCTCAATGTAATAGAAATGAATAGTGACAGAGGTGATCATCAGAAGCTCAAATGAAGTGCAAGCAGCTGGAAATGACCAGTGCAACTAAAAATGGCAACAGGGAAGTAAAGCAATATCAGTAAACGACTCAAGTGAAGCTACACTTCAGAACAAATGTATGCACATATATGAAGACTACACATGAATACAATGGAGCTATGCAATAGTTCAGAAGCTAAAGCATGGATGCTACTGTGGAGACCAGAGCATAAAAATGCCCAGACTTAAGCAAAATCAACAAACCAAGGAACTGGCAACAATTTAATGCACAAAGTACATGAGTGCACAGCTGCAACTAACCAGATGAACAAATGCAACAGTGTCTAACAAAATATGGAGGTACACATGCCCAGTCACAATGGTAATACAAAAATGTACAAAGGTTACAGAAACCATAGCAACATGAACTATACGACTGTACAAATCCAAATACTCAAGTGGAATACTAACTACTAAATGCAACTGAGTCATGCCTTAAAGAATAGAACAATGCCAAATGCAGACTAACCAAAACTAGACAGAGCATCATCACTATCAAAGCCAGAGCTGCCAAAAGGTGATGGTCGAGGTTTACCAAGAAAATGATAAAGTTAGGACAAAGCCAGATGTAACGACCCGGAATTTTCGAACCCGAAAATTCCAGATAGTTAGAAGAAAAAGAAAGAGATAGAAGAAAGAAACAGAAAGAAGAAACGAGAACATAGAACACAACATCTCACATTCGCAGCGGATTAAATATAATAACAAATAATAATATTAGTTATACAAAGAAAAACTGTATTTGTTAATTACATTTTAATACATCAGAGTTACAACATTCACAAATGTACTAGACAGTTAAAATTAACATGTCACAGACAACTATAATATCACAGCGGAATATACTCCATACGTTCCTGCCATCCAGCTCGCCTCCTGAGCTCCAGAACGTCCTTACCTGGAAATCTGTAATACTCGGTCTGACCCGAGCATTACATCAAAGTAACACCCGGGTCAGGCTGGAAACCAGCGTGAGTAAACTCATCTAACATGAAACTTAAATCCATAGAACTTATTTAAACCCGGGTAACTCGTACTTTACTCCAAGTAAACAACTTATATAGTCCACATTTTATTTTCACAAAACAATATCTAAGTATCCAACTTAGCTTAAATGATCCATATCATCCCAAACCAGCCTATTGAGTTCACAAATCAAATCTATATAGAATTATAGCAGAACACTAATCGAAGTGGTTTCGGGTATTAACTGATACCCGACCCCGGTCTCTTCGATTACAATATCATCTTAATCCAAGTTATTCAAGTGAATACAATTCAATTTTTAAATACAGGGTATCATATTCACACAGCAACTCATTATCGATAGATAACCCACAATATTACTGTTCAACCTATCATATCATAATCATAGTACATCACAATTCATATATCAGAGATATTCAGACAAACCAAGGTATTCAATTCAGATTTATCATCTATAGGCAAGATTAATAGTCAAACAATTCTCAATTAATTTAATTTAATCACCTAATATAAATTAAATTAATTACCTTTAATCTTGCTTAATTATCTTTGATTAATTATAAACCACTCTTTAAATTAATTACATTGATTAATTAACTTTAATTAATTACATTGATTGATTAACCTTGATTAATTAACCTTAATTAATCACATTGATTAATTAACCTTAATTAATCATCCCTTGATTATCCTAAATTAATTAATTTTAGTTAATTTCCTTAATTAAGTAATCCTTAATTATTAATCAACCAATTAATCAATTAATCTTTAATTACTCAAACCTTAATTTATTAAAAGATGAACTATTATCTTAATTACTTTCTTAATTATCATTAGAATTTAATAAACTTTGGAATTTATAAATATTAACTTGCAAATTAACATGAGTCCTTAAGTTTAATTGATGATAAACACTTCATCTTCTTAATTACTACTTAGTTACATTATTAATCTTCAATTTCTTATATGAAGTAATTATTACATTAATTAACTAATCATTCTTTATTTACTTTAAATAATTATCCTTTAATTTATTATATGAAGTAGTCATCCTTTAATTTCTTTAATGAATTATCCTAATTCAAAACCATTCAAAACAACAAATTTAATTCCAAAACCTTTACCTTTATAAACAATTTATATTGAAACTTGTTTAATATTTCTAATTTCCTTTTCTTTAAATAACTTGTTCACAAAATTTTGTTTAAGCTTTGGAAATCTGTAACAAAATTCTTCAAATATCAAAACCTGGTTATCTTAAACCTAACAAAACCCGAGCCTAAACCAACATTTACCCGAGTCAATACTCGATCCAAACCCATACTTCCCTTACTGATGACCTCGCGAACAACCCAATCTTCCTTCCTTTCGAAACTCGAGTACGCATACGAAAAAACCCTGTCTTCCCCGAAGCTCCCAAAACACACACCAGCACCGATCCACTGTAGGACTTGTGCACGTGCACACATCATCCATGCTGCTCTGACCATCGCTGACCACGCCGGCAAGTCGACTACGATCCCCTCACTCGATTCCGACTAACCCAAGCCCAGCAAAGATCGCGAATTGAATTCGAGCACAATCGATCACCACCTGAACCAACCTGTTCCCAAAAACATGCCATGCGCCACCACCTCCGACCATATTAAACCTCGCCGTTGAACCCTCACCTTCGCCAGTGCCCTACGCTCCATTACCCCTACATCCGATCCAACCTGATTCAACGCCGTCGCCTCATTTGCTTCGAGAACAACCACGACTCAAACCCATGATTAAACCCTAGTTTACCCTCGCTGTACCTCCACGTTGATCTAGAAAGTCGGCGGCCATTTTTCCTAAGACCTCCTACCCTAAAGCTACCTCCAAAATTGAACACGAGATTCCACCATTCGCCGATCGCCAGAGATCGAGCAAAGTTTCGATTCCGTTCAACTCACGATTTCCCACAATTTAATAAACTAAAAATCTTGATTTTAATCTTAAAATTCATGGTTTTCAAAGAGAATTTAGATTACATAGGTGAATCACATAATCATGACGTTCGAATTTTACATATTTCAGAGTTTCCACTGTAATTTCCTATTTTCTAGAAAATACTCAAACTGATTATCCTTACAATATTTTTAAATCTTAGATCTTGTTATTTTAAACAAGTTTCCTTTGTACAGAATAACTAAAAAGTGAATGAGGTAAAAGATTTTAGTTTTTGAATTTATTTCCAGTCTGTAAATTCAAAACAGAGGCTCATCTCTATATACACAGACATGCACACTCAACAAATTTATATTTACCTACATGCAGCATAATTTACATTTATGCCAACAACTATCACAATATTACTCCATATATCTATCACATGCAACAAGAGGAAACAGAATCTAGCTATATAAAGGTGTAGCTTACTCACCTTAAAACAGGGCAGTTTATCACTTCCAGGCTTTTAAAATTTTGAATTCTGGAAACCTGCTTTTGATTTTCTTTGTTGTTGATATTTGAAATCCCTTGCATGCCTTCAATTTGATGTTGAAACTGAAGCCTTTGCATTTGAATTACAGTTGAACTTTATTTTAGTTGCAGATTCAAATTTCAGGTTGAAGAAAATTTGAGAACTGATATTGATTTTCTTTTAAATTTGATTTCAGTTTTAGAAGAAGAAAATAAATTTGAGAAAGTAAAAATGTTTTGAACTGAAAAAGGAATTCCAGGCTTCTCCTTAATACAACATTATTATATATACTTAAATTTCTTTTAACAAGGTGTTGCCATTTGTTTTATTGCATGCATATAAAAGCTACAAATGTCAAAACAATTTATTTTCTTATGTTTTATTTATTATGTCTATTTTATTAATAAATTTTCTTTTGCTTATATTTATATAACTTTAAAGAAAAATGATATAAACCTAATTACTCACAAATTAATAACCATATATATATACTAGTTGTAAAATTTATTTTTTAGATATTACTTTGAATTTCAAACCCAAGTCTTATTTACAATCTACTTATATATATATATTTTATTTGATTTTGAAAAGATAAATTTTGCTAATTTCAAATAATAATATCAGGAGATTATCAAATAAATATTTATCCCGATATAAATATTTATTATCAGAATTATTTATTCAATTCATAAATCAGTATTCTTATTAATCAATCCAGTTAATTATCAATTAACAAGTGTTCAAAAATCCGGGTTATCACATTCCTCCCCCCTTTAAATCTTTTCGTCCTCGAAAAGGAACGAAGCCAGAATTTACTTATTTACTTATTATCAGATAAAATTTTCTTTTGAACATATTTTAAAACACTTTAAAAATCTTTATAATATTACTAAATTAGTTTTTATAAAAATACTTTTATAACTCGATGTTTCAACAAGTCCATTCTCGTTCTCACAGAAATTCGGTCATACGTTGATCAGGCGTAAGACTGAAAATCTATAAGTACTTAGCAGACCCATTTTCAACACCCAGTGAAAATATTTTGGAAAATAATTTTATTGAAAATATAGAAAACAGTTTTGAAAATAGAGGAAATATCTTTGGTGAGAATGCTCTGGAAATCTTCACTCCCATCCATGGTCGCAGTTAACCCGATGGTTACGTTGCCGTCCCGGCAAAATCCACAGATAACTGTAGGTCTCCACGCTCCTCGATTACGCCATGGAACCCGCTACAGATCGCAGTTATACCCGGGCCTTACGTTGCTAGCACAGCACAAACCCATATAACTGTAGGCATCAGCGCCACCGAATTTCGCTGCCAAATAATGAAACTTCTCCCACATAGGTCGCAGTCTACCGATATAAAATCAAACGTAGACAGTTGGCTCTCAGCGGCACAAACGACTTTCGCTATGTTACCATAGTGTCACAGTCTACCGATATAAAATCAAACATAGACAGTTGGCTCTCAGCGGCACACATGACTTTCGCTATGGTCTGCAGTAGATCGCAGAGACATCGAGTTAAACTGTCGTCACAGCATAACCCAAATGCCTCTGTGGGCACCAGCCCCTCGACTTTCGCTACACAAATAATCCTCAGGAACTAGTTTGTCCGGACTCCTCACAGGATCAACTTTAGAAACCCCCCTTGGGGCTCAAGGCAGTACCACCCTGTGGTACTCCTGAGAAGTTCATTTCAAGGAAGCGCCTTTTTCCCCAGAGCTATTTTCAAAATACTTTATACTATATACTTATAGTATCTTCAAATCATACCCTTTATGATTTATCAAAATCTCCTTTACACAAAATCGATTACCAAAATCTATAATTCTCAAACTAGGCTTTCCAAAATCCAAAATTGATTTCCCAAAAATCAAAAGCCTTTTCCAAATTCATAGCTTCCCAAGACCTTTTCCAAAATCATTCTCATAAGATCCTTTATATATATAGATATAGATATATATAGCTTTGAAAATCTTTGGATCATTTCAATCTTGTATAAAACCTCTTTTATACTTCAAATATTTCAAAACCCTTTTTATTCTGGCTAGATTCAATAAGGGAAGTTTATCATATTACAAAATATAACTTTATTTATTTTCAAATCAAATATTCAAGTTTGATTTCTTTATAAAGTTATTTACCATTTACTTACCTCCATAAAGTAAATTTCAACCAAAGAAATATCCAATTCCATTATATTTCACAAATATACTTTTCATTTCAAAGACCATTTTTGTAACGACCCAGAAATTTTGATAATTAAAATTCGAATATTTAATTGATTTTAAATATTAATAAATGGAATTTAGAAGTCGAATGAGTCATTTTTCGAATATTGGGTTTTATTTGAGAATTAAATCGATAATTTTAATAGTGGAATTCCAGAGATAATTGAAAATCGAGTTTAATATGATTGAAATTGATTTGGGAAATTTTATTTAATCATACTGGAGTTATAGAAAGGTTATAGAACTTTCAGAATCCAATTTCGAATTGGTTTGATCAGTTTTGGAATTTATATCGTTTAACCGATAGTTAAAAATAGTCATTTTTCAAACAGTCTCGGAATTCGACGAAACCAGTTCCATTGGGTCCGTAATATTGTATTATTTCTGGATTTCAAATTTCGTATCTATCGGAATTGATATGCGACCGTACGGTGAGTAAACGCATTGAAATTCAATCGAGTTTAATTTAATTTTTTAAATTTAAAATTTTAAATCTTGAATTGGTCAACACCACCACGTTCTTTCCATTTATCACGCCTAATACCACGCAAAGAATCACGGAACAAAACACGTTCTCCTGTAAACCATGTTCTTTTGTCTCTCCCTCCTTCATTTTTTTTCAAACGAGAAGAAAATCAAAGGAAACAAAATAAATGGCAGACACCACTTCTATTATCCCAGTCGACATCCCTCACGTTCAAATTAAATCGGATCGAAGAAAAAGTTGAAGGGGGAAAAACGAGTCGAATCGCGACTCAGTGTCATCGCGATGGAGGCACGCACTCGCGTTCGCGCAAGGGGAGGAGGACCGGAATCAGGGAGGTGCAACGGTGAGGCTAGGGTTTCAGCGACGAACTCGTTGGGGCTCGCGAGGCAGGCGACGCACTCGCGGTGGCGATGGGGGCACTCGATTTTGGAAAGAGACATGTCGCGATTCTAGGACTCACGGTGAGAGACTTCTTCGAGCTCATAGGCGAAGCTCGTGGCAACCGGTGGTGATGGCAGTGGGGGGGGGCTCTGTTCGAATTCGACGAGGCTGGAATCGCGAGTAGGCGAGGGACGATGTAGGTATTGGCGGCATCTCGAATTGGATCTGGGATGAGGGTAGTGATACTCGGCAGCCTGGGTTGCGTTCGGTAGTAAGGTAATTCGATTTTTATTTTATTTTGAAAGGAAAATCATTCGTAAATTGACTTATTAAAATTTATTTTTGTTACAGAAGAATAATTTATTTAAGTAAAAATTTAGTTGAGATTTAATTTTATTTGGTAAATTGGTTAAGAGTAATCTGTTTAAAATTAAAAGAAATCAGTTAAGATTAAAAGTAGTGGATTAATTTGTTAAAGGAAAATTTAGTTTTTAAAAGTTTAATTGTAGTTAAATAAATATTTTATTAAAGAAATTTAGTCTTAACTTTAATTTTTGTTAAATAAATTTAAAAGAGAATTAGTTTGAAATTTAATCATTGGATAATTAAAATTACTAAAAGCGATAATTGAATTGTTCGATTTATATGCGAATATTAATAAATTTATATAAATTGTTATACAAGGTATAAATCAAGGAAAACAAGCCGGAAAAGAAAATGGATGGCAAATAAAAAGCTAAGGTGAGATTTTCTCACTCGATTTAAAAGTGGAATTTTTGCAGTTATTGATTGATTTGTTTGAATGTGCTATTAGATATGATAGGATATATCTATATATATAGCAGTATATACATATTGGCATATGTATATATTGGATTGTTGATTTCCCGCCTCGTATAGCGGATGAGACCCTATTGCGCCGTTAGTAAGCGGATTTATAAAAAACCTATATACCGCGATAATTCCGTACTGGAGCGGAATTGGTATTGTGCTAACGTCTTTGGATGCAGGGAAACAGGTTGGAGGGATCCAACTGGACCCCTCAATATTGTTGTGAATTTATTTTATTGTGATATGATAATTCTGTGAATGATTATATTGATACGATCGATGATATTGATGATTGGGAATTGTTTGAAAATAAAAATTGGCCGAATGGATGTTTGATATCATTGGATTCCAAAATATACGAAATTGGATTTTTGAAATCAAAAATAGAAATTTTTAAATGAATCAATTTTAGAAATTTAATAATTTTGAAGAAAGGAATTTCTAAAGTATAAAAAGTTAATTTTTATAATCTTATGGAATAAATTCCAGAATGAAGTGAAATTGCTAAATAAATGAATTTCATAAAACAGTGATTATAAATTGAAGAATTTAATTTAAATTTGGATTTTTAAATAGATTGAAAGAGACAAAGAAATTTATTCTCTTCAAAAGGAATTTATTTAAAATGGAATAAGTTGGAAGTCCAATTAGAAATTAAATTTATGAATGGAAATAACTTGGGAAATCAATGTAAAAATGATTTCAAATTGAAGAATTCTTTTAAAAATAGAATATTGAATAATTGGAAAGAATAAGGAAATTATTTAGAAATGATAAAATTTTGGAAATCAATCTGTAATTGATGTAGTATTTGGAAATGATGTTAAAATGGGTTTATAAAAGGGTAAACTTTACAGTTGTAAAGTCTTAAAAGAATGATCTTTGTAAATAAATGAAATTATAAGTATTTAACTTATAATATGGATTGTGGTATATAAATTGAATTGTGAATTGAATTGGTAAATAAAGAAGATTTATAAATTGAAGTTTTTATAAATAGAAATAGAATTTATAACCGTGTTTATAAATTCGAAATCGATTGAAAATTTGATAAATTAAATATAGAAGATTATTAAAGGAGATATATTCGCGATTTTGGATAGCGAATTATTATTGAATTAAAACGTGTAGAAAATAGTGAAATGTAATTAGTGAAGTATATTCACGATTTTGGACAGTGAATATATTGTTAAGTAAAATGGATATGGTTTTGGAGAAGGGATATTATGAAATGAAGTAATTGTTTTAAAAGATGTTTTTAAAACGTGTTAAATATCGAAATCATAAATTTCAACATTTATTGTTGAAATAGACGTTTTCGAAAATATAAGGAAATGATGGACTATAACACTGTTGTTATAGTAAATGATTTCCGAAAGGAAATGTTTTGATGTAGTATTGGGATTTACATATCTATCTTAATTTCGAATCCCTATACTAGAGATTTTGAGTCGTCGTAACGATGTTTTACGTAACATTCGTTTTGACTCAAATAAATGTTGTTATAATAAATGATTTCCTTAAAGAATGAATATATACTTAATTTGATTTAAGTATATCAGATATTTTCCAAGTGTTGAAAATAAATGATTTGTGAAGTACTTATTATTAAATAAGTAGGGAAATGAATTTCCAATATGAAATGAAACGTTTTGAGATTTTATCTTCTTAAAGATAAAATGAAATCGAATATTTGAAATCGATTTGAGAATCGTATATCAGTAGATATTTTGAAAGATATAAATTCAATATGGAATTTATAAAAGAAAAGGGAATCTGTTTAAAAATAAATATTGATTTATTTTTGAAGTGTGGAAATTTTATATCTAGTAAAGATATTTTTGAAGATGAAATAATTTGGAAAATTATTTGGAATCTGATGATGTTGCGCATCTTTATTGATAGTTAAATAACCGACTATCAATAATTACCTTTAGATAGGTATTTGTTGTGAATTGGATGAATTTGAATGCCACACTTATTTTTGAATAATCGCTCACTATTCGGGTTAGCCGGGAAAGGACCATGGGGTCGTATAACCCATTCCGAATACGTGATACGTCGTTATGAATCGCATTTGAAGACCGGTGTTGAAGACCGGATATTTTTGAAAACGGAAGGATTACCGTCGAGTTACTCTACATCGGCTGATCTCCGATTTAGAGGTTTTATCACCCTTAGTGACGGGAAGTCCTGACGTGATTAGAAATTTATCCGGAAATGCAAGGGCTTCGTGAGAAGTGCCTTCGGTTCTGTTCGATCCCGGAACAGACTTGTATGGATTGTGTGTCTGACGTTACAATTTGAGATATAAAGCTGATTTCTTTCAAATACATTTCTGTTGGTGGCGGAGAATTTATTCTCTTAGCTTAACACCCTTCTCTGAGACGTACGAGCTCAGAGGTTATGTAGTTGAAATTTATCAGCGATATATCCCAATTTGGTAACGTGGCATACTGAGTGTTGCTGTGAAGTGATCAGTGTTTGATCATTTGTGATATGATCATTTGTTTGATCTTATATCTTTGTGATCATAGGTTGATCATTTTGTTTGACCCGAAGCAGGGCTTTTTGTAGAAAGCGTAGCTTTGTGGACGAGACTTCGTCGAGCCTCACACCCCGGAAATGGTCGAAACAGGAAGGATGCAGCAAGGTTCTAGGGAGTAGCGCCCCTTAGTGTATGTCATTCCTTCTGGATAAAGGTGGTATCATGGTATGGAGCCCAGATACTTAACCTCTGTGGTTACTGCATTATTTTTCTATGTGGTTTGTTGGAAATCGGGGATCCTCGGGAAGATCGGTGACGATCGGGGGATGGCATACGCGTGTCAGTAGTTACCTATTTTTGCAGAGGTAACCCGGCCTTGTGTTGGCAGAGATCCGGTTAGGTTCTCGGGTCGTCTATTCCAGGGACGTACCCATCGTGGAAAAGGAAGTTCCTTAGCCTGACCATTTGTTGGAAATCCAAAGAAACAATACGTGATGTGTACGGTTTTAGTTGTATTACCTGCTATGGAATGTGGCGGTAACCTGCTATTGAACATAGTAGCTATAGTAGGCATAAGTGCGGAATGCCTATGCTGGCTAAGATTAATATTATACTTTCGAAATGTTTTCTACACTATGCACGAATAATAATATCAAAAATGATTTGATTTTGCGTAGTAAGCATCTTTGACTATCATAAGAAGAAATCTCCTCCAATTCTGCGTTTGCATTGTGTGTGTGGTGGGAGGTCTTATGGTAGTTTCATTTTCCAAAAGCATTGCGAATTGACATTAAAATTATCCTGTTGTTTATTTTAAAGAATAACTGTTTTACGATCTCACACCAGTCACCATGACTGACTCGGAGTTTATTGTTCCCTTCTAAACTCTGGGTGCCCACAAATTTCCACACGGGCAGCCTAGAGTTATGTTATCAGGATATTCTGGATATTCTGGAGCTTTGGAAGCAAGCTGGATGGCGAGACGTAGTATTTGTATCTGATAGTATTTATTCCGCTGTATATTCTGTATGAGGACAAGTTATATAACTGTCCATTGTTGTATATTGACTCTGATGATTGATGTATGTATAAAATGATATAGTTCGTTGTTTTAAAGATTACTGATTTATCTATTATATATTGTTCCACTGCGATATGTGAGATTCAGATATTGTCTCTGTTCTGTGTTTCTGTTTCTGCTCTTGTTCTGTTGTTGTTCTTCTTTCTTTTTTTCTTCTATCTTCTTCTCCTACCTCTTTCTTCTTTCTTAAAACCATAACTTTTCGGGTTTCCGGCATTCGATGGCTCAGCAGACGATAAAGTGAGTATCGATGTTGAATTTTCGAAAGTCGAAAATTTTCGGGATGTTACAAGTGGTATCAGAGCATATGGTTAAGCGACAACCCTGCTCTGTTGGGTGTTACTCATTAGAGATAGAGTCAGTAGTACTCTAGAATGAGTTGAGTGTAATAATAGATACGAGTGCGTATTTGTTAGTGAATATAAAATTGTTTTATATTGTGATGATTGGTTTGTTGAGTGGTATATGGATTCTGGTCGGTATTGTCCGTACAACTCTATCGATAGGGATCTCTAAACACTTGTATAGAACAATTCGGCACAGTATTGTTTTAAAATAGGGTAAATGAAATAATTTTATCCAAAACTATTTTTGGTATATAAAAGGAATAATTTTCTATGAATTACTATAGTATATGGTTGCATGGATGTTAAGAAATGATAATATTGAAATGTTATCATTATTATATGAAATTGAACAAGAAACTGAAATCGTAACTCCAAAGTTAAAATAAATTCACATACTAATGAAATTTAAGAATGTAAATTATAAATGTGAATTGTAAATTGAAACGGAATTCCAGAGAAGTATTTGGAAATGTTTTGAAAAGAATCTGAAAATTTTGGAGATTTGGAAAGTTTAATTCCTTTTTGATTTGAAAATGAATTTCAAAGGTTTGAAAAGTATTTTGAAGAGATGAAAGCTCTAAACTCTTTTCGGTCGCTGGAAAATAATTCCGATGATGATCGCGACATCACCGGTGTTCATTTTCGGGTTTCCAAAAGAGAAATTGCTGCCAAATTGTTTTAAATAGAAGCTGTTTGAAAATTTTGGATTTTGTTTTAGAAAATTCAAAGGATGATTTGAATTGTTTTCAAAATGGCTTTGAAATGATGGTAAGACTCTGGAATGCTATATAAAGATGAATTAAAATTCGTATGGAAATTGGAAATCCAGTTTAAAGATAAGTAGATTTAACCGAAGTGGTAAATTGAAAATAAATATCATGTGTATATAGAATATTTATATTGAACCTAAGAAATGAAGAGTGAAATTCTTAAGTAAAATTTGATATTGAAATTATTCTAAGTTAAGAATTGAAAAAGAATAAAAACTGGAATTAAAACTGAATGTTGAAAACAAATTTGAATTTGTAAGTGGATTAGAATTTGAAATGAATTAGTAATTGAAACTAATCTAAAATAAGCAGTTGTAAATGAAAGTTAATCGATGAAATTCAATATTCAGAAGATAAATAGAATCCAACTTGAATTGAATGATAAATTTAACTCAGATAGGAAATTGAAATGTGAAATTGAATTCAAATGAAATTGAAATGAAAAATTGAACGAAATTGAATATGTAACTTCAATAGTAAAGTAAAAATGTACAAACAGTTTATATCGGAAAATTTTGTAATAGAATTTGCAAAATGTTAGTTTGAATGTGTAACTAGATATCATGGCTAGTAGGACATACAGGTGTTATAAAAGGAATTGGAATTTTGATTTCAAAGATAATTCGAATTGCTCGAAAAGGTACGTATTTGAATTATACTATGAGTTTTTGATGATTTCTCTCTAGCCGCTTGGCTTTTTCTTTTTCTTTTTGAAATCTGAGAGTCCGTAGGGACGTTTTGTAGTCGTGCCGTATTAGCCGCGCAAAGGAGACGCTGGCGAAATTTTTCGAAAATTTAGGGCGTTAGAAAATTTTTTGAGAAAATTTGAAAGTTTAAATTTGAATTTAAACTTAAAATTGAATTGTTAGGAAAACAATGTTGTTTGAAATGGGTAATTGAAGTTGAAAATTTAGTTGAATTAATAACGAATCTTTAGTAGAAAGATTTGTTGTGATAAATTGATAAACTATTAGATTGTGAAAGATAGTAGACGAGTTAAGGACCCTTTTTCCTAACTTGTAATTTCGAGGACGAAATTCTTTTAAGGGGGGAAGTTTGTAACGACCCAGAAATTTTGATAATTAAAATTCGAATATTTAATTGATTTTAAATATTAATAAATGGAATTTAGAAGTCGAATGAGTCATTTTTCGAATATTGGGTTTTATTTGAAAATTAAATCGATAATTTTAATAGTGGAATTCCAGAGATAATTGAAAATCGAGTTTAATATGATTGAAATTGATTTGGGAAATTTTATTTAATCATACTGGAGTTATAGAAAGGTTATAGAACTTTCAGAATCCAATTTCGAATTGGTTTGATCAATTTTGGAATTTATATCGTTTAACCGATAGTTAAAAATAGTCATTTTTCAAACAGTCTCGGAATTCGACGAAACCAGTTCCATTGGGTCCGTAATATTGTATTATTTCTGGATTTCAAATTTCGTATCTATCGGAATTGATATGCGACCGTACGGTGAGTAAACGCATTGAAATTCAATCGAGTTTAATTTAATTTTTTAAATTTAAAATTTTAAATCTTGAATTGGTCAACACCACCACGTTCTTTCCATTTATCACGCCTAATACCACGCAAAGAATCACGGAACAAAACACGTTCTCCTGTAAACCATGTTCTTTTGTCTCTCCCTCCTTCATTTTTTTTCAAACGAGAAGAAAATCAAAGGAAACAAAATAAATGGCAGACTACACTTCTATTCTCCCAGTCGACATCCCTCACGTTCAAATTAAATCGGATCGAAGTAAAAGTTGAAGGGGGAAAAACGAGTCGAATCGCGACTCAGTGTCATCGCGATGGAGGCACGCACTCGCGTTCGCGCAAGGGGAGGAGGACCGGAATCAAGGAGGTGCAACGGTGAGGCTAGGGTTTCAGCGACGAACTCGTTGGGGCTCGCGAGGCAGGCGACGCACTCGCGGTGGCGATGGGGGCACTCGATTTTGGAAAGAGACATGTCGCGATTCTAGGACTCGCGGTGAGAGACTTCTTCGAGCTCATAGGCGAAGCTCGTGGCAACCGGTGGTGATGGCAGTGGGGGGGGGGGCTCTATTCGAATTCGACGAGGCTGGAATCGCGAGTAGGCGAGGGACGATGTAGGTATTGGCGGCATCTCGAATTGGATCTGGGATGAGGGTAGTGATACTCGGCAGCCTGGGTTGCGTTCGGTAGTAAGGTAATTCGATTTTTATTTTATTTTGAAAGGAAAATCATTCGTAAATTGACTTATTAAAATTTATTTTTGTTACAGAAGAATAATTTATTTAAGTAAAAATTTAGTTGAGATTTAATTTTATTTGGTAAATTGGTTAAGAGTAATCTGTTTAAAATTAAAAGAAATCAGTTAAGATTAAAAGTAGTGGATTAATTTGTTAAAGGAAAATTTAGTTTTTAAAAGTTTATGTGACGACCCGGAATTTTTGTATATTTGAAATGTGAATATTTAATTTATTTTAAATATCCGAAGGTTAAATTTTTAACTTTAATTTCAAATATACAGTATTTATTTGGATAATTAATTATTAAATTTAATTATCGGGATTGGGTAAAATATGGAATCTCGATTTTAAGCCTGTTAAAAATAGTTCAAAGGTTCAGAAAATTTATATTGTTAATACTGAAGATGATAGAACTTTTAAAATGGAATTTTAAAGAGTTTTGTTCAGTTTTAAAAATATATCGTTGAAATTGAATTTAAAAAAAAATAGCCGTCCGAGGCACAGTCTCGGAATTCAGCGAAACCAGTTCCATTGGATCCGTAATATTGTATTATTATTGGATTTCAATTTTCGTAGTATTTGGAGTTGTCGTGTGATCGTACGGAATGTAAACGCGCTGAAATTTAATCGGAAATTTAATATTTTAACTGGTCGATATTTCTTTCCATATCCAGACTACGAGCCTTCTGGATCACGCTGTTTGTCCACGCGTTGAAACATCTGTACACGCGTCCTCTCTCAAGAAATACAGAGTTAAAATTCGTTCCATCCCTTTTCCCCTTTTTAAACATCTGTTTACTTCGAAGTTACAGCTCAATAACAATCTCCATGGTTGCGATGCTGGAACCCAAAAAAAAAAAAAGAGAAAATAACGAGTTTCAAAAATCAACGCCTTCGAAATCTCATTGCTGCGAACTCGGCTATTCCATCAGCCATTGTCGACTCATCCTTGCCCTACGCGATATTTTCTGCTGCTGTTTCGAAGTCCTGCTACAGTCTCTTTACTGCCACTGCTAATTAACTTCGATCGAAAGGGGATGTGCTTCCTCGTCTTCAGTTCTACTCGAATGCAGGCCGGAGACGCTGCGACGAAGGAGGAGCTCGCGAGACCGACGTTGTCTTTAGGCGATGGTGGTTCGACATCGAGTAGCCGAGGGCAGAGCAACCAACGCGAATCGTGATTTAGGGTTGTCTCGCAAGTTCGAAGGGGGGTCGAGGTGAGGGGAGATGGCGGCAGGCTGGTTCGCTCGTTCGATTGGCTGGCTCGACGTGCTCGATTTGGGATGGGTCGCGAGATGATTCTCGTTCTGGGAGCACCACAGTGAAGCTATGGCCGCGATTGGGATTTTCGAGTTGACCGTGCTCACGAATGGAGGAGGCAGTTGCGTCGGGGGCAGGGACATCTTCGACTTTGGTGGTGAGGTATTCATATTCGTTTTGTTCTTTCAATTAAATTCTTAGTAAAATAAACTGATGTAGTTAAAAAAAATGATGGATTATGGAGATTTAATTGTCTAACTAATCTGTTAAATTATCTCTATCACTAAGTAGTAATAATAATTATAGCAAAGTATATTGTTTCACTATCAAATGCAAATTTTATTTAGTATATATAAGAATCTTGAATGCAGAAGAATTTTTAAAGCTAGATTTAAACAGTTTGTTTTTACTGATAAATAAATAAATATACATACTGTTCAACTTTGAATATATTAATAATGGTAATTAGGATATGTATATAAACCCATCTTGTTAATAAATTTATAATTTTGGTCAGGAAAGATTAGTTCGAAACGAATTTATTGGTTAATTAAATTATTGGTTTAAACCCAAATTAGTAGCTAAATTAAATGAATAAACTGTAATTAATTGATTGACTGATTCAAATATTAATGAATTGTACACATGTTTGTACAAGGTTTAAAACTGTGGAAAATTGTGGAGAAACAAGCCGGTTTGGATTGGATGACAAATTTAAAAGCAAAGGTGAGTTAATCTCACTCAGTTGAATTTTATTTTAAATTTAAATGGTTAAATTTAAATAATTGATTGGATGATTGCATTGATTGATGTGCTATACTATATATAGTAGTATATAGCAATATATACATATTGGCATATGTATATATTGGAGTTGTTGATATTCCCGCATTTATATAGCGGATGAGACCCTATGCGCCGCATAATAGCGGATGATATTTTATAAACCCATATACCGCGATATTCCACCTCGAAGGGGAATTGGTATTGTGCTAACGTCTGTGGATGCAGGGAAACAGGTTGGAGGGATCCAACTGGATTCCTCAAAATTATTTAGATTAATTGATATTCTGTTCTATGAATATTGATATCCTGTGATGATTTTATTGATGATTGAAATATTGGATGATATGGTTGGATTGAATATTTCAATAAAAGGAGTTATCAAAATATATTGAATTGGATTTTGAAAGAAATAAAAGAGTAAAATTTAAGTAAATAATTTAAGTGAATTGGAATAAGGGAATTTCGAAATAACAAGGGAAATATTAACTTTAAACTAAAGTGATATTAAATTTAAAGAATAAAGGATTTATTTTGAATGTAAGGATTAAATTTAATTAAAGGCTAAAGAAGGAATTTTGGAAGTTTAAAATTTGTATTTTCAGTTAAAAAGGGTTTTAACTCAAATAAAGGAATAAATCTAAAAGTTAAAGTATTTTGAAATAAATGAAATGAGCAAGGAATTTATTTCAAAGTAAAGTAAATCGGAAATCAATTTGGGATTTGATTTAAGTGTTAAAACGGGATTTTTAAAAGAGAAGTGAGATTTTGGAATTTATAAACTGGGTTTATAAAGTAAAATAAAATATCAGTGGATATTTGAAAAGATAAATTCAAGGTGGGAATTTATAAAAGGATATGGTTTGGTTTAAAAATAAATGTTATTTTATTTTTAAAAGATGGGAGTGAGAAGGATATTTCTCTGTATAGCCAAGTACGTTTTCAAGGTGGTTTTAAATATAAGTTAAAAGTTTTAATATGTTTTAAAAAGCATGTTTTAGAAAATTGATTATTTTTAAATGTTAACTTTAAAAGTAAGTATTTTTCAAAGATCTATTATTGTAGTAATTATATAAAAGTGATTTGGTATTATATTTTAAAAAAGAGAAATTTAGTTTATATTTGTAAAGTGGTTTCATTTTAAATATTTCTTAAGTATATATTTCGATAAAGTATTAAAGTAGTTTTAAAATTTCAATGTTATAAAGTATATTTAAAATAAAGTGTTTTTAAGATTATTTTAAAATCTAAGTGTTTTGTACTTGGTGTTTCAGAGAAATAATTATTTGGGAAATATATTCCGTAAGCGGAAACTGTTTGAAATTGTTTTCAAAAGGAGTTTGAAAATAGAAATATATCTTGGAAAGATATTTGGGCAAATAAATAATGTGGGAAATTATTTATTGTGTGATGGTTGCTATGGATGTGAATTGATAGTTAAATAACCGACTATCAATATTGGCCAATGCGCTGATCGTTTCGAAGAGACCGGGATCGAGTTTCCGTATACCGGGATTCTAGGTCTGGAGACTCGAATACCACTTCGATCCGGTTTGTACGTTTCGTGTAACGATTTCGGAGTCGAAGATGGAGCAGTGAAGTGCAAGGGCTAGTCGCTACTAATCCTGAGGATATTTCCAAAATGGATGTAGTAGGAATAGTGCCTTCGGTTCCGTTCGAACCCGGGACGGACTTGTATGGACGAATGCTTGCGAAACATCGTCAGCGGACGATGGGCATTCTAAGGGATATGTTCTCTAAAAGGTATCGTTTAGCCTCGAACCTCATCAACCGGGAATGACTGAAAATCAGGGGTTATGCAGCAAGGCTTCGTGGGTAGCTCCCACTGGAGGGTAAGGTCATCCCTGTCTAGATGTCCCTTTTTATTTCGGCTTAGTGGTGCGGTTGCTGATCCCAACCGTGGGGTGATTTTATTCGGGATCATCCAGTAAGGGATGGTTCCGGCCTTGTGTTGCAGGGGAGCGGGCGTACTCCTCGGTACGGTGATCTAGGCCACGTACTGTGATAGGTGGTACCCAGTGCCTAGTCATTCGTTGGAAATCCATTCTTCCTACGTGCCTTGTACGGTATTTGTTTGTATTACCCACTTTTGTGGCTAGTATGCTGGAATTTAATAATGTAACAATTTCAGCTATTTTAATAAGTATGTGTATATAGACACTATTATAATATCAGAGGAATTTGATAAAAAGTGTTTTAGCTATCGTAAGGTAAAAACCCGACATGTTTATTTGTGGCGTGGTCTTACGAGATGCTTTTATTTTCAAAGGGTTTGAAACTTTAATAATCAATTGAGTGTGATTTTCTCACGCTGGTATTCCAGACTGACTCGGGTATTGTTTTATATGATGCTCGGGTCAGACCGAGTATTATAGATTACAGGAAATGATGCTGTGGAGCTGGATGGCGATACGTACTTCCGTATTTGAGTTATATATTCCGCTGTGTATTCAGATTGTGAGAACAAGTTATGATTACTGTCCAGTTGTGTGATATTGATGTGATGTACTCTGATGATGTATTGGGATGATGTATATATAAACAGATATAGATTTCTTTTTGTGTAAAGATCTGTTATTACCTATTATAGTTTATTCCGCTGCGTATGTGAGATTCTGTTGTTGTTTTCTATTTTCTTCTTCTTCTACCTCTTCTTCTTAACTCAAATGGTCCGGTTTTTCGTGTAGGAAAAACCCGGGTTGTTACAGTGGTATCAGAGCTTAGGCTAGCGATAACCTTGGCTCTAGTGGGAATTTTGAGAGTATTAATAGATATGAGAGCGTATTTGTTAGTGGATATAAAAATGGTTTTATATTGTGTTGGTTGATTTATTGAGTGGCATATGAACCTTCGTCGGCACAGTCTGTACAACTGTATCGAAGGGGTTTATAAACACTTGAATAGAACAGTTCGACACAATATTGTTTTAAATAGGGTGAATGAAATAATTTTGCCCAAATTATTTTGTATATAAAAGAAATAATTATTTGAAATTTATTATAGTTATATATTTGGATGCTTGGTTGTTAGAAAATGACAATAATGAGTTAGTCTCATTATTGAGTAGAAATTGAAAACTTATAACCTAAGTTGAAGAATAAATTTATATAACAAGATGGAATTTGAAATATAGACTATAAATGAAATTTATAAATTGAAATAAACTTTATATACAAATGTGAATTACAAATGTGATTTATAATCAAATGAGATTAATTCATAAACAAATGAAATTTGTAAATGTAAATGGTAAAAGTGACTTATAACTTGAAATAAAATGTGATAGAATTCCAGAGTAATGTTTGGATATAAAAATTGGATGGATTTTGAATTTGAAGTTTTGGGAAAGATTTAAATTCCTTTGGATTTAAAAATAGTTTTTGAAGGTTTTGGGAAAATAATGGTGATATTATTTCATGAATATTTTTGAAATTGAATTGAATCTAGTGGGATTTGGGATTTAAAAATGTTTGAAATGTTTAGAGTGATAAAAGCATTAAATTCTCTTTTGGTCACTGGAAAATAATTTCGGTGATGACTGCAGCATCATCGATGTTCATTTTCGAGTTTCCAAAGAGAAATTGCTACCAAACTGTTTTAAATTGGAAATGATTGTGAATTGGGTTGGTTTTGAAATTCAAAGGGAAAATTGTTTGGTAAAAGCAGATTATTTTGGAAATTTGGATTTGAGGTGATATACCAGATGTGTATGAGTTATTTATGGATTCAAAATGGTTTTGAAATAAAATCGGGCAATTGGATTCTGGAAATTCTATTTAAAATTTAAATGTGGAAATTTAAATGAATCAACAATATAAAGTATAGAATGAAGTTGATTTAAATAAGAAGGGAATGGAAGTTTAATTCTGGGATTATAATTATGAGATGAAATTTACTCAATGAGTAATATAAGTTGGTAGATAAAAGAGTTAGAGAACTTGAAGGTGAATGAATTGTAAAACTTGTATAAAATTGTATCCTAGAATTAAAATTTAATTCGAGTATATGAAGGTGAATAAAATATATTTGAATTTAACTTAAGATAAGTTAAATAAAAATTGAGAATTGGAATTGAATTAAATGTAAATAAGTTGAAGTCGAATTGAATTGGATATAAAGGTAATGTAAAATGCTTATAATTGTGTAAAGAAATTCATATCCTTAAGTTCTTAAGTGTAATAATTTGAAATTTGATATAAAGATGGAAATGGACTTAAATGAATAGTCCCAGGTCTTAAGTAAAAAAGTTAAAACTTATGAATAGAAATGAAATTGTAAGTCATAAATGGGAATTCATTTCTTTGAACCATTAAGAGTTATAATTTGAAATTGTAATTATCAAATGGAAACGACTAAGATGAGCAATCTTAATTTTTAAATAGATCCAAACTTGAATTATAAAATAAATTGAACTTAAGATAATTAAGTGAAGTGATATTAGGAATTAAAAAGAAAGTATTTAATCTTAACCAGTGGAGGAACTAATGAGATAATAAATTAGTTAATGAAATGGAATTGGGAATTAATGATATTGGATTAAAATAGTAATGGTTGGGATTTCGAATGGAATCCGAATAAGTGAAAATAAATAAATGGATGGAATTTGATTAAATAAGAATCAAATGAAAGATGGAAATAAAACTTAAAAGGGTTAGTTAAATGGAAAATAAACTTAAGCTATTGACTTAAGTAAGTGTTGAATGGAAACTGAACTCAACAGAGGAGTGGTTTAAATAAGTTGAGAAATAGCTATTGAATGAATTAACTTGGATTTTTTCGAGCTAAATAAAATTCATTTTTGGAAGTTGGAGATGAATTGAATTTAAGAAAAAAAAAATTGGAAATGAAGTAGTAAATTGAAATAAGTTGGAATTCATATGAAATGAGAGTTCAATTTGAAAATATACACTTCAGTGGTGAAGTAGCAAATGAATATAAGAAAAATTTATATGAACTTAAGAATTGAAGAATGAAATTCTTAAGAAAATTTGTATTGGAAATATACTTAGTAATTTTGGAATGGAAAAATATATATACTAAGTGAATAGTTGAATGAAGACTAAAACTGAAGTTGTGAAATGGAATAGTTGTGAATAAGGGGATAACAAATAAAAAGGAATGTGAATAAAGGAGAATTGATATAACTAATAATCAATTAGGCTAATTACGTAAGGTGTACGTATATTATTTATTCGCGTAGCTATTTGATCCGGATTCGAACACAGAATTTCGAGATAGTTTTATCGATCCGAATCAGGATTTTTCACTCGATTTTCAACGGCGAACCTGGATATGGATTGTTGATTGATTCTGGATATTCTCTATCATAGTTTGTGGCTATGCAAGGAGAATGACGGTTTCTGATCAAGGAACCAGATCTGAGTCCGCACTAGGAAGTCGGGTGGACGATACTAGTTCGGAAGTGAGATTGTGTGATCGATTGAGCAATCGAATGAGATATTGCGTACGGATGATGTATGTGCATCGTACGGGCTGAAGTAAAACAAATATTGGAAATTTGTAAAGAAGTCGATAAAATGACTTTGGAATTGTGATTGAATATTATTGCTTAGTAGGATATACAGGTGTATAAAAGCAATGGATAAATTGGGATTTTTGATTTTAGAAGATAAAATTTAATGGCCCGACAAAAAGGTATGTATTTGAATTTCTATATGAAATTTGATTGGGTTTTGATCCAGCCACTTGGCTTTTTGTTTTCTTTTTGAGATTGGGAGGCCGTAGAGCCATTTTGTAGTAGTACCGAGCTAGCCGCGCAAAGGAGACGCTGGCGAAATTTTTCGGAAATTTAGGGAGTTAGAAAAATTTTGGGAAATTTTTGATAATTCAAAAATTTGAATTCAAATTTAAATTTGAATGGATAAGTAGGTGGTATGGGTTGAACTTATGAATAAGTTTGGGAAGTTAAAGGATGATTAGTGTATCATTAATAAAAGAATTGTTATGGAAAGTTGTTAAAACTATTTGGATTGGGAAAAAGAACGGGTATCGAATCATTTCTCTTAACTGGTAATTTCGGGGACGAAATTCTTTTAAGGGGGGAGGAATGTGACGACCCGGAATTTTTGTATATTTGAAATGTGAATATTTAATTTATTTTAAATATCCGAAGGTTAAATTTTTAACTTTAATTTCAAATATACAGTATTTATTTGGATAATTAATTATTAAATTTAATTATCGGGATTGGGTAAAATATGGAATCTCGATTTTAAGCCTGTTAAAAATAGTTCAAAGGTTCAGAAAATTTATATTGTTAATACTGAAGATGATAGAACTTTTAAAATGGAATTTTAAAGAGTTTTGTTCAGTTTTAAAAATATATCGTTGAAATTGAATTTAAAAAAAAATAGCCTTCCGAGGCACAGTCTCGGAATTCAGCGAAACCAGTTCCATTGGATCCGTAATATTGTATTATTATTGGATTTCAATTTTCGTAGTATTTGGAGTTGTCGTGTGATCGTACGGAATGTAAACGCGCTGAAATTTAATCGGAAATTTAATATTTTAACTGGTCGATATTTCTTTCCATATCCAGACTACAAGCCTTCTGGATCACGCTGTTTGTCCACGCGTTGAAACATCTGTACACGCGTCCTCTCTCAAGAAATACAGAGTTAAAATTCGTTCCATCCCTTTTCCCCTTTTTAAACATCTGTTTACTTCGAAGTTACAGCTCAATAACAATCTCCATGGTTGCGATGCTGGAACCCAAAAAAAAAAAAAAGAGAAAATAACGAGTTTCAAAAATCAACGCCTTCGAAATCTCATTGCTGCGAACTCGGCTATTCCATCAGCCATTGTCGACTCATCCTTGCCCTACGCGATATTTTCTGCTGCTGTTTCGAAGTCCTGCTACAGTCTCTTTACTGCCACTGCTAATTAACTTCGATCGAAAGGGGATGTGCTTCCTCGTCTTCAGTTCTACTCGAATGCAGGCCGGAGACGCTGCGACGAAGGAGGAGCTCGCGAGACCGACGTTGTCTTTAGGCGATGGTGGTTCGACATCGAGTAGCCGAGGGCAGAGCAACCAACGCGAATCGTGATTTAGGGTTGTCTCGCGAGTTCGAAGGGGGGTCGAGGTGAGGGGAGATGGCGGCAGGCTGGTTCGCTCGTTCGATTGGCTGGCTCGACGTGCTCGATTTGGGATGGGTCGCGAGATGATTCTCGTTCTGGGAGCACCACAGTGAAGCTATGGCCGCGATTGGGATTTTCGAGTTGACCGTGCTCACGAATGGAGGAGGCAGTTGCGTCGGGGGCAGGGACATCTTCGACTTTGGTGGTGAGGTATTCATATTCGTTTTGTTCTCTCAATTAAATTCTTAGTAAAATAAACTGATGTAGTTAAAAAAAAATGATGGATTATGGAGATTTAATTGTCTAACTAATCTGTTAAATTATCTCTATCACTAAGTAGTAATAATAATTATAGCAAAGTATATTGTTTCACTATCAAATGCAAATTTTATTTAGTATATATAAGAATCTTGAATGCAGAAGAATTTTTAAAGCTAGATTTAAACAGTTTGTTTTTACTGATAAATAAATAAATATACATACTGTTCAACTTTGAATATATTAATAATGGTAATTAGGATATGTATATAAACCCATCTTGTTAATAAATTTATAATTTTGGTCAGGAAAGATTAGTTCGAAACGAATTTATTGGTTAATTAAATTATTGGTTTAAACCCAAATTAGTAGCTAAATTAAATGAATAAACTGTAATTAATTGATTGACTGATTCAAATATTAATGAATTGTACACATGTTTGTACAAGGTTTAAAACTGTGGAAAATTGTGGAGAAACAAGCCGGTTTGGATTGGATGACAAATTTAAAAGCAAAGGTGAGTTAATCTCACTCAGTTGAATTTTATTTTAAATTTAAATGGTTAAATTTAAATAATTGATTGGATGATTGCATTGATTGATGTGCTATACTATATATAGTAGTATATAGCAATATATACATATTGGCATATGTATATATTGGAGTTGTTGATATTCCCGCATTTATATAGCGGATGAGACCCTATGCGCCGCATAATAGCGGATGATATTTTATAAACCCATATACCGCGATATTCCACCTCGAAGGGGAATTGGTATTGTGCTAACGTCTGTGGATGCAGGGAAACAGGTTGGAGGGATCCAACTGGATTCCTCAAAATTATTTAGATTAATTGATATTCTGTTCTATGAATATTGATATCCTGTGATGATTTTATTGATGATTGAAATATTGGATGATATGGTTGGATTGAATATTTCAATAAAAGGAGTTATCAAAATATATTGAATTGGATTTTGAAAGAAATAAAAGAGTAAAATTTAAGTAAATAATTTAAGTGAATTGGAATAAGGGAATTTCGAAATAACAAGGGAAATATTAACTTTAAACTAAAGTGATATTAAATTTAAAGAATAAAGGATTTATTTTGAATGTAAGGATTAAATTTAATTAAAGGCTAAAGAAGGAATTTTGGAAGTTTAAAATTTGTATTTTCAGTTAAAAAGGGTTTTAACTCAAATAAAGGAATAAATCTAAAAGTTAAAGTATTTTGAAATAAATGAAATGAGCAAGGAATTTATTTCAAAGTAAAGTAAATCGGAAATCAATTTGGGATTTGATTTAAGTGTTAAAACGGGATTTTTAAAAGAGAAGTGAGATTTTGGAATTTATAAACTGGGTTTATAAAGTAAAATAAAATATCAATGGATATTTGAAAAGATAAATTCAAGGTGGGAATTTATAAAAGGATATGGTTTGGTTTAAAAATAAATGTTATTTTATTTTTAAAAGATGGGAGTGAGAAGGATATTTCTCTGTATAGCCAAGTACGTTTTCAAGGTGGTTTTAAATATAAGTTAAAAGTTTTAATATGTTTTAAAAAGCATGTTTTAGAAAATTGATTATTTTTAAATGTTAACTTTAAAAGTAAGTATTTTTCAAAGATCTATTATTGTAGTAATTATATAAAAGTGATTTGGTATTATATTTTAAAAAAGAGAAATTTAGTTTATATTTGTAAAGTGGTTTCATTTTAAATATTTCTTAAGTATATATTTCGATAAAGTATTAAAGTAGTTTTAAAATTTCAATGTTATAAAGTATATTTAAAATAAAGTGTTTTTAAGATTATTTTAAAATCTAAGTGTTTTGTACTTGGTGTTTCAGAGAAATAATTATTTGGGAAATATATTCCGTAAGCGGAAACTGTTTGAAATTGTTTTCAAAAGGAGTTTGAAAATAGAAATATATCTTGGAAAGATATTTGGGCAAATAAATAATGTGGGAAATTATTTATTGTGTGATGGTTGCTATGGATGTGAATTGATAGTTAAATAACCGACTATCAATATTGGCCAATGCGCTGATCGTTTCGAAGAGACCGGGATCGAGTTTCCGTATACCGGGATTCTAGGTCTGGAGACTCGAATACCACTTCGATTCGGTTTGTACGTTTCGTGTAACGATTTCGGAGTCGAAGATGGAGCAGTGAAGTGCAAGGGCTAGTCGCTACTAATCCTGAGGATATTTCCAAAATGGATGTAGTAGGAATAGTGCCTTCGGTTCCGTTCGAACCCGGGACGGACTTGTATGGACGAATGCTTGCGAAACATCGTCAGCGGACGATGGGCATTCTAAGGGATATGTTCTCTAAAAGGTATCGTTTAGCCTCGAACCTCATCAACCGGGAATGACTGAAAATCAGGGGTTATGCAGCAAGGCTTCGTGGGTAGCTCCCACTGGAGGGTAAGGTCATCCCTGTCTAGATGTCCCTTTTTATTTCGGCTTAGTGGTGCGGTTGCTGATCCCAACCGTGGGGTGATTTTATTCGGGATCATCCAGTAAGGGATGGTTCCGGCCTTGTGTTGCAGGGGAGCGGGCGTACTCCTCGGTACGGTGATCTAGGCCACGTACTGTGATAGGTGGTACCCCAGTGCCTAGTCATTCGTTGGAAATCCATTCTTCCTACGTGCCTTGTACGGTATTTGTTTGTATTACCCACTTTTGTGGCTAGTATGCTGGAATTTAATAATGTAACAATTTCAGCTATTTTAATAAGTATGTGTATATAGACACTATTATAATATCAGAGGAATTTGATAAAAAGTGTTTTAGCTATCGTAAGGTAAAAACCCGACATGTTTATTTGTGGCGTGGTCTTACGAGATGCTTTTATTTTCAAAGGGTTTGAAACTTTAATAATCAATTGAGTGTGATTTTCTCACGCTGGTATTCCAGACTGACTCGGGTATTGTTTTATATGATGCTCGGGTCAGACCGAGTATTATAGATTACAGGAAATGATGCTGTGGAGCTGGATGGCGATACGTACTTCCGTATTTGAGTTATATATTCCGCTGTGTATTCAGATTGTGAGAACAAGTTATGATTACTGTCCAGTTGTGTGATATTGATGTGATGTACTCTGATGATGTATTGGGATGATGTATATATAAACAGATATAGATTTCTTTTTGTGTAAAGATCTGTTATTACCTATTATAGTTTATTCCGCTGCGTATGTGAGATTCTGTTGTTGTTTTCTATTTTCTTCTTCTTCTACCTCTTCTTCTTAACTCAAATGGTCCGGTTTTTCGTGTAGGAAAAACCCGGGTTGTTACAGTTTAATTGTAGTTAAATAAATATTTTATTAAAGAAATTTAGTCTTAACTTTAATTTTTGTTAAATAAATTTAAAAGAGAATTAGTTTGAAATTTAATCATTGGATAATTAAAATTACTAAAAACGATAATTGAATTGTTCGATTTATATGCGAATATTAATAAATTTATATAAATTGTTATACAAGGTATAAATCAAGGAAAACAAGCCGGAAAAGAAAATGGATGGCAAATAAAAAGCTAAGGTGAGATTTTCTCACTCGATTTAAAAGTGGAATTTTTGCAGTTATTGATTGATTTGTTTGAATGTGCTATTAGATATGATAGGATATATCTATATATATAGCAGTATATACATATTGGCATATGTATATATTGGATTGTTGATTTCCCGCCTCGTATAGCGGATGAGACCCTATTGCGCCGTTAGTAAGCGGATTTATAAAAAACCTATATACCGCGATAATTCCGTACTGGAGCAGAATTGGTATTGTGCTAACGTCTTTGGATGCAGGGAAACAGGTTGGAGGGATCCAACTGGACCCCTCAATATTGTTGTGAATTTATTTTATTGTGATATGATAATTCTGTGAATGATTATATTGATACGATCGATGATATTGATGATTGGGAATTGTTTGAAAATAAAAATTGGCCGAATGGATGTTTGATATCATTGGATTCCAAAATATACGAAATTGGATTTTTGAAATCAAAAATAGAAATTTTTAAATGAATCAATTTTAGAAATTTAATAATTTTGAAGAAAGGAATTTCTAAAGTATAAAAAGTTAATTTTTATAATCTTATGGAATAAATTCCAGAATGAAGTGAAATTGCTAAATAAATGAATTTCATAAAACAGTGATTATAAATTGAAGAATTTAATTTAAATTTGGATTTTTAAATAGATTGAAAGAGACAAAGAAATTTATTCTCTTCAAAAGGAATTTATTTAAAATGGAATAAGTTGGAAGTCCAATTAGAAATTAAATTTATGAATGGAAATAACTTGGGAAATCAATGTAAAAATGATTTCAAATTGAAGAATTCTTTTAAAAATAGAATATTGAATAATTGGAAAGAATAAGGAAATTATTTAGAAATGATAAAATTTTGGAAATCAATCTGTAATTGATGTAGTATTTGGAAATGATGTTAAAATGGGTTTATAAAAGGGTAAACTTTACAGTTGTAAAGTCTTAAAAGAATGATCTTTGTAAATAAATGAAATTATAAGTATTTAACTTATAATATGGATTGTGGTATATAAATTGAATTGTGAATTGAATTGGTAAATAAAGAAGATTTATAAATTGAAGTTTTTATAAATAGAAATAGAATTTATAACCGTGTTTATAAATTCGAAATCGATTGAAAATTTGATAAATTAAATATAGAAGATTATTAAAGGAGATATATTCGCGATTTTGGATAGCGAATTATTATTGAATTAAAACGTGTAGAAAATAGTGAAATGTAATTAGTGAAGTATATTCACGATTTTGGACAGTGAATATATTGTTAAGTAAAATGGATATGGTTTTGGAGAAGGGATATTATGAAATGAAGTAATTGTTTTAAAAGATGTTTTTAAAACGTGTTAAATATCGAAATCATAAATTTCAACATTTATTGTTGAAATAGACGTTTTCGAAAATATAAGGAAATGATGGACTATAACACTGTTGTTATAGTAAATGATTTCCGAAAGGAAATGTTTTGATGTAGTATTGGGATTTACATATCTATCTTAATTTCGAATCCCTATACTAGAGATTTTGAGTCGTCGTAACGATGTTTTACGTAACATTCGTTTTGACTCAAATAAATGTTGTTATAATAAATGATTTCCTTAAAGAATGAATATATACTTAATTTGATTTAAGTATATCAGATATTTTCCAAGTGTTGAAAATAAATGATTTGTGAAGTACTTATTATTAAATAAGTAGGGAAATGAATTTCCAATATGAAATGAAACGTTTTGAGATTTTATCTTCTTAAAGATAAAATGAAATCGAATATTTGAAATCGATTTGAGAATCGTATATCAGTAGATATTTTGAAAGATATAAATTCAATATGGAATTTATAAAAGAAAAGGGAATCTGTTTAAAAATAAATATTGATTTATTTTTGAAGTGTGGAAATTTTATATCTAGTAAAGATATTTTTGAAGATGAAATAATTTGGAAAATTATTTGGAATCTGATGATGTTGCGCATCTTTATTGATAGTTAAATAACCGACTATCAATAATTACCTTTAGATAGGTATTTGTTGTGAATTGGATGAATTTGAATGCCACACTTATTTTTGAATAATCGCTCACTATTCGGGTTAGCCGGGAAAGGACCATGGGGTCGTATAACCCATTCCGAATACGTGATACGTCGTTATGAATCGCATTTGAAGACCGGTGTTGAAGACCGGATATTTTTGAAAACGGAAGGATTACCGTCGAGTTACTCTACATCGGCTGATCTCCGATTTAGAGGTTTTATCACCCTTAGTGACGGGAAGTCCTGACGTGATTAGAAATTTATCCGGAAATGCAAGGGCTTCGTGAGAAGTGCCTTCGGTTCTGTTCGATCCCGGAACAGACTTGTATGGATTGTGTGTCTGACGTTACAATTTGAGATATAAAGCTGATTTCTTTCAAATACATTTCTGTTGGTGGCGGAGAATTTATTCTCTTAGCTTAACACCCTTCTCTGAGACGTACGAGCTCAGAGGTTATGTAGTTGAAATTTATCAGCGATATATCCCAATTTGGTAACGTGGCATACTGAGTGTTGCTGTGAAGTGATCAGTGTTTGATCATTTGTGATATGATCATTTGTTTGATCTTATATCTTTGTGATCATAGGTTGATCATTTTGTTTGACCCGAAGCAGGGCTTTTTGTAGAAAGCGTAGCTTTGTGGACGAGACTTCGTCGAGCCTCACACCCCGGAAATGGTCGAAACAGGAAGGATGCAGCAAGGTTCTAGGGAGTAGCGCCCCTTAGTGTATGTCATTCCTTCTGGATAAAGGTGGTATCATGGTATGGAGCCCAGATACTTAACCTCTGTGGTTACTGCATTATTTTTCTATGTGGTTTGTTGGAAATCGGGGATCCTCGGGAAGATCGGTGACGATCGGGGGATGGCATACGCGTGTCAGTAGTTACCTATTTTTGCAGAGGTAACCCGGCCTTGTGTTGGCAGAGATCCGGTTAGGTTCTCGGGTCGTCTATTCCAGGGACGTACCCATCGTGGAAAAGGAAGTTCCTTAGCCTGACCATTTGTTGGAAATCCAAAGAAACAATACGTGATGTGTACGGTTTTAGTTGTATTACCTGCTATGGAATGTGGCGGTAACCTGCTATTGAACATAGTAGCTATAGTAGGCATAAGTGCGGAATGCCTATGCTGGCTAAGATTAATATTATACTTTCGAAATGTTTTCTACACTATGCACGAATAATAATATCAAAAATGATTTGATTTTGCGTAGTAAGCATCTTTGACTATCATAAGAAGAAATCTCCTCCAATTCTGCGTTTGCATTGTGTGTGTGGTGGGAGGTCTTATGGTAGTTTCATTTTCCAAAAGCATTGCGAATTGACATTAAAATTATCCTGTTGTTTATTTTAAAGAATAACTGTTTTACGATCTCACACCAGTCACCATGACTGACTCGGAGTTTATTGTTCCCTTCTAAACTCTGGGTGCCCACAAATTTCCACACGGGCAGCCTAGAGTTATGTTATCAGGATATTCTGGATATTCTGGAGCTTTGGAAGCAAGCTGGATGGCGAGACGTAGTATTTGTATCTGATAGTATTTATTCCGCTGTATATTCTGTATGAGGACAAGTTATATAACTGTCCATTGTTGTATATTGACTCTGATGATTGATGTATGTATAAAATGATATAGTTCGTTGTTTTAAAGATTACTGATTTATCTATTATATATTGTTCCGCTGCGATATGTGAGATTTAGATATTGTCTCTGTTCTGTGTTTCTGTTTCTGCTCTTGTTCTGTTGTTGTTCTTCTTTCTTTTTTTCTTCTATCTTCTTCTCCTACCTCTTTCTTCTTTCTTAAAACCATAACTTTTCGGGTTTCCGGCATTCGATGGCTCAGCAGACGATAAAGTGAGTATCGATGTTGAATTTTCGAAAGTCGAAAATTTTCGGGATGTTACAATTTTACAATCCTTATCCACAAATTCCAATATCAATTTCATTCAAACTCGTACGATGTACTCATATCATCCGTACGCAATATCAGTCTGATCGCTCAATCGATCACACAATTTCACTTCCGAACTAGTATCGTCCACCCGACTTCCTAGTGCGGACTCAGATCTGGTTTCTTGATCAGAAACCGTCATTCTCCTTGCATAGTCACAACTATGATAGAGAATATCCAGAACCAATCAACAATCCATATCCAGGTTCGCCGTCGAAAATCGAGCGAAAAAAATCCCAACTCGGATCGATAATACTATCTCGAAATTCTGTGTTCGAATCTGGATCAAATCACTATGCAAATGGAATAATATACGTACATCCTACGTATTTAACTTCATTGATTATTAGCCAAATCAATTCCCTTTCCTATTCTCATTTCTTTTAATTCCATTTACTTATTCTCAATTGCTTCCATTACCAATTTAGTTATTACTTCAATTATAAACAGTTTGAACTCTGACCAAATTAAATTTAAAAATATCTTGAAAAAGTTTAAAATAGATAAGTAGTTGAAAAATAGTTATTAGTCTGTAAAATAGCTGTAAAATAGTTAAGTAGATACAAAATAGTTAGATAATTGCAAAATAGTTTTTAAAATAGTGATTAGATATAAATAACTGAAAAATAGTAATTAGTTTATAAGACAGTTTCAAAATAGTTAAATAATTCTAAAATAATTGTAAAATAAGTATAGATAGTTTGGGGTTTAAGAAGAAAGATTGTATAGTAAATAGTTTGGAAAAATTTATTTGTATTAAAACAATTTATTTCAAAAATAGTCCAGAGCCAAACTGTTTAATTTCCCAATCTACATTCCCAATTAATTTCCCTTTTATTCAATTTAAATTTCCTCTTCCATTTAAATTGACTCAACACTTCAATTTCCATTGAAATTTATTAAATCCCAATTTAAGTTGAATTAACCTTAATTCCTTTCCAAATTCAAATCAAATTTCATCTGATTTTTAAACATATTCAATTTTAATCACAATTCCAAATTATTTCAAATCAATTTGGATTAATTTCAAATTGAACCAGCTTCAATTTTATTTCAAATTATTTTAATTCAAAATTTCCATTTAAATTTATGCTTATCCATCTTTAATCACAATTCTAATTAATTCAAATCAAATTTCATTTGAACTAATTCTATTCAAATCTCAACTTAAAATCATCTCGAATTATATAAATTCGAGTTAAATTTTAAATGTTGATTTAATCCCTTAAGTTAAATTAACCCTTACTTTTAAATTAAATCAACCTTTATTTTTAATTTAACAACTTAAATCTTTAAACCATTTAATTCTGTATCCAAATTCCAAAATTCCATTTTAAAATTATCTTAACTTATTACAAAGTTCAAATAAGAATTCAAAAACAATTTAATCTTCAGATTCTAATTTATTATCCATTTCTAACTTTAAAATAAATTCTTAGTTTCATAGATTATTTATAACAATAGAATGATATCAGGATAAATAAACATCCAAATTCATCCAAACACCAATTAACAACATCCCATTTCAATTTCCAGATCTCAAACCCATTTTGAGATTACTCATAACTCCCATTTAAACCCAACCATTTAACTTCTCAAGTTAAATTTTAATTTCATCTTGAAATTTCTAATTCAAGTTGTTCATTCTAAACTCATTTAACTTCCCTTAAGTTAAATTTACTTTAATTTAGTCAACTTGACCTAATTTGAATTCCCATTCAAATTTTTAAATCTTATAATAATAATCTTCCCATTTAAATTCAAAAACTTATCACTTTGGGTTTTCATATCACATTTCAATTTAAAACTTAACACTAAGAGTTATTTCAAATCATCCTTGATATTATGTATATCCTCATATATACATTTTCTTTACATACCAAGTTATACCTTAAATTTTTAAACCACCTTTGGTTTTAAATTCAAAACAAATTTCTTTAAAACAATTTCAGGTTTTTTTTTCTTTCTTTTTTTTTTCTGAACTTTAGATTTACAATTTTTAAATTATCTTTAATTCCAATTTATAAGTCATACTTACCTAAATGTTTTATTTCCCTAAAACATTTTATTTTTCTTAATCATTTACAATATTTCATTATCAACCATCTATGATAATAACCAAGATTATCATATCTGGAAACCAATTCATTATTATCTTTATTTCTACAAATTCAAGATTTTAATTTCAATTTGGATCCATTTCAACTTATCTTCATTCAATTTTAATTTGGTTGTATTTCTATTACCACTTAATTTAATTCCAATATTTTAACAACCAATTACCTTAATATTTATTAGAAAGAAATATCATTTTATATATATATATCAAAAGATATTCTTATAAAATCATTTAAAATCCTTATATAAGAAAATAACAATTACGCTCTCATATATATATATATACACTCAACTCGTTCTAGGGTACCATTGACCCTATCCTTAACGAGTAATCCCAACAGAGCCAAGGTTCTCGCTTAACCTTTTGCTCTGATACCAACTGTAACGACCCGGAATTTTCGAACCCGAAAATTCCAGATAGTTAGAAGAAAAAGAAAGAGATAGAAGAAAGAAACAGAAAGAAGAAAGGAGAACAGAGAACACAACATCTCACATTCGCAGCGGATTAAATATAATAACAAATAATAATATTAGTTATACAAAGAAAAACTGTATTTGTTAATTACATTTTAATACATCAGAGTTACAACATTCACAAATGTACTAGACAGTTAAAATTAACATGTCACAGACAACTATAATATCACAGCGGAATATACTCCATACGTTCCTGCCATCCAGCTCGCCTCCTGAGCTCCAGAACGTCCTTACCTGGAAATCTGTAATACTCGGTCTGACCCGAGCATTACATCAAAGTAACACCCGGGTCAGGCTGGAAACCAACGTGAGTAAACTCATCTAACATGAAACTTAAATCCATAGAACTTATTTAAACCCGGGTAACTCGTACTTTACTCCAAGTAAACAACTTATATAGTCCACATTTTATTTTCACAAAACAATATCTAAGTATCCAACTTAGCTTAAATGATCCATATCATCCCAAACCAGCCTATTGAGTTCACAAATCAAATCTATATAGAATTATAGCAGAACACTAATCGAAGTGGTTTCGGGTATTAACTGATACCCGACCCCGGTCTCTTCGATTACAATATCATCTTAATCCAAGTTATTCAAGTGAATACAATTCAATTTTTAAATACAGGGTATCATATTCACACAGCAACTCATTATCGATAGATAACCCACAATATTACTGTTCAACCTATCATATCATAATCATAGTACATCACAATTCATATATCAGAGATATTCAGACAAACCAAGGTATTCAATTCAGATTTATCATCTATAGGCAAGATTAATAGTCAAACAATTCTCAATTAATTTAATTTAATCACCTAATATAAATTAAATTAATTACCTTTAATCTTGCTTAATTATCTTTGATTAATTATAAACCACTCTTTAAATTAATTACATTGATTAATTAACTTTAATTAATTACATTGATTGATTAACCTTGATTAATTAACCTTAATTAATCACATTGATTAATTAACCTTAATTAATCATCCCTTGATTATCCTAAATTAATTAATTTTAGTTAATTTCCTTAATTAAGTAATCCTTAATTATTAATCAACCAATTAATCAATTAATCTTTAATTACTCAAACCTTAATTTATTAAAAGATGAACTATTATCTTAATTACTTTCTTAATTATCATTAGAATTTAATAAACTTTGGAATTTATAAATATTAACTTGCAAATTAACATGAGTCCTTAAGTTTAATTGATGATAAACACTTCATCTTCTTAATTACTACTTAGTTACATTATTAATCTTCAATTTCTTATATGAAGTAATTATTACATTAATTAACTAATCATTCTTTATTTATGTGACGCCCCACCTCTATGCTCATAATAACAAAGAGTATTAAAAGAAATACTGTCTATTGTTACGAAGAATAAGGCTGGATAGGAGCGACCATCCGTAATTGGCCTTACACTAATATTGGTTATCTCGATAGGAGTGGTATATACTTTTTATTTTTCATCTTATTTATTTACTCCCATCGACACACCCAATTATCAGTATAAAACAAACTACGATGGTTCATAATAGTTTAGGACATTAGATATAACGATAACACAGATAATATAAATGCGGAACACAGATAAAACAAAAGTCTCATATATATATATAACTGATGTCAGTTACAACATAGTTGACACAATACATATGATACAACTACAACTGTCGACTCTAGAAGTTATATATACAAGTACATTATCGACTAATATACATGAATACATATCATTCTATACAATGACACGACTACTACAAAATGACTCTGACAACTTCAGAAGATGTGAAAAGTCTTCAATCCCGAACAGCAACTCAAAGAAAGAAATCTACAACCTGAAATACTCGGGTCTGACCCGAGTATTACATTCAAAAGAAAATAATACCCAGGTCAGTCTAATTCAAACCAGTTTATTAGTGCATATAGGCAGTAATAATTTTAATAGACGACAGTCACAATAATTCCCGTCTATCCGATTCTTTAAACAAAGAAACCGGATAACGGTCAATATAACACTTAACAGTGTTTAACAAAAATCAACAGATTTAAATCATCAACAGAGATAAATAAACAATTTATCAAATCGACTAAACCAATTTAAAACTGTCAAATCTGATAGAGCTGCAGTACACGCACGCGTGTACTGCCTCGCCACTAACATACGAAATGCACAAAAGATCAACGGAAATTCACGAAACGCGCATAAGGTCAAACCCAAACCAAAAATCGAGTTCAACTCAAGTGCAACACAAATAGAGTCATAACATGTGCACAAGGTTAAACCCGAGTTTTTAGAAACTGGATTCAACACAGGTGCAATATCAAAAGACCACATGGTCGGTACAAACTAGCTCAAAGCATCAATATCATAAATAATGCACTGCTACAACTAAATGCAAACCAGATTCAAGTCCAAGCTATGCAATTGTAGCTCAAAGCAAGTGCATCACTAGACCAATAGCAAGTACTCAGCAACAAAGTCTATGGCGCCGGCATATGAACAACTAGATAATCAGGTTTCAAGTCAGAAGTACAAAATGGCCACTTAAGTACAACATGCATGAAGCTACCAGACAAGACAACAAGAACGAAACTGATTACAAAGGCTTAAAGACACAAATGACATGCACATGTCAACAAGTCAAGGGATGCACCAGTGAAACAAGGATGCACCAACGAAACTGCACACATACAACTTGACTGGAAGTACCAACTACTAAATGCACCAATGACCATCAATGAATATGAAGACCACAAAAAGGCAAGTTCACATGGAGACAACTGCTCAAATCAAACTACAACAAATCAAGTCCATGAAGCACAAGTATTAGACTCAGTTCAGGTCAGTGTAGAACCCTGACACAAACCCAGACTCATGAACCTGAACCAAGACATGTCAAAGAAAACCTGTAGCCAAGAATTCCAGACCAGACTACACAATATATCATGCACACAAAGGCAACTGCAACAATGCAAAATACAAACCAATTGTCAGGCCAATTGAATTCAACTCAAGCTACACAACTATATACATGGGCAGACTCAATGCACATCAAGCAATGACTAGACCAACCAGAATGAAGAACAAATGAATCAAGATAGTGAACTGGTCGAAACAAAGAAGCATGACTCAAACCCAGTACTCAAAACATCATTAACATAGTAATACAACTTCAGTGAAGCTGTAGTGACTCGAAGAAATTAATCAACCCAAATCAATAACAATGAACAACAGATAAGTGATGATACACTACAACTAACTACATGTACATGACAGTGTACAGGTCAAACAGAGATCACATGTAACACAAAGACTACAACATTGAAACAGGCTGGTAAGCATCTCAAAGCAAGTACAACTGAAGTTCAGAGTAAATCAACAAGAAAAGATGGTCAGAGATGTATGGGTACTCAGAGGCAAAGGGATTACAACAGATAAACTCAAATGGCAGAGAAGATGGTCAGAGATGTATGGGTACTCAGAGGCAAAGGGATTACAACAGATAAACTCAAATGGAAGAGAAGATGGTCAGAGACGAAGCTCACAATGTCCAGAAAGTCGAAGTAAACCAAAAACTGAACAAG
Source organism: Allium fistulosum (assembly GCA_030737815.1). NCBI lineage: Eukaryota > Viridiplantae > Streptophyta > Magnoliopsida > Asparagales > Amaryllidaceae > Allium > Allium fistulosum. Next base: position 1,033,899,096 of record CM060901.1, read on the forward strand.
TCGGACTTCAACAACGTGATGACCAAGTAATCGAAACCAAAGCCGTGGCAATCACGTACAAAGACGAACAAGTCAGAAAAATCACGAGTTAAATTTCAATGACGTGGGAATCTAGCAACAAAAATATACGTGATTTGAAGTAGTCAAAAAATCATCTCAACATCCAACAATAATCGAACGACAGATCAAAGAAAATGACAAATTCAAACACGAATATACGAACGCAATTAAAGGAGATCCGACTCCTATATAATGGTTAACATCATCGGCAAAATATACTCGACTGACCGAGAATAACAAGTGCAATTATAAACCGTAAAGCACAAGAATACCATACTTCACTACGAACAGCAATAAAAATACAACTAGAGCATAAATCGAACAACATCAACATCGAAACAAAATTGAATGACCGAGACGAAGTCGAATTCCTCTCGATCGAACACAATGATCAGTAAATTCGAATTGAACAAAAGCAGGGATTTCAATTAGATGTGAGTGAATAATTCACTCACCTTATCGACGAAATCTGAAGTCGTGGCATCACTAAGTGTTTGGCGCCCTCGATTTCACACAGCCCTTCATTCCCAAACCATAGATCGACGAAGCTCTCGATCGAGATAATCCTAGCAGCCATAGCTTTCTCGCGAACCCACTGTGTCGATCAACTAATAGGCGCTGCTTCGATTTCTATGATGCCCTAATTTTTGAACTTGGGGACGAGGATGAATGAACTCGGCCGGCATTTATTTTCTTTCGTAAGCTTATTCTTAGGGTTTAAAAATGAGAAAAAGAATTTGGGGAAACAGGTATTAGCCTTGTGAATTTTCACGGCGTCCATTAAAACATGGGCTACTATTTAGCTCAAAGCCCCTAAACCCTTTAACAAATTTCAAAAGAATTTCTACTAGATATAAAAACTCCAAGAACCATTTTATAAAAGAATTTACACTGATAAAAGCACTTAACAATTTTTACAAACGAATTTCAACCCGAATAAAATTCCAATTGCAATTGTCTTACAAATTAAATCGTCATTTGACGATAATCATCTGTTATGAAACCCCGGGTTGTTACAGACTCCCCCCTTATAAAAATTGCGTCCCCGCAATTTTCCTAATCAAGATTGTCTATAACAATTTTCTTCTAACCTAAACAAGTTATGCTACAAAAATAAGAATTGAGAACACAATTATCAAAGAAATTGCGTCCACGCAATCATAGGGAATAAATGGATAAAAGGTAACAACCAAAAGAGCATGGCAATGTCGAATGTACAAGCAAAGCAAGTGTCAGCGGGGAAGTATTAGATAAGAAATCAAAAGGTTCGACTGCTTCAATTCAAAAGAATCAACATCGTGGGAATCAGGGATCAAAATCAGACGACTAACAAAAGCAAGAACAATCGAGTTCCAGCAACTAAAAGAGAAGGAAAAACAGAGCAGAGATCCCATACAGAGCACGAATTGAATGTGAGTAAATCAAATTACTCACCTGAATCGCCAAAGAAAAAGACGAAGCTCAAATCTCAAAAGTCGCAAATATTCAATCATCAAAAACGATAATTGAATTTTCAAATCGCAAATATTTACTTATCTCAAACGATAATCAGAAGACAAAACAAATATCTGATTATCTCATACGATAGTCAGAAAACAAATATTCAATTATCAAAAACGATAATCAAATTTCTCAAATCAACAATTATTTAATTATCTAAAGCGATAATTAAATTCGAAATCAGCAAATATTTAATTATCTAAAGCGATAATTAAATCTCAAAGCAACAAATATTTAATTATCTAAAGCGATAATTAATTTCGAAATCAGCAAATATCTAATTATCACAGGCGATAATTAAATCTCAAAGCAACAAATAATTAATTATCTAAAGCGATAATTAATTTCGAAATCAGCAAATATCTAATTATCACAAGCGATAATTAGAAACAACAAATATCTGATTATCAAAAACGATAATCAGAACTCATATCAACAAATATCTAATTATCACAAGCGATAATTAGAAACAACAAATATCCGATTATCAAAAACGATAATCAGAACTCATATCAACAAATATCTAATTATCACAAGCGATAATTAGAAACAACAAATATCCGATTATCAAAAACGATAATCAGAACTCATATCAACAAATATCTAATTATCACAAGCGATAATTAGAAACAACAAATATCCGATTATCAAAAACGATAATCAGAACTCATATCAACAAATATCTAATTATCACAAGCGATAATTAGAAACAACAAATATCTGATTATCAAAAACGATAATCAGAACTCATATCAACAAATATCTAATTATCACAAGCGATAATTAGAAACAACAAATATCCGATTATCAAAAACGATAATCAGAACTCATATCAACAAATATCTAATTATCACAAGCGATAATTAGAAACAACAAATATCCGATTATCAAAAACGATAATCAGAACTCATATCAACAAATATCTAATTATCATAAGCGATAATTAGAAACAACAAATATCCGATTATCAAAAACGATAATCAGAACTCATATCAACAAATATCTAATTATCACACGCGATAATTAGAAACAACAAATATCCGATTATCAAAAACGATAATCAGAACTCATATCAACAAATATCCAATTACCTGCAGATAATTGGAAACAACAAATATCTAGAAATCAATTAAGAAGACTAGAAAATCAACATAAAAGCTTGGATCGATCCCATCAGATGGCGAGTTTTTAATTCGCCGCACGTGCATCTCAGAGTGGCCGAAGCCTACCAAGTACTCAACATAATTTTGGCGCCCATCAGATTGACCCGAAGGTCCGCAGAGTGACCCGAAGGTCTAGTACTGGTATTTGACCCGAAGGTCCGCAGAGTGGCCCGAAAGCCCAACAAATGACCCGAAGGTCCTCATAGTGGCTCGAAAGCACACGAAAGCATCAAAATGTTTCAATTAACGAGTCCGGAATTAACCGAAATAGCAAACGCACATGTCCCATACCACGTGTTTTACTAAATCGTTTGATTCTCTTCATCGTTTCCTTGAAAGTGTAAAATTCATCAAAATCATCAAAACAACAGATATTCAATTAACGAGTCCGGAATTAACCGAAAAAGTAAAAGTGTGGTTCCATACTCTGCACTTTTGCTAAATCGTTTAAATCTCTTCATCGTTTCCTTGAAAGTGCAAAATTGTGTATTTTATAAAAATACACTTTACATTCTCAAACGGACAAGTCCGGAATTAAGCGAATCAGTAAAAGAAAGGGGTCATAGTCCTCGATTTTGCTGAAACGTTTAAATCGCTTCCTCATTCTTTTGAAAGTGTAAACTGTTAAATTTCTGAAAACAATTTTATTTATTTTGTAAAAATAACAATTCACCTTCTCAACTGGACAAGTCCGGAGTTAAGCGAAACAGTAAAAGAAAGGGGTCATAATCCTCGATTTTGCTGAATCGTTTAAGTCGCTTTCTCATTCTTTTGAAAATGCAAACTGTTAAAAATTTATAAAACAATTTCCATTTTAAAACGATTTTTCCAATCACGTGATTAAAACAGCAAATCAGTAACAATTTCGATAAGGAAATTGTACTTCTCAAAATACCGTAAAAACGGTTACACATCAGTATTGCGGAATAACCGCTTGAAAATCCACTTTTAAAAATTTGGCTGTTACTGAAGTCAAAGCGACAGTAATTTTAAAACATCAAATATCTCATCAAAAGAATTCACATCAAAATGTGACATCAGTGAATTTTCATTCATTAAAATTGTCAACAAAACACCGTGCCTCAAAAATTCAGCATTGGTGTAAAAATCCCGTTATAAAAATAACGGCAACAAAATACGTTTCATAACCAAGCATCGGTTCAACGTAAAAATAAATGCAGTAACGCGCAATTCAAATTTTTGCACGTACTACAGAATGAACAAAGAAATCATTCGAAGGTATCTTCAATGAAGATAATTCAAAACAGCAAAATCTAATCAATAGATGATTAGTACAAAAGAAAGCCAGCGGAAATTTCAACAAAAATCACATATCTGCAATTTCTTCGAATCCTCAATTTGGATTCGAAATTCTCAAAGAAACAAATAATTACAGCTATGTAAAAAACAATTGGAATTCATATCAATTTCATATTTTGATTCTTAAATCAAAAAGATTATCAGTTGTACTCAGCGAAGACAGTTTCACTGTTTCCGCTGCGCACTCTGATAAATAGAACACAAATCAATCAAATCATCAGAATACAATTTCATCAAAATTTCAAAACTTTAGTTTTGACTCAAATCACAGATAAAACATCGACCAATAGTTGTAACATATGTTCCATCCAAGTTATGTTTTATATTATGTCCATAAACCCCAAGCTCTGATACCAACTGTGACGCCCCACCTCTATGCTCATAATAACAAAGAGTATTAAAAGAAATACTGTCTATTGTTACGAAGAATAAGGCTGGATAGGAGCGACCATCCGTAATTGGCCTTACACTAATATTGGTTATCTCGATAGGAGTGGTATATACTTTTTATTTTTCATCTTATTTATTTACTCCCATCGACACACCCAATTATCAGTATAAAACAAACTACGATGGTTCATAATAGTTTAGGACATTAGATATAACGATAACACAGATAATATAAATGCGGAACACAGATAAAACAAAAGTCTCATATATATATATAACTGATGTCAGTTACAACATAGTTGACACAATACATATGATACAACTACAACTGTCGACTCTAGAAGTTATATATACAAGTACATTATCGACTAATATACATGAATACATATCATTCTATACAATGACACGACTACTACAAAATGACTCTGACAACTTCAGAAGATGTGAAAAGTCTTCAATCCCGAACAGCAACTCAAAGAAAGAAATCTACAACCTGAAATACTCGGGTCTTGTAATATCCCGGAAATTTTAACAATATCAATTTAATAATCTGTTAAATAATTAAATTGATATTGATGATCTTTGATAATAAGATTTGAATTTAATTTAATAATCTGATTAAATTAGTATTAATTGGTGATTTTATCTTTTAAAAGTTAATAAGATATTTTCTATTTGAATATATATATTTATTTATATATATTGTAAATAGAAGCTTTGGGTAAATTGGGAATTTAGATTTAATTTAATTGAATTTGAATTTAATCTTTGAAATTCAAAAGAATAGATATTTAAATTGTTTTGGATTTTAGAATATTTGTATAAACTTTTATTTATAAATATAGTTAGTTTTGTTTCTTTAAAAAGTAATTTATATATAGATAAGTATTTAATAAATTAAGAAAAAGGCATTTTATTTACTTTTAAAATATATAAAAATAAGTAAAAATTACTTAAGAGACATATGTCATTATCCTAAAGCTTTGTATAACATGTGTAATTTAAGTAACTAATGTATATGACAAGTGTCATATTTTATTATCATTTTCTTTATTTTTAATAAACCACATTTTTCACTTATATAAACATTTGCTTTCTCCCTTCCATTCTTTTTCTATTCTTTTTCCAAAACTAAGAAAAAGATTTCAGCTCACAAAATAACTCTAAGCAAATCTGAAATTCACTCTTCTCAAACCCTCTCTAGTACAAATCTGAAAATCTGAAATCAGTAATCAAATGCCTCAAACCAAAATTCAATAACCTATAATTCATCTTCTAAATCAAAGATCAACCTGCAACACTCTTTTCAATCTGTAATCTCATTTTCACAAATTCAAACCAAAGCCTATAACTCATCTTTAAAGGAAGACTGCAAATCTTTTGCAAAAAGAAACCAGTCTGCCTGCATTCATTTTTCAACCTGGAAGCATGCATGTAGTTAAATCAGTCTAAAGCTCCAGCAACTCAAGTTTTAGAATCAAATTCAAAGAAGCATTTCAGTTTAATAAGGATCAAGGCAATTCAAATTTCCAGGCTCAAGCATTTTTATCAAATTCCAGTTTTCAAGCTTCTAATTAAAATCCTGTCCTCTGCTCTACATGTTTGGTGAGTAACATATATTTTAAAAGTTTAAGTTTTTGAAATCTGGATTGCATGTTAATTTCTGGAATAAGGCATGTTTGGTGAGTAACATCATTTTTCAAAAGGTTTAATTTATGAAAGATGGTTGCATGTGAATGTATAGATAGTTCTGCATATATATTGATATACAAGTGAAATTTTTGCTGTATGTATATATGGATGTTTTGTGTGCATGTGTGATCATGTTCTCTGTTCAGTTTTTTCCAGATTCCAGAATTCCTTTTAAATCATTTACCACTTGATCTAGCTTTTGTTAGGACTAACTTTATAAACAAAATATGTTTGAATTATCATAGACAAATGTTTAAAATTTTAATTAAGTCAAACTTCAAGCAGAGTGTCTCTGTAAACCAAGAAGAACAGTGTATGTTTAGGACAAGTGAAAATTTAAATATCTTAATTTATCAAGACAGGTTTATAAACTAAAACCTTATACCAAAACTTGATTTTTAAAGGAGAAATCATAATTTTTAGTTTAGTAATATAGGTGCAGTTCTGTGTTGAACAGAAAATAGGAATAGGGGATTTTTGGGTGATCTCGGGAATTTGTAGTGTCGAGTTTCTTCTGGTAGGTGGAGGAATGGTCAGTGATGCCGAGAAAAATATTGGGTGGCGTTGTAGTTCATAGTGGTGGTGGCGGTGATGAGTTTTTGCCTGTAGCCCTAGTTTAAGCTAGGTAGTTTGTTTGAGTCTGAACTACCTGTAGGAATGATCGAGTGATGTGAGGTTTGGGTAGATGAAAGTATAGCCATTGACGAGATGATGGTCGGAGTCGCTGCTATTCTGGTGGACGGAGGGCCGTGATTGTCGCGTTGTCAGGTTAGGGATTGTAGAGGGGAGAGACTGTTCCAGGTTTTTAATTTTTAGCTCGAGTTCTCGATTTTGATTTAAGGGATGGATCGAAGTAGTGATGGTCGTATTCTGGTACGTGAGTGATCGTCGACTGGTGGGGGAAGTCGTGGATGATCGGAGATGTCGCCGGTGGATGTGCACGTGCACAGTGGAGCTGAGATGTCTAGGTGAAGTCTGGATTGTAGCAGTGGAGAGGTCTCGGGTTGTCTCGAGTTTTGGTCGAAGTTTTTGAAGAGGAGACTCGAAGTAAATTCGAGTAGAGCTCGAGTGTTTTGTGGTTGCCAGGTTTTTAAAAATCTGGGTGTTTTGAATTTTAAATCTGAATTTGAATTGTGAAATAAAATTTAAATAGGAATTTTAAATAAAGTTTAAATATATAGATTCAAGTTGGTTTTGAATCTTAGGTTTGAAATAAATAATTTTATAAATTTAAATATTTTAAAATTGTTAGTTATATTTAAATGTTGAAATTAAAATGAAATTTAAAAATAGATTTGAAATTGGATGTTTTCAAATATATTATGAATAAGATGTAACCATGGAAAAATGTTTTATCTTAAAGATTAAATTGTTAAAGTAATTAAAATGGTTTAATTAATTAAATTTATTAATGATTTGGATTAATAAATTTGTAATTAAGGATTTAAATTAATTTAATTAAGGTTTAAGGTTAATTAAATAGAATAACTAATTTATAATTATGTATTATAAATTAGAGTATTAATTAATGATTAGGAAATAAATTAATATAGTAATTTAAGATTAATTAAGTTATGTTTAACAATTAATTAATTAAGGATTAATTAATTGGTTATTTAGATTTATTAATTTGGAATTAATAATAATTAATCTAAGTTAATTACTTAAGAAAAGTAATTAAATAATTGTTAATGAAGGTCATTAACTATGGATTATTAAATAATTAATTAATGTGATTAATTTTAATAATTAATTAGATTAATTAATTAATTTAAAGATAATCAATTATAGAATTTGTTTAAGTGTAATTACTTAATGGAAGTAATTAAGAAATTAATTACTTATTGTAATTAATTAAGATAATTTGATTTAGTTTAAGTTAATTAATTAAGTTTAATTAATTTAGAATAATCAAGAGATGATTTGATAAATAATTACTTAATTGTAATTAATAAGTATGATTATTTAAGGAAGTAAATAATTGATAATTACTGGAAGTAATTAATTGAATGGTGATTGTATTAATGGAAGTAATTTGAGTTTAATTACTTGGAAATTAATCAAGGGATTAATTAAGAAATTAATTAAGGAGTAATTAATTTATTTAAAGAAGTAATTAAGAGTAGTTAATTACTGAATGAGATTAATCAAGGTGATTAATAAATGTTGTTTAATTTAAGTTAATTACTTAATGTAATTAATTTAATTAAGTAATTAATAATTAAGTTGTAATTAAGGATCATTAATTAATATAATTAATGATGTAATTAAGATTGGTTAATTAAGTAATAATTAATAAATGAAGTAATTAATCAATGTAATTAATTAAGGATTAATATAATTAATTATAGTTGATTAAGTTAATTAATTTTAGTAAATTAATTAATGATGTAATTAAAGGTTAATTACTATAAGTGGTTAAGGATAATTAATTTGAGTAATTAATTAAGGATAAATTACTAGAAGGTAATTAAAAGATAATTAATCAAAGATGATTAATTGAAAAAGGTAATTAGAGGATAATTAATTAATTTGTAATTAATTAATGGGTAAGTAAGAAGGATTTTAAAATGAAGTAATTAATTTAATTCAATTTAAATTAATTAGAGATAGTGTAAATCATTACTTATGAATGAGTGATAGTATTGAATACTTGGCATTGATTGATATCTCTGATGAGATATATGTTGTATGATATGGATGTTAGTTGAATTGTATGGATTATCTGATAATGTTGATTATCTGTTGTGAATTATCTTTCTTTGTGTATAAAGATAATGAATTAAATTGTTTTAACCTTTAAAACAACTTGGCCTTAAAAGATACGTTTTGGATTTCGATGAGACCGGGATCGGGTTTCCGTATACCGGATTTCCAGGTCTGGAGACCAGAATACCACATCGATCCAAATTTACGTTAGGACGTGAAATCCAAATGGAGCAAGTGAAGACTCGAGGTGTAAGAATGATTCTTTGTCAGTATAACTCTGTGGGTGATTCCGTAATGAGTTGACGGAGATAGTACTTTCAGATTCGAGATAAAGATTTAGAGTGCAAGGGTTATTGTCATTAACTCTGAGGGTGATTCCAATACGAGTGTAACGAGATAATGCCTTCGGTTTCGTTCGAACCCGGAACGAACTTGTATGGATTGAATGCTTTCAGCACATCGTCAGGTGGACGATGAGCATTCTAAAATAGATGTGTTCTTTTAAAAGGTAATCGTGACCTCAAACCTCACAAACCGGGAATGGCTAAAACAGGGGAGGTGCAGCAAGGTTAGTGGGTAGCACCCAAGTAGGACAAGATGACCTCTGTCTAGATGTCCCTTTCTATTTTCGACTTAGTGTGTGCGGTTGGTCATGACAACCGTGAGGTATCTTGTGCGGGAATTATCCAGTAAGGGATGTTCCGGCCTTGTGTTGCAGGGGATTGGGAGTGATCCTCGGTACGGTGATCTAGGCCACGTACTGTGACGGGCGGTACCCCGGTAGCCCTGCCATTGATGGAATCCAAACTCCAATAAGTGCCGTACGTTTTAGTTGTGCCCAACTATGTTGGAACGTGAGATGTAAGCATTCCAGCTATTTCATATTTATTTGAAAACCCTAGACCTATTATAATACAATCGAATTTCCTATCAAATATTTTGGTTAGCGTAAGGTAAAAACTTACCCATATTTATTGGTGGGGAGTCTTACGTGATACCTTTTCTTTCAAAAGGTTTTGAAGTTAAACAAGTTTAACCTGTTACTCACACCAGACCCATGTCTGACCCAAGTTGTTTATTTCTGTTTTATAAACTCTTGGGTACTCAAATTTTTACGAGTAGCCAAGGGATTCAGGTTTAGCTTTGACGAGTAATCTGGAGGAGCAATGGAGCAGGAGGCTTCGGCGTTGTAGATATAGATAGTAGTTTTCCGCTGTGTTGATCTTTGTATTGATCTGTATTGTGTTGAGATGTAATAACTAGACAGATGTTTATAACTGTCTAGTATGTGATGTGTAATCTGTGTAACTCTGATAGATGATGTATATGATACTATGTAATATTTATGTGATATATTATATTTCGTTTCGTTTCCGCTGTGAGTATCTGTTGTTGTTTTCTTTTCTCTTCTTCTCTTTTCTATTTCTCACCCCTTTCTTTCTTTCTGTCGATGCGATTTTCCGGGAGTGGAAAGCCGGGTCGTCACACGTGGTATCAGAGCTTAGGTTGAGCGAATGCCTAAGCTTTTGGTTAAGTGAATATCAGAGCTATTGGTTGAGTGAATACCTAGCTCTGGAGTGGTATCTATCGTGAGAGAGCGTATTTGTAATTTTTATATAACTATATATATATATATTCTACCTATATTGTTGGGTTACCCGTACAGGTTCTCCAATATTAGATATAAAGGTAGATAGGGTAGTAGTGTATGAAACACGACTACCAATGGTTGGAATTTGAGTGTTAAGGTTGGAAGTGTATTTATCGAGACTGTAGACCCAATACTGTCTCGAGTAAGTTTTGCTGTGATGAAGGATTTCATCGAATCTCTGAAGGAAACCTGTTAAGGTTCGGAGTTTATCTGTAAAGTTGGATGAGTAGAGTTTGGATTTGTCGGATGAGCAGAAGCGAGTAATGGTATCTCAGGAAATAGTAGCTATGTGATGAGACGCAGTGACTATGGATGTCTCCGAAATGTTTTCTTTGGAACAAGTTAAGGAAGTATGTCTGTTTCGGTGTTGTGGCTGAGTTCAGCATGGTGTTTCTGTTTGGTTTGGGGTTCGAGTTTCTCGAAGAGCTTTTGGATAGGAAATCTTTGGCATCAGTGTCAGCAGTGCAGCTCGGAGTATTCTGTGTTGGCAGGAAGTTTTCTGGCTGAGTAGTTTTTCTGAAGGTGAAGTTCAGAAGCAGCAGAGTGCATCCATTTCTTCGATGGATTGGATAGTTAAGTATGGGCTGTTCTGATTTGTTAAGAGGAACAGTTTTCTTTGGAAATAGGCTGGGTTGATCGCAAAAGTGACTTGCAATAGTTTGAGGGTTCTCTTGGGTTATCAGAGTTTTTCTGAGTGTCTTCAGAGAAGTCAGGAGTTGTCCGCATCTGAAGGTTGAGTTTTCTTATCGACTGGATTCCAGGAGTAGTACCGGTAGTTCAGTCTAGTTGAAGGATGTTTCCTAGAGATGGAGTTGGTGCAGCAACTTAAGTTTTGATGAAGTATCTGAGTTTTATTTATGGATTAGTGAACCTTATTTCTGGAATGAGTTGTCCAGTCTGTGCTTGTGTTCTACCTCAAATCAGAATTGAGCAGCGAAAGCAGTTTGGAGTATATCTCTGGATAGGAGAAGTAAGTTTGGAATCTACTGATGTTGTGAAGTAAAGTTATGTTTGGATCTCTTCTGTGTTCTGATTTGGATAAGTATTGGGTTTTCAGGATTGAATTGTCAGTTTGGACAATTGGAATTCATTGAGTTTTATGTATCTCTGAGAGGTACGTGTAAGATCTATCTCTGGTTTTAGAATCAGCAGTTCTGGAAGGTTTAGTTGTTGAGTCAGACTCGTCTGTAGTCTGATATTCTGTTTAGTTCTGTAGATCTAGATGAGTAGGAGATCTATAGCTTAGTAGTTTAGATTGTTATAGAGCGAGTATCCCGGTATATATATACTTGGGGAAACTCGAGGAATTCTATCTAGAATTTTGTCTGGATAGTTAGATTTGATTGATTGGATGAATTGGTTGCTATGGTTGTTAGCATATGGATGATAGTATATGCTTGTGTTTTAAAATTTAAAATCTTTAATAAGATTATTAAATTACCTTTGTTTAAATTTCGGGGACGAAATTATTTTAAGGGGGGAGGAATGTAATATCCCGGAAATTTTAACAATATCAATTTAATAATCTGTTAAATAATTAAATTGATATTGATGATCTTTGATAATAAGATTTGAATTTAATTTAATAATCTGATTAAATTAGTATTAATTGGTGATTTTATCTTTTAAAAGTTAATAAGATATTTTCTATTTGAATATATATATTTATTTATATATATTGTAAATAGAAGCTTTGGGTAAATTGGGAATTTAGATTTAATTTAATTGAATTTGAATTTAATCTTTGAAATTCAAAAGAATAGATATTTAAATTGTTTTGGATTTTAGAATATTTGTATAAACTTTTATTTATAAATATAGTTAGTTTTGTTTCTTTAAAAAGTAATTTATATATAGATAAGTATTTAATAAATTAAGAAAAAGGCATTTTATTTACTTTTAAAATATATAAAAATAAGTAAAAATTACTTAAGAGACATATGTCATTATCCTAAAGCTTTGTATAACATGTGTAATTTAAGTAACTAATGTATATGACAAGTGTCATATTTTATTATCATTTTCTTTATTTTTAATAAACCACATTTTTCACTTATATAAACATTTGCTTTCTCCCTTCCATTCTTTTTCTATTCTTTTTCCAAAACTAAGAAAAAGATTTCAGCTCACAAAATAACTCTAAGCAAATCTGAAATTCACTCTTCTCAAACCCTCTCTAGTACAAATCTGAAAATCTGAAATCAGTAATCAAATGCCTCAAACCAAAATTCAATAACCTATAATTCATCTTCTAAATCAAAGATCAACCTGCAACACTCTTTTCAATCTGTAATCTCATTTTCACAAATTCAAACCAAAGCCTATAACTCATCTTTAAAGGAAGACTGCAAATCTTTTGCAAAAAGAAACCAGTCTGCCTGCATTCATTTTTCAACCTGGAAGCATGCATGTAGTTAAATCAGTCTAAAGCTCCAGCAACTCAAGTTTTAGAATCAAATTCAAAGAAGCATTTCAGTTTAATAAGGATCAAGGCAATTCAAATTTCCAGGCTCAAGCATTTTTATCAAATTCCAGTTTTCAAGCTTCTAATTAAAATCCTGTCCTCTGCTCTACATGTTTGGTGAGTAACATATATTTTAAAAGCTTAAGTTTTTGAAATCTTGATTGCATGTTAATTTCTGGAATAAGGCATGTTTGGTGAGTAACATCATTTTTCAAAAGGTTTAATTTATGAAAGATGGTTGCATGTGAATGTATAGATAGTTCTGCATATATATTGATATACAAGTGAAATTTTTGCTGTATGTATATATGGATGTTTTGTGTGCATGTGTGATCATGTTCTCTGTTCAGTTTTTTCCAGATTCCAGAATTCCTTTTAAATCATTTACCACTTGATCTAGCTTTTGTTAGGACTAACTTTATAAACAAAATATGTTTGAATTATCATAGACAAATGTTTAAAATTTTAATTAAGTCAAACTTCAAGCAGAGTGTCTCTGTAAACCAAGAAGAACAGTGTATGTTTAGGACAAGTGAAAATTTAAATATCTTAATTTATCAAGACAGGTTTATAAACTAAAACCTTATACCAAAACTTGATTTTTAAAGGAGAAATCATAATTTTTAGTTTAGTAATATAGGTGCAGTTCTGTGTTGAACAGAAAATAGGAATAGGGGATTTTTGGGTGATCTCGGGAATTTGTAGTGTCGAGTTTCTTCTGGTAGGTGGAGGAATGGTCAGTGATGCCGAGAAAAATATTGGGTGGCGTTGTAGTTCATCGTGGTGGTGGCGGTGATGAGTTTTTGCCTGTAGCCCTAGTTTGAGCTAGGTAGTTTGTTTGAGTCTGAACTACCTGTAGGAATGATCGAGTGATGTGAGGTTTGGGTAGATGAAAGTATGGCCATTGACGAGATGATGGTCGGAGTCGCTGCTATCCTGGTAGACGGAGGGCCGTGATTGTCGCGTTGTCAGGTTAGGGATTGTAGAGGGGGGAGACTGTTCCAGGTTTTCATTTTTAGCTCGAGTTCTCGATTTTGATTTAAGGGATGGATCGAAGTAGTGATGGTCGTATTCTGGTACGTGAGTGATCGTCGACTGGTGGGGGAAGTCGTGGATGATCGGAGATGTCGCCGGTGGATGTGCACGTGCACAGTGGAGCTGAGATGTCTAGGTGAAGTCTGGATTGTAGCAGTGGAGAGGTCTCGGGTTGTCTCGAGTTTTGGTCGAAGTTTTTGAAGAGGAGACTCGAAGTAAATTCGAGTAGAGCTCGAGTGTTTTGTGGTTGCCAGGTTTTTAAAAATCTGGGTGTTTTGAATTTTAAATCTGAATTTGAATTGTGAAATAAAATTTAAATAGGAATTTTAAATAAAGTTTAAATATATAGATTCAAGTTGGTTTTGAATCTTAGGTTTGAAATAAATAATTTTATAAATTTAAATATTTTAAAATTGTTAGTTATATTTAAATGTTGAAATTAAAATGAAATTTAAAAATAGATTTGAAATTGGATGTTTTCAAATATATTATGAATAAGATGTAACCATGGGAAAATGTTTTATCTTAAAGATTAAATTGTTAAGGTAATTAAAATGGTTTAATTAATTAAATTTATTAATGATTTGGATTAATAAATTTGTAATTAAGGATTTAAATTAATTTAATTAAGGTTTAAGGTTAATTAAATAGAATAACTAATTTATAATTATGTATTATAAATTAGAGTATTAATTAATGATTAGGAAATAAATTAATATAGTAATTTAAGATTAATTAAGTTATGTTTAACAATTAATTAATTAAGGATTAATTAATTGGTTATTTAGATTTATTAATTTGGAATTAATAATAATTAATCTAAGTTAATTACTTAAGAAAAGTAATTAAATAATTGTTAATGAAGGTCATTAACTATGGATTATTAAATAATTAATTAATGTGATTAATTTTAATAATTAATTAGATTAATTAATTAATTTAAAGATAATCAATTATAGAATTTGTTTAAGTGTAATTACTTAATGGAAGCAATTAAGAAATTAATTACTTATTGTAATTAATTAAGATAATTTGATTTAGTTTAAGTTAATTAATTAAGTTTAATTAATTTAGAATAATCAAGAGATGATTTGATAAATAATTACTTAATTGTAATTAATAAGTATGATTATTTAAGGAAGTAAATAATTGATAATTACTGGAAGTAATTAATTGAATGGTGATTGTATTAATGGAAGTAATTTGAGTTTAATTACTTGGAAATTAATCAAGGGATTAATTAAGAAATTAATTAAGGAGTAATTAATTTATTTAAAGAAGTAATTAAGAGTAGTTAATTACTGAATGAGATTAATCAAGGTGATTAATAAATGTTGTTTAATTTAAGTTAATTACTTAATGTAATTAATTTAATTAAGTAATTAATAAATAAGTTGTAATTAAGGATCATTAATTAATATAATTAATGATGTAATTAAGATTGGTTAATTAAGTAATAATTAATAAATGAAGTAATTAATCAATGTAATTAATTAAGGATTAATATAATTAATTATAGTTGATTAAGTTAATTAATTTTAGTAAATTAATTAATGATGTAATTAAAGGTTAATTACTATAAGTGGTTAAGGATAATTAATTTGAGTAATTAATTAAGGATAAATTACTTGAAGGTAATTAAAAGATAATTAATCAAAGATGATTAATTGAAAAAGGTAATTAGAGGATAATTAATTAATTTGTAATTAATTAATGGGTAAGTAAGAAGGATTTATAAAATGAAGTAATTAATTTAATTCAATTTAAATTAATTAGAGATAGTGTAAATCATTACTTATGAATGAGTGATAGTATTGAATACTTGGCATTGATTGATATCTCTGATGAGATATATGCTGTATGATATGGATGTTAGATGAATTGTATGGATTATCTGATAATGTTGATTATCTGTTGTGAATTATCTTTCTTTGTGTATAAAGATAATGAATTAAATTGTTTTAACCTTTAAAACAACTTGGCCTTAAAAGATACGTTTTGGATTTCGATGAGACCGGGATCGGGTTTCCGTATACCGGATTTCCAGGTCTGGAGACCCGAATACCACATCGATCCAAATTTACGTTAGGACGTGAAATCCAAATGGAGCAAGTGAAGACTCGAGGTGTAAGAACGATTCTTTGTCAGTATAACTCTGTGGGTGATTCCGTAATGAGTTGACGGAGATAGTACTTTCAGATTCGAGATAAAGATTTAGAGTGCAAGGGTTATTGTCGTTAACTCTGAGGGTGATTCCAATACGAGTGTAACGAGATAATGCCTTCGGTTTCGTTCGAACCCGGAACGAACTTGTATGGATTGAATGCTTTCAGCACATCGTCAGGTGGACGATGAGCATTCTAAAATAGATGTGTTCTTTTAAAAGGTAATCGTGACCTCAAACCTCACAAACCGGGAATGGCTAAAACAGGGGAGGTGCAGCAAGGTTAGTGGGTAGCACCCAAGTAGGACAAGATGACCTCTGTCTAGATGTCCCTTTCTATTTTCGACTTAGTGTGTGCGGTTGGTCATGACAACCGTGAGGTATCTTGTGCGGGAATTATCCAGTAAGGGATGTTACGGCCTTGTGTTGCAGGGGATTGGGAGTGATCCTCGGTACGGTGATCTAGGCCACGTACTGTGACGGGCGGTACCCCGGTAGCCCTGCCATTGATGGAATCCAAACTCCAATAAGTGTCGTACGTTTTAGTTGTGCCCAACTATGTTGGAACATGAGATGTAAGCATTCAAGCTATTTCATATTTATTTGAAAACCCTAGACCTATTATAATACAATCGAATTTCCTATCAAATGTTTTGGTTAGCGTAAGGTAAAAACTTACCCATATTTATTGGTGGGGAGTCTTACGTGATACCTTTTCTTTCAAAAGGTTTTGAAGTTAAACAAGTTTAACCTGTTACTCACACCAGACCCATGTCTGACCCAAGTTGTTTATTTCTGTTTTATAAACTCTTGGGTACTCAAATTTTTACGAGTAGCCAAGGGATTCAGGTTTAGCTTTGACGAGTAATCTGGAGGAGCAATGGAGCAGGAGGCTTCGGCGTTGTAGATATAGATAGTAGTTTTCCGCTGTGTTGATCTTTGTATTGATCTGTATTGTGTTGAGATGTAATAACTAGACAGATGTTTATAACTGTCTAGTATGTGATGTGTAATCTGTGTAACTCTGATAGATGATGTATATGATACTATGTAATATTTATGTGATAAATTATATTTCGTTTCGTTTCCGCTGTGAGTATCTGTTGTTGTTTTCTTTTCTCTTCTTCTCTTTTCTATTTCTCACCCCTTTCTTTCTTTCTGTCGATGCGATTTTCCGGGAGTGGAAAGCCGGGTCGTCACAGGTCTGACCCGAGTATTACATTCAAAAGAAAATAATACCCAGGTCAGTCTAATTCAAACCAGTTTATTAGTGCATATAGGCAGTAATAATTTTAATAGACGACAGTCACAATAATTCCCGTCTATCCGATTCTTTAAACAAAGAAACCGGATAACGGTCAATATAACACTTAACAGTGTTTAACAAAAATCAACAGATTTAAATCATCAACAGAGATAAATAAACAATTTATCAAATCGACTAAACCAATTTAAAACTGTCAAATCTGATAGGGCTGCAGTACACGCACGCGTGTACTGCCTCGCCACTAACATATGAAATGCACAAAAGATCAACGAAAATTCACGAAACGCGCATAAGGTCAAACCCAAACCAAAAATCGAGTTCAACTCAAGTGCAACACAAATAGAGTCATAACATGTGCACAAGGTTAAACCCGAGTTTTTAGAAACTGGATTCAACACAGGTGCAATATCAAAAGACCACATGGTCGGTACAAACTAGCTCAAAGCATCAATATCATAAATAATGCACTGCTACAACTAAATGCAAACCAGATTCAAGTTCAAGCTATGCAACTGTAGCTCAAAGCAAGTGCATCACTAGACCAACAGCAAGTACTCAGCAACAAAGTCTATGGCGCCGGCATATGAACAACTAGATAATCAGGTTTCAAGTCAGAAGTACAAAATGGCCACTCAAGTACAACATGCATGAAGCTACCAGACAAGACAACAAGAACGAAACTGATTACAAAGGCTTAAAGACACAAATGACATGCACATGTCAACAAGTCAAGGGATGCACCAGTGAAACAAGGATGCACCAGCGAAACTGCACACATACAACTTGACTGGAAGTACCTACTACTAAATGCACCAATAACCATCAATGAATATGAAGACCACAAAAAGGCAAGTTCACATGGAGACAACTGCTCAAATCAAACTACAACAAATCAAGTCCATGAAGCACAAGTATTAGACTCAGTTCAGGTCAGTGTAGAACCCTGACACAAACCCAGACTCATGAACCTGAACCAAGACATGTCAAAGCAAACCTGTAGCCAAGAATTCCAGACCAGACTACACAATATATCATGCACACAAAGGCAACTGCAACAATGCAAAATACAGACCAATTGTCAGGCCAATTGAATTCAACTCAAGCTACACAACTATATACATGGGCAGACTCAATGCACATCAAGCAATGACTAGACCAACCAGAATGAAGAACAAATGAATCAAGATAGTGAACTGGTCGAAACAAAGAAGCATGACTCAAACCCAGTACTCAAAACATCATTAACATAGTAATACAACTTCAGTGAAGCTGCAGTGACTCGAAGAAATTAATCAACCCAAATCAATAACAATGAACAACAGATAAGTGATGATACACTACAACTAACTACATGTACATGACAGTGTACAGGTCAAACAGAGATCACATGTAACACAAAGACTACAACATTGAAACAGGCTGGTAAGCATCTCAAAGCAAGTACAACTGAAGTTCAGAGTAAATCAACAAGAAAAGATGGTCAGAGATGTATGGGTACTCAGAGGCAAAGGGATTACAACAGATAAACTCAAATGGCAGAGAAGATGGTCAGAGATGTATGGGTACTCAGAGGCAAAGGGATTACAACAGATAAACTCAAATGGCAGAGAAGATGGTCAGAGACGAAGCTCACAATGTCCAGAAAGTCGAAGTAAACCAAAAACTGAACAAGTCGGACTTCAACAACGTGATGACCAAGTAATCGAAACCAAAGCCGTGGCAATCACGTACAAAGACGAACAAGTCAGAAAAATCACGAGTTAAATTTCAATGACGTGGGAATCTAGCAACAAAAATATACGTGATTTGAAGTAGTCAAAAAATCATCTCAACATCCAACAATAATCGAACGACAGATCAAAGAAAATGACAAATTCAAACACGAATATACGAACGCAATTAAAGGAGATCCGACTCCTATATAATGGTTAACATCATCGGCAAAATATACTCGACTGACCGAGAATAACAAGTGCAATTATAAACCGTAAAGCACAAGAATACCATACTTCACTACGAACAGCAATAAAAATACAACTAGAGCATAAATCGAACAACATCAACATCGAAACAAAATTGAATGACCGAGACGAAGTCGAATTCCTCTCGATCGAACACAATGATCAGTAAATTCGAATTGAACAAAAGCAGGGATTTCAATTAGATGTGAGTGAATAATTCACTCACCTTATCGACGAAATCTGAAGTCGTGGCATCACTAAGTGTTTGGCGCCCTCGATTTCACACAGCCCTTCATTCCCAAACCATAGATCAACGAAGCTCTCGATCGAGATAATCCTAGCAGCCATAGCTTTCTGCGAACCCACTGTGTCGATCAACTAATAGGCGCTGCTTCGATTTCTATGATGCCCTAATTTTTGAACTTGGGGACGAGGATGAATGAACTCGGCCGGCATTTATTTTCTTTCGTAAGCTTATTCTTAGGGTTTAAAAATGAGAAAAAGAATTTGGGGAAACAGGTATTAGCCTTGTGAATTTTCACGGCGTCCATTAAAACATGGGCTACTATTTAGTTCAAAGCCCCTAAACCCTTTAACAAATTTCAAAAGAATTTCTACTAGATATAAAAACTCCAAGAACCATTTTATAAAAGAATTTACACTGATAAAAGCACTTAACAATTTTTACAAACGAATTTCAACCCGAATAAAATTCCAATTGCAATTGTCTTACAAATTAAATCGTCATTTGACGATAATCATCTGTTATGAAACCCCGGGTTGTTACAATTTACTTTAAATAATTATCCTTTAATTTATTATATGAAGTAGTCATCCTTTAATTTCTTTAATGAATTTTCCTAATTCAAAACCATTCAAAACAACAAATTTAATTCCAAAACCTTTACCTTTATAAACAATTTATATTGAAACTTGTTTAATATTTCTAATTTCCTTTTCTTTAAATAACTTGTTCACAAAATTTTGTTTAAGCTTTGGAAATCTGTAACAAAATTCTTCAAATATCAAAACCTGGTTATCTTAAACCTAACAAAACCCGAGCCTAAACCAACATTTACCCGAGTCAATACTCGATCCAAACCCATACTTCCCTTACTGATGACCTCGCGAACAACCCAATCTTCCTTCCTTTCGAAACTCGAGTACGCATACGAAAAAACCCTGTCTTCCCCGAAGCTCCCAAAACACACACCAGCACCGATCCACTGTAGGACTTGTGCACGTGCACACATCATCCATGCTGCTCTGACCATCGCTGACCACGCCGGCAAGTCGACTACGATCCCCTCACTCGATTCCGACTAACCCAAGCCCAGCAAAGATCGCGAATTGAATTCGAGCACAATCGATCACCACCTGAACCAACCTGTTCCCAAAAACATGCCCTGCGCCACCACCTCCGACCATATTAAACCTCGCCGTTGAACCCTCACCTTCGCCAGTGCCCTACGCTCCATTACCCCTACATCCGATCCAACCTGATTCAACGCCGTCGCCTCATTTGCTTCGAGAACAACCACGACTCAAACCCATGATTAAACCCTAGTTTACCCTCGCTGTACCTCCACGTTGATCTAGAAAGTCGGCGGCCATTTTTCCTAAGACCTCCTACCCTAAAGCTACCTCCAAAATTGAACACGAGATTCCACCATTCGCCGATCGCCAGAGATCGAGCAAAGTTTCGATTCCGTTCAACTCACGATTTCCCACAATTTAATAAACTAAAAATCTTGATTTTAATCTTAAAATTCATGGTTTTTTCAAAGAGAATTTAGATTACATAGGTGAATCACATAATCATGATGTTCGAATTTTACATATTTCAGAGTTTCCACTGTAATTTCCTATTTTCTAGAAAATACTCAAACTGATTATCCTTACAATATTTTTAAATCTTAGATCTTGTTATTTTAAACAAGTTTCCTTTGTACAGAATAACTAAAAAGTGAATGAGGTAAAAGATTTTAGTTTTTGAATTTATTTCCAGTCTGTAAATTCAAAACAGAGGCTCATCTCTATATACACAGACATGCACACTCAACAAATTTATATTTACCTACATGCAGCATAATTTACATTTATGCCAACAACTATCACAATATTACTCCATATATCTATCACATGCAACAAGAGGAAACAGAATCTAGCTATATAAAGGTGTAGCTTACTCACCTTAAAACAGGGCAGTTTATCACTTCCAGGCTTTTAAAATTTTGAACTCTGGAAACCTGCTTTTGATTTTCTTTGTTGTTGATATTTGAAATCCCTTGCATGCCTTCAATTTGATGTTGAAACTGAAGCCTTTGCATTTGAATTACAGTTGAACTTTATTTTAGTTGCAGATTCGAATTTCAGGTTGAAGAAAATTTGAGAACTGATATTGATTTTCTTTTAAATTTGATTTCAGTTTTAGAAGAAGAAAATAAATTTGAGAAAGTAAAAATGTTTTGAACTGAAAAAGGAATTCCAGGCTTCTCCTTAATACAACATTATTATATATACTTAAATTTCTTTTAACAAGGTGTTGCCATTTGTTTTATTGCATGCATATAAAAGCTACAAATGTCAAAACAATTTATTTTCTTATGTTTTATTTATTATGTCTATTTTATTAATAAATTTTCTTTTGCTTATATTTATATAACTTTAAAGAAAAATGATATAAACCTAATTACTCACAAATTAATAACCATATATATATACTAGTTGTAAAATTTATTTTTTAGATATTACTTTGAATTTCAAACCCAAGTCTTATTTACAATCTACTTATATATATATATATTTTATTTGATTTTGAAAAGATAAATTTTGCTAATTTCAAATAATAATATCAGGAGATTATCAAATAAATATTTATCCCGATATAAATATTTATTATCAGAATTATTTATTCAATTCATAAATAAGTATTCTTATTAATCAATCCAGTTAATTATCAATTAACAAGTGTTCAAAAATCCGGGTTATCACACCAGAGCTGCCAAAAGGTCAGGGAAGAACACAAAAATGCTCAGAGCAAAAGTCGGGAAAATTCGAAGTTAAACAGATGCAATTTTTACATGTATGCATATATATATATATATATATATATGTGTGTGTGTGTGTGTGCATACACATACATACCTATCTCAAATGTAACAGTACTAAAGACAACATGTATAGACAAAATGTCTGGCCAATTGAATTCAACTCAAGCTACACCACTATATACATGGACAGACACAATGCACATGTCCAGTTACAACAGTAATACGAGGTGGAATAAACTCCAAACTGGAGGCTACAAAACAGTTTCAAGAATGTAGTGCACTATAGTAGCTCAAGGTCAAGGAAGCAAAGCTCAAACCAGAATAACAAGTTCAAAGATCATCAATGCACATATAACAGTGAAGCTATCACAAATGAAACCATGATCAAGTGAACACATGCACATCAATCCAGAAATGTGAAACCAGACTACACAAGGGCTACAGGTCAAAGATATGCACATGAACCAGACTAAATGAATGTGATTCAAGTTAACAAAGTCACATATCATCACAACATTGAAATGATCGAAGTCATAGTGAAAAAGTCAGGTGGCCATCATCAGACGGTTAAATAAACTCAGGGATGAACACAAGTAAATGTGGCTATAGTTTAAATATATGAAGATAAGTATTCAAGCAGATGCAGATGCAGACCACTGTGAATCAAGGTACTAGACTCGAAGTACCGTGCACATATAGCAGTAATGCACACGAGCTAATACAAACAACAAAGACAATATAGCTTCGACTAACTGGAGTGTCAAGAGAACCAGAATCAAGTTCAAACTACTCTAGATGGAGATGTATATGTTCGAACAAAGTTCAACAGCAGTGACAAAAGTCAACAATGTACCAGCAAATTCAAATCCAAAGTCAAAAGAATTATGCAGTCTAAAATCAAAGTCGGTTTTTGAAATCAAAGTTTCTGGAGATAAAATCACCATAACCCAAGTCAGTAGTGACAGCGACAAAGTCACAAAGGCAAAAACAATAACCAAATTCAAAATCACAGTCGAAGCCATTTAAGTATTCAACCACGAGTGAATTGAAAATAACAGAGAAACCAACAACTTCGAACCACCATTTAACAGCCGAAAATAAAGTGAACGGAGTCATGTTAAACAGCAATACAATAATACAAAGATAGTAGAATCATGGAGTTCAAAACTAGATGTGAGTGACAAGTATCACTCACCAGTGAAACCCAATTCGAATTCGCAAAGCAAAAGGAGACCGAAGACAAATATTACCACAAAATCACGTATATAAAGTTGAATTAGATGTGAGAAAATTACTCACCTTAGCATCGACGAGTGGAAGATGAGCTTTCGATCAAGCTACTCAAATCGGCAGAAGCCCAATTGGGGACGAACGATGCCAACGAACACGCTCCAATTTCGGGCGAGCGAACGGAGAAGAAATGGAGCCGCCATTATTAATCTTTCTTCGATTTTGGGGCTTAGGGTTTTTTTTTTGAAATGAGAATGGGATCGGTAGCGAACGAATATCAAAAGGGAAATGAATATAACCATCTCCAAATCAAAAGGAAGCCGGTTGAATTAATAAAGAAAAGCCCATATAATTCTTTTAACAAATTTTCAAATGAATCTAAACTTGATTCAAATCTGCATTAGCAGTTAAAAATGATTTAATCGTCATTTATAAACTGACGCGAAAAACCGGGTTGTTACAAGCATCAATTACATAAATACATTCAGGTGCACAGCAAAACATGAAACAGTGCAACTGGACAACAAATAAAATCAAAGTGTACACAGTGAAGTCTACAGACAAATGATCAAAAGTGCACAAGTGAATCCAGTGCTAACATGAACAGGTTCAAGTGAAAAACTAACAGCATGCAAGCATAGGTGGATGTGCAGACTAGAATATGCACTGGAATGCGACAATGCAGTGTACACAACTCAAGAGCCAATGCCTACATGAAATGCACATATACAAACTGCATGATAAACCTATTACACCACTCGAAGTACAGTGCAACAATAGCAGTGGTGCACATATGCAGACACTACATGAAGAACTATCATAAGCATGGCAACATGATTATCAGAGACTAGAGGGAAATTCAAAGCTAAATGCAACTGATACATGACAGAGATGAACAACTTGCAACTGCAGACTACAACAATGACCAAAACAAGAAGCTCAACAACAACAATGCCCAAAATAACTTGAACGAAGCTACTAAAGGAATGCAGACAGTGGCCGAGAACCCAGACCAAAACAATGAAAGCCATAGAAAATTCCAGTGCCAACATGAATAAGTGCAACATCAAATATGCTCAAATGCAAGTGCAACAATGCTACAAGATCAAGTCGAATTTAATACAGTTCTTAACAGTACAAAGCGAATGACTGGAGTTAACAGCAAAATGTCGACCAACCAGTCCTCACGAAATCGAACACAGGTGGCCAAAGTAAATGTTGTCAAAGTAAAATCAAGTCAAGGTCGAAGTCGAAGCAGGTTCAAAATATTCGAAAAACATTTTCATCAAAATGAAATATATGAAAGTGTTAAAATTGAAGGAGTCAGAGACGTATGCAATTATTTGAATAATATGAGAGTGTGAACACTTTCCAGGAACATAAACATGCAGCCACTCATTTGTGTGTGTGTATATATACATGTATTAATTTTTTTTCTTATATATTGTTGTTTCATACCATTTTTTTTAACATTCGTAACTAAAATTATTTAAAAACAGCAAATTTTGGGTTTTAGAAAAGGTTTTAAAACCTGGAAATGATGAACAAAGGTTTATATTTTCCTATATACTGATATACACCTTCAACCCTTATATATGCAGACCAGAGAACATCAAGGCCAAGACAACAATGACAACAACTAGTAATGCAACATCACACAATCAAAGTTTCACAACTGTATACATGCCAATATGCAATGTAGACCATACAATAAGCTAGTGAACAACTACATGAACCAGACTTGAGTCGAGACCAGCTACCAATAAACAAAGGGATGCAGACCAAACCCAACATAAAATGCAAGTTACACAACTAACAAACTCAATAAGCATATGTACAGCATGAACAAGATCACGTGAACACTGCAGGCAAATGTATCAATGTGCAAGCAAAGAACAGAGGCCGAGACAGTAGCAACCCAGTGACTCAAAGCAACTACAACTAGTGACAAAGCAAAATTTACAACATCGAACGAATTCGAACAAGTCAAGAGACCCCAAAAAAACGAACAAGTTTATAGTTTCACAAAATCGAAGTCAACCAGTTCAAAAATATTCGAAACCATGTTAACCACGAAATTCACAATTGAACGAGACAGAATTCATCTAAAATTTGAATTAGATGTGAGAAATAAAATTCCTCACCTTTAGATTGAAGAGCCCAGATCGAAGAAAAATTGAAGCAGCTAACGAAAAACATCTCGAAATCGATCGACCAGGCAACATCGAAAACATCCAGCAACGATCGAAACACTCGCGTGCTTCGAATTAGAAAGCCCAAAGATCAGAGCAAATCGAAAGCCCCAATTTTTTCCAGATCGAAGGAACGAAAGATTGAAGCGGCCGCCATTTATTTTTCTTTTCGTGTTTATTTTTCGTTTGATTTCGTTTTACTGAAGAGAAGGGGGGGCAACGTATATTTGCAGAAATAAGGGTAAGGGGATCGGTATGGGGTGGTAGGGGTGAGGTATGGGTTGAGTTACTTTATTTTTTTTTATTTTCTTTTTCTTTTTAAAATCTAATTTGTATTTGTAAATATTTTCTTTAATTTGTTTTGTTTAATCATGTTGCTAAATTTAAACTATGTGTATATATTCATTTCGTACAAATAAACTTTAAATAAAAGAATTTCAATCGATTTACAAATTCCAAATTCTAACAGAAATTAACAATTCGATATTAAATCGTTAATTGACGAAGATTTTATCGTTATAAAAATTTCAACAATAAACAGCAAATATCTATCAACTTTAATTGTTTATTGATGATTATAATTTTGGGCAAAACCCCAGTTGTTAGAGAAATTCAAATTGAATTCAATTAAATTTTATACACGTTTATACGCCGTATGTTCATAAAACAATTCCGATAAATACGAAAATTGAAATCCGGTAATAATTCAATATTACGGACCCAATGAAACTGGTTTCATCAAATTCTAAGACTGTGCCTCGGAAGGCTATTTTTAAATTCAACTTAAACGATAATATTTCAAAACGGAACAAATCGCTTTCAAATTCAATTCTGAAGCTTCTATTACCTTCAGTATTATCAATATGAATTTTCTAAGCCTTTAAATTATTTTTAACCGGCTTAAAATTGAAGATTCAAATTTTATTCAACTTTCAATAGATTAAATTCAAAAATTAAATCGCCAATTCATTCTGATAATTTGAAATTCAAGTCAAATCATCGTTCAAATATTTAAAATTAATTAAATATTTTCAATTTAAATTGTTCAAAATTCAGGGTCGTTACAATTAATATTTATACTCTACAAAATTTTTCTAAGCATGAAACTCAATACAAATAAATGAATATAGGATTCATTTCATTTGTTTAATCTCATTAGTTTTGTTTATCTTCTCTTTTGTTCATTGATTTTCTGAAATCAAAACGCAAAAGTCTTTTACCAAATTTTCTACTTACAAAACTCGGATTTAAATCTGAAATTCTTCATGTTAGGGATTTGCATATTATATCTTTTCCAAAGCTGTGGACTTTCAAAACATTACAAAGATCCTCTTCCTTATTTTATTAGGTAGGAATTTTGAAATTTTAATTTCAGACTATTTATTCACTATTTATAGTTTGAAAATACTTGTTAACTCGAAATTTAACAAGTCCATCTTCGTTCTCACAGACATTAGACATACGCTGGCCAGGCGCAGGTCTAAAAATCTTCAAGTACTAAATATACTTGCTTCAATTTCCAGTGAAAATACTTTAAAAATTCTTTTAAAAATGGATATGGAAAGCACGTTCCCCCATGGATCACAATTTACCCAGCGGTTACGCTACTATCCCAGTAGAATCGCTTGTAACCGTAGATTTCACATCTCTCTTGAATTTCGCCATGGTTGTTGCCATAGATCGCGGTCCACACGGCGGTTACGCTACTATCCCAGTAGAATCGCTTGTAACCATAGGCATCTCGCCCCTCAAATTTCGCTTGGCATTTAGATTGCAGTTTACTCGGCGGTTGCGCCATTATCCCAATGGAATCGCTTGTAACTGTAGGCATCTCGCCCCTCAAATTACGCTAACATACATCATAATCAACATGATCCCATCACGAGGGATTCTAGTCCAAATGGATATTCCAACTTATGGAAAATTCTACGTAGCTACGAATTTCAAATGGACACTCATCACGAGTTCCAATACCTTCTCCAATAATAAATGGAAGGTACTTTTCCATATCCTCAGTTTAGAAAACATAATATCATATATATGTAGTACTTCATTTCACATTTCGTACATATCATATCCATGTAAGCTTACATAAGGTTTCCATAACAATGTCTTTCTAAACTAACGGTTTCAAATTTACCGTATTCATATATATAAGTTCTGAAAACTTACATATCTCATATTCATAACAAAATAGAGGATTTCAAAATTTTCCTCTAAGCCGATTTAGAAATTTTAAGGTTATCTCAAACCCAATTCATATTCATAATTCCATTTATTATCGACTTTCACATTCGATTTGAATAATATGTTACATCGTCAATTCTCAACACAGAATTGATGTCTATCGATATATAACCTCTGAGCTCGTACGTCTCAAAGAAGGGTGTTAAGCTAAGAGAATAAATCCTCCACCACCAACAGATATATATTTAATAGAGATCAATTGCTATGTCATCAATTCACAATGTTAGACATACAATCCAAACCATCATCTGAAATCCAAAACTCATCTTATATTGTCTTTGATGTCGAAGTTAAACTCAATTTAACTTAACGATTCAATCTTTTTGAAAAATTTCACATTGAACTAATTGTTCAAATTTCTCATTTAACTTTTCAACTTCGACTTCGAAAATGAATTTCAAATCATTAATCCCTTACGGAATATATTCACAACATTTCATATTTGGAAAAACATTTCCATACTTATTTAAAAATAAGTAATTCACAAATCCAATT
The DNA here is from genome assembly GCA_030737815.1 of Allium fistulosum. NCBI lineage: Eukaryota > Viridiplantae > Streptophyta > Magnoliopsida > Asparagales > Amaryllidaceae > Allium > Allium fistulosum. The sequence goes on from CM060901.1 coordinate 1,033,927,689, forward strand.
TATTTTCAACATTTGAAAATATTCGATATACTTTAATCAAAATTAAGTATACATTTCATCTTTAAGGAAATCATTCTCTTTCACATATTTATTTGAGTCAAAACGAATGTTACGTAATACATCGTTACGACAACTCAAAATCACTAGTATAGGGATTCGAAATTTAGATAGATGTATAAATCCCAATACTATACAAAACATTTCCTTTCGGAAATCATTTACTATAACAACAATGTTATAGTCCACCATTTCCTTTTATTCGAAAACGTCTATTACAACAATGAATGTTGAAATCTATGGTTTCGATATTCAATGCCTTTAAAAACATCTTTTAAAACAATTAACTTCGTTTTAAAATATCACTTTCCCAAAACATGTCCATTTTATTCAATAATACATTCACGGTCCAAAATTGTGAATATACATCTTTTAACAAGCTATAAGAATTTACTTATCAAAATAAGTCAGTTTCGAATTTATAAACAACGTTTATAAATTCTATTCTTATTTATAAAGACTTCAATTTATAAAAATTGACTTTATCTATAACTCAGTTTCATATCAGATGTGATGCCCCACCTCTATGCTCATAATAACAAAGAGTATTAAAGGAAATACTGTCTATTATTACAAAGAATAAGGCTGGATAGGAGCGACCATCCGTAATTGGCCTTACACTAATATTGGTTATCTCGATAGGAGTGGTACATACTTTTTATTTTTCTTTATTATTTATTTACTCCCATCGACACACCCAATACTAGTATAAAACGAACTACGACGGTTCATAATAGTTTAGGACATTAGATATAACAATAACACGGATAATATAAATGCGGAACACAGATAAAAACAAAAGTCTCATATATATATATATATATAACTGATGTCAGTTTATACATAGTTGACACAATACATATGATACAACTACAACTGTCGACTCTAGAAGTTATATATACAAGTACATTATCGACTAATATACATGAATACATATCGTTCTATACAATGACACGACTACTACAAAATGACATTGACAACTTCGGAAGATGTGAAAAGTCTTCATATCCTGAACAGCAACTCAAAGAAGAAAATCTACAACTTGAAATAACTCGGGTCTGACCCGAGTATTACATTCAAAATAAAATAATACACGGGTCAGTCTAATTCAAACTCAGTTATTAATGCACATAAGCAATAATAATCAAATAGTCAAATAGACGACAGTCACAGAAATCTCGTATATCCGACTCCTCGATAAAAGAATCGGAGAACGACAGATATAACGCTGTACAGTGTTAAACAACATATCAACAATCCAAATCAATTTAAACAATTGAAATGCCAATTTAAAAACAACAATGCTGATTGGCTGCAGTACACGCTAACGTGTACTGCCTCGCCAATACAGAACAACTCAAAGCAATACTAACAAGATCAGAGGCAACACGTGAAACAAGTTCAACATGTCGCAACGTAAGGCACAGGGAAATAGCTAACTGAAGGCGAGAGCGCCAAAGATATGGCACTACAACACTCAACAGAAAAGACGAAGATTAGCCTCATTAGAGAATAAGGTCATCAGTGAAGCAAAATGAGAAAATGCAAATGATACAAGGCATCAATGCAATGTATCAGATTCGAGAACAAGGCAGTGCAGCAGCGAAAAACTTCAACTAAGAGAATACGAAATATGTACACAAGTGATGGTACATTACAAACTGCACATGGCAAATGAATCAGGAGTACAACGGTGAAACAGATCAAATAGCACCAAGTAACGAAATCGATCAGTGAACAAAACTACAACTCAACTACAAGTGTACGACCACTCCAGAGAGTAGTTCAAATGCAAATGAACTCGAACAGTAACTCGGGCTACAAAGTGTGCAAAGTACAGACTGCAACCAAGACCAGCAACGCCAACGTGACTCGAATTGTAAATGAAGGTCTAAAGTCACTGACTCAAAAGTCCTAGTAACACCATGAACTCAATCTAACTACAGTTGTAGCATAAGGCAACAGTGTGCATAAAAGTGTTGCAAGACCAGATAGCATAAGTTCAGTGCAGATCAAACTCTAAACCACCCAACCAACGTGATAGGGTGAATGCAAAAGCAAATGAACTCGTCAATGAACCAAGCTAAACCCTACCAGTACATCAACTACCAGAGCACCGTAATACCAACAGAGAGGACAGAGGTAGAATCAATACAGTATGCACATAACAAATACAGAGGATGAGGCTAGAACTAAAGCATCCCAGACTCATAAACTAGACTCGACAAGCATACCTGAAGGCATAAATGAAAGTATCACTTATGAGCAAGACGGAGAACCAGTGTAACTGTATAACATAAGCACAATCTCAAGAAACAAGTTCACTGTAAAAGCTAAGAAATAGGCAGCAACAAGTATCATATCAACTACGATATCAAAGCTCAAAGCAAAACAATGCAAAACTTCCCGAGGAATTACAAGTATCCAGACCGAAGACACAAATGAAAGTCGAGATACAAGTTTAACAAAATCAAGTGTACAATACTGAGCAAAAGCATTTAGTAATATCAAAAATCAAGTGGCAGCTTGAAAAATGACAGAGAATTGAGAAGCCAAACAAAATAAACCATAACAAGATTCATGTTCGAACTGAAAGTAAAACAATCTCGTCACTAAGAGTCAACGCCGTGGCAATCACGACATCAACACAAGCCGTGAGCACCAGAAAGGGGACTACGAAAATATACGAATAGAACAATTCAAAATCATCTCGACCAAGTAATCAAATCCCACTAATACCCTAAGAATTCGACAACTGATGTCACGAATTTTTGCACAACACAGAAATCAATTAGACTTTGAATTAGATGTGAGAATGATACTCACCTCTTTTGACCGAGAACAGAAGTCGTCATTGACGAATAGAAGAAGCCGAAGCCAAGCCAAGCAGATCAAATAACTCAATTCCAGAGCCGTAGCTTCAATTCCAGATTGAATGAAGCCGTAGCCTCGAATAAGAATCGACAGTGCAACACTCAAATTCCAGAATCGATCAACAGAGGAGCGCGCAAAGCCGAAGCCAAGCACAAGATCGAAACTTCAACCAAAGCCCCAATTCAGTTGCAAAGAGGAAATCGTCGCCGCCATTCCTATTCGTTATTACGCTTTAGGGTTGTAGAACTAAAAATGAATTGGTGGGAAAAGGGAACGGTTTTCTTTAGTTAGATATCACGGCAGAAACAAGTATGGGCCACATTATTCTTTTTCTTTAAAGCCCACTACAATCTTTACAAAATTTACAAAAGGAATTTCAGATCGATTCAAACTGCAATAGCAATTAACCAACGATTTTAATCGTCATTTGACGATGACCAGATAATTGCGAAATCTCGGGTTGTTACAGGCTCCCCTCCTTAAAGAAATTGCGTCCACGCAATCATAGGGAATAAATGGGTAAAAGGTAACAACCAAAAGAGCATGGCAATGTCGAATGTATAAGCAAAGCAAGTGTCAGCGGGGAAGTATTAGATAAGAAATCAAAAGGTTCGACTGCTTCAAATCAAAAGAATCAACATCGTGGGAATCAGGGATCAAAATCAGACGACTAACACAAGCAAGAACAATCGAGTTCCAGCAACTAAAAGAGAAGGAAAAACAGAGCAGAAATCCCATACAGAGCACGAATTGAATGTGAGTAAATCAAATTACTCACCTGAATCGCCAGAGAAAAAGACGAAGCTCAAATCTCAAAAATCGCAAATATTCAATCATCAAAAACGATAATCAAATTTCTCAAATCAACAAATATTCTATTATCACAAGCGATAATCAAATTTCAAATTCAACAAATATTCGATTATCAAAAACGATAATCAAATTTCAAATTCAACAAATATTCGATTATCAAAAGCGATAATCAAATTTCAAATTCAACAAATATTCGATTATAAAAAACGATAATCAAATTTCAAATTCAACAAATATTCGATTATCAAAAGCGATAATCAAATTTCAAATTCAACAAATATTCGATTATCAAAAACGATAATCAAATTTCAAATTCAACAAATATTCGATTATCAAAAACGATAATCAAATTTCAAATTCAACAAATATTCGATTATCAAAAGCGATAATCAAATTTCAAATTCAACAAATATTCGATTATCAAAAGCGATAATCAAATTTCAAATTCAACAAATATTCGATTATCAAAAGTGATAATCAAATTTCAAATTCAACAAATATTTAATTATTTCAGGCGATAATTAAATCTCAAATCAACAAATATTTAATTATCTCAGGCGATAATTAAATCTCAAGTCAACAAATATTTAATTATCTCAAGCGATAATTAAATCTCAAATCAACAAATATTTAATTATCTCAGGCGATAATTTAATCTCAAGTCAACAAATATTTAATTATCTCAAGCGATGATTAAATCTAAAATCAACAAATATTTAATTATCTCAGGCGATAATTAAATCTCAAATCAACAAATATTTAATTATCTGAAGCGATAATTAAATCTCAAATCAACAAATATCTAATTATCACAAGCGATAATTAGAAACAACAATTATCTGATTATCAAAAACGATAACCAGAACTCATATCAACAATTATCTAATTATCACAAGCGATAATTAGAAACAACAAATATCTGATTATCAAAAACGATAATCAGAACTCATATCAACAAATATCTAATTATCACAAGCGATAATTAGAAACAACAAATATCTAATTATCAAAAACGATAATCAGAACTCATATCAACAAATATCTAATTATCACAAGCGATAATTAGAAACAACAAATATCTGATTATCAAAAACGATAATCAGAACTCATATCAACAAATATCTAATTATCACAAGCGATAATTAGAAACAACAAATATCTGATTATCAAAAACGATAATCAGAACTCATATCAACAAATATCTAATTATCACAAGCGATAATTAGAAACAACAAATATCTGATTATCAAAAACGATAATCAGAACTCATATCAACAAATATCCAATTACCTGCAGATAATTGGAAGCAACAAATATCTAGAAATCAATTAAGAAGACTAGAAAATCAACATAAAAGCTTGGATCGATCCCATCAGATGGCGAGTTTTTAATTCGCCGCACGTGCAACAACATATGGCTGAAGCCTACCAAGTACTCAACATAATTTTTGGCGCCCAACAAATGACCCGAAGGTCCAACATATGACCCGAAGGTCTAGTACTGGTATTTGACCCGAAGGTCCAACATATGACCCGAAGGTCTAGTACTGGTATTTGACCCGAAGGTCCAACATATGACCCGAACGTCCAACATAGTGGCTCGAAAGCACACGAAAACATCAAATATTTCAATTAACGAGTCCGGAATTAACCAAAATAGTAAATGCACATGTCCCATAACCACGAGTTTTACTAAATTGTTTAATTCTCTTCATCGTTTCCTTGAAAGTGTAGAATCATCAAAACAACAGATATTCAATTAACGAGTCCGGAATTAACCGAAATAGTAAAAGTGTGGTTCCATACTCCGCACTTTTGCTAAATCGTTTAAATCTCTTCATCGTTTCCTTGAAAGTGCAAAATTGTGTATTTTGTAAAAATACACTTTACATTCTCAAACGGACAAGTCCGGAATTAAGCGAATCAGTAAAAGAAAGGGGTCATAGTCCTCGATTTTGCTGAAACGTTTAAATCGCTTCCTCATTCTTTTGAAATCGCAAACTGTAAAATTTCTGAAAATAGTTTTATTTATTTTGTAAAAATAACAATTCATATTCTCAACTGGACAAGTCCGGAGTTAAGCGAAACAGTAAAAGAAAGGGGTCATAATCCTCGATTTTGCTGAATCGTTTAAGTCGCTTTCTCATTCTTTTGAAAACGCAAACTGTTAAAAATTTATAAAACAATTTTCATTTTAAAAACGATTTTCCAATCACGTGATTAAAGCAGCAAATCAGTAACGATTTCGATAAGGAAATTGTACTTCTCAAAACATCGTAGAATGAATCTCAAAATCAGCATTGCGGAATAACCGCTTGAAAATCCACTTTTTAAAATTTGATGGTTACTGAAGCCAAAGCGACAGTACTTTTAAAACATCAAAATCGCATCAAAACAATTTACATCAAATGTAATATCAGTAAATTTTCATTCATCAAAATACCACAAAACACCGTGCTTCAAAATATAGCATTGGTGTAAAATCCCGTTATAAAAATAACGGCAACAAAATACGTTTCATAACCAAGCATCGGTTCAACGTAAAATAAATGCAATAACGTGCAATTCAAATTTTTGCACGTACTACAAAATGAACAAAGAAATCATTCGAATATATCTTCAATGAAGATAATTCAAAACAGCAAAAATCTAATCAATAGATGATTAGTACAAAAGAAAGCCAGCGGAAATTTCAACAAAAATCACATATCTGCAATTTCTTCGAATCTTTCAATTCGGATTTGAAATTCTCAAAGAAACAAAATAATTACAGCTATGTAAACAACAAATGAAATTCATATCAATTTCGTATTTTGATTTTTAAATCAAAAAGATTATCAGTTGTACTCAGCGAAGACAGTTTCACTGTTTCCGCTGCGCACTCTGATAAACAGAACACAAATCAATCAAATCATCAGAACACAATTTCACTATTATTTTTAAATAAAGATATTTAAAAATTTCGTCCAAATTTCAAAACTTTATTTTTGACTCAAGCACAAATAAAACATCGACCAATAGTTGTAACATATGTTCCATCCAAGTTATGTTTTATATTATGTCCATAAACTCCAAGCTCTGATACCAACTATGACGCCCCACCTCTATGCTCATAATAACAAAGAGTATTAAAGGAAATACTGTCTATTATTACGAAGAATAAGGCTGGATAGGAGCGACCATCCGTAATTGGCCTTACACTAATATTGGTTATCTCGATAGGAGTGGTACATACTTTTTATTTTTCTTTATTATTTATTTACTCCCATCGACACACCCAATACTAGTATAAAACGAACTACGACGGTTCATAATAGTTTAGGACATTAGATATAACAATAACACGGATAATATAAATGCGGAACACAGATAAAAACAAAAGTCTCATATATATATAACTGATGTCAGTTAATACATAGTTGACACAATACATATGATACAACTACAACTGTCGACTCTAGAAGTTATATATACAAGTACATTATCGACTAATATACATGAATACATATCGTTCTATACAATGACACGACTACTACAAAATGACATTGACAACTTCGGAAGATGTGAAAAGTCTTCATATCCTGAACAGCAACTCAAAGAAGAAAATCTACAACCTGAAATAACTCGGGTCTGACCCGAGTATTACATTCAAAAGAAAATAATACACGGGTCAGTCTAATTCAAACTCAGTTATTAATGCACAGAAGCAATAATAATCAAATAGTCAAATAGACGACAGTCACAGAAATCTCGTATATCCGACTCCTCGATAAAAGAATCGGAGAACGGCAGATATAACGCTATACAACGTTAAACAACATATCAACAATCCAAATCAATTTAAACAATTGAAATGCCAATTTAAAAACAACAATGCTGATTGGCTGCAGTACACGCTAACGTGTACTGCCTCGCCAATACATAACAACTCAAAGCAATACTAACAAGATCAGAGGCAACACGTGAAACAAGTTCAACATGTCGCAACGTAAGGCACAGGGAAATAGCTAACTGAAGGCAAGAGCGCCAAAGATATGGCACTACAACACTCAACAGAAAAGACGAAGATCAGCCTCATTAGAGAATAAGGTCATCAGTGAAGCAAAATGACAAAATGCAAATGATACAAGGCATCAATGCAATGTATCAGATTCGAGAACAAGGCAGTGCAGCAGCGAAAAACTTCAACTAAGAGAATACGAAATATGTACACAAGTGATGGTACATTACAAACTGCACATGGCAAATGAATCAGGAGTACAACGGTGAAACAGATCAAATAGCACCAAGTAACGAAATCGATCAGTGAACAAAAGCGCAACTCAACTACAAGTGTACGACCACTCCAGAGAGTAGTTCAAATGCAAATGAACTCGAATAGTAACTCAGGCTACAAAGTGTGCAAAGTACAGACTGCAACCAAGACCAGCAACGCCAACGTGACTCGAATTGTAAATGAAGGTCTAAAGTCACTGACTCAAAAGTCCTAGTAACACCATGTACTCAATCTAACTACAGTTGTAGCATAAGGCAACAGTGTGCATAAAAGTGTTGCAAGACCAGATAGCATAAGTTCAATGCAGATCAAACTCTAAACCACCCAACCAACGTGATAGGGTGAATGCAAAAGCAAATGAACTCGTCAATGAACCAAGCTAAACCCTACCAGTACATCAACTACCAGAGCACCGTAATACCAACAGAGAGGACAGAGGTAGAATCAATACAGTATGCACATAACAAATACAGAGGATGAGGCTAGAACTAAAGCATCCCAGACTCATAAACTAGACTCGACAAGCATACCTGAAGGCATAAATGAAAGTATCACTTATGAGCAAGACGGAGAACCAGTGTAACTGTATAACATAAGCACAATCTCAAGAAACAAGTTCACTGTAAAAGCTAAGAAATAGGCAGCAACAAGTATCATATCAACTACGATATCAAAGCTCAAAGCAAAACAATGCAAAACTTCCCGAGGAATTACAAGTATCCAGACCGAAGACACAAATGAAAGTCGAGATACAAGTTTAACAAAATCAAGTGTACAATACTGGGCAAAAGCATTTAGTAATATCAAAAATCAAGTGGCAGCTTGAAAAATGACAGAGAATTGAGAAGCCAAACAAAATAAACCATAACAAGATTCATGTTCGAACTGAAAGTAAAACAATCTCGTCACTAAGAGTCAACACCGTGGCAATCACGACATCAACATAAGCCGGGAGCATCAGAAAGGGGACTACGAAAATATACGAATAGAACAATTCAAAATCATCTCGACCAAGTAATCAAATCCCACTAATACCCCAAGAATTCGACAACTGATGTCACGAATTTTTGCACAACACAGAAATCAATTAGACTTTGAATTAGATGTGAGAATGATACTCACCTCTTTTGACCGAGAACAGAAGTCGTCATTGACGAATAGAAGAAGCCGAAGCCAAGCCAAGCAGATCAAATAACTCAATTCCAGAGCCGTAGCTTCAATTCCAGATTGAATGAAGCCGTAGCCTCGAATAAGAATCGACAGTGCAACACTCAAATTCTAGAATCGATCAACAGAGGAGCGCGCAAAGCCGAAGCCAAGCACAAGATCGAAACTTCAACCAAAGCCCTAATTCAGTTGCAAAGAGGAAATCGTCGCCGCCATTCCTATTCGTTATTACGCTTTAGGGTTGTAGAACTAAAAATGAATTGAGGGTAAAGGGAACGGTTTTCTTTAGTTAGATATCACGGCAGAAACAAGTATGGGCCACATTATTCTTTTTCTTTAAAGCCCACTACAATCTTTACAAAATTTACAAAAGGAATTTCAGATCGATTCAAACTGCAATAGCAATTAACCAACGATTTTAATCGTCATTTGACGATGACCAGATAATTGCGAAATCTCGGGTTGTTACATCAGAAATTTAATTTATAAGTAAATTACTTATAAATTCTTTTTATTTCGCAACTTCGATTCATTTTATAACTTCACAATTTTTTTATTCTATAATTTCCATTCACTTATGAAATCCATTAATATTTCATTTCCAACACTTATACAAATTCATTTTATAATTCCAATATAATATCAACCTTTTCAAATCTTCTATTTAAACCGTTTATAATAATTCAAAAATTCCATTTTTAAACTATTATACAAATTTATCAATTTTTCTATTTCCAAAATAATCAACTAGTTCTTTAGTAAATCATTCATCGAATTGATTTCCAATTTAATCACATTTGATTCTTTCACATTGGATTTTACTAACATTCATTCGTATTTAATTAGTTCACTTTCACTAATTTACATTCATTTTAGTTTGCTTTCAATTCAAACCAAATTTGATTCCATTTAGATTTACTTATCTTTCAATTTGAATCCAATTTACATAGCTTTCAAATTTCCATTAATTCAATTTCATTAATACTTAATGAATTTTCCATACTATCAACTCTTAACAACATTTTTATTTTACGTTTAATTCACTAATTCACTTTTACTATTAAAGTTGAATTTCCTTTCTATAATTCAAATTCATATTCATTACTTCACTTTATTAATTCATTTTGATATTAAATTCAATTTGATTCAATATTACTTAAGCCCTGTTTCATTTCCAAAATCATTTTATTTAACTTTTGCTAAAGTCAAATTCATATCACTATTCAGAATTCAGATTTTGTTTTACTTAACAAAACTGTTTAACCATTTTAACAATTGGTTTTATTTAAATTTTCTCATTTTATAAGTTATACAACTTATTAATTTAAATCTTCCCAATTAATATTTTATAATCACTTATCTTTCAAGTTTAACTTTCTGTGACGACCCGGCTTTCCACTCCCGGAAAATCGCATCGACAGTAAGAAAGAAAGGGGTGAGAAAAGAGAAAAGAAGAGAAGAAAGAAAGAAACAACAACAACGATCTCACAGCGGAATGAATAAATTATATTAATAACATAAACTATTACATAGTATACAACACTTATCAGAGTTACACAACATATACATCACATACTAGTCAGTTATAAACATCTGTCTAGACATTACAACTCAAATACAATACAAACACTATCACAGAGATCTACACAGCGGAATACTATATCTAAGAACGCCGAAGCCTCCTGCTCCATTGCTCCTCCAGAATATTCGTCAAAGCTAACCTGAATCCCTTGGCTACTCGTAAAAATTTGAGTACCCAAGAGTTTATAAAACAGAAATAAACAACTTGGGTCAGACATGGGTCTGGTGTGAGTAACAGGTTAAACTTGCTTAACTTCAAAACCTTTTGAAAGAAAAAGTATCACGTAAGACTTCCCACACATAAACATGGGTAAGTTTTTACCTTACGCTAACCAAAACATTTGATAGGAAATTTGATTTTATTATAATAGGGTCTAGAGTTTTCAAGTAAAATACAGAAATAGCTGAAATGCTTACATCTCACATTCCAACATAGTTGGGCACAACTAATACGTACGGCACTTATTGGAGTTTGGATTCCATACAATGGCAGGGCTACTAGGGTACCGCCCGTCACAGTACGTGGCCTAGATCACCGTACCGAGGATCACTCCCAATCCCCTGCAACACAAGGTCGGAACATCCCTTACTGGATAATTCCCGCACAAGATACCTCACGGTTGGGATCAGCAACCGCACCACTAAGTCGAAATAGAAAGGGACATCTAGACAGAGGTAACCTTGTCCTACTTGGGTGCTACCCACTAACCTTGCTGCACCTCCCCTGTTTTAGCCATTCCCGGTTTGTGAGGCATGAGGTCACGATTACCTTTAAAAAGAACACATCACTTAGAATGCTCATCGTCCACCTGACGATGTTCTGAAAGCATTCAATCCATACAAGTTCGTTCCGGGTTCGAACGAAACCGAAGGCATTATCTCGTTACACTCGTTTTGGAATCACCCTCAGAGTTAACGACAATAACCCTTGCACTCTGAATCTTCATCTTCACTTGATTCACGACCTATCGTTAATTTGGATCGATGTGGTATTCGGGTCTCCAGACCTGGAAATCCGGTATACGGAAACCCGATCCCGGTCTCATCGAAATCCAAAACGTATCTTTTAAGGCCAAGTTGTTTTAAAGTTAAAACAATTCAATTCAATTATCTTTATACACATAGAAGGATAATTCACAATAGATAATCAACATTATCAGATAATCCATATTATCATCACAATTCAACTAAACATCCATATCACACAGCATATATCTCTTCAGAGATATCAATCAAATGCAAAGCATTCAATATTATCATCCATTCTTAAGTAATGATTTATACCATTTCTAATTAATTTAAAATGAATTAAATTAATTACTTCATTCTATAAATCCTGCTTACTTAATCATTAATTAATTACAAATTAATTAATTATCCTTTAATTACCCTTTAATTCCATTCAGGTAATTTATCTTTAATTAATTACTTAAATTAATTATCCTTAACCACTTATAGTAATTAACCTTTAATTACTTCATTAATTAATTTACTAAAATTAATTAACTTAATCAACTATAATTAATTACATTAATCCTTAATTAATTACATTGATTAATTACTTCATTTATTAATTATTACTTAATTAATCAATCTTAATTACATCATTAATTATATTAATTAATGATCCTTAATTACCACTTAATTATTAATTACTTAATTAAATTAATTACATTAAGTAATTAATCTTCAATTAAATCATAATTATTAATCACTCTTGATTAATCACATTCAGTAATTAACTACCCTTAATTACTTTCATTAACTAAATTAATTACTTCCTTAATACATAAACAATCAATTAATTACTTCAAGTAATTATCTATTATTTACTTCCTAAATAATCATACCTTAATAATTACATTAATTAATTATTATCAAATCATCTCTTGATTATTCTAAATTAATTAAACTTAATTAATTAACTTAAACTAAATCAAATTAACTTCAATTAATTACAATAAGTAATTAATTCTTAATTACTTCCATTAAGTAATTCATTTAAAACAAATTCTATAATTGATTATCTTTAAATTAATTAATCTAATTAATTATTAAAATTAATCACATTAATTAATTATTTAATAATCCATAGTTAATGACCTTCATTACAATTATTTAATTACTTTTCTTAAGTAATTTACTTATATTAACCATTATTAAAGTTAAATTAATAAATCTTAATAACCAATTAATTAACCCTTAACTAATTTAATTAAACCTTAATTAATCAACTTAAACCCTTAATTACTAAATTTATTAATCCAAATCATAAATTAATTAAATTGATTAATTAGCTTTTAATTACATTAATAATTTAATTTATCCCAAATCATTAAATCTTAATTTACTTTAAGATAAAACATTCTTCTTATTAAGTACTTAATTATTATTTACAAATGCATTTGAAAACATTTTACTTTGAATTTACTTTTAAATTCCATTTCAAATTAAGATTTAAAATGATTTAACTTATCAAAATTTAAAACAATTTAAAAACCTTTTTAAGTCACATGTTAAGAAACACTTATCTTATAAAGGGAATTTACAAGAGTTTTAAAACCATATTCAATTTAAATATAATCACTTTTTAAAATATACTTTAACATTTAAAGTTGTTTAAACACTTTAATTTGATAAAACTTTATTTTATTTTAAACTAGAATACCAATTTAGATTTGAATCTATACTTAAACTATTTTTTAAAACTTGTTTAAATCCTGCTTTTCATTTAAAATTTCATTTTAAAATTTTTGAACAGACAGGTTTCTAAAACCTGTAATCCAACAATGACCCGAGCCAGATCTAAAATGACTTCGAGTCCATTCTTCCATTACTTCGAGCAACTCACGCAAGAAACTCGAGACCGACCCGAGCACAATGCTTCTTCTCCACTCAAACAAAACCAGACACACGCTCGATCACCGTGCACATGCACGGTGGCTCCGACCACCTATGGTCAACGTCGCGATCTTCCCAAAGTCGGCGACCGCATCCTCTAATGATCCAAACCTAAACTTCTTCGATCCTTACTCAAAATCGAATTCGAGGTACTCAATCAACCTGGAACTAAAAACCCCACACCTGAAAACCCCTCGAATCCACGATGCTGATCACCAGAGCACCTGAGCCTCCAGCCACAACTTCGCCAACCTCCATGCTACCGATTCCCAGAGTTTGGTTGAACTCGAACCACTAGGGTTGCCGAGATGAACAAATTTCCGACCACCATATAAACTAGGGTTAAAAACAATATCGACCTCCTACCATCGCCACAGTGCTTTGATCTACTGCCTGGCATTTTTCCCAAACTCCTCTATTACTCCACTACCATCAGTGATGACGCCATCCTCTCCGATCATGTAGATCACCAGAAATTACCCACAACCCAATTTCTGTTCAACTCAGAAATGCATACCCAAAACTAAATTAAAATTTATGATTTCTCTTCCAAAAATCATGGTTTTTGATTGTATTTTAGATCATATGCTTGAAACAAGAAAATAGGATGTTTGGGTTTTTACTCTTCTTGAGCTTGAACTGTTGTTTTGAATTACAGAGCACATTTAAATTTTAATTTATTTAAATCAAATTTTAAACTTTACTTCTTGATCAAACAAACAAATTTTATTTAGATCTTAAGTCCTAACAACAATGGGTTCAGGTGAATATGAATTTGATCACAAAACTTGAGCATGAAACTGTAAACAGAGATACACAAATTCAACAGCCATGCACTCATAAATACATCCAGATAATTCACTTATAAAATCACACAAACATATTTGGCTTCAGATATTTATCATGCAACCTTATTTCCATATACTTAAAATTTTAAAAATGATGTTACTCACAGATTTGAGAAGGCAGAGTAGAGCATCTAATTGTTAACAGCATACACACTATAAATTTCACATCAGATTCTCATTTATATTTGCAATACTTATTCATTTCAATTATATTAGCATGCAAATCCTATTTTACTTTGTTTTAAAAGTTACTCACCTAAATAAAGAAGAAGGCAGAGCCTCCATTTTTTAAAACAGCCTTGAAATCTTTTGAATCCTTAAAACTGAAATGCTTTTGCTTTTGATTTGAAAACATTAAACTTGACTTGAGTTGCTGAAGTAACATGCTTCATGATTTTAAATGAAGTTTCTTTAAAATTGAATCTTGCTTGTTCTCCACAACAGAATTGAAGAAATGCAGGCTTGATTCCAGGTATTGAAGATGAAAACAGACTTTATTCCCAGGTTTATGAAATGAGTTCAAGCTTTTGTTGTTTTGATTTTTGAAGATGCTTAACAGGCTATTGAATTTGAATAGATAGTTGTTTGAGGATTTAATTACAGATTTTGTTTTGAGGAGGGTTTGCTTTAGGATTTGTACAGGCTGAAAATATTTCTCAAGTTTTGAAAAGAGAAAAATATGGAAAAAGAATGAACGTAGGGTAACATATGTATGAAGGCTGAAATGATTTAATAAAAAGAAAAAGAAAAATTGAATTAAATGTGACACTTGTCCTATATCATATTAATTATCTAACACTTGTAGAAATGAGGCTTAAGGAAAATAACATGTGTCTTTTTTTATTAATGAGTATATATTTGAAATGTTAATAAAGATTTTTATACCTTATTTAAATGTATACATATTGAATTTCTTTTAAAGAAATTGTTATAACAAAATATATATAAATGAAAACTTATCCAAATATTTTAAAATTGTTTATCTCTTGAATTTCAAAATTTAATTCAAATTCAAATTAAATTTAAAAATCCAATTTTAAAATCAAGTTATATATATGCATATATAACTACCATTTAAAATAACAATTCTATCTTATCAAAGTCTATTTATATTTATAAAAACAAAGTTTTATAATTATTATTTGAAAACATCAAATTTGACTATTTTAAATAATTTATAAAAGAGATTATAAATTACTTCTATTTTTAAATCATATATCTCAAGTAATATTTAAAAAGAAATAAACAAACCTTTTTATTTAAATTTGAACTTAAGGTAAAAATCTATTTTAAACAATTAAACATTTATATTATGTAATTTAAAACTATATAGTTATTTATCAAAAAGCTTAATAGTTTTAAATTAAATCATGATTTCCAAATTACCCAAAATATTAGAAATTTGAAAACATAATTTCATTTGTTAAATTCAGACCAACTCATCTATTTATAATATATACAATTATACATATATATTATAAATAGAAAATATTCTATTAAACTTTTAAAAGATAAATCACTAATTAAATATTTATTTTAATTAGATTATTAAATTTATTCAATTTTATTAACAAAGATCATCAAATCAATTTAATTTCCAATGCAGATTATTAAATTGATATTGTCCAAATTCCCGGGATATCACATTCCTTCCCCCTTAAAATAATTTCGTCCCCGAAATTTAAACAAAGGTAATTTAATAATCTATTCAATATTTAACAAGCATATATTATCAACCATATGCTAACAACCATAGCAAACAATCATCCAATCAAACAATTCTAATTATCCAGACAAAATTCTGGATAAAATTTCCTCGAGTTTCCCCAAGTATATATATACCGGGACACTCGCTCTACAAACAATCTAAACTACGAAGCTACAGAGTTCCTACTCATCTAGATCTATAAAACTAAACAGGATATCAGACTATAGACAAGTCTGACTCAACAACCAAATCGTCCTGAACTGCTGATTCCAAAACCATAGATAAATCAACACTTATCCAAAATCAAGAACACAATCTCTACTCCTCAAACATCAGAAGACTGAACTTACTTCTCCTATCCGGAAAAGACAACAGATACACTCCCAAACTGCTTCTGCTGCACAACTCTGATCTGAAGTAGATAAGAATGCAGATGAAGAACACAAGCACAGACTGGACAACTCATCTCAGAAAAATAGTTCAACAAATCCATAAAGAAAAACTCAGAAGTTCCAAGAAATACTGAGCTGCTTCACCAAACTCCATCTCTAGGAAACATCCTTCAACTAGGCTGAACCACCGGTATCACTCCTGGAATCCAAGTCGATAAGAAAACTCAACCTTCAGATGCGGACAAACTTCTGACTTCTCTGAAGACATCCAGAAAATTCTGACAACCCAAGAGAACACTCAGCAATCGCAAGTCACTTTTGCGATCAACCCGGCCTATTTCCAAAGAAAAACTGTCCTCTCTTTACCAATCAGAACAGCTTACACCTATCTGTCCAATCCATTGAAGAAATGGATCCATTCTGCTGTTTTTGAACTCCAACTCTAGAAAACTGTTCAGCCAGAAAACTTCCTGCCAACACACAGAATACTCCGAGCTGCACTGCTGCCACAGATGCCAAGGACTTCCCAACCAAAGCTCTTCGAGAAACTCGAACCTCAAACAGAGACGTCATGCTGAACTCAGCCACAACACTGAAACAGACACACTTCCTTAAACTTGTTCCAAAGAAAACATCTTCAGGAACATCCATCGTCACTGTATCTCATCATACAGCTACTATTACCTGAGGTATCAAGGTACCATCACTCACTTCTGTTCAACCGACAGATCCAACTCTACTCATCCAAACTTCAAAGATAAACTCCGAACCATTACAGTTTCCTTCGGAGATCGATGAAATCCTTCACCACAGCAAAGCTTACTCGAGACGGTATTGGGTCTACAGTCTCGACAGATACACTTCCAACCTCAACATTCAAACTCCAACCATTGGTAGTCGTGTTTCACACACCACCACCCTATCTACCTTTATATCCTATATTGGAAAACCCGAACAGGTAACCCAACAAATAGGTAGAAATATATATATATTTAAAATGATACTTTTTATATAGAAATTATTTCTGGGTAAAATTATTTCATTTACCTCTTTAAAACAATATTGTGTCCGTTGGCCTGGTCCAAGTGTTTAGAGATCCCTATCAATAATCGTTAGCTACTCGTATTGACCAGAATCCATATACCACTCAACCGATCAATCAACACAATATAAAACCATTTTTATATAACTAACAATTACGCGCTCTCAAGATAGACACCACTTCAGAGCCTAGGTATTCACTCAACCTACTGCTCTGATACCACGTGTGACGTCCTAGGCTTTTCAACCTTCAGCAACGGTTCACGACCGGTAGGCTTTTCAACCATCCCAGCCCCGCTGTGGCTCATAGTGATACCTCGGGTTTGCTTTTACGGCCACCCTCTCGAGTCGCAACCAACCCCAAAAGGCCTTATACTACCCCCGGGGACATGTAGGGGTAAGAGTCTCCCTTTCGCCACCTAACGCAAAGCGAGAACCCCCTATCACGCTGTACTGTAGCAAACCCGATCCCGGTCTCATCGAAATCCAAAACGTATCTTTTAAGGCCAAGTTGTTTTAAAGTTAAAACAATTCAATTCAATTATCTTTATACACATAGAAGGATAATTTACAATAGATAATCAACATTATCAGATAATCCATATTATCATCACAATTCAACTAAACATCCATATCACACAGCATATATCTCTTCAGAGATATCAATCAAATGCAAAGCATTCAATATTATCATCCATTCTTAAGTAATGATTTATACCATTTCTAATTAATTTAAAATGAATTAAATTAATTACTTCATTCTATAAATCCTACTTACTTAATCATTAATTAATTACAAATTAATTAATTATCCTTTAATTACCCTTTAATTCCATTCAGGTAATTTATCTTTAATTAATTACTTAAATTAATTATCCTTAACCACTTATAGTAATTAACCTTTAATTACTTCATTAATTAATTTACTAAAATTAATTAACTTAATCAACTATAATTAATTACATTAATCCTTAATTAATTACATTGATTAATTACTTCATTTATTAATTATTACTTAATTAATCAATCTTAATTACATCATTAATTATATTAATTAATGATCCTTAATTACCACTTAATTATTAATTACTTAATTAAATTAATTACATTAAGTAATTAATCTTCAATTAAATCATAATTATTAATCACTCTTGATTAATCACATTCAGTAATTAACTACCCTTAATTACTTTCATTAACTAAATTAATTACTTCCTTAATACATAAACAATCAATTAATTACTTCAAGTAATTATCTATTATTTACTTCCTAAATAATCATACCTTAATAATTACATTAATTAATTATTATCAAATCATCTCTTGATTATTCTAAATTAATTAAACTTAATTAATTAACTTAAACTAAATCAAATTAACTTCAATTAATTACAATAAGTAATTAATTCTTAATTACTTCCATTAAGTAATTCATTTAAAACAAATTCTATAATTGATTATCTTTAAATTAATTAATCTAATTAATTATTAAAATTAATCACATTAATTAATTATTTAATAATCCATAGTTAATGACCTTCATTACAATTATTTAATTAATTTTCTTAAGTAATTTACTTATATTAACCATTATTAAATTTAAATTAATAAATCTTAATAACCAATTAATTAACCCTTAACTAATTTAATTAAACCATAATTAATCAACTTAAACCCTTAATTACTAAATTTATTAATCCAAATCATAAATTAATTAAATTGATTAATTAGCTTTTAATTACCTTAATAATTTAATTTATCCCAAATCATTAAATCTTAATTTACTTTAAGATAAAACATTCTTCTTATTAAGTACTTAATTATTATTTACAAATGCATTTGAAAACATTTTACTTTGAATTTACTTTTAAATTCCATTTCAAATTAAGATTTAAAATGATTTAACTTATCAAAATTTAAAACAATTTAAAAACCTTTTTAAGTCACATGTTAAGAAACACTTATCTTATAAAGGGAATTTACAAGAGTTTTAAAACCATATTCAATTTAAATATAATCACTTTTTAAAATATACTTTAACATTTAAAGTTGTTTAAACACTTTAATTTGATAAAACTTTATTTTATTTTAAACTAGAATACCAATTTAGATTTGAATCTATACTTAAACTATTTTTTAAAACTTGTTTAAATCCTGCTTTTCATTTAAAATTTCATTTTAAAAATTTTGAACAGACAGGTTTCTAAAACCTGTAATCCAACAATGACCCGAGCCAGATCTAAAATGACTTCGAGTCCATTCTTCCATTACTTCGAGCAACTCACGCAAGAAACTCGAGACCGACCCGAGCACAATGCTTCTTCTCCACTCAAACAAAACCAGACACACGCTCGATCACCGTGCACATGCACGGTGGCTCCGACCACCTATGGTCAACGTCGCGATCTTCCCAAAGTCGGCGACCGCATCCTCTAATGATCCAAACCTAAACTTCTTCGATCCATACTCAAAATCGAATTCGAGGTACTCAATCAACCTGGAACTAAAAACCCCACACCTGAAAACCCCTCGAATCCACGATGCTGATCACCAGAGCACCTGAGCCTCCAGCCACAACTTCGCCAACCTCCATGCTACCGATTCCCAGAGTTTGGTTGAACTCGAACCACTAGGGTTGCCGAGATGAACAAATTTCCGACCACCATATAAACTAGGGTTAAAAACAATATCGACCTCCTACCATCGCCACAGTGCTTTGATCTACTGCCTGGCATTTTTCCCAAACTCCTCTATTACTCCACTACCATCAGTGATGACGCCATCCTCTCCGATCATGTAGATCACCAGAAATTACCCACAACCCAATTTCTGTTCAACTCAGAAATGCATACCCAAAACTAAATTAAAATTTATGATTTCTCTTCCAAAAATCATGGTTTTTGATTGTATTTTAGATCATATGCTTGAAACAAGAAAATAGGATGTTTGGGTTTTTACTCTTCTTGAGCTTGAACTGTTGTTTTGAATTACAGAGCACATTTAAATTTTAATTTATTTAAATCAAATTTTAAACTTTACTTCTTGATCAAACAAACAAATTTTATTTAGATCTTAAGTCCTAACAACAATGGGTTCAAGTGAATATGAATTTGATCACAAAACTTGAGCATGAAACTGTAAACAGAGATACACAAATTCAACAGCCATGCACTCATAAATACATCCAGATAATTCACTTATAAAATCACACAAACATATTTGGCTTCAGATATTTATCATGCAACCTTATTTCCATATACTTAAAATTTTAAAAATGATGTTACTCACAGATTTGAGAAGGCAGAGTAGAGCATCTAATTGTTAACAGCATACACACTATAAATTTCACATCAGATTCTCATTTATATTTGCAATACTTATTCATTTCAATTATATTAGCATGCAAATCCTATTTTACTTTGTTTTAAAAGTTACTCACCTAAATAAAGAAGAAGACAGAGCCTCCATTTTTGAAAACAGCCTTGAAATCTTTTGAATCCTTAAAACTGAAATGCTTTTGCTTTTGATTTGAAAACATTAAACTTGACTTGAGTTGCTGAAGTAACATGCTTCATGATTTTAAATGAAGTTTCTTTAAAATTGAATCTTGCTTGTTCTCCATAACAGAATTGAAGAAATGCAGGCTTGATTCCAGGTATTGAAGATGAAAACAGACTTTATTCCCAGGTTTATGAAATGAGTTCAAGCTTTTGTTGTTTTGATTTTTGAAGATGCTTAACAGGCTATTGAATTTGAATAGATAGTGGTTTGAGGATTTAATTACAGATTTTGTTTTGAGGAGGGTTTGCTTTAGGATTTGTACAGGCTGAAAATATTTCTCAAGTTTTGAAAAGAGAAAAATATGGAAAAAGAATGAACGTAGGGTAACATATGTATGAAGGCTGAAATGATTTAATAAAAAGAAAAAGAAAAATTGAATTAAATGTGACACTTGTCCTATATCATATTAATTATCTAACACTTGTAAAAATGAGGCTTAAGGAAAATAACATGTGTCTTTTTTTATTAATGAGTATATATTTGAAATGTTAATAAAGATTTTTATACCTTATTTAAATGTATACATATTGAATTTCTTTTAAAGAAATTGTTATAACAAAATATATATAAATGAAAACTTATCCAAATATTTTAAAATTGTTTATCTCTTGAATTTCAAAATTTAATTCAAATTCAAATTAAATTTAAAAATCCAATTTTAAAATCAAGTTATATATATGCATATATAACTACCATTTAAAATAACAATTCTATCTTATCAAAGTCTATTTATATTTATAAAAACAAAGTATTATAATTATTATTTGAAAACATCAAATTTGACTATTTTAAATAATTTATAAAAGAGATTATAAATTACTTCTATTTTTAAATCATATATCTCAAGTAATATTTAAAAAGAAATAAACAAACCTTTTTATTTAAATTTGAACTTAAGCTAAAAATCTATTTTAAACAATTAAACATTTATATTATGTAATTTAAAACTATATAGTTATTTATCAAAAAGCTTAATAGTTTTAAATTAAATCATGATTTCCAAATTACCCAAAATATTAGAAATTTGAAAACATAATTTCATTTGTTAAATTCAGACCAACTCATCTATTTATAATATATACAATTATACATATATATTATAAATAGAAAATATTCTATTAAACTTTTAAAAGATAAATCACTAATTAAATATTTATTTTAATTAGATTATTAAATTTATTCAATTTTATTAACAAAGATCATCAAATCAATTTAATTTCCAATGCAGATTATTAAATTGATATTGTCCAAATTCCCGGGATATCACACTTTCCATCTCAATAATTTATCAAATCAAATTCAATTTATTTAACTTCCTTTAGTTAAATTTCAAATCATATATTTATTAATGCTAACTCAATTTAATTTAACTTTTCTTAAGTTAAAAATCTTTATTTTCAAAACAATTTTATACTTCTTTAGATTTGAAAAACATTTTCTTTGAAGTGTTTCTAGTAACTATTCATATTAAACACCATAAACTAAGCTTTGTGTAAACCAAAGCTCTGATACCACTCTGTAACATTCCCCCTTCTGACCGCCTCCAGTCGGTAATTAGACCAACTTGAAACGTTCAAAAAGACGAATTGTTATTTAGTTTATGAAGTTTAAACAGAATCAGCCACAGAAACACAGAATAATAATAATGAATTAAAACAAATGAGAATTTATTTCATTACTATAAATCTTTTTATATACATCAGAGTTTATACAATTTTATACTGATACAGCAGAATATCTTAAAATACAATTTTCTCGAAATAAATGATTCTTTACTCTCTCTCTAACTTCGCTGCTCGAAAATCTTCAAGCTGTAAAATACTCGGTCTGACCCGAGTATTATATTCAAAAGAAAATAATACACAGGTCAGTCTAGTTCAAACCAGTTTATTAGTGCATAGAGGCAATAATAATCAAATAGACGATAGTCACAATAATTCCCGTCTATCCAATCCTTTTAACAAAGAAATCGGATAATGAAAATTTTAACACTAAATAGTGTTAAACAATAAATCAACAGATTTAAATCATCAACAGAGATAGATGGAAATATTTCTAAATGAAGATGATTTAGAAAAGAATGGGATTGCCGAAGACGGCGATTAACAACAAAAATTATCAATTTAAACCAAATCAAAATACGATTCAAAATATTTTGAATTTTCAACATTAAAACAATTTTAGAAACAACAAAACATCAAGTTTGATTGGCTGCCGTACACGCACGCGTGCACTGCCTTGCCAACTCGAGTGCGCAGATAGCAAACACTGCAAAAGATAATCACTGCACAATATTTTGGAGGCAGAACAAAATAGCCCAAGCAGAATCTGAATGGATGCAACGTGCGTCTTTCACATGGCAAACTCACCTTAGTGAACTAGTGGCTTGGACTTCATCCTTTGATTCGAGAGTTCGGGCTCCGAGTATATTAATTGGGGGCGCATAAATGAGGTGCAAAGGTGAACGGACAACTCACAGGTAACTCTAGCTTCTCTTCCCACCGGCCGGCTAGCAACATTAGCTCCCTTAGCTCAACTCCCATATCCCGAACTCTCCACTCTCGCTTTGCTCGGTACGCTTAGCTTCCCACTACCCAGAGTGTTAGGAGGCAACTAAACGCTTCGCTTCAGCTTCCTCATATTCTATTAATCAATTTAACTCAATTTAAAATTTCCAATTTCAAATTCATTAAGGTTTAAATCAAAAGCTGATAAGAAACGATGAAGATACGAAGTAAAAATTTTCTACAACGATTCGTAGGGCCATCATCATATCGAAACTTCTTCTTGTAGCTGATACGAAGCAATCAAAAGAATTTTGGAAATGAATCAAAGAATATTGTTTATTTCCACTGTTGCAGGGTATTGACCATTTATAGTCGTATTTCATGTCCCCTATCTCGTCCTCTTCTTGCACTCATACTCACTATCAGTGGATAGCAAGAGAATTTACTGAGACGTTCAGACGGATATCTTAAGGATATACTCATTCTAGAGTTTACTTCACTCTATCTCTAATGAGCTACTTAACGTGTTATACTTCTGAGCTAAAGTACAACCTTAGCTCTGATACCAAATGTAACGCCCCGGATTTAAGCGCTCAAAAATCAACATCCATACTTTACATCGTATTCGAATGCCGTAGATTCGACCGTTCAAATCCGAGTCGCTGGAGCTTATAACAGCATTAAGTAAATAACACAGCGGAATAAAAGAATAATACATTGGTATACAATATCTGATACAACAGAGTGATACAAT
This sequence comes from Allium fistulosum, assembly GCA_030737815.1. Taxonomy (NCBI): domain Eukaryota; kingdom Viridiplantae; phylum Streptophyta; class Magnoliopsida; order Asparagales; family Amaryllidaceae; genus Allium; species Allium fistulosum. The sequence continues at coordinate 1,033,952,168 of CM060901.1, forward strand.
GAATATCAATATACATTAAAGATATGATACAACAAATAGCGGCGGAAAAGAAAACGATAGATAACATCAGCAGCGGAACAAAAACTCTAAGATAGTCTTCAAAAGAGAACTCCAGTAGTAGCTTGTACTCCCAATAACGATGCACAAAGATAAGCAAGTGCAGTCCATATCCAAAGACTGAACTAGCTCCAGAAAATCTACAAATCCTGACTATCTGAAAAACCCAACTCTAGACTGCTCGTGTAGAAAAATTTTGATCATCCAAAGTTTAGGAAAGAAACAATAAACTCCGGATCAGTCATGGGACTGGTGTGAGCAACAAAAACAGTTTATCTTTAAAAACAACAAGCAGAGAAATTTAAAGTCAATTCGCAATGCTTTTGGAAAATGAAACTACCATAAGGCCTCCCGCCACACACACAATGCAAACGCAGAATTGGAGGAGATTTCTCCTTATGATAGTCAAAGATGCTTACTACGCAAAATCAAATCATTTCATATTATTATTAGTGCATAGTGTGGAAAAACATTTCGGAAGTAGAATATAAATCTTAGCCAGCATAGACATTCCGAACTATGCCTTCTATAGCTACCATCTAAACAGTGGTGACCACCATAAGTAAATGGCAGGTTCAACAACTAATACTGTACACAGTTCGTATTGGATGATGGATTTCCAACAAATGGTCAGGCTAAGGAACTTCCTATGCCACAAAGGAACGCCTCTGGAATGACGTCTCGAGAAATAACCTAACATTATGGTTAGATCTCTACCAACACAAGGCCGGGTTACCTCTGCAAAAATAGGTAACTACTGACACGCGTATGCCATCCCCCGATCGTCACCGATCTTCCCGAGGATCCTCGATTTCCAACAACCACATAATAAGCAGTATCAACAGAGGTTAAGTATCTGGGCTCCATACCATGATACCACCTTTATCCAGACGGAATGACATACACTAAGGGGCGCTACTCCCTAGAACCTTGCCGCATCTTTCCTGTTTTGACCATTTCCGGGGTGTGAGGTCCGACGAAGTCTCGTCCACAAAGCTACGCTTTTTCAAAAAGCCACGCTTTGGGTCAACAGATGATCAAAGAAATGATCACAAAGATATAAGATCAAACAAATGATCATATCGCAAATGATCAAACACTGATCAACACACAGCACACTCAGCATGCCACATTACCAAATTGGGATATATCGCTGATAAATTTCAACTACATAACCTCTGAGCTCGTACGTCTCAGAGAAGGGTGTTAAGCTAAGAGAATAAATTCTCCGCCACCAAACAGAAATGTATTTGAAAGAAATCGGCTTTATATCTCAAAGTGTAATGTCAGACATGTAACCATACAAGTCTGTTCCGGGTTCGAACAGAACCGAAGGCACTTCTCATGAAGCCCTTGCAAATCTGGATAATTTTCAAATCACGTCCGAACTTCCCGTCACAAAAAGAGTGATATAAATCTCTATACCGGCGCGACTCAGTGCAGAGACATTCGACAGGTTGTCCTTTCATTTTCGAAAAATATCCGGTCTTCAACACCGGTCTTCAAAAGCTATCCATATACGACGTATCACTATTCGGAATAAGTTATACGACCCAAAGGTCCTTTCCCGGTTAACCCGAATAGTGAGCAAAATATTTAAAAACATATGGATATTGGGATTTCAATTAAGTCAAAATTTAAACCCAAACTTTCTTTTCAAATGGTTTAACAAATTACCATTTTAATCTTTTTAAACAAAAAGATTCAATTCACAAAGTTCACTTAATTTCACGGATTCATTTACAGATTTTCCAAATCGATTTCCATTTCAATTAAATTAATTCATTAAATCCTTAAATCAAAGATTTAACTAATAGCTTTCAAAACAATTTCATTTTGAATGGTTTAAACAAAACATCATTTTAAATCTGTTAAAAGTAAACAGATTCAATTCATAGCTTTCAAAACAATTTCGTTCATAACTTGGAAAACCATTTTTTTCAATTCAATCTTGAAATTCCTTTAATTAAACTGGAATTTCATTTCTTATCTAAAAGCTTTTATCATTTGAAAACAAACAGTTTTCATTTCAGAAAATCTGATTCATTCATACGAGTTGAAATCCTTGGGTTAAATTCAAATTCCCAACTTATACTTTTAAAATGGTTTAATTCATATAAACACATTAATAAGTTGAACACCCTTTTTAAACCCTAGTTTCCAAATCATAGAATTCAATTACAAATATTGGATTCAAATTTAAATCAAATTATTTAAATTTTCAAAACTCGGTTAAGTTATTCAAAATAACTTTTATCTTTGAAATTCCATTTCAAAAGCTTTTCACTTTGAACCCAAATTTCCAATTTCAAAATCAATTGAAATTAAATTTCAATTTCAAAAATATCAAATTTAAATTATCTGTGACTTAACCGATTTCCACGGGAAATCCATATTTGTGTGTGTAAAGGTGTGGTCGAGGGGTTTAACACAATAGTGCAACACAATGAATCATCACAGATCAAAATACAGGATATAGTTGATAAGCGATATAAACTATAACGCTTATCGTTCATGCATAGATCACAAATATATAAAAATCACAGATATATAAAAATCATAGATAATAAATTACATCACAGATAATTTATCACAGATCACAATACAAATCAAGGTGTATCACAAAGCATCATATATCAGGGATATCAAACAATTCAACCATTCAAAAAAATCCAAATATTCATAAGTAAGCTCAATTTATTATCTGATTAATTTAAATCAGATAAGTCATCAATCGTGGTTAATTAACATAAATTAATTTCAAATCATTTGATTGATTATCCTTTAATCATTTATTAATTAGACTAATTAACGTTAAAATTATTTAATAATTAACCTTTAATTTTTCAATTATCTTTTAATTAATTTTGTAACGACCCTGAAATTTTAATAATTCGAATTGAAAATATTTAATGAATTTTAAATATTTGAAAGATGAATTGACTCGAATTTCAAATTATCAGGATAAATTGGGCGATTAAATTTTAGAATTTAATCTATTGAAAATTGAATTTGAATTGAATCGGGATTCATAAATAATGTAAAGGAGTTTGTCAATCGATTAAAATTCTTTTATAAATTTTGTTAAGTGTTAAGAGTTAAACGGGCTTTAAATTTCAATGTTGGCCCACGTTTGATATTGGTGCCGTGATTAAGTATACCCGTTTCCCCTCATTTTTTTCTCATTCGTAACCCTAAGAAAAAAAAATCGAAGAGAAATAAAATTGGCGGCCACGAGTTTCTTTCTTCCTTCGATCTGAAAGTTAGGGCTTCGGCTTCGATATTGTTTTCGCTCGTCTCCAAAAGCTAGGGTTTCCTTCCAATCAAAGGCGGTCGACCTCCATAGCTCCGATCGTTCGCGAATTAGGGCTTCATCTTTCCTCTTCGCTTGCGACAGCCCCGGTAAAAGGTGAGTGACCCTCACATCTGATTCAAAAACCATGTTTCGGCTGTCGATTTGGTTCAAATGTTGATGTTTTCTCTGACTTTATAAATTTTGTATATGTTGAACTCTTCCTTTGATTTGTCGGCATTCGACATTGTTTCGAAGTCGATTTCATTTGATTTTGTGATGATTTTCTCTGTTGGCTCGACTCCAGTTAGTTTGACCATCTCTGTTCATTCCTGTTTTCTCGTTCGTATTGACGTGTTTGAACTTTTCTTTAGCCGATTCGATATAATGTTGGATGGTGCGATTTATACCTGACTGATTCACAATCGCATATTTTTGAGATGTTCGGTCGACTTGGTTTTGAAATTATCGGCTTTGAATTTATTTTGTGAAGTTATGTTAGATGGAAATTTATTCGACCTTGTATTTGCTCTAAGAAATTGACTTCGGTCAGTAAATTCATGGCTTCAGATTGATGTTTGGACAACCTGAACTTTGATATTATAGTCTGCATTGCACTACTTTAAAATAATTTGAAAAAGTATAAAATCTGTTGTATCTATATGTCTGTGAATAAGTATGTATGCATTTCAATTTGAAATTGATACCCAGATTCATGTTGCATATTTTCATGTTATATGCATTAGCACACTTAAACTTAAATCACACGGCACCAAACTTTCCTAATTTTTGATTTTTGACTTAAAAAAAAAACTGCATTTTGGCATTCGATTTCTTGAACATGATTTTTAACACTTGACTGCTTATCTTCTGGCCCCTGTGAGCTTCGTCTCTGGCCATCTGATTTCCTGGATGCATCGATGTTCACTGATCATTCATATATGTTGATTTTCTGTCTCATGTGAGCTTTGAGTTGCAGTTGCTTTGTGTATTGTTTCAGTATCATATTTGTTCATTTGTAGTTTATATGTACATGCTACACTGTATCCTCTTCTACTTGTAGCCTCACTATTCATTTGATGTTGTCTGCATCCATGTAGATGGTGACACTCGTTCATCTATACTTCGTAGTTGTATATATTGATACATTCACTTGTAGTCTGTTTGGATATTGATTTGCATTTATGTACTGCATGTTTGCAGTTTTTAGTTTGCATTCATGTGCTGCACATATGTACTGGATATTGAGTTGCACATTCATGTTGAGGGTCTCTGGTCTTGTAAATGATTCACTCAGTCTCCTTTGCATTATAGTCTGCCTTCATACTGAAGTATTTTGTCACCCCTGTTTCACCTGAACATGTTCACTGTGTTGTACATGTGTTTAAATCTTTGATCTTGAGTCACTGATTTTCACAATGTATTTTAATCTGACCCCTTTGTCACCTTGATGCATCTATTCCAGTATGCATTAATGCCAGTTTGTTGTTGACTATGGCCTAGACATTGATACGTTGATACTTTGTTGCCACTGCATGCTGTAGTTATTCATATCCCAGTTAACTTGCATCTACTTGAAGTCATGTATATGGTAGCTTGATCATTTTACTTTGTCCACTGCCTTGATATTTTGTTTACTGGTGCCTTAGTTCAGTTGATTCATACATGCTTTCACTTGCTTGATGGCTGTTGTGCACTTGATTTAGTTGTACACTTACTGTGCACATTTCATATCATGCCCCTGATATTGTGCAGCCCACTCGACACTGTGTTGGTTTGACTGTTCATTGGCCTTGTAGCTTTGTTCTGGATGATGTTGTATTCTCGGCCATGTGTTCATTTGTGTAATCTGAAGTTGTAGCCTAGGTCTGCATATTGTAGATGTTCTCTGGTTTTCATTCTTCCATACTGCTATGTTATGGTCTGCATTGTACTTGATTAATCTTGTAGTTGAAATTCTAGTTGGGTATGTTGGCACTGGGTTCACCTGATTACTTGAAATTGCTTCTCCTGGTCATGTGTTCTTTGATTTGTACACTTTGTGATCATCCCTGAGTACTTTTCGACCTGCTGTTATGTTCATATACCTTGTGTCTTTGCATCTGACTTGTGTACCATTGTACTCAGCTTCATTGTTTGTTGTTGCTTGTGGTCTGATCATTTCTGTCATTTAGTTGCTGTCATTGTTCCCTTCATTACTTGAGCTTTGTTTGTGTTCTACACTATTTCTGGCAATTGAATTGAATCAATAAAACGATTTCGATTAAAACTAAATTTGAAATTTTATTTTTATTTCTTGTGATTACCAAATCCGAAGAGGGACAAATTGGTATGTGTTCTGTGATATTCCGATTTGAGTTTGGGATTCATATCGTAAGTTTGAGGAGTTATAGGAGATCGAATCTGTCTATCTCTGTCTTTGTTTCGTGCTTGCAAATTTCGAGGACGAAATTCTTTTAAGGGGGGAAGTTTGTAACGACCCTAGATTTTAATTTAATTAAAATTAATAATTTATTGAATTTTTGAGTTAAATTAATAATTAAATAAATTTTGAATAAAAATTGTGAAATTAAATTGATTAAGTGATGCGAGTTTCCCCGAATACACATTAATTCTGTAAAAATAATAATAATTTAAATATTGTATATATTTGTATATATGTGAATATATATATATGTATATGAATATATATGAGTAAATTTGAATTTATTTATATATATATGTATATATTGGATTTGAAATAAAATCTTAGATAAATGGTTTTAAATATAATATATACATATATACTTTGGACACAAGTATAAAAATAAATAAATAAATAAATAGATTGATTTAAAAAAATTTGAAATGATGATAATTTGAATTTAAATAATAATAGATGTTAAACAAGAAAATAAACGATACAAATACATTCAAGTATAACGTAAATACAATTGTTACAAATTTAACAACAAATTAAAATAGAAATCTACTTATATTATTAAGCCATAAGAAAAGAAACAACATTTAAAAATATGAAACAAAGTTGTAAATATGTAAAGTAAACAAAACAAAGTAAAATAATAAACAAAACATCTTCACCCATGCTATTGTATAAAACAAGACAGTAAGGCATACATTTAACTAAAATAAAATAAAATACAATACAAAACAAATCAATGCAAACCATCCCTATATCTATCAGCCGAAGTATGACATTGACAAAAGCAAAGAAGACATAAAAGACCATGGTAATAAATGCTACATACTTTCATTTAATGCAAGATCAACTTCAGCCCCCATATACGAAAAAGTCTCTGGGCATAATAAAAGAAATATTGTACCTGTAATGTACAAATAATAATATACCCTATAAGCTTTCTTTTATATATAGCAAGCTCTTCATCTTATTCCTTTTCATTCATCAAAAATAAGCAAAGCCAGAAAAGAAAAACAGAAACAAGATATCAAAGCAAAGATTTCAACTTTGCAACTTTTCAAGCCTGTTTCATATTAAAACAACTCTGCTCTGTTTCTTCTGGAAAAATAAGGTGAGCAATCTCCTACTTGAATCTGTTGATTTTTGTTTGTGAGTAAACCTTGCATTTAAAACAGTTTTAAATCTGGTCTATGCTTGAGTTGAATATTGTTGTGATGTAGTATAATATTTACAAGAATGTTTGTTTTTTTGACTGCATGCTTGAAATAAATTAAATGCCTGAACGCAGTCACTGTGTAATATAAGATCTCTGTTATTCCCAGGTTCCCATTTGATTTAAAAATTTATATCTTCACAAACTTCTAGCATTTGGGTACGATTTATAAATGAAATTTGATTAGCTTAGGGTAAGATGAATTTTGAAAATAGTTACGGAGTTTTATATTTAGAAAATATCTTCAATGACAAAGAATACATGAATGATCTGATTTTGGCTGAAAATCAAATATCTTAAATTTATGATTCGAAGCTATAAACGAATTTGTAATGGCATATGATGAATTTAGAACCCGAAATCATGATTTTTAGTTTAGCATTCTCTATGATAATTAAAATTTTAAGATTTTGGGGTTTTCACCATTTTCCGTCGATCGATGGTGATTCAGGGGTGGGGATGGTTATCGAAGATGGCCTAGGGGATGGGTATCACTGGAAAAATGGAAGGGGATTTTTCTGATGGTCGTATGGATCAGTCAGAGGTAAGTTAGGGTTTTAGTTCTATTTTGGGTTGGAGGTCTTTGCGAGGCATTACTGAACTCGTCGATGCATCGGACATCATCGGGGTAGGTAGGGTAGGTGCGTATAACGTTGTCGAAGCTTTGGGTGAAGTCCAGTGATCTCCGGTGAATGAGGCATGGTGGTGCGAGGCGAATTGTTCATCGTGGTTTTGAGTCTTTCGTGCTTCAATGGGTCGTTTTCGTTTCTGATGATCGTCGAGGGAATCTGGAGGTTTGTATGGGCCGAGGTGTTGGGGAGTGACTTGGTGGAGTAATCGAGGTTGATCGGAGTTGCTCCGATCGTCGGTGCATATGCACGGTTTTGTTTGTGTATCTGAGACTTTGGGAAAGAAGAAGAAGTAGGAGTGCGTACAGGGAAGCTCGGGTATGTACAGGTGGGGTTGACTCGAGTAAATCGGGTTTTAACGCGGGCTCGTTTTAATGCTAAAATTTTTAACAGTATTAAATATAAACAATTTTTACAAGATAAAGTTTTTGACTTAAATCAATGTTTATTCAAGTTGAAATTTATTAAAAGTTTGAAAGTAAAATTATTCTTGAGTTTAAAATATTTCAATGCATATAACCTTTATTTTAAAAGTTTATTTTAAATAGACTTACTAATGAAATTAAACGGTTAATTAGGGAAGTAAAATGTGTTTTTTTTAAAGGATAATTTATTATTAATGGTTTTAAGTTAAATTGGTAATTGATAATTAACTCAAAAGGTTATTAATTAAGATCTTAAGTAATTAATGATTATTAATTAATATAAGTAATTAAAGAATAATTACTTAATTAAACAATTCAATTAATAAGATAATTAAGGAATGATTTATTTGTCAACTTTATAAATTAATGATTTAGATTAATTAATTAAGATAATCAATTTTAAATTGTTAATTACTTAATGAAAGTAATTAAGAGATTAATTACTTATTGTAATCAACGTTGGATATTCTAATAAATTAAAGTTAATTTATAATCACTTGTTGTAATTAATTAAGAATGAGTAATTAAAGGGTGATTCATTAAGGGTTGATTTATTATTAATGAATTGATTAAAGGAAATTAATTAAAAGATAATTGAAAAATTAAAGGTTAATTATTAAATAATTTCAAGGTTAATTAATCTAATTAATAAATGATTAAAGGATAATCAATCAAATGATTTGAAATTAATTTATGTTAATTAACCACGATTGATGACTTATCTGATTTAAATTAATCAGATAATAAATTGAGCTTACTTATGAATATTTGGATTTTTTTTTGAATGGTTGAATTGTTTGATATCCCTGATATATGATGCTTTGTGATACACCCTGATTTGTATTGGGATCTGTGATAAATTATCTGTGATGTAATTTATTATCTGTGATTTTTATATATCTGTGATCTATGCATGAACGATAAGCATTATAGTTTATATCGCTTATCAACTATATCCTGTATTTTGATTTGTGATGATTCATTGTGTTGCACTATTGTGTTAAACCCCTCGACCACACCTTTACACACACAAATATGGATTTCACGTGGAAATCGGTTAAGTCACAGATAATTTAAATTTGATATTTTTGAAATTGAAATTTTAATTTCAATTGATTTTGAAATTGGAAATTTGGGTTCAAAGTGAAAAGCTTTTGAAATGGAATTTCAAAGATAAAAGTTATTTTGAATAACTTAACGGAGTTTTGAAAATTTAAATAATTTGATTTAAATTTGAATCCAATATTTGAAATTGAATTCTATGATTTGGAAACTAGGGTTTAAAAAGGGTGTTCAACTTATTAATGTGTTTATATGAATTAAACCATTTTAAAAGTATAAGTTGGGAATTTGAATTTAACCCAAGCATTTCAACTCGTATGAATGAATCAGATTTTCTAAAATGAAAACTGTTTGTTTTCAAATGATAAAAGCTTTCAGATAAGAAATGAAATTCCAGTTTAATTAAAGGAATTTCAAGATTGAATTGAAAAAAATGGTTTTCCAAGTTATGAACGAAATTGTTTTGAAAGCTATGAATTGAATTTGTTTACTTTAAACAGATTTAAAATGATGTTTTGTTTAAACCATTCGAAATGAAATTGTTTTGAAAGCTATTAGTTAAATCTTTGATTTAAGGATTTAATGAATTAATTTAATTGAAATGGAAATCGATTTGGAAAATCTGTGAATGAATCCGTGAAATTAAGTGAACTTTGTGAATTGAATCTTTTTGTTTAAAAAGATTAAAATGGTAATTTGTTAAACCATTTGAAAAGAAAGTTTGGGTTTAAATTGTGACTTAATTGAAATCCCAATATCCATATGTTTTTAAATATTTCGCTCACTATTCGGGTTAACTGGGAAAGGACCTTTGGGTCGTATAACTTATTCCGAATAGTGATACGTCGTATATGGATAGCATTTGAAGACCGGTGTTGAAGACCGGATATTTTTCGAAAATGAAAGGACAACCTGTCGAATGTCTCTGCATTGAGTCGCGCCGGTATAGAGATTTATATCACTCTTTTTGTGACGGGAAGTTCGGACGTGATTTGAAAATTATCCGGATTTGTAAGGGCTTCATGAGAAGTGCCTTCGGTTCTGTTCGAACCCGGAACAGACTTGTACGGTTACATGTCTGACATTACACTTTGAGATATAAAGCCGATTTCTTTCAAATACATTTCTGTTTGGTGGCGGAGAATTTATTCTCTTAGCTTAACACCCTTCTCTGAGACGTACGAGCTCAGAGGTTATGTAGTTGAAATTTATCAGCGATATATCCCAATTTGGTAATGTGGCATGCTGAGTGTGCTGTGTGATGATTATTGTTTGATCATTTGCGATATGATCATTTGTTTGATCTTATATCTTTGTGATCATTTCTTTGATCATCTGTTGACCCAAAGCGTGGCTTTTTGAAAAAGCGTAGCTTTGTGGACTAGACTTCGTCGGACCTCACACCCCGAAAATGGTCAAAACAGGAAAGTTGCGGCAAGGTTCTAGGGAGTAGCGCCCCTTAGTGTATGTCATTCCTTCTGGATAAAGGTGGTATCATGGTATGGAGCCCAGATACTTAACCTCAGTTGATATTGCTTATTATGTGGTTGTTGGAAATCGAGGATCCTCGGGAAGATCGGTGACGATCGGGGGATGGCATACGCGTGTCAGTAGTTACCTATTTTTGCAGAGGTAACCCGGCCTTGTGTTGGCAGAGATCTAACCGTAATGTTAGGTTATTTCTCGGGACGTCATTCCAGAGGCGTTCCTTTGTGGCATAGGAAGTTCCTTAGCCTGACCATTTGTTGGAAATCCATCATCCAATACGAACTGTGTACGGTATTAGTTGTAGAACCTGCCATTTACTTATGGTGGTCACCACTGTTTAGATGGTAGCTATAGTAGGCATAGTTCGGAATGTCTATGCTGGCTAAGATTTATATTCTACTTCCGAAATGTTTTTCCACACTATGCACTAATAATAATATGAAATGATTTGATTTTTCGTAGTAAGCATCTTTGACTATCATAAGGAGAAATCTCCTCCAATTCTGCGTTTGCATTGTGTGTGTGGCGGGAGGCCTTATGGTAGTTTCATTTTCCAAAAGCATTGCGAATTGACTTTAAAATTCTCTAATTGTTGTTTTTAAAGATAAACTATTTTTGTTGCTCACACCAGTCCCATGACTGATCCGGAGTTTATTGTTTCTTTCCTAAACTTTGGATGCTCAAAATTTTTCTACACGAGCAGTCTAGAGTTGGGTTTTTTAGATAGTCAGGATTTGTAGATTTTCTGTAGCTAGTTCAGTCTTTGGATATGGACTGCACTTGCTTATCTTTGTGCATTGTTATTGGGAGTACGAGCTACTACTGGAGTTCTCTTTTGAAGACTATCTTAGAGTTTTTGTTCCGCTGCTGATGTTATCTATCGTTTTCTTTTCCGCTGCTATTTGTTGTATCATATCTCTGATGTATATTGATATTCATTGTATCACTCTTTTGTATCAGATATTGTATATCAATGTATTATTCTTTTATTCCGCTGTGTTATTTACTTAATGTTGTTATAAGCTCCGACGACTCGGATTTGAACGGTCGAATCTACGGCATTCGAATACGATGTAAAGTATGGATGTTGATTTTCGAGCGCTTAAATCTGGGGCGTTACACGATACATCAGATACAAATCAGAATACATCACTGGAATCATCGAATACTGAAAGCAGAATAGATGGCTGGATCTTCAAGCAAAGCTCCAACTTCAAAGGTGTGTCTCGAATACTGGTACACTCAGTCTGACCCGAGCGTAAAGCAAAACAAAAAACACTCGAGTCAGGATTAACATTCTTATATCAATAAATCCAACTCAAGTGAAATAGCAATTGAAATACAAGTAACTCAAAGGATGTTTGGAATAACCATCCTTTAAGGATCCGTTAAACTATCTACTATGCAGTAGTGTACGATAAGTAGATAATGCCTATCAGTAATATAGAATATCAAAATAGTGTTAAGGCATTACCATTATCCCCCTTAACACATTTTATATAAGCGTTATAGTCTATACAGCACTGTAAACTCCACCGTAAACTAGTGGGATATCAGGGAGTACTCCATAGGTATAACACAAAACAAATTCGTAGTGGTCGCGTATATAGGGATCCAAGTATGACAAGGTACATGAGGCAATACCCAAGGTAGTGAAACTACCGTTTGCCTGATCCGGACTGGTGAGAACGCATTGCCGTAGCGATCGCAACACCGCGAAACAACACTCCCAAAATCAAGGGTGCACCAATCGACAACAAGTAATGAGTAGTTTTCGAAGAAGTGTGTTCGCTCGAGGTAGCTAGCCCCCATTTGGCCCGGCACGGCTCCTGTTTTAGTCATTTTCAATTTGACACAAGTGTCAAGGCTATCCATTATCGTTCTCTTTCTTCAGTCATCACGTACATCATTCCAACCACTTTATTCTGGATCACACTCCACGTATAGTTATTAAAGTGGTTTTCGGTTTAGGCAGTGAGTTTGTCCCTAACCGATTCCGGTCTCTTTAATAACTTTCGTGATTCTTACACCGATTGGTCGTTTATTCATTTCAAAACCAAATCAATTTCTATCTCAATTAGAATTTGTAAATCAACATTTCATTTTTCTCTCTAAAACAATTTCCAAAATTTACGTTTCAAAACTTCCAAATTACCATTTCAAAATCTTATAATTCAATTTCAATCTTTATTTAAAACAATTCGAATATTGATTTAAATTCGTAAATAAGTTTCATTCCGAAATCATTTAAATTAATTTAATTTAACATTCAAAACAATTTAACTTCATTAATCGATTTCATTCAATATTCCTTAAGTAAATTTCATTCAAACAATTTCTATTTAACTTCCAATTCATTAAATCAATTACTTAAGTTTGACTTCAGTATATCAAAACTTCAAATTGAATTAAATTAAATTCATCAAATCAAATTCTTTACATTTCAAGTCTTACATTAATTTCAATAAATCACATTTTATGTCTTGTTAGAGAAATTCAATTTCACTAATTTATTTACTTAGTTACAAATTTCAAAACTCAATTAATAAAGAAACTTAATTCACTTATTCAGGAAGTTCAATCTCACTTATTATATAAAGAGTTCAATCTTATTTAATTATTAAATAATTCAATCTTATTTAATTATTAAATAATTTCAAAACTTAATTATTAACTAATTTCAAAACTTAATTATTAACTAATTTCAAAACTTAATTATTAATAATTCCAAATTTAATAATTAAATAATTAATTTTAAAACAACGTTCCTTCATCATCTACTATGTTAATATTTTGATTCAGATTATTAAATATTAACAATTCCTTTCATTAAAATTCAAATTCCAACTTCGTTTCAAAACCATATTATTTATTCAAATAAAATCTTCATTTTATTTTTAAATCAAATTATTGACGAATCGGGTTTTATTTAATTCTCTATCCTAAGTCAAGTTCATTTGGGTATTTATCATTTCAACCCGATTCCAATTCACTTCAAAATCAAAGCATAGCAAAGGGAACTTGCAGTGTGATATTGGGATGATGTCAAAGTAAATAAACAAGCAATAACAACAATCAATATCAATCCAATAATCAATTCAAATAATCCCGAAATAATCGTATTAATTTACATTCTTGTTTGTGCAAATTAATATAATTATTTCTAGAATCTACACTATCATTTCATGTAGATTAAAGATTATTACATTAATATTTAAACGGTTCTTCACTTGATATCAATTATTCAATTTCATACTACATAAATTTTCCAACATACATTACATGGTTCAAGGTGTATTTAACCAAATTTCTACGAGTCAACTAGTTTAACATTTAAAGGGGTCATATTATACAAAATTTAACTAATCAAATTCAACATATAGATTCAATTAAAATGGTTAACTATCATATATCAATTCAATTTCTTATTATTTATCACTTTAACATTAACAATTTAACGTCCAATATAAACATCAATAACAATCAATCATTTAACAACCAAACTGGATTATCATTGCATATATAACAGATAATGGTGTCAGATGTCACAGGTGAATTGATACAGGTAATAACAGTGTAAATATCTAACAGTAGCATATTTCAATTGTCGTTTCAATTGAAATCAAATTTAATAAATAAAAGAACATTAATCGTGAGTGGTTGCTCACCTTTCGAGGCTAGAGATTCGCAAGAAGATGGCACAGATACGCACACTGATATGGGCGTGGAAATTGAGTTACGAGTTCAAGCAAAGCAAATCGGCACGAGTACAGCGATCAAAGCTAATAACAGAAATCGATTGAATACATCAGAACGAGATCGATGAAGAGATTTGGTATAAGTGATCATATAACTATATATAAAAATCATATTTTATATTCAAACACATTTTAATATTAAATATATAAAATTTCAAAAATCACTGGTTACACTAAAACACATATACACTATCCGGTAGCAAAAGTACACGGGTGACTATACAACATCAAAAGTGACAGACGCAATTTATAAAATTTTATACCCACAAGTATACAAACTGTAACCTTTAGAACATAACACACTCTCATGATTATATATATTAAACTAAAAGTGGAGAAATTTATAAACGAATATTTTCAAAGTTCGCAGCGAATTCACTGATGTACACATTATAAAACGACTTATATAACTTTATAAATATAGACGCAACATATTATTATACAACTAACAAACCACAAACTACAAACATACATATATACTTTAAAACCCATTATCTATCTATATAGTAAGAAAATGTAAAATATTATATACGAAAAATATATATGAATATGTTAGATAGATATACACCTACAAAACAAATATTCAAACTGCATATTTCGAAACTAATATGTTTGAATATATATAAAACTTGATATACTTTTATACATACTTACATCATATCATATAATAACAGGTTTGAAAATATATTATATAACTTGATATACTTCATAGCTAACTCATAACTTAATAACAAAATATATATACACGTACCGATTAAATCAAAGTAGACTAACATGTATAATTATATACCCAGACAAACCTATACTACTGTAAAACACTTAGAAACAAATTGATTTATATAACTTACGTGCATATAAGTTTAAATACCTATTCAAACATCTAACAATATATAAACATATATATACTATATCTTATATATATATATATTATAACAGCTATATATTTAAACCAACTCAATATATAGTTATATATATATGCTTAAAATATCAGTACTTAAACGGTAAGTATATATACAACCCTACATAGAATAATATATAAACTAACCTCAAATATATAAGAACAACCCAGACTCAAGTTTAGGCTGTCGCAAGGTGGAGGAATAAGGACGGTGATGGCATTCGCCTGTTGCAAGGCAGCGGGCTGCTACTAGACCGGAGGTTTGGACGGTGTAAGGCCAAGGCAGGGTTTCGGTGAAAGCGGCTATCGGGAAGGGGCTGCTATGGTTTTCGGCCATGGGTTTGTTGAGGAGGTGGCCGATCATATGATGGTAGTAGCAAGGAGAAGAGGTTGGCCTTGGTAGGGAGGAAATCCGCTTTGGTTTGGAGACAGAGAAGTGGAGAGAAGAAGGAAGAGTGGCGAACGACTACAGTAGGAGATGAAGAAGGAGCGTTCCAAAATATGACTGTTCTTGTTTCATTTTTTTATATATCAACGTATGCGAAAAATCAAGAGAATGAAAAGGCAAAATTTCGGGAAAAGGTGGAATTAGAAAGCTAAGGACTTGGAGGAATGAAAGAAGTGTGAGCTGGCATCGAGAGGAGAGAATGCAGATGGCTTATGAGAGCACTAGTTTCAGAGGAAAAAGATATGCTTACATTATAATATTCATACTCAAATGAATAGGCACGTTCAAGATTTGAAGTAAATATAAATGAACAGGTAAGGAAAAAGAATGGGAACCACACTACTTTCTAGACTAGGGGTAACCATTGGGAATAGTGAAGTTGATATAAATTTTGGAGTATCAAAAAGGCTAATGGAAATTGGAATTTACACGGTGCGGATTTGAATAGCCACAAGAACAAAGGACACGAAACCAGTACCGACACGGTTGTCGTTTTTACGGATTCCGCGGCGAATCGGACTTCAAATCGCAGAAATAAATATACTGCGAAGATCAGCACGACGAGATGATCAAAACGATATATAAATATCGGTGGAATGGTTGAATTATACAAATTCGAATTTTCTACTATCGAAAAATGCAAGAAAAACGTAGAAAAATAAGATCGATGGAGCCAAAGAAGTCCGAATCTGGAAAAACGAAAAATGACGTCTTGCTCAGAAGATGGTTTAGAATTTTTCTATGTAAAAATATTCAGGTTCTGAAAACATTTATTTTCATCGCTTTTTAACTGATTAAATTGGAGTAAATTTACGCACGAAATAAACTTTCATATTTCCGGACGAAAATTTACCATTCGAATATTAAATTTTTATTTCAAAATTTTATCGTTTAAAATTTCACAAAATTTCAACTAATTACGTTATTAAAACGGTTAAAATTTACGGGCCGTTACATTAAGATTTCTAAATGTTAGTATTTTCCAAATAATAATATTTCAAAGTATTATGGTTTCAATGTTTGGTTTCGAAGGTGTTATAACTTTGAAAGTACTATGGTTTTGGAAATAAATCTATTTGAAATTGTATATATATTAAGATTTGTCCTTACAAATATATTGATTTGAAACCTATTGAAATTGAAGATATAAGGATATGACCTTATAAGGTGGGTTTGATTTAAGATGATTTAAAAGAATATTCCAAGCTTAAAATAAGTGAAGTAAATATTCAGTGATTTGAAATTGGGTTTATGAAAATGATATATTATTGAAATTGGTTTCAGAAATGGAAATAATATATTGATTTGGGTTTTGAAATGAAAATAATATATTATTGATTTGGTTTTCGAAATGGAAATGATATATTTTAATATGGCTTGAAATGGATATGATATTTTGGTTTTGAAAGTATATACTATGTTTTGAAATAAATATCCATGGGTTATAATAACGATTGGTTGGTAAAGAGACCGGGATCGGATATGGGCATACTCTCTGTCGATACCGAAAACCACTTTGACAACCGTGTACGCGGTGGAGATTCCAGAATGAAGTAGGATGGTGGCAACGATCCTATTGAGGTATGAACGTGGACCCGACTCCCTTGAGTTGGCATAAGGTGGCTAAAACAGGAGTGATTCTCGGGCCAATGAGGTAGCACCTCTGATCGGACACATTTCTTCGATACTATTCCATTACTTTGTGATTTGATTTGGTGGCCACCCTTCGATTTTTGATTTGAGATTGTGTTCCGAGGTGGGCGGTAGTGGCTGCTATGCGTTTCCACCAGCCCGGATGCGTAATTGGTATATCTACCCTGGCATTGCCTTGTTGTGCCATGTCACCTAGCATATCGAGCTTTACTACGAGTTGGGTTTTGTGCCATAGCATGTGGAGTATTGAGGGTAGCTCCCGATCTAGGGGTACGCTGATACTGGATAGACTACTGGGACTATTATGTGTTAAGGGGGATATGGGTACTCCTTAACGCTATTTAAAAATAAGTTTATTTTATTATTAGACATTATTATAATAGCGAATATTACTACATAGTAGATAGTTTAACGGATCCTTAAAGAATGGGCGATCCCAAGCATTCTTTAAGTTACTTGTACCTTTATATTACAGTTCACTTGAGTTGGTTTACATTATATAAGTATGCATGTCCTGACTCGAGTGTTTTGTGTTTTGCTTTACGCTCGGGTCAGACTGAGTGATACTGCATTCGAGACTCACCTTTGGAGTTGGAGCTTTCTTGGAGATCCAGCTATCTATTTCGCTTTCAGTTATCCAGTTGATTCCAGTGATGTATTCTAATTTATACTTGATTATCATATTGAGACTTCTGTTGTATCTTGTTACTTCTGTTGTATCTTGTTAACTCTGATATATATAGATATATATATTAGCTTCATGAACTACTATTTCTTGCTTCCGCTGCATTGTTATAATACCCTGTGTCTGTGATCTATGATTTATTTACTGTATATTCTGAGTTTTTCCAAATTTATAATTACAATTCGGTGTTTTGAGCAGTTCAATTCCGGCATGTGCGGATGCGAATGGTTGAAAATATCGGGACGTTACACAGAAACACCTAGTGGATCTCCTACTATAAGTTTCGACTCTCAATGGGGTTGCCTTTTGTAACGACCCGTATTTTACGGATCAAAACATTGTAAAATAGTTGTTATTTGATCGTAGTATGGTTAAGATTGTTCAGAGCATAGGTCGAATGTTAGTTTGGGACGACCTATAGAATTTGACCGAATTAAGTGGTTAGGTCGTATAGAAGGTAAGTCGTGTGATGACTTAGGTCGTGGGGTAGTTAGGTCGGAGTAGACGACTTAAGGAAGTGGAGCGACCTAAGGAAGTTGGCGACCTAAGGGTTATGGGATAAGTCATGTGGAAGTTAGGTCGTGTAGTGGTTTAGGTCGAGTGAACGACTTAAGGGGTTTAGCGACCTATAGAATTGGACCGACTTAAGAAATCGGCGACCTAAGTTAGTAGACGACTTAGGAGTTAACGGCTTAAGTTATGAGGTGACTTAAGTAGGGTAGCGACTTAAGAGAGTTAGCAAGTTTACGACCTAGGAGATAAGCGGGCTAACGACTTAGTAGTTAGGTCGTTAGACGACCTAAAGTGTTAAGTTGTTAGGTCGCATGGTGAGCCCTGTGTGTGTTAGGTCGCTAAGAGTTAAGTCGTAGGTCGCGCAAAGAGTTAAGTCGTAGGTTGCGCATTAGTATTGAGTTTTAGGTCGTGGAAGCACTTGTGCAGTTAGGTCGTGGAGTGTTAGGTAGCTAAGTCGCGTGCATGTGCTAAGTCGTTGAGTCGGAAGCTGTTATGTCGCGTTGAGTGTTAGGTCGGGGAATCTGGTAGGTCGTAGGTCATGGGTTGTCTTAAGTCGTGGATGACTTATAGGGGCGGACGACCTAAGGGGAAATCAGCCTATAAATAGGCGGGTTCTTCTTCATTTTTTTTGGGATCCGGATTTCGAAGCGACGAAGTGCTGCCATTTTGAGAGCTCGAGTTCTACACTTCTTCACTTCTTTTCTCCACTATAATCTTGTGATTCCTTCCATCCAAATCGAAGATCAAGATCGAAGATCCACAAGCTAAGGTTGAAGATCTACATTCTTCGAAGAGAGATTTCATCGTTTGAAGCGGGATTTTGATAGATCGAGTTAGATCCTTCGCTGTCCAGATCTGAAGTGTGTTGCTTTAGGGTTGTTTAGGTGATTCGGTGAGTGGTGATTATCTATCACACGGATCCAAAGGAGTATATCGGATTGATGGCTTGATTTGGTGTTAAATTAGTGATTTTCATGCATTTTCCTAAACCTAAGTATAGATCTATTGTTCATGATGATTTGACATCCATTTTACTACATGTTAACCTTTGCAAGTTCATTCCTCACATTGTAGAGATATTGCTCATGATTCACACTTGTTAGATTTAGGCTCTTTATTTACAGAATTACCATTATTGTTATAATTGTTTATTTGATCATATTTGAATGTTTGATTGCTTGGATTAATGATTGACTTGATTGATTGTTGTAAATTAGTTGCTTGATGATTTGATTTAGACAAGATGGTCGAAGATAATTCAAAAGCTAAGGGAAAGGCTCTTGAATTGGGAAAAGCTGCTCGTGGCATATGTAGCAGATGATGAAGCTCATATGGATAGATTTGATGATGATGATGTTGAGCTGAGGCTTTGCTATGATGAGATGAAGCGAAGCATGATATGAGATAGCCTTGGTTTAATCCAGACGGGATCACTCCAAGCATGTTGATGACTCGGTGAAATGGTTCGAGTTATAGGATAATGGTTTGCTCGAGAGGCGCTTGAGCTAGTAGGGAAATAGTCGTCGAGGAGGATGACTAGAAGGCTGAGGTTTCATCGTTGTTGAAGGTTCTAGCAGGCTCAAAGCAAGAGTACGTTGGGCAGATTCGATAGTCCCTAAAGACTATGATTGGTAGTCAAGTACTCTGGGCAGATTCGATAGTCCTAGGCACGGGCTGCGACGACGTGCGGAGTTCTATCTAGAACCGGCGTTTCCATTAGCCCTTGACGGACGGCTGAAAGAATGTGCCGGTCATTCAATTAACGGTGGTATCAAGGAAATGATAACAGTGATAGCCAGAGTCATGGATGTTTGGTTGTATCGTCATTCGATCTCAAGAGCAGTGTTTTCTGGGTGCTTATCTGATCTTGGTTTAGGCCTTGGGGGTTTGTACTTGGAAAAAAAAAACATTGCCCTTGACTCGAGTGATAATTGCTTTATTTTAAATGTCTGCTTTGCTATGTTTATTTCGGCTTAGTGTGTCTGGGGGCTATCACTGTAGAAAGAGGTGGAGTGGGAGGGTTGGATTCCTATTCCTTTTTACCTTTATGCTCTTTTGGTATGTTGTTAGTTAATTTATCGCTCACTAAGACTGTTTTCTGACTCAAGGATTTATGTTTAACTCTTATTGCATTGGGCTGTTCATCCATTTTGGGATGGGCAGACTAGGTAGCAGGTGACAGGTGCTGTCCTTGGTTTCCCACGATGCTGATGGCGAAGACGAGCTGGAGGCTTGCATATTATTTTCTTACTATATGTACTGGATGTTCCGCTGCTTGTATATTCTCTGAGTGATATGTAGTGAGGCTTGATGTATTGACTATTCTGATGATTGTATTCAACTATTATGAAGCTTAATTGATGAGATTCTATTTTGTGAAGCTTCACTATGTATATTTTCTATTGTATTTTTATCCATGCGCTGTGAGTAATACGATAGATTCTACTGTTTTTAATTTACCCTGATGATCGTCCATGGCTGCCTGGCACACCTTACAGCGCACTATGTCTAGGTTCAGTGCAGGGGTCGTGGGCGGTCGTCACATTTGGTATCAAAGCTTTGGTTAATCGATTTTACCCAACGCTCACTGACGTAACTACGTATGAGAGACATAATTGTATTTTGATGGATGATTACTATATATAATATAGTAGCTTAGAGAGCTTTGATTCCTTTTATGTAGTTGTTTCTCAAGGTGTATTAATCATTCCTTTTATAGATATTAAGGATGAGTCGAAGAGGGAGACCAGCTGCTAGGGAAGGCCGTGCTACTGAGGGGGCTGCTGATTATGCTGCTATGTTCGAAGCTATGATGACTTCGATCATGAGAAGGATGCCAGCTCCGGGGCAATCAGTAGATGTTGGGGTTCAAGTTCAAACTCCAAAACCGGTGGATTTTGCTAAGTTATGTAAAGACTATACTGCTCTTGGAGGAAAGGTTTTCTTAGGGACGGAATCAACCATTGAAGTCCAGAGGTGGATAAATGCTTGTAGAAGGATCTTTGGTGATTTGGGAATTGACGATGCAACTAAAAGGAAGCTTGCCTCAACAGCTTCAAGGAAGAGCTTCTGATTGGTGGAACTCTATCACCATTGATACTCCGGAGGAAGAAATTACTTGGGAGCAATTCCAGGCCAGATTTGAAGCTAAGTTCATTTCTACCGCTCAGAAATCTGTTCTGTTCAAAAAGTTTGTGGAGCTCAAGCAAGGTGGAAGACCAGTTCTTGAGTATGTTTCTGAGTTTGAAGCTTTGTCCATGTATGCCCGATCATATATTGAATCTCCTTATCAGAAGAACGAGAAGTTTATGACAGGCTTGGACAGTTATCTTGGGAGACAGTTGGTGGATCATTTGGACGATCCATTTGAGAAGCTTGTGGAGAAGGCTCTCAGGCACGAGAATCTGTTTCCTAAAGAAGGGTCTGTTGTTGCTGTGACCAAGGAAGAGTCTAAACCACCGCAGGGTGGAAACAAGAATAGGAAGCAACAGCAGCAAAAGGGTAAGGATGGCCAGAAGAAGCCGAAGGGCGAAGTGACCTGCTACAACTGTCAGCAGAAGGGCCATTTCTCTAGAGATTGCAAGAATCCAAAGGTGCCGATGAAGTGTCACAACTGTGACAAGCCAGGGCATATTAGGAAGAATTGTCCAGAACCGTGGAGGGACAAGCAGATTGTGCAAGCTTATGCTTTGGGGGCTGTTCATTCATCTTCGAAAGCTCCTACCGTAGAAGAGAAAGGAAAGAGTGTGGTGGTTCAAGGTACTCTTTCCATATGTGGTGTTCCAGTTAGAGTGTTATTTGATACTGGGGCGTCGCATTCGTTTGTTTGTAATGAACTTGTAGGCCGGTTGGGTTTAGAACCGGATATTGTTGATAGGCCATTGGTTGTGACTAATCCAGTCGGGGGTTCGTCTTGTTTGTGTATGATATGCCGTGGTCTGATTGTATCGAGTCATGATTGTTCTTTTGTTTGTGATTGTTTTGTTCTGAACTTTGCAGGGTTCGGAATTATTTTTGGGTATGGACTGGCTTAGGAAGTATGCAGCAAAGGTTGATTGTGAAAGGTTGGAGGTGACAGTCGAGAATGTGGAGGGGTGAAAGGTTGTGATATGATGTAAGCATGAGGAAGGCGTCTTCATGAGCTTCATGTATTCGCTGGTTGTTCCACGGGATGGACTGTCATCGGTGCCAATGGATTTGAGGATGTCTTTGATGAGGTCAAAGGGTTACCGCTGCATAGAGAGATCGAGTTTCGTATAGATCTAGTTGAAGGAGCCAGACCTGTTGTGATGCCTCTTAGGCGGATGGCACCTAGGGAACAGCAAGAGTTGAAGGTGCAGGTTGATGATCTTTTACAGAAAGGATTCATTCGGCGTAGTGTGTCCGAATGGGGTGCACCAGTTGTGTTTTTTACCAAAGCAGATGGATCGCTGAGGTTGTGTGTGGATTATCGTAAGCTAAATAAAGTGACTAAGAAGAACAAGTATCCATTGCCGAGAATAGATGACTTGTTTGATCAGCTTCACGAAGTTAAGGTGTTTTCTCAGATGGATTTGGCAACGGGATTTCACCAGTTAAGAGTGGCTAAGGATAGTGTGCCGAAGACTGCTTTTAGGACACCATCCGGTTTCTTTGAGTGGCTGGTAATGCCGTTTGGATTGACTAATGCACTAGCATATTTTGTGGATCTTATGAATAGAGTGTTCAAAGATCAGTTGAACAAGTTTGTACTAGTGTTCGTGGATGATATTTTGATTTATTCCAGAACTGAAGAGGAACACAAGACGCACTTGCGTATTGTTTTGGAAATCTTGTGGAAACATCAGCTGAAGGCTAAGTTTTCGAAGTGTCACTTCTGGAAGAGTGAAGTGAGGTTCTTAGGCCATATTATCTCTGGAAGTGGAATAGCGGTTGATCCCGCTAAGATAGCAGCAATCCAGGATTGGGGTAGACCTAAGAATGCATCTGATGTGAGAAGTTTTCTTGGATTAGCAGGATACTATCGTCGATTTATCAAAGACTTTTCCAAGGTAGCTGCACCATTAACAGGATTGACGAAAAAGAATCAAGTATTCAGATGGGATGCTAAGTGTGAGCAAGCTTTCGGAATCCTGAAAGAGCGACTGACTAGTGCTCCTGTTTTGACTATTCCAAGTGGAAATGATGAGATGGTGGTCTACACCGACGCATGTGGTAATGGACTTGGAGCAGTGCTGATGCAGAAGGGAAAAGTTGTTGCGTATGCAAGCCGACAACTTAAGCCGCATGAAAGGAATTATCCGACTCATGATTTGGAGTTAGCGGCGATTGTATTTGCTCTGAAGATGTGGAGACACTATCTATTGGGAGTTCGATTCGAGTTGTTTATAGATCATAAGTCGTTGAAGTATCTTTTCTCCCAAAAGGATTTGAATCTTCGGTAGCAACGATGGCTAGAGTTTTTGGCATCATATGATTTTAGTATAGCTTATACTCCGGGAAAGGGTAACGCAGTGGCAGATGCGTTAAGTCGAAGACATGCAAGATTGGGAGCCATGTTTTCAGAATGGAAGAGTCTCGAGTATTTGGCTGGATTTGACTTCAGGCCCAGATGTGAATTGGAACCTGAGATGTTGGCAAACTTATCAATAAGACCTACTCTTGTGGAAAGGATTGGCGAGAGTCAAAAGCGAGACGATAAGCTTGTCAAGATTATCCGTGATTTGGAATCTGGATTGGACCCAGAGAAGGATAAAGGATTCGAGGTCGATCGAGAGGGTTGGCTTTGGAAGCAAGGACGACTAGTTGTTCCCGATATGGATGAATTGAGAAATGAAGTTCTAAAGGAAAGTCATCACTCGAAGCTGACAATTCATCCAGGTGGAAATAAGATGTATCGGGATATGAAGAGAACCTATTACTGGGAAGGTATGAAGAAGGATGTTGGAAAATTTTATTTCCAAATGCATGAACTGCCAATTGGTAAAAGCCGAACAGAAGAAGCCAAGTGGATTGCTTCAGCCATTAGAAGTTCCTACCGGGAAGTGGGAGCAAGTGTCGATGGATTTTATCGATGGGTTACCTAGAACCAGAGCGGGAAATGATGGAATTTGGGTCATCGTAGATCGTCTGACTAAGAGTGCAAGATTCATTCCTGTTTGATCAACTAGGACTGCATCAAAGTTGGCTAAGCTGTATGTTAAATGGATAGTTTGATTCCATGGTATTCTGAAGAGTATAGTGAGCGATCGAGACCCGTTGTTCACCAGTGGATTTTGGAAGAGCTTTCAGGAAGTTTTGGGAACCAAGTTGTGTTTGAGTACAGCTTATCATCCTCAAACAGATGGTCAGACTGAGAGAGTCAACCGAGTTTTGGAAGATCTTCTTAGAGCTTGTGTTTTAGATTTCGTAGGATCATGGGAAGATCACCTTCATTTGGTGGAATTTTCATATAATAACAGTTACCAGTCAAGCATTGGTATGGCACCATATGAGGCATTGTATGGAAGACCGTGTAACTCTCCGACATGTTGGATAGAAATAGGAGAAAAGCTAATACTTCGGCCAGAAATGATTCGGCAGACTTCAGATTGTATAGAGATCATTCGGCAACGAATGAAAGCAGCCTAAGACCGACAGAAAAGTTATGCCGATAAGCGTCGTAAGGATTTGGAATTCGACGTAGGTGATATGGTTTTTGTGAAGATTTCTCCACTGAAGAATGTTATTCGATTCGGGAAGAAAGGAAAATTGACTCCGAGATTTGTTGGACCATTCCCGATCATCGAGCGAATTGGAAAGCTCGCCTATAGATTGGAGTTACCAGAAAAGATGTCGAGTGTGCACAATGTTTTTCATGTATCATATCTACGGAAGTATGTGCATGACTCAAATACAGTGGTTTCTGCTGATAGCTGTGAAGATTTCGAGATTTACCCAGTTATAGAGAGACCTCGTAAGCCGCTTTGTGTTGTGGAAACTGACACAAAACAGCTTAGGAGGAAGGTAGTTAAGTTGCTCAAGATACAATGGGGTGATGATGATAACGACTGTACATGGGAGGTGGAAGAGAGGATGAAGGCAGCTCATCCTGAACTCTTCGAGGTATGGCCATAAGATGTCGTGTCATCTCACGACATTGTAACTTGTTCTAATTTTAGAATTCTGCATGCTAGGATAAGATTGGATACATGGTTTGTTGAATGCTATGGATGGTAGGCATGTAGAATAGCTTTTGATTGCTCTTGTTTTGAATTTCGGGGGAGAAATTCCTAAGGGGGAGAGAATGTAACGACCCGTATTTTACGGATCAAAACATTGTAAAACAGTTGTTATTTGATCGTAGTATGGTTAAGATTGTTTAGAGCTTAGGTCGTATGTTAGTTTGGGACGACCTATAGAATTTGACCGACTTAAGTGGTTAGGTCATATAGAAGGTAAGTCGTGCGATGACTTAGGTCGTGGGGTAGTTAGGTCGGAGTAGACGACTTAAGGAAGTGGAGCGACCTAAGGAAGTTGGCGAGCTAAGGGTTATGGGATAAGTTGTGTGGAAGTTAGGTCATGTAGTGGTTTAGGTCGAGTGAACGACTTAAGGGGTTTAGCGACCTATAGAATTTGACCGACTTAAGAAATCGGCGACCTAAGTTAGTAGACGACTTAGGAGTTAACGGCTTAAGTTATGAGGCGACTTAAGTAGGGTAGCGACTTAAGAGAGTTAGCAAGTTTACGACCTAGGAGATAAGCGAGCTAACGACTTAGTAGTTAGGTCGTTAGACAACCTAAAGTGTTAAGTTGTTAGGTCGTGTGGTGAGCCCTGTGTGTGTTAGGTCGCTAAGAGTTAAGTCATAGGTCGCGCAAAGAGTTAAGTCGTAGGTCGCGCATTAGTATTGAGTTTTAGGTCGTGGAAGCGCTTATGCAGTTAGGTCGTGGAGTGTTAGGTAGCTAAGTCGTGTGCATGTCCTAAGTCGTTGAGTCGGAAGCTGTTATGTCGCGTTGAGTGTTAGGTCGGGGAATCTGGTAGGTCGTAGGTCGTGGGTTGTCTTAAGTCGTGGACGACTTATAGGGGCGGACGACTTAAGGGGAAATCAGCCTATAAATAGGCGGGTTCTTCTTCATTTTTTTTGGGATCCGGATTTCGAATCGACGAAGTGCTGCCATTTTGAGAGCTCGAGTTCTACACTTCTTCACTTCTTTTCTCCACTCTAATCTTGTGATTCCTTCCATCCAAATCGAAGATTAGGATCGAAGATCCACAAGCTAAGGTTGAAGATCTACATTCTTCGAAGAGAGATTTCATCGTTTGAAGCGGGATTTTGATAGATCGAGTTAGATCCTTCACTGTCTAGATCTGAAGTGTGTTGCTTTTGGGTTGTTTAGGTGATTCGGTGAGTGGTGATTATCTCTCACACGGATCCAAAGGCGTATATCGGATTGATGGCTTGATTTGGTGTTAAATTAGTGATTTCCATGCATTTTCCTAAACCTAAGTATAGATCTATTGTTCATGATGATTTGACATCCATTTTACTACATGTTAACCTTTGCAAGTTCATTCCTCACATTGTAGAGATATTGCTCATGATTCACACTTGTTAGATTTAGGCTCTTTATTTACAGAATTGCCATTATTGTTATAATTGTTTATTTGATCATATTTGAATGTTTGATTGCTTGGATTAATGATTGACTTGATTGATTGTTGTAAATTAGTTGATTGATGATTTGATTTAGACAAGATGGTCGAAGATAATTCAAAAGCTAAGGGAAAGGCTCTTGAATTGGGAAAAGCTGCTCGTGGCATATGTAGCGGATGATGAAGCTCATATGGATAGATTTGATGATGATGATGTTGAGCTGAGGCTTTGCTACGATGACATGAAGTGAAGCATGATATGAGATAGCCTTGGTTTAATCCAAACGGGATCACTCCAAGCATGTTGATGACTCGGTGAAATGGTTCGAGTTAGAGGATAATGGTTTGCTCGAGAGGAGCTTGAGCTAGTAGAGAAATAGTCGTCGAGGAAGACGACTAGAAGGCTGAGGTTTCATCGTTGTTGAAGGTTCTAGCAGGCTCAAAGCAAGAGTACGTTGGGCAGATTCGATAGTCCCTAAAGACTATGATTGGTAGTCAAGTACTCTGGGCAGATTCGATAGTCCTATGCACGGGCTGCGACGATGTGCGGAGTTCTGTCTAGAACCGTGGTTTCCATTAGCCCTTGACGGATGGCTGAAAGAATGTGCCGGTCATTCAATTAACGGTGGTATCGAGGAAATGATAACAGTGATAGCCAGAGTCATGGATGTTTGGTTGTATCGTCATTCGGTCTCAAGAGCAGTGTTTTCTGGGTGCTTATCTGATTTTGGTTTAGGCCTTGGGGGTTTGTACTTGGAAAAAAAACATTGCCCTTGACTCGAGTGATAATTGCTTTATTTTAAATGTCTGCTTTGCTATGTTTATTTCTGCTTAGTGTGTCTGGGGGCTATCACTATAGAAAGAGGTGGAGTGGGAGGGTTGGATTCCTATTCCTTTTTACCTTTATGCTCTTTTGGTATGTTGTTAGTTAATTTATCGCTCACTAAGACTGTTGTCTGACTCAAGGCTTTATGTTTAACTCTTATTGCATTGGGCTGTTCATCCATTTTGGGATGGGCAGACTAGGTAGCAGGTGACAGGTGCTGTCCTTGGTTTCCCACGATGCTGATGGCGAAGACAAGCTGGAGGCTTGCATATTATTTTCTTACTATATGTACTGAATGTTCCGCTGCTTGTATATTCTCTGAGTGATATGTTGTGAGGCTTGATGTATTGACTATTCTGATGATTGTATTCAACTATTATGAAGCTTAATTGATGAGATTCTATTTTGTGAAGCTTCACTATGTATATTTTCTATTGTATTTTTATCCATGCGCTGTGAGTAATACGATAAATTCTGCTGTTTTTAATTTACCCTGATGATCGTCCATGGCTGCCTGGCACACCTTACAGCGCACTATGTCTAGGTTTAGTGCAGGGGTCGTGGGCGGTCGTCACATTTGGTATCAAAGCTTTGGTTAATCGATTTTACCCAACGCTCACTAACGTAACTACGTATGAGAGACGTAATTGTATTTTGATGGATGATTACTATATATAATATAGTAGCTTAGAAAGCTTTGATTCCTTTTATGTAGTTGTTTCTCAAGGTGTATTAATCATTCCTTTTATAGATATTAAGGATGAGTTGAAGAGGGAGACCAGCTGCTAGGGAAGGCCGTGCTACTGAGAGGGCTGCTGATTATGCTGCTATGTTCGAAGCTATGATGACTTCGATCATGAGAAGGATGCCAGCTCCGGGGCAATCAGTAGATGTTGGAGTTCAAGTTCAAACTCCAAAACCGGTGGATTTTGCTAAGTTATGTAAAGACTATACTGCTCTTGGAGGAAAGGTTTTCTTAGGGACGGAATCAACCATTGAAGTCCAGAGGTGGATAAATGCTTGTAGAAGGATCTTTGGTGATTTGGGAATTGACGATGCAACTAAAAGGAAGCTTGCCTCAACAGCTTCAAGGAAGAGCTTCTGATTGGTGGAACTCTATCACCATTGATACTCCGGAGGAAGAAATTACTTGGGAGCAATTCCAGGCCAGATTTGAAGCTAAGTTCATTTCTACCGCTCAGAAATCTGTTCTGTTCAAAAAGTTTGTGGAGCTCAAGCAAGGTGGAAGACCAGTTCTTGAGTATTTCTGAGTTTGAAGCTTTGTCCAAGTATGCCCGATCGTATATTGAATCTCCTTATCAGAAGAACGAGAAGTTTGTGACAGGCTTGGACAGTTATCTTGGGAGACAGTTGGTGGATCATTTGGACGATCCATTTGAGAAGCTTGTGGAGAAGGCTCTCAGGCACGAGAATCTATTTCCTAAAGAAGGGTCTGTTGTTGCTGTGACCAAGGAAGAGTCTAAACCACCACAGGGTGGAAACAAGAAGAGGAAGCAACAGCAGCAAAAGGGTAAGGATGGCCAGAAGTAGCCGAAGGGCGAAGTGACCTGCTACAACTGTCAGCTGAAGGGCCATTTCTCTAGAGATTGCAAGAATCCAAAGGTGCCGATGAAGTGTCACAACTGTGACAAGCCGGGGCATATTAGGAAGAATTGTCCAGAACCGCGGAGGGACAAGCAGATTGTGCAAGCTTATGCTTTGGGGGCTGTTCCATCATCTTCGAAAGCTCCTACCATAGAAGAGAAAGGAAAGAGTGTGGTGGTTCAAGGTACTCTTTCCATATGTGGTGTTCCAGTTAGAGTGTTATTTGATACTGGGGCGTCGCATTCGTTTGTTTGTAATGAACTTGTAGGCCGGTTGGGTTTAGAACCGGATATTGTTGATAGGCCATTGGTTGTGACTAATCCAGTCGGGGGTTCGTCTTGTTTGTGTATGATATGTCGTGGTTTGATTGTATCGAGTCATGATTGCTCTTTTGTTTGTGATTGTTTTGTTCTGAACTTTGCGGGATTCGGAATTATTTTGGGTATGGACAGGCTTAGGAAGTATGCAGCAAAGGTTGATTGTGAAAGGTTGGAGGTGACAGTCGAGAATGTGGAGGGGCGAAAGGTTGTGATACGATGTAAGCATGAGGAAGGCGTCTTCATGAGCTTCATGTATTCGCTGGTTGTTCCACGGGATGGACTGTCATCGGTGCCAATCGCTAATGGATTTGAGGATGTCTTTGATGAGGTCAAAGGGTTACCGCCGCATAGAGAGATCGAGTTTCGTATAGATCTAGTTGAAGGAGCCAGACCTGTTGTGATGCCTCTTAGGCGGATGGCGGCTAGGGAACAGCAAGAGTTGAAGGTGCAGGTTGATGATCTTTTACAGAAAGGATTCATTCGGCGTAGTGTGTCCGAATGGGGTGCACCAGTTGTGTTTGTTACCAAAGCAGATGGATCGCTGAGGTTGTGTGTGGATTATCGTAAGCTGAATAAAGTGACTAAGAAGAACAAGTATCCATTGCCGAGAATAGATGACTTGTTTGATCAGCTTCACGAAGTTAAGGTGTTTTCTCAGATGGATTTTGCAACGGGATTTCACCAGTTAAGAGTGGCTAAGGATAGTGTGCCGAAGACTGCTTTCAGGACACCATCCGGTTTCTTTGAGTGGCTGGTAATGCCGTTTGGATTGACTAATGCACTAGCATATTTTGTGGATCTTATGAATAGAGTGTTCAGAGATCAGTTGAACAAGTTCGTACTAGTGTTCGTGGATGATATTTTTATTTATTCCAGAACTGAAGAGGAACACAAGACGCACTTGCGTATTGTTTTGGAAATCTTGTGGAAACATCAGTTGAAGGCTAAGTTTTCGAAGTGTCACTTCTGGAAGAGTGAAGTGAGGTTCTTAGGCCATATTATCTCTGGAAGTGGAATAGCGGTTGATCCTGCTAAGATAGCAGCAATCCAGGATTGGGGTAGACATAAGAATGCATCTGATGTGAGAAGTTTTCTTGGATTAGCAGGATACTATCGTCGATTTATCAAAGACTTTTCCAAGGTAGCTGCACCATTAACAGGATTGACGAAAAAGAATCAAGTATTCAGATGGGATGCTAAGTGTGAGCAAGCTTTCGGAATCCTGAAAGAGCGACTGACTAGTGCTCCTGTTTTGACTATTCCAAGTGGAAAAGATGAGATGGTGGTCTACATCGACGCATGTGGTACTGGACTTGGAGCAGTGCTGATGCAGAAGGGAAAAGTTGTTGCGTATGCAAGCCGACAACTGAAGCCGCATGAAAGAAATTATTCGACTCATGATTTGGAGTTAGCGGCGATTGTATTTGCTCTAAAGATGTGGAGACATTATCTATTGGGAGTTCGATTCGAGTTGTTTACAGATCATAAGTCGTTGAAGTATTTTTTCTCCCAAAAGGATTTGAATCTTCGGCAGCAACGATGGCTAGAGTTTTTGACATCATATGATTTTAGTATAGCTTATACTCCGGGAAAGGGTAACGCAGTGGCAGATGCGTTAAGTCGAAGACATGCAGGATTAGGAGCCATGTTTTCAGAATGGAAGAGTCTCGAGTATTTGGCTGGATTTGACTTCAGGCCCAAATGTGAATTGGAACCTCAGATGTTGGCAAACTTATCAATAAGACCTACTCTTGTGGAAAGGATTGGCGAGAGTCAAAAGCGAGACGATAAGCTTGTCAAGATTATCCGTGATTTGGAATCTGGATTGGACCCAGAGAAGGATAAAGGATTCGAGGTCAATCGAGAGGGTTGGCTTCGGAAGAAAGGACGACTAGTTGTTCCCGATATAGATGAATTGAGAAATGAAGTTCTAAAGGAAAGTCATCACTCGAAGCTGACAATTCATCCAGGTGGAAATAAGATGTATCGGGATATGAAGAGAACCTATTACTGGGAAGGTATGAAGAAGGATGTTGGAAATTTTATTTCCAAATGCATGAACTGCCAGTTGGTAAAAGCCGAACAAAAGAAGCCAAGTGGATTGCTTCAGCCATTAGAAGTTCCTACATGGAAGTGGGAGCAAGTGTCGATGGATTTTATTGATGGGTTACCTAGAACCAGAGCGGGAAATGAAGGGATTTGGGTCATCGTAGATCGTCTGACTAAGAGTGCAAGATTCATTCCTGTTCGATCAACTAGGACTGCATCAAAGTTGGCTGAGCTGTATGTTAAGTGGATAGTTCGATTCCATGGTATTCCGAAGAGTATAGTGAGCGATCGAGACCCGTTGTTCACCAGTGGATTTTGGAAGAGCTTTCAGGAAGTTTTGGGAACCAAGTTGTGTTTGAGTACAGCTTATCATCCTCAAACAGATGGTCAGACTAAGAGAGTCAACCGAGTTTTGGAAGATCTTCTTAGAGCTTGTGTTCTAGATTTCGGAGGATCATGGGAAGATCACCTTCATTTGGTTGAATTTTCGTATAATAATAGTTACCAGTCAAGCATTGGTATGGCACCATATGAGGCATTGTATGGAAGACCATGTAACTCTCCGACATGTTGGATAGAAACAGGAGAAAAGCTAATACTTGGGCCAGAAATGATTCAACAGACTTTGGATTGTATTGAGATCATTCGGCAACGAATGAAAGCAGCCCAAGACCGACAGTAAAGTTATGCCGATAAGCGTCGTAAGGATTTGGAATTCGACGTAGGTGATATGGTTTTTTTGAAGATTTCTCCACTGAAGAATGTTATTCGATTCGGGAAGAAAGGAAAATTGACTCCGAGATTTGTTGGACCATTCCCGATCATCGAGCGAATTGGAAAGCTCGCCTATAGATTGGAGTTACCAGAAAAGATGTCGAGTGTGCATAATGTTTTTCATGTATCGTATCTACGGAAGTATGTGCACGACTCGAATACAGTGGTTTCTGCTGATAGCTGTGAAGATTTCGAGATTTAGCCAGTTGTAGAGAGACCTTGTAAGCCGCTTCGTGTTGTGGAAACTGACACGAAACAGCTTAGGAGGAAGGTAGTTAAGTTGCTCAAGATACAATGGGGTGATGATGATAACGACTGTACATGGGAGGTGGAAGAGAGGATGAAGGCAGCTCATCCTGAACTCTTCGAGGTATGGCCATAAGGTGTCGTGTCATCTCACGACATTGTAACTTGTTCTAATTTTAGAATTCTGCATGCTAGGATAAGATTGGATACATGGTTTGTTGAATGCTATGTATGGTAGGCATGCAGAATAGCTTTTGATTGCTCTTGTTTTGAATTTCAGGGGCGAAATTCCTAAGGGGGAGAGAATGTAACGACCCGTATTTTACGGATCAAAACATTGTAAAACAGTTGTTATTTGATCGTAGTTTGGTTAAGATTGTTCAGAGCTTAGGTCGTATGTTATTTTGGGACGACCTATAGAATTTGACCGACTTAAGTGGTTAGGTCGTATAGAAGGTAAGTCGTGTGATGACTTAGGTCGTGGGGTAGTTAGGTCGGAGTAGACGACTTAAGGAAGTGGAGCGACCTAAGGAAGTTGGCGACCTAAGGGTTATGGGATAAGTCGTGTGGAAGTTAGGTCGTGTAGTGGTTTAGGTCGAGTGAACGACTTAAGGGGTTTAGCGACCTATAGAATTGGACCGACTTAAGAATCGGCGACCTAAGTTAGTAGATGACTTAGGAGTTAACGGCTTAAGTTATGAGGCGACTTAAGTAGGGTAGCGACTTAAGAGAGTTAGCAAGTTTACGACCAAGGAGATAAGAGGGCTAACGACTTAGTAGTTAGGTCGTTAGACGACCTAAAGTGTTAAGTTAGGTCGCATGGTGTGCCCTGTGTGTGTTAGGTCGCTAAGAGTTAAGTCGTAGGTTGCGCAAAGAGTTAAGTCGTAGGTCGCGCATTAGTATTGAGTTTTAGGTCGTGGAAGCGCTTATGCATTTAGGTCGTGGAAGCGCTTATGCATTTAGGTCATGGAGTGTTAGGTAGCTAAGTCGTGTGCATGTGCTAAGTCGTTGAGTCGGAAGCTATTATGTCGCGTTGAGTGTTAGGTCGGGGAATCTGGTAGGTCGTAGGTCATGGGTTGTCTTAAGTCGTTGACGACTTATAGGGGCGGACGACCTAAGGGGAAATCAGCCTATAAATAGGCGGGTTCTTCTTCATTTTTTTTGGGATCCGGATATCGAAGCGACGAAGTGCTGCCATTTTGAGAGCTCGAGTTCTACACTTCTTCACTTCTTTTCTCTACTCTAATCTTGTGATTCCTTCCATCCAAATCGAAGATCAAGATCGAAGATCCACAAGCTAAGGTTGAAGATCTACATTCTTCGAAGAGAGATTTCATCGTTTGAAGCGGGATTTTGATAGATCGAGTTAGATCCTTCGCTGTCCAGATCTGAAGTGTGTTGCTTTTGGGTTGTTTAGGTGATTCGGTGAGTGGTGATTATCTCTCACACGGATCCAAAGGAGTATATCGGATTGATGGCTTGATTTGGTGTTAAATTAGTGATTTCCATGCATTTTCCTGAACCTAAGTATAGATCTATTGTTCATGATGATTTGACATCCATTTTACTACATGTTAACCTTTGCAAGTTCATTCCTCACATTGTAGAGATATTGCTCATGATTCACACTTGTTAGATTTAGGCTCTTTATTTACAGAATTGCCATTATTGTTATAATTGTTTATTTGATCATATTTGAATGTTTGATTGCTTGGATTAATGATTGACTTGATTGATTGTTGTAAATTAGTTGATTGATAATTTGATTTAGACAAGATGGTCGAAGATAATTCAAAAGCTAAGGGAAAGGCTCTTGAATTGGGAAAAGCTGCTCGTGGCATATGTAGCGGATGATGAAGCTCATATGGATAGAGTTGATGATGATGATGATGTTGAGCTGAGGCTTTGCTATGATGAGATGAAGCGAAGCATGATATGAGATAGCCTTGGTTTAATCCAAACGGGATCACTCCAAGCATGTTGATGACTCGGTGAAATGGTTCGAGTTAGAGGATAATGGTTTGCTCGAGAGGCGCTTGAGCTAGTAGGGAAATAGTCATCGAGGAGGATGACTAGAAGGCTGAGGTTTCATCGTTGTTGAAGGTTCTAGCAGGCTCAAAGCAAGAGTACGTTGGGCAGATTCGATAGTCCCTAAAGACTATGATTGGTAGTCAAGTACTCTGGGCAGATTCGATAGTCCTAGGCACGGGCTGCGACGACGTGCGGAGTTCTGTCTAGAACCGGGGTTTCCATTAGCCCTTGACGGACGGCTGAAAGAATGTGCCGGTCATTCAATTAACGGTGGTATCGAGGAAATGATAACAGTGATAGCCAGAGTCATGGATGTTTGGTTGTATCGTCATTCGGTCTCAAGAGCAGTGTTTTCTGGGTGCTTATCTGATCTTGGTTTAGGCCTTGGGGGTTTGTACTTAGAAAAAAAAAACATTGCCCTTGACTCGAGTGATAATTGCTTTATTTTAAATGTCTGCTTTGCTATGTTTATTTCTGCTTAGTGTGTCTGGGGGCTATCACTGTAGAAAGAGGTGGAGTGGGAGGGTTGGATTCCTATTCCTTTTTACCTTTATGCTCTTTTGGTATGTTGTTAGTTAATTTATCGCTCACTAAGACTGTTGTCTGACTCAAGGCTTTATGTTTAACTCTTATTGCCTTGGGCTGTTCATCCATTTTGGGATGGGCAGACTAGGTAGCAGGTGACAGGTGCTGTCCTTGGTTTCCCACGATGCTGATGGCGAAGACGAGCTGGAGGCTTGCATATTATTTTCTTACTATATGTACTGGATGTTCCGTTGCTTGTATATTCTCTGAGTGATATGTAGTGAGGCTTGATGTATTGACTATTCTGATGATTGTATTCAACTATTATGAAGCTTAATTGATGAGATTCTATTTTGTGAAGCTTCACTATGTATATTTTCTATTGTATTTTTATCCATGCGCTGTGAGTAATACGATAGATTCTGCTGTTTTTAATTTACCCTGATGATCGTCCATGGCTGCCTGGCACACCTTACAGCGCACTATGTCTAGGTTTAGTGCAGGGGTCGTAGGCGATCGTCACACCTTTTTTCCCATATCTTTCTCAAAACATATCATACTATATACATGTATAGTACCTTTCAAATCATACTCTTTATATGTATCACATATAAACCTTATTTACACAAAATCGATATCTTCAAAATCGATAATTCTCAAATTTGGTTTATCAAATTTCCAAAACTTGCTTTTTGCCAATTCAAAAGCCTTTCAAAATCAAAGAGTTCCAAAACCCTTTCCAATTTCATTCTTATTTGCATAAAAATCATTCCTTTTAACTCGAATAATTTTTAGATCAATAATTTCCGAGTCAACTTCATACTCATATAAACTCCATTTAGTATTCCAAATATCTTTCAAAGATCACTTCTTCTGGTTATAATTTCAATAAGGGGAGTTTTTAATATATAACAAATATATATAACCTCATTAATGCCAAATCAAAATTTTCAAGTTCGGTTTCCTTTTTCAAAGTCATTTGTAACATTACTTACTTTTTATAAGGAAAGTTTCCATTATAGAAACTATTATATCTTTATTTTAAAATCATCATATTTTTCTCAAAATATACCATTTTTACTTCAAAGTCATTTTTACCTTAATATTGCGATTTCGGTTCCTATTCAGAATTGCTTCGAATTCCATTTGGATTATAACTTCAATTTATCCCAATTTGTATTTAAATCCATGATTTAAATATAAACAATTTCCACTCTGACCAGTCTGAATCTAGAAAATAGCTTGAATCATTTTAAATTAGTTAAATAGTTAATATAAGATAGTTTGAGTATTTAGAAAGAAAGGTTTGTCTAGCAAATAGCTTGGAAAATCCAAAATAATTTGAAGATTTAAAA
Organism: Allium fistulosum; assembly: GCA_030737815.1. NCBI lineage: Eukaryota > Viridiplantae > Streptophyta > Magnoliopsida > Asparagales > Amaryllidaceae > Allium > Allium fistulosum. The sequence goes on from CM060901.1 coordinate 1,033,989,050, forward strand.
AGATAGATTTAAACAGTTTATATTAAAACAATTTATTTGAAAATAGTTTCAAAGTCAAATTGATTCAACTTCCAATCTCCAATTCAAATCAATTTTCAATTTCCATTGATTCAATTTCGATTTCAATTTGATTTTTCTCCAATTCCCATTTTAATTCAAATCAATTCGCAATTCGACTTCCAACTAATTCAACTTTGATTACAATTCCAATTTATTCAATTCAATTCCGATTTGAATAAATTTCAATTCCGTTCTCAAATTTTAAACCATCTCGATTTATATAAATTCGGGTTCGATTTTCAAATACCGATTTAATCACTTAAATCAAATTAACCTTTAATATTTAATTTAACAACCCAAGCCTTTAAAATAATTCAATCCTGAGCCCAAATTTCAATATTCATTTAAATTACCTATACTTAAACTTATTTCAAGGTTCAAGTGAGAGTTCAAATCTTTTTAGAACAAATCATTTCTGAATTCAATTTATTTCCCCAATTAAACTTCAACTTTTAAACCTGATTCTTTAAGAAATTCCGGTGTACAAGTTCATTTCAACATTTCAAACATAAGTTCAACATGATTCCATTTTCATAAATTTGATTTTATTTCCTAAAATCAAAATCATTTAATAGTTCCAAATCAGAGTTTTATTCCTATTTAATTTCAGGGTTGAATATATATCATTTCAATCCACTTTTTAATTTATTCGAAATTATCCAATTTACAGTTTTATATGCTGTAAATAACAAACATGATGATAGCAGGATATGTCAAAGTAAATAAACATCCAAATCATCTAAAACATCAACCAATAGCATCCACCATAAATTTTCAGAATTTGAAACTCGTTTTATTTCCAAAATCATTTTGAAATCATACATACATAACCCATTTTGAACTCTTATCAAATCCATACTCTTTTCTTTCACAATTCAATTCATTTAATTTCCATAAGTTAAATCTTAATTTCACCTTGAAATTCCAAAGTCGGGTTATAAGTTCAAAACTTATTCAACTTTCCCTGAGTTAAATTCCAATTCGTTCAATCCACTTAACCTTACTCAATTTAAATTTTACAACCCAAATTTAAATTTCTTATCAATATCACTTCCTACTTATAAGTTCAAAAACTTATTTCCCTTTGGGTTATACATCTCATTCTAGGGGGGATCTTAGAACTCAAACATCAATATCTATTTTAAATTAACTTTGAAACCATATATATCCATATATATATATATATATATATATATATATATATTGTAATGACCCAGAATTTTGAAAAATTTAAATTGAAAATATTTAATTTATTATAAATATTTGAATGATGGTTTGACTTGAATTCCAAATTATCAGAATAAATTGGAAATTAAATTTTAAATTTAATCTATTGTAAGTTGAATAAAAATTTGAATCTTCAGTTTTAAGCTGAAGAAAAATATTTCAAAAGCTTTTAAAATTTATATTGATGATACTGAAGATAATAGAAGCTTCAGAATTTAATTTGAAAGTTATTTGATCAGTTTTGAAATTATATCGTTTCAACCGATATTTAAAAATAGCGTTCCGAGGCACAGTCTCGGAATTCGACGAAACAAGTTCCATTGGGTCCGTAATATTGAATTATTATCGGATTTCAAATTTCATATTATTCGGAGTTATTGTGTGAGCGTACGTTGAGTAAACGCGTTGAAATCATAAATCGAATTCAACTGAAATTTAAATTCGAATTTAGTCAAACAACAGTACTTTGCCTTTCTCATCAAAATACTGTGGCAAAGTAAGGCAGCACGTTATCTTCCCTAAAATGGGGCCTAAAAATCATGCAGAGAATCACGACATTGATCGTGCAAGCATGGCTCTTTACATTTTTAAATCATCACTCGTTACTCCTTTCGTTCATTCATTGAAAAAAATAAAAATGACCGAGCTTCTCCTCGTTCAAAATTAAAAATGGTCGCTCCTTTAATTTCTTCATTCCCTCTCCTTTCTTTTAAAAGAAAACGAAACTATGTAGTTCGAAATAAAAGAAAACAAATGGGGAACCCTCTCTCATTCAAAAAAAAACCAAAAGAACGTATCAAGTATCGTTCAATTCAAATTCAATCAAAAGAAGAGAAGCTAGAGGTGTTCGATTCTGATGAATCATGGAGAGCATGCGAAATTGATTGTGGGCGAAGTCGCGACAGGCGACTTTGTTGCCAATGGATCTAGGGCAGTCGAAGGCGAGGCGCGTTCGAATCAAGCGGCAGCGGCGACATTGGGTGCAGCCGGTGGTCGTCTGTTGTGACGACCCGCCCTTCTCGACCCTCGAAAATCGACACAAAATACTCAACAGTATAATATGCAGACGATCGAACGCCGGAAAGGACAGATTGTAGGAAAAGAAAGAAGGTAGAAGAAGAAGAAAGAACTAAACAACATCAGAACCTCACAGTCGCAGCGGATAAAATATAATATATAGAACAGAACTTTACACAAATCAAAACTATATTTGTTTATATACAATACATCATCATCAGAGTATATCAATACAATCAACCATAACCAGTCAAACAATCTCAGCAATCACAGCAGCGGAATAATACAAGTACGAGAAATACGTCTCGGACTCCAGCTCCTCTCCTGAGCTCCATAGCAACCTATCCTGAAATATACTCGGTATGACCCGAGCATTATAATAAAATAACACCCGAGTCAGTCTGGAATACCAGCGCATCATAAATACATCCAAACTGATTATTAAAGTTTCAAAAATCCTTTGAAACAAAAGCATCTCGTAAGACCACGCCACAAATAAACATGTCGGGTTTTTACCTTACGATAGCTAAAACACTTTTTATAAAAATCCTCTGATATTATAATAGTGTCCATATACAAATACTTATTCAAATAGCTGAAATTGTTACATGATTAAATTCCAGCATACTAGGTATACAAACAAATACCGTACAAGGCACGTAGGGAGAATGGATTTCCAACGAATGACTAGGCACTGGGGTACCACCTATCACAGTACGTGTCCTAGATCACAGTACCGAGGAGTACGCCCGCTCCCCTGCAACACATGGCCGGAATCACCTATGGGCAATTCCGAATATGATCACCCCACGGTTGTGATCAGCAACCGCAACACTAAACCGAAATATAAAGGGACATCTAGACAGGGATGACCATACTCTCCAGTGGGGGCTACCCACGAAGCCTTGCTGCATAACCCCTGATTTTCAGTCATTCCCGGTTGTTGAGGCTCGAGGCTAAACGATACCTTTATAGCACATATCCCTTAGAATGCCCATCGTCCACCTGACGATGTCACGAAAGCATTCGTCCATACAAGTCCGTCCCGGGTCCGAACGGAACCGAAGGCACTACTCCTACTACATCCATTTTGGAAATATCCTCAGGATTAGTAGCGACTAGCCCTTGCACTTCACAGCTCCATCTTCGACTCCGAACACGTTACACGAAACGTACAAACCGGATCGAAGTGGTATTCGAGTCTCCAGACCTAGAATCCCGGTATACGGAAACCCGATCCCGGTCTCTTCGATACGATCAGCGCATTTGGCCAATATTGATAGTCGGTGATTTAACTATCAATTGATGTTCACAAACATCCATACACATCCATCACAAAATAAATAATCTCATATTATTTATTTGCTTCTAATATCTTTCAAAGAGATATTTTCACATTTTCAAAACTCGTTTGAAAACAATTTTCCAAACTCTTCCTTTACAAGGTAAATCTTTTACCCTTTATTCCCATCGGGAATAACCAAGTATAAAACAATTTGCATTTAAAACAGTTAAAAATACTTATACTGAAATATACTTTAAAATATGAAAATTACTTCTATTTATTTACTCAAAATATAAATTTAAAATATGTGAAGAAAACTAGTCATTAACACATAAACTTTGATTTAAAAATAAGGGTTTTAGTTTCACTAAATTCAAAATAGCGTTATAAGAAGAAAAATGCTAATTTTAACAACTTAAGCTAAAACCAACTTTTAAATAAATCCATTTGTAAAAATAATTGCTAATATACTCCCAAATTATTACGGTATTAAAATTATTAATTTATTTCTTTAAAAATAACGATTTCTTAAAAATACTTTTAAAACGATTTAAAACTTAACCTTAGTTAAATAAAATCTTTTTATAAACATTTACTTGGTTTTCCCAGGGAAACACTTTCCCGTTTCTAAACATTCCAAAGTACTCTTTCATATAAATCCACTGATTTATTTCAAGTCAATTATGTTTTACAACATAAATCCCAAATCCCATATTTAACTATGACTTCATCCGAAGTTCACACCCAATTTCCCATATCCGGAAATTCATTTTTAAATCATAGTTTAAAACATTTTAAATTAAACATTTTTGGTAAATTTCTAATGGAAGCCAAATTTCCAATTCACTTAATTAAATTCCAATGAAATACGGCATTTCAAAACATTCTATTTTTCATTTGAACTTGTTAATTTATAGTTGGAAACTCCATTTAACATATTTTTAATTTTCGGATAACATTAGCCATTATTAAAATAAACATCGTTATTTTAAACAATTTATAATTTCATAAATTTAATTTCCAGAAAACTATACTTTCCATTTACCCATTTCATAAACTTCCCATTATATTCAAAATCCCAATTTGACCCAATTTACATTTTTCTTTTCAAATTCGATTTCAAATTTTATTCTTTGAAATTCTAAATTTAACAATACATTTTATTTCGTAAAAACTCAATTCTATCCATTTATAATTAAATGTTGTGATTACAATTTATACCACAATTTCACAGTACAATTAAACTTCCAGATTTATCAATCACAACATATAAACAGGTATGACTATCAACTATAAATAATTGCTACATTTTGAGGAATCCAGTTGGATCCCTCCAACCTGTTTCTTCCTGCATCACAAATGTTAGCACATCACAATATAAATATCAATCCAGACAGATAAACACAAATATAGACAATCAACCACACAGATATTTAAATATCAATTATTTATAATGTCTAGCATCCAGATGTGAGTGAGAATAACTCACCATGAGTTTTCGACGAGCGTTCGAAATTTTGAATTAAACCGAACGACGTCCGATTTAACCCCAAATTCCTACTTGCCCGGAACGACTTCGGATCTGCACCATCACGTAGTGTTCGTTCCTGCGATTCCAACGCATCCAAAATCGCCTCAATCTGATATCGTATGCAAAATATATGGTTGTTTAAAGTTTGAATCTATAATTAAACAAATTCCCTTTTTAAATTTTAAATTTTATTATCAACCTAGATCTGACCGTTCATCACGATCACGTATCAGCCGCATCTCCTTCTTCCAAAACACGACCCCTACCAGATAAATTCGAACCCAACTCGTTCCCCCCTAGGGCTTGAAATCGCGCCCCCCTAGACTCCACGATGAATCGATCAGCCACCACCAAACGGGACCCCTCAACCCCCTCGACGTTCGAGCCAAGTGCGGTGGCACTCGGTGCCCTGCTCGCCTTGATAATTGCGCACGAACGGAGACCACATCGGCCTCGTTCCTGGCTACCACAACAGCTCGTGCACGATCTCCACCGGTCAGTTTGAAGTGCTCGAAGAGCTCGTCGTCTTCGCTGTAGGAAGTTTTGGCTAATGGCTAGAGGATGGAGAGATAAATGAGGAAGAGCGAGGATGTTTTTCGACCATTGAAGGCAATAGCCGGCGGCTCCAAAATAGATTAGGGTTTAGAGGAAATAATTGTGAATTTATATAAATTTTTAATAATATTCTATTAATAAAATATCCCAAGTTAACCACAAACCCAAACGACCCAAACGAACTCCAATTCTCACGTTTCGACAGGCTATCCTAGGGTTTTTCCGCGTTCCGGACACAATGGAACAGGTTTCGTAAGCTAATTTGATCGTATGCGCGAGATACGGAATTAAACGGTCAATTTAAAATTAAATCGGTTAAATCGATTTCGATGCGTTTCGAGCTGCCACGGTCACACGACAACTCCGATTGCTACGAAAATTGAAATTCGATAATAACTAACTATTACGGATCCAATGAAACTGGTTTCGTCGAATTCCGAGACTGCGCCCGGAAGGCTATTTTAACTTGTCTATTAAATCAGACGATTTTTTGAAATTATCAGAAACACTTAAAAATTCACTTTTAAAATTTTAATAACTCAATAATAAATCATATAAAATTTATAAACATGTTAAAAGTCATTCTGGCTCATTTCTGACAAAAATTTGATTTAATAGCATTTTAATAACATTAAATCCATTTTTAAATTAATATAAAATCCCAGATAATAATTTATCGAGTTTAAAATTCTTCTAAAAATCCAATAATATTATTTATGTCCAAATAGACTTTAAAATAAATTTTAAAACCAATTTATAGCTATTTACACCCAGATTCACCTTTTTATCCTAATCCCGAATATTTAATTATTATTTTTCCATTAATCAAATTCAACCAGAATTGCTATAAATTAAAAATTATAGCTTATTTTCATTGATTGAACCCAAATCCATTCATTTCAAAATCAATTAAGAATCCACATTAACATTTAAAATGAATTAAATGTCCAAAAATCTAGCAGCCAAAATCTGGGATGTTACATCTGCGATCTAATGATGAGGAGCAGGCGGCATGTTCGAATTCTGGTGGGTGGGGGGGTCTCGATGTCTCTGTCTTCGGCATCGCGATAGTGGTCGCGCGCGCTCGACAACAAGGTAGGGTCGATGATCTGAGCAGGCTCGATCGAGTGGGGGCCTGGCTCGGCAACGTAGCGTTTGCGGCTTCGGGTTTCGACTGTAAGTATAAGAATTTTGTTTCCTTGATTTAATTTAATACAGATTCTGTTAAAAAGGAAAAAAAAATCTAGTTAGTTTATTTTAATTAATATGTAGTTTTGATAAAACAGATATATATATACAAAATTTTACTTTACCAATTGTTTTAAAAAAAATAATGAGTTACGGTAATTAACAGTTATAAATTTGTATATGTCTAAATATACAGAAAAAAAATGTGTAAAGTGAAGAATGTATAGGAGCAGAGTTTTATATGATCAGGGAAATATATATATATAGTGAAACACATATATGCAGAAAGATTTTTTGAAAATATATATATATATATATATATAATATACATAGGATTTTAGAAAACTTAGGAAATTGTATAGAAATTAGTTTTAAATATCCAAAATATAGGAAGTATAGTTTTAAATTTAATTTTAAGTTAATTTAATTTAAAAGAAATTGGTAAAAAAATATTAAATCATTGGCTAATTAATTTATCAAATGGGAATTTAATTTAGCCGATTATTTAGGATATTAACAAATTTTATAATTATTTATACAAGGTCAAAATTTGGAGAAAACAAACTGGAACAAAAAATGGATTGCAAATTAAAGCAAAGGTGAGATCTTCTCACTCAAAATGAAAAGTTGGATTTTGCAGTAATTGATTTGATTGATTGTTTGGATGTGATACTATATATATATAGTAGTATATAGCAATATATACATATTGGCATATGTATATATTAGAGTTGATTAATTTCCCGCACTATATAGCGGATGAGACCCTATTGCACCGCATAATAGCGGATTGATATTTTATAAATCCCATATACCGCAATATTCCACCTCGAAGTGGAATTGGTATTGTCCTAACGTCTGTGGATGTAGGGAAACAGGTTGGAGGGATCCAACTGGATTCCTCAACTGTAATGATTTATTTACAGATATTGTTATATATTCTGTTGTCATATCGATATATGATGTTTGAATGCCGTGATTGATTTTTTTGGTGCTATTGCATCATCGAATCCATTTTTAAAGTTTAAAAAAAATACGATTTTTATTTTTAAAGGGATTTTTAAAGTGATTTTTGAGATTATACGTTTTATTAAATTTTGGATTGATTCATCCTAAATAAATAAACGTTAAAATTTTTTTTGGTTATAAAATATGATTTTTGGGAGAATACAGTTGAAATATGATTTTTGAAAATATGGAGTTAATGATTTTTTTAACCTAGTTTAAATAGAGATTTTTGACTTTATTATAAAAGCGTTATATATAAGATTTATAAAATTTGATTTTTATAAATCAAAGTGATGGGATTTTAAAGGAGTCCGAAAGACATTTTAAAATGATGTTAAAATGGGTTATTATAAAAGGATAGAATTTACGATTTGTGAAGTCCTAAAAGAATGATTTTGTAAATAAATGAATTATAAGTGTTTAACTTATAGGATGGATTTTTGGTATAAAATTGAGTTATAAATTGAATTGGTTAATAAAAGGAATTTATAAGTTGAAGTAGTTATAAAATATAAATGGAATTTATAAACGTTGTTTATAAATCCGAAATCACTTATTTTGATAAGTGAATTATAGAAGTTAATTAAAGGAATTATATCCACGATTTTGGACAGTGGATAATCCTTTAAATAAAAATGTGTAGAAATGTTGAATTTGTTAATGAATTATATTCACGATTTTGGACAGTGAATATATTATTAAATAAAATGGATATGTTTTGGAGAAGTGATACTACGAAATGAAGTAATTGTTTTAAAAAGATGTTTTAAAACGTGTTAAGTATCGAATACATAGATTTCAACATTTATTGTTGAAATAGACGTTTTCGAGAAATAAGGAAATGGTGGACTATAACACTGTTGTTATAGTAAATGGTTTCCGAAAGGAAATGTTTTATATAGTATTGGGATTTATATATCTATCTAAATTTCGAATCCCTATACTAGTGATTGTGAGTTGTCGTAACGATGTTTTACGTAACATTCGTTTTGACTCAAATAAAATTTGTGAAAAAAAGAATGATTTCCTTAAAGAATAAAATATATACTTAATTTTGATTTAAGTATATTGAATATTTTCAAATGTTGAAAATAAATAAATGATTTGTTAATTACTTATTATTTAAATAAGTATGGAAATATTTTCCAATATGAAATGAAAGGTTTGGGATTTTATCTTTTAAAGATAAATTGAAAATGAATATCTGAAAGTGATTTGAAATTTGGTTTCAAATGGTTAAAGTGTGGAAATTATATATCTTGTAAAGATATTTTTGGAATAATAAATAATTTGGAAAATTATTTGGAATCTGATGATGTTGCGCATCTTTATTGATAGTTAAATAACCGGCTATCAATATTTACCCTTGAATGGGTATTTGTTGTGATTTGCTTGAATTTGAATGCCACACTTATTTTTGAGTAAGCACTCACTATTCGGGTTAGCCGGGAAAGGACCTTGGGGTCGTATAACCCATTCCGAATATGTGATACGTCGTTATGAACTACATTTGATGACCGGTGTTGAAAACCGGATATTTTTGAAAATGGAAGGATTACCATCGAGTTACTCTACATCGGCTGATCTCCGATATAGAGGTTTTATCACCCTTAGTGACGGGAAGTCCGGACGTGATTTGAAAATTATCCGAATTTGCAAGGGCTTCGTGTGAAGTGCCTTCGGTTCTGTTCGATCCCGGAACAGACTTGTATGGATTGTATGTCTGACATTACAAATTGAGATATAAAGCTGATTTCTTTCAAATACATATCTGTTGGTGGCGGAGAATTTATTCTCTTAGCTTAACACCCTTCTCTGAGACGTACGAGCTCAGAGGTTATGTAGTTGAAGGTTATCAGCAATATATTCCCAATTTGGTAATGTGACATGCAGAAGTTGCTGTGTGATGATCATTGTTTGATCATTTGTGATATGATCATTTGTTTGATCATTTATCTTTGTGATCATTACTTTGATCATCTGTTGACCCAAAGCATGGCTTTGTGACAAAGCGTAGCTTTGTGGACGAGACTTCGTCGGACCTCACACCCCGGAAATGGTCAAAATAGGAAGGATGCAGCAAGGTTATTAGGGGGTAGCACCCCTTTAGTGTATGTCATTCCTTCTGGATAGAGGTGGTATCATGGTATGGAGCCCAGATATTTAACCTATGTTGTTGCTACAAATTTATTACTTTGTGGTTGTTGGAAATCGAGGATCCTCAGATATAGATCAGTTACAATCGGGGGATGACATATTCATGTCAGTAGTTAACCAGTTAGGGGTAACCCAGCCTTGTGTTGGCAGAGATCCGGTTAGGTTCTCGGGTCGTCTTTCCAGGGGCGTACCTATGTGGCAATGGGAAGTTCCTTGGCCTGACCATTTGTTGGAAATCCAAACTCCAATACGCACCTTGTACGATATTAGTTGTAGAACCTGCCATTTACTTATGGTGGCGCCCCACCGTTTAGATGGTAGCTATAGTAGGCATAGTTCGAAATGTCTATGCTGGCTAAGATTTATATTGTACTTTCGAAATGTTTTTCCTCACTATCCACTAATAATAATATCCAAAATGTTTTATTTTGCGTAGTAAGCATCTTTGACTATAATAAGAAGAAATCTCCTCCAATTCTGCGTTTGCATTGTGTGTGTGGCGGGAGGTCTTATGGTAGTTTCATTTTCCAAAAGCATTTCGAATAACTTTTCTTTTCTTTGTGAAAATTAACTGTTTTATGATCTCACACCAGTCACCATGACTGACTCAGAGTTTATTGTTTCCCTTCTAAACTCTGGGTGCCCATAATTTTCCACACGGGCAGCCTAGAGTTATGTTATCAGGATATTTTGGATATTCCGGAGCTGTGGAAGCAAGCTGGATGGCGAAACGTACACCCGTACTTGTCTATTTATTCCGTTGTTTATTCTGTATGAGGACAAGTTTATATAACTGTCCATTGTTTTATTGAGTTGTATATTGACTCTGATTGATGTATTGTATAAAACTGGTATAGTTCTTTGTTTAAAAGATTATTGATTTATCTATCATATATTATTCCACTGCGAATGTGAGATTCTGATATTGTTTCTGTTTCTGTGTTTTCTGTTGTTTCTTCTTTCTTTTTCTTCTGTTTTCTTCTACCTCTTCTTTCAAACACTAAAGTTTCGCGTTTCCGCCATCCGACTTTTCGACAGTTGGTACATTGGACGTATCGGTGTCGGGTTTTTGGGAGACGGATTTGCGGGTCTTTACAGGTGGTATCAGAGCATATGGTTAAGCGACAACCCTGCTCTGTTGGGTGTTACTTATTAGAGATATAGTCAGTAGTACTCTAGAATGAGTGTGAGTGTAATAATAGATATGAGCGCGTATTTGTTAGTGAATATAAAATTTGTTTTGTATTGTGTTGACTTATCGGTTGATTGTTTATAGGTTCTGGTCGGTGCAGTCTGGCCAACTATAATCGATAGGGATTTCTAAACTCTTAAACAAGATAAACTGACACAGTATTGTTTTAAAATAGGGTAAATGAGATAATTTTGCCCAAAACTATTTTTGTATAGAAAAGAAATGTTTTTCTATGAATTATCATAGTATATGGATGTTTGGTTGTTAGGTAGTGATAATATTAAGTTATTATTATCAATTATTGAATAATAAATAAAATGTATAACCAAAGATTTGGAGATAAATTCATTTGACAAATGAAATTTATAAATATGAAATTGAAAGTTGAAATTCATTTCGAATTTTAAGCAAATAGAATTGAAATTGGATTTGATTTGTGATAAATAAAGCGAAATACTAAAATAAAATTAGTAAGTAAAAACTAATTAAAATGAATTGAATTCAATAATTATAAATGAAAGATGAATAAAAAAATAATTCGAATTGGAAATCCAGTTTAAATATGAGTGGTTATAAAACCAAAATAGTGAATTGAAAATAAATTTTGGGAATGAACAAAAGAATAAAACAGGAATTGAAACTGAATGTTGAAAACAAATTTGAATAAAGTGAATTAGAATTTGTGATGAATTAGTAATTGGAACTAATTTAAAATAGTGCAGTTATGAATGAAAGATAGTTGATGAAATTCAATATTCAGAAGTTAAACTGAATCCAAATTAATTGAAATTGTAAATTGAATTCAAATGAAATTTGAAATGTAAAATTGAATGAAAATAGATATATAACTTCAATAGTAAAGTAAAAATGTATAAGAAGTATATATTGAAAATTTTGTAATAAAATGTGCAAAATAGTTTAAATGTTGTAATTGGATATTATGGCTAGTAGCATATACAGGTGTTATAATGAAATTGGGATTTTGATTTTGAAGATAAATTTGAATTGCTCGACAAAAGGTAAGTATTTAAATTTCAATATGAAATTTGATGATTTTCTTGTCTAGCCGCTTGCCTTTTTCTTTTCTTTTTGAAATTTGATAGTCCGATGGACGTTTTGTAGTCGTGCCGTGTTAGCCGCGCAAAGGAGACGTTGGCAAATTTTTTTCAAAAATTCGAGTGTTATAAAATTTTTGAGAAAATTTTGAAAGTTTAAATTTGAGTTTAAATTTAAATTTGAATTGTGAAGTAAAACAATATTGTTTGAAAACTATGAAAGTGTTTAGAAAGTTAACTGAAATGATAATGAATCTCTAATAAAAAGATTTGTTTTGATAAATTGATAAAACTATTTGGATTGTGAAAAATAGCAGACGAGTTAAGGACCATTTTTCCTAACTTGTAATTTCGGGACGAAATTCTTTTTAGGAGGGAAGATTGTAACGACCCAGAATTTTGAACAATTTAAATTGAAAATATTTAATTTATTTTAAATATTTTAATGATGGTTTGACTTGAATTCCAAATTATCAGAATAAATTGGCAAATAAATTTTAAATTTAATCTATTGTAAGTTGAATAAAAATTTGAATCTTCAGTTTTAAGCTGAAGAAAAATATTTCAAAAGCTTTTAAAATTTATATTGATGATACTGAAGATAATTGAAGCTTCAGAATTTAATTTGAAAGTGATTTGATCAGTTTTGAAATTATATCGTTTCAACCGATATTTAAAAATAGCGTTCCGAGGCACAATCTCGGAATTCGACGAAACAAGTTCCATTGGGTCCGTAATATTGAATTATTATCGGATTTCAAATTTCGTATTATTCGGAGTTGTTGTGTGAGCGTACGTTGAGTAAACGCGTTGAAATTTTAAATCGAATTCAACTGAAATTTAAATTCGAATTTAGTCAAACAACAGTACTTTGCCTTTCTCATCAAAGTACTGTGGCAAAGTAAGGCAGCACGTTATCTTCCCTAAAATTGCGCCTAAAAATCACGCAGAGAATCACGACATTGATCGTGCAAGCATGGCTCTTTACATTTTTAAATCATCACTCGTTACTCCTTTCGTTCATTCATTGAAAAAAATAAAAATGATCGAGCTTCTCCTCGTTCAAAATTAAAAATGGCCGCTCCTTTAATTTCTTCATTCCCTCTCCATTCTTTTAAAAGAAAACGAAACTATCTAGTTCGAAACAAAAGAAAACAAATGGGGAACCCTCTCTCGTTCAAAAAAAAAACCAAAAGAACGTATCAAGTATCGTTCAATTCAAATTCAAACAAAAGAAGAGAAGCCAGAGGTGTTCGATTCTGATGAATCATGGCGAGCACGCGAAATCGATTGTGGGCGAAGTCGCGACAGGCGACTTTGTTGCCAATGGATCTAGGGCAGTCGAAGGCGAGGTGCGTTTGAATCAAGCGGCAGCGGCGACATTGGGTGCAGCCGGTGGTCGTCTGCGATCTAATGATGAGTAGTAGGCGGCATGTTCGAATTATGGTGGGGGGGGGGGGTTTCGATGTCTCTGTCTTCGGCATCGCGATAGTGGTCGCGCGCGCTCGACAACAAGGCAGGGTCGACGATCTGAGCAGGCTCGATTGAGTGAGGGCCTGGTTCGGCAGCGTAGCGTTTGCGACTTCGGGTTTCGACTGTAAGTGTAACGACCCATATTTTTACAGATCGAAACATCATAAAACAGTCGTCATTAGGTCGTTGATGTTGATAAGTCATCCAGAGATGAGTCGTGCAGAAGTTAGGTTAGGTCGTAGATGACTTATAGGAGTTGGCAACCTAAGGAAGATAGTGGTAGCGGTTAACGACTTAAGGACTGGACGAGATAAGGCTTAGGTCGTATAGTAGTTAGGTCGGTGTGGAGCGACCTAAGGAAGTGGGCGACCTAAGGATTATGGGATAAGTCGAGTAGAAGTTAGGTCTTGTGGTGGCTTAGGTCGAGTGAATGACTTAAGAGTTAACGACCTAGTAGTTTGCGTAGTGGTTTAGGCCGTATGTTAGTTTGGGACGACCTAAGGGATTTGACCGACCTAAGGAAATAGGCGACCTAAGGAATAGGCGACTTAAGGAAGAACGGCGACCTAAGAGTTAGCGGTATAGGAGTTAGCGAGTTGACGACCTAGGAGATAAGTGGGTTAACGACTTAGTAGTTAGGTCGTCCAGATGATTTAGGAGTTAGGTCGGAAAACCCTTCGTGTAGTTAGGTCGTTAGACGACCTAAGGTGTTAAGTCGTTAGGTCGCGTGGTGAGCCCTGTGTGTGTTAGGTCGTTAAGTCATAGGTCGTGACATTTTAGGTCGTGGAAGCGCATATGCAGTTAGGTCGTGTAGTGTTTAGTAGCTAAGTCGCGTGCATGCGCTAAGTCGTTGGGTCGGAAGCTGTTAGGTCGGGCAAGTGTTAGGTCGTGGGATCTGGTAGGTCGTAGGTCGTGGGTTTTCTTAAGTCATGGACGACTTATAGGGGCGGACGACTTAAGGAAATCAGCCTATAACTAGGCGCGTTCTTCTTCATTTTTTGGGATCCGGATTTTGAAGCGACGAAGTGCTGCCATTTTGAGAGCTCGAGTTCTACACTTCTTCACTTCTTTTCTCCACTCTAATCTTGTGATTCCTTCCATCCAAATCGAAGATCAAGATCGAAGATCCAAGAACCAAAGTTGAAGATCTACATTCTTCGAAGATTGATTTCATCGTTTGAAGCAGAATTTTGATAGATCGAGTTAGATTCTTCGCTATCCAGATCTGAAGTGTGTTGCTTTTGAGGTGTTTAGGTGATTCGGTGAGTGGTGATTATCTCTCACACGGATCCAAAGGAGTATATCGGATTGATGGCTTGATTTGGTGTTAAAATAGTGATTTCCATGCATTTTTCATAATGTGACGACCGCCCATGACCCCTGCACCGAATCTAGAGACAGTGCGCTGTAAAGTGTGCCAGGCGACCATGGACGATTGTCAAGGTAAAATAAAGCAACAGAATCTATCGTATTACTCACAGCGCATGGACAAAATACAATAGAACATATGTATAGTGAAGCTTTACAGAACAAAATGACATCATATAAAACTTCATAATAGTTGAATACAAGCATCCAAATAGTCAATACATCAAGCCTAACTACATATCTCTCAGAGAATACAAAACAACGGAATATCCAGTACATATAAGAAGATAATATGCAACCCTATAACTCGTCATCGATATCAGCATCGTGAGAAGAGAACAGCACCTGTCACCTGCTACCTAGTCTGCCCGTCCCAAAATGGACGAACATCCCAAGGCAATAAGAATTAAAACATAAAGCCTTGAGTCAGACAACAGTCTTAGTGAGCAGTAAATTAACTAACAACATACCAAAGAGCATAAAGGAAAAGGAATAGGAATACAATCCTCCCACTCCAACCTCATTCTACAGTGATAGCCCCCAGACACACACTAAGCAGAAGCAAACATAGCAGAGCATACAATTTAAAGTAAAGGTACTATTACTCGAGTCAAGGGCGATGTTTTCCAAGTACCAAGGCCTAAATCAGATAAGCACCCAGAAAATACCGCTCTTGAGTCCGAAATGACGTTACAACCAAACATCCATGACTTTGGCTATCACTGTTATCATTGCTTCGATATCACCGTTAATTGAATGACCGGCACATTCTTTCAGCCGTCCGTCAAGGGCTAATGGAAACCCCGGTTCTAGACATAACTCCCGCACGTCGTCGCAGCCCGTGCCTAGGACTATCGAATCTGCCCAGAGTACTCGACCATCAACAGTTGGCCGTTGGGACTATCGAATCTGCCCAAACGTACTCTTGCTTAGAGCATGCTAGAACCTTCAACAACGATGCTATCCAAGCCTCCTAGTCATCCTCCTCGACGACTATTCTCATATCCATTCATTATCCCCAACTCGAATCATATCACCGAGTTATCAACATGCTTGGAATGATCCCGTCTGGATTAGACCAAGTCTTCATCACATGATTGCCTCGCTTCATTACATCCTCGCAAAGCCTCATCTCAACATCACATCATCAAATCTATGCATAAGAGCTTCATCATCCCGCTACATATGCCACGAGCAGCTTTTCCAATTCAAGAGCCTTTCCCTTAGCTTTTGAATCACCTTCGATCTAAATCTAATCATCAATCATCTAGTTCATAACAATCAATCAAATCAAACATCAATCCAAGCAATCAAGCATTCAAAAATGATCTAAGTAGACAATTATAACAATAATGGCATTTTCGTAATTAAAGAGTTGAAAGTCCAATAAGCATGAAAACATGGATTATATCTCTACAAACTTGATGAATGAACTTGCATAGGTTATCATATGATAAAATGGATGTAACATCATCATGAACAATGGATCTATATGGATCTACACTTTGGATGAAGAAAATGCATGGAAATCTCTATTTTAACACCAAATCGAGCCAACAATCCGATATACTCCTTTGGATCCGTGTGAGAGATAATCACCACTCACCAAATCACCTAAACAACCTCAAATCAATACGCTTCAGATCTAGACAGCGAAGGATCAAGCTTGATCTATCATGAATCCGCTTCAAACGAAGAAATCTCTCTTGAAAAGATGAAGATCTTCAACTTTAGCTCTTGAATCTTCAATCTTGATCTTTGATTTGGATGGAAGGAAGCACTAGATTAGAGTGGAGAAAAGAAGTGAAGAAGTGTAGTTGTCGAGCTCTCAAAATGGCAGCACTTCGTCGCTTCAAAATCCGGATCCCAAAAATGAAGAGAAGCTCTCCTATTTATAGCTGAAATCCCTATCTCGTCTGCCCCCATGAGTCGTTTACGACTCACGTCTCAAAGCCCTACGACTCAACGACTTAACACACTTCTGCCTATGACTCATGACAAAACAGTTATCTCCTAAGTCGTCTACGACTTATAGCATGCGCCTACGACTCACCAGACCCCCCTATCTACGACTTAAATGCGCACGCCTTACTTGGTTAGACGACTCAACTACTAACTCGTATACGACTCATCACAAAGGCTACGACTCATCCACTTGCGCGAGTTATCACCTACGCGCGACTCAATCAGCTTACGACTCATCCCTTAACTCGTCCACGACTCAACTGTTAGACGAGATAACCCATTCTACGACTTATCAAACAACAGGGGTACGACTCATCAAACAACAGGGATACGACTCATCAGATAACTGGGTACGACTCATCAGATAACTTGGGTACGACTCATCAGATAACTTGGGTACGACTCATCAGATGACTCGGTCACGACTCATCAGATAACTTGGGTACGACTCATCAGATGACTCGGTCACGACTCAACTGTTACAACTTAAGCCTTATCTCGCCCAGTCCTTAAGTCGCGCCTACCCCTTAAGTCGTTCAAACGACTTATCCATACACCCTTAACTAGCCAAACCCCTGAGTCGCTCCTATCCCCTAAGTCGTATACGACTCAAGACTTACACTAAGTCGTTCACGACTTAGGACTTAGCCATTTTCGCCTAAAATCTGAAATGGCTCAAAAACTCTAAAATTCCAAATTCTGTCGAACTTGTCGATCCGTTAAAAATACGGGTCGTTACATTCTCTCCCCCTTAGGAATTTCGCCCCCGAAATTCCAAACAAACAAAGCAATCGAAGACTATTCTGTACGCCTACCAACCATAACAATCAGCAAACCATGCATCCAATTCTAGCTTAGCGTACAGAATTCTAAGACTTAGAACAAGTTACAATGTTGTTAGATGATACGACACCTTAGGGCCATACCTTGAAGAGTTCAGGATGAGATGCCTTCATCCTCTCTACCACCTCCCACGTACAGTCGTTATCATCGTCACTCCATTGTATCTTGAGCAACTTAACTACCTTCCTCCTAAGCTGTTTCGTGTCGGTTTCAACAACCCGAAGCGGCTTACGAGGTCTTCTATCGACTGGATCAACTTCGAAGTCTTCACAGCTATCAGCAGAAACCACTGTATTCGAGTCGTGCACATACTTCCGTAGAGATGATACATGAAAAACATTGTGCACACCCGACATCTTCTCAAGTAACTCCAACCTATAGGCGAGCTTTCCAATACGCTCGATGATCGGGAATGGTCCAACAAATCTCGGAGTCAATTTTCCTTTCTTCCCGAATCGAATAACATTCTTCAGTGGAGAAATCTTTACAAAAACCATATCTCCTATGTCGAATTCCAAATCCTTTCGACCTTTATCGGCATAACTTTTCTAACGGTCTTGGGCTGCCTTCATTCGTTGCCAAATGATCTCTATACAATCTGAGGTCTGCCGAATCATCTCTGGCCCAAGTATCAGCTTTTCTCCAGTTTCCAACCAACATGTTGGAGAGTTACACGGTCTTCCATACAATGCCTCATACGGTGCCATACCAATGCTTGACTGGTAACTGTTGTTGTACGCAAACTCCACCAAATGAAGGTGATCTTCCCATGATCCTCCGAAATCCAAAACACAAGCTCTGAGGAGATCTTCCAAAACTCGATTGACTCTCTCGGTCTGACCATCTGTTTGAGGGTGATAAGCTGTACTCAAACACAACTCGGTTCCCAAAACTTCCTGGAAGCTCTTCCAAAATCCACTAGTGAACAATAGGTCTCGATCGCTCACTATACTTTTCGGAATACCATGGAATCGAACTATCCACTTAACATACAACTCAGCCAACTTTGATGCAGTCCTAGTCGATCGAACAGGAATGAATCGTGCACTCTTAGTCAGACGATCCACAATGACCCAAATCCCTTCATTTCCCGTTCTGGTTCTAGGCAATCCATCGATAAAATCCATCGACACTTGTTCCCACTTCCATGTAGGAACTTCTAATGGCTGAAGCAATCCACTTGACTTCTTCTGTTCGGCTTTTACCAACTGGTAGTTCATACATTTAGAAATAAAATTTCCAACATCCTTCTTCATACCTTCCCAGTAGTAGGTTCTCTTCATATCCCGATACATCTTATTTCCACCTGGATGAATTGTCAGCTTCGAGTGATGACTTTCCTTTAGAACTTCACTCCTCAATTCATCTATATCGGGAACAACTAGTCGTCCTTGCTTCCGAAGCCAACCCTCTCGATCGACCTCGAATCCTTTATCCTTTTCTGGATCCAATCCAGATTCCAATTCACGGATAATCTTGACAAGCTTATCATCTCGCTTTTGGCCCTCGCCAATCCTTTCCACAAGAGTGGGTCTTATCGATAAGTTCGACAACATCTCAGGTTCCAATTCGCATTTAGGCCTGAAGTCAAATCCAGCTAAATACTCGAGACTCTTCCATTCAGAAAACATGGCTCCCAATCCTGCATGCCTTCGACTTAACGCATCTGCCACTGCGTTACCTTTTCCCGGAGTATAAGCTATACCAAAATCATATGATGCCAAAAACTCTAGCCAACGTTGCTGTCGAAGATTCAAATCCTTTTTGGAGAAAAGATACTTCAGCGATTTGTGATCCGTAAACAACTCGAATCGAACTCCTAACAAATAATGCCTTCACATCTTCAGAGCAAATACAATCGCCGCTAATTCCAAATCATGAGTTGGGTAATTCCTTTCATGCGGCTTCAGCTGTCGACTTGCATACGCAACAACTTTATCCTTCTGCATCAGCACTGCTCCAAGTCCAGTACCACATGCGTCGGTGTAAACCACCATCTCCTCATTCCCACTAGGAATAGTCAAAACAGGAGCACTCGTCAATCTCTCTTTCAGGATTCCGAAAGCTTGCTCACACTTAGCATCCCAACTGAACACTTGGTTCTTCTTCGTCAATCCTGTTAACGGTGCAGCTACCTTGGAGAAGTCTTTGATAAACCGTCGATAATATCCTGCTAATCCAAGAAAACTTCTCACATCAGATGCATTCTTAGGTCTAACCCAATCCTGGATTGCTGCCACCTTAGCGGGATCAACCGCTATTCCACTTCCAGAAATCACATGGCCTAAGAACCTCACTTCACTCTTCCAGAAGTGACACTTCGAAAACTTAGCCTTCAGCTGATGTTTCCGCAAGATTTCCAAAACCATACGCAAGTGCGTCTTGTGCTCCTCTTCCGTTCTGGAATAAATCAGAATATCATCGACGAACACAAGTACGAACTTGTTCAACTAATCTCTGAACACTCTATTCATAAGATCCACAAAATATGCTGGCGCGTTAGTCAATCCAAACGGCATTACCAGCCACTCAAAGAAACCGGATGGTGTCCTAAAAGCAGTCTTCGGCACACTATCCTTAGCTACCCTCAACTGGTGAAATCCCGTTGCCAAATCCATCTGAGAAAACACCTTAGCTTCGTGAAGCTGATCAAACAAGTCATCTATCCTCGGCAATGGATACTTGTTCTTCTTAGTCACTTTATTCAGCTCAAGATAATCGACGCACAATCTCAACGACCCATCTGCCTTGGTTGCAAACACAACTGGTGCACCCCACTCGGACACACTACGCCGAATGAATCCTTTCTGCAAAAGATCATCAACTTGCACCCTCAACTCCTGCTGTTCCCTAGGCGCCATCCGCCTAAGAGGCATCACAACAGGTCTGGCTCCTTCAACTAGATCTATACGAAACTCGATCTCTCTATGCGGCGGCAACCCTTTGACTTCGTCAAAGACATCCTCGAATCCATTTGCGATTGGCACTAAAGACAGTCCATCCCGTGGAACAACTAGCGAATACATGAAGCTCATGAAGACGCCTTCCTCATGCTTACATCGTATCACAATCTTTCGCCCTTCCACATTCTCGACTGTCACCTCCAGCCTCTCACAATCAACCTTAGCCGCATACTTCCTAAGCCAGTCCATACCCAAAATAATTCCGAACCCCGCAAAGTTCAGAATGAAACAATCACAAACAAAAGAGCAACCATGACTCGATACAACTAGACCACGGCATAACATACACAAACAAGACGAACCCCTAACTGGATTAGTCACAACCAATGGCCTATCAACAATATCCGGTTCCAAACCCAACCGGCTTACGAGTTCACTACAAACAAATGAATGCGACGCTCCAGTATCAAACAGAACTCTAACTGGAACACCACATAGGAAAAGAGTACCTTGAACAACCACACTCTTTCCCTTTTCTTCAGCAGTAGGAGCTTTTGAAGACGACGGAACAGCTCCCAAAGCATAAGCTTGCACAATCTGCTTGTCCCTCCTCGGCTCTGGACAATTCTTCCTGAAATGCCCCGGCCTGTCACAGTTGTGACACTTCATCGGCACCTTAGGATTCTTACAATCCTTCGAGAAATGGCCCTTCTGCTGACAATTGTAGCAAGTCACCTCGCCTTTCGGCTTCTTCTGGCCATCCTTACCCTTCTGCTGCTGCTGCTTCCTCTTCTTGTTTCCACCCTGCTGGGGTTTAGACTCTTCCCTGGTCACAGCAACAACAGATCCTTCCTTAGGAAACAAACTCTCATGCCTAAGAGCTTTCTCCACAAGCTTCTCAAATGAATCGTCCAAATGATCCACCAACTGTCTCCCAAGATAACTATCCAAGCCGGTCACAAACTTCTCATTCTTCTGATAAGCAGATTCAATATATGACCGAGCATACTTGGACAAAGCTTCAAACTCAGAAACGTACTCAAGGACTGATCTTCCACCTTGCTTGAGCTCCACAAACTTCTTGAACAGAACAGACTTCTGAGCTGTAGAAATGAACTTAGCTTCAAATCTAGCTTGGAATTGCTCCCAAGTAATCTCTTCCTCCGCAGTAGTGATGGTAATAGAGTTCCACCAATCAGAAGCCCTCCCTTGAAGCTGCCTCGATGCCAACTTCCTCTTGGTTGCATCATCGATTCCCAAATCACCAAAGATCCTTCTACAAGCATCTATCCACCTCTGGACCTCAATAGTAGATTCTGTTCCCAAGAAAACCTTCCCTCCAAGAGCAGTATAATCCTTGCACAGCTTAGCAAAATCCACTGGTTTCGGAGTTTGGACTTGAACTCCAACATCAACTGCTGCCCCCGGAACTGGTATCCTTCTCATGATCGAAGTCATCATAGCTTCGAACATGGCTGCATAATCAGCAGTCTCTTCAGTAGCACGGCTTTCCCTAGCAGCTGGTCTCCCCCTTCGACTCATTCTCAATATCTATAAAAAGGAATGATTAGAACATCTAGAGAAACAACTTCATAAAGGACTCAAACTCTACTAAACTACTATATTATATATAGTAATTATCCATCAAAATACAATTACGTCTCTCATACGTAGTTACGACGGCGAGCGTTGGGTAAAATCGATTAACCAAGGCTCTGATACCAAATGTGACGACCGCCCATGACCCCTGCACCGAATCTAGAGACAGTGCGCTGTAAAGTGTGCCAGGCGACCGTGGACGATTGTCAAGGTAAAATAAAGCAACAGAATCTATCGTATTACTCACAGCGCATGGACAAAATACAATAGAACATATGTATAGTGAAGCTTTACAGAACAAAATGACATCATATAAAACTTCATAATAGTTGAATACAAGCATCCAAATAGTCAATACATCAAGCCTCACTACATATCTCTCAGAGAATACAAAACAGCGGAATATCCAGTACATATAAGAAGATAATATGCAACCCTCTAACTCGTCTTCGATATCAGCATCGTGAGAAGAGAACAGCACCTGTCACCTGCTACCTAGTCTGCCCGTCCCAAAATGGACGAACAGCCCAAGGCAATAAGAATTAAAACATAAAGCCTTGAGTCAGACAACAGTCTTAGTGAGCAGTAAATTAACTAACAACATACCAAAGAGCATAAAGGAAAAGGAATAGGAATACAACCCTCCCACTCCAACCTCATTCTACAGTGATAGCCCCCAGACACACACTAAGCAGAAGCAAACATAGCAGAGCATACAATTTAAAGTAAAGCTACTATTACTCGAGTCAAGGGCGATGTTTTCCAAGTACCAAGGCCTAAATCAGATAAGCACCCAGAAAATACCGCTCTTGAGTCCGAAATGACGTTACAACCAAACATCCATGACTCTGGCTATCACTGTTATCATTGCTTCGATATCACCGTTAATTGAATGACCGACACATTCTTTCAGCCGTCCGTTAAGGGCTAATGGAAACCCCGGTTCTAGACATAACTCCCGCACGTCGTCGCAGCCCGTGCCTAGGACTATCGAATCTGCCCAGAGTACTCGACCATCAACAGTTGGCCGTTGGGACTATCGAATCTGCCCAAACGTACTCTTGCTTAGAGCATGCTAGAACCTTCAACAACGATGCTATCCAAGCCTCCTAGTCATCCTCCTCGATGACTATTCTCATATCCATTCATTATCCCCAACTCGAATCATATCACCGAGTTATCAACATGCTTGGAATGATCCCGTCTGGATTAGACCAAGTCTTCATCACATGATTGCCTCGCTTCATTACATCCTCGCAAAGCCTCATCTCAACATCACATCATCAAATCTATGCATAAGAGCTTCATCATCCCGCTACATATGCCACGAGCAGCTTTTCCAATTCAAGAGCCTTTCCCTTAGCTTTTGAATCACCTTCGATCTAAATCTAATCATCAATCATCTAGTTCATAACAGTCAATCAAATCAAACATCAATCCAAGCAATCAAGCATTCAAAAATGATCCAAGTAGACAATTATAACAATAATGGCATTTTCGTAATTAAAGAGTTGAAAGTCCAATAAGCATGAAAACATGGATTATATCTCTACAAACTTGATGAATGAACTTGCATAGGTTATCATATGATAAAATGGATGTAACATCATCATGAACAATGGATCTATATGGATCTACACTTTGGATGAAGAAAATGCATGGAAATCTCTATTTTAACACCAAATCGAGCCAACAATCCGATATACTCCTTTGGATCCGTGTGAGAGATAATCACCACTCACCAAATCACCTAAACAACCTCAAATCAATACGCTTTAGATCTAGACAGCGAAGGATCAAGCTTGATCTATCACGAATCTGCTTCAAACGAAGAAATCTCTCTTGAAAAGATGAAGATCTTCAACTTTAGCTCTTGAATCTTCAATCTTGATCTTTGATTTGGATGGAAGGAAGCACTAGATTAGAGTGGAGAAAAGAAGTGAAGAAGTGTAGTTGTCGAGCTCTCAAAATGGCAGTACTTCGTCGCTTCAAAATCCGGATCCCAAAAATGAAGAGAAGCTCTCCTATTTATAGCTGAAATCCCTATCTCGTCTGCCCCCATGAGTCGTTTACGACTCACGACTCAAAGCCCTACGACTCAACGACTTAACACACTTCTGCCTATGACTCACGACAAAACAGTTATCTCCTAAGTCGTCTCCGACTTATAGCATGCGCCTACGACTCACCAGACCCCCCTGTCTACGACTTAAATGCGCACGCCTTACTTGGTTAGACGACTCAACTACTAACTCGTATACGACTCATCACAAAGGCTACGACTCATCCACTTGCGCGAGTTATCACCTATGCGCGACTCAATCAGCTTACGACTCATCCCTTAACTCGTCCACGACTCAACTGTTAGACGAGATAACCCATTCTACGACTTATCAAACAACAGGAGTACGACTCATCAAACAACAGGGATACGACTCATCAGATAACTGGGTACGACTCATCAGATAACTTGGGTACGACTCATCAGATAACTTGGGTACGACTCATCAGATGACTCGGTCACGACTCATCGGATAACTTGGGTACGACTCATCAGATGACTCGGTCACGACTCAACTGTTACAACTTAAGCCTTATCTCGCCCAGTCCTTAAGTCGCGCCTACCCCTTAAGTCGTTCAAACGACTTATCCTTACACCCTTAACTAGCCAAACCCCTGAGTCGCTCCTATCCCCTAAGTCGTATACGACTCAAGACTTACACTAAGTCGTTCACGACTCAGGACTTAGCCATTTTCGCCTAAAATCTGAAATGGCTCAAAAACTCTAAAATTCCAAATTCTGTCGAACTTGTCGATCCATTAAAAATACGGGTCGTTACACATAACCTTAAGTATAGATCCATTATTCATGATGATTTGACAACCATTTTACTACATGTTAATCTATGCAAGTTCATTCATCAAGTTGTAGAGATATTACTCATGTTTCATGCTTGTTAGATTTAGACTCTTTATTTACAGAATTGCCATTATTGTTATAATTGTTTATTTGATCATATTTGAATGTTTGATTGCTTGGATTAATGATTGACTTGATTGATTGTTGTAAATTAGTTGATTGATGATTTGATTTAGACAAGATGGTCGAAGATGATTCAAAAGCTAAGGGGAAGGCTCTTGAATTGGGAAAAGCTGCTCGTGGCATATGTAGCGGATGATGAAGCTCATATGGATAGATTTGATGATGATGATGATGTTGAGATGAGGCTTTGCTATGATGAGATAAGGCGAGGCATGATATGAGATAGCCTTGGTTTAATCCAGACGGGATCACTCCAAGCAAGTTGAGGACTCGGTGATATGGTTTGAGTTTGAGGATAATGGTTTGCTCGAGAGGCGCTTGAGCTAGTATGGAAATAGTCTTTGAGGAGGATGACTAGAAGGCTGAGGTTTCATCATTGTTGAAGGTTCTAGCAGGCTCAAAGCAAGAGTACGCTGGGCAGATTCGATAGTCCCTAAAGACTATGATTGTAGTCAAGTACTCTAGGCAGATTCGATAGTCCTAGGCACGGGCTGCGACGACGTGTAGAGTTCTGTCTAGAACCGGGGTTTCCATTAGCCCTTGACGGATGGCTGAAAGAATGTGCCGGTCATTCAATTAACGGTGGTATCGAAGTAATGATAACAGTGATAGCCAGAGTCATGGATGTTTGGTTGTATCATCATTCGGTCTCAAGAGCGGTATTTTTTTGGTGCTTATCTGATCTTGGTTTAGGCCTTGGGGGTTTGTACTTGGAAAACATCGCCCTTGACTCGAGTGATAATTACTTTACTTTAAATGTTTGCTTTGCTATGTTTATTTCTGCTTAGTGTGTGTCTGGGGGCTATCACTATAGAAAGAGGTGGAGTGGGAGGGTTGGATTCCTATTCCTTTTACCTTTATGCTCTTTTGGTATGTTGTTAGTTAATTTACCGCTCACTAAGACTGTTGTCTGACTCAAGGCTTTATGTTTAACTCTTATTGCCTTGGGCTGTTCATCCGCTTTGGGATGGGAAGACTAGGTAACAGGTGACAGGTGATGTTCTTAGTTTCCCACGATGCTGATGACGAAGACGAGCTGGAGGCTTGCATATTATTTTCTTACTATATGTACTGGATGTTCCGCTGCTTGTATATTCTTTGAGTGATATGTAGTGAGGCTTGATGTATTGACTATTCAGATGTTTGTATTCAACTATTATTGAGGTTTAATAGAGATTCTGTTCTGTAAAGCTTCACTATATATATTTTCTATTGTATTTTATCCTTGCGCTGTGAGTTATACGATTGATTCTGCTATTTTAACTTAACCCTGGCAATCGTCCATGGCTGCCTGGTACACCTTACAGCGCACTATTCCTATGTTCAGTGCAGGGGTCATGGGCGGTCGTCACATTTGGTATCAGAGCTTTGGTTAATCGATTTTACCCAACGCTCGCTGACGTAACTACGTATGAGAGACGTAATTGTATTTTTGATGGATGATTACTATATATAATATAGTAGCTTAGAAGAGTTTGATTCCTTATGCAGTTGTTCTCAAGATGTATTAATCATTCCTTTTATAGATATTAAGAATGAGTCGAAGAGGGAGACCAGCTGCTAGGGAAGGTCGTGCTACTGAGGGGGCTGCTGATTATGCTGCTATGTTCGAGGCTATGACGACTGCGATCATGAGAAGGATGCCGGCTCCGGGGCCAGCAGTAGATGTTGGAGTTCAAGTTCAAACTCCGAAACCGGTGGATTTTGCTAAGTTGTGTAAAGATTATACTGCTCTTGGAGGAAAGGTTTTCTTGGGAACAGAGTCGACCATTGAAGTCCAGAGATGGATAGATGCTTGTAGAAGGATCTTTGGTGACTTGGGAATCGAGGATGCAACTAAAAGGAAGCTCGCATCAAGACAGCTTCAAGGAAGAGCTTCTGATTGGTGGAATTCTATCACCATTGATACTCCAGAGGAAGAAATTACTTGGGAGCAATTCCAAGCCAGATTTGAAGCTAAGTTCATTTCTACAGCTCAGAAATCTGTTCTGTTCAAAAAGTTTGTGGAGCTCAAGCAAGGTGGAAGATCAGTTCTTGAGTATGTTTCTGAGTTTGAAGCTTTGTCCAAGTATGCCCGATTGTATATTGAATCTCCTTATCAGAAGAACGAGAAGTTTGTGACAGGCTTGGACAGTTATCTTGGGAGACAGTTGGTGGATCATTTGGACGATCCATTTGAGAAGCTTGTAGAGAAGGCTCTCAGGCACGAGAATCTGTTTCCTAAAGAAGGGTCTGTTGTTGCTGTGACCAAGGAAGAATCTAAACCACAGCAGGGTGGAAACAAGAAGAGGAAGCAGCAGCAGCAAAAGGGTAAGGATGGCCAGAAGAAGCCGAAGGGCGAAGTGACCTGCTACAACTGTCAGCAGAAGGGCCATTTCTCTAGAGATTGCAAGAATCCGAAGGTGCCGGTAAAGTGCCACAACTGTGACAAGCCGGGGCATATCAAGAAGAATTGTCCGGAACCGCGGAAGGACAAGCAGATTGTGCAAGCTTATGCTTTGGGGGCTATTCCATCATCTTCAAAAGCTCCTACTGTTGAAGAGAAAGGAAAGAGTGTGGTGGTTCAAGGTACTCTTTCCATATGTGGTGTTCCAGTTAGAGTGTTATTCGATACTGGGGCGTCGCATTCTTTTGTTTGTAATGAACTTGTGGACCGGTTGGGTTTAGAACCGGATATTGTTGATAGGCCATTGGTTGTGACTAATCCAGTCGGGGGTTCATCTTGTTTGTGTATGCTATGCTGTGGTCTGATTGTATCGAGTCATGATTTCTCTTTTGTTTGTGATTGTTTTGTTCTGAACTTTGCGGGATTCGGAATTATTTTGGGTATGGACTGGCTTAGGAAGTATGCGGCAAAGGTTGATTGTGAAAGGTTGGAGGTGACAGTCGAGAATGTGGAGGGGCGAAAGGTTGTGATACGATGTAAGCATGAGGAAGGCGTCTTCATGAGCTTCATGTATTCGCTGGTTGTTCCACGGGATGTACTGTCATCTGTGCCAATCGCTAATGGATTTGAGGATGTCTTTGATGAGGTCAAAGGGTTACCGCCGCATAGAGAGATCGAGTTTTGTATCGATTTAGTTGAAGGAGCCAGACCAGTTGTGATGCCTCTTAGGCGGATGGCGATTAGGGAACATCAAGAGTTGAGGGTGCAAGTTGATGATCTTTTGCAAAAAGGATTCATTCGGCGTAGTGTGTCCGAATGGGGTGCACCAGTTGTGTTTGTAACCAAAGCGGATGGATCGTTGAGATTATGTGTGGATTATCGTGAACTGAATAAAGTGGCTAAGAAGAACAAGTATCCATTGCCGAGAATAGATGGCTTGTTTGATCAGCTTCACGAAGCCAAGGTGTTTTCTCAGAAGGATTTGGCAACGGGATTTCACCAGTTAAGAGTGGCGAAGGATAGTGTGCCGAAGACTGCTTTCAGGACACCATCCGGTTTCTTTGAGTGGCTGGTAATGCTGTTTGGATTGACTAATGCGCCAGCATATTTTGTGGATCTTATGAATAGAGTGTTCAGAGATCAGTTGAACAAGTTCGTACTAGTGTTCGTGGATGATATTTTGATTTATTCCAGAACTGAAGAGAAACACAAGACGCACTTGCGTATTGTTTTGGAAATCTTGCGGAAACATCAGCTGAAGGCTAAGTTTTCGAAGTGTCACTTCTGGAAGAGTGAAGTGAGGTTCTTAGGCCATATTATCTCTGGAAGTGGTATAGCAGTTGATCCTGCTAAAGTGGCAGCAATCCAGGATTGGGTTAGACCTAAAAATGCATCTGATGTGAGAAGTTTTCTTGGATTAGCCGGATACTATCGTCGATTTATCAAAGACTTTTCAAAGGTAGCTGCACCATTAACAGGATTGACGAAAAAGAATCAAGTATTGATATGGGATGCTAAGTGTGAGCAAGCTTTCGGAATCCTGAAAGAGCGACTGACAAGTGCTCCTGTTTTGACTGTTCCAAGTGGAAATGAAGAGATGGTGGTTTATACCGATGCATGTGGTACTGGACTTGGAGCAGTGCTGATGCAGAAGGGTAAAGTTGTTGCGTATGCAAGTCAACAACTAAAGCCGCATGAAAGGAATTATCCGACTCATGATTTGGAGTTAGCGGCGATTGTATTTGCTTACAGATCATAAGTCATTGAAGTATCTCTTCTCCCAAAGGATTTGAATCTTCGGCAGCAACGATGGCTAGAGTTTTTGGCATCATATGATTTTAGTATAGCCTATACTCCGGGAATGGGTAACGCAGTGGCAGATGCGTTAAGTCGAAGACATGCAGGATTGGGAGCCATGTTTTCTGAATGGAAGAGTCTCGAGTATTTAGCTAGATTTGACTTCAGGCCCAGATGTGAATTGGAACCTGAGATGTTGGCAAACTTATCGATAAGACCGACTTTTGTGGAAAGAATTGGCAAGAGCCAAAAGCAAGACGATAAGCTTGTCAAGATTATCCATGATTTGGAATCTGGATTGGACCCAGAAAAGGATAAAGGATTCGAGGTCGATCGAGAGGGTTGGCTTCGGAAGCAAGGACGACTAGTTGTTCCCGATATAGATGAATTGAAAAATGAAGTTCTGAAGGAAAGTCATCACTCGAAGTTGACAATTCATCCAGGTGGAAATAAGATGTATCGGGATATGAAGAGAACCTATTATTGGGAAGGTATGAAGAAGGATGTTGGAAATTTCATTTCCAAGTGCATGAACTACCAGTTGGTAAAAGCCGAACAGAAGAAGCCAAGTGGATTGCTTCAGCCATTAGAAGTTCCTACATGGAAGTGGGAGCAAATATCGATGGATTTTATCGATGGGTTACCTAGAACCAGAACGGGAAATGAAGGGATTTGAGTCATCGTAGACCGTCTGACTAAGAGTGCAAGATTCATTCCTGTTCGATCGACCAGGACTGCATCAAAGTTGGTTGAGCTGTATGTTAAGTGGATAGTTTGATTCCATGGTATTCCGAAAAGTATAATAAGCGATCGAGACCCATTGTTCACTAATGGATTTTGGAAGAGCTTTCAGGAAATTTTGGGAACCGAGTTGTGTTTGAGTAAAACTTATCATCCCCAAACAGATGGTCAGACCGAGAGAGTCAACCGAGTTTTGGAAGATCTCCTTAGAGCTTGTGTTTTGGATTTTGGAGGATCATGGGAAGATCACCTTCATTTGGTGGAATTTTCGTATAACAACAGTTACCAGTCAAGCATTGGTATGGCACCGTACGAAGCATTGTATGGAAGACCGTGTAACTCTCTGACATGTTGGTTAGAAATAGGAGAAAAGCTGATACTTGGGCCAGAAATGATTCGGCAGACTTCAGGTTGCATAGAGATCATTCGGCAACGAATGAAGGCAGCCCAAGACCGACAGAAAAGTTATGCCGATAAGCGTCGTAAGGATTTGGAATTCGATGTAGGTGATATGGTTTTTGTGAAGATTTCTCCACTGAAGAATGTTATTCGATTAGGGAAGAAAGGAAAATTGACTCCGAGATTTGTTGGACCATTCCCGATCATCGAGCGAATCGGAAAGCTCGCCTATAAATTGGAGTTACCAGAAAAGATGTCGGGTGTGCACAATGTTTTTCATGTATCATATCTACGGAAGTATGTGCACGACTAGAATGTAGTAATTTCTGCTGATAGCTGTGAAGATTTCGAGATTGATCCTGTCGATGAGAGACCTCGTAAGCCGCTTCGTGTTGTGGAAACTGACATGAAACAGCTTAGGAGGAAGGTAGTTAGGTTGCTCAAGGTACAATGGAGTGATGATGTTAACGACTGTACATGGGAGGTGGAAGAGAGGATGAAGGCAGCTCATCCTGAACTCTTCGAGGTATGGCCATAACGTGTCGTGACATCTCATGACATTGTAACTTGTTCTAGTTTTAGAATTCTGCATGCTAAGCTAGAATTGGATGCATGGTTTGTTGATTGCTATGGATGGTAGGCGTGCAGAATAATCTTTGATTGCTCTTGTTTGTTTGGAATTTCGGGGGCGAAATTCCTAAGGGGGAGAGAATGTAACGACCCGTATTTTTATGGATCGAAACATCGTAAAACAGTCGTCATTAGGTCGTTGATGTTGATAAGTCGTCCAGAGATGAGTCATGCATAAGTTAGGTTAGGTCGTAGACGACTTATAGGAGTTGGCGACCTAAGGAAGATAGTGGTAGCGGTTAACGACTTAAGGACTGGACGAGATAAGGCTTAGGTCGTATAGTAGTTAGGTCGGAGTGGAGCGACCTAAGGAAGTGGGCGACCTAAGGATTATGGGATAAGTCGAGTAGAAGTTAGGTCGTGTGGTGGCTTAGGTCGAGTGAATGACTTAAGAGTTAACGACCTAGTAGTTTGCGTAGTGGTTTAGGTCGTATGTTAGTTTGGGACGACCTAAGGGATTTGACCGACCTAAGGAAATAGGCGACCTAAGGAATAGGCGACTTAAGGAAGAACGGCGACCTAAGAGTTAGCGGTATAGGAGTTAGCGAGTTGACGACCTAGGAGATAAGCGGGTTAACGACTTAGTAGTTAGGTCGTCCAAACGACTTAGGAGTTAGGTCGGAAAACCCTGCGTGTAGTTAGGTCGTTAGATGACCTAAGGTGTTAAGTCGTTAGGTCGCGTGGTGAGCCCTGTGTGTGTTAGGTCGTTAAGTCATAGGTCGTGACCTTTTAGGTCGTGACATTTTAGGTCGTGGAAGCGCATATGCAGTTAGGTCGTGTAGTGTTTAGTAGCTAAGTCGCGTGCATGTGCTAAGTCGTTGGTTCGGAAGCTGTTAGGTCGGGCAAGTGTTAGGTCGTGGGATCTGGTAGGTCGTAGGTCGTGGGTTTTCTTAAGTCGTGGACGACTTATAGGGGCGGACGACTTAAGGAAATCAGCCTATAAATAGGAGGGTTCTTCTTCATTTTTTGGGATCCGGATTTTGAAGCGACGAAGTTCTGCCATTTTGAGAGCTCGAGTTCTACACTTCTTCACTTCTTTTCTCCACTCTAATCTTGTGATTCCTTCCATCCAAATCGAAGATCAAGATCGAAGATCCAAGAACCAAAGTTGAAGATCTACATTCTTCGAAGATTGATTTCATCGTTTGAAGCGGAATTTTGATAGATGGAGTTAGATTCTTCGCTGTCCAGATCTGAAGTGTGTTGCTTTTGAGGTGTTTAGATGATTCGGTGAGTGGTGATTATCTCTCACACGGATCCAAAGGAGTATATCGGATTGATGGCTTGATTTGGTGTTAAAATAGTGATTTCCATGCATTTTTCTTAAACTTAAGTATAGATCCATTATTCATGATGATTTGACAACCATTTTACTACATGTTAATCTATGCAAGTTCATTCATCAAGTTATAGAGATATTACTCATGTTTCGTGCTTGTTAGATTTAGACTCTTTATTTACAGAATTGCCATTATTGTTATAATTGTTTATTTGATCATATTTGAATGTTTGATTACTTGGATTAATGATTGACTTGATTGATTGTTGTAAATTAGTTGATTGATGATTTTATTTAGACAAGATGGTCGAAGATGATTCAAAAGCTAAGGGGAAGGCTCTTGAATTGGGAAAAGCTGCTCGTGGCATATGTAGCGGATGATGAAGCTCATATGGATAGATTTGATGATGATGATGTTGAGATGAGGCTTTGCTATGATGAGATAAGGCGAGGCATGATATGAGATAGCCTTGGTTTAATCCAGACGGGATCACTCCAAGCATGTTGAGGACTCGGTGATATGGTTCGAGTTTGAGGATAATGGTTTGCTCGAGAGGCGCTTGAGCTAGTATGGAAATAGTCGTCGAGGAGGATGATTAGAAGGCTGAGGTTTCATCGTTGTTGAAGGTTCTAGCAGGCTCAAAGCAAGAGTACGCTGGGTAGATTCGATAGTCCCTAAAGACTATGATTGTAGTCAAGTACTCTGGGCAGATTCGATAGTCCTAGGCATGGGCTGCGACGACGTGCGGAGTTCTGTCTAGAACCGGGGTTTCCATTAGCCCTTGACGGACGGCTGAAAGAATGTGCTGGTCATTCAATTAACGGTGGTATCGAAGCAATGATAACAGTGATAGCCAGAGTCATGGATGTTTGGTTGTATCATCATTCGGTCTCAAGAGCGGTATTTTCTGGGTGCTTATCTGATCTTGGTTTTGGCCTTGGGGGTTTGTACTTGGAAAACATCGCCCTTGACTCGAGTGATAATTACTTTACTTTAAATGTTTGCTTTGCTATGTTTACTTCTGCTTAGTGTGTGTCTGGGGGCTATCACTATAGAAAGAGGTGGAGTGGGAGGGTTGGATTCCTATTCCTTTTACCTTTATGCTCTTTTGGTATGTTGTTAGTTAATTTACCGCTCACTAAGACTGTTGTCTGACTCAAGGCTTTATGTTTAACTCTTATTGCCTTGGGCTATTCATCCGCTTTGGGATGGGCAGACTAGGTAGCAGGTGACAGGTGTTGTTCTTAGTTTCCCACGATGCTGATGACAAAGACGAGCTGGAGGCTTGCATATTATTTTCTTACTATATGTACTGGATGTTCCGCTGCTTGTATATTCTCTGAGTGATATGTAGTGAGGCTTGATGTATTGACTATTCAGATGTTTGTATTCAACTATTATTGAGGTTTAATAGAGATTCTGTTCTATAAAGCTTCACTATATATATTTTCTATTGTATTTTATCCTTACGCTGTGAGTTATACGATAGATTCTGCTGTTTTAACTTAACCTTGGCAACCGTCCATGGCTGCCTGGCATACCTTACAGCGCACTATTCCTATGTTCAGTGCAGGGGTCATGGGCGGTCGTCACAGTAAGTATAAGAAATTTGTTTCCTTGATTCAATTTAATACAGATTCTGTTAAAAAGGAAAAAAAATCTAGGTAGTTTATTTTAATTAATATGTAGTTTTGATAAAACAGATATATATATACAAATTTTTACGTTACCAATTGTTTTAAAAAAAATAATGAGTTACGGTAATTAACAGTTATAAATTTGTATATGTGTAAATATACAAAAAAATAATGTGTACAGTGAAGAATGTATAGGAGCAGATTTTTATACGATCAGGGAAATATATATATAGTGAAACACATATATGCAGAAAGATTTTTTGAAAATATATATATATATACATAGGATTTTAGAAAACTTAGGAAATTGTATAGAAATTAGTTTTAAATATCCAAAATATAGGAAGTTTAGTTTTAAATTTAATTTTAAGTTAATTTAATTTAAAAGAAATTGGTAAAAAAAATTAAATCATTGGCTAATTAATTTATCAAATGGGAATTTAATTTATCCGATTATTTCGGATATTAACGAATTTTATAATTATTTATACAAGGTCAAAATTTGGAGAAAACAAACTGGAACAAAAAATGGATTGCAAATTAAAGCAAAGGTGAGATCTTCTCACTCAAAATGAAAAGTTGGATTTTGCAGTAATTGATTTGATTGATTGTTTGGATGTGATAATATATATATAGTAGTATATAGCAATATATACATATTGGCATATGTATATATTGGAGTTGATTGATTTCCCGCACTATATAGCGGATGAGACCCTATTACGCCGCATAATATCAGATTGATATTTTATAAATCCCATATACCGCGATATTCCACCTCGAAGTGGAATTGGTATTGTGCTAACGTCTGTGGATGCAGGGAAACAGGTTGGAGGGATCCAACTGGATTCCTCAACTATAATGATTTATTTACAGATATTGTTATATATTCTATTGTCATATCGATATATGATGTTTGAATGCCATGATTGATTTTTTTGGCGAAGTTGCATCATCGGATCCATTTTTGAAGTTTAAAAAAAATACGATTTTGATTTTTAAAGGGATTTTTGAGATTATACGTTTTATTAAATTTTGGATTGATTCATCCTAAATAAATAAACGTTAAAAATTTTTTTTATTTATAAAATATGATTTTTGGGAGAATACAGTTGAAATATGATTTTTGAAAATATGGAGTTAATGATTTTTATAACATAGTTTAAATAGAGATTTTTGACTTTATTATAAAAGCGTTATATATAAGATTTATAAAATTTGATTTTTATAAATCAAAGTGATGGGATTTTAAAGGAGTCTGAAAGACATTTTAAAATGATGTTAAAATGGGTTATTATAAAAGGATAGAATTTACGATTTGTGAAGTCCTAAAAGAATGATTTTGTAAATAAATGAATTATAAGTGTTTAACTTATAGGATGGATTTTTGGTATAAAATTGAGTTATAAATTGAATTGGTTAATAAAAGGAATTTATAAGTTGAAGTAGTTATAAAATATAAATGGAATTTATAAACGTTGTTTATAAATCCGAAATCACTTATTTTGATAAGTGAATTATAGAAGTTAATTAAAGGAATTATATCCACGATTTTGGACAGTGGATAATCCTTTAAATAAAAATGTGTAGAAATGTTGAATTTGTTAAGGAATTATATTCACGATTTTGGACAGTGAATATATTATTAAATAAAATGGATATGTTTTGGAGAAGTGATACTACGAAATGAAGTAATTGTTTTAAAAAGTTGTTTTAAAACGTGTTAAGTATCGAATACATAGATTTCAACATTTATTGTTGAAATAGACGTTTTCGAGAAATAAGGAAATGGTGGACTATAACACTGTTGTTATAGTAAATGGTTTCCGAAAGGAAATGTTTTATATAGTATTGGGATTTATATATCTATCTAAATTTCGAATCCCTATACTAGTGATTTTGAGTTGTCGTAACGATGTTTTACGTAACATTCGTTTTGACTCAAATAAAATTTGTGAAAAAAAGAATGATTTCCTTAAAGAATGAAATATATACTTAATTTTGATTTAAGTATATTGAATATTTTCGAATGTTGAAATTAAATAAATGATTTGTGAATTACTTATTATTTAAATAAGTAGGGAAATATTTTCCAATATGAAATGAAAGGTTTGGGATTTTATCTTTTAAAGATAGATTGAAAATGAATATCTGAAAGTGATTTGAAATTTGGTTTCAAATGGTTGAAGTATGGAAATTATATATCTTGTAAAGATATTTTTGGAATAATAAATAATTTGGAAAATTATTTGGAATCTGATGATGTTGCGCATCTTTATTAATAGTTAAATAATCGACTATCAATATTTACCCTTGAATGGGTATTTGTTGTGATTTGCTTGAATTTGAATGCCACACTTATTTTTGAATAAGCGCTCACTATTCGGGTTAGCCAGGAAAGGACCTTGGGGTCGTATAACCCATTTCGAATATGTGATACGTCGTTATGAATTACATTTGATGACCGGTGTTGAAGACCGGATATTTTTGAAAACGGAAGGATTACCGTCGAGTTACTCTACATCGGCTGATCTCCGATATAGAGGTTTTATCACCCTTAGTGATGGGAAGTCCGGACGTGATTTGAAAATTATCTGGATTTGCAAGGACTTCGTGAGAAGTGCCTTCGGTTCTGTTCGATCCCGGAACAGACTTGTATGGATTGTATGTCTAACATTACAAATTGAGATATAAAGCTGATTTCTTTCAAATACATATCTGTTGGTGGCGGAGAATTTATTCTCTTAGCTTAACACCCTTCTCTGAGACGTACGAGCTCAAAGGTTATGTAGTTGAAGGTTATCAGCAATATATTCCCAATTTGGTAATGTGACATGCAGAGCGTTGCTGTGTGATGATCATTTTTTGATCATTTGTGATATGATCATTTGTTTGATCATTTATCTTTGTGATCATTACTTTGATCATCTATTGACCCAAAGCATGGCTTTGTGACAAAGCGTAGCTTTGTGGACGAGACTTCGTCGGACCTCACACCCCGAAAATGGTCAAAACAGGAAGGATGCAGCAAGGTTATTAAGGGGTAGCGCCCCTTTAGTGTATGTCATTCCTTCTGGATAGAGGTGGTATCATGGTATGGAGCCCAGATATTTAACCTATGTTGTTGCTACAAATTTATTTCTTTGTGGTTGTTGGAAATCGAGGATCCTCGGATATAGATCGGTTACGATCGGGGGATGACATATTCGTGTCAGTAGTTACCCAGTTAGGGGTAACCCAGCCTTGTGTTGGCAGAGATCCGGTTAGGTTCTCGGGTCGTCTTTCCAGGGGCGTACCTATGTGGCAATGGGAAGTTCCTTGGCCTGACCATTTGTTGGAAATCCAAACTCCAATTCGCACCTTGTACGGTATTAGTTGTAGAACGTGCCATTTACTTATGGTGGCGCCCCACTGTTTAGATGGTAGCTATAGTAGGCATAGTTCGAAATGTCTATGCTGGATAAGATTTATATTGTACTTTCGAAATGTTTTTCCTCACTATGCACTAATAATAATATCCAAAATGTTTTGTTTTGCGTAGTAAGCATCTTTGACTATCATAAGAAGAAATCTCCTCCAATTCTGCGTTTGCATTGTGTGTGTGGCGGGAGGTCTTATGGTAGTTTCATTTTCCAAAAGCATTTCGAATAAATTTTATTTTCTTTGTGAAAAATAGTTGTTTTACGATCTCACACCAGTCACCATGACTGACTCGAAGTTTATTGTTTCCCTTCTAAACTCTGGGTGCCCATAATTTTCCACACGGGCAGCCTAGAGTTATGTTATCAGGATATTCTGGATATTCAGGAGCTGTGGAAGCAAGCTAGATGGCGAAACGTACACCCGTACTTGTTTATTTATTCCGTTGTGTATTCTGTATGAGGACAAGTTTATATAACTGTCCATTGCTGTATTGAGTTGTATATTGACTCTGATTGATGTATTGTATAAAACAGGTATAGTTCTTTGTTTAAAAGATTATTGATTTATCTATCATATATTATTCCGTTGCGAATGTGAGATTCTGATATTGTTTCTGTTTCTGTGTTTTCTGTTGTTTCTTCTTTCTTTTTCTTCTGTTTTCTTCTACCTCTTCTTTCAAACACTAAAGTTTCGCATTTCCGCCATCCGACTTTTCGACAGTTGGTACAGTGGACGTATCGGTGTCGGGTTTTCGAAAGACGGATTTGCGGGTCTTCACTTATATATATATATATATATTTATCCCATTAACATACCAAATCCCACTTTAACTTTCAACCATTCTTGGTTTTTAATCCAAAAAAAATTCACCTTCATACAACTCTTGTTTTAAAATAAGGATTTCTATATTCAAAAATATTCTAAAAACAATTATTTATTATTTTCTTCAACACTTTGAAACAGTTTAGAAAAATTTATGGGGCGTAGATTTAAAACTTCACAATTTAAATCCATTTTAATTTTATAAGTCACACTTATAAATTCAACTTATAACATTTCACTTTGTTTCATCATTGTTTATTCCATAATAAACATCCCTTTATCTAGACACAACAACAATTTTTATGATAATAACCAATATTATCATATCTAGAAACCATATATTCCATAACAACTTCCTGAAAAATGCAATCATAGTAAATTTATTTCATTTCAAAACACTTTGAAAAACATTCCCGAAATCTCCGGGATTTAAAATTCTGCTTTGAGTTTACTTTTTAGCTTAACTTATTTGTGTAATTAATCCTTACCCAAATTTCTGTTTGGTTATATACATATTTAACCACTTAAATCTTATAATCTTATTTGATTATAATAATTACAGCCAATCACCTTAATATACTATAATAATTCAAAAAAATTATTTCTTTTATATATCAAAATCATTTAAAAATCATTTTTAAAATCATTATATAAGAAAATAACAATTACGCCCTCATATATAATACACTCAACTCATTCTAGGGTACTACTGACCCTATCTCTAATGAGTAATCCCCACTAGAGCCAAGGTTCTTGCTTAACCTTCAACTTTGATACCACGTGTAACGACCGGGGCGATTTTCGACCCTCAATAATTGACACTAATACGTCCACTGTATAGAGTGCCGAGCAATCGAGTGTTGGAAATACCCGGTTGTTAGGGTTTTAAGAAAAAGAGATAGAATAAGAAAACAGAAATAACAGCACATAATCTCACAATCGCAGCGGAACAAAATATAATATAAAATAACAGCATTTTATACAAAGAAAAGCTGTAACTGTCAATATACATACAAGATATCAGAGTACAACAAATCTGGACAGTTATAATAACTTGTCCTCAACTGCTGTCTATACAACCTACAATACAGAGCAGAACATAGTCAAATACTTCTCTGCCATCCAGCTCGTCTCCGGACTCCGAAAGCGTCCCAACCTGAAATTTTGTAATACTCGGTCTGACCCGAGCATTACAATAAAGTAACACCCGAGTCAGGCTGGAAACCAGCGTGAGTAAACACACTTACATTGAAATACTTAAGTATAAAACTCCTTTGAAAACCACGGTAACTCGTATAAACACGGCGAGTTATCATCCATTTCCAACCAAATCATTTTCAGAAATCCATCGATATAAAGTAATGTCGAAGTACAATACTTATTTAAAATAGTTAAAGTCTGTGAAATTAATCCAATTCCAGCCTATTAACACTATAATCGAACCCGTAAAGGTTCGTAGTGATTTTCAGATCGAAGTGGTCCTGGATAACACAATATCCGATCTCGGTCTCTTCGAGTTCAAGCAATACATTTTTAAAAGGGTAAATTGTTTTAAGATAAACAATTTATATTTAGGGTGACAATACTCAAATTTGAGAATTTATTGCAGACGTTTATTTCAAATAAAAAATACCATCATTTTAATCTACTATTTAACTTGTCTGACCACTAGGTGGTACAGACGAGAATAACTGAAACGTATCTCCAATGGAGTTAAGACGAGATATAGATCGTTAGACAATTTAACGATCAATAACCAATATCAAACAATTCCCTTATCGGGATTTAATTTGCCTCGATTAACCATATCCAAGTATTTTTAAAACCAGATTAATTACAATAAAAACGATTTACTTATAGTTAGTTAAAATTTATCCAACTTGTTAATTTGTATCAATCTTAAAAGCCAATTAATAATGTAATTAATTACCCATTTAATTATAAAATACCATTGAACTTTAAACCACGGATTTAATTTATCAATAGATTTTTAGTGTAAATAATAGAAACTATAAATTGTCATATAAATCTATATATAAATCCCATTTCTTCTTCTTTCCCTTTTTCTTTCTTTTTTATTTTCATTTTCCTTTCTATTTTTCTTTTCTTTATTTTTTCTATTTCCTTTTCTTTTTCCTTTTCTTTTTCTTTTTCTTTTCCTTTTCTTTTTCTTTTCCCTTATTTCTTCGGCCCATTCTTTCTCTTCGGCCCATTTCCTTTCTCTTCTCTTCTTTCTTTCTTCCCTCCAGTTTTCTTTCACTCCCTTCCTCTTTCTTCACCACTCAAATTTCCTTTTGTGCACGAAACTGTGCACCACCGTGCACCTATACATCACCTACGGCCAATGTCCTTTGCCGCCGACCATCTCCATCAGTCACCTACCACCCCCGCGTCCCAATGAGCCACCATAGACCCACTATCCAAGCCAAGTTCGAAT
The DNA here is from genome assembly GCA_030737815.1 of Allium fistulosum. NCBI lineage: Eukaryota > Viridiplantae > Streptophyta > Magnoliopsida > Asparagales > Amaryllidaceae > Allium > Allium fistulosum. The sequence goes on from CM060901.1 coordinate 1,034,030,071, forward strand.
TTCGAACTGCTACTCAGCCTACGAACAAAACCGAGTCCGCCACCTCGCCTCTCTATGCCACCACCCACCACCGTATACTCTAAAACCTCACCACAACGTTCGCCGCGACTTCCTCCATCCTTTCCCCCACAACCGCACGCTCCTCTCTCTCCCTTACAGTCGCCATTACCCTATAACCGAACATGACCAAAAACTTGACTGAAAACCCCGCTTTCCCTCCGACCGGCCCCACGTCGAAGAATAAAATGCCATACCATTTTTCTCCAACTCCCCACCTCCGCAGCCACCTTCTGGCCCAACCCCTACCTCCAACATCGCCTGACCCGCCGTAAATTGATCAATGACCAAATTCCGTTCAACCTGACATTCCTTCCTCTATACAATACTAGAAATCACCAAAAATAGTTTAAAATTCATGGTTTTAAACAGCGAACATGGTCATATAACCCAATCCTATAATCATGATATTCAAATTTTTACCCAACCAGAGTTATTTACTGTAATATAGATTTTTCTTCCCAGATGACTCATGATATCAAATGAAATAAATTTTAAATTAATCTTCACTCAAAAACAAACTATTCTTGTCTTGGAATCAAATCTTAAATCTAAGAGAATAAGAAGATATTGAATTTTGTTTGAACTGGATGTTTAACTGCTTTTATCAAAACTATGAACAGAGTAAAATTTTCTTTCCTGTAAGTGAACTTCTCCATGTCTACTCTTATTCATACACATATTTACCCATCAAAACGTATAAACATTTAACCTATAGCAACAATTCCTTCACAGGCACAATTTGTATGTTTATATATATATGTGTAACCAGTTGAGAATATAAGTGTTGTACTCACTGTTGTAGGAAGATGAACTGCTGCTGTAACCCTCTTTTTTTCTTCTCTCTTGATTCTTCTGTTTGAAAGGTAGCACTTTGTATATATATATATATATATATATTTTCTTTTCTTTTGTATGTGAAGTAGGATGCAACAAAACAATGATAGGTATGTGTGTATATATATATGGTGTGGAAGTGTACAGAAGAAGTTAGAGTGGCTGAACCCTTTGTTTATATACAGGTTTCACTTTTTATTTATTTATTTCATTTCTAATTTTTTGATTTGGACAATGTTTTGACCTGATTTGATTTTTCTTTTTTGTATGATTTGAAGTTTTGGGTTGATATGATATATTATGAGCTTGAATTGATTACTTGCCATGATGATGTTTCATATGTATATGTGTACATTTATGTATTGATATATATATATATACTCTTTTGCTTACATACATATAGAAATTTATACTCCTGTATGTATTATTCCTATAACATATAACCATATACATATATGGTCAAAAATTTGAGATTTTTCCATTTTGAAGCTTGCACATTCATGTATATGTACTAATTTACATATACACTATTTTTGTAAATGTATATATATTTATTTATCCACTACTTTACCTAATGTATATATATACATATACTTATGCATAATTTTATCCTTATATATTTACATATATATTCACGTTATTTCCTATCTACCTATATATTACTTCATATGGGTATATATAAACATATTACATTTATATACCTATATATATCTCTATACTTTTAAATGCACCCATGTTATATACATTCACATGTTTGACACATATACATATACCTACAAGTTTTGAATTTCTCCATTATTCAGTTTTACATTCATGTGTGTATATATATATATATACTTTTACAATAGTTTTATAACACACACACATACATACTTATAAATATTTCAACATCATAAAGCTTATGTATGTTTATATATATTTATGGATATTTTACCTTAATTTAAATGGTGGAGTCTTATATACACATTGTGACGACCCAACTTTCCACTATCGGAAAATCACGCCGTTTTTAAGAAAGAAAGGGGTGAGAAATAGAAAAGATAAAGAAGAAAGAAGAAACAACATCAGAATCTCAACAGCGGAACGAATAAAATATAATATATCACATAAGAGAATACATAATATCATATACATCAGAGTTACACAGATAATACAACACACACTAGACAGTTATAAACACCTGTCTAGTTAATACAACTCGATACAATACAAATAAAACACAGAGATACCAACACAGCGGAACACTATATATATATCTACAACGCTGAAGCCTCCTGCTCCATTGCTCCTCCACAATTCGTCAAAGCTAACCTGAATCCCTTGGCTACCCGTAAAAATTTGGGTACCCGAGAGTTTAAGAAAAACAGAAAATAAACTCCGGGTCAGACATGGGTCTGGTATGAGTAACAGGTTAAAGTTGCTTAACTTTGAAAATCCTTTGAAAACAAAAGGTATCACGTAAGACATCCCACACATAAACATGGAAATGTTTTTACCTTATGCTAACCAAAACATTTGATAGGAAATCCAGTTATATTATAATAGGTCTAGGGTTTTCAAGTAAATAGAAAATAGCTGAAATTGTTACATGATTAAATTCCAGCATACTAGGTTTACAATCAAATCCGATGGCACTTATTGGATTTTGGATTCCATACAATGGCAGGGCTACTGGGGTACCGCCCGTCACAGTACCTGGCCTAGATCAGCATACCGAGGACCCACCCTAAGTCCCCTGCAACACAAGGCCGGAACCATCCCTTACTGGACAGTCCCGAACAAGACAACCCCGGCAGTTGGAGCTCAAAACTGCCCACACAGCCGAAAATAAAAAGGGACATCTAGACAGGGGTATATCTCGCTCTCAAGTGGGGGCTACCCACGAAGCCTTGCTGCACCTCCCCTGTTTTAGCCATTCCCGGTTGATGAGGCTTGAGGTCACGATTACCTTTAGAGAACACATCTCTTAGAATGCTCATCGTCCACCTGACGATGTTCTGAAAGCATTCAATCCATACAAGTTCGTTCCGGGTTCGAACGAAACTGAAGGCATTATCTCGTTAAACTCGTATTGGAATCACCCTCAGAGTTAACGACAATAACCCTTGCATTCTGAATCACCATCTCGAATCTATAAGTACTATCCCGTCAAACTCATTACGGAATCACCCACAGAGTTATACTGACGAATAGTTCTTATACCTCGAGTCTTCACTTGCTCCATTTGAATTTCACGACCTAGCGTTATTTTGGATCGATGTGGTATTCGGGTCTCCAGACCTAGAATCCCGGTATACGGAAACCCGATCCCGGTCTCATCGAAATCCAAACCGTGTCTTTTAAGGCCAAGTTGTTTTAAAGTTAAAAACAATTCATTTCAATTATCTATATACACACAGATAGATACTGCACAATATCACAGATGGATGATACACATATCAGCATATATGAATAACTATATCATCATCACATTTAAATCAAGCATCCATATCACAACAGAAATTACTGATCTCATATCTGAGATCAAAATCAATCAACCAATGGGATATCAATATCAATCTTATATCATACATAAGCAAGGATAATAAATCACACCATTTATAATTAATTTAAAATGAATTAAATTAATTACCTTATCCTTAATTAATTTAAAGTTAATTAAATTGATTACTTTATCATTATTAAACTTGCTTATATTACTATTAATTAATTATCACTTAATTAATTTATCATCATCCCATTTTTCCCATTTCATTAATCATCCTTGATTAATTTCTTTAATTACATTTAAGTAATTATCCTTTAATTATTCCCACAGATTAATTACTTAACCAAATATAGAAATTAAATCTCTACATTACTCCACTTAATAATTAACCAAAATTAATTACATTACTTAATCAACTATATTAATAAATCTCTTTATTTGTTAATTATATCAAATAAATCCATTTTAATTCCAACATTAATTATATTAATTAATGATCTCAAATTACAGTATATCAAGAAATTAATTCCTAATTAAACCAAAATATTAATCACTCTTGGTTAATCACATATAGTAATTAACTCCCTTAATTACTTTATAAATTACACTCCATAATTAATTATCTCAAATTAATCCTTTGATAAATCTTACAAAGTAATGATACTCAAATTACTTTATTCATAAAACAACATCCCGTTAATTACATTCTGTAATCATCCATCAATTACTTCCCTAAGTAATTGTGCTTATCTCATCATCAATTTGATTAATCCAAATTAGATAAATAAATTAATTAACTCGAACAATCAAATTACTCAAGTAATTTATTTACTTAATTACTTCTCATTTATTAATTACACTTTAAAAATTAAGATATTTATTTCAATTAATTAATCCAATTAACTATTAATGATTAATTACATTAATTAATAATAAATAATCTAGTTAACTTTTATTTAATATTCTAAATAATTAACTCGCATTAATTATTATTAATTATAAGTTCAATCCATCATTCAATAATTTGATTTAAGTCTAATCTGTGATTTCTTAATAACATTTTAATTACATATTATATTATAAAATTTTAATTTAATACCTTAGAACTTATAATTTCAAATTAATTATTTAATTCATCCTAAACTTGAATTAATTTATTTAACCTTAAATTTCCAACTTAATCAATAACTTATCAATTATCATTTTAATTATCTTAATAGTAAATGAATTTTCCATAATCAATAAACTTCACTTTCAAAAATGTTTAAACTTCCATTTAAAATTTCAGTTCTAACTAATACTGATTTCAAATTTTAAACATTTTATAAACTACCCTTTTTAAAATCTTAAATTACAAATTTAAAAATACTTGCTACGAAGGGGATTTTAAATCGAGCCCCTTAAGTCCAATATTTAAATTTATTAAAAAGTATTCAAAATTTTAAACTTTCTTTATTCCAAATCTGGATTTAAATCATTTACTTTAACTCAGTTTTAGCCTTGGTTTTAAATTTAAACTTAAAGATTTAAAATCTGGAAACTAGTCACTGACCCGAGTTCCCATCAGATTTGCTTCGAGAAAAATTCAAATCTACCCGAGCCAAACCAAGTTTACCCGAGTGAATCTCGAGTTATACTGGCTACTGTCAAAACTGAGAATTAGACCTACCCGAGACCCCCTTAATTTACTTCAAGGAAGATGATGTGTTTACCCGAGCCAAAATAGGATTTTCACGAGTGAAACTCGAGCTCCCCTCTGTCATCACTAAAGAAACACAGCCACCAATTCATTCGACTGTGCACGTACACAACCCACAGTGACGTCTCCGACCATCTCTACATCGACGAGTACGACGAACATCACCCCAGCTCCGATTCCAACCGCCAGTTCCCCTGCGGTGACTCTCAAACTCGAATTCGAATAAACGAAGCCTGGAACACAGTTTCGCGACCATCTTCAATCCCTGTCAATGCCTCGTCTTCGCAGCCCAGTTCACCAGAACTCCTCCAACTCCGGTCACGACATCGTCCATTGCCTAGCTACCCTCGCCCAAAACCCAAAGCACTCGATCAACCCAATTGGTCGCGGCGATCGTTTCTTCCAATTCAATGAAAACTAGGGTTCTACACTAGGATTCATCACCACTCTCTTCGCCATGATTTCCATCACCATCCATGATTTTTCTCGGCAACCCCTAACACTTCTCTACTACCAGAAAGAAACTCGAGTCTCCACAATACAGAGATCACCAGATTTTGCTAAAAATTCATTTTTAGTTCAATATCAAACTGCAACTTCCACTCATTTCTAAAAAGTCCAATTCTTGATTTAAAAATCAAGTTTTAGTTGATGCTTTTAATTTGTGAAACTGAAATTACAAAATTTGTATGTTTGGATTTTGGTAAAGATTATCATGCACTGATATATCTTATATTCCAGTGACAACATCTAATATTTAACTTCTTAAAATTTTAAATATCACTTGAGATATTTAACAACTTCATTTTTTTCATAAATTTCATTTCCTCAGATCCTTATTTAGATGATGAGCATTTAAAATGAAGGTTGTACCTGGGAAAAATCAAACAGAACAGGCAAATAAAGAAAGCAGTATGTACATAGATATCACTTACATCAGGTATTTACTTATAATAATATGAAATGCTCATTCGACTCAACAATAAATCAAGCAACCATATTTAGATTTTAGTTTGTAAAAGGTTACTCACCAAGAATTTGCAGAGAAGAAGAACAGAGCATGTTATCTTTTGCAAGCAGTTTGAATTTGAAATCTGGAAAATGTTTTCCTTTAAACTCTCTGGTCAATCACCTTGCTTGTTTAGTTGCTTGATATTTGTTGAAGCTTGTTTTGAGATTAAAAATGGAGTTTCATTTTGTATTTGCTTAACTCGAACTGGACATGGAAATGATAGAAGAAAAGTTGCTTTCCAGGCTTTGTACAAAACAGTTTACAGGGTTCTACATTTTTTTCTTATTTCATTTCTAAGGTCAGAGATATTTTATAATTTGGTGACTGAAGATTATACTCGTATATACTCGAACAGGTTTTGTTGGCTGCAAGCATTTGAGAGCATTTATTGTTATGTACTTTATGTTTTCTTTATTCATACTTATCTCATTTTCTTTTTACTTGGCTGTGACTTCTATTGCAAGCTACAAATTTTATATTTTGCTTTGCTTTGATTTTTCTTATCTTGTTCCCAGGCCTACATGCATATATCCATTCGAATTGTTCCACTTTGCCTTAATCTTTGGCTATGCAGATTTGCTATGCAATTACATTTCTGGTTAGATAGTGAAATGAAATGAATGTTGTTTTTAATATATTGTTTGTTTATATCCACTATGTTACTTGTTTTATTGTCATTCGAATATATCGTTTGATGTATTCTATTTTGTTACTCGCTTTATAGTTATACTATTTGTTTATAAATATGGAGGATGTTTATAATATTTGAATTTAAACCATTAATGTACAACTTACTTTTGTTATTTGTTTTATTGCTTGTTATTTTAACATGTATTTATATTTATGAATTTCATTTTAAAGAAAATGAAACAAAACTATGTATATATATATATACAAATAGAAGCTTTTACATGTACATATAACAAGATATTTAATTTAAAAATAACACTTCTAATTTAAATCTATTTATATTTACATATATAACAATACATTAATAAATGTATTTTGAAAACAATAATTTGTCAAATTTAATTAATTTATAAAAGAGGCTATAACTTCCTATTATTGTTTAAATGGATAAATGTCTCATATTTATTAAACCATATTTAAAAAAAAAACAAACCCTTTTTATTTTAATTCTTGAACTTAAGCTAAGATATATATTTAAATCAATTAAACATTTATCTTAACTATTTTAAAACTATATATTCTATATTAAATCCTAATTTCCAAATTACCAAAAATATATTAGAATTAGAAAACACGCTTTATTTATTTATTAAATTCAAATTCAAGATTTCTATCTGTAATATATATATACAAATAGATATACATTATAAATAGAAAACAATTTATTGGCTTTTTAAAAGATCGGTTATCAGTTAAATATCATTTAAAAGAAGATTATTATATCAATTCTAAATTTATCAACAAGAATTTATCAAATCAATTTAATTTTAAATTCAGATTATTAAATTGATATTGCCAGAAATTCCGGGATGTCACATTCCTCCCCTCTTAAAAGAATTTCGTCCTCGAAATTTAAAACAAAGGTAATTTAATAATCTAATTAAAGATTTAATTTTAAAACACAAGCATATATTATCAATATATACTAACAATCATAGCATCCAATCAAACAAACAATCAAAACTAACTATCTAGACAAAATACTGAATAGAATTCTCTCGAGTTTCCCCGAGTATAAATACCGAGTTACTCGCTCTATAGAATCCAAACAATCAATAATACTAAGCTACAGAGCTACCATTCATCTAGATCTACACAACTAGACAGGATATCAGACTATATTAAAGTCTGACTCCACATCCAAAACTCCCTGAACTGTTGGCTCCACAACCAGAGATAGATCTTACACGTACTCCCTCAGAGATACGCGAAACACATCGAATTCCAGTTATCCAAACTGACAATTCACTCCAGAAGATCAAACACTTACCCTCACCAGAACAAGAGAAAATCCAAGATATCTCGGAGCTGACTTCCCAGTCTTACTAAACTTAAAGCTCCTTCGGTCGGAGAAAGCTTATCCAAAATCAAATCTCCAACTTAAAAATCCAAATCCCTCCGTCTCTTATCCACAAAACTCTTCGGACGATCCTGGGCTACCTACATCCCTACTGATCGGCTCAACTCTCGCTGATGCCTCAAAAACAACTCATCAAACTGATCCACTCACGATCAATCCAATAACACAACTCTACTCCTCAAACATCAGAAGACTGAACTTACTTTTTCAATCCGAAAAGATAAAACAGATGCACCTCCAAACTGCTTCCGCTGCACAACTCTGATCCGGAGAAGATGAAAAATGCTGATGATACACACGAGCACCAACTGGACCACACATCTCAGAATATGGTTCACAGATCCATAAAGAAGAAAACTCAGAAATACCGAAAGATCTCTGACTAACCAAGAGAACACTCAACTATCGCAAGTCACCTTTGCGATCAATCCGATCTAATGTCCAAAGAAAACTGCTCTCTCTCTATCAATCAGAACAGCTCAAGCTTATCTAGCCAATCCATCGAAGAAATGGGTCCACACAGCTGCTTCTGAACTTCTCTTCTAGAAAACTGCTGGCAGATGACCTCCTTGCCTGCACACAGAACAAATCTGAACTGTGACGCTGCCACCGAAGCCAAAGACTTCCTAATCCAAACTCCTCGAGAAACTCAGGCCTCAAAGCTAAACACAAACACCCGGCTGAACACAGCCTCAACACCGATGCAAACACACTTCCTTAACTTGCTCCAAAGAAAATCTTCGGAGACATCCATAGTCACTGTGTCTCATCACACAGCTACTAATTCCTAAGGTATCAAGATACCATCACTAGCTTCTGCTCACTGACAGATCCAACTATACTCATCCAAACTCTCAAAAATCCGCTCACACGAGTGTAATTCATCTTAAACTTAAATGCTGGACTCCGAATCCTTAACAGATTACCTTCAGAAATCAAAGAAATTCTTACACCACAACAAAGATCACTCGAGAAAGACTGTAGATCCAATACCCTCTCGGTAGATACAATTCCAAACTCAACAAATTCGACCATTGGCAGTCGTGTTACACACATTACTACCCCCTCTACCTTTATAACTTATATTGGAAAACCCGAACAGGTAACCCAACAGATAGGTAGAAATATATAAATATATATATCAAAAATACAAGTACGCTCTCTCAAGATAGACACCACTCCAGAGCCTAGGTATTCGCTGAACCTAACGCTCTGATACCACGTGTGACGACCCAACTTTCCACTATCGGAAAATCACGCCGTTTTTAAGAAAGAAAGGGGTGAGAAATAGAAAAGATAAAGAAGAAAGAAGAAACAACATCAGAATCTCAACAGCGGAACGAATAAAATATAATATATCACATAAGAGAATACATAATATCATATACATCAGAGTTACACAGATAATACAACACACACTAGACAGTTATAAACACCTGTCTAGTTAATACAACTCGATACAATACAAATAAAACACAGAGATACCAACACAGCGGAACACTATATATATATCTACAACGCTGAAGCCTCCTACTCCATTGCTCCTCCACAATTCGTCAAAGCTAACCTGAATCCCTTGGCTACCCGTAAAAATTTGGGTACCCGAGAGTTTAAGAAAAACAGAAAATAAACTCCGGGTCAGACATGGGTCTGGTATGAGTAACAGGTTAAAGTTGCTTAACTTTGAAAATCCTTTGAAAACAAAAGGTATCACGTAAGACATCCCACACATAAACATGGAAATGTTTTTACCTTACGCTAACCAAAACATTTGATAGGAAATCCAGTTATATTATAATAGGTCTAGGGTTTTCAAGTAAATAGAAAATAGCTGAAATTGTTACATGATTAAATTCCAGCATACTAGGTTTACAATCAAATCCGATGGCACTTATTGGATTTTGGATTCCATACAATGGCAGGGCTACTGGGGTACCGCCCGTCACAGTACCTGGCCTAGATCAGCGTACCGAGGACCCACCCTAAGTCCCCTGCAACACAAGGCCGGAACCATCCCTTACTGGACAGTCCCGAACAAGACAACCCCGGCAGTTGGAGCTCAAAACTGCCCACACAGCCGAAAATAAAAAGGGACATCTAGACAGGGGTATATCTCGCTCTCAAGTGGGGGCTACCCACGAAGCCTTGCTGCACCTCTCCTGTTTTAGCCATTCCCGGTTGATGAGGCTTGAGGTCACGATTACCTTTAGAGAACACATCTCTTAGAATGCTCATCGTCCACCTTACGATGTTCTGAAAGCATTCAATCCATACAAGTTCGTTCCAGGTTCGAACGAAACCGAAGGCATTATCTCGTTACACTCGTATTGGAATCACCCTCAGAGTTAACGACAATAACCCTTGCATTCTGAATCACCATCTCGAATCTATAAGTACTATCAAGTCAAACTCATTACGGAATCACCCACAGAGTTATACTGACGAATAGTTCTTATACCTCAGTCTTCACTTGCTCCATTTGAATTTCACGACCTAGCGTTATTTTGGATCGATGTGGTATTCGGGTCTCCAGACCTAGAATCCCGGTATACGGAAACCCGATCCCGGTCTCATCGAAATCCAAACCGTGTCTTTTAAGGCCAAGTTGTTTTAAAGTTAAAAACAATTCATTTCAATTATCTATATACACACAGATAGATACTGCACAATATCACAGATGGATGATACACATATCAGCATATATGAATAACTATATCATCATCACATTTAAATCAAGCATCCATATCACAACAGAAATTACTGATCTCATATCTGAGATCAAAATCAATCAACCAATGGGATATCAATATCAATCTTATATCATACATAAGCAAGGATAATAAATCACACCATTTATAATTAATTTAAAATGAATTAAATTAATTACCTTATCCTTAATTAATTTAAAGTTAATTAAATTGATTACTTTATCATTATTAAACTTGCTTATATTACTATTAATTAATTATCACTTAATTAATTTATCATCATCCCATTTTTCCCATTTCATTAATCATCCTTGATTAATTTCTTTAATTACATTTAAGTAATTATCCTTTAATTATTCCCACAGATTAATTACTTAACCAAATATAGAAATTAAATCTCTACATTACTCCACTTAATAATTAACCAAAATTAATTACATTACTTAATCAACTATATTAATAAATCTCTTTATTTGTTAATTATATCAAATAAATCCATTTTAATTCCAACATTAATTATATTAATTAATGATCTCAAATTACATTATATCAAGAAATTAATTCCTAATTAAACCAAAATATTAATCACTCTTGATTAATCACATATAGTAATTAACTCCCTTAATTACTTTATAAATTACACTCCATAATTAATTATCTCAAATTAATCCTTTGATAAATCTTACAAAGTAATGATACTCAAATTACTTTATTCATAAAACAACATCCCGTTAATTACATTCTGTAATCATCCATCAATTACTTCCCTAAGTAATTGTGCTTATCTCATCATCAATTTGATTAATCCAAATTAGTTAAATAAATTAATTAACTCGAACAATCAAATTACTCAAGTAATTTATTTACTTAATTACTTCTCATTTATTAATTACACTTTAAAAATTAAGATATTTATTTCAATTAATTAATCCAATTAACTATTAATGATTAATTACATTAATTAATAATAAATAATCTAGTTAACTTTTATTTAATATTCTAAATAATTAACTCGCATTAATTATTATTAATTATAAGTTCAATCCATCATTCAATAATTTGATTTAAGTCTAATCTGTGATTTCTTAATAACATTTTAATTACATATTATATTATAAAATTTTAATTTAATACCTTAGAACTTATAATTTCAAATTAATTATTTAATTCATCCTAAACTTGAATTAATTTATTTAACCTTAAATTTCCAACTTAATCAATAACTTATCAATTATCATTTTAATTATCTTAATAGTAAATGAATTTTCCATAATCAATAAACTTCACTTTCAAAAATGTTTAAACTTCCATTTAAAATTTCAGTTCTAACTAATACTGATTTCAAATTTTAAACATTTTATAAACTACCCTTTTTAAAATCTTAAATTACAAATTTAAAAATACTTGCTACGAAGGGGATTTTAAATCGAGCCCCTTAAGTCCAATATTTAAATTTATTAAAAAGTATTCAAAATTTTAAACTTTCTTTATTCCAAAAATCTGGATTTAAATCATTTACTTTAACTCAGTTTTAGCCTTGGTTTTAAATTTAAACTTAAAGATTTAAAATCTGGAAACTAGTCACTGACCCGAGCTCCCATCAGATTTGCTTCGAGAAAAATTCAAATCTACCCGAGCCAAACCAAGTTTACCCGAGTGAATCTCGAGTTATACTGGCTACTGTCAAAACTGAGAATTAGACCTACACGAGACCCCCTTAATTTACTTCGAGGAAGATGATGTGTTTACCCGAGCCAAAATAGGATTTTCACGAGTGAAACTCGAGCTCCCCTCTGTCATCACTAAAGAAACACAGCCACCAATTCATTCGACTGTGCACGTACACAACCCACAGTGACGTCTCCGACCATCTCTACATCGACGTGTACGACGAACATCACCCCAGCTCCGATTCCAACCGCCAGTTCCCCTGCGGTGACTCTCGAACTCGAATTCGAATAAACGAAGCCTGGAACACAGTTTCGCGACCATCTTCAATCCCTGTCAACGCCTCGTCTTCGCAGCCCAGTTCACCAGAACTCCTCCAACTCCGGTCACGACATCGTCCATTGCCTAGCTACCCTCGCCCAAAACCCGAAAGCACTCGATCAACCCACTTGGTCGCGGCGATCGTTTCTTCCAATTCAATGAAAACTAGGGTTCTACACTAGGATTCATCACCACTCTCTTCGCCATGATTTCCATCACCATCCATGATTTTTCTCGGCAACCCCTAACACTTCTCTACTACCAGAAAGAAACTCGAGTCTCCACAATACAGAGATCACCAGATTTTGCTAAAAATTCATTTTTAGTTCAATATCAAACTGCAACTTCCACTCATTTCTAAAAAGTCCAATTCTTGATTTAAAAATCAAGTTTTAGTTGATGCTTTTAATTTGTGAAACTGAAATTACAAAATTTGTATGTTTGGATTTTGGTAAAGATTATCATGCACTGATATATCTTATATTCCAGTGACAACATCTAATATTTAACTTCTTAAAATTTTAAATATCACTTGAGATATTTAACAACTTCATTTTTTTCATAAATTTCATTTCCTCAGATCCTTATTTAGATGATGAGCATTTAAAATGAAGGTTGTACCTGGGAAAAATCAAACAGAACAGGCAAATAAAGAAAGCAGTATGTACACAGATATCACTTACATCAGGTATTTACTTATAATAATATGAAATGCTCATTCGAATCAACAATAAATCAAGCAACCATATTTAGATTTTAGTTTGTAAAATGTTACTCACCAAGAATTTGCAAAGAAGAAGAACAGAGCATGTTATCTTTTGCAAGCAGTTTGAATTTGAAATCTGGAAAATGTTTTCCTTTAAACTCTCTGGTCAATCACCTTGCATGTTTAGTTGCTTGATATTTGTTGAAGCTTGTTTTGAGATTAAAAATGGAGTTTCATTTTGTATTTGCTTAACTCGAACTGGACATGGAAATGATAGAAGAAAAGTTGCTTTCCAGGCTTTGTACAAAACAGTTTACAGGGTTCTACATTTTTTTCTTATTTCATTTCTAAGGTCAGAGATATTTTATAATTTGGTGACTGAAGATTATACTAGTATATACTCGAACAGGTTTTGTTGGCTGCAAGCATTTGAGAGCATTTATTGTTATGTACTTTATGTTTTCTTTATTCATACTTATCTCATTTTCTTTTTACTTGGCTGTGACTTCTATTGCAAGCTACAAATTTTATATTTTGCTTTGCTTTGATTTTTCTTATCTTGTTCCCAGGCCTACATGCATATATCCATTCGAATTGTTCCACTTTGCCTTAATCTTTGGCTATGCAGATTTGCTATGCAATTACATTTCTGGTTAGATAGTGAAATGAAATGAATGTTGTTTTTAATATATTGTTTGTTTATATCCACTATGTTACTTGTTTTATTGTCATTCGAATATATCGTTTGATGTATTCTATTTTGTTACTCGCTTTATAGTTATACTATTTGTTTATAAATATGGAGGATGTTTATAATATTTGAATTTAAACCATTAATGTACAACTTACTTTTGTTATTTGTTTTATTGCTTGTTATTTTAACATGTATTTATATTTATGAATTTCATTTTAAAGAAAATGAAACAAAACTATGTATATATATATATACAAATAGAAGCTTTTACATATACATATAACAAGATATTTAATTTAAAAATAACACTTCTAATTTAAATCTATTTATATTTACATATATAACAATACATTAATAAATGTATTTTGAAAACAATAATTTGTCAAATTTAATTAATTTATAAAAGAGGCTATAACTTCCTATTATTGTTTAAATGGATAAATGTCTCATATTTATTAAACCATATTTAAAAAAAAAACCCTTTTTATTTTAATTCTTGAACTTAAGCTAAGATATATATTTAAATCAATTAAACATTTATCTTAACTATTTTAAAACTATATATTCTATATTAAATCCTAATTTCCAAATTACCAAAAATATATTAGAATTAGAAAACACGCTTTATTTATTTATTAAATTCAAATTCAAGATTTCTATCTGTAATATATATATACAAATAGATATACATTATAAATAGAAAACAATTTATTGGCTTTTTAAAAGATCGGTTATCAGTTAAATATCATTTAAAAGAAGATTATTATATCAATTCTAAATTTATCAACAAGAATTTATCAAATCAATTTAATTTTAAATGCAGATTATTAAATTGATATTGCCAGAAATTCCGGGATGTCACACACATTTCTAAAATATTTATCATATTCAGGAATTTAAAATTCAATATTTAATATAGTTTTTAATCAATATATAGATTCAGGTATTTTTAACATCAGAAAATATATTTATTCGATCAATCAAAATTAATATCTCAATAATTTAAATCGGTTAATCACCCAATTAACAGATGTTAAAAAATCCGAGTTATTACATATATACTATTATTTAATTTAAATTTGTTTATATAAATGAAATGTGTATGTATGTGTGTGTGCATATATGTTTAATAATAATACAAAATTCTATATTTTTTATATAATATAAAATACACATTGTAGCTTTGAAAATGAATTTTGAAAATTTATTTATTTATTCTGTACAGTTTTAATTAATTATCATTTTCTAGTTATTAAATTATTTAAACCAAAAATTAAATAATAATAATAAAAAATTATTATTTTTCCTCTGGCCAAAAATAACACCAATATATATACACATAATTATAAACTTATATATATGTATATAATTATAAGTGTATATATAATTATATATAAATATATATAATTATAACTAGTTTTATATTTATATGTAATATAAATTTAAATTAATTTAAAACATATAGAAAATTTTGGTTTAAATTTCATATTATAAATATTCTAAATTATTTACAAAATAATATTTAAAATAATTTTATAATTTAATTATATTTATTTATATATATTTATATATGTTTATGTATATGTATTTTAATAAATGCTTTATGTAAATAATATACAACCAATATAACCAATAATGTATAATATATATAATTATTATTTTAACACACACACATTTAGACAATCCATTTGTATACACGAGGGCTAACTTGTCCATTGTAGTGTAAATCCTAACATCTACACAAGGGAATGTCAAACCATGTACATAATATCATGTTGCACATGCACGCATAAACATAAGTGTATATGATACATACATATATAATATAATATAATACAAATTATGTAAAATAAAAATTTATTTATAAATTTAAATGAAATACTGATTTTATTAAATACAATTCAGAAAATTTCTAAATGAATTATACTACATATGCCCAATAAAGATCCAATAGTGGATATTTTTTGAAATTTATCCAATTACTCTGCTATGGGATGGCCCAGTTCCAACAATAATGAATTATAGACATGAGTCCTACATCAGGTATTTAATACCCAAGATAATTTCTTGACTGCAAACAGTTTTAAACATAGACATACCTCTAGGAGCGGAGGAATCAAATTTCTTCTTACTTCTTCGACCATCTTTAAATAGTCCGAACGATTCCATTTTCATACCCCTTCTTGTGACAATGGTGACATTCACCTTTTTCGGTATGGGAATCTTTCTTGTCTTTCTTAGAACCATGCTTGCACTTCTTCGAATCTTTTAAAGACAATGCATTACCCTTTACAACTAACACCATGTTTTGATCCTTGAACAATCCTTTAGCTGACCTTAACACATCTAGTAGCTTGACAAGGCTTACACTCAATTGGTTCATATTGAAATTCAATGTGAATGACTCAAACTATTGAGTTAGTGAGTTGAGGATAAAATCCACTTGTAATTCATTGCTAATCTTAACATCCAGCTCAGAAAGTCTATCAATATAGCCTTTCAACATTAAGAAGAAATCCTCAACGTAACTACCCTTACTCATCTTTGCATTGAACAACTTCTTAGTAATCTCGTACCTTGTAGAATGAGATTGTTCCCCCCAAAAAGCTTTAGGCTTTCAAATATTTTATGGAAAGATAAATTTTTATGTTGCCTTTGGAGCGGCTTGTATAATGTAGACAACACAAAAAGTTTAGTAATTTTGCCATCAATTACCTAAGTTTTGTAGCCTTGATTGTCTAAGGGTCATTGTTTTCATTAGGTATTTCTCTTAAAAGTCTGGTAATAGACGACAATATACATTCATAAGTGAGAGCTATCTTAATTGTTATTAACCAATTAATATAGTTGGGTCTAGTGGGCTTATCTTTTCTGAAATAGTCTTAGGTTGGTCATTATGCTACAAATTTAATCTAAGTAGATTAGGACAATTTATATATAATAGATGTTATTATATTATTAGATTGGTTAAATGTTTACAATTCATTTATCTAATAAGCTCCCACTATATTTTTATGTTCCTTAAAACCCTGAGAGAAAAAAATAAGGAAATCTTTTTATTTCTCTAGTGGGTGTTTGGACTTGCTTGCTGTAACAACCCGGTATTTCATATCGATTAACTATCGTCTTTAGACGATTTCTTTTCCTAGCTAATTGTTGTTTGGAATTTTTTTAAACCAGTTTGAATTTTCTTTTGAAAAATGGTTAAGTCTTTTTGGTTGCCGTGATAACTAACCAAGACAAACCCGATCCCCCTTCTTTCATTTGCATTCGTTCAAGAACCCAACCCCTTTCATTTTTTGTTCGAAAACCCTAAACGAGATAAACAAAATAATGGCGGTCGTCCCTTCTTCATCGTTCAACAATTAGGGCTTTCAACTGCTTCGATTTTTGATCGAGCTCGAGATGATTTCGGCTGGTTTATCGAGTTAGCCTCTACTTCGATAGAATCGTTCGCGACTCTTCCTCTGGAATTAGGGCGTTGCCTTTTTCTCTGGCGATTCAGGTGAGTAATTTATATTGCTCACATCTAATTTGAATTTGTTCGACCTTGTTTGCTTTTACTGTTTTCATGATCTTCGGCTTCGATTGGATTTTTTTGTTCGTTGTTGATACTTTTCTGCCTTGAGTTGATTTTGGGGCTGTTGATTTTTGATTATGGCTTGACTTGTTCGACTCTTTGTTCGACATGGTTTCAGCTTCGAGTGTGATACCAAATCAAGATAAATTAATTAAGGAATAATAAAGTAATAAGTAATTAAGAGGTTAATTACTTAATTAAAAGAATTATTAAAGGTAATTACTTGATGAAGTAATTTAAAGGAATCAATTACTCAGCATAATTAATTAAGTTAATGTGGTTAATTTTAGTTAATTAATTAAGTTTAGTTAATTTTAGAGAATTACTTAAGGATGGTTAAGTATAATTACTTAATGTAATTAATGAAGTGTAATTACTTAGTGAGTAATTAATGGATAATTACTAGATTAATTAATTAAGAAATAAGATTAACTAATTTATAATTAGAGGTTAATTAATTAGATAATTACTTGATGAAAGTAATTAAAGGTAAGTTATTTAAGGGAAGTAATTGAGAATTAATTAATTAGTGTAATTAATAAAAGGGTTGATTAATCAAGGTAAGTAATTAATGTGATTAATGTGAATGGGAAAGGTTAATTAATTTGTGTAATTAATTTAGAGTTAATTACATAATATAATTGAAGGATAATTAATCAAGGGTGGTTAATTAAGATGATAATTAAAGGATGATTAATTAATCAGTTTGTAATTAATAAATGTTAAGTAAGTAATCTAAGTAATTAAAGACTAGTAATTGATTTAATTAGAGATAAATTAAATTAATTTAGGAAGTAATCAATCTTGTTTATGAATGTTTGAATGATGTAAATGTCTTGAATTGGTTGATACCTCTGATATGGAATGTTTTCGGATATGATATGATTGGATAGACAATGATAGTATGGTTATCTATCGTTGATGAATTGCTAAAAAAAATGACATCATGTATTTAAAGGTTTGAATTGTATTTCATTTGAATAATTTGGGTTAAGATGACATTGGATTCGAAGAGACAGGAGTCGGGTATCAGTAAATACCCGAAACCACTTCGATTTGAAATCATCTAAAATTCTTTATAGAATGACATGTGAAACCAATAGGCTGGTTTGGGATAAAATGGACCATTTAAAATAAGTTGGATACTTAGATATTGTTTGTGAAAATAAGTGTTGACTATATAAGTTGTTTACTTGTAATAATGTACGAGTTACCCCGGGTTTTAAATAAGTTCTATAGATTGGAATTTCTTGTTAGATGGGTTTACTCATGCTGGTTTCCAGCCTGACCCGGGTGTTACTTTGATGTAATGCTCGGGTCAGACCGAGTATTACAGATTTTCAGGTAAGGACGTTCTGGATCTCAGGAGGCGAGCTGGATGGCAGGAACGTATGGAGTATATTCCGCTGTGATATTATAGTTGTCTGAGACATGTTAATTTTAACTGTCTAGTACATTTGTGAATGTTGTAAATCTGATGTATTAAAATGTAATTAACAAATACAGTTTTCTTTGTATAACTGATATTATTATTTGTTATTATATTTAATCCGCTGCGAATGTGAGATGTTGTGTTCTCTGTTCTCCTTTCTTCTTTCTGTTTCTTTCTTCTATCTCTTTCTTTTTCTTCTAACTATCTGGAATTTTCGGGTTCGAAAATTCCGGGTCGTTACACTTGGTATCAGAGCGGAAGGTTAAGCGAGAACCTGGGCTCTGTCGGGATTACTCATTAAGGATAGGGTCAATAGTACCCTAGAATGAGTTGAGTGTATATATATATATATGAGAACGTATTTGTTATTTTCTTATATAAAGGTTTTAAAATGGTTTTAAATATAAATAATCTTTATATAAGTTTATCTTTTGATATATATATATATATAGAAATAATTTTCTAATTATTAAATATATGAATGAAATTGGTTGTTAAATCATTGGAATTAAATAAAATAATAAGAATTAAGTGGTAATACAACCAAATTAAAATTGAATGAAGATAAGTTTGAAATGGATCCAAATTGAAATTAAAATCTTGAATTTGTAGAAATAAAGATAATAATGAATTGGTTTCCAGATATGATAATCTTGGTTATTATCATAGATGGTTGATAATGAAATATTGTAAATGATTAAGAAAAATAAAATGTTTTAGGGAAATAAAACATTTAGGTAAGTATGACTTATAAATTGGAATTGAAGATAATTTGAAATTGTGAAAATTGTAAATCTAAAGTTCAGAAGAAAAAAAACCTGAAATTGTTTTAAAGAAATTTGTTTTGAATTAAAACCAAAGGTGGTTTAAAAATTTAAGGTATAACTTGGTATGTAAAGAAAATGTATATATGAGGATATACATAATATCAAGGATGATTTGAAATAACTCTTAGTGTTAAGTTTTAAATTGAAATGTGATATGAAAACCCAAAGTGATAAGTTTTTGAATTTAAATGGGAAGATTATTATTATAAGATTTAAAAATTTGAATGGGAATTCAAATTAGGTCAAGTTGACTAAATTAAATTAAATTTAACTTAAGGGAAGTTAAATGAGTTTAGAATGAACAACTTGAATTAGAAATTTCAAGATGAAATTAAAATTTAACTTGAGAAGTTAAATGGTTGGGTTTAAATGGGAGTTATGAGTAATCTCAAAATGGGTTTGAGATCTGGAAATTGAAAAGGGATGTTGTTAATTGGTGTTTGGATAAATTTGGATGTTTATTTATCCTGATATCATTCTATTGTTATAAATAATCTATGAAACTAAGAATTTATTTTAAAGTTAGAAATGGATAATAAATTAGAATCTGAAGATTAAATTGTTTTTGAATTCTTATTTGAACTTTGTAATAAGTTAAGATAATTTTAAAATGGAATTTTGGAATTTGGATACAGAATTAAATGGTTTAAAGATTTAAGTTGTTAAATTAAAAATAAAGGTTGATTTAATTTAAAAGTAAGGGTAAATTTAACTTAAGGGATTAAATCAACATTTAAAATTTAACTCGAATTTATATAATTCGAGATGATTTTAAGTTGAGATTTGAATAGAATTAGTTCAAATTGAATTTGATTTGAATTAATTAGAATTGTGATTAAAGATGGATAAGCATAAATTTAAATGGAAATTTTGAATTAAAATAATTTGAAATAAAATTGAAGCTGGTTCAATTTGAAATTAATCCAAATTGAATTGAAATAATTTGGAATTGTGATTAAAATTGAATATGTTTAAAAATCAAATGAAATTTGATTTGAATTTGGAAAGGAATTAAGGTTAATTCAACTTAAATTGGGATTTAATAAATTTCAATGGAAATTGAAGTGTTGAGTCAATTTAAATGGAAAAGGAAATTTAAATTGAATAAAAGGGAAATTAATTGGGAATGTAGATTGGGAAATTAAACAGTTTGGCTCTGGACAATTTTTAAAATAAATTGTTTTAATACAAATAAATTTTTCCAAACTATTTACTATACAATCTTTCTTCTTAAACCCCAAACTATCTATACTTATTTTATAATTATTTTGGAACTATTTAACTATTTTGAAACTGTCTTATAAACTAATTACTATTTTTCAGTTACTTATATCTAAACTATTTTGCAATTATCTAACTATTTTATACCTACTTAACTATTTTACAGCTATTTTACAAACTAATAACTATTTTTCAACTACTTATCTATTTTAAACCTTTTCAAGCTTTTTTTTTAATTTAAACGGGTCAGAGTTCAAACTGTTTATAATTGAAGTATTAACTCAATTGTAAATGGAAGCAATTGAGAATAAGAGAATAGAATTAAAGGAAATGTGAATAGAAAAGAGAATTGATTTGGCTAATAACCAATAAAGATAAATACGTAGGATATACGTATATTATTCTATTCGCATAGTGATTTGATCCAGATTCGAACACAGAATTTCGAGATAGTATTATCGATCCGAGTTAGGATTTTTTGCTCGATTTTCGACGGCGAACCTGGATATGGATTGTTGATTGGTTCTGGATATTCTCTATCATAGTTGTGACTATGCAAGGAGAATGACGGTTTCTGATCAGGAAACCAGATCTGAGTCCGCACTAGGAAGCCGGGTGGACAATACTAGTTCGGAAGTGAAATTGTGTGATCGATTGAGCGATCAGATTGATATAGCGTACGGATGATATGTGTACATCGTACGGGTTTGAATGAAATTGGCATTTAAAATTTGAGGATAAGAAATTTGAAATGGTTTTCGAAAATGAAAGGAATATTATGTGAAATATAATGGAATTGGATATTTCTTTGGTTGAAATTTACTTTATGGAGGTAAGTAAATGATAAATAACTTTATAAAGAAATCAAACTTGAATATTTGATTTGACAATAAATAAAGTTATATTTTGTAATATGATAAACTTCCCTTATTGAATCTAGCCAGAATAAAAAGGGTTTTGAAATATTTGAAGTATAAAAGAGGTTTTATACAAGTTTGAAATGATCCAAAGATTTTCAAAGTTATATATATCTATATCTATATATAAAAAGGATCTTATGAGAATGATTTTGGAAAAGGTCTTGGGAACCTATGAATTTGGAAAAGGCTATTGATTTTTGGGAAAATCAATTTTGGATTTTGGAAAGCCTAGTTTGAGAATTATCGATTTTAGTAATCGATTTTGTGTAAAGGAGATTTTGATAAATCATAAAGGATATGATTTGAAGATACTATAAGTGTATAGTACAAAGTGTTTTGAAAATAGCTCTGGAAAAAAAGGCGCTTCCTTGAAATGAACTTCTCAGGAGTGCCACTGGGTGGTACTGCCTTGAACCCCAAGGGGGGATTCTAAAGTTGATCCTGTGAGGAGTCCGGACAAACTAGTTCCTGAGGATTATTTGTGTAGCGGAAGTCGAGGGGCTGGTGCCCACAGAGGCATTTGGGTTATGCTGTGACGACAGTTTAACTCGATGTCACTGCGATCTACTGCAGACCATAGCGAAAGTCATGTGTGCCGCTGAGAGCCAACTGTCTACGTTTGATTTTATATCGGTAGACTGTGACACTATGGTAACATAGCGAAAGTCGTTTGTGCCGCTGAGAGCCAACAGTCTGCGTTTGATTTTATATCGGTAGACTGCGACCTATGTGGGAGAAGTTTCATTATTTGGCAGCGAAATTCGGTGGCGCTGATGCCTACAGTTATATGGGTTTGTGCTGTGCTAGCAACGTAAGGCCCGGGTATAACTGCGATCTGTAGCGGGTTCCATGGCGTAATCGAGGAGCGCGGAGACCTACAGTTATCTGTGGATTTTGCCGGGACGGCAACGTAACCATCGGGTTAACTGCGACCATGGATGGGAGTGATGATTTCCAGAGCATTCTCACCAAAGATATTTCCTCTATTTTCAAAACTGTTTTCTATATTTTCAATAAAATTATTTTCCAAAATATTTTCACTGGGTGTTGAAAATGGGTCTGCTAAGTACTTATAGATTTTCAGTCTTACGCCTGATCAACGTATGACCGAATTTCTGTGAGAACGAGAATGGACTTGTTGAAACATCGAGTTATAAAAAGTATTTTTATAAAAACTATTTTTGTAATATTTTAAAATATTTAAAAAAAAAATTAATATAAAGGGAGTTTATAGTTTAAATTGTTCCACAAGAAATTTATCTGATAATAAGTAAATAATAAATTTTGGCTTCATTCCTTTTCGAGGACGAAAAGATTCTAAGGGGGGAGGAATGTGATAACCCGGATTTTCGGGCATCAGATAATTGGATAGTTATCAAATTTAACTTTTTTAAAAAAATACTGATTTATAAATTTAACAAATTTAGATGTGATAATCTCCAGTATAAATTATATAATATTTGACAAATTCTTCTTTTAAAATAAATATTAAAGTGTTGTTATATATATATATATGAGTAGATTTTACATTGGAAATTCAAGAATAATATATATGAAATTTAAAATTTAAAATCATTCTCTTTTAAAAGTTATATATGTATAAATACTAGAAAATGTATGAATATAAATATAAAACATAAATTGATAAAAAGCTTTTATAAGATTTAAGAAATGGTTTAATATATTAAAAATTTACATGAGAAAGATTTTAATTTGTATATATATAATGACAAGTGTTAATAAATTAAGTCATGTTAGTAATATGTGTAAGGTGATTAACAAGCCAATTGACAAATGTTAGGAAATTTTACAAGTGTCCCTTATTTTATTTTATTTTCTTTAATTTTTAATAAATTCAAATTAAATCTATATATACATCTCTTTTCTCTTCTCCATTCTTTTCCCATTCTCATTTTTCAAAAAACAAAGAAAACAAAAACTAGCAATGTTCAAACTGAAATCATCTCCACAAACCAAAATCAGAAAATCTACAAACCGAAATGATCATCCTCAAACCAAAACTGAGATTTCATCTCAAACCAATCAAAACAAATTTACAACCTGGCCATTTATTCTTCAAACCTGAGACCTTCCTCTGATCCAAAAATCAAGCCCTGTAAACACAAATCTGTAAATCAATTATCCACAAACATGAATTCATCTTCAAAAGCCTAAAACTCAAAAGTTCAAATGCCTGAAACCATTTTCTTAAAGCCTGAAATCTTTTCATCTCAAGCCTGTAACCATGTTCTTCAAGTCTGAATCATTTCCAAGTGCATGCAATATAATCTGAGGAAGAAGCAAGTTTTCAAAAGCTTTTTAAAGTTTTAAAGGAAATCAAAACAAGCTCTTCAGTTTTTAAAGAAACCAAAGCAAATTCATTTCAAAGCTTCCAGTTTCAAAACTCTCTGCCTTTTTGAAATAGGTGAGTAAACTACCCTTTATAAAATCTTAAAACTGTTTATACCTGGATTTGCATGTGATAAATACTTGATGTATGCTATGAAAAATGTTTATATAGTTGTTAAATAGGCATGCATGTCTATATATATGCAGAGATGACTGTGCATGTCTGATATCAGGCCTCTGTTTGGTTACAGGTTTTCAAACCTGTTTAAAAAAATTCAAATTCTCCTTCTCTGATTATTGTTAGATCTAAAGATCTAAACAAAACGTGTTTGTATAATCATGTTTTATCTTTTAAAAATAATTTCAAGTTAAATCTAAAGTTTGTTTTAATAAAAAGGAAGAAGAATAGTAGGATTTTAAATCATCTCAAATATTCGACTTGAAGGATTTCTAGAATCAAGTATATAATCGATTTTGTTTATGAAATCTAGGATTTTTAACAATAAAATCTTAATTTTTAATGTTGTAAATCATGAGAAATCAAGAGATGAACGTATTATGGGTTTCGAACGTTTTCTGTCGATCGGTGAGGTTAGAGTGGTCGGGGTTCATGCTGGAGGTAAAGGGGAGTGTGGAGATCACAAGAAAAATGGTGGTTGATTTTTTTTATCGTCGTGGTGACCGGACGATGACGATGTAGGGTTTAGCAACCTATTTGAGTCGAGAGGGTTGACGAAGTGAATTCGACGTCGTGGGTTGACCGGAGTGGTTTGGAGGAAAGGGAATCGGAGCATGAGTCTTCGGTGAAGCTATGGTCAGGGTTTCGAGGGTTCTGGTGAATCGAGGCGGCGGTTCGAGGAGGTTCTTGGATGAACTGTTGTTCCAGGTGGAAGGCGATTAGCTCGATTTCGTTTTTCGATTCGATCTTCATTTCTGGGTGGTTGAGGAAGAAGTCGAGTTCGACGTCGACTTGTTGAAGGCCTGAATGATGATCAGAGAAGGCTGGGGTTGCCGTGCACGTACACGGTGACATCGCATGCATCAGAATGTATGGGTTTGGGAAAGGAGATGTTGACCTGGAGTGTTTCGTGATTTTTCACGTGTTCGACTCGGAGTGTCGAAGCGGGAAGGTTTTGTTTTTGGTTGCTTCGAGTCTGCGCGAGGGTTGTCTCGAGTCTATCTCGGAAATTTGTTGATTGCCCAGAAAGATTTGTTTCCAGCATTTTAATTTTTAGGTTTAAAACTAAAATGATTACTCAGTGTGGTAATTTAAAAAAAAAATTAGGTAAGATAAGTAATTTAATTAAGATAAATTAATTTGTGTAATTAGTTAAGTGTAATTGATTTCTTAAATTGAGGATAAATAAATCAAGATAAATTAATTAAGGAATAATTAAGTAATAAGTCATTAAGAGGTTAATTACTTAATTAAAAGAATTATTAAAGGTAATTACTTGATGAAGTAATTTAAAGGAATCAATTACTCAGCATAATTAATTAAGTTAATGTGGTTAATTTTAGTTAATTAATTAAGTTTAGTTAATTTTAGAGAATTACTTAAGGATGGTTAAGTATAATTACTTAATGTAATTAATGAAGTGTAATTACTTAGTGAGTAATTAATGGATAATTACTAGATTAATTAATTAAGAAATAAGATTAACTAATTTATAATTAGAGGTTAATTAATTAGATAATTACTTGATGAAAGTAATTAAAGGTAAGTTATTTAAGGGAAGTAATTGAGAATTAATTAATTAGTGTAATTAATAAAAGGGTTGATTAATCAAGGTAAGTAATTAATGTGATTAATGTGAATGGGAAAGGTTAATTAATTTGTGTAATTAATTTAGAGTTAATTACATAATATAATTGAAGGATAATTAATCAAGGGTGGTTAATTAAGATGATAATTAAAGGATGATTAATTAATCAGTTTGTAATTAATAAATGTTAAGTAAGTAATCTAAGTAATTAAAGACTAGTAATTGATTTAATTAGAGATAAATTAAATTAATTTAGGAAGTAATCAATCTTGTTTATGAATGTTTGAATGATGTAAATGTCTTGAATTGGTTGATACCTCTGATATGGAATGTTTTCGGATATGATATGATTGGATAGACAATGATAGTATGGTTATCTATCGTTGATGAATTGCTAAAAAAAATGACATCATGTATTTAAAGGTTTGAATTGTATTTCATTTGAATAATTTGGGTTAAGATGACATTGGATTCGAAGAGACAGGAGTCGGGTATCAGTAAATACCCGAAACCACTTCGATTTGAAATCATCTAAAATTCTTTATAGAATGACATGTGAAACCAATAGGCTGGTTTGGGATAAAATGGACCATTTAAAATAAGTTGGATACTTAGATATTGTTTGTGAAAATAAGTGTTGACTATATAAGTTGTTTACTTGTAATAATGTACGAGTTACCCCGGGTTTTAAATAAGTTCTATAGATTGGAATTTCTTGTTAGATGGGTTTACTCATGCTGGTTTCCAGCCTGACCCGGGTGTTACTTTGATGTAATGCTCGGGTCAGACCGAGTATTACAGATTTTCAGGTAAGGACGTTCTGGAGCTCAGGAGGCGAGCTGGATGGCAGGAACGTATGGAGTATATTCCGCTGTGATATTATAGTTGTCTGAGACATGTTAATTTTAACTGTCTAGTACATTTGTGAATGTTGTAAATCTGATGTATTAAAATGTAATTAACAAATACAGTTTTCTTTATATAACTGATATTATTATTTGTTATTATATTTAATCCGCTGCGAATGTGAGATGTTGTGTTCTCTGTTCTCCTTTCTTCTTTCTGTTTCTTTCTTCTATCTCTTTCTTTTTCTTCTAACTATCTGGAATTTTCGGGTTCGAAAATTCCGGGTCGTTACATCGAGCATTTTTCCGTTGTCTTCAGTAAATGAAAATTTACTTTGATTCCTTTTCATTTTTTTTTCTGTCACTGACTTTGATTTCTTGGTTCTTGTGAGCTTCGGCTCTGACCATCTTTGTGTTCATCTCTTACCTGTCGCACTTACAGTATATTGATATCTTGCAGTTGAACACTTGTTTGTGGTTTTGTTTCACCGTTTGGTCAATGCATTTTTGAATTTGGGGTTAGTTTTGAGCATTGTAGCTGATGTCTCGTCTCTGGCCATATTTGGGTCAATACTGGAAATATGTTTTGATAGTTCATTCCTGACATATTTGGCACTTTCACTTGGGTCATTTAAATTTGTATATTTCTATACTGTTAGCTTCAATCTTGAACACTGTTCTCTCAAGCCTACATAGACTGTTGCATTTTCCCAGAAGCCCACTTGAATTTGTTTAAACTTGTACCCTGGTTATCTCGATTCTCTGATCATTGGAGTGATGCATTGTTTTGGTTGACAATGCTAAGTTTCAGATTTGATTTTTTGTTCTGACGATTCACTGTGGCATTTGTTTGTCTAGTTGGTTTTCATTTTTTTTGTCTATGCTTGATCCTCTCGGTTTTGATTTTTGGGGCTACCATGACTTCAATTTCTGTCGAACATGGTTTCGCTTTCACTGCTTGATTTTCTGATGTAACGACCCACTATTTTGGACCATTCAAATCGACAATAATCCACACATGTCTGTCTTGAATAATTCAAAATAACAGATTGTAAATAAATTTGGAGCAAATGAAATCAAATACACAGAATCAGAGACACAGAACATATCAGAATAACTCGCAGCGGAATATAAAAAAACCATAGTAGTTCATGAAGCTACTATAACAAACTCTCAAAACATAATACATAATATCTGCTTGAAAACATATACAATAGACATCTCAAATAAATAGGAGTTTATGAATACCAGAACTGAAATAGAACAACTGAACTGAAAGGAACAGATAACTAGACAAGCAGAATCTCCAGCGATTCCTAGCTCCAGAAAGAAATCCAAAGCTAAGCTGTAAATACTCAGGCTGACCCGAGCGTAAAGTAAAACACAAAACACTCGAGTCAGGACAATATATACTTATATAATGTAAACCAACTCAAGTGAACTGTAGTAGAAATGCACAATAACTCAAAGGATGCTTGGGATCGCCCATCCTTTAAGGATCAGTTAAACTATAAATTAAATACATCCCGTGGTTAAAATTTCAAAATGGTAATTTATACTTCGAAATCAAATATCATTTCAAAATTCAATATCCTTATAAAATCCATTTCAAAATATCAAAATATCATATTTCAAAATAATTTATATTTCGAAACAAATTACTTCATTTTAAATCATAAAAATGAAGTTAGTATATTTAATAATTAAAATTTTAAATTTCCAAAAATTTAACTTTTCAAAGTTCATTCGTGAAATGACCCTCCTATTTCTACTCTAATTCCAGAATATTTTTTTTTTTGGTAAAGAGGATATATATATATATAGATATATCATCCATTGCAATATAATTCTCAGGGTCAATATCTTTCTCCAATAAACCAAATATATCCAGGATCACAATAATCAACCAATATAAATATATCAGTACATTCACAAAGGTAAGCACATACATGTGAGGATGTATATGCCTCTCTTGTTTGAATCAGAGTTCTGGAAAACAAGAGGATGTTGGATTGCTAATATATTTTTTTGACTGAACAATCCACTGGAAACATACACTTTAGTCTGTTTATACTAACTAAGAAGTGATCAAGTAATAATCAATAGTAAACAAGCTTTTAATATAGATGTTTGTGTTAAGTTCTGAATAGTGACAAATTCAGTATAAAAGAAAGTGGATCCTAGGGGAACACAAGCAACATCTAGGCGTAATGGAAACGCGCCTAACTTATACATGAAAGGTCACGAGTTCGAGTGCTATGCTGGTCGGTTCAAACCCAATTTTTGGTTTTTCTTTTTATTTTTCTCCTGTACAGTTTGCAATCTATTATCTACCTATATCTGTACATATATATATACTTTATTTTTGCCTATATTCCATCATACAAAACAATAATTCTTGCTTAATTATTTTTGAAACCCATCCCTATACTCTGGAAGGCATCAGGATTGATATGAGTTAAGAGTCTGGTTCTTGGGTTTTGAGGATGATAGAAGTGTTTATCATTATTCAGGTTTGTATTTCTTCTTATAAGATCTGTCTGGCATTTAAAATGCATTTGGTTAAAATCTGAGTGAAATTCAGATTCTTATTACAAGTGCAAGTAAAAAAAATGTGATAATGTTTGCACTAAACATATTTATGTGCATATATATCTGCAACTATTTGAATCTGGCTTCCATCTACCTTATTACAGATCCTTTCTTTAATTGAAAATAGGACAGGAAACATTTGTATGGAACAAGTTTGATTATAGATACCTTGCAGCCAAATAAAAACATTCAACCTATGCCTATTTCTTTTGTATACATATGCCATAGTAGAAAATAAAACCATTTAATTTTCTGAAAATCAACTATCCTGATTTTCCAAAACTTAAATCCTTTTCAAAGACTCAAGATTGACTAATACATTTATAAAATGTAATCACTCAATTTTTAACATGGTGTTCTTGCTAAATCCACTTACAAGATTTGATCAAAATCCTTTTTAAACATAACAGATATTAACTTAGTTCATAGTTTCCAGATACAAGTCAATCTCTTAACAAATACCTAACAAAATATCCATCCAATATTCAACACTTAATACCATTAGCAATTTAAATTGTCAATACATGCAGATTTCAACATTTAGGCTCTTATCTAACTAAGTTTTAGCATGCTATATCTTCTTCTCAAGGCCTTGCTCCTACTCCTACTTAGTTGCTGCAATCCCTGAAAAAGCATTGGAAACTGCCTCATTTTAAATGAGACACCCCAGATGCCATTAGCACACTAGGGTCAGACACATGTCTGGTATGAGAAAATTCACAAAAGCAATTTGTTAATTAGGTTAAAATCAAGTTAAGTACATATACATAAGGTTCTGTCCTTTGGAATCAGGTAAATACTTGTGTGCATGCTCTGTGTCATTGTGCATGTGCACACTTTTACTTTCTTTCCAGAGACTACACATATGAATATGGCACATACATTCAAGCATACAACTCAATCATAAACAAACAATCATTCATACCAAACAGGAAAATAACTAATATGAGTTAAATCACTTATTCAATTCTCATATTTCAAATCTGGGAAAAACTCTAGTTTTCTCATCTGCTCAAGTATTATTTCCTTGGTATATTTATCTATCCTTGGTCTCATCTGCAACATTTATGAATCAATGGACACACTGTAATGGACTAATTCACTCCATTACACAAAGATCTCAGGACTTAAATAAGCCATGTGTCAACTTATGTTACTCAAGCACACAAGTCATTCCTGCAGTGTTCTTGACCCCAATTTCCTAATCAGGTTTTAGTTAATAAATACCCCTTTTAATGGTTCATGACAAAACCATTCAGTGATCCATTAACTGAAAACATCTATATCATGGTATCTCATATTATTCATGACCATACAGAAACAACAAGCAAACAACCATTGGTGGCTACAAAATAAGGCTCTGTATATATATATAGATATTCATCCTGGTATATTTTTCTTTAAAGGAGTTTAGGCAGCTAACATTAGTTTATGGCTTCTGAGGGAGTTTTTTTTTTCTTTTTGCAACCATTTGTGCTTGAGTTAAACTCAGAATAGTCTGGTTTCACTGAATCACAAAATTTTGTTTGCTATGCATTTTATTGAATCAGGAGCATCAGCACATAGGCAATCCTATTGCACCCCTAATTCCTTTCTATTTCAAGCCTCAGCACTTATACATGAGTATATTGCAGCTCAACATTATTTACATCTTTCTGGGTTGAGCCAAAACCAATACTACTTGCCTATTCTCAACATTTTATTTTCTGGGTATTTGTTTATATCCCTAAACATTAACATATCAGAGATCTGAGTGTATAAAACAGACATGTATGCTAACAACACATAAAACTTTGTTATAATAAAACAAGTGATCAACCAAAGAAAATCAAAACATATTCAGGTTTAAATTCGCAGATAAGCATTCATATATGAAAATACTCTTTTAAGAAAATACTTTTAACTGGCTGCCTACATTAGGACTTATCGCCTTAGATTTTTGAGTGAGTTTTCTCACCTAGCTCTCTCCTTTGTTTCCTTAATTAACTGATGAACTCCTGCTCTTATCCTCAAGCTCTCTTTCTTCCCTTGTCTTATGATTTCTATGGTATTGTTTTTCTTCTTCTTTTTTTCAAAATTCTTTTCTGAGGAGAAGAGGAGGCTGCTGCATATACATGTATATATACAGAGTCTTTCTTAGGGTTTTGGGTATTGGCTAAAGCCATTTTTGCCCACCAGAAAAATCATGTTATCTGCATTTTAAACCCAAAGTTTTACCCCTTCCCGGCTTAATTTGGGTGAAGAGAAAATTGGTTACATTTTTCTTTCAGAAATTTGCTTTTCAGAAAATACTTTTCCCCCTTGTCTACAATCATGCTAAAAATGTGACTTGGTTTTGTTATTTATTAAATACTCTTTTCTAATTCTGCCTATACCAAGAACTTCTCTATTTTATCTTATTTTCCTATTTTTAGCTTTCATGTAAATGGTATGTACTTCCTTCATTTAGTTATAAGAGAATTACTCCTTTTTATATCTCCATTCTTTTCATTTCTGTTTATATTAAAATGTGTCTGTATATTTTATTTCACTAGTTTAAACTCTAGTATTTTATTAACACATATATATTTGTATATAAGTCTTTCTGAAATAATTAGTATACCCTCCTATATATCCCTACATCATACTATACTGACACACACACATATGCACATGTACACTCAAATTATTCAGTAGCTCTCATATATACATTTACTTATGCATACTACTTTTAAGAATTTAATCTACATATATATATATATATATATATTTCCATACTCATCAATATGTATGTATTCTTGGAGTTCAGGGTTTCAGCTTATATTCATGTGCATTTCCTGTGCACTCATGTACACACACTGATACACTATCAAGCTATATCAATTCCTCCTTTAAAATTTATTTAAAAATTTATTTTAAATTCATTTATATTTTTCAGGATAAATTCCTAAAATCTTGGGTCATTACATACACCCCTCCTTTTAGAAATTGTGTCCCACAATTTTCCTAAGCTTAAAATAAATTTTAAACTTAATTCAGAGAACAAGTATATTCTCTACTAAATAGATTCTTAGTTCTATACTAACTAAAAATATATTCATCCAAAATAAAGAAAACAATCAAAGATCAGAATTACCTTAATCTGAAAATAGCTTAGGATAATTCATCCTAACCTTGTCTTCTAATTCCCATGTGCAATCACTAGGATCTAGACTCCACTGTACCTTC
Source organism: Allium fistulosum (assembly GCA_030737815.1). Lineage (NCBI taxonomy): Eukaryota > Viridiplantae > Streptophyta > Magnoliopsida > Asparagales > Amaryllidaceae > Allium > Allium fistulosum. Next base: position 1,034,063,050 of record CM060901.1, read on the forward strand.
ACAAGTTTCAGAGATTTATTCCTCAACACATCTTTTGCCAAAATTCCCACTGGATCCTTTTCATAAATCAAATTAGGATTTATCTGCACTTGGGTTGGGGTTTCAAGAATTTCTGCCCTGTCATGGACCCATCTTCTCAATTGTGATACATGAAAAACATCATCTATACCTTGCATGTTTTCTGGTAATTCCAACCTATATGCCAAGGGACCAATTCTCTCCAGAATTTTGTATGGTCCAATATATCTTGGGGTTAATTTGCCTTGTTTTCCAAACCTCAACACATTTTTCATGGGTGAGATTTTAATGAAAACAAAATTTCCCACCTCATATTCTACCTGCCTCCTTCTCATGTCTGCAAATTTCTTTTGCCTATCTTGAGCTGCTGTCATTCTTCTTCTTATCAACTCAATTTTTTTCCTTGGTTTCTTGTATGTACTCAGGTCCTAAAATAGACCTTTCTCCTGCTTCTACCCAGCAAACAGGTGACAAACAGGGTTTACCATATAAGGCTTCAAATGGAGCCATTCCTATGGTGCTTTGGTAGCTGTTGTTGTATGTAAATTCAACTAGATGAAGATAATCTTCCCAGTTGCCCCCAAAATCCAGTATACATGCCCTCAACATGTCCTCCAAAACTTTGTTTACCACCTCAGTCTGCCCATCTGATTGAGGATGGTAGGCAGTACTTAAACATAGTTCACTTCCCATTGCTTCTTGAAAGCTTCTCCAGAATTTTGAAGTGAAGATGGTATCCCTATCACTCACAATGGTTTTGGGAATGCCATGTAACCTTACCACTTCTTTTATAAAAATTTGAGCTAGTTTTGGTGCTGTTCTTTCTGACTTGACTGGGATGAAGTGTGCTACCTTGGTTAGCCTATCAACTATCACCCATATGCTTGTATTACCTCTCTTAGATCTAGGCAGTCCATCTATGAAGTCCATAGATATGTCTTCCCACTTCCACTGTGGTACACTAAGAGGTTGCATCAACCCTGATGGTCTTTGAGTTTCAGCCTTGACTTGTTGGCAAGTCATACATTTGGCAATGTACTTGGCTATATCAGATTTCATCCCCTTCCACCAGAAGTCTCTTTTCAAATTTTGATACATTTTTGTGTTACCTGGGTGTATGGAGTATTTACTCCTATGATATTCATTCAATATCTCCCTCTTCAATTCTATGTCCTCTGGTACACACATCCTATTCTGGTATCTCACATAACCATCTTTATCAATGTGGTGATTCAATACTTCCTCCCCTCTTGAGAGGAGCATTTTCTTCTCTAATAAGTGAGCATCTTGTTCTTGCATTTTTCCTACCTTCAGAATTAAATCTGGTTGAAGTGACATTAAGCTTAACTTCCCTTTATCTTCTTGTGCACCATGCATCTGCACACAACCATTCTCCTCAATCTCTAACTCAGTTAGCAAAGACAAATCTTTAAATTCTGCTATCATCATCATAGCCAATTTAGCATGTTGTCTACTTAGAGCATCTGCAACTTTGTTTGCTTTGCCTGGTGTATAGAGTATGTCAAAATCATAGGCAGCTAAGAACTCCACCCATCTATGTTGCCTCATGTTCAAATCTTTTTGTGAAAACAAATATTTTAGAGACTTGTGGTCAGTGTAGAGTTCAAACTTTGTGCCTAATAAATAATGTCTCCAAAGTTTTAAAGCATATATCACAGCTGCTAATTCGAGATCATGTGTGGCATACCTTACTTCATGGGGTTTAAGTTGTCTGGATGCATATGCAATGACTTGGCCTTGTTGCATCAACACTGCACCCAAGCCAAATCCACTAGCATCAGTGTATACCACTAATTCTTCATTTCCATGTGGTACCTTTAGAATTGGAGCATTCACCAATGCCTCCTTCAATTGTTCAAAAGACTTTTCACATTTTTCTGACCAAACAAAAGCTTGGTTCTTCCTGGTTAGGTTAGTGAGTGGTGTAGAAATTTTTGAAAAATCTTTTATAAACCTTCTATAATATCCTGCCATCCCCATAAATGACCTCACTTCACTCACAGTGCTTGGCCTCTTCCATGCTTGGATAGCCACTACTTTATTGGGGTTCATAGAAATTCCTTTGGCAGATATAACATGGCCAAGAAAATGTACTTCCTCCTTCCAAAACACACATTTTGAAAACTTTGCCTTTAAATCTTTTTCCCTTAGCCTAGACAAAACCAGGTGCAAATGATGCTTATGTTCTTCCACTGTCTTGGAATAAATCAAAATGTCATCTATGAAAATAAGCACAAACTTGTCTAAACAATCTCTAAAGGTTCTGTTCATTAAATCTACAAAATAAGATGGTGCATTGGTCAAGCCAAATGGCATAACCAAAAATTCATACAACCCATACCTAGTGTTAAAGGCAGTGTACTTGATGCTTGATTCTTCCACCTTCATTTGATGAAAACCAGATGCTAAGTCTAGTCTAGAAAATACTTTTGCCCCTGCTAATTGATCAAAAAGATCATCTATTCTTGGCAATGGGTATTTATTTTTAATAGTTACTTTGTTTAATTCTCTATAATCTATGCAGAGTCTTAAGGAGCCATCTTGCTTCTTAACAAATACCACTGGTGCTCCCCAGCAAGAATTACTTGGTCTTATAAAACCCTTTTCTTCCAATTCTTCTAACTGTTTCTTTAATTCTTTTAGTTCATTTGGCCCCATTCTAGTTGGCTTTTTAATCACTGGGCTTGCTCCTGGAACTAAATTGATCTGGAATTCTACTGGTCTATGGTGTGGAATACCCTTGACCTCACCAAACACATCCAAATATTCATTGACTATGGGAATTTCTTCAATGGTTAGTTCACTGAAATCTTTCTCTGAGTCAACTAAATGATATAGTTTTCCTTCCTTAGCTACCTCACATAAAACTGTGATTCTCTGGCCTCTAGAATTTTGCAATGATATGGTGGATGAGTCTAAATTAATTATGGCTTTAAATTGCCTTAACCAGTCTACCCCCAATATAACACCTATATTTGGGTAATTCAAAACATATAAATTGGAAATAAAAATATTTCCCCCTATGTTTAACTCCACATCCACACAAATCATATTTAAAACACTAGAACTCCCCAACGGACTTTGTATATGCAATGGGGTTTCAACCAATATGCAATTCAGTTTTAGCATTTTAACCAATTCATAAGAAATTAAAGAGTGAGTTGCCCCAGTATCATATACTACTGTTATGGGTATGGTACAAATAAGTAATGTACCTTCCACTTGGCTATGGTTTACAGTGTTACTTTCCACTGTGGCTTTGCCTTTTCCTTCCAAATTTGCCAATTTGCCTTGCTGTTTATACTCAGGACAATTCCTCTTCATATGCCCCTCTTTCCCACATAGATAGCATTTGAAAGCTCCTCCTTTCAATTCTGGACATCTTGGTTTGATATGCCCTTCCTTTCCACACTGATGGCACACAATTTTCTTCTTGTCTTCCTTAGCTTTGACATCTCCAGTGCTTTTGTTACTAGCCTCTTCTTTCTTCTTATCATAAGGGTGATACCTCCCCTTACCTTTCTTGTTATTATTGCTCTTAAAATTTCTGAACTTCTCCCTTTCCTTGTTATGCTGCTCCAACCTCAAAGCTAAGTCTATCACATGATCAAAAGTCTTGTCTGCATAGGGTAACATGGCTCTGCTAAGTCCTGGGTTCAGACCTTTTATGTACCTATCATTTTTAGATGCCTCATCTGCCACAAGCATTGCTCCATATGTGGAAAGCCCCTCAAACTTTTGAGTATATTCTGTGACAGTCATGGTTCCAAGTGATTTCATTCTCATTCCTTCCTGCAATGATTACTTCCCACCAGCCTAAAGCTACTCCTTTTAGCTGTCTTGAAGCCACTTGCCTCTTTCTTTGATCATCAAGTTGCATGTCATTGAAAATTCTTTCCAATGTTCTCAACCATGTTTGAATTTCCATGACACTCTCTGTCCCTTCAAAGCTTTTGCCTCCTAAATGAGTATATGTTTTAAGTAATTTTGAGAGTTCTTCATAGGGATTTTCTTGCCTTTGTCCTGCCCCATCCCTAAATGCTCTCACCAAGTCTTGCAGATTGACCATTGGTGGTGCATGGGAAGATCCTGCTCCCTGATTTGGTGGTCTCCCTACCATAGTTTGCTAATAATAATTTACATAGCTGGTTAGTTTGATGTTTAGTTCCTTTTTAATTTTATTTTTATCTAAGAACTTGATCCTTACTTCTACTATGTTGGATAACATAGCTCTGATACCAACTGAAATGACCCTCCTATTTCTACTCTAATTCCAGAATAATTTTTTTTTTTGGTAAAGAGGATATATATATATATATATATATATATATATATATATATATATAGATATATCATCCATTGCAATATAATTCTCAGGGTCAATATCTTTCTCCAATAAACCAAATATATCCAGGATCACAATAATCAACCAATATAAATATATCAGTACATTCACAAAGGTAAGCACATACATGTGAGGATGTATATGCCTCTCTTGTTTGAATCAGAGTTCTGGAAAACAAGAGGATGTTGGATTGCTAATATATTTTTTTGACTGAACAATCCACTGGAAACATACACTTTAGTCTGTTTATACTAACTAAGAAGTGATCAAGTAATAATCAATAGTAAACAAGCTTTTAATATAGATGTTTGTGTTAAGTTCTGAATAGTGACAAATTCAGTATAAAAGAAAGTGGATCCTAGGGGAACACAAGCAACATCTAGGCGTAATGGAAACGCGCCTAACTTATACATGAAAGGTCACGAGTTCGAGTGCTATGCTGGTCGGTTCAAACCCAATTTTTGGTTTTTTTTTTTATTTTTCTCCTGTACAGTTTGCAATCTATTATCTACCTATATCTGTACATATATATATACTTTATTTTTGCCTATATTCCATCATACAAAACAATAATTCTTGCTTAATTATTTTTGAAACCCATCCCTATACTCTGGAAGGCATCAGGATTGATATGAGTTAAGAGTCTGGTTCTTGGGTTTTGAGGATGATAGAAGTGTTTATCATTATTCAGGTTTGTATTTCTTCTTATAAGATCTGTCTGGCATTTAAAATGCATTTGGTTAAAATCTGAGTGAAATTCAGATTCTTATTACAAGTGCAAGTAAAAAAAAATGTGATAATGTTTGCACTAAACATATTTATGTGCATATATATCTGCAACTATTTGAATCTGGCTTCCATCTACCTTATTACAGATCCTTTCTTTAATTGAAAATAGGACAGGAAACATTTGTATGGAACAAGTTTGATTATAGATACCTTGCAGCCAAATAAAAACATTCAACCTATGCCTATTTCTTTTGTATACATATGCCATAGTAGAAAATAAAACCATTTAATTTTCTGAAAATCAACTATCCTGATTTTCCAAAACTTAAATCCTTTTCAAAGACTCAAGATTGACTAATACATTTATAAAATGTAATCACTCAATTTTTAACATGGTGTTCTTGCTAAATCCACTTACAAGATTTGATCAAAATCCTTTTTAAACATAACAGATATTAACTTAGTTCATAGTTTCCAGATACAAGTCAATCTCTTAACAAATACCTAACAAAATATCCATCCAATATTCAACACTTAATACCATTAGCAATTTAAATTGTCAATACATGCAGATTTCAACATTTAGGCTCTTATCTAACTAAGTTTTAGCATGCTATATCTTCTTCTCAAGGCCTTGCTCCTACTCCTACTTAGTTGCTGCAATCCCTGAAAAAGCATTGGAAACTGCCTCATTTTAAATGAGACACCCCAGATGCCATTAGCACACTAGGGTCAAACACATGTCTGGTATGAGAAAATTCACAAAAGCAATTTGTTAATTAGGTTAAAATCAAGTTAAGTACATATACATAAGGTTCTGTCCTTTGGAATCAGGTAAATACTTGTGTGCATGCTCTGTGTCATTGTGCATGTGCACACTTTTACTTTCTTTCCAGAGACTACACATATGAATATGGCACATACATTCAAGCATACAACTCAATCATAAACAAACAATCATTCATACCAAACAGGAAAATAACTAATATGAGTTAAATCACTTATTCAATTCTCATATTTCAAATCTGGGAAAAACTCTAGTTTTCTCATCTGCTCAAGTATTATTTCCTTGGTATATTTATCTATCCTTGGTCTCATCTGCAACATTTATGAATCAATGGACACACTGTAATGGACTAATTCACTCCATTACACAAAGATCTCAGGACTTAAACAAGCCATGTGTCAACTTATGTTACTCAAGCACACAAGTCATTCCTGCAGTGTTCTTGACCCCAATTTCCTAATCAGGTTTTAGTTAATAAATACCCCTTTTAATGGTTCATGACAAAACCATTCAGTGATCCATTAACTGAAAACATCTATATCATGGTATCTCATATTATTCATGACCATACAGAAACAACAAGCAAACAACCATTGGTGGCTACAAAATAAGGCTCTGTATATATATATAGATATTCATCCTGGTATATTTTTCTTTAAAGGAGTTTAGGCAGCTAACATTAGTTTATGGCTTCTGAGGGAGTTTTTTTTTTCTTTTTGCAACCATTTGTGCTTGAGTTAAACTCAGAATAGTCTGGTTTCACTGAATCACAAAATTTTGTTTGCTATGCATTTTATTGAATCAGGAGCATCAGCACATAGGCAACCCTATTGCACCCCTAATTCCTTTCTATTTCAAGCCTCAGCACTTATACATGAGTATATTGCAGCTCAACATTATTTACATCTTTCTGGGTTGAGCCAAAACCAATACTACTTGCCTATTCTCAACATTTTATTTTCTGGGTATTTGTTTATATCCCTAAACATTAACATATCAGAGATCTGAGTGTATAAAACAGACATGTATGCTAACAACACATAAAACTTTGTTATAATAAAACAAGTGATCAACCAAAGAAAATCAAAACATATTCAGGTTTAAATTCACAGATAAGCATTCATATATGAAAATACTCTTTTAAGAAAATACTTTTAACTGGCTGCCTACATTAGGACTTATCGCCTTAGATTTTTGAGTGAGTTTTCTCACCTAGCTCTCTCCTTTGTTTCCTTAATTAACTGATGAACTCCTGCTCTTATCCTTAAGCTCTCTTTCTTCCCTTGTCTTATGATTTCTGTGGTATTGTTTTTCTTCTTCTTTTTTCAAAATTCTTTTCTGAGGAGAAGAGGAGGCTGCTGCATATACATGTATATATACAGAGTCTTTCTTAGGGTTTTGGGTATTGGCTAAAGCCATTTTTGCCCACCAGAAAAATCATGTTATCTGCATTTTAAACCCAAAGTTTTACCCCTTCCCGGCTTAATTTGGGTGAAGAGAAAAGTGGTTACATTTTTCTTTCAGAAATTTGCTTATCAGAAAATACTTTTCCCCCTTGTCTACAATCATGCTAAAAATGTGACTTGGTTTTGTTATTTATTAAATACTCTTTTCTAATTCTGCCTATACCAAGAACTTCTCTGTTTTATCTTATTTTCCTATTTTTAGCTTTCATGTAAATGGTATGTACTTCCTTCATTTAGTTATAAGAGAATTACTCCTTTTTATATCTCCATTCTTTTCATTTCTGTTTATATTAAAATGTGTCTGTATATTTTATTTCACTAGTTTAAACTCTAGTATTTTATTAACACATATATATTTGTATATAAGTCTTTTTGAAATAATTAGTATACCCTCCTATATATCCCTACATCATACTATACTGACACACACACATATGCACATGTACACTCAAATTATTCAGTAGCTCTCATATATACATTTACTTATGCATACTACTTTTAAGAATTTAATCTACATATATATATATATATATATATATATATATATTTCCATACTCATCAATATGTATGTATTCTTGGAGTTCAGGGTTTCAGCTTATATTCATGTGCATTTCCTGTGCACTCATGTACACACACTGATACACTATCAAGCTATATCAATTCCTCCTTTAAAATTTATTTAAAAATTTATTTTAAATTCATTTATATTTTTCAGGATAAATTCCTAAAATCTTGGGTCATTACAATTCGTTCACTTAAATTAATTAAAACAATGAAATTTCAACTTTCGCAGCATTTAGAAAATGCTACGGAAGGTCACATTTAAAATAGTTCAATTTAACAAAAGACAACATTTAAAATTCTGTAATATGGTTACATTAGTTTCAAATAAACTTAGTTAAATTCAACCATTATAACATTACAAAAATGCTATAATAGCCTTTAATTAAATTTAGCCATTTGGTTCATTATTATCAACTACAGCATTTACAAATGTTGTATTATCATTTACATTAGAATTTAATAGCGTTTCAGAAATGCAGTTAACTAACTTCAAATATTCAATATAATTTCACAAACAATTATATTTTTATATAAATCATTTTTTTTACTTATAAAATCATATAATTTCACTTTTAAAACAATTATTCAAATACCCTTATATTCATGATTTTATAAAGTTAAAACTCCATTCAAAAATCAAAATTTAATAATAATTCACTTATTAAATTCCAATATTAAGTTATAAATTCATTAAATTAAATTAACTTAACACTTAAGTTTAAATTTTCAAATATAACTTAATTCCATTTTTTATTTACTTAACTTAAAATTCACTTTTAAGCCAAATTCACAAATTTTCAATTTTAGTTATATTTCAAAATTTCAACTTAAATATTCATTCATTTCACATTTTAACTTTATTCAAAATCATTAATATAATATAAAAATCATTTAAATTCACTTTAATACAAATTATCATGAATTTATCACATTTCACATTTAATTTAAATTCCAATTATCACCAAATTAAAATTTCCCAAAATAACTTACATTTCAAATTTTCTAATTTTACCATTAATTTATTTCACTTATAAATTTTCAGAAAATCAATAATGCTTTACAAAAATCATTTTTATTTAGTTTAAATCAAAATATCATAATATTTACATTTTTAAAATATTTTTAAAAAAATTTATAAGTCATATTTTAACTACGGGTCTGTATTTCATTTCTAGTCTAGGTAAAGTGATACGGGTAATATATCATTTCAACCTGTAATTTACAAAGAAAACCCGGGTTTGATCATTTCAAACCCGCAATCCCAAGGAAATGAAAAAATAATTGAAAATCATTCAAGCCTATCATTTTAGCCCATAATGATTTTCTCCTATTCTAAAGTCCGTTCGGGTATGTATCATTTCAACCCATAGTGATTTTAATCTAAAGGGAACTTGCAGTGTGATAAACTGATAAAAATAATAGAACAGCATAATATAACAGTAACATATAATATAATAGGTGTTTAAGCATGGGTGAACATCATAAAATCATAACATAGCAAGTGTAACATGATAATGCATTTTACAGATTCAAAAGGGGTCGATTCACTAGTTATATATGTACATATTGTCTGGTGAGAATAACTCACCTGTTAAGCTGGAGATTTGCCAACAAAGCTCACAACACAAAGATTACGAAGGCACGACAACTCTAATACAATTTGAGTGTGGAGAGAAAATCCAATGATATAGATCTTGTGTTACAACCCAAACAAAAATCAAAGCAAACCATAAATTTCAATACACTAGAAATGAAATAACTTTTAAATAAAAAGAGATACGAATGCCAAATCTTTTGCCTTGCTTTCTCTATTCTTTTGTCATGGCCTAGGGATGGTTTTGGCTCTGGTTTGAACAAGTTTGTCTCAGGTTTGGTCATGTGTATGCATGGCCTAGGTAGTAGAATATGAGGAGGAAGTTTATACAAAGGAATATGAAGAGTTTAAGGCAAAATAGGTGGGTTTTGTTCACAAAATGGCTCGGCCATGGGCTTGTGTGGTCAGGTCAGAGGGGTATGGATCAGGTCAGTGGAAGGAAAGGTGTGTGGTGGTCTGGCCAAAGGTGGTGGAGGCGGCCTAAGGTGGTGGTGGTGGTGGAAAATGGAGTGGTGAAGCAATAGTGGTAAACAATCATGTTTTTATGGCTTGTTTTGCAATTTTTTGTGGAGTTTTGGCATCATGGTGGCTCGGCCTTGGTCAAGACCAGAGGAGTAGCTGGTGGTGATGGCAGGGAAGAGATGTAGGGGGTGGTGGCCCTGGATATGGAGTGGAGGCCATTCAAAGAAGCAAAGAAAACAAGGCAAAATACATGAAAAATGAGAAGAAAAGTGTAAAAAAGTAGCCATTACCCATAGATTTTTCTTGAAGCCATGAATGAATGAGAAGGTAAAATGTTTTTGGGTGAATGGAGGCTGAAAACTCACGGCTACAAACCAAAAATGCACAGCCAAGATAGTAATTGACGAGTTATGGCAAATGAAAGGACAAAGGAGATGAAAGGACTTAAGGTAAATAAGCTTTTAAAACTCTTCATATTTCTTTTTCTTTATATTCAAATAAAACAAAAATAAAATCAGTAAATTGAGTTTAAAACCGAAACAAAGTAATATAAAATAAAAATAATTAATTAATTTTAAAGAAAATGGAAAAAGAATATAAGAAATTGCTTAAAAATTGAAAACAGGGTCCAGAAATTACAAATAAATCACTATTGACTTTGGAAAATTAACAACTTCATTTTAAAAATATTTTAAAACAAAAATGTGAAGTAAAATAATTCATTTATATTTTCAAAATGAAATAAATAATTAAATTTAGAGAAATTAGAAAAAGAACTAAAGAAATTGCTTAAAAATTCAAAACAGGACTTAAAATTTACAAATAGAATATCATTAGTTTTAGAAAATTTCTATTTCACTTTAAAACAAATAAAAGGTCAAATAAATAAAATAAATGAGGAACAAAATAAAGTGGGAATGTGAATCAAATAAGATTTTAAGAAAAAAATAGAAAAATAAATAAAGAATTACTTTAATTAATTGAAACTGGAAATTAGAAATTGTAAGCAAAATACAACTGACACTGGAAAATGTCAATTATACTTTTAAAAAATGTTTTAAAAACAAAATATATGCACAACATGTTATTTTACCCATATAAATATAAATTAGAACATTACATGACCAAATAAAATATTATTTATACAATTTAAAATAAACAATTTGTTAAATACAACAAATTACACACAATATTGAAAAAGGCATAACATTCACATTATAAATCAGATTTCAACGAAACGAAAAGCATTATTCTTAAAATTTTATTTACTTTCATAATAAAAGATAAAATTCAAATTTTCAAACTTTCAAATTTCTAAATTAAAAGTCAAAGTTTGACTATATTGACCAAAATTCACTTTTTTGGAAAATATTCTTTTTAGTCATGTTTGGAATTCTAATTCACATCAAAATCAAAAATTATATTTAAAATAACAAAATTTATTCATTTTAATAAATAAAATAAAGTTTTTAAATCAGGAAATTAAATTAAAGAAATTAATATATATATAATTAAAATAATCACAAAATACAGGGTTGTTACACTCTCCCCCACTCAAATCTTTTCGTCCTCGAAAAGGAAAAAATTTCGGAGAAACAACTAGGCAGAACAATAGGTTGGAAGACATCCCCGAAAAGAAGGTAGGGGAATAGGGATATCTAGGAGGGAAAATGGGTTGAAAGACAAGGATGAGCCATTAATTAAAATTGTTAGTTAAAGAGGTAAAATATTTAAAACACTTTAAAATCCCTTAGGAAGGAAAATAACTGATCAAAATATCCTTTATATAATATTTTATCAAAATACTTTTATAACTCGATGTTTCAACAAATTTATCCTTGTTCCTGTAGACTCTGGTAGTGCGTTGATCAGGGGCAAAACTGGAATTCTCCAGGTACTTAGTAGACCTGTTTCATCACCTAGTGAAAATACTGGGAAAACCTTTAAAAAGAGATATGGAAAGTACAATCCAAACAAAAAACGAATCAAATCATGGATCGCAGATACACAATGGTTACGCCTGGATCCCCCAGGAAACATCCGTACCTTTTAAGCATTCACTGCCTTGCGAATTTCGCCATGCAACAAACCGGTGGACCGTAGGATACATAAAAATGGTTACGCCTGGATCCCCCAGGAAACATCCATACCCCTTAAGCAATCTCTGCCTTGCGGATTACGCCACTAACACGACCATAGATCGCAGATACACAATGGTTACGCCTGGATCCCCCAGGAAACATCCGTACCTTTTAAGCAATCACTGCCTTACGAATTACACTATGTAGTCGAGTTCGTAAGACCATGGGTAACGCCATGGAATTCGAAGGACACTCGAGTATCATATCCGGAAAACCAAAAATCAGAGAGAATAATATCGATAGAATGAACCCAAGATGTGGCCACAAATCGGATATCAAGCAGAAGGCACTTTCCATATCTTTACTTCGAAAATATGTATCATATAGTACCTTTTCAAATCACTTTCAAATATCGTACTTATATAATATCCATTATATATAAGATTTCACTTTCAAATTGAGTACCTTTTCAAATCTATAGTTTTCGAATCAATTTCATACTCATACAAATCAATTTTATATAAGTTCGACAACTTCCAAATCAAGTTTTTAGTAACATAAGGTTCTCAAATTTCAATTTGTTTCAATATCAGTTCAATTTCAAAATCATATACAATTTCACCGAATTATTTCTTCTCAAATTAATTATCTTTAGTTTCAACGTTTCCAGAATAATAGATTTAGAAAATAAATCCAAATTTCCAAATCAATAATTTAAGTCAACCAATTCATTTCCAAAATCAAATGTTTTCAAAATCATCTTATACTTATGTAAGGTCTATCTTACATAAGGATCAAATTTTCAAAATAATTTCGCTGTATGAAGAGCCATATGGGATTGAATATCTTTGCTTTTATGGGTTATATATATTTGTAATTTAAATTGGAAATTTTCTTTTAGTAAGCAAAGATATTCTAACTCGACGGCTTTCAATTTCAGCGTCAAAATATATCAAAGATATTAGAATATAAGATGTACATATGTCATCATTTCGCAAAGTCACATTCGATCGCTCGCTCGATCACACAAGTTCACTTTCGAACTAGTATTGTCTATTCACTTCCCTAATGCGGATTTCGATATGGTTTCTCGACTAGAAGCCATCAGTCTCCTTGCATAGCCATATACTATGATAGAGAATTCTAGAATCGAGCCCAAAATCCATATCAAATATTCGTCATCAAGAATCGAATGAAAAATCCTAACACGAAATGGTGTAATTCACCTCGAACTTGTGTACTCAAACTTGGATCAAATTAATTATGCGAATAAAACAGCATACGTACAACTTATATATTTATTCCAACTTGTTACCTATATAGTTTCATAAAGATGTTACTAAGTTAAACACTTAAAATTTATTCAAAATATTTTGAAGAACAATTTCTTTTCAAAACATTTCAAATCTAAATTTCATATTAGAAAAAATTTAAATTGCCTTATTCATTTACTTAACAAAACAGTTTCAACTTATTTAAATCAGATTACTTCATACTTAAACATTCAAAACAAACTTATATACTTTATCAAAATACTTTTCAAATTTCTCAGCTTTGAAAAGTTAACCTTGATTTGGAAGTACTCGAACTTCGAAATAGTTGAAGAAATCATTTTCAAATTCAAGAGTTGGAAATTAGCAACAAATCAGTAAATCAATTTTAATAGATAGGGTTATATCAAATCCAAAACTCGAGGACTGAACACCGGTTCATTTCAAATCGTTTCAAATATATTTACATATATCTTTCGAATATCAAATCATACTTCGGAATTTGAAATCAAAAATGGTTTCACAAAATCACTCGCATAGCAAAGCTATTAAAGTGGCCTCTCCCTCACTCAGAAACTCGAAAATCAATGTCGATGATGCGTGCACTCATCACCGAAATTATTTTCCAGTGACACAAGTGAGTTCTGGACTTCCATTTACTTTGAAAACTTCTTTGAAATTCCTTCGAAATCATTAAAACCCATTAAAATCATTGAAACATTACTTATTCGGAAAAATAATTTCAAATCATATTATTTATTATTTCAAAATCCTAAAACCAGTTCCAAAATGCCGGAGTTCAATCACTTAAATTCAGATTCAAAACCTTCAGTTATAAATCATTTTATATGAAACCATTTCTTATAAAATTTTCACAATTTCAAATCCTTTCAAAACTTCAAATTCTCATTTTTTTAAAAGGTATATAATCCTTATCAAAAACATTTCATCTTTATATAAAAATATGGTCATCCTTATCAAAATAAAAACTACGATGAATACACAATTTTCAAAAGACAATCAACCACAAACTTTCCAAGGATTGATTCAAGGATGGATTTCAAAGAAAAACAGAGATTCAAATTTAGAAGGATTCTAATCAAATAGAATTCTGATTCAAAGATAAGCTCAAATGAAGATAAGATAATTAAATTACCAAATAGAAGATGGATAAGCCTATATGAATCACGGGCGACCTTAACCGGTCAACCGTAACTTCAGGAATATAATCGATGCGAAATCTAAGGCAAATCGACCTTCGATCGCCAGAGATAGAATCAAAATATAGTAGAAGATAGAAAACATCGTAAACTGAGGATACATAAATCTCCGGTGAATCGATGCCAATTATAAGGGAGTTTCACCCTTTTACAAATCATTCAAAGATTGGCGGAATCACCGATCTTTATAGAGGTCATTCAAAGTGGAGTTATGGAATGCTCCAAAAATCAAAAGAATACAATTAGGGGAGACAGGAATGGATTTCAGAACAAGTGGGAGCGTTCCAAAATTCAATGGAATCCTAATCGAAGAAATCCCAACTAAGATAGAAGTTCAGAATTTTAAGGAAATCCTAATCAAAGAAGTTACTAACAAGGCAGATACGAAAGGGATGAAGTTTAGAAAAAAATTTCTCTTTTCAAAGTAAGAAAATTTATATCAAAATAATCTTTGAAAATTCTTTAAAATCATTTGAAAATCATTTTATACTTCAAAAATACGTTCTCTCACAAAGAAATGATTCTGAGATTGATTTCACTCATTCTAGGGTATTTCTACCCTATCTCTAATGAGTTTTTGCTCCGCAGGCTAAGGTTTGCCAAAAACCTGGCTCTGATACCACCTGTAACGACCCACTATTTTGGACCATTCAAATCGACAATAATCCACACATGTCTGTCTTGAATAATTCAAAATAACAGATTGTAAATAAATTTGGAGCAAATGAAATCAAATACACAGAATCACAGACACAGAACATATCAGAATAACTCGCAGCGGAATATAAAAAAACCATAGTAGTTCATGAAGCTACTATAACAAACTCTCAAAACATAATACATAATATCTGCTTGAAAACATATACAATAGACATCTCAAATAAATAGGAGTTTATGAATACCAGAACTGAAATAGAACAACTGAACTGAAAGGAACAGATACCTAGACAAGCAGAATCTCCAGCGATTCCTAGCTCCAGAAAGAAATCCAAAGCTAAGCTGTAAATACTCAGGCTGACCCGAGCGTAAAGTAAAACACAAAACACTCGAGTCAGGACAATATATACTTATATAATGTAAACCAACTCAAGTGAACTGTAGTAGAAATGCACAATAACTCAAAGGAAGCTTGGGATCGCCCATCCTTTAAGGATCAGTTAAACTATAAATTAAATACATCCCGTAGTTAAAATTTCAAAATGGTAATTTATACTTCGAAATCAAATATCATTTCAAAATTCAATATCCTTATAAAATCCATTTCAAAATATCAAAATATCATATTTCAAAATAATTTATATTTCGAAACAAATTACTTCATTTTAAATCATAAAAATGAAGTTAGTATATTTAATAATTAAAATTTTAAATTTCCAAAAATTTAACTTTTCAAAGTTCATTCGTTCACTTAAATTAATTAAAACAATGAAATTTCAACTTTCGCAGCATTTAGAAAATGCTACGGAAAGTCACATTTAAAATAGTTCAATTTAACAAAAGACAGCATTTAAAATTCTGTAATATGGTTACATTAGTTTCAAATAAACTTAGTTAAATTCAACCATTATAACATTACAAAAATGCTATAATAGCCTTTAATTAAATTTAGCCATTTGGTTCATTATTATCAACTACAGCATTTACAAATGTTGTATTATCATTTACATTAGAATTTAATAGCGTTTCAGAAATGCAGTTAACTAACTTCAAATATTCAATATAATTTCACAAACAATTATATTTTTATATAAATCATTTTTTTTACTTATAAAATCATATAATTTCACTTTTAAAACAATTATTCAAATACCCTTATATTCATGATTTTATAAAGTTAAAACTCCATTCAAAAATCAAAATTTAATAATAATTCACTTATTAAATTCCAATATTAAGTTATAAATTCATTAAATTAAATTAACTTAACACTTAAGTTTAAATTTTCAAATATAACTTAATTCCATTTTTTATTTACTTAACTTAAAATTCACTTTTAAGCCAAATTCACAAATTTTCAATTTTAGTTATATTTCAAAATTTCAACTTAAATATTCATTCATTTCACATTTTAACTTTATTCAAAATCATTAATATAATATAAAAATCATTTAAATTCACTTTAATACAAATTATCATGAATTTATCACATTTCACATTTAATTTAAATTCCAATTATCACCAAATTAAAATTTCCCAAAATAACTTACATTTCAAATTTTCTAATTTTACCATTAATTTATTTCACTTATAAATTTTCAGAAAATCAATAATGCTTTACAAAAATCATTTTTATTTAGTTTAAATCAAAATATCATAATATTTACATTTTTAAAATATTTTTAAAAAAATTTATAAGTCATATTTTAACTACGGGTCTGTATTTCATTTCTAGTCTAGGTAAAGTGATACGGGTAATATATCATTTCAACCTGTAATTTACAAAGAAAACCCGGGTTTGATCATTTCAAACCCGCAATCCCAAGGAAATGAAAAAATAATTGAAAATCATTCAAGCCTATCATTTTAGCCCATAATGATTTTCTCCTATTCTAAAGTCCGTTCGGGTATGTATCATTTCAACCCATAGTGATTTTAATCTAAAGGGAACTTGCAGTGTGATAAACTGATAAAAATAATAGAACAGCATAATATAACAGTAACATATAATATAATAGGTGTTTAAGCATGGGTGAACATCATAAAATCATAACATAGCAAGTGTAACATGATAATGCATTTTACAGATTCAAAAGGGGTCGATTCACTAGTTATATATGTACATATTGTCTGGTGAGAATAACTCACCTGTTAAGCTGGAGATTTGCCAACAAAGCTCACAACACAAAGATTACGAAGGCACGACAACTCTAATACAATTTGAGTGTGGAGAGAAAATCCAATGATATAGATCTTGTGTTACAACCCAAACAAAAATCAAAGCAAACCATAAATTTCAATACACTAGAAATGAAATAACTTTTAAATAAAAAGAGATACGAATGCCAAATCTTTTGCCTTGCTTTCTCTATTCTTTTGTCATGGCCTAGGGATGGTTTTGGCTCTGGTTTGAACAAGTTTGTCTCAGGTTTGGTCATGTGTATGCATGGCCTAGGTAGTAGAATATGAGGAGGAAGTTTATACAAAGGAATATGAAGAGTTTAAGGCAAAATAGGTGGGTTTTGTTCACAAAATGGCTCGGCCATGGGCTTGTGTGGTCAGGTCAGAGGGGTATGGATCAGGTCAGTGGAAGGAAAGGTGTGTGGTGGTCTGGCCAAAGGTGGTGGAGGCGGCCTAAGGTGGTGGTGGTGGTGGAAAATGGAGTGGTGAAGCAATAGTGGTAAACAATCATGTTTTTATGGCTTGTTTTGCAATTTTTTGTGGAGTTTTGGCATCATGGTGGCTCGGCCTTGGTCAAGACCAGAGGAGTAGCTGGTGGTGATGGCAGGGAAGAGATGTAGGGGGTGGTGGCCCTGGATATGGAGTGGAGGCCATTCAAAGAAGCAAAGAAAACAAGGCAAAATACATGAAAAATGAGAAGAAAAGTGTAAAAAAGTAGCCATTACCCATAGATTTTTCTTGAAGCCATGAATGAATGAGAAGGTAAAATGTTTTTGGGTGAATGGAGGCTGAAAACTCATGGCTACAAACCAAAAATGCACAGCCAAGATAGTAATTGACGAGTTATGGCAAATGAAAGGACAAAGGAGATGAAAGGACTTAAGGTAAATAAGCTTTTAAAACTCTTCATATTTCTTTTTCTTTATATTCAAATAAAACAAAAATAAAATCAGTAAATTGAGTTTAAAACCGAAACAAAGTAATATAAAATAAAAATAATTAATTAATTTTAAAGAAAATGGAAAAAGAATATAAGAAATTGCTTAAAAATTGAAAACAGGGTCCAGAAATTACAAATAAATCACTATTGACTTTGGAAAATTAACAACTTCATTTTAAAAATATTTTAAAACAAAAATGTGAAGTAAAATAATTCATTTATATTTTAAAAATGAAATAAATAATTAAATTTAGAGAAATTAGAAAAAGAACTAAAGAAATTGCTTAAAAATTCAAAACAGGACTTAAAATTTACAAATAGAATATCATTAGTTTTAGAAAATTTCTATTTCACTTTAAAACAAATAAAAGGTCAAATAAATAAAATAAATGAGGAACAAAATAAAGTGGGAATGAGAATCAAATAAGATTTTAAGAAAAAAATAGAAAAATAAATAAAGAATTACTTTAATTAATTGAAACTGGAAATTAGAAATTGTAAGCAAAATACAACTGACACTGGAAAATGTCAATTATACTTTTAAAAAATGTTTTAAAAACAAAATATATGCACAACATGTTATTTTACCCATATAAATATAAATTAGAACATTACATGACCAAATAAAATATTATTTATACAATTTAAAATAAACAATTTGTTAAATACAGCAAATTACACACAATATTGAAAAAGGCATAACATTCACATTATAAATCAGATTTCAACGAAACGAAAAGCATTATTCTTAAAATTTTATTTACTTTCATAATAAAAGATAAAATTCAAATTTTCAAACTTTCAAATTTCTAAATTAAAAGTCAAAGTTTGACTATATTGACCAAAATTCACTTTTTTGGAAAATATTCTTTTTAGTCATGTTTGGAATTCTAATTCACATCAAAATCAAAATTTATATTTAAAATAACAAAATTTATTAATTTTAATAAATAAAATAAAGTTTTTAAATCAGGAAATTAAATTAAAGAAATTAATATATATATAATTAAAATAATCACAAAATACAGGGTTGTTACATCTGACTTGTTCGAATTCTTGGGCATTATTTTGACCTCGGAAGCACTAAACTTTTGTGATTGGAATGTCATCATTTTGTTGCTCTTTGATGTGCTAGCCTTCACTTGTTATATGCTGCACTACAGTATATGTAGTTGTTAATTTGCTTGCATTATTCATTGACACTGCTTTATACTTGGTTTTAAAGTTGGCATTGGCCATGGGTTTGATCTATTTGCATTGTTCACTTTGGGCTTTGATTAGCATTACTTAACTTCGGCACTGCCTGCATGTAAATGCATCGATGTCTGGGTAGAAATACCAACCACTGTTTACATTGTTTAGTTTTATATCCCTGCATGTCAAGTTTATACAGGTGTGATTGAACAATCATGTTACCCAAACCTGTAGTATGTATTGTCTTTGTGGATAATGAAGTTTCTCTATTCTAGTCATACATGTGTTCATGTATCGCTTGCAGCCTGTTACACATGTATAACTTGTTATATTTTTGTTTATGTCTCTCCTTTGAGTGGGGATTCACTTGCATTGCTGAGTAGTCTTTTGTGTTGTTGTACATATGAAATTGATTTATATGTATACTAAACATTGCTTCTAAGTGACACTTACTTGCATTCATATGCTTAAATGATTTAGTTGTTGTCGTGTTGCCTTATTTGGGCACACATATTCGTTATCTCTGGATGGCATCCCTTTGGTGTAGTTCAGGTTGCCATCTCAGTTTGCTTTCTCCACTTTGTACTGTGGTTTCTCTGACCAATCTGGGTTGGATATTTTGAGTTTCGACTTATTATTTGCTGTTAATATTTGGAATTGTGGTGACTGCAGTTTAGTTGCAGTCTGCCCTTGTCTTTGTACCTGGTTGCAACTGCAGTTTCATTATGGGGGTTGCTTTGTATTTGTTTTGTATATCTTTTGACCTGGTCGTGCTATCCAGTTGTGTTTGACGCTTGAGTTGTCGTTGTTTGACTGTTTAGTTTCCTGGTTAATCGCTTGTTTCAACTGCAGTTATATTGTGCAGTTGTTTCTGCTTCCTTTTGTGCAGTTTCGCCCTTGTGATCTTGTGGCGACTGCAGTTACTGTGGTGGCGAGGCAGTACACGCGTGCGTGTACTGCAGCCACACAGAATTGATAGATTTTAATTGATATTTCTTTTGTTCTGGATTCATTGATATGTTGCATATTCCGTATGTCGTATTGGCGAGGTAGTACACGTTAGCGTGTACTGCAGCCAATCAGAATTGATAATTTTGTTTTTTTCTAAAGTTATCTTCATTGATAATTCTTTTTATTTATCTTTGTTGATGATTTGGATTTGCTGATATGTTGTTTAACACTGTTTAGTGTTATATCTGCAGTTATCCGATCCTCTTATCGAGGAGTCGGATATACGAGATTTCCGTGACTGTCGTCTATTTGATATTTGATTATTATTGTTTCTGTGCATTAATAACTGAGTTTGAATTAGACTAACCCGTGTATTGTTTTCTTTTGAATTTAATACTCGGGTCAGACCCGAGTTATTTCAGGTTGTAGATTTCCTTCTTTGAGTTGCTGTTTGGACTATGAAGACTTTTCACATCTTCTGAAGTTGTCTTTGTTATTTTGTAGAAGTCGTGTCATTGTATAGGATGATATGTATTCATGTATATTAGTTGATAATGTACTTGTATATATAACTTCCAAAGTCGACAGTTATAGTTGTATCATTTGTATTGTGTCAAATGTATTGTAACTGACATCAGTTATTATATATATATGAGACTATTTGTTCTATCTGTGTTCCGCACTTATATTATCTGTGTTATTTTTATATTTATTGTCCTAAACTATTATAGCCACTGTGTAGTAGCTTTGTGTTTGTATCGGAGCGTCGGATTTCCTCCTGAAATAAGAATGCATGTTATACTATCTGACATATCGGTGCTCGCACAAAGTAATTGCACGGATGGTCGCTCCTCAACAGCCTTATTCTCCATGCTAGTTGACAACATTACACCGTAGTGTTCTTGGCTAGCGTGGGTATAGAGGTGGGGCGTTACAGCTTGGTATCAAAGCCTGGGGTTTAGGACAATTATAAAACATAACTTAGATGGAGCATGTGTTACAACTATTTGTCGATGTTTTATCTCTCGTCTTTACATATGATCATCTTTGATTGTTAGGTATGAATTCCTAACGCTTATTCATGTGCATTTGATTTTGATTTCATGAAAGTATTTTGGCTTCTGCCTCCGTTTACTTTGCGAACTCAGGTTGGGTTTTTGGATGATGAGGAATTTGTTCTTGTGTTTTCGGCTTGAATTGATTTAGCCGATGTTGAGTTTGTTCATATCTCAGCAATTTTGAACTTGATATTTTGTGTTTTCCTCGGTTTGAATTCCATTCGACTTCGGTCACTTTGTTTTTGAGAAATTGCTAATTTCTTGATTTTCAAGACTCTGACTTTGTTTGCTGTTGGATTCTTTGATGATGATGTTGATTCATTTTGTACTCGATAGTGGCCATTAATTGTTGACTTCAACATTGACTTGATTCTTAATTTTTGTTGAAGCCATTTATGCATTTATGCTCGTTTTGCTTTGTTTTTCCAAGTGTTAATCGATTCTTCTTTTCCAATTGGTTGTTACCACTTTTGTCGACTTTGATAACTTCTACTTCCGCAATTTTTGGGTATTTCTACTTTGATGAATTTGGAATCGAATTCTTTGGATTTTATTCACGACTTCAAATGTGAAATTTTAGTGATTCCAAATTTAATCGATTCTTGATTATTTCCCCGATTTGTTGCTATCATTTATTAGCAACTTTGATGACATTTTCTTCGGGATTTTTGTGAACATACTTTTTGATAGATTCGGTATCGATTTCTTTGGATTCTATTCACATCTTTGTATGTGAATTCTTGTGATTGATTGTTTCTACAATCATTTTTGTGATTTGTCACTTTAAAAATATAAAGGTTTTCTATACTAGTTGTAAATATTAAAATCCTTTTCTCCAAACAATTTCAAAACTATTTTATTACAAAGCTCTTTTTCCTAAACCGTTTTCCAACCTATTAGTATACACAAGCCTTTACTTCACTCGGATGAGAAATCGAATTAAACGACTTAGTAAAACGAGTGGTATGAAACGCTTGCGTTCACTTCGTCGGTTAGCTCCTGGACTTGTTCGATTGAACCTTTTGTGACAATTTTCTAGTGAAGATTTACAGCTTGTTCGTAAATATTTGAGTTAAGCTAGTGGTTATGGGACATGAAGCTAAACTCTTATATTCACTAAATTAATGCAATTGACACTTCTTAATGATCATGACGATCATTTTTGTGATTTAGACTAGCAAATGTGCGATGTCTCTTTCTCTGCACGGTTAGACTAGACCTCATCGGTGTGATTTCGTCTCACACATATCTCTTGGGCTTTGAGGATTGTCTAGACATCATTTGTGTGATTTCGTCTCACACATATTTCTTTGTTGCACGGTTAGACTAGACCTCATCGGTGTGATTTCGTCTCACACATATCTTTTGGGCTTTGAGGATTGTCTAGACACCATTTGTGTGATTTCGTCTCACACAGCTTGTGTGATGTTTCACCATCACATATGTGGGGTAGCGCCCCACGGTCTTCGGACCATTCCTGTGTGAAAATTTAATGGTTGGCCACCATGAGATAGCTTCTCATTCTTGTGATACCGGTCGGTGAGTTTTCATGCTCCCATTTTGTGATAGGCCTTCCCCTTTTCCTTTTTATGATTTAGACTAGCGATTGTGCGATGTCTCTTTGTCTACGAGGGAGACTAAACCCCGTTTGTGTGATGTTTCGCCATCACATATGTGGGGTAGCGTCCCACGGTCTTCGGACCATTCCTGTGTGAAAATTTAATGGTTAGCCACCATGAGATAGCTTCTCGTTCTTGTGATACCGGTGTTTTGAGTTTTCATACTCCCGTTTTCTGATAGGCCTCCCCCTCTTGGTGATTTCTGGATTTCGTGTGTCGATTCTAGATTTTTTGTGATTTATGGATTTCGTGTGTAGATTTCTAGAATTTATGTTTTCTGGATTTCTGGTGATGATTTTTGGAATTTTGTGCTTCACCAATTTTCATGATTTTCATTGATATGATATCAGTTTTTGTGCATTGGTGAATTCATGTGTTATTGACTTGTTATGAATACAAGTTTAGGGTATGGAATCCCTTTCTATCTTTGAGAAGATTCTTGTGACCTTTTTGATGAATGAAAATTCATTGGTATTATATTTTGATGCTAGTTATTTTGATGAGATTTTGACGTGTTAACTTCAGTAACCGTCAATTTTAAAATGGACTTACAAGCGGTCCTCCCTCAATGCTGATTTTGTTATCCGTTTTTACGGTATTTTGAGAAGTGCAACTTCCTTATCAAAATTGCTACTCATATTGCTAATTTAATTACGTGTTTTAAAAATTCGTTATTTTTAAAAGTTGTTTCAAAATATAAATTAAAATTGTTTTCAAAATTTTTACAGTTTGCATTTTCAAAAAAATGAGGAAGCGATTTAAACGTTTCAGCAAAATCAAGGACTATGACCCCTTTCTTTTACTGGTTCGCTTAATTCCGGACTTGTCCGTTTGAGAATGTGAAATGTCATTTTAAGAATACACAATTTTGCACTTTCAAATAAACGATAAAGAGATTTAAACGATTTAGCAAAAGTACGGAGTATGGAACCATACTTTTACTATTTCGGTTAATTCCGGACTCGTTAATTGAATATTTGTGTTTCTGATTATCGTTTTTGATAATCAGATATTTGTGAAATTTGATTATCATTTGTGATAATTAAATATTTGTGTTTCTGATTATCGTTTTTGATAATTGAACATTGCTGATAATCGTGATTATTCAGTTTTGCTGTTATCGGATTATCAATGGATAGTTAGATTTTGTTGAAAATTTGTGAATTTCTTTTATGAAATTAAAAGATGATTTTGTGATTGTATTTCCCATTAAGTGCTTTAAGAATTCTGGTCGATGCGCTTGATCAACGTTATCGATAGGAATCTCCTAGATGCTTTGATGAGACAATCAGACATAGTAAATTGAATTGTAAAATACAAATTTTTCTGAAAAGATAATTACATAAAGTAAATTGTAAATCTTGAAAATTTTAGCTTTTTCGGGAAAGAATATTATTTAAAACAACTCTTTTTCGATACTTCTATCCTTGCGATTCCCGAGGGGAACCAAGTCATTATCTTTTGTACCAATGCTAATCGTATTTGTTTGGATGCCGTTCTCTTGCAAAAGAGAACGTGCTATCTCTTGTGCTTCTAAATCATTAATGACTATTGAGACTAGATATGCCACTCATGATCTAGTGCTCGTGGCTATTGATTTGGCATTATTACTTCTGGGTGAGAAATTGCTCTCTACCCTGATCATAAATTTTGGGAATATTTATTTCTCATAAGGAACTTAATGTTCGTCAAACACGTTCAAGCTTACTCTTTCATGCCCTATATGGTGAACTTCCTATCTCAAATTTCTTTATTTTGTGATGTTATGTTCTTATGGTTGTTACCTTTTTCCCACTTATCCCTTAGGATTGCGAGGACACAATTTCTTTAAGGAGGGGAGTCTGTAATAACCCGGTATTTCGTACCGATTAACTATCGTCTTTTGACGATTTCTTTTCCTAGCTAATTATTGTTTGGAATTTTTTTAAACCAGTTTGAATTTTCTTTTGAAAAATGGTTAAGTCTTTTTGGTAGCCGTGATAACTAACCAAGACAAACCTGATCCCCCTTCTTTCATTTGCTTTCGTTCAAGAACCCGACCCCTTTCATTTTTTGTTCGAAAACCCTAAACGAGATAAACAAAATAATGGCGGTGGTCCCTTCTTCATCGTTCAACAATTAGGGCTTTCAACTGCTTCGATTTTTGATCGAGCTCAAGATGATTTTGGCTGGTTTATCGAGTTAGCCTCTGCTTCGATAGAATCGTTCGCGGCTCTTCCTCTGGAATTAGGGCGTTGCCTTTTTCTCTGGCGATTCAGGTGAGTAATTTATATTGCTCACATCTAATTCGAATTTGTTCGACCTTGTTTGCTTTTACTGTTTTCGTGGTCTTCAGCTTCGATTGGATTTTTTTGTTCGTTGTTGATACTTTTCTGCCTTGAGTTAATTTTGGGGATGTTGATTTTTGATTATGGCTTGACTTGTTCGACTCTTTGTTCGACATGGTTTCAGCTTCGAGCATTTTTCCGTTGTCTTCAGTAAATGAAAATTTACTTTGATTCCTTTTCATTTTTTTTCTGTCACTGACTTTGATTTCTCTGTCCTTGTGAGCTTCGGCGCTGACCATCTTTGTGTTCATCTCTTACCTGTCGCACTTACAGTATATTGATATCTTGCAGTTGAACACTTGTTTGTGGTTTTGTTTCACTGTTTGGTCAATGCATTTTTGAATTTGGGGTTAGTTTTGAGCATTGTAGCTGATGTCTCGTCTCTGGCCATATTTGGGTCAATACTGGAAATATGATTTGATAGTTTATTCCTGACATATTTAGCACTTTCACTTGGGTCATTTAAATTTGTATATTTCTATACTGTTAGCTTCAATCTTGAACACTGTTCTCTCAAGCCTGCATAGACTGTTGCATTTTCCCAGAAGCCTACTTGAATTTGTTTAAACTTGTACCCTGGTTATCTCGATTCTCTGATCATTGGAGTGATGCATTGTTTTGGTTGACAATGCTAAGTTTCAGATTTGATTTTTTGTTTTGACGATTCACTGTGGTATTTGTTTGTCCAGTTGGTTTTCATTTTTTTCTCTATGCTTGATCCTCTCGGTTTTGATTTTTGGGGCTACCATGACTTCAATTTCTGTCGAACATGGTTTCGCTTTCAATGCTTGATTTTCTGACTTGTTCGAATTCTTGGGCATTATTTTGACCTCGGAAGCACTAAACTTTTGTGATTGGAATGTCATCATTTTGTTGCTCTTTGATGTGCTAGCCTTCACTTGTTATATGCTGCACTACAGTATATGTAGTTGATAATTTGCTTGCATTATTCATTGACACTGCTTTATACTTGGTTTTAAAGTTGGCACTGGCCGTGGGTTTGATCTATTTGCATTGTTCACTTTGGGCTTTGATTAGCATTACTTAACTTCGGCACTGCCTGCATGTAAATGCATCGATGTCTGGGTAGAAATACCAACCACTGTTTACATTGTTTAGTTTTATATCCCTGCATGTCAAGTTTAGACAGGTGTGATTGAACAATCATGTTACCCAAACCTGTAGTATGTATTGTCATTGTGGATAATGAAGTTTGTCTATTCTAGTCATACATGTGTTCATGTATCGCTTGCAGCCTGTTTCACATGTATAACTTGTTATATTTTTGTTTATGTCTCTCCTTTGAGTGGGGATTCACTTCCATTGCTGAGTAGTCTTTTGTGTTGTTGTACATATGAAATTGATTTATATGTATACTAAACATTGCTTCTCAGTGACATTTACTTGCATTCATATGCTTAAATGATTTAGTTATTGCCGTGTTGCCTTATTTGGGTACACATATTCCGTATCTCTGGAAGGCATCCCTTTGGTGTAGTTTAGGTTGCCATCTCAGTTTGCTTTCTCCACTTTGTACCGTGGTTTCTCTGACCAATCTGGGTTGGATATTTTGAGTTTCGACTTATTATTTGCTGTTAATATTTGGAATTGTGGTGACTTCAGTTTAGTTGCAGTCTGCCCTTGTCTTTGTACATGGTTGCAACTGCAGTTTCATTGTGGTGGTTGCTTTGTATTTGTTTTGTATATCTTTTGACCAAGTCGTGCTATCCAGTTGTGTTTGACGCTTGAGTTGTCGTTGTTTGACTGTTTAGTTTCCTGGTTAATCGCTTGTTTCAACTGCAGTTATATTGTGCAGTTGTTTCTGCTTCCTTTTGTGTAACGACCCGATAGTTTCAACCATTCGCATCCATTATAAGTGTATAGGCAGACACTCATGCCGGAGTTGAATTGCTCAAAATACCGCGTTGTAAATAAAATTTGGCAAATCTCAGAATATTCAGTAAATAAATATAATCACAGATCACAGATCACAAACACAGAGTAAAATAATGCAGCGGAAGTAAAAGAAATAGTAGTTCATGAAGCTACTATATAAATATATCAGAGTTACATGAGATATAACAGAAGAAATAGAATACAACAAAAGTCTCAATATAATAACTAAGTACAAGCTGAGTAGAACAACGGAATTGAAATAGATAGGACATGACAAGCAGATAATCTCCAGCGATTCAAATCTCCAAGAGAGTGGAAATCCAAATCTGTGAATAACTCAGGCTGACCCGAGCGTAAAGCAAAACACAAAACACTCGAGTCAGGTCAATATATACTTATATAATGTAAACCAACTCAAGCGAACTGTAATAAGGGTACAAGTAACTTAGCAGATGCTTGGGACCGCCCATCCTCTAAGGATCCGTTAAACTATTTACTATATAGTAATATACGCTATATACAGGTGTGTCTAATCAGTAAAGTATAATCATATAGAAAATAGCGTTAAGGGGATGGAGAACCTTAACGCGGTCGGATCTTAAAATCATAATCGTAGTAAAGCTCGATATGGTAGGTGACACGACACAACTAGGCAATGCTAGGGTAGATATACCAATTACGCACATGGACTGATGGAGCGGATAGCAGCCACTACCGTCCACCTCGAACAACACTCCTAAATCGGAGGATGGCCATCTAATCAATCACAAGTAAGAGTATAATATCGAAGAAATGTGTCCGAGAAGAGGTGCTACCTCAATGGTCCGAGATCGCTCCTGTTTTAGCCACCTTATGCCAACTCACGGGAGTTGGGTCCACGTAACATACCTTAAGAACGTCGCCACCATCATACTTCATTCTGGAATCTCCACCGCGTACACAGTTGCCAAAGTGGTTTTCGGTAAGACAGAGAGTATGTCCATATCCGATCCAGGTCTCTTTAACAACCAATCGTTATTATAACCCGTGGTTATAACTTTTAAAAACAATACTTTACTTCAAAATAAAATATCATTTCAAACCATATTTTTATAAAAATAAAGATTAAATCAATTCTAAACCATTTCCATATATTTAAATTTTCATATCATTTCAAAACTTCATTTCAAATCATTTTAATATAATAAAATATCATATCCTTACAAAACTTCATTTAGAATCATTTTAATAAAATAAAATATCATATCCTTACAAAACTTCATTTCAAATCATTTTAATAAAATAAAATATCCTATCAGTTCAAATCCAAATATTCAACTTTAAATACCTTTTAAATTCAAAGATATCGTTCATTTACTATCATTTCAAATCACCTTTAAATAGTTTATATTCCAATCAAAATAATTCATTTAAACCTTTTAAAAGTGTAATTACTATATTTTCAAATCAAGTATTCAATTTCCAAAGTTTCAAACCATTCTGAGTTCGTTTACTAAGTCAAAAGCCCTAATTATTAAAATTTTAGCATTTCACAGCATTTAAAAACAACTGCTATAAGTTATATTTGAAAACATTTTTAATTTAGCAAAGACAACACTTAAAACTACTGTTAAAACTCAGTTTTAGTTGAATTATAGTTCAAAATAGAAAAGACAGCATTTCAGAAGTGCTACGGTAGTTCAGATTTCAAAACAAGGGTTAAATTTGATTTCAACATAGACTGCAGACCATTATAGCATTTCCAGAGAATGCTATAATAGGCCTGAGTTCAATATTAGCCTATAAGTTCAACTACAGCAACTACAGCATTCCAGAAATGCTGTAATAGCTCCTTTTTACACAATTTTAGTTCAAAACAGAATTTATAGCATTTCTGAATGCCATTAAAAGTTAATTTCAGGTGTTAGTGTATTTCCAGCAATTAAATAACTTTAACTTAAAACACATAAACATTTTTAAAATCATATTTTAACATTTAAAATGTTCATTTACATATCATTTAACTTATATCTTTTCACAATAAATTTCTTATAATCAAATCCAATTTTCAACAATTTACTTAATAAATTTTAGTGTAAAAGTGTCCAATTCTTCACATTTCAACAAATAAACTGAACACTTCAAATTTAAATTACCATTTCACAATTTAACTAAATTTCCAATTTTATTTAATTAACTTAAACCTTTAATTAAAACCAAATTTCACATTTCCTAGTTAAGTTATATTTTAAAAGATCACTTTTAAACATTCATTTATTTAACCACTTAAACTCATAGAAAAATCAATAATACTTTAATAAATCACTTACATTCAAATTTAATCAAATTATCATATTTACCATTTCCAAATAAAATTTAATATCCATTTTATTTATATAACTTAAATATCATTTTTAACCAAAATTCCAAATTTCCAACTTAAGTTATATTTCAAAAATCCAGTTAAACCATTCATTAATTACATTTTTAACACATAGAAAAATAATAATTTCTTTAATTTAAAATATTTCAAAATCTGTTTAAATCAAATTTCATAAATTTATATTTTTAAAATACTTAAAAATATTCAAAACACTTTATAAAATAACCACGGGCCTGCATATAGTTTTCTAGCCTAGGTCAAGTGATACAGATATGTATCATTTCAATCCGCAGTTTAAAAAGAAAAATCCGGGTTCTATCATTTCAAACCCGCAATCCCAAGTTAAAATAAATTAAATAAAAACCATTCAGGCCTATCATTTCAGCCCATAACGATTTTTCCCAATTCTAAAGTCCGTTCGGGTATGTATCATTTCAACCCATAGTGATTCTAGTCTACTGGGAACTTGAAATGGTGATAACTGATATAAATAACAGAATAACATTAAATAACAGTAACATATGATATAACAGGTGTATAAACATCATATGATCATAACATAGTCAAGTATAACATGATAATATATTTCTACAGATTCATAGGGTGTCAATTTACTAGTTATATAGGTACATATTGTCTGGTGAGAATAACTCACTTGTTTGTGCTGGAGATATCAAAACCAATGACACAATGGGAACAAAAGCACGATGACAAGACTACGGACTTGAGTGGAGAGCGAATCCAATCTACAACTCTTGTGTTCAACCCAAAACAAACAATCAAAACAGCAAAATTCAATACGACTTTAAAATGCAATAACATTGAAATAAAAGGAGATACGACTACGCAGTCTTTTGCTTTGCCTTCTCTATTGTTTGGTATGGCTTTGGGGTCTGATGTGGTTCAGATGTGGTCAAGTTTTGGGTCAGGTTTGGGCTAACATAGCTCGGGTTCAAGGCAAGACAAGGTGGAGTTTGTACATGAGGAGGTGATGTGGTTTTGAAGGCAACTAGGTGGTTTTTGGTCAAAACAAGGGCTCGGCCATGGGGATTGGGCTCGGCCTGTGGTGTGTCATGACTGGACATAGGTGGGGAGGGGTGTGTCGTGGTCAGGTCAGGGGAGTGGTGGCGGCTATGGTGGTGGTTTGGGTGGTGGTTGAAGTGGATGAGCATGTAGAGGTGAAATAAGCATGGATCTAGGCATCTAGGTTGTAGTTTGAGGGGTTTGGCCATCAAGGGGGTTCGGCCATGGTCAGATCTGGTGGGGTAGATGGTGGTAGTGGTCTGGAAGAGATGGAAGGAGGTGGTGGCCATGGAACAAGGGGGAGAGGCCGATCTAAACAAGGGAGAAAACAAGGCAAAATTGCATAGAAAAAGTAAGAAAAAAAAGTAAAAAGAAAAGAGGGATTTACCTAATTTTTTTCAAGATGGAGGCCATGACATTTTTTAGGGTTTTGGAGCTTGAAAATTCGTGAATAACAGGAGGAAGAGGGCTGGAAAAAAAGGAATGAGGAATAGTTAGGGTTAATTGGTGAAAGGTTGGGTTAAAACGTAAAAAAAGTGGACTATAAAAGCCCATAGGAAGATAGAAGGTTTAGGGCCTTTCATATTACTTTATTTTATTTTTATAACTTTATATTTCTGGAAAAAATAATAATCCCAGATAAAATTTCGAAATTTTATCAAAATATAATAGTTTATATAAATATTTATCAATCATATAAAGTTAAATTAAGAAAATAGATAAAAATAGTAAACTAGTCTAGAAAATTTGAAATTGAATAGAATAAATTTTAGAAAAATTCATATGAGCTTGTAATATATTTCTAAACATAAATAATAACATAAAATAAAATATATTCACAAAATAAATATATAAAATTTAATTTAAATATAATTTTAATGAAGAAAATAGCAGAAAATAAGAAAACAACCTTTAAAAATAGGAAATCAACACAGTAAACATTGGAAAAATTCTATTATTATTTTTGAAATATTTAGATATGAAAATATACATAAATTAACATATTGACACATATTAAATAAAATATAAGAAAGAAAAATATGATTTATAAAATTTAAAATAGGCAAAATTGCACAATAAAACAAATTATACTAAAAATTGAAATGTACATAACTTTTACATTTTAACTCCGTTTCCAACGAAACGAAAAGCAGTATTCAAGTTATTAAATCTATTTTCATAATAAAAGATAAAATTTATAATTCAAATATTTAAAATTTAAACTTAAAAGTCAAAGTTTGACTATTTGACCAAAATTCACAATTTCTGGAAATATTAAATTTAGTCATATTTGGAATTCTAATCCACATCAAAATCAAAGTTTATGCTTAAAATAACAAAATTTATTCTTTTTCATAAATAAAGCTTTTGAATCTGGAAAAATCAATTTAAAAATATTTGAAAAATACAGGGTTGTTACACTCTCCCCCACTCAAAACTTTTCGTCCCCGAAAAGGAACGAGATACGGGAAAGCACAGAAAAAGATAGAATGAAGTAAGATTAAAATAAGATGATAAGAAGATTGGAATTACACCTGATAACTATTGTTATAGGTAAGTTTAACAAGATGGAGGTGATCAAATCAAGAATATAAGCACGAAAAAGATCCTCTAGAGTCTGAATCACCCTTTTCCCTTGACCGACGGTCTATGAATGGAAAAACGGTGTTCAGATCCAGATGAGTAATAAAGATTATCAAAGATTATAGAAAGATTTCTAAACAGACTGGTATAAGCAATAGCCTTCCCATTCTGTAACAAGATAAGAGAAATAAGGACAACCAAAAGATAGTTTGAAAAAAAAATAAGACAATAAATTTGAGACCATAATGCTTTGAAATCATAACAATTTAGGGATGTTTATCATTTGGAAATCATACTACTAAAATCATAACACTTTGGAAATGTTATTCAAAAAAAAAACATAATACTTAGAAAATCATAACATCTTTTTTTTTAATAATCTTTATTTAAACCATTTTAATTCAAGGTCAAATAATATTCATTTTAAAGTTGTAACATTTCTAAGTTCATTCAATTATAAAATTTCCAAAACATTGTATTTTCAAAATAGCAGCACTTATAAAATGCTACAGTAGATATATTAGTATTTCAAATCAGTTTAATTTCAGAAATATTTATTTGGATATCATTTAACTTATGACTTATTAAAACAAACCTTTATGAATGGAATATCCAATTTAAACTATACTTCGTTTATTAAGTCAAAAGTTCACTATTTTACTTAACTCTTAATTTAACACATGACCTAACACTTTATTTTAAAATACCCATTTCATAAATAGATATTCCTTTAATAAGTTACATTTAAAATTCCATTTGAAAACCAAATTCTCAATTATCAAATTTTTGTGATGTTAAAATACATTTTAACTATTTAAATCATAATTATTCATTTTTCAAGACATATCTATTTCATAAATAAAATATTTATCATAGCAAATATAACAATCAAATTTCTTTACACATTTATTCATTTAGACATCAATTAACTATGAATTCAAGTTAAATAAACTTTATTACAAAATGTCCAATTCAAATGTATTTTTTTTATTTTATCTATTCACAGATACATTATTTATTATACAACATATTCATTTTAGGAAATAATCTTTATTAAAATTCCTAGGTTAGACTTAAGGTTCCAAAGTAAATCAAATTTGATTATTAAGTTATTTAAATAAAATCTCTTTAAATTCCTTTTTCACTATTTGCCTCTGTTAATCTTTTATAACTAAAATTTAAGTGTATAACATTTATTATAACCACTCAAATTTTATTTATAAAAATCCTTTCTATATTGTATATTATCCAATTTCATATTCAACTTCTGTGTAATTTTGGTAAGTTATATTGGAATGAAATTGTATGTCATACAAATAAAACTTTCCAATTCAATTATCTCATGTTTGAATCATTTATCTAAATTTTTGATTTTCTTCTTATAACTGAAATTATTCTTTAAAATAAAATTTAAGAATTAAACTTCCGATTCCTTTCAAACCATTTAGCGATAAGTAATTATATATACATAATATGTCAAATCAAATTTTAAATCATATATCTATATATATTATAATCCAGTCATATTTTAGAAATTAAAATCAATTAGATTTTCCAAAACAAAGATGTAGCAAGACTACAGAACGATCTCTTCACTCCGAAACTCGAAAATAAACGTCGATGATGCTGCAGTCATCACCGAAATTATTTTCCAGCGACAAAGAGAAGAGCACTAAATTTTTAAACTTAAAAATCCTTTAGAAACAAATTTCTACTTGGAAATACTTTAAATAATATATCCTTTTAAAACTTTTAACACAAGGTTTGAATCCATCGGAAATTAAATTCTTAAATTTCTTGTTTTAAATTCATTTCAGTTCCCAATTAAATTTATAAACAACTATTTATAAATTCATTTGTAGAACAATAAATGATAAATCAAGTATTATCACTTCAAATTATCAATTTAAATCAATTTATTAAGTTCCATAAATTATATATCAAAATTTATTTCATTAACCAAATTTTTTTTTATAATATTGTGTCAGTTTGTTTTGTCAAAGTGTTTTAGAAATCCTATCGATAGCATTGATCAGACGAATCGATCGGAAACCCAAATCAACATCAACAACTCAAACAACACAATATAAAACAAAATATTAATTACAGATTTACAAATACAATTCAAAATGTTTTTAAGGTAGGTTGGAAACAAAAGACAAGATGATTAAATAACAAAGTAGGGAGATGGGTAAGCTTAGATAACCGTGGACAACCTTAACCGGATTAACCATGAGTTAAAGATTAAGATCGATGTGGATTTTCCTGGGACAAATCTACGTTCGATCTCAAGAGATAGAGTTTGGAAAAATAAAAGATATTAGCATCTACCAAGGATAAATATAAATCTCTGGTGAATCGATGCTGATTGTAAAGGATTTTCACCCTTTTACAAGAAAATTAGAATATTGGTGAGACCGCCAATTCACTATAAAGATCATTGAAGTGGAGTCATGGGATACTCCAGAATCAAAAGATGATGAATAGTGAGGGACACGAATGAATTTCGGAACCGCAGGGAACGTTCCAAAATTCAAAGGAAATCGAATCAAAAGGAAGAGATTCAAACTCGAACAAAAGTGATTCTGTAAATAAATTTACCATACATTCTAAGTTTTGCCTCAAAGCCAAAGCTCTGATACCAACTGTAACGACCCGATATTTTCAACCATTCGCATCCATTATAAGTGTATAGGCAGACACTCATGCCGGAGTTGAATTGCTCAAAATACCGCGTTGTAAATAAAATTTGGAAAATCTCAGAATATACAGTAAATAGATATAATCACAGACACAGAGTAAAATAATGCAGCGGAAGTAAAAGAAATAGTAGTTCATGAAGCTACTATATAAATATATCAGAGTTACATGAGATATAACAGAAGAAATAGAATACAACAAAAGTCTCAATATAATAACTAAGTACAAGCTGAGTAGAACAACGGAATTGAAATAGATAGGACATGACAAGCAGATAATCTCCAGCGATTCAAATCTCCAAGAGAGTGGAAATCCAAATCTGTGAATAACTCAGGCTGACCCGAGCGTAAAGCAAAACACAAAACACTCGAGTCAGGACAATATAAACTTATATAATGTAAACCAACTCAAGCGAACTGTAATAAGGGTACAAGTAACTTAGAAGATGCTTGGGACCACCCATCCTCTAAGGATCCGTTAAACTATTTACTATATAGTAATATACGCTATATATAGTAGTGTCTAATCAGTAAAGTATAATCATATAGAAAATAGCGTTAAGGGGATGGAGAACCTTAACGCGGTCGGATCTTAAAATCATAATCGTAGTAAAGCTCGATATGGTAGGTGACACGGCACAACTAGGCAATGCCATGGTAGATATACCAATTACGCACACGGACTGATGGAGCGCATAGCAGCCACTACCGTCCACCTCGAACAACACTCCCAAATCGGAGGATGGCCATCTAATCAATCACAAGTAAGAGTATAATATCGAAGAAATGTGTCCGAGAAGAGGT
The DNA here is from genome assembly GCA_030737815.1 of Allium fistulosum. Classification (NCBI taxonomy): domain Eukaryota; kingdom Viridiplantae; phylum Streptophyta; class Magnoliopsida; order Asparagales; family Amaryllidaceae; genus Allium; species Allium fistulosum. The sequence goes on from CM060901.1 coordinate 1,034,098,903, forward strand.
GCTACCTCACTGGTCCGAGATCGCTCCTGTTTTAGCCACCTTATGCCAACTCATGGGAGTTGGGTCCACGTAACATACCTTAAGAACGTCGCCACCATCCTACTTCATTCTGGAATCTCCACCGCGTACACGGTTGTCAAAGTGGTTTTCGGTATCGATAGAGAGTATGTCCATATCCGATCCCGGTCTCTTTGCCAACCAATCGTTATTATAACCCGTGGTTATAACTTTTAAAAACAATACTTCACTTCAAAATAAAATATCATTTCAAACCATATTTTTATAAAAATAAAGATTAATTCAATTCCAAACCATTTCCATATATTTAAATTTTCATATCATTTCAAAATTTCATTTCAAATCATTTTAATATAATAAAATATCATATCCTTACAAAACTTCATTTAGAATCATTTTAATAAAATAAAATATCATATCCTTACAAAACTTCATTTCAAATCATTTTAATAAAATAAAATATCCTATCAGTTCAAATCCAAATATTCAACTTTAAATACCTTTTAAATTCAAAGATATCGTTCATTTACTATCATTTCAAATCACCTTTAAATAGTTTATATTCCAATCAAAATAATTCATTTAAAACTTTTAAAAGTGTAATTACTATATTTTCAAATCAAGTATTCAATTTCCAAAGTTTCAAACCATTCTGAGTTCGTTTACTAAGTCAAAAACCCTAATTATTTAAATTTCAGCATTTCACAGCATTTAAAAACAACTGCTATAAGTTATATTTGAAAACATTTTTAATTCAGCGAAGACAACACTTAAAACTGCTGTTAAAACTCAGATTTAGATGAATTATAGTTCAAAACAGAAAAGACAGCATTTCAGAAGTGCTGCGGTAGTTCAGATTTCAAAACAAGGGTTAAATTTGATTTCAACATAGACTGCAGACCATTATAGCATTTCCAAAGAATGCTATAATAGGCCTGAGTTCAATATTAGCCTATAAGTTCAACTACAGCAACTACAGCATTCCAGAAATGCTGTAATAGCTCCTTTTTACACAATTTTAGTTCAAAACAGAATCTATAGCATTTCTGAATGCCATTAAAAGTTAATTTCAGGTGTTAGTGTATTTCCAGCAATTAAATAACTTTAATTTAAAACACATAAACATATTTAAAATCATATTTTAACATTTAAAATGTTTATTTACATATCATTTAACTTATATCTTTTCACAATAAATTTCTTTAATCAAATCCAATTTTCAATAATTTACTTAATAAATTTTAGTGTAAAAGTGTCCAATTCTTCACATTTCAACAAATAAACTTAACACTTCAAATTTAAATTACCATTTCAGAATTTAACTAAATTTCCAATTTTATTTAATTAACTTAAACCTTTAATTAAAAACAAATTTCACATTTCCTAGTCAAGTTATATTTTAAAAGATCACTTTTAAACATTCATTTATTTAACCACTTAAACTCATAGAAAAATCAATAATACTTTAATAAATCACTTACATTCAAATTTAATCAAATTATCATATTTACCATTTCCAAATAAAATTTAATATCCATTTTATTTATATAACTTAAATATCATTTTTAACCAAAATTCCAAATTTCCAACTTAAGTTATATTTCAAAAATCCAGTTAAACCATTCATCAATTACATTTTTAACACATAGAAAAATAATAATTTCTTTAGTTCAAAATATTTCAAAATCTGTTTAAATCAAATTTCATAAATTTATATTTTTAAAATACTTAAAAATATTCAAAAGACTTTATAAAATAACCACGGGCCTGTATATAGTTTTCTAGCCTAGGTCAAGTGATACGGATATGTATCATTTCAATCCGCAGTTTAAAAAGAAAAATCCGGGTTCTATCATTTCAAACCCGCAATCCCAAGTTAAAATAAATTAAATAAAAAACATTCAGGCCTATCATTTCAGCCCATAACGATTTTTCCCTATTCTAAAGTCCGTTCGGGTATGTATCATTTCAACCCATAGTGATTCTAGTCTACTGGGAACTTGCAATGGTGATAACTGATATAAATAACAGAATAACATTAAATAACAGTAACATATGATATAACAGGTGTATAAACATCATATGATCATAACATAGTCAAGTATAACATGATAATATATTTCTACAGATTCATAGGGTGTCAATTTACTAGTTATATAGGTACATATTGTCTGGTGAGAATAACTCACTTGTTTGTGCTAGAGATATCAAAACCAATGACACAATGGGAACAAAAGCACGATGACAAGACTACGGACTTGAGTGGAGAGCGAATCCAATCTACAACTCTTGTGTTCAACCCAAAACAAACAATCAAAACAGCAAAATTCAATACGACTTTAAAATGCAATAACATTGAAATAAAAGGAGATACGACTACGCAGTCTTTTGCTTTGCCTTCTCTATTGTTTGGTATGGATTTGGGGTCTGATGTGGTTCAGATGTGGTCAAGTTTTGGGTCAGGTTTGGGCTAACATAGCTCGGGTTCAAGGCAAGACAAGGTGGAGTTTGTACATGAGGAGGTGATGTGGTTTTGAAGGCAACTAGGTGGTTTTTGGTCAAAACAAGGGCTCAGCCATAGGGATTGGGCTCGGCCTGTGGTGTGTCATGACTGGACACAGGTGGGGAGGGGTGTGTCGTGGTCAGGTCAGGGGAGTGGTGGCGGCTATGGTGGTGGTTTGGGTGGTGGTTGAAGTGGATGAGCATGTAGAGGTGAAATAAGCATGGATCTAGGCATCTATGTTGTAGTTTGAGGGGTTTGGCCATCAAGGTGGTTCGGCCATGGTCAGATCTGGTGGGGTAGATGGTGGTAGTGGTCTGGAAGAGATGTAAGGAGGTGGTGGCCATGGAACAAGGGGGAGAGGCCGATCTTAACAAGGGAGAAAACAAGGCAAAATTGCATAGAAAAAGTAAGAAAAAAAAGTAAAAAGAAAAGAGGGATTTACCTAATTTTTTTCAAGATGGAGGCCATGACTTTTTTTAGGGTTTTGGAGCTTGAAAATTCTTGAATAACAGGAGGAAGACGGCTGGAAAAAAAGGAATGAGGAATAGTTAGGGTTAATTGGTGAAAGGTTAGGTTAAAACGTAAAAAAAGTGAACTATAAAAGCCCATAGGAAGATAGAAGGTTTAGGGCCTTTCATATTACTTTATTTTATTTTTATAACTTTATATTTCTGGAAAAAATAATAATACCAGATAAAATTTCGAAATTTTATCAAAATATAATACTTTATATAAATATTTATCAATCATATAAAGTTAAATTAAGAAAATAGCTAAAAATAGTAAACTAGTCTAGAAAATTTGAAATTGAATAGAATAAATTTTAGAAAAATCCATATAAGCTTGTAATATATTTCTAAACGAAAATAATAACATAAAATAAAATATATTCACAAAATAAATATATAAAATTTAATTTAAATATAATTTTAATGAAGAAAATAGCAGAAAATAAGAAAACAACCTTTAAAAATAGGAAATCAACACAGTAAACATTGGAAAAATTCTATTATTATTTTTGAAATATTTAGAGATGAAAATATACATAAATTAACATATTGACACATATTAAATAAAATATAAGAAAGAAAAATATGATTTATAAAATTCAAAATAGGCAAAATTGCACAATAAAACAAATTATACTAAAAATTGAAATGTACATAACTTTTACATTTTAACTCCGTTTCCAACGAAACGAAAAGCAGTATTCAAGTTATTAAATCTATTGTCATAATAAAAGATAAAATTTATAATTCAAATATTTAAAATTTAAACTTAAAAGTCAAAGTTTGACTATTTGACCAAAATTCACAATTTCTAGAAATATTAAATTTAGTCATATTTGGAATTCTAATCCACATCAAAATCAAAGTTTATGCTTAAAATAACAAAATTTATTCTTTTTCATCAATAAAGCTTTTGAATTTTGAAAAATCAATTTAAAAATATTTGAAAAATACAGGGTTGTTACATTTTGTGCAGTTTCGCCCTTGTGATCTTGTGGCGACTACAGTTACTGTGGTGGCGAGGCAGTACATGCGTGCGTGTACTGCAGCCACATAGAATTGATAGATTTTAATTGATATTTCTTTTGTTCTGGATTTATTGATCTGTTGCGTATTTCGTATGTCGTATTGGCGAGGCATTACACGTTAGCGTGTACTGCAGCCAATCAGAATTGATAATTTTGTTGTTTTCTAAAATTATCTTCATTGATAATTCTTTTTATTTATCTTTGTTGATGATTTGGATTTGCTGATATGTTGTTTAACACTGTTTAGTGTTATATCTGCAGTTATCCGATCCTCTTATCGAGGAGTCGGATATACGAGATTTCTGTGACTGTCGTCTATTTGATATTTGATTATTATTGTTTCTGTGCATTAATAACTGAGTTTGAATTAGACTGACCCGTGTATTATTTTCTTTTGAATTTAATACTCGGGTCAGACCCGTGTTATTTCAGGTTGTAGATTTCCTTCTTTGAGTTGCTGTTTGGACTATGAAGACTTTTCACATCTTCTGAAGTTGTCTTTGTTATTTTGTAGAAGTCGTGTCATTATATAGGATGATATGTATTCATGTATATTAGTTGATAATGTACTTGTATATATAACTTCCAGAGTCGACAGTTATAGTTGTATCATTTGTATTGTGTCAAATGTATTGTAACTGACATCAGTTATTATATATATATGAGACTATTTGTTCTATCTGTGTTCCGCACTTATATTATCTGTGTTATTTTTATATTTATTGTCCTAAACTATTATAGCCACTGTGTAGTAGCTTTGTGTTTGTATCGGTACGTCGGATTTCCTCCTGAAATAAGAATGCATGTTATACTATCTGACATATCGGTGCTCGCACAAAGTAATTACATGGATGGTCGCTCCTCAACAGCCTTATTCTCCGTGCTAGTTGACAACATTACATCGTAGTGTTCTTGGCTAGCGTGGGTATAGAGGTGGGGCGTTACACTTGCCTTGGAATTCTAACCTTGAGTTTGCTCAACAAATAACAGGTCCCTAAGCAATGAATAAAACCTTATCGAGTGTATTATATACAACTACTAACTTATTGTCTTTGTCCTAATCTCATCTTGACTTTGAGTTCTCTCAACAAATCGGAAGAGATTATTCACTCGTACCTGCTATTTGCGATGGCCTAAGTATAGATCACATACCTTGAGTTTGTTTAAATATATGCAAGTATCTTAACTTATATAGTCAATATATTAATAGTACTACACATAATGTTGCTAGTTTAAGTTTGCTCAACAACTAAAGAGTATGCAAGTAATCAATTAATATATATATATAGTAGTGGGCAACTTTATATATTAGAGATTTATAATCTTTAACACATACATTTATTTGAGTGACATAGATTTATACAATAATGTATTTCTTTTGAAATACCCTTGTGATTCAAATGTCGGACACATCTAAAATCATGGTATATGTATAATACATATGTATTTACTCATTAAATCTAAATTAGGTTTCTTATAGTTCCACTTATATTATATATTCATATCATAAAAGTTTAACTTATTTATACCTATTTATAATTTAATTAACTTACACAATGTTTTTATGTATATTATTAATTAAATTACATATAATTAATTTTAATTAATTAATGAATTAAATGAATTAAATGAATTAAATTATTTTAAAATTAAAAATTTTATTTTGTTTATCCTAAAAAGTTTAAGATAAATATTAGCTATAATATGTATAGTTTCATATACATATATCATTATATGTATATGATTTATTAATTAATATTTAGTTAATTTATTTAATAAATATTTTATTTTATTTAAAAAAATTTAATTAAATATTTTAATAAATTAGAAAATTTTATTTACCTTAAACAATTAAGATATATATATATATATATATATTCGACTATAGTATATATATTTATTTATTTTAATTAATTAACTTTTAATAATTATTTAATAAGTTAATCCAGTTAATTAATATTAAAGAATTTTTGAAAAATATTAATTTATTTTTACAAAACAATTTTGAAAATTTATTTTATAAATTCTATAAAATTTATTTCTTATTTTAATTTTTATTTTTTAATTAAATATACATTTTAAATTATCAAACTGAATTTTAAAATTAGCACAAGGCCTAAATTAATTTAGGCTTTTATAATTAGGCCTTTTGGACCTACTCCACTAATTGTACCAAGTCAGTAGTCAGGTGGGTACAATACTTAATATCCAACTCCTGCCTAGACACTACTTGTATAACCCGGTAAAATTAATAAGAAATTAAGTAAATAATAATAAGGCTACAAGTAGAAATTTTGTAAATATCGGAATGTGACTACGGAAGTTACATCATTGCATTCGTGGTTATTTTCTGATCAACTTTCATATATAAAGTTTTGTAATCGGAGCTCAAACCGAAAAGTTACCGACGTTTGAAGTTATCAAATTCAGAATAATTCAAACGAATTCAAAAATTGAATTTAAATAATGTTGACATGAAAAGAATTCAATAGGGTAGTAAATATTTTTAATGTTAAGGGTACTTAGCATTTAAGAAAATGTTGACGTTAGTTTTAAGAAGAAATTAAATAAAAAGCAAATGGAAACAAATAAAGCTACGGTCAAAAAATATTGACCGGTCGGCCGCCTTCTTTGGGACCGTCGACCGTCTAAGGTCAAGCTGTCGACCGATAGGAGGGTGGTAGCTAGGGTTAATTTAGGGTAGGGACAGCCTGGATTTTAGTATTTTAAACCAACTTAAATCTGATGGTTTTGATGCCTACTAATCACTATAAATAAGTGGTTAGCCCCTCACTTTTATTCACAAATTATTTGGAAACGCTAGCGAAGCTCTGCCGGTCTTCTTCTTCTCTATGATTCAGAATCACTTAGGATTTCAAGGTAAGGGATTTGAGGTATTTAAATGTTCAATTTCTAATTCCATTCTTCCTAAATCACCGATTCTGATCTAATTTATATACGATCCAATCGTTGTATATTTCAAAGTGGAGAGATCCGAAGGAGAAACTAGAAAAGGCGTAATCAAATCCAAAAGGAGGTAGGCAAATTCTCTGTGACTGAAAATCTTAGTTTTCATATTTTAGTGTTTGTATAGTAGAAGTTCGGATTTTTATTTACGTCTTGGGGAATTTTGTTCACGAAAACCCCAAAACTAAAACACCAAAATTCCCCTAAAATGAAATGTCAATTCTTATATTTGCTAGAGTCCTAATTGTTTTATATTAAAATAGTATAATTTGATTTGTTATTGAAATTTGAATATTTTATATTCTATTCCATTTCCAACTCTTCTTTACTGATGTGTTAAAGGGTTCTAACAAGAAAATAAGTTTGAAAATAGTGTGTAAGGTACAAATTCTCTTATTCTTAGTTTGCATTGCCTAATTCTGTAATTTAAATATGAATTCCTTTTTCACTTCAAGTTCATATATGTAAAAGTTGAATAAGTTATAAAAGGTTTAGATTGTAAGTTTTATTCCTTGAAATAGAGATACCAATTCTTCTATATACTAATATAAAATGAGTTTGGTATTTAATTCTATTTTATTAATACAAGTCTATTGTTAGGCTAAGGATATTAGCTATTTAGTTGTTGTATGAGTTTAGACTTGTATAAATTTGGATATATTTACGATTAGTATAGGACGTGAATATATTATGCATGCATGAGAATATATATATATATATGTGTGTGTGTGTGTGTATTAGTTAGCCTAATTATTGTGTAATTATATATATAATATTAGCGTATAATTAATAATGTATTAATAACATGTTAATCATATAGAATAAATATGTTAGTAAATAGTATTAAACCCATAGGAAGGAAGTAAAGAAAACTATGGATATTAATCCATATTTAAAGGCGAAATAACGAGTTTTCCTTATATGGCCTTGATATGAAATGCGATGAGGTGTGTTTGGTAGTATGTTAGGAGAGTGGAATTATGACTAAGTTATAGGGATGCAAGGTCAGTCAAAAGCATACAGAAGTCTGTCCAACTAATCTAGCTACCAGTAGCATAACTTTGGAACTGATGTGAGAAATCGTCTATAATAAGTACCCATAGTGGACACAAGGTTAGTCCTAATTTTGTAGGGTAAGCATGCCCAATTAATCTGGCTACCAGTGCCTACGAATAGTTGGACTAATGTGAGACGTCACAGTTTGAGTTACGGGTCATAATGCATAGAACCTGCTTCCAGTTCGAGGGTATTAAGTAGCTATTGTAGGATCTGCTTCCTTACCACCTAAGAATTGATAAATGGTTGAGATTATCATTTAGGTGCGGTAATGGAAGTCTCGGGAGGGGTCTTCTTCAAGATCGAGGTATTAAGTGGCTATTGTAGGGTTCGCCTCTTTCCATGAAGAAGTATTAAGTTGCCTGATGAGATTCCATGTGATGTCAATTAAGGAGTACTAGAGATGGGTCCGCCTTAGATTAGGTATTAAATGATGGGGACTTGCCTAGGATATAGGTATTACATGGTCAGAGTTTGCCTAATATCCATTAAAAAGGTAACAAGTGACTTGGATACTCTCCCTCATATAGTTATGACATGACTAACTATAGTTGCATGGGATTAGAAAGGGCCTTTGGCCTAAAGTTGAAGGAAAGTTATGGAGTTAGAACGGAAGAGTGTAAGATGTGTAGTTGGACTGGAATAGCTTTCGGGCTTACAGTTGGAGCTATCTTATTTAGGACATAGTATACACAAGGCATATTACTTGTCTAAATAATACTACCCAAGTACTATTCTGGTAAGACTTGATATTTTCATTCAGCGGACATTGTTATTCTAACCCTCCTCCTCATTACAACACAAAGGTTAAGGGAGACAATGTTGATTGAGAGGCTGAAGGTGAAAGCGAGGACTTGTGGCAGTTATCTATCTATTTGTGTTTCGTAATATTTTTGTTGTACCTATTTTCAACCTTGATGCTGTTGTTTTGAGATATTGTATATCGAATATTGGGATGTTATGTTGAATTTCTAAGATTTGGATTTTCAATGAGATGGTTACATGTTTCTGATATTATATTTTATCCTTTCCGCTATAAGACTCAGGTAGCGTAGATAGATAACTCTATATATTATTTATTGTATTAATTTCACCAACCAACGACTGGATTTAGAATGGGTCTAAGGTTGAACGGACTTTTATTGGGTTGAAAATTAGGCCCGTTTCGATGTGGGTTGTTACATTTGGTATCAAAGTTTAGGTTACCCAATCAATAGGGATAGTTATACGTAAGAGTGCGTATTTGTTATTTTTGAAAGTATTTTTCAAAACCCTACTACTACACACACACACACTTTTATTCGAACATATGCAAACACACTACGCAAATCTTTATTTTTAGCAAATAATGCTACTTAGGAAGTTGTAACTAAAAGTTTAAACCTATAGTTATTTGATTATGGCTGAAAATCATTCCTTTAAAGTTGGGAACCCCTCTACCCAAGAGATACCAACTATCTGAGGGATGCCAGAATGATTAAACCAATACCTAAGACATGTAAGGCAAGTTCCTATTCCTCAACAAGCTGCACCAACGGTACCCATTGTCCCGCCTGTTAAAGCAGCCGCACCCACTAGATTTCCTAAAATTGTGTAAAGATTTCCAGAATATAGGAGGAAAGGTGTATATAGAAGCCGAAGGTATCTTGAAGATGAAGGCTTGGATTAACAACTGTGAACGTATATTCCAAGAGATTGGATGGGAAGACCAGATCAAGAGGAGGATGGCTGCGTAGCATTTTGAAGGAGAGGCGCTAGATTGGTGGACTGTAGTGGCTCAGGAGAATGTTGAGGAAGGAATTACCTGATCTAAATTTAGAACTCGCTTTGGGTCACAATTCATGTCCAAAGCTGAAGTAAGTTTGTAGTTGGAGAAGTTTATACAACTTAGGTAGGAAGACTCCATGTTGAAGGAATATAGCAGTAAGTTCATGGAATTGGCCAAGTTTGGATTGAGTTTGATCGAGTACCCCATGAAGATGGCTATGAAGTTCGTTAAAGATATGAATTCCCCACTGAGGGAGGTACTTTTGACCCAAGTACCCATGGGCGCCACTTAAAATATGATAGTTGAAATGGCCCTGCTATAGACTGTTAGTACTGATGAGAATGAGAAGGTGGAACCAATGAAAAATCAAGGTGAAGCTAAAAAAGAAAGTTGAGGTGGGAAAGATTATGCCATTGAGGCTATCTTATCTCGAGTATACCTCCTCCTAGAGATCTAGGAAATGGCCCTGCTATAAACTATTATTTTCAAGAATACTATTTGTACCTTATTTGACTCAAGGGCATCACATTTATTTATAGCTAGAAATATAGTTAACTCCTTGATTCTAAAAACCCAAGTTATCACCAACCTAATAGTAGTGTCAAATCAAATTGGGGGGTTGACACACCTTTCTTTAATTTGCAAAAAGACCTAATTGTGGATATATGTAACGTCAATTTTACATGCAATGCATATGTTCTTATTTTTGAAGGGTATGGGTTAATCTTAAGGATGGATTGGTTATCCTACTACGAGGCTATCTTAGGTTGTGATAGAAGGATTTTACGGTTAATGAGTTATAGGGACGAGAGATAGATGTTCGTTGTACACCCTAAAAATCAGTCGAGTTAAGAAATTTACATTCCCTGAGCCTATCACAAGACGAGTTTCATATGTACACGTAGTTCGAGAATTTCATGACGTTTTTGAAGAAGTCTCAGGTCTTCTATCCAGAAGTGAGATTGAATTTAGGGTCAATTTAAAGAAGGATGCTACACCTATTGCTCTGCCACTAAGGCATATGGCCTCCAAAAAATGGCAAGAACTGGATAAGAAAATTTTGGAGCTACAACAAATGGGACTCATTCGTCGAAGTACTTCTAGATGGGGAGCACCAGTTTTCTTTTCCAATAAGGCAGACGACCTTTAAGGATATGTGTTGACTATAGAAAACTCAATAAGTTGACCAAGAAGAATATGCATCCTTTACCTAGGATAAATGATTTGTTTGACTAGCTTGTTGGAGCTAAAATCTTTTCCCAATTGGTCTTAGCTACAAGATTCCATCAATTGAGGATAGCTGAGGATAGCAAGCAGAAGACTGCATTTCATACTCCAGACAGACTGTATGAATGGAAAGTGATGTTGTTCAGGTTGATGAATGCCCCTACATACTTAGTATATTTGATGAGTAGAGTCTTTATAGGACAGGTAAATAAGTTAATCATGGTATTTATGGATGATATTCTAGTATTTTAAAAGTGAAGGCGAGCATGAATGCCACTTAAGGGAGGCACTAGGAACCTTGAGAAGGCACCAACTTAAAGCCAAATTCTCAAAGTGTCACTTTTGGAAGGAGTGAGATTTTTCGATCATATTGTTTTTGAGAAGGGATTGTCCATGGACCCTGCAAAAGTAGAAGCTATTCAAGACTAGAAGATTTCGAAGAATGCCATGGAAGTTAGGAGTTTTCTTCGGTTAGCAGGTTACTATAAGAAATTCATCAAGGACTTTGCCAAGGTAATAGTTCCACAAACTTGCTTAACCAAGAAAAATCTAATTTTTGCATGGGATGAGAAATGCACGGAAGCATTTGAGAAGCTGAATGAGTTATTGAATAGTGTGCCAGTACTTACCATTCTCAATGGGATGAAGCCTTTCATCGTTTACAACAACATATGCGGTATGATATTTGGAGCTGTTCTAATGCAAGAGGGAAGAGTGATATCCTATGCAAGTAGGCAGTTGAAGGACCATGAGAAGAGATACCCAACTCATAACTTGGAGTTAGTGGCTATCATCTTTGCTTTAAAGATGTGGAGGCACTATATTTTTGGACAAAGTTTTGAGTTGTTCACCAACCACAAATCCCTTAAATACCTATTTTTTCAAAATGATTTGATTTTGAGGTAGTAGAGGTGGATGTAGTTTATAGCACCATATGACTTTGAGATACAGTATACCGTCGAAAAAGGGAATATTATCACCGACACCTTTAGTCGGAGGCATGCTACTCTAGGTACTATATATGAGTAGAGGCAATTGGAGTTCCTCTCAAATTTCAATATCCAACTGCTAATAGAACTCACTATTTGATATTTGGCAGCAATGGAGGTTAGACCGGTATTGATGGACCACTTTAGGCATGAGCAGAAGAAGTATGTCGCGGTAGTAGGTATTTTGGGCAAGCTAAGTAGAGGAGAGCATTTTCCTCACAGTGGTAGGTATGCAATTGATGAAAGAGGATTTTTGAGAAGAGATGGACGCCTTTGTGTTTTTATGTTGGAGGATGTTTTGAAGGAAGTGCTAGCAGAGTGTCACCCGTTTAGGATGACGATTCACCCTTGTGGAGATAAAATATATAAAGAATATGAAGCAGATTTTCTATTGACCACGAATGAAGAACAGAGTAGCATAGTTTGTTTTCAAGTGTTTGACATGCCAAAAGATGAAGGCAGAATAAGGGAAGCCCGAAGGATTGTACTTCTGCTAGAGGTGCCGATTTGGAAGTGGAAGCATATATCGATGGCTTTATAGATGGGTTGCTTAGAAGTCAAAGAGGCAATGAAGCTATTTATGTTATAGTGGATAGACTCACTAAAAATGCCCACTTTATTCCCATTAAAAGTAATAGGACTACAACATCTCTGGCACAAATTTATATTAAAGAAGTGGTATGACTTCACAGAGTTCCAGTTAGCATTGTTAGTGACAACGACCCCTTGTTTACTAGCGAATTTTGGCATAGTTTGCAATCAGCTTTAGGAACAACGCTGAATCTTAGCACTTCTTATCACCCACAGACCAACGGCTAGATAGAAACGGTGAATAGGATTTTGGAAGATTTGTGGAGAGCTTGCATCATGGATTTCGGAGGACATTGGGAGCAACATTTACCCTTAGTAGAATTTGCATACAATAATGGTTACCAGTCAAAAATTGGCGTTGCATCCTTTAAATCATTATATGAGAGGCCATGCAAATTGACAAATTATTAGTGGGAAACCACTGATAAAATTATACTTGGACCAGATTCGATTCGTGAGACCTCGAAAAAGATAAAGATAGTTAGACGGCGAATGAAGGTTGCACAGGTTCGTCAGAAGCCCTATGCTGACAAGCAAATGAAAGAATTAGATTTTAAGGTAGGAGACATGGTGTTCATTAACGATTCCCCTCTTAGGAAGGTTATGGGGTTCGGTACGTCAGGGAAGTTGGCATCTAGGTTTTTCAGGCCTTTCCCAATCTTGGAAAGAATAGAGAAACTTGCATATCGAGTGGAGCTACTGAATAAGGAGTCAATGACATATTTCATCTTCCGCAGTTAAGGAGATGCCTTCATGATACTACCACTATAGTAGAGCCTAACTAGTTAGTAGATATTGAGACGAAGCCAATAGTACCCCATGCCATTGTATGCATAATGGAGCACGGAACAAGGAAGCTCCACAAAAAGGAAATAGGCTGGTAAGAGTACAATGGGAGATATTCCGATGGAAAGCACATGGAAAACTAAAGAGAATATTAAGGGTTCTCATCCTGAGCTTTTCTCTAGTCACCTTTCTCTCCCTTAAATTTAGTTTTTTGGTTGCATCTTGGTTGCTAGATTGGATGGTAGGGGTTGCCACAGTTTTTACCATTATTTTTTCACTCATGTAGATTTTTTTTGCATATTTTGGATGCTTTCATACATGCCTATATGTCACGATCTTGCGTTCATTCTAGGAATAAGCTCACCTATAGTATACTGCATATGTAACCACATTGCATTTTTGGTTAAGTAGATGATTGTGTAGAAAATTGGTCGTATAACATAGATGTTGAGAGCGAGTTACACTGTCTATCCTTTAGGGATTTCGAGCACGAAACACTTTTTAAGGAGGAGAGAATGTGTAAAATTAATAAGAAATTAATTAAATAAAAATAAGGCTAAAAATGAAAATTTTGTAAATGTCGGAATTGTCCACAAGAGTTACACCATTGCGTTTGTGGTGATTTTCTGATCAACTTTCATATATAAAGTTTTGTAATTAGAGCTTAAAAAGAAAGGTTATTGACGTTTCAAGTTTTCGAATTTAAAATAATTAAAACGAATTCAAAAATTGAATTTAAATAACGTTCATATGAAAATAATGAAATAAGGTAATAAATATTTTTAGCGTTAAGGGTTACTTAACATTTAAGAAAAAATTAACGTTAGTGTTAAAAAGAAATTAAATAAAAAGAAAACTAGAACAAATAAAATCATGGTCATAAAATATGGACCGATCGATCGCCTTCTTTGGGTCGATCAATCGCTATTGGTCAACCACCCAAGGTCAAGCTATCGACCGGTAGGAAGGTGGCGGCTAGGGTTAATTTAGACCATGAACGACCTAGATTTTATTATGTTAAACCGATTTAAATCTGACGGTTCTGATGCCTTCTAACCACTATAAATAAAAGGCTAGTCCCCTCACTTTTATTCAAAAATTATTTAGGAACACTAGCGAAGCTCTACCATTCTTCTTCTTATCTAAAATTTAGAATCACTTAGGAATTCAACGTAAGGGATTTTAGGTTTTTAAATGTTCCATTTTCTAATTTTATTCTTCCCTGATCCCTAATTTTGAATCTAATTTATATACAATCCAAATGTTGTATATTTCAAAGAGAACCATACAATTTATATACAATCCAATTTATATCTACTTTATATACAATACAATTCCCTGGTATCATTAGTCGGATTTTAGTCCGAAAAGTTACTTTTTGCAAACAGTCGAATTGGGACTCGGGACCCCTTCCATTGAGTTCAAAATGATGTTTGCGACCTTTTTGAGTATAAACATTGATATGTTTGGAGTTAGTGAAATTTTGATACTTTTTCACTTAGGGCTTTGGTCTAGTTTCAGCCCATTAGGCCCAAGCTTCACCCTCTCTTCTCTTCATTCATTTCATTTTCCTAATACAACTCAAGCTTTAGATAAAAATGGGGGAAGAGAAAAAGAATTAGAATTCCTAAGCCCTAGTTTCCAATTTGCAAATCAAGTTCTAGCTCCAAATTCAAGAAGAAGCTTTGGTAAGCCTTCTCTTCTTCTTCTCCAACTCATTCTCCTTTCAATTTCAGAAATTCCTAAACCTAACTTAGGAAATGTTTCTCTTTTAAGCTTAAATTCAAGCTTCTTGAGTTGGGATTGAAGAGTGGTTGATCCTCCTTTGTTTTCAAGCTTCTCCTTCCTTGTATTTGTGTAAAAAGGTGAGATTTTTTTATCTCACATCTTAGTCTATAATTATCTTCGATTGTTAGGTATCTATTCCTAACACTTATTCATGTGCATTTGATTTTAGTTTGGATTGATTTGGTGTATATTTCAATTTTTGGTGTTTTGAAATAAAAATCTATGAAAATCCTATTATGGATATTTGGGCATTGGTATTCCAGGCGTATCGAGGGGCCAATTAGGACTGGGTTGTCGCTTGGCATAAATCCTTAGTCGTCGTTGCTCGTCCGAACGCTTCCGATAATCAATTGGCCATTTTTGGCCAAGGTTCAGGGAATGCCCTGAACTTCAGTTTCAGACGTCTGAAACGTATGGTTCAGACGTTTGAATATTATATTGGGAATTTTTATTCACCAGTATTCAAACGTCTGAATCCAAACTTCCAGACGTCTGAATTGGCTCGAATGCAACCAGAAAGAAAATAGGCTTAAAAAGCCAATTTCAGACGCTTGAAATCTATGGTTCAGACGTCTGAATAACTGTTCTAGAAAACATTTAATTTTCCAGATTCAGACGTCTGAATCCTTGATTTCAGACGTCTGAATCTGCTGTTTAGGCTCTATTTGCCTATTTTGCTTGAGAATTCCCATGTTATCGATTCGTGATTATCCGATTTGCTGATTATCATTTATTATCGACTTTGGTGACTTTTATATCGGGATTTTCGGGAATATTCCTTTTTTGATGGATTCGGTATCGATTTCTTTGAAATTAATTCACGTCTTCGAATGTGGATTTTTGTGATTGATTGTTTCTACAATCATTTTGTGATTTGTCACTTCTAAATACAAAGGTTTCTATACTAGTAGTAAATATTCAAACTCTTTTACAAAGATGATTTCAACTCTTATTTTAATACAAAGCTCTTTTATAAAACCGTTTTTTAATCTATTAGTATATACAAACCTTTACCTCATTCATATGAGAAAATATAATTAAACGGCTTAGCAAAACAAGCGGTATGAAACGCTTGCGTTTACGTCATCGGTTAATTTTTGGACTTGTTTGATTGAAATTCTTGTGACAATTTTCGAGTGGAAATCTATAATTTGTTCGTAAATATTTAAGTTAAGCTAGTGGTTATGGGACATGAAGCTAAACTCATATATTTACTAGCTTAGTGTAATTCACACTTTTTATTGATCGATGATGATCATTTTGTGATTTAGACTAGCGATATGTGATGTCTACTTGTCTGCGAGGGAGACTAAACCCCGAATCTGTGGAATTTCGGTTCAATTTGGCGGGATAGCGACCCGTGGTCTTCAGACCGTTTATGGAGCTTCGGCTCAATTTTTATGGTTAGAGACCATGGAATAGTGTTCCATTTGTGATACACGTGTTGGTGAGTTTTCATGCTCCCGTTTATGATAGGACTTTCCCCCCTTTTGTGATTTCTGGATTTCTCATTGTGATTTCTAGAATTTGTGTTTCACCTCTTTATGCGATTGGCAATAATATATTTGTCAATATTTCTGGTTTGGTGAATAAAATAAAGAATATGACATTCTTTTTGGTGTATTGAGATTTTTGAGATATTGTATGATTTTGTTGTTGTTTAAATCATATTTGTTCTAGTATGACATTATTGTTATCATACGATCTTATTATATCTCTGCTTTTATCTCATTTCTTTATCTGATATTTATAGCTAGACTGATCCGTTTATTATTTTCGTATTAAATAATACTCGGGTCAGACCGAGATGTTACAGGTGCTTCAACTTGACTCCTTATCTGGATCATCTTCTGACTTTTGTCTAACTACAGAATAGTTGTACTTTTTGTTGTTATACATTCGAGATATAGAACCTATGTTGTATACATATTCTTTTGTCTAGCACTTGTACCTATTCTTTTGTGATATTGTGGATCTTTTTGAACACTACTCTGATGTACACCTTTTTGTGTTATATATTCATATCTGTTTCTGCCTTTGAGATATGAATGTCTGTGACTGATTTATGTTATGTTTATTTCTATATTTGTTTTCCGAAGGCCTCATAGCCACTGTGTGGTAGCTTCGAGTTTGTATTTGATATATTGGATTTCCTCTTGAAATGAAATGTAAGTTATTTTATCTGACATATCGGTACTCGCCCAAAGCAATTACACGGATGGTCGCTCCTCAACAGCCTCATTCTCCGCGCTAGTCGACGGCATTACCTAGTAGTGTTCTTGGCTAGCGTGGGTATAGAGGTGGGGCGTCACAGCTTGGTATCAGAGCCAAACTTCGGAACAATGTAGAATAATCTAGCAAGGATCATTGTCCTAAGTCTTTCTTAGGAATCGTGCCATAGGATTTAATTCGAGTCATTGAACCCGTTCTATCCTATTTCTTTTTATGATACCTTGTTTATCAATCAAGTTTGTTTGATATTCATTCTGAGATTAATTTTTTCTCTCTTTTCTTTCTTTCTTAAAGAAAAGAAATGGTTAAACCTGGCCGTCCCAGCGCTGGTCAATCTAGTGCTACTCCCCAGGATGGAGTATTTATGTTTGCTCAGCAACTTCTAGACCTTATGAGAAATGCTCAAGCTGTCGGACCTATTCCGGAGCCTACTCACCCTAAATCTGGGTTTGCACGCTTGTGCAGTGACTACACCAACTTGGGTGAAAAGCCATTCAAAGGTTCTGAGAGCGTTATAGAAGTCCAGGCTTGGCTTCGAACATGCGACCGCATCTTTTCTCGCATGAATCTTATTGATCTTCATCAAGTCCAAGTGGCTTCTAGTATGCTCCAAGAAAGAGCATTAGACTGGTACGAGCTTTTGATCTCCGAAATTATTGAGGCGGACCTTACTTGGGAGCAATTCCGGGAAAGATTCGAGTTGAAATTCATGTCGGAGGCTGAAAAAGTATCTCTATCTCGACGCTTCATTGACCTTGTTCAAGGTGAATCTTCCGTGACCGACTACGTCGCTTCTTTCGAATCTCTTTCCAAATATGGGGTCGAGTACATTAATACCCCATTGAAGAAAAACCAGAGATTTGTTTATGGCTTGAACAACAGCCTCAAAAAGCCATTACTTCTGAAATTAGAAGTTTCTTTTGACCAACTTGTTGATATTGCTCTTCGTCTTGAAGTGGTTGATAAAAATAGCGATGTTGAAGTCAAACCAAACATCAACAAGAAGAGACCTTTCAAATTCAAGCCTAACTCCAACAAGAAGGGAAAGCAAGCAACACCGGTAGCAAATACTCCTAACACTCGTCGTGGAGAATGTTACAATTGTGGTTCTAAGGACCATTATGCAAACAAGTGCCCGAAGCCTCTTTTCTGTCGCTATTGCAAGAGTTCGGGCCATACTTTATCTTTGTATCCCAAACTTCAAGGAAAGAAGGAGGGTAAGCTAAATGTTGTCAAAGCTCCCGCTAACACTTCTCGTGGTCAAGGTATTTCTCATCCTATCCTTGATGGCATCATTATATTTCATGATCTTCCTATTAGAGTTCTTTTTGATACAGGTGCATCTCACTCTTTTATATCAAAAGAACTTGTCGATGCTTTGTCTTTAAATGTTATTGGCTTGATGACTTCTTTGAGAATTGCGAATCCGGTCGGTGGATCCGCAACACTCAGTTTACTTTGTAAAGATGTCGAAATTATTTTATGTGATTACTCTTTCCGTGCCGATTTGCATGTTATGCGTTATTTAGGTTTCGGAATGATTTTGGGAATGGATTGGCTTAACCGTTATGAAGCCCATATCCTATGTCCTGAGCAGACTATATATCTTCGGCATCCTCAATCTGTTAAGCAGATTTCTCTTGTTATGAAGGATTCGGATTCCAATTCGAAAGCATCCTTGTATTCTCTAAATCCTCATGATGACGATAATGATGATGTTATTTCTCTCATTCACATTGTTTGTGAATTTCCCGACATATTTGAGCCCGTTCTAGGATTACCACCTAAGCGAGCAATTGAGTTTAGAATTAATCTAATCCCTGGAGCTCTACCTATTACTCGTCCTCCTTATCGCATGTCCAATAAAGAAAATGAGGAGATGCGCAAACAATTATCCGAATTGGAAGCGAAGCAATTTATTCAATCTAGTTCCTCTCCATGGGAAGCTTCAGCTATTTTTGTGAAGAAATCTGATGGTACACTTAGGCTTTGCGTTGACTACCGCAAGCTTAACGATCTCACCATCAAGAATAAATATCCCTTACCTCGGATTGATGATTTATTCGATCAACTTAGTGGTGCAAAAGTCTTTTCACAGTTAGACTTAGCAACCCATTTTCATCAGCTCCATATTGCAGAGGATAGCATTCCTTTGACATCATTCCATACACGTTATGGATCTTATGAATGGCTTGTTATGCCATTTGGCTTGACGAATGCTCCAGCTTATTTCGTTGACCTCATGAATCGAGTTTTCAAAGACATCCTCGATCGATTTGTTCTCATCTTTATAGATGACATTCTAATTTATTCTAAAACCGAGGAGGAGCATGAAAATCATCTTCGGATTGTGTTGGAAACTCTTAGGAGCAACCAATTAAAAGAAAAAATTTCTAAATGCCACTTTTGGCAATCTCGTGTAAAATTTTTGGGGCATATTATTTCTAAATCCGGAATTTCCGTGGATCCTTCGAAGATTGAAGCGATTCAAAATTGGAAGAGACCGGAGAGTGTGACGGAAATTCGTAGCTTTCTTGGATTGGCGGGCTATTACCGTCGGTTCATAAAAGACTTTTCCAAGATTTCTGTACTTCTTACTAATCTGACTAAGAAGGGAGTTAAATACATTTGGTCAGACAAATGTGAAGCTTCATTTCAAAAATTAAAAGAACTTCTTTCCGATGCTCCTATTCTTGTGATTCCCGATGGGAACCAAGATTTTATTGTTTATACCGATGCTAGTCGTGTTGGTCTGGGAGCCGTTCTCATGCAAAGGGAACGTGTTATTGCTTATGCTTCTAGGCAATTAAAGCCTGCCGAGACTAGATATGCCACTCATGATTTAGAGCTCGCGACTATTGTTTTCGCCCTTAGGATTTGGCGCCATTATCTTTTGGGAGAGAAATTTGTACTCTACACCGATCACAAATCTTTGAAGCATTTATTTTCTCAAAAGGAACTTAATTTGCGTCAACAACGTTGGCTCGAGTCCTGGCATCTTATGATCTTGATATTCTTTATACTCTCGGAAAGGGAAATCGTGTTGCCGACGCCCTTAGCCGAAAGCAACAAGCTATTGTTTCTATGATGATATCCGAATGGAACGATCTCGAGACTTTTTCTACTTGTAAGATTCGAGATCGTGTATTTGATTTATGTTCATCTCTTGTTTTATGTAGCCTTGAGGCTTATCCATCTCTTTTTGACCGCGTTATTGAAGTTCAAAAACTAGATCCCGAATTGGTTCTTCTTGGCCTAAATTTAAGGGATACAATTGATATTGAAGGTATGAAAGATTTTGATATTGATTCTCGTGGCGGTATTTGAAAATTTGGTAAACTTGTCATACCAAATATTAGTGATCTTCGCAAAGACATATTAGAAGATTCCCATCGTTCTAAATTCACCATTCATCCCGGTAGTAGTAAAATGTACGCGGATATGAAACAACTTTATTATTGGGAGGGAATGAAATCTGATATTGCTAACTTTGTTAAGCGTTTCATGTCTTGCCAACTCGTTAAGGCCGAGCATCAAAGGCCTGGTGGGTTATTGCAACCTTTGGAAATTCCAATATGGAAGTGGGATCAAATTTCCATGGATTTTATTGACGGCCTTCCTCGTTCTCGTTTGGGTCATGATAGCTTGTGGGTGATAGTTGATAGACTTACTAAATCCGCCCATTTTATTCCCGTTCGGTCTAATCGGACCGTTGCTCTTTTGGCCAAACTCTTTATTAAAGAAATTGTTAAATTGCATGGAGTTCCTACTTCTATTGTTAGTGATCGTGATCCATTGTTTACTAGTGAATTTTGGAAGAGTCTTCAAAAAGCTTTGGGAACGAAGCTTAATTTTAGCACCGCTTATCATCCGCAGTCCGATGGACAAACCGAGCCTGTGAATTAAACTCTTGAAGATCTTCTTCGTGCTTGTGTTCTTGACTTTGGTGGAAGTTTGGAAGATCATATTTCTCTTGTTGAATTTTCCTATAATAATAGCTTCCAATCTAGTATTGGTATGGCACCTTTTGAGGCACTCTATGGAAGGCAATGCCGTTCTCTTTCTTGTTGGCTTGAGGTCGGTGAGAAGCTGGTTTTAGGACCAGATTTTATTCGTGATGCCACAGAAAAGATTGACCTTATTCGTCATAGGATGAAAGAAGCTCAAAGTAGACAAAAATCTTATGTCGATAATCGAAGAAGGAAATTAGAATTTTCTGTGGAAGATTTTGTGTTCATTCGTGTTTCACCCATGAGGGGTGTTGTGCATTTCAGTCGATCGGGAAAATTAGCACCTCGATATATTGGCCCATTTCCCATCATCGAACGCATTGGTTCCGTGGCTTATCGCCTTTCGTTACTGGCTCAGTTTTCTGCTATTCATGACGTGTTTCACGTCTCCCAATTTCGGAAATGCCTTCGAGATTCCGACACTATTCTTGAGTCCGGTGTTGTTGAAGAAATTGAAGTTTCGCCTAATTTAACATATGAGCAACATCATATTTGTGTTATTGCTTTGGAGGTTAAACGCCTTCGAAATAAACATGTCCCGCTTGTGAAAGTTCAATGGTCCTCAAACCCTAAGGATTTCTTTTGGGAATCTAGAGAATTCATCGAGCGAACACATCCGGACTTACTCTCTTGAGCTCTTTGAGGTGAACTTCTTATTTCAAATTTCTTCTGTTTTGTTGATATGCTTTTATGGTTGTTACTTTTTGTTCAAATATTTCTTTTGATTGCGAGGATGCAATTTCTTTAAGGAGGGGAGTCTGTAACAACCCGCATATTTTACAATTATCTATTTAAATGTTTTATTTAAATATGGTATCGTTAGTCGGATTTTAATCCGAAAAGTTACTTTTTGCAAATAGTCGAATTGGGATTCAGGACCCCTTCCATTGAGTTCAAAATGACGTTTGCGACCTTTTTGAGTATAAACATTGATATGTTTGGAGTTAGTGAAATTTTGATACTTTTTCACTTAGGGCTTTGGTCTAGTTTCAGCCCATTAGACCCAAGCTTCACCCTCTCTTCTCTTCATTCATTTCATTTTCCTAATACAACTCAAGCTTTAGATAAAAATGGGAGAAGTGAAAAAGAATTAGAATTCCTAAGCCCTAGTTTCCAATTTGCAAATCAAGTTCTAGCTCCAAATTCAAGAAGAAGCTTTGGTAAGCCTTCTCTTCTTCTTCGCCAACTCGTTCTCCATTCAATTTCAGAAATTCCTAAACCTAACTTAGGAAATGTTTCTCTTTTAAGCTTAAATTCAAGCTTCTTGAGTTGGGATTGAAGAGTGGTTGATCTTCCTTTGTTTTCAAGCTTCTCCTTCCTTGTTTTTGTGTAAAAAGGTGAGATTTTTTTATCTCACATCTTAGTCTATAATTATCTTCGATTGTTAGGTATCTATTCCTAACACTTATTCATGTGCATTTGATTTTAGTTTGGATTGATTTGGTGTATATTTCAATTTTTGCTGTTGAAATCAAAATCTATGAAAATCCTATTATGGATATTTGGGCATTGATATTCGAGGCATATCGAGGGGCCAATTAGGACTGGGTTGTCGCTTGGCATAAATCCTTAGTCGTCGTTGCTCGTCTGATCGCTTCCAATAATCGATTGGCCATTTTTGGCCTAGGTTCAGGGAATGCCCTGAACTTCAGTTTCAGACGTCTTGAACGTATGGTTTAGACACCTGAATATTATACTAGGAATTTTTATTCTCCAGTATTCAGACGTCTGAATCCAAACTTCCAGACGTCTAAATTGGCTCGAACGCAACCAGAAAGAAAATAGGCTTAAAAAGCCAATTTCAGACGCTTGAAATCTGTGGTTCAGACGTCTGAATAACTGTTCTGGAAAACATTTAATTTTTCAGATTCAGACGTCTGAATCCTTGATTTCAGACGTCTGAATCTGCTGTTTAGGCTCTATTTGCCTATTTTGCTTGAGAATTCCCATGTTATCGATTCGTGATTATCCGATTTGTTGATTATCATTTATTATCGACTTTGGTGACTTTTATATCGGGATTTTCGGGAATATTCATTTTTGATGGATTCGGTATCAATTTCTTTGAAATTAATTCACGTCTTCGAATGTGGATTTCTGTGATTGATTGTTTCTACAATCTTTTTGTGATTTGTCACCTCTAAATACAAAGGTTTCTATACTAGTAGTAAATATTCAAACTCTTTTACAAAGATGATTTCAACTCTATTTTTAATACAAAGCTCTTTTATAAAACTGTTTTCTAATCTATTAGTATATACAAAACTTTACCTCATTCGTATGAGAAAATATAATTAAACGGCTTAGCAAAACAAGCGGTATGAAACGCTTGCGTTTACTTCGTCGGTTAATTTTTGGACTTGTTCGATTGAAATTATTGTGACAATTTTCGAGTGGAAATCTACAATTTGTTCGTAAATATTTAAGTTAAGCTAGTGGTTATGGGACATGAAGCTAAACTCATATATTTACTAGCTTAGTGTAATTCACACTTTTTATTGATTGATGATGATCATTTTGTGATTTAGATTAGCGATGTGCGATGTCTACTTGTCTGCAAGGGAGACTAAACCCCGTTTCTGTGGAACTTCGGTTCAATTTGGCGGGATAGCGACCCGTGGTCTTCTGACCGTTTATGGAGCTTCAGCTCAATTTTTATGGTTAGCGTCCATGGAATAGCATTCCATTTGTGATACACGTGTTGGTGAGTTTTCATGCTCCCGTTTATGATAGGCCTTTCCCCCCTTTTGTGATTTTTGGATTTCTCGTTGTGATTTCTAGAATTTGTGTTTCACCTCTTTATGCGATTGGCAATAATATATTTGTCAATATTTGTGGTTTAGTGAATAAAATAAAGAATATGACATTCTTTTTGGTGCATTGAGATTTTTGAGATATTGTATGATTTTATTGTTGTTTAAATCATATTTGTTCTAGTATGACATTATTGTTATCAAACGATCTTATTATATCTCTGCTTTTATATCATTTCTTTATCTGATATTTATAGCTAGACTGATCCGTTTATTATTTTCTTATTAAATAATACTCGGGTCAGACCGAGATGTTACAGGTGCTTCAACTTGACTCCTTATCTGGATCATCTTCCGACTTTTGTCTAACTACAGAATAGTTGTAGTTTTTGTTGTTATACATTCGAGATATAGACTCTATGTTGTATACATATTCTTTTTTCTAGCACTTGTACCTATTCTTTTGTGATATTGTGGATCTTTTTGACCACTACTCTAATGTACACCTTTTTGTGTTATATATTCATATCTGTTTCCGCCTTTGAGATATGAATGTTTGTGACTGATTTATGTTATGTTTATTTCTATATTTTTTTTCCGAAGGCCTCATAGCCACTGTGTGGTAGCTTCGAGTTTGTATTTGATATGTTGGATTTCCTCTTGAAATGAAATGTAAGTTATTTTATCTGACATATCGGTACTCGCCCAAAGCAATTACATGGATGGTCGCTCCTCAACAGCCTCATTCTCCGCGCTAGTCGACGACATTACCTAGTAGTGTTCTTGGCTAGCGTGGGTATAGAGGTGGGGCGTCACAACTAGAGATGGGCCTGCCTTGGGTTAGGTATTAAATGATGGGGACCTGCCTAAGATATAGGTATTAAATGGTCAGAGCCTACCTGATTTCCATTAAAAAAGTAATAAGTGATTTAGGTACTCTCTCTTACAATATTAGGCCACGACCGATGGTAGTTTTGTGAGACTGGAAATGGCTTTTAGCCTACAGTTGAAGGTAAGCTATAGAGTTAGAATGGAAGAGTGTAAGTTGTAGGGTTGGACTGGAGTAGTTTTCGGGCTTACAGTTGGAGGTATCTCATGTAGGGCATAGTATACGTAAGACATATTACTTATATAAATAATACCGCCCAAGTACTATTATGGTAAGACATGAGATTTTCATTCACCGGACATTGTTGTTCAGACCCGCTCCTCATTACAACACACGGGTTAGGGGAGATGACGCTGATTGAGAGGCTGAAGGTGGAGATGAGGACTTGTGGCTTTTTTTAATCTATTTACGTTGTTGTTAATATTTTTATATACCCATATATATACATACATATACATACATACATACTTATACATACATACATACATACATACATACATATATATATACATACACACACATATACATAACATATATATATATTGTAAATTTCAATTAAAAATAATTTATAAATGGATTTTAGGTACATTACAAAATTTGACTAAGTCTATTTCTAAATTTCAAATATAAAATATCTAATTTGGCCTATTAAACAAGATCAAGTTCAAAACTGGATTTGAAATTTAAAATCAAATTTCTAAAATAACATAATTTGACTTAGTAAAATTTTTGAGTAATATAATTTTTTTGAAGGAAATGAGTAATTTATATATATGCACACATTCAAATAAATGAAAATCCAAAAATAAATTTATTTAAATTATTTTTTAAATATATATAGTTTTAAAGAACATATATATTTATATTGGAGTTGGGCCAACATGAAGCGGGGTAAATGCGTAAATTTCAAAAAAATTATTTCATTCCGATCTTGTTGGGCCTGCGAAGTCTATATTTATTTTAAATAAAATCAATATTATAGTTAATGTATAAATAAGGTTTTAATTATTATTATGTTTGTATATTATATAGTATAATTGTAACAACCCTGTATTTTGTAAATATTTTAAATTAAATTTCCTGATTTAAAAACTTTATTTTATTTACTAAAATGAAAATTTTTTGTTATTTTAAATATAAATTTTGATTTTGATGTAAATTAGAATTCCAAACATGTATAAATAGAATATTTTACAGAAGTGTGAATTTTGGTCAATATGGTCAAACTTTGACTTTTAAATTTAAAATATAAAATTTGAATTTTTGATATTTATCTTTATTTTATGAAAGTAAATAAAATTTAAAGAATACTGTTTTTCGTTTCGTTGAAATCAGAATTATATTGTGAAAGTTATGCCCTTTTAACTATTGAGTGTAATTTGCTGTATTTAACAAAATTATTTATTTTAAGTTATATAAATAATATTTTATCTGGTCATGTAATGTTCTAATTTATATTTATATGGGTAAACTAACATGTTATGCATATATTTTGGTTTTAAAACATTTTTAAAAGTGTAATTGACATTTTCCAGTGTTAGTTGTATTTTGTTTACAATTTTTAATCTCCAGTTTCAATTAATTAAAGTAATTCTTTATTTATTTTTCTATTTTCTTAAAAACCATATTTTATTTTCATTTCCACTTTGTTTTGTTCAACATTTATTTATGTTACTTGACATTTTAATTGTTTAGAAGTGTTGATATAATTTTCCAAAGTTAGTGATATGTTATTTGAAATTTTTGAGCCTGTTTCCAATTTTTAAGCAATTTCTTTAATTCTTTTTCTATTTTCTGTAAATTTAATTATTTATTTCCATTTTATTTTATTTTGTTTCAGTTTTATTTTTATTTACTGAAATTTATTTGTTTATTTTGATTAAAATGATATTGGAAATTCAAAGAGACAAGTCTCTTCATTTGCTTGTGACTTTTCGATTGCTTGACCTTTCATTTGCTTGCCTCTTCCTTTTCCTGGTGATCTTCCACTTTCCCTCACCTTTAGCCGTGCATTTCTATGTGATATTCACGTGGACAAACTTCCCACCTCATCTCCATTCATGGCTACTTTCACTTGGAAAAAAAAGTAAGTCATGGCTCCTCTTTTCTCTCATTTTCTTCTTCTTCCTTCATTGTTTTGCCTAGTTCATTCACATGTTTGCTCGGCCTCACCTCCACCAACCACCACCATTCTCTCCTCCTCATCATCCACAGCCTATAACCATCCCTCTCCTCTGTCCATAGCAGGCCGTGAACCCCTAAGTGAAACAAGCACCACAAAAACATTGCAGAACCCCAAAACAATGCCTAGCCAAGCCATTTCCACCATCACCTTCATGTTTAGCCTTAGCCACCACCTATAACACCACCACCACTTGCTGCCATGATCTCTGACCATCAGCTTAACCTCTGACTTGACCTATAGTGACCATGGTCGAGCCTTAGATTCACCAAAACATTACATCCCTTGACCCAAAACCTTCCATCCCTTGACCCTTTGCATACCTTTGCATCTTCATGCATTTGCCTTCCATTTTTATGTCCATAGCCATGTCTCATGACCCATGGCTGAGCATACATGACCTAGGCCGAGCCTAGGTGTGGTGAGATCAAGCCCATTTGCATTTAGGCCAAGCCTATGTTGTCTTGTACAAGTCTTTTGCTTCTAAGGTTTGGATATCTTTCATGTTTTGCAATTGTTTTGCAAACTAAAGTTGTTGATTTTATTTGTATGAAAAATATATTTATATTTTGCTTTGTTTTATCATTGTTTACAAGATAAATATCAAGGCTCTCTATTCATTCAAATCAAAAGTCGTGCTGTATCGTGCTTGTCGTGCTTTCTGGAATCTATTCTGTGTGTTTTGATCGCTAACTCCAGCATAAAAAGGTGAGTAAATCTCACCTGACATTTATAATTATGAAAATGTGAATTGACAACAATTGAATGTGTAGAATATTATATCATGTTATACCTGCCTGTGATTGTATATTTATGATGTTAAATCCTGTTATTATCTTGTCGCATCATCTATTATGTTTTATTTTATTTTACCGTTTATTCTAATCTGTGTATCACACTGCAAGTTCCCTGTAGAATAGAATCACTATGGGTTGAAATGATACATATCCGAACGGACTTTAGAATAGGGAAAGATCGTTATGGGCTGAAATGATAAGCCTGAATGATTTTTATTTATTTTTAATTAACTTGGGATTGCAGGTTTGAAATGATAGAACCCGGATTTTTCTT
The DNA here is from genome assembly GCA_030737815.1 of Allium fistulosum. Classification (NCBI taxonomy): domain Eukaryota; kingdom Viridiplantae; phylum Streptophyta; class Magnoliopsida; order Asparagales; family Amaryllidaceae; genus Allium; species Allium fistulosum. The sequence goes on from CM060901.1 coordinate 1,034,127,270, forward strand.
TGTAAATTACGGATTGAAATAATATATTATCCGTATCACGTGACCTAGGTTAGAAAACTATATATAGGCCCGTGGTTATTTTATAAGGTATTTTGATTATTTTAAATATGTTTAAAAGTGTAAATTTATGCTAATTTGATTTAAATTGGATTTTAAATTGTTTAAATAAAGAAATTATGATTTTTCTATAAGTTAAAAATGTTGAATAAATGACTAGTTAAATTGAAATTGGAAATATAACTTAAGTTTGGAAATTTGGATTTTGGTTAAAAAATGAATTCAAGTTATGAATAAAATGGAAAATTAATTTCATTTGGAAAATGGGAAATATGATAATTTGATTTAAATTTAATTTAAATGATATAATAAAGTATTATTGATTTTTTCTATGAACTAAAATGGTTAAATGAATGAATGCTTAAATGTGTAATTTTAAAATATAACTTGACTTGGAAATGGGAAATTTGGTTTTAACTAAAGGTTTCAATTAATTAAATAAATTGGAAATTTAGTTTAATTTGTGAAATGGTAATTTGAAAATGTAAGTGTTAATAAATTGTAAAAGGTAAAAATGGGAAAATTGTACATTTGAATTTGTTAAGTAAAATTATTGGAAAATTGGATTTTATTGTAAAATTTACTTTATAAAATTCATAAGTAAAAAGATATTTAAATTAACATTTTTTTTGAATGTTAAAAATATGATTTTTATAATGTTAAAAGGGTTTAAAATGAAGTTTATTATTTGCTGGAAATACACTAAAATCTGGAAAATTTCTTTTAATAGCATTCAGAAATGCTATGATTTCTGATTTGAAGTAAAATTGAATAAAGGTGTAATTACAGCATTTCTGAAATGCTGTAGTTGCTATAGTTGAACTAAATAGACTAAAACTTGACTCAGGTCTATTACAGCAGTTCTGTAACTGCTGTAGTGGTCTGCTGTCTTTGCTGAATTTCATTAAAACCTTTAGTTTGAAACCTGAGCTATTACAACATTTCTGGAAATGCTGTCTTTGCTGTTTTAAACTAAATTTCAACTAAACTGAGATTTAACAGCAGTTTTAAAATGTTGTTTTTGCTGAATTAAAAATGTTTTCAAGTATAACTTATAACAGCTTTTTCTGAATGCTGTGAAAGGCTGAAATTTTCAATGTTTATGGTTTTTAACTTAGTAAATGAACTCAGAATAGTTAAAACTTTGGAAATTGAATACTTAATTTGAAAGTATAATAATTACACTTTTAAATGGTTTAGTTGAATTATTTTGATTGAAATATGAACTATTTAAAATGTGACTTGAAATGATAATAAATGAATGATATCTTTGAATTTAAAAGGTATTTAAAGTTGAATATTTGGATCTGAACTCAAATAATGATTTGATAATGAAGTTTTGAAAGGATATGATATTTTGATATATTAAATGATTTGAAATGAAGTTTTGAAAAGATATGATACTTTGATATATTAAATGATTTGAAATGAAGTTTTGGAAAGATATGATATTTTGATATATTGAAATGATTTGAAATGAAGTTTTGAAACGATATGATATTTTAAATATATTGAAATAGTTTGGAATTGATTTAATCTTTATTTTGATAAAGATTTGGATTTGAAATGATATTCTATTTTGAAGAATAAAATATTATTTTAAAATTATAACCATGGGTTATAATAACGATTGGTTGTTAATGAAACCGGGATCGGATATGGACATACTCTCTGTCGATACCGAAAACCACTTTGACAACTTTGTACGGGGTGGAGTTTCCAGAATGAAGTAGGATGGTGGCGACGATCCTAAGGTATATACGTGGACGCAACTCCCGTGAGTTGGCATAAAGTGGCTAAAACAGGAGCGATCTCGGGCCAATGAGGTAGCACCTCTTATCGGACACACTTCTTCGATACCATTCTATTACTTTGTGATTGTTTGGGTGCACCCCTTGATTTGGGAGTGTTGTTCGAGGTGGAGCGGTAGTGGCTGCTATGCGTTTCCATCAGTCCGTGTGCGTAATTGGTATATCTACCCTGGCATTGCCTTGTGTGCCGTGTCACCTACCATATCGAGCTTTACTATGAGTTTCTATTTGTGTCGAACCTATGGAGTATCTTCTCATAGCCTTTCGAGGTATGCAGGTACTGTATAGACTATTGGCATTATTCGTGTTAAGGGGAATATTGGCTCACTCCTTAACGCTATTTAAAAGTATGTTTATTTTATGATTAGACATTATTATAATAGCGAATATTACTACATAGTAGATAGTTTAAGGGATCCTTAAAGAATGGGCGATCCCAAGCATTCTTTGAGTTACTTGTACCTTTATTACAGTTCACTTGAGTTGGTTTACATTGTATAAGTATGTATGTCCTGACTCGAGTGTTTTGTGTTTTGCTTTACGCTCAGGTCAGACTGAGTGATACAGCATTAGAGACTCACCTTTGGAGCTGGAGTTTTGCTTTGAAGATCCAGATATTTATTCATTTTGTTATCAAGTTGATTCCAGTTGTATTCTGAGTTGTACCTGATTATCATTCTGTTACTCCTGTTGTATCTTGGTATTCCTATTGTATCTTACTTAACTCTGATGTATTTATATAGTAGCTTCATGAACTACTATTTCTCTATTTTCGCTGCATTTTATTACTCTGTGTCTGTAATCTGTGATTATTTATTTACTAAATATGATGAGTTTGCCAAATTTTTATTTACAACACGGTATTTTGAGCAATTCAAGTCCGACATATGCGAATGTGAATGGTTGAAAATATCGGGTCGTTACAGTTGGTACCAGAGCTCTGGTTTTAGGCAAACTCAGCATATAGAGTAAATTTAATTACATAATCACTTTCGTTCGAACTTGAATTCCTTCTTCTTTGATTCGGTTTCCTTCGAATTTTGGAACGTTCCCTACGGTTCCAAAGTCCATTCTTGTCCTCCCCTATTCGTGTCTTCTTGATTCTGGAGTGTCCCATAACTCCACTCCGAATAATCTTTCTAATGAATTGGTGGTCCCGCCAATATTCTAATGATTTGTAAAAGGGTGAAACTTCTTTACAAAAAGCATTGATTCACCTAAGATGTTTGCATCCTTGGTTTACAATGCTATATATCTCTTGTTATTTCGAATTCTATCTCTTGAGATCGAATGTAGATTTACCCCAGAAAATCCACAACGATCTTATTCTTTTAGTCACGGTTGACTCGGTTAAGGTTGCCCGCGATTTATATAGGCTTATCCATACTCCCTATTCTGTTGTTTAATCATTTTACCTTTTGTCCCCAACTTATATTCAAATCAGAGTTCTCTTTGATTTGAGTCCATCAAATCTGAATCCCTATCCTTATTTTGAAAATTAATCTTGTATTTGAAAATTTTATATATTAAAGATGTTTTATATATTGTGTTGTTTTAGTTGTTGATGTTGATTTAGGTTTCCGATCGATTCGTCTGATCAACGCTATCGATAGTATCCCCAAAACACTTGTACAAAACAAATTGACACAATATGGTTTTCAAATTTAGTAGATGGATAAATTTGTATAATTATTATATGTATAAGGTTAATTTTATGAATTTGGATAATTAATGGAATTGGGTGTTAACTGTTAAGAAATAATATTTAACTTTGCATGTATTTTATAATCATTGGCTTTAATTTCATATCTAAATAATTAAACATGGTTATAAATTAATTTGGAAATTTAAATGGATTTAAATCAAGAATGTGAGAATTTAATTTCCGATGATTTCGAACTTTGTTTTGAAAGTTTTAAAAGGATTTATTATTTAAAAGTATTTCTAGTTGAAATTATTTCAAAGGATTTTTAATTTGTAAATCAGTGCTCTTTTCTTTGTCGCTGGAAAATAATTTCGGTGATGACTGCAGCATCATCGACATTCATTTTCGGGTTTCGAAGTGAAGAGACTATTCCGTAGCATTGTAATGACCCAAGATTTTAGGAATTTATTCTGGAAAATATAAATAAATTTAAAATAAATTTTAAATAAATTTTGAAGGAGGAATTGATATAGCTTGATAGTGTATCAGTGTGTGTACATGTGTGCACAGGAAATGCACATGAATATAAGCTAGAACCCTGAACTCCAAGAATACATACATATTGATGTGTATGGAAATATATATATATATATATGTAGGTTAAATTCTTAAAAGTAGTATGCATGAGTAAATATATATATATGTATGCTACTGAATATTTTTGAGTGTACATGTGCATGTGTGTGTGTCAGTATAGAATGATGTATGAATATATAGGAGGGTGTACTAATTATTTCAGTAAGACTTATATAAATATATATGTGTTAATAAAATACTAGAGTTTAAACTAGTGAAATAAAATATACAGACATATTTTAATATAAGCAGAAATTAAAAGAAGGAAGATATAAAAAGGAATAATCCTCTTATAAATAAATGAAGGAAGTACATACCATTTGCATGAAAGCTAAAAATAGAAAAAAAAAAAGATAAAACAGGGAAGTGCTTGGTATAGGAAGAATTAGAAAAGAGTATTTAATAAATAACAAAATCAAGTCACATTTTTAGCATGATTGTAGACAAGGGGAAAAGTATTTTCTGAAAAGCAAATTTCTGAAAAAAATGTGTAACCACTTTTCTCTTCACCCAAATTAAGCCGGGAAGGGTAAAACTTTGGGTTTAAAAAATGCAGATAACATGAATTTTCTGGTGGGCAAAAATGGACTTAGCCAATACCCAAAACCCTAAGAGAGACCCTGTATATATATACATGTATATGCAGCAGCCTCCTCTCCTCCTCAGAAAAGAATTTTGAAAAAAAAAGAAGGAAAAAAAAAACAACACCATAGAAATCATAAGACAAGGGAAGGAAGAGCTTGAGGCTAAGGGCAGAAGCTCATCCATTAATTAAGGAAACAAAGAAGAGAGCTAGGTGAGAAAACTCACTCAAAAATCTAAGGCAATAAGTCCTAATGTAGGCAGCCAGATAAAAGTATTTTTATTAAAAGAGTATTTTCATATATGAATGCTGATCTGTGAATTTAAATCTGAAAATGTTTTGATTCTCTTTGGTTGATCACTTGTTTTATTATAACAAAGTTTTATGTGTTGTTAGTATACATATCTGTTTTATACACTCAGATCTTTGATATGTTAATATTTAGGGATATAAACAAATACCCAGAAAATAAAATGTTGAGAATAGGCAAGTAGTATTGGTTTTGGCTCAACCCAGAAAGATGTAAATAATGTTGAGCTGCAATATACTCATGTATAAGTGTTGAGGCTTGAAATAGAAAGGAATTAGGGGTGCAATAGGGTTGCCTATGTGCTGATGCTCCTGATTCAATAAAATGCATAGCAAACAAAATTTTGTGATTCAGTGAAACCAGGTCATCCTGAGTTTAGCTCAAGCACAAATGTTTGCAAAAGAAAAACTCTCCCAGAAACCATAAGCCAATGTTAGTTGCCTAAACTCCTTTTAAAATACCAGGATGAATATACATATATACAGAACCTTATTTTGTAATCACCAATGGTTGTTTGCTTGTTTGCCTCTGTATGGTTATGAATAATATGAGATGCCATGTTATGGATGTTTTTAGCTAATGAAATGAATCACTGAATGGTTTTGTCATGAAAAATCAAAAGAGTTATTATTAACTTAAACCTGATTAGGAAATTGGGGTCAAGAACACTGCAGGAATGACTTGTGTGCTTGAGTAACACAAGTTGACACATGGCTTGTTTAAGTCCTGAGATCTTTGTGTAATGGAGTGAATTAGTTCATTACAGTGTGTCCATTGATTCATAAATATTGCAGATGAGACCAAGGATAGATAAATATACCAAGGGAATAATACTTGAGATGATGAGAAAACTAGAGTTTTTCCCAGATTTGAAATATGAGAATTGAATAAATGATTTAACTCATATTGGTTATTCTCCTGTTTGGTATGAATGATTGTTTGACTATGATTAAATTGTATGCTTGAATGTATGTGCCATATTTATATATGTAGTCTCTGGAAAGAAAATTAAAGTGTGCACATGCACAATGACACAGAGCATGCACACAAGTATTTGCCTGATTCCAAAGGGCTGAACTTTCTGTATATGTACTTAACTTGACTTTAACCTAATTAACTAATTATTTTTGTGAGCTTTCTCATACCAGACATGTGTCTGACCCTAGTGTGCTAATGGCATCTGGGGTGTCTCATTTAAAATGAGGCAGTTTCAAATGCTTTTTCAGGGATTGCAGCAACTAAGTAGGAGTAGGAGCAAAGCTTTGAGAAGAAGATATAGCATGCTAAACTTAGTTAGATAAGAGCCTAAATGTTGAAATCTGCATGTATTGACAATTTAAATTGCTACTTGTACTAAGTGTTGAATATTGGATGGATATTTTGTTTGGTATTTTATTAAGAGATTGACTTGTATCTGGAATCTATGAACCAAGTTAAATATCTGTTATGTTTAAAAAGAATTTTAATCAAATCTTGTAAGTGGATTTAGCAAGAACACCATGTTAAAATTGAATGATTACATTTTATAAATGCATTAGTCAATCATGAATCTTTGGAAAGGATTTAAGTTTTGGAAAATCTGGATAGTTGATTCTCAGAAAATTTAATGGTTTTATTTTCTACTATGGCATATGTATACAAAAGAAATAGGCATAGGTTGAATGTTTTATATGGCTGCAAGGTTTCCATAGTTAAACTTGTTTCATACAAATGTCTCATGTACTATATTTTTTTTTAAGAAAGGATTTGTAATAAGGGAAGAGTAAGCCAGAGCCAAATAGTTGCAGATATATATGCACATAAACATGTTTAAGTGCAAATTTTACCACACCTTTTCCTTTGTATTTGTGATAAGAATCTGAATTTCACTCAGATTCTAACCAAATGCATTCTTAATTCCAGACAAGATTTTGTGAGAAGAAATTCAAACCTGGGTAATGATAAACACTCTTATCATTTACAAAACCCAAGCAACAGACCCTTAATTTATATCAATCATGAAGCCTTCCAGGTTGTAGAAATGGGTTTCAAAAATAATTAAGCAAGAATTATTGTTTTGTATGATAGAATATAGGCAAAAATAAAATATATGTATATATGTGCAGATATAGGTAGATAACAGGTTCCAAACTGTACAGAAGAAAAATGAAAAAAAAACAAAAATTGTGTTTGAACCAACCAGCATAGTACTCGAACTCGTGATCTCTTGTGTATAAGTTAGGCGCGTTTCCATTACGCCTAGATGTTGCTTGTGTTCACTTAGGATCCACTTTCTTTTATACTGAATTTGATACTATCTAGACTTTAACATGATCATCTATATTAAAAGCTTGTTTACTACTGATTATTACTTGATCACTTCTTAGTTAGGATAAACAGACTAATGTGTATGTTTCCAGTGGATTGTTTGGTCAAAAAAAAATTAGCAATCCAATATCCTCTTGTTTTCCAGAACTCTGATTCAAACAAGAGAGGCATATACATCCTCACATGTATGTGCTTACCTTTGTGAATGTACTGATATATTTATATTGGTTGATTATTGTGATCCTGGATATATTTGGTTTATTGGAGAAAGATATTGACCCTGAGAATTATATTGCAATGGATGATATATCTATCTATATATATATACATCCTCTTTACCTTAAAAAAATAATTCCTTATGGAATTAGAGTAGAAATAGGAGGGTCATTTCAGTTGGTATCAGAGCTATGTTATTTAACATAGTAGAAGTAAGGATCAAGTTCTTAGATAGAAATAAAATTAAAAGGAACTAAATGTATATACAACAATGTGTTCAGTGTGAAAAAAAAAAACCACTGAAACAACCAAATTACCAATCAAACTAACCAGCTATGTAAATTATTATTAGCAAACTATGGTAGGGAGACCACCCAATCAGGGAGCAGGATCTTCCCATGCACCACCAGTGGTCAATCTGCAAGACTTGGTGAGAGCATTTAGGGATGGGGCAGGACAAAGGCAAGAAAATCCCTATGAAGAACTCTCAAAATTACTTAAGACATATACTCATTTAGGAGGCAAAAGCTTTGAAGGGACAGAGAGTATCATGGAAATTCAAACATGGTTGAGAACATTGGAAAGAATTTTCAATGACATGCAACTTGATGATCAAAGAAAGAGGCAAGTGGCTTCAAGACAGCTAAAAGGAGTAGCTTTAGGCTGGTGGGAAGTAATCATTGCAGGAAGAAATGAGAATGAAATCACTTGGAATCAATTCAAAGAGATGTTGGAAGCAAGGTTTGTACCAGCATCAGCAAAGACTACCTTGCTAGAAGAATTCATTAGACTTAGACAAGGAACCATGACTGTCACAGAATACACTCAAAAGTTTGAGGGGCTTTCCACATATGGAGCAATGCTTGTGGCAGATGAGGCATCTAAAAATGATAGGTACATAAAAGGTCTGAACCCAGGACTTAGCAGAGCCATGTTACCCTATGCAGACAAGACTTTTGATCATGTGATAGACTTAGCTTTGAGGTTGGAGCAGCATGACAAGGAAAGGGAGAAGTTCAGAAATTTTAAGAGCAATAATACCAAGAAAGGTAAGGGGAGGTATCACCCTTATGATAAGAAGAAAGAAGAGGCTAGTAACAAAAGCACTGAAGATGTCAAAGCAAAGGAAAACAAGAAGAAAATTGTGTGCCATCAGTGTGGAAAGGAAGGGCATATCAAACCAAGATGTCCAGAATTGAAAGGAGGAGCTTTCAAATGCTATCTATGTGGGAAAGAGGGGCATATGAAGAGGAATTGTCCTGAGTATAAACAGCAAGGCAAATTGGCAAATTTGGAAGGAAAAGGCAAAGCCACAGTGGAGAGTAACACTGTAAACCATAGCCAAGTGGAAGGTACATTACTTATTTGTACCATACCCATAACAGTAGTATATGATACTGGGGCAACTCACTCTTTAATTTCTTATGAATTGGTTAAAATGCTAAAACTGAATTGCATATTGGTTGAAACCCCATTGCATATACACAGTCCATTGGGGAGTTCTAGTGTTTTAAATATGATTTGTGTGGATGTGGAATTAAACATAGGAGGAAATATTTTTATTTCCAATTTATATGTTTTGAATTACCCAAATATAGGTGTTATATTGGGGGTAGACTGGTTAAGGCAATTTAAAGCCATAATTAATTTAGACTCATCCACCATATCATTGCAAAATTCTAGAGGCCAGAGAATCACAGTTTTATGTGAGGTAGCTAAGGAAGGAAAACTATATCATTTAGTTGACTCAGAAAAAGATTTCAGTGAACTAACCATTGAAGAAATTCCCATAGTCAATGAATATTTGGATGTGTTTGGTGAGGTCAAGGGTATTCCACACCATAGACCAGTAGAATTCCAGATCAATCTAGTTCCAGGAGCAAGCCCAGTGATTAAAAAGCCAACTAGAATGGGGCCAAATGAACTAAAAGAATTAAAGAAACAGTTAGAAGAATTGGAAGAAAAGGGTTTTATAAGACCAAGTAATTCTTGCTGGGGAGCACCAGTGGTATTTGTTAAGAAGCAAGATGGCTCCTTAAGACTCTGCATAGATTATAGAGAATTAAACAAAGTAACTATTAAAAATAAATACCCATTGCCAAGAATAGATGATCTTTTTGATCAATTAGCAGGGGCAAAAGTATTTTCTAGACTAGACTTAGCATCTGGTTTTCATCAAATGAAGGTGGAAGAATCAAGCATCAAGTACACTGCCTTTAACACTAGGTATGGGTTGTATGAATTTTTGGTTATGCCATTTGGCTTGACCAATGCACCATCTTACTTTGTAGATTTAATGAACAGAACCTTTAGAGATTGTTTAGACAAGTTTGTGCTTATTTTTATAGATGACATTTTGATTTATTCCAAGACAGTGGAAGAACATAAGCATCATTTGCACCTGGTTTTGTCTAGATTAAGGGAAAAAGATTTAAAGGCAAAATTTTCAAAATGTGTGTTTTGGAAGGAGGAAGTACATTTTCTTGGCCATGTTATATCTGCCAAAGGAATTTCTGTGAACCCCAATAAAGTAGTGGCTATTCAAGCATGGAAGAGGCCAAGCACTGTGAGTGAAGTGAGGTCATTTATGGGGATGGCAGGGTATTATAGGAGGTTTATAAAAGATTTTTCAAAAATTTCTACACCACTCACTAACCTAACCAGGAAGAACCAAGCTTTTGTTTGGTCAGAAAAATGTGAAAAGTCTTTTGAACAGTTGAAGGAGGCATTGGTGAATGCTCCAATTCTAAAGGTACCACATGGAAATGAAGAATTAGTGGTATACACTGATGCTAGTGGATTTGGCTTGGGTGCAGTGTTGATGCAACAAGGCCAAGTCATTGCATATGCATCCAGACAACTTAAACCCCATGAAGTAAGGTATGCCACACATGATCTCGAATTAGCAGCTGTGATATATGCTTTAAAACTTTGGAGACATTATTTGTTAGGCACTAAGTTTGAACTTTACACTGACCACAAGTCTCTAAAATATTTGTTTTCACAAAAAGATTTGAACATGAGGCAACATAGATGGGTGGAGTTCTTAGCTGCCTATGACTTTGACATACTTTATACACCAGGGAAAGCAAACAAAGTTGCAGATGCTCTGAGTAGACAGCATGCTAAATTGGCTATGATGATGATAGAAGAATTTAAAAACTTATTTTTGCTAACTGAGTTAGAGATTGGGGAGAATGGTTGTGTGCACATTAATGAGCAAATGCATGGTGCACAAGAAGATAAAGGGAAGTTAAGCTTAATGACACTTCAACCAGATTTAATTCTGAAGGTAGGAAAAATGCAAGAACAAGATGCTCACTTATTAGAGAAGAGAATGCTCCTCTCAAGAGGGGAGGAAGTAATGAATCACCACATTGATAAAGATGGTTATGTGAGATACCAGAATAGGATGTGTGTACCAGAGGACATAGAATTGAAGAAGGAGATATTGAATGAATATCACAGAAGTAAATACTCCATACACCCAGGTAACACAAAAATGTATCAAAATTTGAAAAGAGACTTCTGGTGGAAGGGGATGAAATCTGATATAGCCAAGTACATTGCCAAATGTATGACTTGCCAACAAGTCAAGGCTGAAACTCAAAGACCATCAGGGTTGATGCAACCTCTTAGTGTACCACAGTGGAAGTGGGAAGACATATCTATGGACTTCATAGATGGACTGCCTAGATCTAAGAGAGGTAATACAAGTATATGGGTGATAGTTGATAGGCTAACCAAGGTAGCACACTTCATCCCAGTCAAGTCAGAAAGAACAGCACCAAAACTAGCTCAAATTTTTATAAAAGAAGTGGTAAGGTTACATGGCATTCCCAAAACCATTGTGAGTGATAGGGATACCATCTTCACTTCAAAATTCTGGAGAAGCTTTCAAGAAGCAATGGGAAGTGAACTATGTTTAAGTACTGCCTACCATCCTCAATCAGATGGGCAGACTGAGGTGGTAAACAAAGTTTTGGAGGACATGTTGAGGGCATGTATACTGGATTTTGGGGGCAACTGGGAAGATTATCTTCATCTAGTTGAATTTACATACAACAACAGCTACCAAAGCACCATAGGAATGGCTCCATTTGAAGCCTTATATGGTAAACCCTGTTTGTCACCTGTTTGCTGGGTAGAAGCAGGAGAAAGGTCTATTTTAGGACCTGAGTACATACAAGAAACCAAGGAGAAAATTGAGTTGATAAGAAGAAGAATGACAGCAGCTCAAGATAGGCAAAAGAAATTTGCAGACATGAGAAGGAGGCAGGTAGAATATGAGGTGGGAAATTTTGTTTTCATCAAAATCTCACCCATGAAAAATGTGCTGAGGTTTGGAAAACAAGGCAAATTAACCCCAAGATATATTGGACCATGCAAAATTCTGGAGAGAATTGGTCCCTTGGCATATAAGTTGGAATTACCAGAAAACATGCAAGGTATACATGATGTTTTTCATGTATCACAATTGAGAAGATGGGTCCATGACAAGGCAGAAATTCTTGAAACCCCAACCCAAGTGCAGATAAATCCTAATTTGATTTATGAAAAGGATCCAGTGGGAATTTTGGCAAAAGATGTGAAGAAGTTGAGGAATAAATCTCTGAAACTTGTGAAGGTACAGTGGAGTCTTGATCCTAGTGATTGCACATGGGAATTAGAAGACAAAGTTAGGATGAATTATCCTAAGCTATTTTCAGATTAAGGTAATTCTGATTTTTGATTGTTTTCTTTATTTTGGATGAATATATTTTTAGTTAGTATAGAACTAAGAATCTATTTGGTAGAGAATATACTTGTTCTCTGAATTAAGTTTAAAATTTATTTTAAGCTTAGGAAAATTGTGGGACACAATTTCTAAAAGGAGGGGTGTATGTAATGACCCAAGATTTTAGGAATTTATTCTGGAAAATATAAATAAATTTAAAATAAATTTAAAATAAATTTTGAAGGAGGAATTGATATAGCTTGATAGTGTATCAGTGTGTGTACATGTGTGCACAGGAAATGCACATGAATATAAGCTAGAACCCTGAACTCCAAGAATACATACATATTGATGTGTATGGAAATATATATATATATATATATATATGTAGGTTAAATTCTTAAAAGTAGTATGCATGAGTAAATATATATATATGTATGCTACTGAATATTTTTGAGTGTACATGTGCATGTGTGTGTGTCAGTATAGAATGATGTATGAATATATAGGAGGGTGTACTAATTATTTCAGTAAGACTTATATAAATATATATGTGTTAATAAAATACTAGAGTTTAAACTAGTGAAATAAAATATACAGACATATTTTAATATAAGCAGAAATTAAAAGAAGGAAGATATAAAAAGGAATAATCCTCTTATAAATAAATGAAGGAAGTACATACCATTTGCATGAAAGCTAAAAATAGAAAAAAAAATAAGATAAAACAGGGAAGTGCTTGGTATAGGCAGAATTAGAAAAGAGTATTTAATAAATAACAAAATCAAGTCACATTTTTAGCATGATTGTAGACAAGGGGAAAAGTATTTTCTGAAAAGCAAATTTCTGAAAAAAATGTGTAACCACTTTTCTCTTCACCCAAATTAAGCCGGGAAGGGTAAAACTTTGGGTTTAAAAAATGCAGATAACATGATTTTTCTGGTGCGCAAAAATGGACTTAGCCAATACCCAAAACCCTAAGAGAGACCCTGTATATATATACATGTATATGCAGCAGCCTCCTCTCCTCCTCAGAAAAGAATTTTGAAAAAAAAGAAGGAAAAAAAAACAACACCATAGAAATCATAAGACAAGGGAAGGAAGAGCTTGAGGCTAAGGGCAGAAGCTCATCAATTAATTAAGGAAACAAAGAAGAGAGCTAGGTGAGAAAACTCACTCAAAAATCTAAGGCAATAAGTCCTAATGTAGGCAGCCAGATAAAAGTATTTTTATTAAAAGAGTATTTTCATATATGAATGCTTATCTGTGAATTTAAATCTGAAAATGTTTTGATTCTCTTTGGTTGATCACTTGTTTTATTATAACAAAGTTTTATGTGTTGTTAGTATACATATCTGTTTTATACACTCAGATCTCTGATATGTTAATATTTAGGGATATAAACAAATACCCAGAAAATAAAATGTTGAGAATAGGCAAGTAGTATTGGTTTTGGCTCAACCCAGAAAGATGTAAATAATGTTGAGCTGCAATATACTCATGTATAAGTGCTGAGGCTTGAAATAGAAAGGAATTAGGGGTGCAATAGGGTTGCCTATGTGCTGATGCTCCTGATTCAATAAAATGCATAGCAAACAAAATTTTGTGATTCAGTGAAACCAGGTCATCCTGAGTTTAACTCAAGCACAAATGTTTGCAAAAGAAAAACTCTCCCAGAAACCATAAGCCAATGTTAGTTGCCTAAACTCCTTTTAAAATACCAGGATGAATATACATATATACAGAACCTTATTTTGTAATCACCAATGGTTGTTTGCTTGTTTGCCTCTGTATGGTTATGAATAATATGAGATGCCATGTTATGGATGTTTTTAGCTAATGAAATGAATCACTGAATGGTTTTGTCATGAAAAATCAAAAGAGTTATTATTAACTTAAACCTGATTAGGAAATTGGGGTCAAGAATACTGCAGGAATGACTTGTGTGCTTGAGTAACACAAGTTGACACATGGCTTGTTTAAGTCCTGAGATCTTTGTGTAATGGAGTGAATTAGTTCATTACAGTGTGTCCATTGATTCATAAATATTGCAGATGAGACCAAGGATAGATAAATATACCAAGGGAATAATACTTGAGATGATGAGAAAACTAGAGTTTTTCCCAGATTTGAAATATGAGAATTGAATAAATGATTTAACTCATATTGGTTATTCTCCTGTTTGGTATGAATGATTGTTTGACTATGATTAAATTGTATGCTTGAATGTATGTGCCATATTTATATATGTAGTCTCTGGAAAGAAAATTAAAGTGTGCACATGCACAATGACACAGAGCATGCACACAAGTATTTGCCTGATTCCAAAGGGTTGAACTTTCTGTATATGTACTTAACTTGACTTTAACCTAATTAACTAATTATTTTTGTGAGCTTTCTCATACCAGACATGTGTCTGACCCTAGTGTGCTAATGGCATCTGGGGTGTCTCATTTAAAATGAGGCAGTTTCAAATGCTTTTTCAGGGATTGCAGCAACTAAGTAGGAGTAGGAGCAAAGCTTTGAGAAGAAGATATAGCATGCTAAACTTAGTTAGATAAGAGCCTAAATGTTGAAATCTGCATGTATTGACAATTTAAATTGCTACTTGTACTAAGTGTTGAATATTGGATGGATATTTTGTTTGGTATTTTATTAAGAGATTGACTTGTATCTGGAATCTATGAACCAAGTTAAATATCTGTTATGTTTAAAAAGAATTTTAATCAAATCTTGTAAGTGGATTTAGCAAGAACACCATGTTAAAATTGAATGATTACATTTTATAAATGCATTAGTCAATCATGAATCTTTGGAAAGGATTTAAGTTTTGGAAAATCTGGATAGTTGATTCTCAGAAAATTTAATGGTTTTATTTTCTACTATGGCATATGTATACAAAAGAAATAGGCATAGGTTGAATGTTTTATATGGCTGCAAGGTTTCCATAGTTAAACTTGTTTCATACAAATGTCTCATGTACTATATTTTTTTTTAAGAAAGGATTTGTAATAAGGGAAGAGTAAGCCAGAGCCAAATAGTTGCAGATATATATGCACATAAACATGTTTAAGTGCAAATTTTACCACACCTTTTCCTTTGTATTTGTGATAAGAATCTGAATTTCACTCAGATTCTAACCAAATGCATTCTTAATTCCACACAAGATTTTGTGAGAAGAAATTCAAACCTGGGTAATGATAAACACTCTTATCATTTACAAAACCCAAGCAACAGACCCTTAATTTATATCAATCATGAAGCCTTCCAGGTTGTAGAAATGGGTTTCAAAAATAATTAAGCAAGAATTATTGTTTTGTATGATAGAATATAGGCAAAAATAAAATATATGTATATATGTGCAGATATAGGTAGATAACAGGTTCCAAACTGTACAGAAGAAAAATGAAAAAAAAAACAAAAATTGTGTTTGAACCAACCAGCATAGTACTCGAACTCGTGATCTCTTGTGTATAAGTTAGGCGCGTTTCCATTACGCCTAGATGTTGCTTGTGTTCACTTAGGATCCACTTTCTTTTATACTGAATTTGATACTATCTAGACTTTAACATGATCATCTATATTAAAAGCTTGTTTACTACTGATTATTACTTGATCACTTCTTAGTTAGGATAAACAGACTAATGTGTATGTTTCCAGTGGATTGTTTGGTCAAAAAAAAAAATTAGCAATCCAATATCCTCTTGTTTTCCAGAACTCTGATTCAAACAAGAGAGGCATATACATCCTCACATGTATGTGCTTACCTTTGTGAATGTACTGATATATTTATATTGGTTGATTATTGTGATCCTGGATATATTTGGTTTATTGGAGAAAGATATTGACCCTGAGAATTATATTGCAATGGATGATATATCTATCTATATATATACATCCTCTTTACCTTAAAAAAAAAATTCCTTATGGAATTAGAGTAGAAATAGGAGGGTCATTTCAAGCATTGCTATAGTTTTGCTTTGAAATTTAATTGATTTGAATTTCTAAATATGACTTGACTTATATTATATAGATATATGATTTAAATTTGATTTGATATATATTGTGTATGTATATATATATATATTTATTTCTAAATAGTTTGAAGTTAATCGGAATTCTATTTCTTAAATTTTATCTTAAAGGATAATTTCAATTATAAAAGTTTGAATAAATATGGAAACTTGTATAATTGAATTTGAAAGAATTATTTGTATAATACTCAATTACATTCCAATATAACTTACCTAAATTATTCAGAAGTTGAATATGTAATTGGATAAAATACAAATTAAAGAGAATTTTTATAAATAAAATTTGAGTGGTTATAATAAATGTTATACACTTAAATTTTAGTTATAAAGGATCAATAGAGGTAATTAGAATAAAAAGGTTAATTGAATAATATACAATATAATAATATTTAAAAGAAATTATAAATAAACTGAAATAGTTATAATAAGTGAAATAAACTTAATACATATAGGATTAGACATATTAAGTGGAATAAATTTAATAATAATTTGGAATAAAGATGAATGAAATTTAATGAATAAAGATAAATATAATAAATGATTGTTCAAATTCATGACTTTATAAATTGTTGATTTGATAATGAGATAATGAGATTTGAAAATAATTAAGATTTATTTAACTTAAGTGAAACCAAATGGATGAAATTAATTATAAATGTAAGTTGAAAATTTCATGAATTTAAAATTTATTATCTTGTTCTGTTTTCCAATCTATATTTTTCTGATTGTTTCCATTCGCCTACCTTCTAAGTAGGAAATCAAATTCGAATTGGTTAGCCTTGGAGCTACTCTTCTCTTTCAGCTTGATCTTGCCTCTAATTTTCACCAACTCAGGGTTGCTGAGGAAAGTATTCCCGAGACTGCTTTCCGTACTGAGAATGGTTTTTCTATGAATAATTAGTCATGCCTTTTGGTTTGACTAATGGTCCTGCTCTCTTTGTTGATTTGATGAATCGTGTTTTTCGTATTGTGCTTAATAAGTTTGTTCTAGTCTTTCTTTCTCTTTTCCTTCATCATTTAACTTTTCTATCTCTTCTGTGGTTCTTACTTCTCCCTATTCTGAATCTGAGCACTACTTACCATCCACAGACCAACGGTCAAATGGAAAGGGTGAATCAGATTCTCGATGATCTTTTTCGTGCTTATGTTCTTGATTCTGGAGGATCTTGGGAAGATCATCTCCACTTTGTTAAACTTACCTATAACAACAGTTATCAGGTATAATTTTAATCTCCTTGTCATTTTTTTTCTTAATCCTATTTCATTCTATCTTTTTCTAAGTTTCCCATACCTCATTCCTTTTCGGGGATGAAAAGTTTTGAGTGAGGGAGAGTGTAACAACTCTGTATTTTGTAAATATTTTAAATTGAATTTCCTGATTTAAAAACTTTATTTTATTTATTAAAATGAATAATTTTTGTTATTTTAAATAAAAAATTTATTTTGATGTAAATTAGAATTCCAAACATGTATAAATAGAATATTTTACAGAAATGTGAATTTTGATCAATATGGTCAAACTTTGACTTTTAAATTTAAAATATAAATTTTGAATTTTTGATATTTACCTTTATTTTATGAAAGTAAATAAAATTTCAAGAATACTGCTTTTTGTTTCGTTGAAATCAGAATTATATTGTGAAAGTTATGCCCTTTTAACTATTGAGTGTAATTTGCTGTATTTAACAAAATTGTTTATTTTAAATTATATAAATAATATTTTATCTGGTCATGTAATGTTCTAATTTATATTTATATGGGTAAACTACCATGTTATGTATATATTTTGGTTTTAAAACATTTTTAAAAGTGTAATTGACATTTTCCAGTGTCAGTTATATTTTGTTTACAATTTTTAATCTCCAGTTTCAATTAATTAAAGTAATTCTTTATTTATTTTTCTATTTTCTTAAAAACCTTATTTTATTTTCATTTCCACTTTGTTTTGTTCAACATTTATTTATGTTACTTGACCTTTTAATTGTTTAGAAGTGTTGATATAATTTTCCAAAGTTAGTGATAATTTATTTGTAATTTTTGAGCCTGTTTCCAATTTTTAAGCAATTTCTTTAATTCTTTTTCTATTTTCTGTAAATTTAATTATTTATTTCCATTTTATTTTAATTTGCTTCAGTTTTATTTTTATTTACTGAAATTTATTTGTTTATTTTGATTAAAAGGATATTGGAAATTCAAAGAGACAAGTCTCTTCATTTGCTTGTGACTTTTCGATTGCTTGACCTTTCATTTGCTTGCCTCTTCCTTTTCCTGGTGACCTTCCACTTTCCCTCAACTTTAGCCATGCATTTCTATGTGATATTCAAGTGGAAAAACTTCCCACCTCATCTCCATTCACGGCTACTTTCACTTGGAAAAAAAAAGTAAGTCATGGCTCCTCTTTTCTCTCATTTTCTTCTTCTTCCTTCATTATTTTGCCTAGTTCATTCACATGTTTGCTCGGCCTCATCTCCACCAACCACAACCATCCTCTCCTCCTCATCATCCACAGCCTAAAACCATCCCTCTCCTCTGTCCATAGCAGGCCGTGAACCCTTAAGTGAAACAAGCACCACAAAAACATTGTAGAACCCCAAAACAATGCCTAGCCAAGCCATTTCCACCATCACCTTCATGTTTAGCCTTGACCACCACCTATAACACCACCACCACTTGCTGCCATGACCTCTGACCATCAGCTCAACCTCTGACTTTACCTATAGTGACCATGGTCGAGCCTTAGATTCACCAAAACATTACATCCCTTGACCCAAAACCTTCCATTCCTTGACCCCTTGCATACCTTTGCATCTTCATGCATTTGCCTTCCATTTTTATGTCCATACGATGTCCCATGACCCATGGCCGAGCATACATGACCTAGGCCGAGCCTAGGTGTGGTGAGATCAAGCCCATTTGCATTTAGGCCAAGTCTATGTTGTCTTGTACAAGTCTTTTGCTTCTAAGGTTTGGATATCTTTCATGTTTTGCAATTGTTTTGCAAACTAAAGTTGTTGATTTTATTTGTATGAAAAATATATTTATATTTTGCTTTTTTTATCATTGTTTACAAGATAAATATCAAGTCTCTCTATTCATTCAAATCAAAAGTCGTGCTGTATCATTCTTGTCGTGCTTTCTGGAATCTATTATGTGTGTTTTGATCGCTAACTCCAGCGTAAAAAGGTGAGTAAATCTCACCTGACATTTATACTTATGCAAATGTGAATTGACAACAATTGAATGTATAGAATATTATATCATGTTATACCTGCCTGTGATTGTATATTTATGATGTTAAACCCTGTTATTAACTTGTCGCATCATCTGTTATGTTTTATTTTATTTTACTGTTTATTCTATTCTATGTATCACACTGCAAGTTCCCTGTAGAATAGAATCACTATAGGTTGAAATGATACATACCCGAACGGACTTTAGAATAGGGAAAGATCGTTATGGGCTGAAATGATAAACCTGAACGATTTTTATTTATTTTTAATTAACTTGGGATTGCGGGTTTGAAATGATAGAACCCAGATTTTTCTTTGTAAATTACGGATTGAAATGATATATTATCTGTATCACTTGACCTAGGTTAGAAAACTATATACAGGCCCGTGGTTATTTTATAAAGTATTTTGAATATTTTAAATATGTTTAAAAGTGTAAATTTATGCTAATTTGATTTAAATTGGATTTTAAATTGTTTAAATAAAGAAATTATGATTTTTCTATAAGTTAAAAATGTTGAATAAATGACTAGTTAAATTGAAATTGGAAATATAACTTAAGTTTGGAAATTTGGATTTTGGTTAAAAAATGAATTTAAGTTATGAATAAAATGGAAATTTAATTTTATTTGGAAAATGGGAAATATGACAATTTGATTTAAATTTGAATTGAAATGATATAATAAAGTATTATTGATTTTTTCTATGAACTAAAATGGTTAAATGAATGAATGCTTAAATATGTAATTTTAAAATATAACTTGACTTGGAAATGGGAAATTTGGTTTTAATTAAAGGTTTAAATTAATTAAATAAATTGGAAATTTAGTTTAATTTGTGAAATGGTAATTTGAAAACGTAAGTGTTAATAAATTGTAAAAGGTAAAAATGGGAAAATTGTACATTTGAATTTGTTAAGTAAAATTATTGGAAAATTCGATTTTATTGTAAAGTTTACTTTATAAAAATCATAAGTAAAAAGATATTTAAATAAAAAAAAATTTAATGTTAAAAGGGTTTAAAATGAAGTTTATTATTTGCTAGAAATACACTAAAATCTGGAAATTTCTTTTAATAGCATTCAGAAATGCTATGATTTCTAATTTGAACTAAAATTGAATAAAAGAGCAATTACATCATTTCTAAAATGTTGTAGTTGCTGTAGTTGAACTAAATAGACTAAAACCTGACTCATGTCTATTAAATCAGTTCTATAACTGCTGTAGTGGTCTGCTGTCTTTGTTGAAATTCATTAAAACCTTTTAATTTGAAACCTGAGCTATTACAACATTTCTGGAAATGCTGTCTTTGCTGTTTTAAACTAAATTTCAACTAAACTGAGATTTAACATCAGTTTTAAAATGCTGTTTTTGCTGAATTAAAAATGTTTTCAAGAATAACTTATAACAGCGTTTTCTGAATGCTGTGAAAGGCTAAAATTTTCAATGTTTATGGTTTTTAACTTAGTAAATGAACTCAGAATAGTTAAAACTTTGGAAATTGAATACTTAATTTGAAAGTATAATGATTACACTTTTAAATGGTTTAGATGAATTATTTTGATTAAAATATAAACTATTTAAAAGGTGACTTGAAATGATAATAAATGAATGATATCTTTGAATTTAAAAGGTATTTAAAGTTGAATATTTGGATTTGAACTCAAATGATGATTTGATAATGAAGTTTTGAAAGGATATGATATTTTGATATATTAAATGATTTGAAATGAAGTTTTGAAAAGATATGATACTTTAATATATTAAATGATTTGAAATGAAGTTTTGGAAAGATATGATATTTTGATATATTGAAATGATTTGAAATGAAGTTTTGAAATGATATGATATTTTAAATATATTGAAATGGTTTGGAATTGATTTAATCTTTATTTTGATAAAGATTTGGATTTGAAATGATATTCTATTTTGAAGAATAAAATATTATATTAAAATTATAACCACGGGTTATAATAACGATTGGTTGTTAATGAAACTGGGATCGGATATGGACATACTCTCTGTCGATACCAAAAACCACTTTGACAACTGTGTATGGGGTGGAGTTTCCAGAATGAAGTAGGATGGTGGCGACGATCCTAAGGTATATACGTGGACGCAACTCCCGTGAGTTGGCATAAGGTGGCTAAAACAGGAGCGATCTCGGGCCAATGAGGTAGCACCTCTTATCGGACACACTTCTTCGATACCATTCTATTACTTTGTGATTGTTTGGGTGCACCCCTTGATTTGGAAGTGTTGTTCGAGGTGGAGCGGTAGTGGCTGCTATGCGTTTCCATCAGTCCGTGTGCGTAATTGGTATATCTACCCTGGCATTGCCTTGTGTGCCGTGTCACCTACCATATCCAGCTTTACTACGAGTTTCTATTTGTGTCGAACCTATGGAGTATCTTCTCATTGCCTTTCGAGGTATGCAGGTACTAATAGACTATTGGCATTATTCGTGTTAAGGGGAATATTGGCTCACTCCTTAACGCTATTTAAAAGTATGTTTATTTTATGATTAGACATTATTATAATAGCGAATATTACTACATAGTAGATAGTTTAACGGATCCTTAAAGAATGGGCGATCCCAAGCATTCTTTGAGTTACTTGTACCTTTATTACAGTTCACTTGAGTTGGTTTACATTGTATAAGTATGTATGTCCTAACTCGAGTGTTTTTTGTTTTGCTTTACGCTCGGGTCAGACTGAGTGATACAGCATTAGAGACTCACCTTTGGAGCTGGAGTTTTGCTTTGAAGATCCAGATATCTATTCATTTTGTTATCCAGTTGATTCCAGTTGTATTCTGAGTTGTACCTGATTATCATTCTGTTACTCCTGTTGTATCTTGGTATTCCTATTGTATCTTACTTAACTCTGATGTATTTATATAGTAGCTTCATGAACTACTATTTCTCCATTTTTGCTGCATTATATTACTCTGTGTTTGTAATCTGTGATAATTTATTTACTAAACTTGATGAGTTTGCCAAATTTTTATTTACAACGCGGTATATTGAGCTATTCAAGTCCGACATGTGCGGATGCGAATGGTTGAAAATATCGGGTCGTTACAATAATATTTGTATCATGTATATATACGTGCACGTGCTATATAAGTTGTAATGATTTGGGTTTTGCCCGCTCGAAAATCAACATCCGTACTTCACATTGTACTAGAATGCCGCAGATTCGACCGTTCAAATCCGATTCGCCGGAGCTATAACATAATTAAGTATAACAACACAGCGGAAGAAAAAGAATAATACATTGATATACAATATCTGATACAACAGAGTGATACAATGAATATCAATATACATCAGAGATATGATACAAGAAATAGCAGCGGAAAAGAAAATGATAACATCAGCAGCGGATAGAATATCTCCAATAGAAGTGATAACTCCAAAATGATCTTCAGACAAGAATGAATCCACAACTCCAAGATAGGCAACTCCGATGAATGAACTAGCTCCAGATAATATACTAAACCTGAATATCTGAAAAGAAACCCAACTCTAGACTGCACGTGTGGAAAATTATGAGCACCCAGAGTTTAGGAAGGGAACAATAAACTCCGGATCAGTCATGGGACTGGTGTGAGCAACAAAAACAGTTTATCTTTAAACAATCAACAAAAGATTTTAAACATTGAAATCCGCAATGCTTTTGGAAAATGAAACTACCATAAGGCCTCCCGCACACACACACAATGCAAACGCAGAATCGGAGGAGATTTCTCCTTATGATAGTCAAAGATGCTTACTACGCAAAATCATTGGATATTATTATTAGTGCATAGTGCAGAAAACATTTTCGAAAGTATAATATTAATCTTAGCCAGCATAGACATTCCGAACTATGCCTACTATAGCTACCATTTAAACAGTGGGGCGCCACCATAAGTAAATGGCAGGTTCTACAACTAAAACCGTACTGGTTCGTATTGGAAGAATGGATTTCCAACAAATGGTCAGGCTAAGGAACTTCCTTCCACCGCATGGGATCGCCTCTGGCGGGAAGTCCCGAGAGACAAACTGCTCTCTGCCAACAAGGCCGGGTTACCCCTGTAACAGGTAACTCACGAATATGTCATCACCCGGTCCTTTGGGACCTTTATCCGAGCGCTCGATATCCAACATCACACATCATAAAGAAAGTGTATCCACATGAGTAAGTATCTGGGCTCCATACCATGATACCACCCCTTTCCAGAAGGAAATGACATACCCTAAAGGGCGCGACCCTCATAACCTTGCCGCAACATTCCTGTTTCGACCATTTCCAGGTAGTGAGGTCCTGACGAAGTCTCGTCCATAAAGCTACGCTTTTTCAAAAAGCCATGCTTTGGGTCAACAGATGATCAACCTATGATCACAAAGATAAATGATCAAACAAATGATCATATCGCAAATGATCAAACACTGATCATCACACAGCAACACTCAGCATGCCACATTACCAAATTGGGAATATATCGCTGATAAATTTCAACTACATAACCTCTGAGCTCGTACGTCTCAGAGAAGGGTGTTAAGCTAAGAGAATAAATTCTCCGCCACCAAACAGAAATGTATTTGAAAGAAATCAGCTTTATATCTCAAAGTGTAATGTCAGACATACAATCCATACAAGTCTGTTCCGGGATCGAACAGAACCGAAGGCACTTCTCACGAAGCCCTTGTAATTCCGGATAATTTCCAATCACGTCCGGACTTCCCGTCACTAAGGATGATAAAACCTCTATATCGGGGATCAGCCGATGCAGAGTAACTCGACGGTAATCCTTCCGTTTTCAAAAATATCCGGTCTTCAACACCGGTCATCATATGCCATCCATAACGACGTATCACATATTCGGAATGGGTTATACGACCCAAAGGTCCTCTCCCGGCTAAACCGAATAGTGAGCGTAATATTTAAAAACATATGGATATTGGGATTTCAATTAAGTCACAACTTATTAATTCAACTTCTTTTTAAATGGTTTCAATCGATTACCATTTCAAATCTTTTAAACAAAAAGATTTATTTTAAACAACCTTCAACGGTTTAAATAATTTCCACATTTAAATCTTTTAAATAAAAGATTCATTCACAGATTTTCTAAAACAATTTCCATTTCAGTTTAACTCGTTAAATCTTTAAATCAAAGATTTAACTTATAGCTTTCAAAACAATTTCATTTCGAATGGTTTAAACAAAACATCATTTTAAATCTGTTAAAAATAAACAGATTTAATTCATAGCTTTCAAAAAAGAATTCATTCATAACTTGGAAAACCATTTTCGCTTCAATCTTGAAATTCCTTTAATTAAACTGGAATTTCATTTCTTATCTGAAAGCTTTTATTCTTTTAAAACAACAGTTTTTATTTCGGAAAATCTGATTCATTCATACGAGTTAAAGTCTTCGGGTTAAATCCAAATTCTCAAAATTATACTTTTAAATGGTTTAAATTCAGATAAACACATTTATAACATTTTCAATCTCTAGTTTCAAATCATAGGATTCAATTTCAAACTTGAATTCAAATTTAAATCAAATTATTTAAATTTTCAAAACTCGATTAAGTTACTCAAAATAGCTTTTATCTTTGAAATTCTATTTCAAAAGCTTTTCACTTTAAACCCGAATTTCCAATTTCAAAATCAATTGAAATTAAAATTTCAATTTTAAAAATGTTGAATTTAAATTATCAGTGACTTAACCGATTTCCACGTGAAATCCATATTTGTGTGTGTAAAAGTGTAGTCCAGGGGTTGAACACAATAGTGCAACACGATGAATCACCACAGATCAAAATACATGATATAGTTGATAAGCGATATAACTATAACGCTCATCTTCATTCACAGATCACAGAAATATATCACAGATAAGTAAATTATAGATCACAACATAAATCAGGGTATATCACAAAGCATCATATATCAGGGATATCAAACAATCAAGTCATTCAATAGAATCCAAACATCCATAAGTAAGATCAATTAATTATCTGAGAGATTTAAATCAAATTAATTACTTATGAATAAATTACTAATCTTGGTTAATTAACATTAATTAATTACGAACCATTTTAATTAATTATCCTTTAATCATTTATTAATTAATCTTTAAGTTAATTACATAATTAATTAACCTTGAATTATTAAATAAATCAACCTTAATTAATAATTAAGTCACTTTAATCATTAAATAATTTACTTTTAATTATTTAATTATTCTTTAATTAATTATCTTTAATTAATCAAGTACTTAATCCTTTAATCTCTTTCATTAATTAACCTCTAATTAATTTCAATAAGTAATTATTCTTTAATTACTTCCATTAATTAAATCTTAAGTAATTATCCTTTTAATTACCTTCATTAATCAATTCTTCTTTAATCATTTTCATTGACTAATAAATCTTTAATTAATTACATTGATTACATTTAAAAAAAACTTAACAATTTAAACATTGTTTAAAACCAGCACTGTTTCAACCTGGAAACAATGCAACCCAACTTTTGCTTCGAGAAAATTGCAAGATTACCCGAGCCAGAATGCCATTTTCTCGAGTACGTACTCGAGTCGCCTGGGTACTGTTAAAATTTGAGATAACTAACCTACCCGAGATCCCTATATACTACTTCGAGTAAAAATACGAAAACACCCGAGTAAAACGTAAGCTTTCCCGAGTAAATTCCCACGTTTCCCAGACCCAAGTTTCGCCAGCCTGACCAAAATCATGGTGCACGTGCACACCATAGATCGACGCCTCTGATCATCATCACATCGACGAGTAAGTCGAATACCATTCCCAGTTGCGATCCCAACCATCAGTTCCCCTCCGGTGCCTCTCGAACTCGAATTCGAATAAATCGAAGCCTAGAAAACACAGGCTTGCGACCAACCACCAACCTATCATCGTCTCGTCTTCGCAACCCCGTCCACCAGAACTCCTCAAACTCCGATCACGACTTCGACTACCTCTGAGCTTCAATTTCCCAAAATATCTCAAAGCTCGATCAACTCAAGTGGTCGAACCGACTCACATTATCACCCCAGACAAAACTAGGTTTAAATACTTCAATTCCACATTCCCACTGCCTCATTGCTTTAAACCAACAACTACCATTTTTCCCTAAAACTTCAATCAATACTCCATCACCAGGAAGAAACCCGAACCTCCACACTACAGGGATCACCAAATTTTGCTTGAAGTTCATTTTTAGTTTGATATCAAACTGCAACTTCCACTTACTCCTAAAAATTCCAATTCTTGGTTTAAAAATCAAGTTTTAGTTGATGCTTTTAATTTATGAAACTGAATTACAAAATTAGTATATTTAGATTTTGACGAAAATTAACATGCACTGATACATCTCATGTTTCCAGCGATGACATCCCATATTTTAACTTCTTGAAACTTTAAATATTATCTGGAGATATTCTACAACTTCATTTTTTTATAAATTTATTCCATCAGATACTTGGTTAAATGATGAGTGTAAAAATGAAGGTTTGTGCCTAGGAAAATCAAAGGAACAGAACAGGCAAATGGAGTAACAGACATATACACACATATATTACTCATAAATACATGAAATACTTATTTAACTTAACTTAAAAACATGCAACCATATTTAGATTTTAAGTTTATAAAAGGTTACTCACCAGCTCTATGGGAAAGAACAGAGCACCTTTAAAAATGAAGACAGTTTTGAATTTTTTGAAACTGGAAATTGCTCTCCACTTGATACTTCTTGCCTATTCCTTTTTGATATTGTTTAGTTGTATTGTTTTGTCGAAGCTTGTTTAAGATTTTAAAAGAAGTTTTTATCTTGGTTTTATTTAGTTCGAATGGAAAATGAAAAACTGATAAGGGAAAGTAATTTACAGAGTGAAGTATAAAACAGGTTGATATATACAACCAGTTACAGGGTATCATTTACTTTAGACAAAATAGTGTACAAGATGTACAAATTTTCAGAGATAGTTTATAGTTTGGTGGCCGAGATTACATTTTTATGTACTAGAAAAGATATTTGCTTTTATCTCATTTAATGCTATGTCCTTTATGTTTTTATTTTAGGCTTATCTTATTATTTTATACTTGCCTGCATCTTGATTTACAAACACATGCAAACTATATTTCTACTTTGCTTTTGGTTCTTATCTTAGCACATTTTCTTCTTACCAGCCTACATACCTACTTAGACTTAGTTATACTCAAGTCTGCATACCCATACTCGAGCCATTGTTTACATACTTACCCTATGCAAGTTTATTTTCTAACAAGTTACTATATTTTGACTTTGCAGATTTTCATTAGGGCTGGCAAATCATTCCTATGTATTTTATTGCCTTGTTCTATATTTATATATATATTTGTTGTTTTTCCTTTGCAAATTCAAAGATGTTTGTATTTCTTTTAAACTTTGTTCTTGCCTTGCCTACTTATTTACAGGCTGCAGCTTTGTCTCGTTTTCTATTTTATTTTAAATCTACATATGCTATTTGTTTCAGCCTACATATTTTCCAACTTTAATTCAAAAATTGAATTAATTATCAATTTAAATATTTATAAAATTCGAGGTCGTTACATAAGTCGTGTGCATTGTTTACCATGCCCGTGTATAGATATTAGGATTTACACTGCAACGGACATATCAACCACTCCATATACATATGTGTTGTCTAAAATAAATATATGTATATATATGGTTTTATAAATAATATTAAATAATGTTTGTAAAATATGAATTTTTATATATATGTATATGTGAATATATAAATATATACATATATATGTGTATGTATAATATATGTATAGTTTATAAATAATATTAAATAATGTTTATATATATGTGTGTATATATCTGTGTGCGTGCGCGCGTGTGTGTATATATATATTTGTAATCAAAATTATAATATAAAGTAATTGTAAATATTATTACAAGTGACTTGAATATAGAAATTTGAATATAAAATCATATTTGAATTTCAAATTTCAAATTTTAGATCTAAATCGATAGAGTAAAATATCTAGATATTTCAAATTCATATTAGTATATTAATGTCAAATTAATACATATATATTATATTTATTCAAAATAATAATATTTATTTTTAATTCATATAAATATTATATATATTATTTATTTATATTAATATTTTCAAAATTACATATATGTATAAGTATATATAAGATTTAGTATGAATAAATAATTAACAAAATGTGTGTGTATTGGAATATATACACAGCCTAAAAATAAATAATTTTTTTGAAATTTTTAAAACTATTCAACACATATTTAAATTTGTCTAAAATACTTATATTAACATATATTTTACAATATTTGTGTGTGTGTATATTTACAATATATATAATTAAGTATAATACCCAGAATGAATTATATATATAATATCTATATACTGATTTAATATATATATGCTTATTTTTTATTTGTTTTTAAAAATTATAATCTATATGTATTTATAAAATAAATATACATATATTTTATAAAATTATGTTTGTGTTTTAAAATCAACTTTTTTAGAAAACGATCAAATTTTAAATATTATCACATAGCTACCATCGACGATCGAATTGACTTTAATTTAATGTTAAAATGCTTAAAAAGGTGGAGGGGTGAGGTAGAAGTTTTTTGCCAACAAAAGAGATGAAGAGGAGGCTAAAAATAAAAAAGAAAGTGAGGATTTAGTGATGTTTAAATAGAGGAGACACCAAGAAGAAAAATGTGGATCCATATCCCTTTTTATTTCTTACATTTTCTCCTCCTTTTAATTCAAATCCAACTCCTCATTATTGTAACGACCCAGAATTTTTGATAATTTAAATTCGAATATTTAATTGATTTATAATATTAATAAATGGAATTTAGAAGTCGAATGATTTATTTTTCGAATATTGGATTTAATTTGATAATTTAATCGATAAATTAAATAGTGAAATTCCAGAGATAATTGAAAAACGAGTTTAAAATGATTGAAAATGATTTGTAAAATTTTATTTAATCATACTGGAGTTATAGAAAGGTTATAGAACTTTTAAAATCGAATTTAGAGTTAAGTTGTGAAAATCGAATATTTTGATATTTAATTATCGACTGTAAAAATAGCCAATTTTCGAACAGTCTCAGAATTGAACGAAACTAGTTCCATTGGATCCGTAATAGTTAGTTATTATCGGATTTCAATTTTCGTAACAATCGGAGTTGTCGTTTGAACGTGGCAACTCGAAACGCATCGATATCGTTTTAATTTTAAATCGTCGAGTTAAAAATAGTCATTTTTCAAAAAGTCTCGGATTTCGACGAAACCAGTTTCATCGGATCCGTAATATGATATTATTGTATGGTTTCAAATTTCGTGTCAATCGGATGTACCGTTTTTCCGGGGCAAACCAAAACGTATCGAAATCGATTTAAATCGGTTTAATTTAAATTGATCGTTTATTGCCATATCTCGCACAGATGATCGAATTAGCTTCCGAAACCTGTTCCATTGCGTTCGGAACGTGGGGTAAACCTTAGAAACGTCAGTCGGCACGCTCGATTTGGAGTTCGGAAATTTATCGGTGAATAGTAATTTGGCAAATTTTCTATATAAGGACCCTTATCTTCTATTTTGCAAACAAGATGAAACCCCTAACCCTAAATCTCTTCAGCCGCCACCTCCAAATTCGAAGGCCAGAAACACACTCAATTCATTCTCTCTGATCTCCTCATCCGTTCACTTTCATCCAAAATCACCAACTACAAAGTTGTAGATCTCAACGAATACTAGCTATCCAACGGTTAAGATCTGAAATGGCGAAGCGAGGAGGCTGAAATGGAGCCGCGTTTACCATCAGGTCGGGCACGAATTCCCAGGTCAGATCAGGGCCGAGCTCCACCTTGTCGCAGCTGAAGGCAGCTCTGGGCGATGGCGTTCGAATGGTGGTGGTATG
Source organism: Allium fistulosum (assembly GCA_030737815.1). NCBI lineage: Eukaryota > Viridiplantae > Streptophyta > Magnoliopsida > Asparagales > Amaryllidaceae > Allium > Allium fistulosum. The sequence goes on from CM060901.1 coordinate 1,034,157,791, forward strand.
ATGGGTTTCAGGCGATCGGAGGTGGGGTCTTGGACGGTCAAAGCTTGGAAAATGATGGGTTCTTGAACGTGATATTCACGTAAGGGAGGAAGAAGAGAAAGTAGGGGGAGCGGCCAAGATCTTCAATTGGAAAGCAACGGCCAGGATGTGTTTTGGGTATAGAATTAACTAAAAATGTTGTAAATTTAATTATATTAGAATCGTGTAACGTCAAAAACGCATATCTTTTTGCTGCGAGGTCGGAATGGAACGAAACAAAATGCGTTGGAATCGTCTCGACGTGTACTTCGCTATGAAACTGGATTGGAGTCGTTTGGAGCTAGTTTGAATTTCGGGTAAAATTAAACGTCGTTTAATTTTATTCGAAAATAAACGCTGGAACGGAATTTAAAATCAAGGTGAGATCTTCTCACTCAAAAAATTGAAAAGTGGAATTTTCAGTTATTTATTTGATTGCTATTAGATGTGATATTAGATATGATAGGATATATCTATATATAGCAATATATACATATTGGCATATGTATATATTGGATTGATTGATTTCCCGCCTCGTATAGCGGATGAGACCCTATTGCGCCGTTAGTAAGCGGATTTTTATAAAACCCATATACCGCGATAATTCCGTACTGGAGCGGAATTGGTATTGTGCAAACATCTGTGGATGCAGGGAAACAGGTTGGAGGGATCCGACTGGATTCCTCACCATATTGATTATTTACAGATATTTTGATATATTCTGTTATCATATGTTGATATATGATGTTGATGTTGTGATTGACTAATTGGTGCTATTGCATCATCGGATTCAAGTTTTAAAAATAACGACTTTTAATTTAAAAGGATTTTTAAAGTGATTTTTGAAAATATACGTTTTATGGAATTTTTGAATCGATTTATAAACGTAAAATTTTAAAGTTATAAAAGTTATAATTTTTAGTGAAATATAACCAAAGTGTCATTTTTGAAATAAAAGTCGATTTATTTATAAAATGGTTTAAGTTGGGATTTTTGAACAACTATAAACGATTTGTATAAAAAGATTTGTAAAATTGATATTTTATAAATCGAAATATTGGACTTATAAAACAAATTTTTATAAGTGTTAGAAAGAAGTATAAATGGATTTAATAAGTGAATGAAATTAATAGATTTATAACGTGAAGTTATAAAGTAAATAGATATTGTAGAATAAAAGATTTATAAGAAATTTACTTATAAATTTGACTTTTGCACTTAGATGGGATATAAATAGAAATTGCAAAATGAAATGATTTTATAAGTTGAAATGGTTATAAAGTATAAATGCGATTTATAAACGTTGTTTATAAATCCGAAATCACTTATTTTGATAAGTGAATTATAGAAGTAAATAAAGGAAGATTTATAAATCAAAGTTGTTATAAAGTAGGAATAGAATTTATAAGCGTTGTGTTATAAATTCGAAATTAATTGAATTTGATAAATTAAATATAGAAGGTTATTAAAGGAAATATATTCGCGATTTTGGATAGCGAATTATCCTTAAAATGAATGTGTAGAAAATATTGAAATGTGGTTAGTGAAGTATATTCACGATTTTGGACAGTGAATATATTGTTAAGTAAAATGGATATTGTTTTGGGAAAGTGACATTGAAAATGAAGTTAATTGTTTTAAAAGATGTTTTAAAATGTGTTAAATATCGAAACCATAGATTTCAACATCCATTGTTGAAATAGACGTTTTTGAGGAATAAGGAAATGATGGACTATAACACTGTTGTTATAGTAAATGATTTCCGAAAGGAAATGTTTTATATAGTATTGGGATTTATATATCTATCTAAATCTCGAATCCCTATACTAGTGATTTTGAGTTGTCGTAACGATGTTTTACGTAACATTCGTTTTGACTCAAATAAAATTTGTGAAAAAGAATGATTTCCTTAAAGAAAGAAATATATACTTAATATTGATTTAAGTATACCGAATATTTTCAAATGTTGAAAATAAATAGATTTGTGAAATACTTATTTTTAAATGAGTATGGAAATGCTTTTCCAATATGAAATGAATTGTTTTGAGATTTTATCTTCTTAAAGATAAATAGAAAGTGAATATTGAAATCGATTTGAAAATCGTATATCAGTAGATATTTTTGAAATATAAATTCACTATGGAATTTATAAAAGAAAGGGAAACTGTTTAGAAAAATAAACGTTGATTTATTTTTGAAGTGGAAATTTTATATCTAGTAAAGATATTTTGGAAGATAAAATAATTTGGAAAATTATTTGAAATCTGATGATGTTGCGCATCTTTATTGATAGTTAAATAACCGACTATCAATAATTACCTTTAGATAGGTATTTGTTGTGAATTGGATGAATTTGAATGCCACACTTATTTTTGAATAATCGCTCACTATTCGGGTTAGCCGGGAAAGGACCATGGGGTCGTATAACCCATTCCGAATATGTGATACGTCGTTATGAATTGCATTCGAAGACCGGTGTTGAAGACCGGATATTTTTGAAAACGGAAGGATTACCGTCGAGTTACTCTACATCGGCTGATCTCCGATTTAGAGGTTTTATCACCCTTAGTGACGGGAAGTCCGGACATGATTAGAAATTTATCCGGATGTGCAAGGGCTTCGTGAGAAGTGCCTTCGGTTCTGTTCGATCCCGGAACAGACTTGTATGGATTGTGTGTCTGACGTTACAATTTGAGATATAAAGCTGATTTCTTTCAAATACATTTCTGTTGGTGGCGGAGAATTTATTCTCTTAGCTTAACACCCTTCTCTGAGACGTACGAGCTCAGAGGTTATGTAGTTGAAATTTATCAACGATATATTCCCAATTTGGTAACGTGGCATACTGAGTGTTGCTGTGAAATGATCAGTGTTTGATCATTTGTGATATGATCATTTGTTTGATCTTATATCTTTGTGATCATAGGTTGATCATTTTGTTTGACCCAAAGCAGGGCTTTTTGAGAAAGCGTAGCTTTGTGGACGAGACTTCATCGAGCCTCACACCCCGGAAATGGTCGAAACAGGAAGGATGCAGCAAGGTTCTAGGGAGTAGCGCCCCTTAGTGTATGTCATTCCTTCTGGATAGAGGTGGTATCATGGTATGGAGCCCAGATACTTAACCTATGTGGTTGCTGCATTATTATCTATGTGGTTTGTTGGAAATCGGGGATCCTCGGGAAGATCGGTTACGATCGGGGGATGGCATACGCGTGTCAGTAGTTACCTATTTTTGCAGAGGTAACCCGGCCTTGTGTTGGCAGAGATCCGGTTAGGTTCTCGGGTCGTTTATTCCAGGGACGTACCCATCGTGGATAGGAAGTTCCTTAGCCTGACCATTTATTGGAAATCCAAAGAAACAATACGAGACTTGTACGGTTTTAGTTGTAGAACCTGCCATCTAATATGGCAGCTATAGCAAGCATACTATAATGGTACCTATGCTGGCTAAGATTTATATTATACTTTCGAAATGTTTTCTACACTATGCACTAATAATAGTATCAAAAATGATTTGATTTTGCGTAGTAAGCATCTTTGACTATCATAAGAAGAAATCTCCTCCAATTCTGCGTTTGCATTGTGTGTGTGGCGGGAGGTCTTATGGTAGTTTCATTTTCCAAAAGCATTGCGAATTTGTTTTATATTGGATTGTGTAAAATAACTGTTTTACAATCTCACACCAGTCACCATGACTGACTCGGAGTTTATTGTTCCCTTCTAAACTCTGGGTGCCCACCAATTTCCACACGGGCAGCCTAGAGTTATATTATCAGGATATTCTGGATATTCTGGAGCTTTGGAAGCAAGCTGGATGGCGAGACGTAGTATTTGTATCTGATAGTATTTATTCCGCTGTGTATTCTGTATGAGGACAAGTTTATATAACTGTCCATTGTTGTATATTGACTCTGATGATTGATGTATGTATAAACTGATATAGCTCTTTGTTTTAAAAGACTAGTGTTTATTTATTATATATTGTTCCGCTGCGATGTGTAAGATTCTGATATTGTTTCTGTATCTGTTGTGTTCTGTTGTTCTTCTTTCCTTTTCTGCTTTCTTCTTCTTCTCTCTTTCTTCTATCTTTTCTTATACTTTTTCTCTCTTAAAACCCTCACTATTGGAGTTTCCGGCACTCGATTGCTCGGCAGTCGATAAAGTGAGTATCGATGTCGAATTTTCGAAAGTCGAAAAATCCGGTTCGTGGCAGCGTGGTATCAGAGCATATGGTTAAGCGACAACCCTGCTCTGTTGGGTGTTACTCATTAGAGATAGAGTCAGTAGTACTCTAGAATGAGTTGAGTGTAATAATAGATACGAGTGCGTATTTGTTAGTGAATATAAAATTGTTTTATATTGTGATGATTGGTTTGTTGAGTGGTATATGGATTCTGGTCGGTATTGTCCGTACAACTCTATCGATAGGGATCTCTAAACACTTGTATAGAACAATTCGGCACAATATTGTTTTAAATAGGGTAAATGAAATAATTTTGCCCAAAACTATTTTTGTATAGAAAAGAAATGTTTTTCTATGAATTATCATAGTATATGGTTGCATGGATGTTAGGAAGTAATAATAGTGAATTATCATCACTAAAATTGAATAAGAAATTCAAATCATAACTCCAAAGTTAAGAGATAAATTCATGTACAAATGAAATTCGAGAATATAAATTATAAAGGTGACTTGTAATTTGAAATAGAATTCCAGAGATGTTTGGAAATGTTTTGAAAAGAATTTGAAAATTTTGGGGATTTGGAATATTTTAAATCTTTTTGATTTGAAAATGAATTTAGGAGGTTTTGAAAAGTATTTTGGGGGAATGAAAAGCTCTAAACTCTTTTCGGTCGCTGGAAAATAATTCCGATGATGATCGCGACATCACCGGTGTTCATTTTCGGGTTTCCAAAAGAGAAATTGCTGCCAAATTGTTTTAAAAGGAAGTTGTTTGAAAATTTTGGATTTTGTTTTAGAAAATTCAAAGGATGATTTGAATTGTTTTCAAAAATGGTTTTGAAAAGATTGAAAAGACTCTGGAATGCTATATAAAAATATTGATGAGAATAATAAATGAGTTGATAACTTATACAATTACTTGTGAGTTTAGATTGAATAAATTTAACTTAAGGAATTTTAAGTTGAATCAAAGAAAGTATAAGTGAATGAATTTGAATAAATGAAAGTGAAATTGAAAGTTGAGATTCATTTTGAAATTGTAAGTAAGTAAGACTGAATTAAATTTTGATTTATGATAAACAAAGTGAAGTATTGAAATAAAATTAGTAAGTGAAACTAATTGAAGAAATGACGAATTAATATGGTTTGAAATGAATTAAATTCATATGGAATTAGAAATTCAGTATAATATAAGTGATGATAAACCAAAATAGTGAAATGAAAATAAATTTTGGGAATGAACGAAAGAATAAAACTGGAATTGAAACTGAATGTTGAAGACAAATTTGAATAAGTGAATTACAATTTGAAATGAATTAGTAATTGAAACTAATCTAAAATAAGCAGTTGTAAATGAAAGTTAATCGACGAAATTCAATATTCAGGAGATAAACCGAATCCAAATTAGATTGGAATTGTGAAATTGAATTCAAATGAGAATTTGAAATGTGAAATTGAATGAAAAATATGTAACTTCAACAGTGAAGTAAAAATGTATAAGTAGTTTATATCGAAAATTTTGTAATTAAATTTGCAAAATAGTTTGAATATATGTAACTAGACATTATGGCTAGTAGGATATACAGGTGTTATAAAGGAATTGGAATTTTGATTTCAAAGATAAATTTGAATTGCTCGAAAAAGGTACGTATTTTAATTTCTATATGAGTTTTTGATGATTTCTTGTCTAGCCGCTTGGCTTTTTCCTTTTCTTTTTGAAATCTGAGAGTCCGTAGGGACGTTTTGTAGTCGTGCCGTATTAGCCGCGCAAAGGAGACGCTGGCGAAATTTTTCGGAAATTTAGGGCGTTAGAAAATTTTTGAGAAATTTTGAAAGTTTGAAATTTGAATTTAAACTCGAATTTGAATTGAGAAGTTAAACAATGTTGTTTGAAACTTAGAGTTGAAGTTGGAAAGCTAGTTGAATTGATAACGAATCTTTAGTAGAAGATTTGTTGTGATAAATTGATAAAACTATTAGATGTTGAAAGATAGTAGACGAGTTAAGGACCATTTTTCCTAACTTGTAATTTCGAGGACGAAATTCTTTTAAGGGGGGAAGTCTGTAACGACCCAGAATTTTTGATAATTTAAATTCGAATATTTAATTGATTTTTAATATTAATAAATGGAATTTAGAAGTCGAATGATTTATTTTTCGAATATTGGATTTAATTTGATAATTTAATCGATAAATTAAATAGTGAAATTCCAGAGATAATTGAAAAACGAGTTTAAAATGATTGAAAATGATTTGTAAAATTTTATTTAATCATACTGGAGTTATAGAAAGGTTATAGAACTTTTAAAATCAAATTTAGAGTTAAGTTGTGAAAATCGAATATTTTGATATTTAATTATCGACTGTAAAAATAGCCAATTTTTGAACAGTCTCAGAATTGAACGAAACCAGTTCCATTGGATCCGTAATAGTTAGTTATTATCGGATTTCAATTTTCGTATCAATCGGAGTTGTCGTTTGACCGTGGCAAATCGAAACGCATCGATATCGTTTTAATTTTAAATCGTCGAGTTAAAAATAGTCATTTTTCAAAAAGTCTCGGATTTCGACGAAACCAGTTTCATCGGATCCGTAATATGATATTATTGTATGGTTTCAAATTTCGTGTCAATCGGATGTACCGTTTTTCCGAGGCAAACCAAAACGTATCGAAATCGATTTAAATCGGTTTAATTTAAATTGATCGTTTATTGCCATATCTCGCACAGATGATCGAATTAGCTTCCGAAACCTGTTCCATTGCATTCGGAACGTGGGGTAAACCTTAGAAACGTCAGCCGGCACGCTCGATTTGGAGTTCGGAAATTTATCAGTGAATAGTAATTTGGCAAATTTTCTATATAAGGACCCTTATCTTCTATTTTGCAAACAAGATGAAACCCCTAACCCTAAATCTCTTCAGCCGCCACCTCCAAATTCGAAGGCCAGAAACACACTCAATTCATTCTCTCTGATCTCCTCATCCGTTCACTTTCATCCAAAATCACCAACTACAAAGTTGTAGATCTCAACGAATACTAGCTATCCAACGGTTAAGATCTGAAATGGCGAAGCGAGGAGGCTGAAATGGAGCCGCGTTTACCATCAGGTCGGGCACGAATTCCCAGGTCAGATCAGGGCCGAGCTCCACCTTGTCGCAGCTGAAGGCAGCTCTGGGCGATGGCGTTCGAATGGTGGTGGTATGATGGGTTTCAGGCGATCGGAGGTGGGGTCTTGGACGGTCAAAGCTTGGAAAATGATGGGTTCTTGAACGTGATATTCACGTAAGGGAGGAAGAAGAGAAAGTAGGGGGAGCGGCCAAGATCTTCAATTGGAAAGCAACGGCCAGGATGTGTTTTGGGTATAGAATTAACTAAAAATGTTGTAAATTTAATTATATTAGAATCGTGTAACTTCAAAAACGCATATCTTTTTGCTGCGAGGTTGGAATGGAACGAAACAAAATGCGTTGGAATCGTCTCGACGTGTACTTCGCTATGAAACTGGATTGGAGTCGTTTGGAGCTAGTTTGAATTTCGGGTAAAATTAAACGCCGTTTAATTTTATTCGAAAATAAACGCTGGAACGGAATTTAAAATCAAGGTGAGATCTTCTCACTCAAAAAATTGAAAAGTGGAATTTTCAGTTATTTATTTGATTGCTATTGGATGTGATATTAGATATGATAGGATATATCTATATATAGCAATATATACATATTGGCATATGTATATATTGGATTGATTGATTTCCCGCCTCGTATAGCGGATGAGACCCTATTGCGCCGTTAGTAAGAGGATTTTTATAAAACCCATATACCGCGATAATTCCGTACTGGAGCGGAATTGGTATTGTGCTAACATCTGTGGATGCAGGGAAACAGGTTGGAGGGATCCGACTGGATTCCTCACCATATTGATTATTTACAGATATTTTGATATATTCTGTTATCATATGTTGATATATGATGTTGATGTTGTGATTGACTAATTGGTGCTGTTGCATCATCGGATTCAAGTTTTAAAAATAACGACTTTTAATTTAAAAGGTTTTTTAAAGTGATTTTTAAAAATATACGTTTTATGGAATTTTTGAATCGATTTATAAACGAAAAATTTTAAAGTTATAAAAGTTATAATTTTTAGTGAAATATAACCAAAGTGTCATTTTTGAAATAAAAGTCGATTTATTTATAAAATGGTTTAAGTTGGGATTTTTGAACAACTATAAAAGATTTGTATAAAAAGATTTGTAAAATTGATATTTTATAAATCGAAATATTGGACTTATAAAACGAATTTTTATAAGTGTTAGAAAGAAGTATAAATGGATTTCATAAGTGAATGAAATTAATAGATTTATAACGTGAAGTTATAAAGTAAATAGATATTGTAGAATAAATGATTTATAAGAAATTTACTTATAAATTTGACTTTTGCACTTAGATGGGATATAAATAGAAATTGCAAAATGAAATGATTTTATAAGTTGAAATGGTTATAAAGTATAAATGCGATTTATAAACGTTGTTTATAAATCCGAAATCACTTATTTTGATAAGTGAATTATAGAAGTTAATAAAGGAAGATTTATAAATCAAAGTTGTTATAAAGTAGGAATAGAATTTATAAGCGTTGTGTTATAAATTCGAAATCAATTGAATTTGATAAATTAAATATAGAAGGTTATTAAAGGAAATATATTCGCGATTTTGGATAGCGAATTATCCTTAAAATGAATGTGTAGAAAATATTGAAATGTGGTTAGTGAAGTATATTCACGATTTTGGACAGTGAATATATTGTTAAGTAAAATGGATATTGTTTTGGGAAAGTGACATTGAAAATGAAGTTAATTGTTTTAAAAGATGTTTTAAAATGTGTTAAATATCGAAACCATAGATTTCAACATCCATTGTTGAAATAGACGTTTTTGAGGAATAAGGAAATGATGGACTATAACACTGTTGTTATAGTAAATGATTTCCGAAAGGAAATGTTTTATATAGTATTGGGATTTATATATCTATCTAAATCTCGAATCCCTATACTAGTGATTTTGAGTTGTCGTAACGATGTTTTACGTAACATTCGTTTTGACTCAAATAAAATTTGTGAAAAAGAATGATTTCCTTAAAGAACGAAATATATACTTAATATTGATTTAAGTATACCGAATATTTTCAAATGTTGAAAATAAATAGATTTGTGAAATACTTATTTTTAAATGAGTATGGAAATGCTTTTCCAATATGAAATGAATTGTTTTGAGATTTTATCTTCTTAAAGATAAATAGAAAGTGAATATTGAAATCGATTTGAAAATCGTATATCAGTAGATATTTTTGAAATATAAATTCACTATGGAATTTATAAAAGAAAGGGAAACTGTTTAGAAAAATAAACGTTGATTTATTTTTGAAGTGGAAATTTTATATCTAGTAAAGATATTTTGGAAGATAAAATAATTTGGAAAATTATTTGAAATCTGATGATGTTGCGCATCTTTATTGATAGTTAAATAACCGACTATCAATAATTACCTTTAGATAGGTATTTGTTGTGAATTGGATGAATTTGAATGCCACACTTATTTTTGAATAATCGCTCACTATTCGGGTTAGCCGGGAAAGGACCATGGGGTCGTATAACCCATTCCGAATATGTGATACGTCGTTATGAATTGCATTCGAAGACCGGTGTTGAAGAACGGATATTTTTGAAAACGGAAGGATTACAGTCGAGTTACTCTACATCGGCTGATCTCTGATTTAGAGGTTTTATCACCCTTAGTGACGGGAAGTCCGGACGTGATTAGAAATTTATCCGGATGTGCAAGGGCTTCGTGAGAAGTGCCTTCGGTTCTGTTCGATCCCGGAACAGACTTGTATGGATTGTGTGTCTGACGTTACAATTTGAGATATAAAGCTGATTTCTTTCAAATACATTTCTGTTGGTGGCGGAGAATTTATTCTCTTAGCTTAACACCCTTCTCTGAGACGTACGAGCTCAGAGGTTATGTAGTTGAAATTTATCAGCGATATATTCCCAATTTGGTAACGTGGCATACTGAGTGTTGCTGTGAAATGATCAGTGTTTGATCATTTGTGATATGATCATTTGTTTGATCTTATATCTTTGTGATCATAGGTTGATCATTTTGTTTGACCCAAAGCAGGGCTTTTTGAGAAAGCGTAGCTTTGTGGACGAGACTTCATCGAGCCTCACACCCCGGAAATGGTCGAAACAGGAAGGATGCAGCAAGGTTCTAGGGAGTAGCGCCCCTTAGTGTATGTCATTCCTTCTGGATAGAGGTGGTATCATGGTATGGAGCCCAGATACTTAACCTATGTGGTTGCTGCATTATTATCTATGTGGTTTGTTGGAAATCGGGGATCCTCGGGAAGATCGGTTATGATCGGGGGATGGCATACGCGTGTCAGTAGTTACCTATTTTTGCAGAGGTAACCCGGCCTTGTGTTGGCAGAGATCCGGTTAGGTTCTTGGGTCGTCTATTCCAGGGACGTACCCATCGTGGATAGGAAGTTCCTTAGCCTGACCATTTGTTGGAAATCCAAAGAAACAATACGAGACTTGTACGGTTTTAGTTGTAGAACCTACCATCTAATATGGCAGCTATAGCAAGCATACTATAATGGTACCTATGCTGGCTAAGATTTATATTATACTTTCGAAATGTTTTCTACACTATGCACTAATAATAATATCAAAAATGTTTTGATTTTGCGTAGTAAGCATCTTTGACTATCATAAGAAGAAATCTCCTCCAATTCTGCGTTTGCATTGTGTGTGTGGCGGGAGGTCTTATGGTAGTTTCATTTTCCAAAAGCATTGCGAATTTGTTTTATATTGGATTGTGAAAAATAACTGTTTTACGATCTCACACCAGTCACCATGACTGACTCGGAGTTTATTGTTCCCTTCTAAACTCTGGGTGCCCACCAATTTCCACACGGGCAGCCTAGAGTTATATTATCAGGATATTCTGGATATTCTGGAGCTTTGGAAGCAAGCTGGATGGCGAGACGTAGTATTTGTATCTGATAGTATTTATTCCACTGTGTATTCTGTATGAGGGCAAGTTTATATAACTGTCCATTGTTGTATATTGACTCTGATGATTGATGTATGTATAAACTGATATAGCTCTTTGTTTTAAAAGACTAGTGTTTATTTATTATATATTGTTCCGCTGCGATGTGTAAGATTCTGATATTGTTTCTGTATCTGTTGTGTTCTGTTGTTCTTCTTTCCTTTTCTGCTTTCTTCTTCTTCTCTCTTTCTTCTATCTTTTCTTATACTTTTTCTCTCTTAAAACCCTCACTATTGGAGTTTCCGGCACTCGATTGCTCGGCAGTCGATAAAGTGAGTATCGATGTCGAATTTTCGAAAGTCGAAAAATCCGGTTCGTGACAATTATGGTCAGACTTCCCTTGCATATTCCAACAAAAAATTCAAGCCTCTTTATGGGCTTATAAATCATTTCAAGTCCAAACAATATTCGTTGCATTTAAATCCAATTTAAACGCTAGCTATATCGTATATTCAACGGTATATTTCTAACTATTATAAATACACTATTTAATATTGTTTAACACGTTAATTAAAATTTTACAATTAATGTTTCATAAATATTAATTAATTGATTATAACTATTGCAAATTAATTAAATCAGGTGGTAAATTATTCAACGTTTCGATTCTGTGACTCTTAGGTGTAGATTTAGTCAGTGATTAAAATCGAACAATTCAAATATTAATGTTCAAACGTCACTTAGTAGGTGGTGTGACCTTATGGCCAATTTTATCGCTCACTTAGTTTCGGCAAAATCCAAATTTACTTTATCAAGTGTTGCCCGACATTGACTTATTTACACCAATTTTCATCATCAAAACTATATAACTTTGGACTTATGGAATTTGGTAGTGGTCAAAATTCCAATGTCGTCCATATTCAACTCTATAGTCCAAACACAAAGTCCTTAGTTTAATAATAATAATTGTTATTAACCGAAATGCTCTGACCAAAGACTTTGACTTTGAGTTGACTTTAGTTGACCATAATACTAACTTCATATAACTCAAGAGATGAATCCTCTATGAATGTAGTTTCACTTCCAATGCTTCTACTCGACCTAACTATAGTCATTCGATGAACAACACTCCATGATTTAACTGTAATCAACGATTAGCTTCCCCATTCCTTCAATCTCCTACTTACATTTGGGGAAAATTATGAAATCTCTTTCCCATTCCTTCAATCAGTTCAGTGATAATTGATCAAGTTAGAAACTTCGTAAATGGATCTGCTATGTTGTTTTAATTATCTACTATGTCAATCAACTCTCTTCGATGCTGATAAACTACCTTTATCATGTGGAACTAGTCAGAGTATGTTTCTCGACTTTCAGTTAGCTCTTGTCATTGCATTGTTATAATATAACAATCATTTAGTATTCTTAATACTTTGGAATCACCCCTAGCTTAGTTATAAATTTGTGCATTTATTTTATATATTGCTTTTATCGTGATGCTATTCAAGGTAATGTACTTAGCCTTTTCATTGAATTAGCCACAATATTTCATTTAAAACATATCCAACTTAAATCTTCTTAATTAAGATTTGAACATGAATTTAATATTGACATATTATACTCAATCACTCATGAATGTTGAGTTCATTCACTCCTTCGTAAGGAGTACGTTGTTTATATAAACAATTCTCTAATATTTCGTAAATACTCGAGAATACTTTAAACTACTATTTAGTCATCTTAATTTGGATTTTATATTTGCTTCGTGGATCAAATACATAAGCAAATTACAATATTATAGGCAATACAACATGTATGGTAATTCCTATTCCTGAAGCATATGAAATCCATCCTACATGTTCCTTATTGAACATTTTAATGAGGTGTCAATGCATCATTTTGGGATATTCTCGACATCCTTTATACTTAATATAAAAGGTGTAACGACCCACCTTTTCAAACCATAGAAGTCGACACTAATACATCCACGGTATTCATGTGCCGAACAACTAAATGCTGGAAAAACAGATTGTTAGGGAAAAAGAAGGAGATAGAAGAGATAAGAAGAAACAAAACAATCGGATAATCTCACATCAGAACGGAATAATATATATTAATCACAAAGTATTTTTCTTGTCATTTCCAAAATGATATATCAGAGTCATACTAATACAATTCTACCCTTGACAGCTATAACAACCTGACCCTACTTAACAAATACAGGATACATATAATACAGTGGAAACAAGATAATAACTAGCTATCGATGAAGCCTCTTGCTCTAAGCTCCTCCAAAATGCATCCATGGGAAAACCTACACTACTTGGCTGCCCATAAAAGTTTGGGCACCCAAGAGTTTTTAGGGAAAGATAATAAAACTCTGGGTCAGACATGGATCTGGTATAAGTAAACTCAAACAATTAAATTATTATGTTTGAAAAAACTCCTTTGAAATCAAAGGTAGCTAGTAAGACCACGTTGCATATAAACATGGACGAGTTTTTACCTTACGATGTGTAACGACCAACTATTCTGTACATTCTAAGCTGACAAATAACCGCACATGTCAACTCAAAATTTAACAAAAAGGCGGATTGTTAGGGGAAAATCAAAAGAAAGATAGAAGAAAATAGAAACAACAACACAGAATCTCACAATCGCAGCGGAACAAAATATAATATATGATAACAAATCTATATACAAAAGAAATTGTAACTATTAATATACATACAATCATCAGAGTACAACAACTAAGAAATCAATATGGACAATTATTATAACTTGTCCTCACTATACAACCTGACACAGAGTGGAATATAATCAAGTACGTGTAATACGTCACTATCATGCAACTCGTTCCTTGAGCTCCATAGCATCCTAACCTGAATCTGTAATACTCGGTCTGACCCGAGCATTATAATAAAATAACACCTGAGTCAGTCTGGAAAACCAGCGTGAGTAAACACACTCAATTTGAACTATTACTATTTTCAAAATCCTTTAAAAAACAAAGAATCTCATAAGACCACGCCATACATAAATATGATGGGTTTTTAACTTATGATAACCAAACCACTTTTTATAGAAAATCTTGTGATATTATAATAGTGTCTAAGTACAAATACTTATTAAAATAGCCGAAATTGTTACATTAATTAAATTCCAGCGTACTAGGCTCTACAATCAAAACCGTAAAGCCTCGTAGTGGATATTGGATTCCATACAATGACTGGGCTACTAGGGTACCACCCATCACAGTACACCTCTAGAAAAATATACCGATCGAAGCGGTTTTCGGATAATTAAATCCGATCCCGGTCTCTTCGAAATGATCAACGAATTTGGCCAGATTTGATAGTCAGTTATTTAACTATCAAATAACATCCATAAGCAGTCACTAGGCCCATATTATAATTTTTTCAAACATTCATTTCAAATATATTTACACAGATATATTCTCTTCCAGTATTTCAACGCTTGAAACAAATTCAAAACCTTATATCCTTAACGGTATATTTTCAAACCATATTTACACTCGGAATATTCCTGTATAACCTTCCCATAGCCAAATCATTCCCAAATCATTGTATTCCTAAACTTATAAATATATTTCCCAAAATCACGTACTTCTCAACACTTAGGAAACATTTATATCTTAACGATTTTATAGATATATTCACCAATGAGGAAATATCCCTTTTATTCCAACTTCATAAAACTATTTACAACCTCCTTTTTGTAAAGTCACAACTCATTATAATTCATTTCATAAATCTCTGGAATTTTCGTAATCCCCTACAATTTCCAAAACCGATTTTACTTATTTAAAATCTCATCCACCCATTTATAACTTCTTTTATGAATTCAGATTCATCTTTTGAAGTTCACTTATCTAACCATTTCGGAAATTCCTTAAGTCTCCAAAATTCCGTTATAAGATTTCCCTTATAAAAATTCTATCCGTTAAATAAACCCCATTTACAAATCTCAAGAGAATTTATAGTTAAATTCCAATTACTTCCAAAACTCCATATATATATATATATATATATATATATAATAAGTATTATTAAACAATAGCATTTTATTTTTAAAACATGTTTAAGTAGCTTTTAGAATATCCAATAACTTAAATTAAACATCGATAACTCATTTCCAATTCATTTTTAAATAAACCAATCGATTTACAAAGCTTATTATAAAAATTAGAATTTTATTTCAACTAATATTAGATATTTGAAAATTTCACTTTCAAAGTATTTCAGTACTAACCAACTTTAGATTACATAGTTTTATAAATAAAAATTTCCTTTTAAAAACAAAACTTAACTTTAAAATTTCAATACCCAGTTTCAATCTACAAATCCCTCTCGAACCACAACACATCGATTTCATTCCAATTCTCTAACCATTTTCACTTTTCAAAAATAGAATCCACTATTTTTCCCAAACCACATTTCCAAATCTCGATATAAATTCACACTGCGAAATTATATTCCCAATTTATCAACCGATATCATTTCCATTATTTATAAACATCGTTTATAAATTTATAAACCCTTTTTGAGTATCACTTGTTTTAAAAAAAATTATCTCATTTATAAAATTCCATTTTATAAATCCATTTCGTTTTAAATTCTATTTAATTTAAAAATCTATTTTAAATATCGGTTTTAACCTTTTTCCGTATTTTTCAGAAATATCATTTTAAAATCCGTTGTTCAAAAATCCTTTATATATATTATTTTAAAAAACTCTATTTAAAATATTTTTGGAAATAGATAATTACAAATCCTAAAATCAGATCATTTATTTTATCCAACTCAATTCCTTTTTTGTAACGACCCGTAAATTTCAACTGTTTTAATAACGTAATTAGTTGAAATTTTGTGAAAATTTAAACGATAAAATTTTGAAATAAAAATTAATATTTGGAATACGTCTAGTTAAACATAGCAACTGGTAAATTTTCGTCCGAAAATATAAAAGTTTATTTCACGCGTAAATTCACTTCAATTTAATCAGTTAAAAAAGCAATGAAAATAAAATGTTTCTGAAACCTAAA
Organism: Allium fistulosum; assembly: GCA_030737815.1. NCBI lineage: Eukaryota > Viridiplantae > Streptophyta > Magnoliopsida > Asparagales > Amaryllidaceae > Allium > Allium fistulosum. Next base: position 1,034,174,110 of record CM060901.1, read on the forward strand.
TATTTTTACATAGAAAAATTATAAACCATCTTCTGAGCAAGATGTCAGTTTGTCGTTTTTCCAAATTCGGACATCTTTGGCTCCGTCGATCTTATTTATCAGCGTTTTTCTTGCAATTTACGCTTTTAGAAAATTCGAAATTTTATAATCCAATCGTACCACTGATATCCGTATACCATTTTAATCGTCTCGTCGTGCTGATCTCAATGGTATATTCATTTCGTGCTTTGAAGTCCGATGCGCGGCGAAACCGTGATACGGTTAGCCGTATTTGTTCTGTATTTTTGGTTTTGGGGTCTTATGTCTTTTCAATTTGTCTATGGTTGAAGCCAAATAGCCATTATATTTACTACTTTCTGAATGCAACGCCTGGTCTTTTGCTATTCATCCGGGTTCCAATGTTTTATGGATGGTTCAGTTTACAATTTTCTTACTGTGCCTTTACAATTCCAAGTTTATTTGCTTCATCCCATACCTCTTTTCTCTCCTTTTCCATGCACAGCCTCTCAAACCAAATCTCATCCACCGATGATCTTACTCGCCTTCTTTTCTCCACGTGAAGCCATCACCGAGGCCACTGACTGCTCTCCGCCTTTCTTCCTCCACTTGGTTACCTTCCACCTTGAAGTCTTGCATAGCTAACCTCCATCGCAACCACAGCAATCTTCCCTCTCCACGTGCAAGCCTAGCACCGACCACCACCTGTCACCTCCGAGCTTCTATCCGCTCCGCCTCTGTTGCTTCAGTATGGGTAAGCTTATATATGAATATATAATAGTTATATTTATAGTGTTATTAAGTAGGTATGTATATGATGATTTAAGTATATTTTAATAGGTTACATACATTGTTCGGTCCCTGTAGTGTTTGGATGAAACCACACGGAAAAGATTGATGTTTATAATAAGATGTTAGTTATGTGTCTGTATATAATATATAAAGTATAATATAATAATATTTTGGTTATATAAATTTAGTTAAGGAACTTACCTTTCATAAGTTAGTGATGGATTCTAGTTTCATGTTACAGTAACCTGTAGGTGCTCTTTATATTTAATGTTATGCCAACTTATATGTAGGAATGTTAACTGGGTCTAAACATTTGAAAACGTTTTGTATAATAGTTAGTTACACTAGTTATTTAAAAAAAAGAGTATGTTTGAATTTTTTTTTTGAAAATGATGTACATACTGTTCAAATTTATATCCGTCAAGTCGTGGACATATACAGTGATTTTATGCATGTAGGTTAGGCGTTTGGGTTTATTCGGCTTAGAGTTGTAAAATAAGTTGTGATAAATAATAGTTATGGTTACCAGCATGTGTAGTCAGTGGTCTGCCATACTACTTGTACTTTGTTTAAACCTGCTTTGCTACTTCATATTTTACATATTATAAAGTTACTTGTATGTATATATAATATACTCGCATATGCGTTTATTTAAACAAAGATTTTAAACTTATATATGTAAATTGCTGGGTATGTATATATATATATATATATATTTACACTATATTTTGAAACACTACCCATATACTTAGAAATTTACAAATGTAAATCATAGATAGAAACGTCCGTACACACTAGATTTTAAAATTAAAAGAATACAACTAAATATATATATATATGATTTTATAAGCTGTATCCATATCAGTTCAATTGTATCATTTATCATCATCGATCCAGTTCTGATTCGATTTCGTCTATTCCTATTTATCAGCTTCGTTCGTTGATTCGAGTTCAATCTTGCCTTGTTTTGAGATTCGTGCCTGGATTTCGTAACTCAACTTTGTTGTCTATATCTCTAGCCTCGAAAGGTGAGCAATCACTCACGATTAACGTTCTTTTATTTATTAAATTTGATTTCAATTGAAACAACAATTGAAATATACCGCTGTTAGTTAATTATACTGTTATATATGCTATTACCTGTATCAGTTCACCTGTGACATCTGACACCATTATCTGTTAATTATTTATGCGATGATAATACAGTTTGGCTGATAATTGATTGATTGTTGATGTTTATATTGGACGTTAAATTGTTATTGTTAAAATGATAAATAGTATGAAATTGAACTTGATATAGGATAATTAAAATGTTAAATTTGATTACCTGACATTTGTGTAATATGACCCCTTTAACTGTTGAATTTATTGACATGTAGGATTTGTTTAATTACATCTTGAATCACTGAATGTATGTCGTTAAATTTATGATGGATGAAATTGTAATTGAATGATAAGTGAAACCCGTAATGTAATAATCTTTAATCTACATGAAATGATAGTGTAGATTCTAGAGATAATTATATTAATTCGTACAAACAACAATGCGAATTAATATAGTTATTTCAGGATTATTTGAATTGATTATTGGATTGATATTGGTTGTTTATTTACTTTGACACCATCCCAGTTATCACACTGCAAGTTCCCTTTGCTATATTTGATTTTGAATTGAATTGGAATCGGGTTGAAATGATAAATACCCAAATTAAACTTTGACCTAGGATAGAAAATTAAACAAAACCCGATTGGTCAATAATTTGATTTAAAATAAAATGAAGATTTTATTTGAATAAATAATATGGTTTTGAAATGAAGTTGAAATTTGAGTTTTTATGAAAGGAAAATGTTAATATTTAATAATCTGAAACAAAATGTTAAAAATGAAATTGATGGAAAAATGTTGTTTAATTTGAGAAATGAATGAATTAAGTTTGAAATGATTAAATAATTAAGTTTGAAATTATAATAAAGTTTGAAATTATTAACTTTGAAATGATTTAATAATTAAGTTTGAAATTATTAAACTTTGAAATTATTTAATAATTAAGTTTTGAATTATTTAGCAATTAAATAAGATTAAATTATTTAATGATTAAATTGAATTGAAATTCTTTAATAAGAAAAATTGAACTTTTGAATAAGTGGATTTTACTTCGCAAATAATTGAAATTGAGTTTTCTTTTGGAAAATTATTTAAGTAAGTAAATAAGTGAAACTGAATTTCTTTATCAAGAAATAAAATGTGATTTATTGAAATTAATGCAAGACTTGAATTTGAAAGAATTGATTTGACGAATTTAGTTTAATTAATAATTGTAAGTTTTGATTTGATGAAGTTGAACTTAAGAAATTGATTTAATGATTTGGAAATTTAATAGAAATTGTTTTGAATGATAAATTTACTTTACGAATATTAAATGAAATCGATAAATGAATTTAAATTGATTTGAATGTTAAATTAAATTGATTTAAATGATTTTCGAAATGAAACTTATATACGAACTTGAATCAATATTTGAATGGTTTTAAAGGAAATCGAAATTGAATTATAAGACCTTGAAGGGGTAATTTGAATGTTTTGAAACGTAAATCTTGGAAATTGGTTTTGAAAGACAAATGAAATGTTGATTTACGAATTCTAATTGAATTGAAATTGATTTGGTTTTGAAATATATTAAACGACCAATCGGTGAAATAATTACGGAGGTTATTAAAGAGACCGGAATTCGGTTATGGATATACTCTCTATCTAAACCGAAAACCACTTTAATAACTATACGCGGAGTGATGATCTAGAATGAAGTGGTTGGAATGATGTACGTGGTGACAGAAGAAAGAGAACGATGATGGATAGCCTTGACACTTGTGTCAAATTGGAAATGACTAAAACAGGAGCTGTGCCGGGCCAATGGAGGATTAGCTACCTCAAGTGGACACACTTCTTCGAACTACTTATACTTGTTGTCGATTGGTGCACCCTTGATTTTGGGAGTGTTATTTCACGGTGTTGCGGGTGCTGCGGCGTTGCGTTCTCACCAGTCCGGATCAGGCGAACGGTAGTATCACTACCTTGGGTATTGCCTCATGTGCCTTGTCATACTTGTATTCCATTTATACGCGACCACTACGATTTTGATTTGTACCTTTAGTATATGGATTGCCCTCTGGTGACTTCCAGTTTTGGGGAAACTACGGTCTTGTATATGCTTTTGGGAATAAAAATGTGTTAAGGGTGGAATGGGCCATGACTTAACACTATTTTGATATCTTATTATTACTGATAGACATTATCTACTTATCGTACACTACTACCTAGTAGATAGTTTAACGGATCCTTAAAGGATGGGTATTCCAAACATCATTTGAGTTACTTGTATTTCAATTGCTATTTCACTTGAGTTGGATTTATTAATATAAGAATGTTAATCCTGACTCGAGTGTCTTGTGTTTTCGCTTTACGCTCGGGTCAGACTGAGTGTACCAGTATTCGAGACTCACCTTTGAAGTTGGAGCTTTGCTTGAAGATCCAGCCATCTATTCTGTTTCAGTATTCGATGATTCCAGTGATGTATTCTAATTTGTATCTGATGTATCATATTACTCTTCCGTTGTATCTGGTTTAACTCTGATGTAACTTATACATTTATATAGTAGCTTCATGAACTACTATCTCTTTTATTTTCCACTGCACTTATTACTCTGTGTCTGTGATCTGTGATTATTTATTTACTGTATATGTTCAGTTTTTCCAAATTTAAATTAACAACGTGGTATTTTGAGCAATTCAACTCCGGCATGAGTGTCTACCTATACACTTATAATGGATGCGAATGGTCCAAAATACCGGGTCGTTACATTTTTAAATTAATCCCAAAATTCAATATAAATATTTTCATTTCTAAAATCGCCTTTGAATTCCATTTTTAAAATCAAAAATATTACTTATGGTATTTGTAATACCAAAATTTAGGCCAGTGCTACTATAGCATCCAAACAATCAAATCACACAACAACCCATAACAAATCATTCGAATCCATCATATACCACTATATATGAAAAATAATAAATATATTTGAGGAATCCAGTTGGATCCCTCCAACCTGTTTCCCTGCATCCACAGATGTTAGATAACATAAATACCAATCCCGCTTCGAGGCGGGATATCGCGGTAATATAAGGTCATCCGCTATTATGCGGGGCGCATAGGGTCTCATCCGCTCCAATCGACGGGAATATATCCAACTACTAATATATATATATATATATTATAATATAACATCCAATTGGTAGCAAATTATAAATTCATCCAATCATCCAATAAATAATTTCTAACATTTTATATTATAACCAGTAATTCAGATGAGTGAGATTTACTCACCTTAATTACAGTCGTCGCTGAAAGATTCTGTTTAAATTAAAATTAAACATACGTTTAATTTTAACCAAAATTCTTGCTAGCTCCAATTGACTCCAATCCAATTCCTATGCATAGTATTCGCAGATACGAGTGCAACATAACTCGTTTCGTTAAATTCTGACATCGTAAAGAAGATACAATATTTTTAAGAATACCGATTTATATAAATTTGTTAATTAACTTAATTACAAACTAAATTTATATTACCCATCACCAAAAGAAGTCCCGGCCCACAAACGCATCTTCTTCTTCCCCAACGAAAAGTGCACAATAGACATCGAACAAATCCCCTATACACGCACACGATGATGCATCCTCCAGGCCACGAAATTCGTAACGAACTCCACCATTCGACTTCTCTTCTCGATCTCAATCCAATCATCCCCAATAACCCATGGCCGAAGCCCCTTTTCAAAACGCGACCTGGAGCTTCTTCGCGTAAGCACTGTAGCGACGCGAATTGAAATTGATGATCGAACCTCTCCAAACCCTACGCCTAGATGCTAATCGATCTTTCGAATTCAAAAACAACATCCAAAGCACGAATCGATGTCTAAATCCTTGAGAAACTCAAACCCTAGCCAAAACAACTCGTTCGACCTCACCATCGCAGGTTCCTAGACAGGCTCGAACACCACCAAATCATTACAGCTTGAAGCTCTTGTCAAGACATGAATTTTAAATTTTGTTTGATGATTTTTAAGTGGGTAAAATTTTAAAAACAAAATTTTGAAGTTCCCCATTTTTTTTATTCGCTACTTTGCTGTGCTTTTTTTAAAAGAAGAAGAGGGAGCGTCTCCTAAAAGAAAATGTAGGTATGAACATAGGCGGGTAGCTGATAATATAGGGTGGCTGATAAGACGTAATAGCGGCTGAAGTTAAATCGAATTGAAATATATTATTTAAAATTTCAAAATATTTAGCTATAAATTTACGGACTCCAATCGAGGCATACCCCCAGTGTACCTAATGTTATACCCCTATTCCGAACGTAATGGAATAAGTTCCGAACCCCAATTCGGTCGTATAGAGAAAATAGCTTTTTGAGCCCAATTATTATATTAAATTTTCGATATAAATTTCAACGCATTTCTATCCCGTACGACCAAACGATAACTCCGAATGCTACAAAATTTGAAATCCGATAATAATACACTATTACGAATCCAATAACACTAGTTTCATCGAAATCCGAGATTGTGCCCCGGAAGGCTATTTTCATATGTTAATTAAAACTAGATATTTTAAAAATCGAGTAAATCACTTTCAAATTCAATTTAAAATTTTATTTACCTTTATTCTTATTAATAGAAATTTAATAAGCCTTTAAATCATTTTTATCTAGCTTAAAACTAAAGATTCCACTATTTAACCAAATTTCAATTATTACATTCCACAATTAAACTACCAAATTAATCGTTATACTTGAAATTCAAGTTATTAAATCTATAAAATTAAATTTTCAATATTTAAAATCAATTAAATATTCCAATTTCAATTAACCAAAATTATGGGTCATTACATTCCTCCCCCCATAAAAGAATTTCGTCCTTGAAATTTGCCAAGGTAAGAAGAATGGTCCAAATCTGTCATGACCCGACTTCCTACGCCCAGGAAGACGTATCGTTTTGAAGAAAAGAAAGAGGTGAGAAAGTAGGAAAGAAAGAGAAGAAGAAGAAACAACAACAGAATCTCAACAGCGGAACGAATAAAATATAATATATCACATAAATATCATATACATCAGAGTACACAGATAATACAACACATACTAGACAGTTATAACACCTGTCTAGTTAATACAACTCACACATCACAGAGATACAACACAGCGGAAATACAGAAATAATCACTGACACAGCGAAATCACTATATATCTATAGGCTGAAGCCTCCTGCTCCATTGCTCCTCCAGAATTCGTCAAAGCTAACCTGAATCCCTTGGCTACCCGTAAAAATTTGGGTACCCGAGAGTTTATGAAAAACAGAAATAAACTTCGGGTCAGACATGGGTCTGGTATGAGTAACCGGTTAAAGTTGTTTAACTTGAAAATCATTTGAAAACAAAGGTATCACGTAAGACTCCCCACAAATAAACATGGGCAAGTTTTTACCTTACGCTAACCAAAACATTTGATAGGAAATCCAGTGATATTATAATAGTGTCTAGGGTTTTCAAGTAAATAGAAAATAGCTGAAATTGTTACATCTATTAAATTCTAGCATACTAGCCACAACGTGGGTAATACAATCAAAACCGTAAGGTCTCGTAGGGAAAATGGGTTTCCATCAATGGCTGGGCTACTGGGGTACCGCCCGTCACAGTACGTGGCCTAGATCACCGTACCGAGGAGTACGCCCGCTCCCCTGCAACACAAAGCCGGACCCGTTCCTTACTGAACAGTTCCAAACAAGACAACCCCAGCAGTTGTTGCAATCAACTGCCCACACAATCGAATATAAAGGGACATCTAGACAGGAGTATATCTTGCTCTCAAGTGGGTGCTACCCACGAAGCTTTGCTGCACCTCCCCTGTTTTAGCCATTCCCGGTTGATGAGGCTTGAGGTCACGATTACCTGAATAGAACTCATCACTTAGAATGCTCATCGTCCACCTGACGATGTGCTGAAAGCATTCAATCCATACAAGTTCGTTCCGGGTTCGAACGAAACCGAAGGCATTATCTCGTTACACTCATATTGGAATCACCCTCAGAGTTAACGACGACAACCCTTGCATTCTGAATCGCTATCTCGAATCTATAAGTACTATCACCGTCAAACTCATTACGGAATCACCCACAGAGTTATACTGACGTATAGTCCTATACCTCGAGTCTTCACTTGCTCCATTTGCATTTTACGACCTAACGTTAATTTGGATCGATGTGGTTTTCGGGTCTCCAGACCTGGAATCCCGGTATACGGAAACCCGATCCCGGTCTCATCGAATCCAAAACGTGTCTTTTAAGGCCAAGTTGTTTTAAAGTTAAAACAATTCAATTTAATTATCTATATCAACACAGATAGATAAATCACAATATCATAGATGGATGATACACATATCAGCATATATGAATAAACTATATCATCACCATACATCAATCAAACATCCATATCACAACAGATATTACTGATCTCATATCTGAGATCACAACCAATCAATAAATGGGATATCAATCAATCATCATACATAAGCAAGGATTACTAATCACATCGTTGATAAATAAATTTAAAATAAATTAAATTAATTACCTTATCTTTTTAATTAATTTAAAATAAATTAAATTAATTACTACATCATTATTAACTTGCTTATATTTCTATTAATTAATTTTTCAACCAATTAATTAATCATCATCCCATTTTTCCCATTTGATTACTAATCCCTGATTAATTTCCCTTAATTACATTGAAGTAATTATCCTTTAAATTATCTCCAGATTAATTATTTTTAATCACAGATAGAAATTAATCTTTACATTACCACATTTATTAATTAACTAAAGTTAATTATATTATTTAATTTGTTACATTAATAAATCTTTTCATTTATTCATTATACTAGATGAATCCATTTTAATTCCAACATTAATTACATTAATAATTGGTCTCAAATTACATTCCAATTTCATTTATCAAAGAAATTAATCACTAACTAAACCAAAATATTAATCACTCTTGATTAATCACATATAGTAATTACCTCTCTTAATTACTTTATTAATTACATTCCATAATTAATTATCTCAAATTAATCCTTTGATAAATCTTACAAAGTAATTATACTCAAATTACTTCATTATTAAACAACATTCCGTTAATTACATTCTGTAATTATCCATCAATTACTTCTCTAAGTAATTGTGCTTATCACATCTTAAATTTGATTTATTTAAATAAAATGATTTAACTATCTCAAATAAATCAAATAAATCAATCCAGTAATTAATTACTTAATTAATTCTCACTTAATAATTACACTCAAACCATTCTAATATTGATTATTAAATCAATTGATCTAATTAACAATTAAAAATTAATTATATTGATCAACTATAAAATAATCTAGTTTAAACCTTCATTTAATTTCACATCTACCAAAATTAACTTACATTAATTTATTATCAAAAATAAATTTAATTAACCATCTATTTATCAATGGAAGTCTTATCTATGATTTTTATATCATATTAATTTCTTAATCCATTATTTTAAACTTCAATTTATATCTTTAAAACTTATAATTACAAAGTGACTCCTTAATTCATTTAAACTAAATAAATATTTAAACTTGTAATTACAAATTTAATTAATATAAATTATTTATTTTCACTCTAATTTCTTAATAGTTAAAGAAATGTAAAACTTAAATCTTTGTTTTACTTAAAGAAGAATTCAATTTCAAAATTGGTTTAAATTCCACTTCCAACATTTATTTCATTTTCTTTGAACTTTATTTTAAAAATCCAAGTTTTAAACAAATCAAAAATTTAAACTTTGTTCATTTTATAAAATTATTCTTTAAAAACTTAAATTTCAAATTAAAAACAACACTTAGCTATAAAGCGATTTTAGACCAAAATCCCTTTTAAATTCGAATATTTAAATTTATTTAAATATTTAAATTTAAACTTTCTTTTATTTCAAAATCTGGTTTTAAATCATTTACTTTAACTCAGTTTTAGCCTTGGTTTCAAATTTAAACTTAAAGATTTAAAATCTGGAAACTTGTCACTGACCCGAGTTCCCATCAGATTTGCTTCGAGAAAAATTCAAATATACCCGAGCCAAATTGCAACTTACTCGAGTACGTACTCGAGACACCTTGGTTCTGTTAAAAACTGAGACAATTATTCTACCCGAGACCCCCTTAATTTACTTCGGGAAAGATGATGTGTTTACCCGAGCCAAAATAAGATTTTCATGAGCGAAACTCGAGCTTCCCTGTCACGACCCCAAAATTTAAATTTATTTAAATTTATAATTAAATGAATTCTTGAGTTAAATTTATGATTAAATAAATTTTAGATAAAAATTTGTAAATTTAATTGATAAATTGAGAGCGAGTTTCCCCGATATCCAAGTATATTCTATATAAATCATTTGGGATTAAAATATTATAAATAGTGTATATGTGAGTATATGTTTGTATATTGAATGTATATATACATATTTAGGTATATAAGAGTAAATTTAATATATATATGTAGATATATATATTTCTATTTGAATTTAAAACTTAAATAAAGGGTTTGAGTTTATAAAATAAATATTTGGGTTTATAAATAAATGAAGATGATAATATTAAGTTGAAATATGAAGTAAAATAATAATAATTAATATTTAAACTAGAAAATAGAAAAGTAGAACATATAGTTAAATTTAAACAACATAATTAAAATGGAAATTTATTCACAATACAAAAATTCAAACAAGTAAATAAAACATAAGAAAAGAAACAACATTTAAAATATGAAACAAAGTAGAAATAAATAAATGGAAGCAAAACAAATACAAAGTGAACAAACCAAATACCATATCATCTGCACAATAGTAAGTAAAGGCAAAAGAAGAAATAAACAAATGTAAATGTACAAAGCAATAATTAGCACACTATAACATCTTCTCAGCCGAAAATGATATGCACAAGTTTTTGAAAAGAGGAGTGAAAGCAAGCTATTAACCTGGAAACTACTACCAGCCTAGCAAACAAAATAAGACAAATATCTTTAGCCTCCACAACAAATCATCTACCAGCCGAAATAAAGTCATATTGTATTAAATAATACCATCCCTAAGTACATACAAACATCTCACCCCATACCCTGCTTTATAAACAAGAACAATATTACCTGTACAATTCTTATACATATCAACTTCTCTCTTTTATATTAAACTCTTCACCATTTCAGTTCATCCATCAAAACTGAAAAGAAAAAAAAAATGAAAAAAAATCAAAACTACATTTAATTTGTAAACCTGAAGCTAGCCAGAGTCTTCAAACCTGAGAAGCAACTTAACAGCAAGCAAATTAAAAGCAACAACATCTCATCACCAAAACAAACATCAACATCAAACAACTTAGATCAAAACAAAGCAAATGCAAACTAGAAGAGTTTCAGCTTGCAAAAAATTCCAAAGCCTGTTTCAAATAAACTACTCTGTTCTTCGTTTATGACAGGTGAGTAACTTTTAAAACTTAAACAAATAGGGTTGCTTGGTAATCTCTGTTATAAGTATATATATAAGTGAGTAAACAACTTTAAATTAAACTGAATATATTTAGTTGTTGTTGTTGTTAAGTTTGAGATCTGGAATTGCTTTGATGTGCAGATACATATATAAATCTCCTCTGTTTCCTTGTTCTTCTTTCTTATTGACTGAGTTACAGGTTTAAACAAACAAGAAACTTCGATCTCTTATCATTAAATCAATATCAGATCTTGGTTTCAAAGACAAATGGATGGGTTTAATTTCACCGAGCAAACTTTAAATTTTAATAAATTCGAGTGAAACGAATTTGAGATTCACTCATATAACATGAAGCGGCATTAGAAGATAAGAATTTTGATCCAAGATTTATGATTTTTAAGTGAAGGAGTTGAGAGCAGTTTGGTCTTGAACTGGAAATGATTTTTGATCAATTTCCGGCACTAGGTTGAACTGGGGGTGTCGGGGTTGTTCGTAGTGATGAAGGAGGCTATGGGGGTGAGTAGAAAAATGGTCGGAGGTGGTAATAACGGCGGTAGCGTCGGCGGCGAGGGTTCAAAATTTCTAAACCTAGTTTTTGAACGGGGAGGAAACTCGTGCACCACGGTTTTGTTCGAGCATCGAGTTGCTCGAGGATCAGGGAAATGGTAGCTATGGGTTTGATGAAGCAATGGCCGGAGTTGTAGGCTGGCCGGTGGCCGAGGCGATGAGAACGTCGCGTTGACAGGTTCGGGGGTGATGGGTTCGAGCGGTTCCAGGTTTTGCATTTTTGCTCGAATTTTGATTTTGAGGTGGTGGGATGGTTCGAGTGGGCGAAGTACAATCGGGAGTTGATCGGCGACATGTTCGACGTCGCGGCGATGGCCGGAGCTGACCGGCGTCGTTGTGCACGTGCACGGCACAGGTTTGCTCCTGATAAAGAAGAATGGAGCAGTGGACTTATACTCGAGTGTTTACTCGAGTTGGTTCATATATTTCTCGAAGCATTTTGCAGTTTTACTCGAGTAAATTTGTATTGGACTCGAAGTTTTTAGCTGCTGAACCCGAAGTAAAAAGAGTTGCCTTGGGTTGCTTTGTTTTCTACAGGGTTTTGTTTTCAAAACCTGACAGTGTGAGTTTTTAAACTTACACTGAATTTAAATTATTAATCAACGATTTTTAATCAAGAATTTAAATCAAGGTTTAAAAAGCAAGTTTAAATTAAAGTTTTAAATCAAAGTTGAAATGAAAATGATTTGCTCGAAATTTAAAATGAAACTTAAATGTAAATTTGAAATCACTGTTTCAACATAATTGTAAATAATGATTAAATCCTTAATAAGAATGAGTTTCACTTTAAAGTTAATAAAAATTTAAGGATCTATAATCCATTAATTATTAAGTCAATTAAAATAGACAATTGAGTCATTGAATTAATTAATGATTTGGATTTCTTAAATAAGCAAATAAAGGTTTTAATTTAATTAATTAAGGAATAATTAATTCGTAATTAAGGATAAATTATTCATTATGAGTTAATTAATGATTAATTAAAGGATAATTTATCTAATGTTTGTAATTAATTGATTTTTAATTTACCATAACTAGCAAGTTTATGCATAGAAATTTATCTGATTTAAATTAATCAGATAATTAAACTAATCCTATTTATGGATGTTTGGATTATATTGGATGTTGAATCGTATTAATTGTCAAATTGTTTGATATCCCTGATATATGATGCTTGGTGATACACCCTGATTTATGTTGTGATCTGTAGTTTACTTACCTGTGATATATATCTATGATCTATGAATAAAAGATGAGCGATATAGTTTATATCGTTTATCAACTATATCCTGTATTTTGATCTGTGATGATTCATCGTGTTGCACTATTGTGTAAAACCCCTAGACCACACTTTTACACACACAAATATGGATTTCACGTGGAAATCGGTTAAGTCACAGATAATATAAATTTGATGTTTTCGAAATTGAAATTTTTATTTCAATTGATTTTGAAATTGGAAATTCGGGTTTAAAGTGAAAAGCTTTTGAAATGGAATTTCAAAGATAAAAGTTATTTTGAATAACTTAATCGAGTTTTGAAAATTTAAATAATTAGATTTAAATTTAAATTCAAATTTGAAATTGAAATCTATGGTTTGGAAACTAGGGATAAAAGATGATATAAATGTGTTTATATGAATTTAAACCATTTTAAAAGTATAAGTTGGAAATTTGGATTTAACCCAAGAACCTTAACTCGTATAAATGAATCAGATTTCCAAATTTAAAACTGCTGTTTTCGAATGATAAAAGCTTTCAGATAAGAAAAGAAATTCCAGTCTAATTAAAGGAATTTCAAGATTAAATTGAAAAATGGTTTTCCAAGTTATAAATGAATTCTTTTTGAAAGCTATGAATTTAATCTGTTTATTTTTAACAGATCTAAAATGATGTTTTGTTTAAACCACTCGAAATGAATTGTTTTGAAAGCTATTTGTTAAATCTTTGATTTAAAGATTTAACGAATTAATTAAATTGAAATGGAAATCGATTTGGGAAAATCTGTGAATGAATCTTTGTGAAATTAAGTGAACTTTGTGAATTGAATCTTTTTGTTTAAAAAGATTAAAATGGTAATTTGTTAAACCAGTTGAAAAGAAAGTTTGGGTTTAAGTTGTGACTTAATTGAAATCCCAATATCCATATGTTTTTGAATATTGCGCTCACTATTCGGGTTAGCCGGGAAAAGACATCTGTGTCATATAACCCATTCCGAATAGTGATACGTCGTATATGGATAGCATTTGAAGACCGGTGTTGAAGACCGGATATTTTCGAAAATGAAAGGACAACCTGTCGAATGTCTCTGCACTGGGTAGCTCCCGGTATAGAGATTTATATCACTCTTTTGTGACGGGAAGTCCGGACGTGATTGAAAGTTATCCGGAATTGCAAGGGCTTCGTGAGAAGTGCCTTCGGTTCTGTTCGAACCCGGAACAGACTTATATGGATACTTGTCTGACATTACACTTTGAGATATAAAGCCGATTTCTTTCAAATACATATCTGTTGGTGGCGGAGAATTTATTCTCTTAGCTTAACACCCTTCTCTGAGACGTACGAGCTCAGAGGTTATGTAGTTGAAATTTATCAGCGATATATCCCAATTTGGTAATGTGGCATGCTGAGTGTTGCTGTGTGATGATCAGTGTTTGATCATTTGTGATATGATCATTTGTTTGATCTTATATCTTTGTGATCATAGGTTGATCATTTGTTTGACCCGAAGCATGGCTTTGTAGAAAGCGTAGCTTTGTGGACGAGACTTCGTCGAGCCTCACACCCCGGAAATGGTCAAAACAGGAAGGATGCAGCAAGGTTCTAGGGAGTAGCGCCCCTTAGTGTATGTCATTCCTTCTGGATAAAGGTGGTATCATGGTATGGAGCCCAGATACTTAACCTCTGTGGTTGCTGCAAGTTTATTACTTTGTGGTTTGTTGGAAATCGGGGATCCTCGGGAAGATCGGTGACGATCGGGGGATGGCATACGCGTGTCAGTAGTTACCTATTTTTGCAGAGGTAACCCGGCCTTGTGTTGGCAGAGATCTAACCGTAATGTTAGGTTATTTCTCGGGTCGTCTATTCCAGGGACGTACCCATCGTGGATAGGAAGTTCCTTAGCCTGGCCATTTGTTGGAAATCCAAAGAAACAATACGTGACTTGTACGGTATTAGTTGTATTACCTGCTATGGAATGTGGCGGTAACCTGCTATTGAACATAGTAGCTATAGTAGGCATAAGTGCGGAATGCCTATGCTGGCTAAGATTAATATTATACTTTCGAAATGTTTTCTACACTATGCACTAATAATAATATCAAAAATGATTTGATTTTGCGTAGTAAGCATCTTTGACTATCATAAGAAGAAATCTCCTCCAATTCTGCGTTTGCATTGTGTGTGTGGTGGGAGGTCTTATGGTAGTTTCATTTTCCAAAAGCATTGCGAATTGACTTTAAAATTCTCTGCTATTTATTTTAAAGATAAACTGTTTTTGTTGCTCACACCAGTCCCATGACTGATCCGGAGTTTATTGTTCCCTTCCTAAACTCTGGGTGCTCATAATTTTCCACACGAGCAGTCTAGAGTTGGGTTTTTTTCAGATATTCAGGTTTAGTAGACTATCTGGAGCTAGTTCAGTTCTTGAAGTTCATGGACTGTCGTTGCTTATCTTGGAGCATTCTATTGGAGACATTCTATTCCGCTGCTGATTTTATCTATTTTTCTTTTCCGTTGCTATTTGTTGTATCATATCTCTGATGTATATAGATATTCATTGTATCATCATTGTATCTGGATATTGTATCAGATGTTGGATGTCTATATTCTTTTTCTTTTCCGCTGTGTTATTTACTTAACTGTGTTATAAGCTCCGGCGACTCGGATTTGAACGGTCGAATCTGCGGCATTCGAGTACGATGTAAAGTATGGATGTCGATTTTCGAACGCGAAAATTCGTATCGTTACATTTGGTATCAGAGCTAAGGTTGAACTTTAGCTCAGGAGTATAACACGTTAAGTAGCTCATTAGAGATAGAGTGAAGTAAACTCTAGAATGAGTATTTCTCAGATATCCGTTCGAACGTCTCAGTAAATTCTCTTGCTATCCACTGATAGTGAGTATGAGTGCAAGAAGAAGACGAGATAGGGGACAGGGAAATACGACTATAAATGGTCAATACCCTGCAACAATGGAAACAATCTTTCTCTATCAATTTTCTTTGATTCGTTTCCAAATTCTTTTGATTCCTTCGTATCAGCTACAAGAAGAAGTTTCGATGTGATGATGGCTTTACGAATCGTTGTAGAAAATCCTTACTTCGAATTCCATCGATTTCTTATCAGTTTTTTTTTGGATTTAAACCTTAATGAAATTTGGAATTGGAAAATATAAATTGAGTTAAATTGATTAACAGGATATGAAGCTAATTTGATTTGAATCGATAAAACGATATTGTTTGAAACCAAATTTTGAAATTCTATTGAAATTTCTTTTGAATACCAAAGTCCGAAGAGGGATAAATTGGTATGTATTCTGAGATATTCCGACTTGAGTTTGGAAACCGTATCTTGTGTTTGAGGAGTTATAGAAGATCGAATCTATCTATCTTCGTTGTTTTCGTGCCTGCGAATTTCGAGGACGAAATTCTTTTAAGGGGGGAAATTTGTCACG
This sequence comes from Allium fistulosum, assembly GCA_030737815.1. Classification (NCBI taxonomy): domain Eukaryota; kingdom Viridiplantae; phylum Streptophyta; class Magnoliopsida; order Asparagales; family Amaryllidaceae; genus Allium; species Allium fistulosum. Next base: position 1,034,190,756 of record CM060901.1, read on the forward strand.
ACCCCAAAATTTAAATTTATTTAAATTTATAATTAAATGAATTCTTGAGTTAAATTTATGATTAAATAAATTTTAGATAAAAATTTGTAAATTTAATTGATAAATTGAGAGCGAGTTTCCCCGATATCCAAGTATATTCTATATAAATCATTTGGGATTAAAATATTATAAATAGTGTATATGTGAGTATATGTTTGTATATTGAATGTATATATACATATTTAGGTATATAAGAGTAAATTTAATATATATATGTAGATATATATATTTCTATTTGAATTTAAAACTTAAATAAAGGGTTTGAGTTTATAAAATAAATATTTGGGTTTATAAATAAATGAAGATGATAATATTAAGTTGAAATATGAAGTAAAATAATAATAATTAATATTTAAACTAGAAAATAGAAAAGTAGAACATATAGTTAAATTTAAACAACATAATTAAAATGGAAATTTATTCACAATACAAAAATTCAAACAAGTAAATAAAACATAAGAAAAGAAACAACATTTAAAATATGAAACAAAGTAGAAATAAATAAATGGAAGCAAAACAAATACAAAGTGAACAAACCAAATACCATATCATCTGCACAATAGTAAGTAAAGGCAAAAGAAGAAATAAACAAATGTAAATGTACAAAGCAATAATTAGCACACTATAACATCTTCTCAGCCGAAAATGATATGCACAAGTTTTTGAAAAGAGGAGTGAAAGCAAGCTATTAACCTGGAAACTACTACCAGCCTAGCAAACAAAATAAGACAAATATCTTTAGCCTCCACAACAAATCATCTACCAGCCGAAATAAAGTCATATTGTATTAAATAATACCATCCCTAAGTACATACAAACATCTCACCCCATACCCTGCTTTATAAACAAGAACAATATTACCTGTACAATTCTTATACATATCAACTTCTCTCTTTTATATTAAACTCTTCACCATTTCAGTTCATCCATCAAAACTGAAAAGAAAAAAAAAATGAAAAAAAATCAAAACTACATTTAATTTGTAAACCTGAAGCTAGCCAGAGTCTTCAAACCTGAGAAGCAACTTAACAGCAAGCAAATTAAAAGCAACAACATCTCATCACCAAAACAAACATCAACATCAAACAACTTAGATCAAAACAAAGCAAATGCAAACTAGAAGAGTTTCAGCTTGCAAAAAATTCCAAAGCCTGTTTCAAATAAACTACTCTGTTCTTCGTTTATGACAGGTGAGTAACTTTTAAAACTTAAACAAATAGGGTTGCTTGGTAATCTCTGTTATAAGTATATATATAAGTGAGTAAACAACTTTAAATTAAACTGAATATATTTAGTTGTTGTTGTTGTTAAGTTTGAGATCTGGAATTGCTTTGATGTGCAGATACATATATAAATCTCCTCTGTTTCCTTGTTCTTCTTTCTTATTGACTGAGTTACAGGTTTAAACAAACAAGAAACTTCGATCTCTTATCATTAAATCAATATCAGATCTTGGTTTCAAAGACAAATGGATGGGTTTAATTTCACCGAGCAAACTTTAAATTTTAATAAATTCGAGTGAAACGAATTTGAGATTCACTCATATAACATGAAGCGGCATTAGAAGATAAGAATTTTGATCCAAGATTTATGATTTTTAAGTGAAGGAGTTGAGAGCAGTTTGGTCTTGAACTGGAAATGATTTTTGATCAATTTCCGGCACTAGGTTGAACTGGGGGTGTCGGGGTTGTTCGTAGTGATGAAGGAGGCTATGGGGGTGAGTAGAAAAATGGTCGGAGGTGGTAATAACGGCGGTAGCGTCGGCGGCGAGGGTTCAAAATTTCTAAACCTAGTTTTTGAACGGGGAGGAAACTCGTGCACCACGGTTTTGTTCGAGCATCGAGTTGCTCGAGGATCAGGGAAATGGTAGCTATGGGTTTGATGAAGCAATGGCCGGAGTTGTAGGCTGGCCGGTGGCCGAGGCGATGAGAACGTCGCGTTGACAGGTTCGGGGGTGATGGGTTCGAGCGGTTCCAGGTTTTGCATTTTTGCTCGAATTTTGATTTTGAGGTGGTGGGATGGTTCGAGTGGGCGAAGTACAATCGGGAGTTGATCGGCGACATGTTCGACGTCGCGGCGATGGCCGGAGCTGACCGGCGTCGTTGTGCACGTGCACGGCACAGGTTTGCTCCTGATAAAGAAGAATGGAGCAGTGGACTTATACTCGAGTGTTTACTCGAGTTGGTTCATATATTTCTCGAAGCATTTTGCAGTTTTACTCGAGTAAATTTGTATTGGACTCGAAGTTTTTAGCTGCTGAACCCGAAGTAAAAAGAGTTGCCTTGGGTTGCTTTGTTTTCTACAGGGTTTTGTTTTCAAAACCTGACAGTGTGAGTTTTTAAACTTACACTGAATTTAAATTATTAATCAACGATTTTTAATCAAGAATTTAAATCAAGGTTTAAAAAGCAAGTTTAAATTAAAGTTTTAAATCAAAGTTGAAATGAAAATGATTTGCTCGAAATTTAAAATGAAACTTAAATGTAAATTTGAAATCACTGTTTCAACATAATTGTAAATAATGATTAAATCCTTAATAAGAATGAGTTTCACTTTAAAGTTAATAAAAATTTAAGGATCTATAATCCATTAATTATTAAGTCAATTAAAATAGACAATTGAGTCATTGAATTAATTAATGATTTGGATTTCTTAAATAAGCAAATAAAGGTTTTAATTTAATTAATTAAGGAATAATTAATTCGTAATTAAGGATAAATTATTCATTATGAGTTAATTAATGATTAATTAAAGGATAATTTATCTAATGTTTGTAATTAATTGATTTTTAATTTACCATAACTAGCAAGTTTATGCATAGAAATTTATCTGATTTAAATTAATCAGATAATTAAACTAATCCTATTTATGGATGTTTGGATTATATTGGATGTTGAATCGTATTAATTGTCAAATTGTTTGATATCCCTGATATATGATGCTTGGTGATACACCCTGATTTATGTTGTGATCTGTAGTTTACTTACCTGTGATATATATCTATGATCTATGAATAAAAGATGAGCGATATAGTTTATATCGTTTATCAACTATATCCTGTATTTTGATCTGTGATGATTCATCGTGTTGCACTATTGTGTAAAACCCCTAGACCACACTTTTACACACACAAATATGGATTTCACGTGGAAATCGGTTAAGTCACAGATAATATAAATTTGATGTTTTCGAAATTGAAATTTTTATTTCAATTGATTTTGAAATTGGAAATTCGGGTTTAAAGTGAAAAGCTTTTGAAATGGAATTTCAAAGATAAAAGTTATTTTGAATAACTTAATCGAGTTTTGAAAATTTAAATAATTAGATTTAAATTTAAATTCAAATTTGAAATTGAAATCTATGGTTTGGAAACTAGGGATAAAAGATGATATAAATGTGTTTATATGAATTTAAACCATTTTAAAAGTATAAGTTGGAAATTTGGATTTAACCCAAGAACCTTAACTCGTATAAATGAATCAGATTTCCAAATTTAAAACTGCTGTTTTCGAATGATAAAAGCTTTCAGATAAGAAAAGAAATTCCAGTCTAATTAAAGGAATTTCAAGATTAAATTGAAAAATGGTTTTCCAAGTTATAAATGAATTCTTTTTGAAAGCTATGAATTTAATCTGTTTATTTTTAACAGATCTAAAATGATGTTTTGTTTAAACCACTCGAAATGAATTGTTTTGAAAGCTATTTGTTAAATCTTTGATTTAAAGATTTAACGAATTAATTAAATTGAAATGGAAATCGATTTGGGAAAATCTGTGAATGAATCTTTGTGAAATTAAGTGAACTTTGTGAATTGAATCTTTTTGTTTAAAAAGATTAAAATGGTAATTTGTTAAACCAGTTGAAAAGAAAGTTTGGGTTTAAGTTGTGACTTAATTGAAATCCCAATATCCATATGTTTTTGAATATTGCGCTCACTATTCGGGTTAGCCGGGAAAAGACATCTGTGTCATATAACCCATTCCGAATAGTGATACGTCGTATATGGATAGCATTTGAAGACCGGTGTTGAAGACCGGATATTTTCGAAAATGAAAGGACAACCTGTCGAATGTCTCTGCACTGGGTAGCTCCCGGTATAGAGATTTATATCACTCTTTTGTGACGGGAAGTCCGGACGTGATTGAAAGTTATCCGGAATTGCAAGGGCTTCGTGAGAAGTGCCTTCGGTTCTGTTCGAACCCGGAACAGACTTATATGGATACTTGTCTGACATTACACTTTGAGATATAAAGCCGATTTCTTTCAAATACATATCTGTTGGTGGCGGAGAATTTATTCTCTTAGCTTAACACCCTTCTCTGAGACGTACGAGCTCAGAGGTTATGTAGTTGAAATTTATCAGCGATATATCCCAATTTGGTAATGTGGCATGCTGAGTGTTGCTGTGTGATGATCAGTGTTTGATCATTTGTGATATGATCATTTGTTTGATCTTATATCTTTGTGATCATAGGTTGATCATTTGTTTGACCCGAAGCATGGCTTTGTAGAAAGCGTAGCTTTGTGGACGAGACTTCGTCGAGCCTCACACCCCGGAAATGGTCAAAACAGGAAGGATGCAGCAAGGTTCTAGGGAGTAGCGCCCCTTAGTGTATGTCATTCCTTCTGGATAAAGGTGGTATCATGGTATGGAGCCCAGATACTTAACCTCTGTGGTTGCTGCAAGTTTATTACTTTGTGGTTTGTTGGAAATCGGGGATCCTCGGGAAGATCGGTGACGATCGGGGGATGGCATACGCGTGTCAGTAGTTACCTATTTTTGCAGAGGTAACCCGGCCTTGTGTTGGCAGAGATCTAACCGTAATGTTAGGTTATTTCTCGGGTCGTCTATTCCAGGGACGTACCCATCGTGGATAGGAAGTTCCTTAGCCTGGCCATTTGTTGGAAATCCAAAGAAACAATACGTGACTTGTACGGTATTAGTTGTATTACCTGCTATGGAATGTGGCGGTAACCTGCTATTGAACATAGTAGCTATAGTAGGCATAAGTGCGGAATGCCTATGCTGGCTAAGATTAATATTATACTTTCGAAATGTTTTCTACTCTATGCACTAATAATAATATCAAAAATGATTTGATTTTGCGTAGTAAGCATCTTTGACTATCATAAGAAGAAATCTCCTCCAATTCTGCGTTTGCATTGTGTGTGTGGTGGGAGGTCTTATGGTAGTTTCATTTTCCAAAAGCATTGCGAATTGACTTTAAAATTCTCTGCTATTTATTTTAAAGATAAACTGTTTTTGTTGCTCACACCAGTCCCATGACTGATCCGGAGTTTATTGTTCCCTTCCTAAACTCTGGGTGCTCATAATTTTCCACACGAGCAGTCTAGAGTTGGGTTTTTTTCAGATATTCAGGTTTAGTAGACTATCTGGAGCTAGTTCAGTTCTTGAAGTTCATGGACTGTCGTTGCTTATCTTGGAGCATTCTATTGGAGACATTCTATTCCGCTGCTGATTTTATCTATTTTTCTTTTCCGTTGCTATTTGTTGTATCATATCTCTGATGTATATAGATATTCATTGTATCATCATTGTATCTGGATATTGTATCAGATGTTGGATGTCTATATTCTTTTTCTTTTCCGCTGTGTTATTTACTTAACTGTGTTATAAGCTCCGGCGACTCGGATTTGAACGGTCGAATCTGCGGCATTCGAGTACGATGTAAAGTATGGATGTCGATTTTCGAACGCGAAAATTCGTATCGTTACATTCCCTCTGTCATCCCTAAAGAAACATAGCCACCAATTCATTCGACTGTGCACGTGCACAACCCACAGCGACGTCTCCGACCATATCTACATCGACGAGTACGACGAACATCACCCCCAACTCCGATCCCAACCACCAGCTCCCTTGCAACACCTCTCGAACTCAAATTCGAGTAATTCGAAACCTGGGAACAAACTCACAACCAAACACAAAAGCCTGTCACTGCCTCGACTTCGCAGCACCGTCCACCATAATTCCTCCAACTCCGGTCACGACTTCGACTATGGCCTAGCTACCCTCGCCCAAAACCCGAAGACACTCGATCAACCCACTTGGTCGCGGCGATCGTTTCTTTAAACCCAGTGAAAACTAGGGTTATAAAATAGATTTCGCCACCGCTCTCTTCACCATGATTTCTAACACCATCCATGATTTTTCTCGGCAACCTCTAACACTTCTCTACTACTAGAAAGAAACTCGAGTCTCCACAATACAGTGAATACCAGATTTTGCTTGAAATTCATTTTTAGTTCAATATCAAACTGCCACTTCCACTCATTTTTAAAAATTCTAATTCTTGGTTTAAAAATCAAGTTTTAGTTGATGCTTTCAATTTATTAAACTGAATTTCAAAATTAACATGTTAGGATTTTGACAAAAATCATTATGTACTGATGTATCTTATGTTTCTAGTGACAACCTCTAGTATTTAACTCCTTAAAACTTTAAAGATTACTTGAGATATTTAACAAGTTCATTTTTTTCATAAATTTCATTTCCCCCAGATCCTTATTTAAATTATGAACATCTAAATAGAAGGTTTGTACCTGGAAAAAATCAAACAAAACAGGCAAAACAAAGAAACAGTATATACACAGATATCATTCCCATCAAATATCTACTTGTAATAACATGAAAATCTTATTTAACTCAACCATAAATCATGCAACCATATTTAGATTTTAGTTTATAAAAGGTTACTCACCAATTTTTATGAAGCAGAACAGAGCATTCATTTTGCAAACAACTTGAACTTGAAAACTGAAATATGTTTCCCACTTTAAATCTTCCTGCCCATCCTTTGCTTTTGTTTAGTTGCTTGGTATTTTGTTGAAGCTTGTTTTGAGATTAAAAAATGGAGTTTCATTTTGTATTTTCTTTGCTCGAACTAGACATGGAAATGATAAAAGCAGAGTTGTTTTCCAGGCTTTGTACAAAACAGTTTACAGGGTTCTACATTTTCTTTTATTTAAAATGGTCAGAGATATTTTGTGAAGTATGGAGGCTGAAAAGAAATTTATGCAACTCGAACCGGATTTGTTGGCTGCAAAGAAATGGAGCATTAATTGTTATTGTACTTGATGTTCTTACTTTATACTTATCTCATACTTGCCTGTGACTTATATTGCAAGCTACAAATATATTTATACTTTGCTTTGATCTTTCTATTTTGTTGCCAGGCCTGCATGCATCTTGTACAATTTTTCTTTGTTATTTACTTAGTTTATTTCTTAAGCTATTTCATCTGTCCAGATTTTGCTTCAGCCTGCATACTTTAATTATAGCTACACCACTGGTTCTACACATTTCTATTTCTATGTGAAAATACTTTGTTATTCTACTTTCCTTATTTTTTTGCCTTTAGTCTGCATGTATATCTTCGAACAGATTTTATTAGGGGCTGGCTTATCATTCTCGAATTGTTTCACTTTGACTTTGATTCTTTTGGCTATGCGATATATATTACAGAGTTGAAAATAAAATGTAATGGGTGTTGTTTCTAATATATTGTTTTGTTATATTCACCTTATTGTTTGATTGTATCCACTATGTTATTGTTTTATTGTCATACTATTTGTTTATAAATTATGGAGGATGTTTATCTTGTTATGTTTACTTGTTTGTGCACATTTCTAGCTTAACAAAGAATGGTAATTGAATGTTGTTTGTTTGTTTAGTGTATATTTATTTTATAATCTACGAATTATCAATTTACTTGTTATCCAATTACGTTGTTTGTTTATTTAGCGTTCGCTTATTTCTTTACAAACGATAAAATTTACTGATGTATGTTTTGTACCCGTATTATTGTTAGCTCGTTATTTTAACATGTATATTTATATTTACTAATATTATAAAGGCTCATTTATAAATTTTAAAATAATTTAAACAAAAGAATTTACCACTTCTATTTATTCAAAATCTATTTATAAAAGTATCATATCAATTTAAAATAATTTACAAAGAATTTATTTCCATAAAAAATAAAACTCATTATCAAATAAAATGATTTTATAAAAGAAATTATTACTATATAAATAAATTACTTATTTTATCAATCTATATTCAAAAAGAAAAATAAAACTTTTAAAACAGATCTCATCTATTTACAGTATATACAGATATATATAGATTATAACAGAAAACAATTTATCAGTTTTTAAAATATAAATTATCAGTCAAATATTTATTTAAAAGAAAATTATCGAATCAATTCAAATTTTATTAACAATTATTGTCAAATCAATTTAATTTTAATCACAGATTATTAAATTGATATTGCCAAAATTTCCGGGATGTCACATTCCTCCCCCCTTAAAAGAATTTCGTCCCCGAAATTTAAACAAAGGTAATTTAATAATCCAATTAAAAATTTAATTTTAAAACATAAGCACATATCAAACATATGCTAACAACCATGGCAACCAATCTAACAAATCTAATTATCCAGATAAAATTCTGGTTAGAATTCTCTCGAGTTTTCCCGAGTATAAATACCGGGTTACTCGTTCTATAGAATCCAAACAATCAATATTACTAAGCTGCAGAGCTATCCTTCATCTGGATCTTCAAAATAAAACAGGATATCAGACTAGAGATGAGTCAGACTCAATAACAAAGCTCCTGAACTGCTGGTTCTACAACCAGAGATAGAATTCGTACGTACTCCCTCAGAGAATACGTGAAATACAATAAATCCCAATCATCCAAATTGACCATTCAAATCAGAGGACTCAACACTTATCCTCAGAAGAACAGTAGAAAAGATCCAAAATATCACGGGGTTGGCTTTCCACATCTTAACAAACTAAAAGCTCCTTGAATCAGAGAAAACTCCAATAACAACGAAGTCTCCAACTTCGAATTCCAAACCTCTTCGATTCTTATCCACACAATCCCTCGGACAATCCTGGGTCTCCTACATCTTCCTGATCAGCTCACCCCTGCTGATGCCCTCCAGAAACAACGGGACCAAAAACAATCCAACAAAATGATCTTTCTAAGATCAACCCAAAACTCAGAACACCAACTCGATCTCAAAATCAGAAAATACATCTCACTTCTCCCATCTAGAAAAGATAACAGATGCACTTCAAACTGACCTTAAGATCCAGAAAGATTTCCCATAGAAACTCTCTAATCCATAATACTGCAATATCCAATTGCTTCCATACTGAACTACTGCCACCATGCTTCCACTGCGCTACTCTGATCTGAAACAGATGAGAATGTAGATGATGCACATAAGCACAACTCCCACTGATACCAAATATGACGGACCTAGGCTTTGCAACCATCAGTCAGCAATCACAACTGGTAAGCTTCTCAACAATTCCAGAAATATGGTTCAACAGATCCAAAACAAAACTCAGAAGTTCCACCAAACTGAGCTGCTTCACCCAACTCAAACCATCCTACTACTAAGCTGAACCATCTATATCACTTTTGAAATCCAGCCGATACCAAACTCAAACTCCAGATGCCAACAATTTTCTGACTCCCTGAAGACATCCAGAAAGAAGAATCTCCGAAACACAAGAGAACGCTCAAACTATCGCAAGTCACTTTTGCGATTAATCTGGCCTAATCCCAAAGAAAACTGTCCTCACTTACCCAACAGAACAACTTACACCTAACTGGCCAATTCAACGAAAGAACGGAACCACTCGACTGCTTCTGGACTCCTACTAAGCTAGAAAACTTCTTGCCAACATACAGAAAACTCGAGCTATACCGCTGACATCAATGCCAAGAAATTTCTAATTCAAAGCTCTTCGAGAAACTCGGACCACACACAACCAGAAACATCCTGCTGAACACAACCACAACCCCAAAACAGATTCACTACCTTAACTCATCCCAAAGAAATATCTTCGGAGATATCCACAGTCACTGCGCCTCATCGCACAGCCACTATATCCTCGAGAGATCAAAATATCACTACTTGCTTCAGCCTAACTGACAGATCCAACTCCAGCTCATCCAAACTCTCGAAAATCCGCTCACACTAGCGCGATCATCTTACACTTAAATGCTGGACTCCGAATCCTTAACAGATTTCCTTCAGAGTTCAATAAAATCCTTACACCACAGCAAAGATCACTCGAGACAATATTGGGTCTACCGTCTCGACAGATACACTTCCAACCTCAACAAACTCTAACCATCGGTAGTCGTGTTACACACACCACTATCTTATCTACCTTTATAACTTATGTTGGAAAACCCGAACAGGTAAATCCAACAGATAGGTAGAAATAAATAAATATATATATAAAAATTACAAGTACGCTCTCTCAAGAAAGAAATCACTAAAGAGCCTAGGTATTCGCTCAACCTAGTGCTCTGATACCAACTGTCATGACCCGACTTCCTACGCCCAGGAAGACGTATCGTTTTGAAGAAAAGAAAGAGGTGAGAAAGTAGGAAAGAAAGAGAAGAAGAAGAAACAACAACAGAATCTCAACAGCGGAACGAATAAAATATAATATATCACATAAATATCATATACATCAGAGTACACAGATAATACAACACATACTAGACAGTTATAACACCTGTCTAGTTAATACAACTCACACATCACAGAGATACAACACAGCGGAAATACAGAAATAATCACTGACACAGCGAAATCACTATATATCTATAGGCTGAAGCCTCCTGCTCCATTGCTCCTCCAGAATTCGTCAAAGCTAACCTGAATCCCTTGGCTACCCGTAAAAATTTGGGTACCCGAGAGTTTATGAAAAACAGAAATAAACTTCGGGTCAGACATGGGTCTGGTATGAGTAACCGGTTAAAGTTGTTTAACTTGAAAATCATTTGAAAACAAAGGTATCACGTAAGACTCCCCACAAATAAACATGGGCAAGTTTTTACCTTACGCTAACCAAAACATTTGATAGGAAATCCAGTGATATTATAATAGTGTCTAGGGTTTTCAAGTAAATAGAAAATAGTTGAAATTGTTACATCTATTAAATTCCAGCATACTAGCCACAACGTGGGTAATACAATCAAAACCGTAAGGTCTCGTAGGGAAAATGGGTTTCCATCAATGGCTGGGCTACTGGGGTACCGCCCGTCACAGTACGTGGCCTAGATCACCGTACCGAGGAGTACGCCCGCTCCCCTGCAACACAAAGCCGGACCCGTTCCTTACTGAACAGTTCCAAACAAGACAACCCCAGCAGTTGTTGCAATCAACTGCCCACACAATCGAATATAAAGGGACATATAGACAGGAGTATATCTTGCTCTCAAGTGGGTGCTACCCACGAAGCTTTGCTGCACCTCCCCTGTTTTAGCCATTCCCGGTTGATGAGGCTTGAGGTCACGATTACCTGAATAGAACTCATCACTTAGAATGCTCATCGTCCACCTGACGATGTGCTGAAAGCATTCAATCCATACAAGTTCGTTCCGGGTTCGAACGAAACCGAAGGCATTATCTCGTTACACTCATATTGGAATCACCCTCAGAGTTAACGACGACAACCCTTGCATTCTGAATCGCTATCTCGAATCTATAAGTACTATCACCGTCAAACTCATTACGGAATCACCCACAGAGTTATACTGACGTATAGTCCTATACCTTGAGTCTTCACTTGCTCCATTTGCATTTTACGACCTAACGTTAATTTGGATCGATGTGGTTTTCGGGTCTCCAGACCTGGAATCCCGGTATACGGAAACCCGATCCCGGTCTCATCGAATCCAAAACGTGTCTTTTAAGGCCAAGTTGTTTTAAAGTTAAAACAATTCAATTTAATTATCTATATCAACACAGATAGATAAATCACAATATCATAGATGGATGATACACATATCAGCATATATGAATAAACTATATCATCACCATACATCAATCAAACATCCATATCACAACAGATATTACAGATCTCATATCTGAGATCACAACCAATCAATAAATGGGATATCAATCAATCATCATACATAAGCAAGGATTACTAATCACATCGTTGATAAATAAATTTAAAATAAATTAAATTAATTACCTTATCTTTTTAATTAATTTAAAATAAATTAAATTAATTACTACATCATTATTAACTTGCTTATATTTCTATTAATTAATTTTTCAACCAATTAATTAATCATCATCCCATTTTTCCCATTTGATTACTAATCCCTGATTAATTTCCCTTAATTACATTGAAGTAATTATCCTTTAAATTATCTCCAGATTAATTATTTTTAATCACAGATAGAAATTAATCTTTACATTACCACATTTATTAATTAACTAAAGTTAATTATATTATTTAATTTGTTACATTAATAAATCTTTTCATTTATTCATTATACTAGATGAATCCATTTTAATTCCAACATTAATTACATTAATAATTGGTCTCAAATTACATTCCAATTTCATTTATCAAAGAAATTAATCACTAACTAAACCAAAATATTAATCACTCTTGATTAATCACATATAGTAATTACCTCTCTTAATTACTTTATTAATTACATTCCATAATTAATTATCTCAAATTAATCCTTTGATAAATCTTACAAAGTAATTATACTCAAATTACTTCATTATTAAACAACATTCCGTTAATTACATTCTGTAATTATCCATCAATTACTTCTCTAAGTAATTGTGCTTATCACATCTTAAATTTGATTTATTTAAATAAAATGATTTAACTATCTCAAATAAATCAAATAAATCAATCCAGTAATTAATTACTTAATTAATTCTCACTTAATAATTACACTCAAACCATTCTAATATTGATTATTAAATCAATTGATCTAATTAACAATTAAAAATTAATTATATTGATCAACTATAAAATAATCTAGTTTAAGACCTTCATTTAATTTCACATCTACCAAAATTAACTTACATTAATTTATTATCAAAAATAAATTTAATTAACCATCTATTTATCAATGGAAGTCTTATCTATGATTTTTATATCATATTAATTTCTTAATCCATTATTTTAAACTTCAATTTATATCTTTAAAACTTATAATTACAAAGTGACTCCTTAATTCATTTAAACTAAATAAATATTTAAACTTGTAATTACAAATTTAATTAATATAAATTATTTATTTTCACTCTAATTTCTTAATAGTTAAAGAAATGTAAAACTTAAATCTTTGTTTTACTTAAAGAAGAATTCAATTTCAAAATTGGTTTAAATTCCACTTCCAACATTTATTTCATTTTCTTTGAACTTTATTTTAAAAATCCAAGTTTTAAACAAATCAAAAATTTAAACTTTGTTCATTTTATAAAATTATTCTTTAAAAACTTAAATTTCAAATTAAAAACAACACTTAGCTATAAAGCGATTTTAGACCAAAATCCCTTTTAAATTCGAATATTTAAATTTATTTAAATATTTAAATTTAAACTTTCTTTTATTTCAAAATCTGGTTTTAAATCATTTACTTTAACTCAGTTTTAGCCTTGGTTTCAAATTTAAACTTAAAGATTTAAAATCTGGAAACTTGTCACTGACCCGAGTTCCCATCAGATTTGCTTCGAGAAAAATTCAAATATACCCGAGCCAAATTGCAACTTACTCGAGTACGTACTCGAGACACCTTGGTTCTGTTAAAAACTGAGACAATTATTCTACCCGAGACCCCCTTAATTTACTTCGGGAAAGATGATGTGTTTACCCGAGCCAAAATAAGATTTTCATGAGCGAAACTCGAGCTTCCCTCTGTCATCCCTAAAGAAACACAGCCACCAATTCATTCGACTGTGCACGTGCACAACCCACAGCGACGTCTCCGACCATATCTACATCGACGAGTACGACGAACATCACCCCCAACTCCGATCCCAACCACCAGCTCCCTTGCAACACCTCTCGAACTCAAATTCGAGTAATTCGAAACCTGGGAACAAACTCACAACCAAACACAAAAGCCTGTCACTGCCTCGACTTCGCAGCCCCGTCCACCATAATTCCTCCAACTCCGGTCATGACTTCGACTATGGCCTAGCTACCCTCGCCCAAAACCCGAAGACACTCGATCAACCCACTTGGTCGCGGCGATCGTTTCTTTAAACCCAGTGAAAACTAGGGTTATAAAATAGATTTCGCCACCGCTCTCTTCACCATGATTTCTAACACCATCCATGATTTTTCTCGGCAACCTCTAACACTTCTCTACTACTAGAAAGAAACTCGAGTCTCCACAATACAGTGAATACCAGATTTTGCTTGAAATTCATTTTTAGTTCAATATCAAACTGCCACTTCCACTCATTTTTAAAAATTCTAATTCTTGGTTTAAAAATCAAGTTTTAGTTGATGCTTTCAATTTATTAAACTGAATTTCAAAATTAACATGTTAGGATTTTGACAAAAATCATTATGTACTGATGTATCTTATGTTTCTAGTGACAACCTCTAGTATTTAACTCCTTAAAACTTTAAAGATTACTTGAGATATTTAACAAGTTCATTTTTTTCATAAATTTCATTTCCCCCAGATCCTTATTTAAATTATGAACATCTAAATAGAAGGTTTGTACCTGGAAAAAATCAAACAAAACAGGCAAAACAAAGAAACAGTATATACACAGATATCATTCCCATCAAATATCTACTTGTAATAACATGAAAATCTTATTTAACTCAACCATAAATCATGCAACCATATTTAGATTTTAGTTTATAAAAGGTTACTCACCAATTTTTATGAAGCAGAACAGAGCATTCATTTTGCAAACAACTTGAACTTGAAAACTGAAATATGTTTCCCACTTTAAATCTTCCTGCCCATCCTTTGCTTTTGTTTAGTTGCTTGGTATTTTGTTGAAGCTTGTTTTGAGATTAAAAAATGGAGTTTCATTTTGTATTTTCTTTGCTCGAACTAGACATGGAAATGATAAAAGCAGAGTTGTTTTCCAGGCTTTGTACAAAACAATTTACAGGGTTCTACATTTTCTTTTATTTAAAATGGTCAGAGATATTTTGTGAAGTATGGAGGCTGAAAAGAAATTTATGCAACTCGAACCGGATTTGTTGGCTGCAAAGAAATGGAGCATTAATTGTTATTGTACTTGATGTTCTTACTTTATACTTATCTCATACTTGCCTGTGACTTATATTGCAAGCTACAAATATATTTATACTTTGCTTTGATCTTTCTATTTTGTTGCCAGGCCTGCATGCATCTTGTACAATTTTTCTTTGTTATTTACTTAGTTTATTTCTTAAGCTATTTCATCTGTCCAGATTTTGCTTCAGCCTGCATACTTTAATTATAGCTACACCACTGGTTCTACACATTTCTATTTCTATGTGAAAATACTTTGTTATTCTACTTTCCTTATTTTTTTTCCTTTAGTCTGCATGTATATCTTCGAACAGATTTTATTAGGGGCTGGCTTATCATTCTCGAATTGTTTCACTTTGACTTTGATTCTTTTGGCTATGCGATATATATTACAGAGTTGAAAATAAAATGTAATGGGTGTTGTTTCTAATATATTGTTTTTTTATATTCACCTTATTGTTTGATTGTATCCACTATGTTATTGTTTTATTGTCATACTATTTGTTTATAAATTATGGAGGATGTTTATCTTGTTATGTTTACTTGTTTGTGCACATTTCTAGCTTAACAAAGAATGGTAATTGAATGTTGTTTGTTTGTTTAGTGTATATTTATTTTATAATCTACGAATTATCAATTTACTTGTTATCCAATTACGTTGTTTGTTTATTTAGCGTTCGCTTATTTCTTTACAAACGATAAAATTTACTGATGTATGTTTTGTACCCGTATTATTGTTAGCTCGTTATTTTAACATGTATATTTATATTTACTAATATTATAAAGGCTCATTTATAAATTTTAAAATAATTTAAACAAAAGAATTTACCACTTCTATTTATTCAAAATCTATTTATAAAAGTATCATATCAATTTAAAATAATTTACAAAGAATTTATTTCCATAAAAAATAAAACTCATTATCAAATAAAATGATTTTATAAAAGAAATTATTACTATATAAATAAATTACTTATTTTATCAATCTATATTCAAAAAGAAAAATAAAACTTTTAAAACAGATCTCATCTATTTACAGTATATACAGATATATATAGATTATAACAGAAAACAATTTATCAGTTTTTAAAATATAAATTATCAGTCAAATATTTATTTAAAAGAAAATTATCGAATCAATTCAAATTTTATTAACAATTATTGTCAAATCAATTTAATTTTAATCACAGATTATTAAATTGATATTGCCAAAATTTCCGGGATGTCACAAAATCCCATTAACTTTTCCAAAATCAATTAGCTGAAATAACTTCCCAAAACCAATTTGTTGAATCCTTGCTATTGCTTTTAATAAATTTCCAAATTTATCCATAGATTCCAACAATATTATCCATTCAATATATCAAGTTATAACTTAAAAATTAAATTTCAGTCATCAAAATTTCTAACTCTTTAAATTTTTGAAAAATTTCGCCAGCGTCTCCTTTGCGTGGCTAGATCAGAACAACTACAAAATGCCACTACGAGCCTAAACCATCAGAAGAAAACAAAAGCCAAGTGGATCAATTATAAAACCATCGATTTCAAAGAATAATTTAAACATGTACCTTTTTGTCGGGCAACCCAATTTTTCTTATGAAATCAATAGTATCAATTTAGCTCTTATTTTTAAATACCTGCATCTTATTTACCAATGATATCCAATCATATAATTCAAAATCATTTTATTTGGCATTTTCAATTTTCAATATCTGCTTTACTAAAACCGTATGATGTACATACATCATCCGTATGCAATATCGAATCTGATCGCTCGCTCGATCACACAATTTCATTTCCGAACTAGTATCGTTCACACGATCCTCTAGTGCGGACTCGGATCTGGTTCCTTGATCAGAAACCGCCATTCTCCTTGCATAGCCTTATACTATGATAAAGAATCTCAAAATCAATCAAAAATCCATATCCAGTGTTCTTCGTCAAAAAGCGAGTGAAAAATCCTAACTCGGATCGATATAATTTATCTCAAAATTCTATGCTCGAATCTAGATAAACCGTTATGCGAATAAAATAATATTCGTACAACATATGTATTAATTTCCAATTGATTCTTATCTAAACCCAATTCATTTTTTATTCACAATCACTATTCACATTGTTTGACTTCACATTCCCTTATTTACTCACATTCACTTTTTTACATAGTATATTCCTTAATAGTATTTCCCTTAAACAACATTCCATAGAATTTTGTATATTTAAGTTCATTTTAAAACATTTTATATAACTTAAGTCTATATCCATTTTTTTTCAAATTCAATTTCATTTTCAAACTTCAACATTCAATCTTATTCATCCACATTCCATCCATACTACAATTCACTAATTCAATTAATTAGCTAATTTTATTAATTGATTTCAATCTCAATCAATTTCACTTCCAAAAATTATTTTATTTAGTCCAACTTTGGCTAAATTTTCAATTTCACTTTATTTAACTTAATTCAAGTTAAATCTCATTTCACAGTTCAATTTATCATTCACATTCAACAATTTAAAATATTGCTTTAACTTGCAATTTAAAATTTTTTATAAGTTATCAAATTATTCTCTCATATTTCCAATAAAACATTTAAATGAAAACCCTAGAGTTTAAATAATTTGTTCTAAGTATTTCAAATCATTTTTGAAATCATATATATATATATTGACACACACACACATACACACACACACAAAATTTCCTTGGTATATCAAATCATTATTTTGAATATTAAAAATCAAAACTAGTTTTTCCAAAACAAAACTCTAATTGGTAGCAATTCCTTTCTTGGAAACTTGAAAATGAACGTCGATGATGTTGTAGTGTGAAGACCCAAATTATTAAGATAAAAATAATTTTAAAAGAAAATTGGAAATCAGTTAACAGAGAATATTTAAAGAATAGAATAGTTTGAAAATAAATATTTAGAGTACGTGAAATAATTAAATAAGAGGATAATGATTTTTCAATGAAGAATAATGAGAAGAAAATGATCAACTATGAGTGAGTTTTACATACACATATCTCATATATATATATATATATATAGTAAATATGAGTAGCCAGAGAAATATAGAGTGATAAAATAAACTCTTCTAATAATTAAAGTCCATAAAACCAGTTTAGTATTATTTATGCATAAATACATTTTTTTTAAAATAAATCAAGAGAAAATAAATTGTCTGAAATAATAGCTAGGAATAATAATAAAAAGAAGTATAAGTGAACTATTCAGTTCTAACAAAATATACAATGTATCTAAGTCACACAAAGATAAATGTATAGGTGAATCATGAAAATAGCATGTACACAGAAAAGCAGAGAAGCAACTGCTTTTACCTAAAATAGAAATCAAAAAGAAAATGGCACATTTAGCCATACACATATATACATAATTCTCTAAATTGTATGAGGATAAAATGGGATTTTCTCTCTACTAAACCCTAGCTAAATGTTTTAAAAATGAGAGGATAACAGTAGTTTATTTCTGAGAGAAAACAAAGAAATATAAAAAAAAAGCAAAACTCACACTGTCTTCAAGCTTAACCATTCTCAGGGAAGAGAAGAGGAAGGTGAGTGATTAATCACTTATGAGATTTGAGGCATTAAGACCCTAGTTAAGGGCAGCCAAGTTATTTTATATAAAAATTATATTATGTTTTTCTGTTTGATTTTATTCTCTGAATGAAAATATGTTGATCATGGATGGTATTCTGGTTGAATTTTTGGTTGAGTTTTTAATCTGTTTTGATCTGTTGTGATGGTTTCAATTTTTGTTTTGAAAAATAGATAATTAAACAAATACTCTAATCACAGAAATGGATTTTATATTCTAGTTTATATATGAAAATGAACTAAATGTTTTACTGAGAAATAGGGTATCAATGAAAAAAAGAAGTAGGCAGTGTGAATAATGAGATTCATGCTTATGCCTAGTTTATATTAAAAATGATATGAACAATGCAATACTACAAATATGTGTTGATTTGTTCAGATCATAAGCCAATATGTTTTTATGGGTTTTTCTCAAAAACCATATCCTATGTTCACAGTAAAAATAAATATAGTATTTCATATGACTTCTTTAGATTTATGTAAGCAATGGGAAAATCTCTAGAAATAAATATACAAGCAGGTTTTAGAAAATGTGATTAAGCAAAAATGACTTTGAAATGAGATGTGCAATTTTACATGAATGTTTTGTATGTCTGGATATAATCTTTGAGTGAGTTTAATAATTCTTGACTTACGTAATGAAGGAAAGAACATAAGTATCTCTGGAATTAAAAAGAAAAATTCGCCAGAAAATAAATATGCATGGTCTCTAAATTATAAAATAATTTAGGAGTAGTGCCTTGATCTATTCATCATCAGGTGGTTGATGGGTATGTGCATGACTTGTTTAAGTCATGTAGGCCTCTGTGTAAAGGGTTAACAGAACTGAGCCCCTTTGCAATGCACACATGGTGTTCAATGGCAAGAGTTCAGACCAAATAAAATAAAAAGATGAGAGTGAGAAATTATGCTATGGAACTTAGGGAGTTAATCCATAGGAGCTTGTACATGTACAATTGAATGAAGTGAATGGATGAATGCTTGGATGTATGTTTGTTAGATAAGCTTACATATGTATACAAATACTCAGATTTTAATACGAATTTAAATAGTATCACACATATAAGCTGTAACGACCCCGAAATTTAAATTTATTTAAATTAATAATTAAATGAATTTTTGAATTAAATTGAGTAATTAAATAAATTTTTGGATTAGATTAGTAAAATAAATCGATAAAATGGAAGCGAGTTTCCCCGATCGTATATGAGTGAATTTGAAAATAATAAATATATTGATATATATTCTATTTGAGTTTAAATTGTAAAATAAATGATGATGATAATATTAAAGTAAAATGTTTGAAATAGAATAAATTAGAAATTCAATTACATTGTAAAGTAATAAAATAACAAATACAACTTGAACAAAAGTTGAAATAAAAGAGGAATAAAAATAAGACAATAAAACAAAAAGGAATAAACAACACATGACAAAAATTTAACAACAAAGTTTCAACTTTAAAATGATGCAAGTAAAAACAAAACAAAACAAAGGATAAATTACAAAATATAAAATAAGCAAACATGAAACTGTACATACAATAAACAAAGTAGCAAAGGTATGAAACAAAATCTACTCCATGTAATAATCAGCCGAGTAAAATAAGAACATCAAGTACAAACAAATAAAAAAAATAAGTATGGCCGAAGTAAAAAAATCTTTAGCACCCTACCTCTAAAACATCTCCAGCCATGCCTTTGTACAAACAAACATCACCTGTACAACACATCTCCTATGTATCAGCCTTCCATTCATTCGTTCATCCAAGCTGAAGAAAAAATAGATCTGAGCAAACATTGTTTCAAAGTTTAAAACATCAAAACAAAGAAGAAAACAGGAAATCGAAACAGAGAAAATTTTCAGGCCTATAATCTCAACAACAGGCTTCAAATTCAATGGAAATTCAATACAAGTAACCCAAAATAAAAATCTAGATCAGATCATCTCAAGCAAGTGTTCAAGCTTTCAAATGGGAAAATCAAAATGGAAGCTTGCACTTCTCAAACCTGTTCAAATTTAAAGGCTCTGTTCTTTCTAAACTTCAGGTGAGTAACTTCAATTCAAACTTGCTTAAGTATATTCATAAAGTTGCTTATGTCTGAAATGAGGATGTTTATGTATATATATATATGTATGCAATTCAGTGATGCCTGCATGTTGTTCATCTGTAATACCTCTGTAACTAGATTTCTAACTCTAGATTGATTCAAAAATCATCTCTCCTTAATCTATTGATTGATAGGATTTAGTATCTAGACAAGATAGGTTTGTTTCATCATAAAACAAATTTTAAAAATCTGAACTTGAGTTAATAGGATAGAACTGCTCTGTAAAAATACTTAAGAACAGTCAATGGTTAATATAAGTGAAATTTCAAACATTTTAAAATATCAATTCAAGTTTATAATTTGAATTCTTATCTGTAATTAGGATTTTTAAAAGGGAAATCACGATTTTTAAAGTGGTAAATCTCGAGAAATTGTTGAAGGTCAGATTTTCGTTCAAAAAATCAATTTCTGTTGTTCTCGTCAACGTTGGGTGTTACGGCCTGTTCTAGAGGATGCAGGTGGTCGTGGGGAAGACTTCGACCATGGCCAAATTTTAAAACAGCGTTTGGATTGAGAGGGAGAGTGAGTTGTAGGGTTTTAGGGGTTATTTTGATTCACGGCACTGTCGAGATCATTGCGATAAGACCAGGACGATTGAGTCGATCGCACCAGAGGGGAAGGGTTCATGGGTTATCGGAGAAGCTTCGGTCAGAAATTCATGACCTCTGATGGTCGGAGGAGGATGTACGGGGTGGTTTCAGGGTTGAGGGTGTTTCAAGTTCATGGTTTCCAGGCTCGAGTTCGAACTCAAATTTTGAATTCGAGGTGATGGCGAAGCTCGAGTGGTTGGAGGATGGTCTAGAGTCGATCGACGACTTGCTCATTGACGTGGTGATGATCGGAGGTGATCCAATCACCTGTGCACGTGTACGTGTACAATTTCGTGCATCTGGAATTTGTTATGTGGGAAGACGAGTTCGACTCGAAGTTTTGCTCGCGTTCGTCTCGAAGAAGATGGGCTTGTGAATTTGCTCGGGTTCAGGCTCGGGTGGGACGTTGCTTTTCTCGAGTTTACTGATGATTGGCCAAAACAGTTTTTAAGTTTTAAAGAAAAATCAAGAGTTTGAAAATAAATTTTTGTTAAAATTGATTTTCTTCCAATATTTAATGTTGCCTAAGTTTTAAAATTAGTCCAGAAGGGTTTTAGAAAAATTGTTTTAAATTTACCAAGTTTAAAAATGGTTTAAAATAAATATAACCTTTATTTTTGAAAAGTTCACTTTAACTTGATAATAATTAAAGGTTAGTGGGTTGATATATAAAGGGGTGTTTTAAAGGTATTCGTTAACTTTCAAAGGGTATGTTAAATTTATTTGTTAAAAGAAATTTATTACTTGAAGTAAATTACTTAATGAAAGAAATTAATATAAAATTAATTAATAATTCAAGTTAATTAATCAAGTAATTAATGAATGATTAATTAAAGATAATTACTTCGTGAAAGTAATTAAAATTGGATAATAATTAATTAAATGGTAATTAATGAATTCATTTATTGAGGCTCATTAATTTATTAGTAAAGGTTAATTAATTTAAAATAATTTGTAATTAATTAATGTTAATTAACCAAGATTTGTTGTTTATACATAAGTAATTAATCTGGTATAAATTAATTTTAATCAGATATAAATTGACCTTACTTATGAATGTTTGGATTCTGTTGATTGTCGAATTGTTTGATATCCCTGATATATGATGCTTTGTGATACACCCTGATTTATGATATGATCTGTGATGTAATTTATTATTTGTGATATTTATATATCTGTGGTCTGTGCATAAACGATAAGCGTTATAGTTTATATCGCTTATCAACTATATCCTGTATTTTGTTATGTGATGATTGATGTTGCACTATTGTGTGTAAAACCCCTGGACCACACTTATACACACACAAATATGGATTTCACGTGGAAATCGGTTAAGTCACAGATGATTTAAATTTGATGTTTTTGAAATTGAAATTTTAATTTCAATTGATTTTGAAATTAGAAATTTGGGGTTTAAAGTGAAAAGCTTTTGAAATGGAATTTCAAAGATAAGTCTTATTTTCGAATAACTTAATCGAGTTTTGAAAATTTAAATAATTAGATTTAAATTTGAATTCAAGTTTGAAATTAAATCTATGATTTGGAAACTAGGGATAAAAGATGATATAAATGTGTTTGTATGAATTAAACCATTTTAAAAGTATAAGTTGGGAATTTGGATTTAACCCAAGAACTTTAACTCGTATAGATGAATCAAATTTCCAAATAAAAACTGTTTGTTTTAAAGGAATAAAAGCTTTCAGATAAGAAGTGAAATTCCAATTTAGGTAAAGGAATTTCAAGATTAAATTGAAAAAAATGAATTTTCCAAGTTATGAATGAATTCTTTTTGAAAGCTATGTATTAAATCTGTCTATTTTTAACAGATTTAAAATGATGATTTGTTTAACCCATTCGAAATGAAATTGTTTTGAAAACTATAAGTTAAATCTTTGATTTAAAGATTTAACGAGTTAACCGAATTGAAATGGAAAAATTGTTTTGGAAAATCTGTGAATGAATCTTTGTGAAATTAAGTGAACTTTGTGAATTGAATCTTTTTGTTTAAAAAGATTAAAATGATAATTTGTTAAACCATTTGAAAAGAAAGTCTGGGTATTAAGTTATGACTTAATTGAAATCCCAATATCCGTATGTTTTTAAATATTTCGCTCACTATTCGGGTTAGCCGGGAAAGGACCTTTGGGTCGTATAACCCATTCCGAATAGTGATACGTCGTATATGGATAGCATTTGAAGACCGGTGTTGAAGACCGGATATTTTTCGAAAATGAAAGGACAACCTGTCGAATGTCTCTGCATTGAGTCGCGCCGGTATAGAGATTTATATCACTCTTTTGTGATGGGAAGTCCGGACGTTATTGAAAGTTATCCGGAATTGCAAGGGCTTCGTGAGAAGTGCCTTCGGTTCTGTTCGAACCCGGAATAGACTTGTATGGATACATGTCTGACATTACACTTTAAGATATAAAGCCGATTTCTTTCAAATACATTTCTGTTTGGTGGCGGAGAATTTATTCTCTTAGCTTAACACCCTTCTCTGAGACGTACGAGCTCAGAGGTTATGTAGTTGAAGTTATCAGCGATATATCCCAATTTGGTAATGTGGCATGCTGAGTGTTGATGTGAAATGATCAGTGTTTGATCATTTGTGATATGATCATTTGTTTGATCTTATATCTTTGTGATCATAGGTTGATCATCTGTTTGACCCGAAGCATGGCTTTGTGACAAAGCGTAGCTTTGTGGATGAGACTTTATCGAGCCTCACACCACGGAAATGGTCAAAACAGGAAGAATGCAGCAAGGTTCTAGGGAGTAGCGCCCCTTAGTGTATGTCATTCCTTCTGGATAAAGGTGGTATCATGGTATGGAGCCCAGATACTTAACCTCTGTGGTTGCTGCAAGTTTATTACTTTGTGGTTGTTGCGAATCGGGGATCCTCGGGAAGATCGGTGACGATCGGGGGATGGCATACGCGTGTCAGTAGTTACCTATTTTTGCAGAGGTAACCCGGCCTTGTGTTGGCAGAGATCCGGTTAGGTTCTCGGGTCGTCTATTCCAGGGACGTACCCATCATGGATAGGAAGTTCCTTAGCCTGACCATTTGTTGGAAATCCAAAGAAACAATACGAGACTTGTACGGTTTTAGTTGTAGAACCTGCCATTTAATATGGTAGCTATAGTAGGCATACTATAATGGTACCTATGCTGGCTAAGATTGATATTCTACTTTCGAAATGTTTTCTGCACTATGCACTAATAATAATATCAAAAATGATTTGATTTTGCGTAGTAATCATCTTTGACTAACATAAGAAGAAATCTCCTCCAAGTCTGCGTTTGCATTGTGTGTGTGGTGGGAGGTCTTATGGTAGTTTCATTTTTCAAAAGCATTGCGAATTGACTTTAAAAATCTCTGCTATTTGTTTTTAAAGATAAACTGTTTTTGTTGCTCACACCAGTCCCATGACTGATCCAGAGTTTATTGTTTATTTCCTAAACTCTGGATGCTCAATTTTTTTCCACACGAGCAGTTTAGAGTTGGGTTTTTCAGATATTCAGATTAGTAGATTTTCTGGAGCTAGTTCAGTCTTTGGATTGGACTGCACTTGCTTATCTTTGTGCCTCGTTATTGGGAGTTCGAGCTATTTCTGGATTGGTGCTTTGAAGATGGAGATTATCCGCTGCTGATGTTATCGTTTTCTTTTCCGCTGCTATTTGTTGTATCATATCTTTGATGTATATTGATATTCATTGTATCACTCTATTGTATCAGATATTGTATATCAATGTATTATTCATTTATTCCGCTGTGTTATTTACTTAATGTTGTTATAAGCTCCGGCGACTCGGATTTGAACGGTCGAATCTACGACATTCAAGTACGATGTAAAGTATGGATGTCGATTTTCGAACGCGAAAACTCGTAGATCGTTACATTTGGTATCAGAGCTAAGGTTGAACTTTAGCTCAGGAGTATAACACGGTAAGTAGCTCGTTAGAGATAGAGTGAAGTAAACTATAGAATGAGTAATCCTTAAGATATCCGTCTGAATGTCTCAGTAAATTCTCTTACTATCCACTGATAGTGAGTATGAGTGCAAGAAGAAGACGAGATAGGGGACAAGGGAATACGACTATAAATGGTCAATACCCTACAACAGTGGAAACAATCTTTCACTATCAATTTTCTTTGATTCGTTTCCAAATTCTTTTGATTGCTTCGTATCAGCTACAAGAAGAAGTTTCGGTGTGATGATGGCTCTACGAACCGTTGTAGGAGATTCTTATTTCGTACCTTCATCGACTTCTTATCAGCCTTTTGGATTTAAACCTTAATGAATTTGAAATTGGAATTTGAAATTGAATTAAATTGACTAATAAAATATGAGGGTAAATTGAATTGAATCAATTAAAACGATATCGTTTGAAAACCAAATTTTGAAATTCTATTGAAATTTCTTTTGAATACCAAAGTCTGAAGAGGGACAAATTGGTATATATTCTGAGATATTCCGACTTGAATTCGGAATCCGTATCTTGCGTTTGAGGAATTATAGGAGATCGCATCTGTCTATCTCTGTGCTGTTTTCGTGCCTGCGAATTTCGAGGACGAAATTCTTTTAAGGGGGGAAGTTTGTAACGACCCCGAAATTTAAATTTATTTAAATTAATAATTAAATGAATTTTTGAATTAAATTGAGTAATTAAATAAATTTTTGGATAAAATTAGTAAAATAAATCGATAAAATGGAAGCGAGTTTCCCCGATCGTATATGAGTGAATTTGAAAATAATAAATATATTGATATATTCTATTTGAGTTTAAATTGTAAAATAAATGATGATGATAATATTAAAGTAAAATATTTGAAATAGAATAAATTAGAAATTCAATTACATTGTAAAGTAATAAAATAACAAATACAACTTGAACAAAAGTTAAAATAAAAGAGGAATAAAAATAAGACAATAAAACAAAAAGGAATAAACAACACATGACAAAAATTTAACCACAAAGTTTCAACTTTAAAATGATGCAAGTAAAAACAAAACAAAACAAAGGATAAATTACAAAATATAAAACAAGCAAACATGAAACTGTACATACAATAAACAAAGTAGCAAAGGTATGAAACAAAATCTTCTCCATGTAATAATCAGCCGAGTAAAATAAGAACATCAAGTACAAACAAATAAAAAAAATAAGTATGGCCGAAGTAAACAAATCTTTAGCACCCTACCTCTAAAACATCTCCAGCCATGCCTTTATACAAACAAACATAACCTGTACAACACATCTCCTATGTATCAGCCTTCCATTCATTCGTTCATCCAAGCTGAAGAAAAAATAGATCTGAGCAAACATTGTTTCAAAGTTTAAAACATCAAAACAAAGAAGAAAACTGGAAATCGAAACAGAGAAAATTTTCAGGCCTATAATCTCAACAACAGGCTTCAAATTCAATGGAAATTCAATACAAGTAACCCAAAATAAAAATCTAGATCAGATCATCTCAAGCAAGTGTTCAAGCTTTCAAATGGGAAAATCAAAATGGAAGCTTCACTTCTCAAACCTGTTCAAATTTAAAGGCTCTGTTCTTTCTAAACTTCAGGTGAGTAACTTCAATTCAAACTTGCTTAAGTATATTCATAAAGTTGCTTATGTCTAAAATGAGGATGTTTATGTATATATATATATGTATGCAATTCAGTGATGCCTGCATGTTGTTCATCTGTAATACCTCTGTAACTAGATTTCTAACTCTGGATTGATTCAAAAATCATCTCTCCTTAATCTATTGATTGATAGGATTTAGTATCTAGACAAGATAGGTTTGTTTCATCATAAAACAAATTTTAAAAATCTGAACTTGAGTTAATAGGATAGAACTGCTCTGTAAAAATACTTAAGAACAGTCAATGGTTAATATAAGTGAAATTTCAAACATTTTAAAATATCAATTCAAGTTTATAATTTGAATTCTTATCTGTAATTAGGATTTTTAAAAGGGAAATCACGATTTTTAAAGTGGTAAATCTCGAGAAATTATTGAAGGTCAGATTTTCGTTCAAAAAATCAATTTCTGTTGTTCTCGTCAACGTTGGGTGTTACGGCCTGTTCTAGAGGATGCAGGTGGTCGTGGGGAAGACTTCGACCATGGCCAAATTTTAAAACAGGGTTTGGATTGAGAGGGAGAGTGAGTTGTAGGGTTTTAGGGGTTATTTTGATTCACGGCACTGTCGAGATCATTGCGATAAGACCAGGACGATTGAGTCGATCGCACCAGAGGGGAAGGGTTCGTGGGTTATCGGAGAAGCTTCGGTCAGAAATTCATGACCTCTGATGGTCGGAGGAGGATGTACGGGGTGGTTTCAGGGTTGAGGGTGTTTCAAGTTCATGGGTTCCAGGCTCGAGTTCGAACTCAAATTTCGAATTCGAGGTGATGGCGAAGCTCGAGTGGTTGGAGGATGGTCTAGAGTCGATCGACGACTTGCTCATTGACGTGGTGATGATCGGAGGTGATCCAATCACCTGTGCACGTGTACGTGTACAATTTCGTGCATCTGGAATTTGTTATGTGGGAAGACGAGTTCGACTCGAAGTTTTGCTCGCGTTCGTCTCGAAGAAGATGGGCTTGTGGATTTGCTCGGGTTCAGGCTCGGGTGGGACGTTACTTTTCTCGAGTTTACTGATGATTGGCCAAAACAGTTTTTAAGTTTTAAAGAAAAATCAAGAGTTTGAAAATAAATTTTTGTTAAAATTGATTTTCTTCCAATATTTAATGTTGCCTAAGTTTTAAAATTAGTCAAGAAGGGTTTTAGATAAATTGTTTTAAATTTACCAAGTTTAAAAATGGTTTAAAATAAATATAACCTTTATTTTTGAAAAGTTCACTTTAACTTGATAATAATTAAAGGTTAGTGGGTTGATATATAAAGGGGTGTTTTAAAGGTATTCGTTAACTTTCAAAGGGTATGTTAAATTTATTTGTTAAAAGAAATTTATTACTTGAAGTAAATTACTTAATGAAAGAAATTAATATAAAATTAATTAATAATTCAAGTTAATTAATCAAGTAATTAATGAATGATTAATTAAAGATAATTACTTCGTGAAAGTAATTAAAATTGGATAATAATTAATTAAATGGTAATTAATGAATTCATTTATTGAGGCTCATTAATTTATTAGTAAAGGTTAATTAATTTAAAATAATTTGTAATTAATTAATGTTAATTAACCAAGATTTGTAGTTTATACATAAGTAATTAATCTGGTATAAATTAATTTTAATCAAATATAAATTGACCTTACTTATGAATGTTTGGATTTTGTTGATTGTCGAATTGTTTGATATCCCTGATATATGATGCTTTGTGATACACCCTGATTTATGTTATGATCTGTGATGTAATTTATTATCTGTGATATTTATATATCTGTGGTCTGTGCATAAACGATAAGCGTTATAGTTTATATCGCTTATCAACTATATCCTGTATTTTGTTATGTGATGACTGATGTTGCACTATTGTGTGTAAAACCCTTGGACCACACTTATACACACACAAATATGGATTTCACGTGGAAATCGGTTAAGTCACAGATGATTTAAATTTGATGTTTTTGAAATTGAAATTTTAATTTCAATTGATTTTGAAATTAGAAATTTGGGGTTTAAAGTGAAAAGCTTTTGAAATGGAATTTCAAAGATAAGTCTTATTTTCGAATAACTTAATCGAGTTTTGAAAATTTAAATAATTAGATTTAAATTTGAATTCAAGTTTGAAATTAAATCTATGATTTGGAAACTAGGGATAAAAGATGATATAAATGTGTTTGTATGAATTAAACCATTTTAAAAGTATAAGTTGGGAATTTGGATTTAACCCAAGAACTTTAACTCGTATAGATGAATCAAATTTCCAAATAAAAACTGTTTGTTTTAAAGGAATAAAAGCTTTCAGATAAGAAGTGAAATTCCAATTTAGGTAAAGGAATTTCAAGATTAAATTGAAAAAAATGAATTTTCCAAGTTATGAATGAATTCTTTTTGAAAGCTATGTATTAAATCTGTCTATTTTTAACAGATTTAAAATGATGATTTGTTTAACCCATTCGAAATGAAATTATTTTGAAAACTATAAGTTAAATCTTTGATTTAAAGATTTAACGAGTTAATCGAATTGAAATGGAAAAATTGTTTTGGAAAATCTGTGAATGAATCTTTGTGAAATTAAGTGAACTTTGTGAATTGAATCTTTTTGTCTAAAAAGATTAAAATGATAATTTGTTAAACCATTTGAAAAGAAAGTCTGGGTATTAAGTTGTGACTTAATTGAAATCCTAATATCCGTATGTTTTTAAATATTTCGCTCACTATTCGGGTTAGCCGGGAAAGGACCTTTGGGTCGTATAACCCATTCCGAATAGTGATACGTCGTATATGGATAGCATTTGAAGACCGGTGTTGAATACCGGATATTTTTCGAAAATGAAAGGACAACCTGTCGAATGTCTCTGCACTGAGTCGCGCCGGTATAGAGATTTATATCACTCTTTTGTGACGGGAAGTCCGGACGTGATTGAAAGTTATCCAGAATTGCAAGGGCTTCGTGAGAAGTGCCTTCGGTTCTGTTCGAACCCGGAACAGACTTGTATGGATACATGTCTGACATTACACTTTGAGATATAAAGCCGATTTCTTTCAAATACATTTCTGTTTGGTGGCGGAGAATTTATTCTCTTAGCTTAACACCCTTCTCTGAGACGTACGAGCTCAGAGGTTATGTAGTTGAAGTTATCAGCGATATATCCCAATTTGGTAATGTGGCATGCTGAGTGTTGCTGTGAAATGATCAATGTTTGATCATTTGTGATATGATCATTTGTTTGATCTTATATCTTTGTGATCATAGGTTGATCATCTGTTTGACCCGAAGCATGGCTTTGTGACAAAGCGTAGCTTTGTGGATGAGACTTCGTCGAGCCTCACACCCCGGAAATGGTCAAAACAGGAAGAATGCAGCAAGGTTCTAGGGAGTAGCGCCCCTTAGTGTATGTCATTCCTTCTGGATAAAGGTGGTATCATGGTATGGAGCCCAGATACTTAACCTCTGTGGTTGCTGCAAGTTTATTACTTTGTGGTTGTTGCGAATCGGGGATCCTCGGGAAGATCGGTGACGATCGAGGGATGGCATACGCGTGTCAGTAGTTACCTATTTTTGCAGAGGTAACCCGGCCTTGTGTTGGCAGAGATCCGGTTAGGTTCTCGGGTCGTCTATTCCAGGGACGTACCCATCGTGGATAGGAAGTTCCTTAGCCTGACCATTTGTTGGAAATCCAAAGAAACAATACGAGACTTGTACGGTTTTAGTTGTAGAACCTGCCATTTAATATGGTAGCTATAGTAGGCATACTATAATGGTACCTATGCTGGCTAAGATTGATATTCTACTTTCGAAATGTTTTCTGCACTATGCACTAATAATAATATCAAAAATGATTTGATTTTGCGTAGTAAGCATTTTTGACTAACATAAGAAGAAATCTCCTCCAAGTCTGCGTTTGCATTGTGTGTGTGGTGGGAGGTCTTATGGTAGTTTCATTTTTCAAAAGCATTGCGAATTGACTTTAAAAATCTCTGCTATTTGTTTTTAAAGATAAACTGTTTTTGTTGCTCACACCAGTCCCATGACTGATCCGGAGTTTATTGTTTATTTCCTAAACTCTGGATGCTCAATTTTTTTTCCACACGAGCAGTTTAGAGTTGGGTTTTTCAGATATTCAGATTAGTAGATTTTCTGGAGCTAGTTCAGTCTTTGGATCGGACTGCACTTGCTTATCTTTGTGCCTCGTTATTGGGAGTTCGAGCTATTTCTGGATTGGTGCTTTGAAGATGGAGATTATCCGCTGCTGATGTTATTGTTTTCTTTTCCGCTGCTATTTGTTGTATCATATCTCTGATGTATATTGATATTCATTGTATCACTCTGTTGTATCAGATATTGTATATCAATGTATTATTCATTTATTCCGCTATGTTATTTACTTAATGTTGTTATAAGCCCCCGAGAACCAGATTCGGCATTTGAATCTACGGCATTTTGAGTACAAGGGAAGTACGGGTGCCGATTTTCGAAGGTCGACTTTTGGGTCTTGACATAAGCCCTCTGCACAGTTATAGAAATTTACAAGTTATTTTAATCCCTTATTTCACTCACACCAGAATTTATTTCTGACCCTATTTGTTGCCTTTGCAATATTTGGGGTGTCTCATTTTATTGAGGCAGTTCAGAGTATTGCTGTAGGGAAAGATGCATGAGTAGCTTGCTTGCATGGATATCTGGAGATCTTGATGAATTTAAAGTGTTTAAGAAAAGTAGCAGTATTATTGTAATGAGTAAGTTAGGTAAAACTCTGTTATGTTTTAAGTAATTCCAGAATTGAAATTTGCTTGTTTTCTTGTAAAGGGTATGTAAAAACTTAAGTATTATATGTGTGTTTATGAGTTATTGATTTAAGCAATTGATCTTGATGCTCTCTGGTGAATTATGATGAAGGAAATTATGCCATGTAATCTGATATGTGGACATACTTTATTTGACAATATTTGATAAGTTTTTAATTATAAGGTTGAAGCAGTTTTTGAAAAAACATGTAATAAAATTGTTAAGTGATAAGTTGAACCTGTCTTGGCTAACCAGTAAAGCTTGACCATGCCTTATAATTGATATAAGACCATGGAAAAAACTTGAAGCCTTAGCCTGCAATTCCTACTTGAATATCTGATTCCCAGTGGGAATTTGTATTGCAATGTATAGTAAGATGAGGTACATACTATATACTTATAATCTTCACTGCAACCACATTGAACTGCACCTTGTTGTCTACTTATATGATTTAAGTCTGGTTGCATTTTGGACTTAGAAAAGTCCGTTGTAGTATGCTTTGTCATATAGTCTTATTTAGGTAGTTAGCATGTCAATTATTCCACTGTTTATTGATCACAATCATTTGATCCACTATTTGGGAATTCATCAGTAGTCTTCACCATATGTCCATCTGAAAGTGTAGCATGAGTCTGATTTTGACATTGCTTTAATCATACTGCTTTCATGTATATACTAGGTCTTCAATTGATATGATGAATTGAGTTTGCATCCTGTTCAATTGAATTGTCTCCACTACTTGGCCTTTAAACCAAGTTACCACTTTGATATTCATTTGATCATTGCATACTTTATAAAATGTGATATGAGCATATTTCCTGACATAAAAGAAAAATTATTTGTGTTTGAAATATGCATGGGTAGTTTTAAACACCTTTTATTTAATCTAAAACAATAAGTATCAAATTACAAAATCCCAGAAATCAAATGTATGGCTTGTAAATCCAGGAATCAATTAATTTGAGAAGTAAAACAAGAAAATAATAAGTGGTAATATTTGAACTTAATATTAATCAAGCTTGAGTTCAAAAGAAGAAAATTAAAAAGTAGAAATGGCTATGTGACACCAAATCTCTGAAATATGAGAAATTTTGTGTGTTTGAATTTCCTTGCTAATTCAAATACTCTGATAAGCAAGGAAACATTTATATATCTTCATATAAATAAATGACATGATTTGATTTATATACTAGTATTTTTATATTGGTAAATTCTGGATCTTGGGAAATTAATTAAGAGAAGTGATCCATTGATTTATATTGTGTAAAAAAAAACCAACAGAAAATCACTAAAAATCAATCCAAAAGAAGTGGGTCACTTTAGTTGGTATCAGAGCTATGTTAACAAGAACATAGCATATGAAAAAAAATTAAATAATAAATATAATATTCTTAGTAGGAATAAATTGCTGAAATAATTAAATTAGAAACAAGACTAACTAGCTATGCAATTGAATAGTGAATCATGGTAGGAAGACCACCAAGCACTGGAGCAGGACCCTCTAATGCAACACCATTAGTCAATTTGCAAGATTTGGTGAGGTCATTTAGAGAAGGAGCAGTGCAGAGGGAAGAAAATTCTCATGAGGAGTTAGCTAAGCTACTGAAAACATTTTCTAATTTAGGAGGCAAGGATTTTGAAGGCACTGAAGGAGTCATGGGTGTGCAAACATGGCTGAGGACCTTAGAAAGAATATTTGCAGACATGCAAATAAATGATCAAAGGAAGAGGCAAATAGCTTCCAGAAGGCTCAAGGGAGCAGCACTAGATTGGTGGGAGGTAATCATCACAAAAAGACCAGAAAATGAGATAACATGGGATCAATTCAAGGAGATGCTTGAGGCAAGATTTTTCCCAGCAACAGCTAAGGCAACACTGCTTGAGGAATTCATAAGGCTGAGACAAGGACCAATGAGTATGACTGAATACACTCAAAAATTTGAGAGCTTGTCTAAGTATGGAACCATGCTCATAGGGAATGAGGAATCAAAGAATTCAAGATTTATTCAAGGACTTAATACTTGTTTAAGTAGAGCAATGCTACCATACAAAGACAAAACATTTGATCAAGTCATAGAGCTCACTCTTTCTTTTGAACAACATGATAATGCAAGAGAGAAATTTAGGAACATGTGGGCTAATAATCAAAAGAAAGGGAAAAATAGAGCACATCCTTATGACAAGAAGAATGTAGATAAGAAAGTCGAAGGGGCAGCCACTGGGGAAATTAAGAAGAAAGTTACTTGCTACAACTGTGGCAAAGAAGGACACATGAGCAATAGGTGTCAAGCAGCTAAGAAGACCCCATTCAGTTGCTATAATTATGGGCAAGAAGGCCATATCAAAAGGAATTGCCCAGAGTTCAAGAAAGGAGCAAAGGTAGGAGCATTGGAAGGCAAAGCAAAAGCAAGTGCAGTGGGAAATTCTGGACAATTGGAAGGTATACTTCTTATTAAAAATTATCCAATCTCAATTATATATCACCCTGGGGCTACACATTCTTTAATATCACAAGACATAGTGGATAAATTGGCTCTCACATGCAATTTAGTTGAAACACCTTTGTTTATTCAGAGTCCCCTAGGTAGCTCTTGCTTGCTAGGATTAAGATGTTTGGGAGTAGAATTAAACATAGGTGGAAATATGTTTAAATCTGATTTATTTGTGTTGCAATATCCTGGAATAGGAATTATTCTAGGGGTAGATTGGTTGAGTAAATTCAAAGCAATTTTGAATTTAGAAAATTTTACTATTTCTTTGAAAACAGAAAATGGTAAAAATATTATAGTCATGAGTGAAACAGCCAAGATAAATTGCCTTAATCAAATATGGAGCATGGTTGAAAAAGAATTGACTTTAGAAGATATAGAAGTAATAAGTGAGTACCCAGATGTCTTTGGAGAGGTTATAGGAGTTCTAGAAAATAGGCAAGTTGAATTTCAAATAAGATTAATTCCAGGAGAAAGTCCTATCATCAAGAAGCCTACCAGAATGGGTCCAAAAGAATTAGTGGAATTAAAACAGCAGTTGGAGGAATTAGAGCAGAAAGGCTTCATAAGGCCTAGCAGTTCAAACTGGGGTTCTCCAGTGGTATTTGTGAAGAAGCATGATGGTACAATGAGAATGTGTATTGATTACAGGGAATTAAATAAAGTCACCATCAAGAACAAATACCCACTCCCCAGAATTGATGATTTATTTGACCAATTAAATGGAGCAAATTTTTTTTCAAGGCTAGACTTAGCCTCTGGGTTCCATCAGATGAAGGTTGAGGAGGAGAGTATTAAATACACTGCATTCAACACAAGGTATGGGCTATATGAATTTTTAGTAATGCCTTTAGGATTGACAAATGCACCATCCTATTTTGTAGATTTAATGAATATGACATTTAGAGATTTTCTAGATAAATTTGTAGTTGTCTTTATTGATGATATACTGGTATATTCAAAATCAGAAGAGGAACATGCAAAGCACTTGCATCTGGTTTTGTCAAGATTAAGAGCACAAAATTTAAAGACAAAGTTTGCTAAGTGCACATTTTGTCAAAATGAAGTTAAATTTTTAGGACACATTATATCTCAACAGGGGGTTAGTGTAGACCCAAACAAAGTCATGGCAGTGCAATCATGGAATAGACCCAAATCAGTGACTGATGTGAGATCATTTTTAGGAATGGCAGGTTAATATAGAAGATTTACAAAAGGCTTTGCAAGGATAGCCATTGCACTAACCGAACTAACCAAAAAGGAGCAACCATATGTATGCATAGAAAAGTGTGAACAAGCTTTTGAATCATTAAGGAAAGCATTGATGGAAGCTCTAGTCTTGCAATTTCCAGAGGGAAATGAAGGATTAGTGGTATATACAGATGCTAGTGGGTCTGGGTTAGGGGCAATACTCATGCAACATGGTAGAGTCAAAGCATATGCATCAAGGCAACTCAAGCCAAATGAAACTAGATATGCTACACATGACTTAGAGCTTGCTGTTGTTGTTTATGCATTGAAGCTATGGAGACACTACTTGTTAGGTACTAAATTTGAATTGTTTACAGACCATAAATCAGTTAAGTATTTGTTTTCCCAAAAAGACTTGAATATGAGGCAACATATGTGGGTAGAATTTTTAGCTGCCTATGATCTTGATATATTATATACTCCAGGAAAAGCTAACAAAGTAGCAGATGCATTGAGTAGGCATCAAGCAAGATTGGCAAGTTTAATAATGACTGAATTCAGGGATTTAATAATCCTCAGTGAAGTAGAAATAAAGAAAGAAATTGATGCATCAGATAAGGCACACAGTGACATGATTGAATATGGGAAATTAAGTCTCATCTCCTTAAGATCAACCCTGGTTGATAAAATAGGAAAAATGAAAAATCAAGATACTAATTTAAAGGAAAAGAAGGACATGATATCACAAGGTATATCAGTGGAAAATTATGAAGTTTATGATAAAGGCTACTTAAGGAAGAAAGGGAAGCTCTGCATACCCAATGTGGAAGAACTGAAGCAAGAGGTTATGGATGAGCACCACAAGACCAAATATACCATACATCTAGGAGGTACAAAAATGTACCATGATCTAAAAAGGAATTATTGGTGGCCAGGAATGAAAAGAGCAGTGGAAAAATATGTAGCAAAGTGTTTAACCTGCCAATAAGTCAAGGCAGATTACCAAAGACCCTCAGGCCTACTGCAACCTTTAGAAGTGCCTAATTGGAAATGGGAAAGTATTTCAATGGATTTTGTGGATGGTTTGCCAAGAACAAGAAGAGGCAATGATAGTGTTTGGGTAGTGGTTGATAGGCTCACAAAAACAGCACATTTTATTCCAGTGAATTCAAACAGAAATGCTCACAAGTTAGCTCAATTATTTGTGAAAGAGATAGTAAGATTACATGGCATCCCCAAGACTATCATTAGTGATAGAGACACCTTGTTTACCTCAAGGTTCTGGGGTAGCTTTCAAGAAGCCATGGGGATAGAATTAAGCTTAAGCACAGCCTACCACCCACAAATAGATGAGCAAACTGAGATTGTTAACAAGATTTTAGAGGATTTACTTAGAGCATGTATACTTGACTTTGGAGGCAGCTTGGAAGATCATCTCTACTTAGCTGAATTTGCTTATAACAATAGCTACCAATCCACTATAGGTATGGCTCCATTTGAGGCCTTGTATGGAAAGCCTTGTTTATCTCCTGCATGTTGGATGGAGGTAGGTGAAAGAGTATTGCTTGGACCAGAACATGTGAAGGAAACTTCTGCAAGAATTTTTATTAGTGAGGCAGAGAATGAAAGCAGCACAAGAAAGACAAAAAGCATATGCAGATAAAGGGAGAAGGTCAGTGGAGTTTGAAGTAGGAAATTATGTATTTCTCAAGGTTTCACCAATGAGAACAATACTGAGATTTGGCAAGGCAGGAAAATTAACACCAAGATATATAGGTCCATATGAAATTATTCAAAGAGTAGGAACTTTGGCTTATAAGCTAAAATTGCTAGAGGAATTGAGTAATATACATGATGTATTTCATGTATCTCAATTGAGAAAATGGGTGCATGATAAGGAGACCATTCTTGAATCTCCTACACATGTTGAAATTCAAGAAAATTTAATTTATAAAAAAGAACCAGTGGGCATTGTGGCTAGAGAAGAAAAGAAATTGAGAAATAAAATAATTAAATTGGTTAAAATCCAGTGGAGCTTAGATAAGAATGATTGTACATGGGAAGCTGAAGATAGGATGAAGGATAAATATCCTAATCTATTTTCTGCTTAAAGGTATGCCTAAAATCATAATAAAATTTAAATATTACTTATGTGTATTTGATTGGTTTTGAATGCATGAGTTTCTGAAATTTCTGAAATGAAATTATACTATGTAATGGAAAAAAATAATATAATAATAATTGTGGGACACAATTCCATTTAGGAGGAGAGTATGTGAAGACCCAAATTATTGAGATAAAAATAATTTTAAAAGAAAATTGGAAATAAGTTAACAGAGAATATTTAAAGAATAGAATAGTTTGAAAATAAATATTAAGAGTAAGTGAAATAATTAAATAAGAGGATCGTGATTTTTCAATGAAGAATAATGAGAAGAAAATGATCAAGTATGAGTGAGTTTTACATACACATATCTCATATATATATATATATATTAAATATGAGTAGCCAGAGAAATATAGAGTGATAAAATAAATTCTTCTAATAATTAAAGTGCATAAAACCAGTTTAGTATTATTTATGCATAAATACATTTTTTTAAAAATAAATCAAGATAAAATAAATGGTCTGAAATAATAGCTAGGAATAATAATAAAAAGAAGTATAAGTGAACTATTCAGGTCTAACAAAATATACAATGTATCTAAGTCACACAAAGATAAATGTATAGGTGAATCATGCAAATAGCATGTACACAGAAAAGCAACTGCTTTTACCTGAAATAGAAATCAGAAAGAAAATGGCACATTTAGCCATAAACATATATACATAATTCTCTAAATTGTATGAGGATAAAATGGGCTTTTCTGTAATGACCCGTAAATTTTAGTCATTTTATTCATTTAATTAATTGAAATTTTGCGAAATTTCAAACGATAAAATTTTGAAATATAAATTAGATATTTGGAATGCGTCTAATTTAACATAGCAACTGGTAAATTTTCGTCCGAAAATATGGAAGTTTATTTCATGCGTAAATTTACTTCAATTTAATCAGTTAAAAAGCGATGAAAATAAAACGTTTTCGGAACCTAAATATTTTTACGTAGAAAAATTCTAAACCATCTTTTGAGCAAGACATCAATTTTCATTTTTCCAAATTCGGATCTCTTTAGCTCCGTCGATCTTATTTTTTTCTATGTTTTGCTGCATTTTCCGCTAGTAGAAAACTCAAATTTTTATAATTCAATCGTAATACTGATATCTGTATACCGTTTTGATCGCCTCGTCGTGCTGATCTCTATGGTATATTTATTTTGTATTTTGAGATCCGTTGCGCGACGGAAACAATGACAACGGTCCATTGTAACGGTACCAAATTTGTAGCTGTTCACTTCCATTTCCTTTCCAAACCAACGGGCAGATCAAGCAACCTACTAATTTGCTTTAATAACTTTTTGCAGAATTCAACGGTCATTTATTAGCCTTGAATTCTTGCAATACTCTTTCTCTTCCCTAAAACGTTTAAAGTTCTCTGCACCTACCCTATTTGGTCTGTCATTCTCTTAAGAAGTGTAGTATATTATCTAAAGTAAAATTTTATTCTTGGAAACTTACACATTTTTATTTTTGCAGCTCAATGTCTTTTAAATGGATCCAACTTTAGCTTTTGATATCTTTGGTATTAAAATATATAGGCTAGGCTAGTGACATTTTTTTTTCTTTTCAAACTGTTCATCTTTCCCTGAAACTCCAGATCACCTCCACTTTCTTTATTGCCTTAACCCATGGTCGAAAGTTTTGTGTGTGAAATTTCATTCGTTGCATCCTCGACCTAAGCGCAATCACCTCCATCCTCTACCCATCAGCTCACGTAAATGAATCTCCACGTGCAGGTCGGAACCAAGCCATCAATGGCCGAACTCCTCGGCCTCCTTGCTCTCCGACGGCAACCATCACTCAGCCACCTCCATTTATTCACGACAGCCTTCATCTCCGCCTTCAACGCCACCGACTCCCACCTCGAAACAAACTAAACCCGGCCATCGTTCTCACGCGCAGGCTCGAGCCACCCAGTAGTCCTCCCTTCTTCTGTCGCAAGCCGTGCATTCCAACTTCGCCGAGATTTTCGAATGCATATCTCCCCTCTATATATACAGGTATATATATGAACCTTATATTTTAAATAAATCCCGAAATAGCTCTTGTATATACATGAGTTTATGTGAGGTATATATTTGTATGAATCATAGGATCCATTAGTTATATATGACATATTCCTGATACGTAGTTTACATATACTTAAGTTAAGAGTTACATATATATAATATGTGTTTGAAAATATAAGTTATGGGATATTATTATACATATTTTACCTATGGCTTGTTTCGCACATATGTATAGTGTGAACTTCAGTTTGTGTGTATGAGTACTATATTGTTGTTTTAAATAGAAACTATATAAATTGTTTTCAATGTTTTCGATTTTCAGTCTGCTTTGTATTGAAACTCAGCACTGCCATTTTTATATACATTATATATATATATATAGGAGGGTACATGGAAGGTGTTAAGTTTGACAGCCTATAACTGCACATATAGATATAAAAAAAAGGAATCTGTTAGCTATATACTAAGCTGTGTTTAGCTTAGTTCATGTAATAATTTGTATAAGTTTTAAAGGTTGTGAAGT
The DNA here is from genome assembly GCA_030737815.1 of Allium fistulosum. Classification (NCBI taxonomy): domain Eukaryota; kingdom Viridiplantae; phylum Streptophyta; class Magnoliopsida; order Asparagales; family Amaryllidaceae; genus Allium; species Allium fistulosum. The sequence goes on from CM060901.1 coordinate 1,034,230,991, forward strand.
ATATAGAAATTATTTAAAGATATATGCAGAGTTTTAAGTGCTGCTTTAAGCATGATATGTTATAATTTTATATATAATATAAAGTCGATATATGGTATATTTTGTTTACTGAATATAAAGTTGTTTATAGTTTGTAAAGTGAAGAAAGAAAAAAAAAGAGACTTTATTTTATTGAGTATACAAAGGGCTGTTGTATGTTGAAAACAGTTTGCATAATTGGTTAGTACAAGAGATTATGCGCCAGTTTTACGTAGGCTAGTTCATATGTTTAAAACTTGATATTGTTATAATACGTAAAATTTTATATAAAGCTTACATATAGATGTTTTGTTTAAATATTATTTGAAACATTGTGTAAACCATGGAGTTTATTGCATATCTATTTTAAATGGATACAATATGAAAATTTATTTCTAATACGGTTTTAAATGTTGACTTTTGAAAAAATATTTTTAATTTGAGTTTGAATGTAGAATATGATACATATAAATAAGTTCGCTTACACCATTTATCTTCACCGAGCCAATTTTGATTTGATTTCGTCTATTTCTTATTATCAGCCTTGTTCGTCGTGTCTTTTCCCCATTGAATCGCGTCCATCTAGCTTTGTTCGAAATTCGTAGCTTGTTCTGCTGTCAAACTTCTCTAGCCTCGTAAGGTGAGCAAATCACTCACGATTAATGTTCTTTTATTTATTAAATTTGATTTCAATTGAAATGACAATTGAAATATGCTGTTGTTAGTTATTTACACTGTTATATAAATGTTATTACCTGTATCAGTTTACATATGACATCTGGCGCTATTATCTGTTATTGCGATGATAATATAGTTTGGCTGATAATTGATTGATTGTTTGATGTTTATATTGGACGTTAATTTGTTAATGTTAAGTGATAAATAGTATGCAGAATTGAAATTGATATAGGATAGTTAACAATTTTAAAATTGATTTATATCTCAAATTTGATTAGTTGAATATGAACCCTCTTAATTGTTAAATTAATTGACATGTAGAATATTGATAATTACACTTTGAACCATCGACGTATATTGGATTAATTGATGTAGTATAAAATTGTAATTGAATGACAAGTGAAAGACCATATAAATAATTAGTGGAATAATCTTTAATCTGGATGAAATGATAGTGTAGATTCTAGAAATAATTATATTAATTTGCACAAACAATAATGTAAATTAATACGATTATTTCGGGATTATTTGAATTGATTATTGGATTGATATTTATTGTTGTTACTGCTTGTTTGTTTACTTTGACACCATCCCAGTTATCACACTGCAAGTTCCCTTTGCTATGCTTGATTTTTGAATTGAATTGGAATCGGGTTGAAATGATAAATACCCAAAATAAACTTTGACTTAGGATAGAGAATTAAATAAAACCCGATTGGTCAACAATTTGATTTAAAAATAAAATAAAGATTTTATTTGAATAAATAATATGATTTTGAAATGAAGTTGAAATTTGAACTTTTAATGAAAAGAAAATGTTAATATTTAATAATCTGAAACAAAATATTAACAATGTAATTGATGAAAGAATGGTTTAATTTGAGAAATGATTGAATTAAGTTTTGAAATTATTTAATAATTAAGTTTTGAAATTATTTAATAATTAAATAAATTGAATTATTTAATAGTTAAATAAAATTGAACCTCTTGAATTAGTGAAATTAAGTTCTTTATTAATTGAGTTTGAAATTGTAACCGAGTAAATAAATAAGTGAAATTGGATTTCTTTAACAAGAAATAGAAATGCGATTTATTGAAATTAATGTAAGACTTGTAATTTAAAGAATTGATTTGACGAATCTGATTTAATTAAATGTGAAGTTTTGATATAATGAAGTTGAACTTAAGTAATTGATTTAATGAATTGGAAATCAAATAGAAATTGTTTTGAATGACAAATTTACTTAACGAATATTAAATGAAATCGATAAATGAAGTTAAATTTATTTGAATGTTAAATTAAATTAATTTTAATGATTTCGGAATGAAACTTATCTTCGAACTTGAATCAATATTTGAATTGTTTTAAATAGAAATTGAAATTGTATTATAAGTTTTGAAATGGTAATTTGGAAATTTTGAAACGTGAATTTGGAAATTGATGTAGAAAGACAAATGAAATGTTGGTTTACAAATTCTATTTAAAATTGAATTTGATTTGGTTTTGAAATATATTAAGCGACCAATCGGTGTAATAATTACGAAAGTTACTAAAGAGACCAGAATCGGTTAGGGACATACTCACTGTCTAAACCGAAAACCACTTTAATAACTACACGCGGAGTGTGATCCAGAATGAAGTGGTTGGAATGATGTACGTGATGACTGAAGAAAGAGAACGATAATGGATAGCCTTGACACTTGTGTCAAATTGGAAATGACTAAAACAGGAGCCATGCCGGGCCAATGGGGGTTAGCTACCTCAAGCGAACACACTTCTTCGAAAACTACTCATTACTTGTTTTCGATTGGTGCACCCTTGATTTTGGGAGTGTTGTTTCGCGGTGTTGTGATCGCTGCGGCGATGCGTTCTTACCAGTCCGGATCAGGCAAACAGTAGTTTCACTACCTTGGGTATTGCCTCATGTGCCTTGTCATACTTGTATCCCTATATACGCGACCACTATGATTTGTTTTGTGTTATACCTATGGAGTACTCCCTGATATCCCACTAGTTTACGGTGGAGTTTACAGTGCTGTATAGACTATAACGCTTATATAAAATGTGTTAAGGGGGATAATGGTAACGCCTTAACACTATTTTGATACCTTATATTACTGATAGACATTATCTACTTAGCGTACATTACTACCTAGTAGATAGTTTAACGGATCCTTAAAGGATGGTTATTCCAAACATCCTTTGAGTTACTTGTATTTTAGTTGTTATTTCACTTGAGTTGGATTTATTGATATAAGAATGTTAATCCTGACTCGAGTGTCTTGTGTTTTGTTTTACGCTCGGGTCAGACTGAGTGTACCAGTATTCGAGACTCACCTTTGGAGTTGGAGCTTTGCTTGAAGATCCAGCCATCTATTCTGCTTTCAGTATTCAATGATTCCAGTGATGTATTCTGATTTGTATCTGATGTATCGTGTTACTCTTCTGTTGTATCTGGTTTAACTCTGATGTAACTTATATATTTATATAGTAGCTTCATGAACTACTATCTTTTGCTTCCGCTGCATTTATTACTCTGTGTCTGTGATCTGTGTTCTATTTATTTACTGTATATGCTCAGTTTTGCCAAATTTAAATTAAAAATTCTGTATTTTGAATTATTCAAGTCCGACATGTGCGGATGCGAATGGTCCAAAATAGCGGGTCGTTACAGTTGGTATCAGAGCTTTGGTAGCTCTAGGCAAAACTTAGCATATAGGGTAAATGTATTTACAGAATCACTCTCATTCGAGTTTTAATCTCTTCCTTTTGACTCAATTCCTTTGAATTTTGGAACGTTCCCTGCGGTTCCAAAATTCATTCGTGTCCCTCACTATTAGTCTTCTTTCAATTCTGGAGTATCCCATAACTCCACTTCGAATGACCCTTATAATGAATCGATGGTCTCGCCAAACTTCGAATGATTTGTAAAGGGGTGAAACTCCTTTACAATAAGTATTGATTTGCCGGAGATTTCTGTATCCTCGGTTTACGATGTTATCTATCTCCTGCTATACCTGAATTCTATTTCTTGAGATCGAATGTAGATTTGCCTCGAAATTATGCATCGATCTTATTCTTGAAGTCATGGTCGACCTGGTTAAGGTTGCCCGCGATTTATATAAACTTATCAATCTTCCTACTTTGTTATTTAATCATCATATCTTTGTTTCGAACCTATCCTCGAATCAAAATTCTCTTTGATTTGAGTCCATCAAATTTGAAACCCTATCCTTATTTTGAAAATTCATTCCTGTATCGGCGAGCAAAGAAATGTATTTGTAAACTAATATTTAAATGTTTTAATATATACCGTGTTGTTTGAGTTGTTGATGTTGATTTGGATTTTCGATCGATTCGTTTGATCAACGCTATCGATAGGAGTTCCAAAACACTTGAATAGAGCAAACTGACACAACATTATTTTCAAACTTTCTAAATGAAAAAAAATTGTTATGATTATATCATATATAAGTATAATTTTTTGGAATTTAATAAGTTAATTAGAATGGTTGTTTGAAATGATAATGTTTGATTATCATTTATTATTCTACAAATGAATTTATAATAAGGATTATAAATCAATTTAGAGTTTACATGAATTTAAATAAAGAATTTGAGAATTTAATTTCCGGTGATTTCAAACTTTGGTTTTAAAATTTTTATATAAAGTATTTCTGAGTATAAATCATTTCCAAAGGATTTTAAAGAAGTATAAATCAGTACTCTTCTCTTTGTCGTTGGAAAATAATTTCGGTGATGGCGGCCGCATCATCGACATTCATTTTCGAGTTTCGAAGTGGAGAGACCAATTCGTAGCTTTGCTACAGTTTTGATTTGGAAATCAAGTCGATTTAAATTTCTTAAGTATGATTTGATTATATATATAGGTATATTATTTTTAAATTTAATTTGATTTGATATATATAGTATATACATAATTATCTCTAAATTGTTGAAGTAAATCGGAAATTTAATTCTTAAAATTTCGATAAAGGATGATTTCAATTATAAATGAATCAAAATTTTGAATTAATATTTGAACTGAGGAGAATTGAATTAGAAAATTATTCGTATAACACTCAATTGCATTATATATAACTTACCTAAATTTTCAAAAGTTAACCATGTAATTGGATAGTATACAATATAAAATGTCTTTATAAATAAAATTTGAGAGCGTATAATAAATGTTATACACTTAGATTTTATTATAAATTGTTTATGGAGATAAATAGAATAATAAGTTAAATAAATAATAGGTATGATTAATAGAAGAAAATTTGTATTGAAAGTTAATAAATTTAATTAAATCAACTTAATGTGGTATCTTGAATTAATTGAATTTAAATTGAATTTCATTTTGAAAGAAACCTTTTGTACCTAACATTAATAAATGTGAAATCAAATCAATTTAATGAAAACCTTGAAAAAAAACAAATTGTTGAATATAAATTTATTTAAGTTGAAATTTATATGTTAAATAAATTGTTTTATTTTATTTTCAATCTATTTTCTTTTGGTTGTTTCTATTCTCCTACTTCCTTCCTTTTCGGGGACAAAAAGTTTTGACTAGGGGAGAGTGTAACGACCCGTAAATTTTAGTCATTTTATTCATTTAATTAATTGAAATTTTGCGAAATTTCAAACGATAAAATTTTAAAATATAAATTAGATATTTGGAATGCGTCTAATTTAACATAGCAACTGGTAAATTTTCGTCAGAATGTTTTGTGTGTAAATTTACTTCAATTTAATCAGTTAAAAAGCGATGAAAATAAAACGTTTTCGGAACCTAAATATTTTTACATAGAAAAATTCTAAACCATCTTTTGAGCATGTAACGACCCGATATTTTCAACCATTTGCATCCGCACATGTCGGACTTGAATTGCTCAAAATACCGCGTTGCAAATAAAAATTGGCAAATCGCAGAATATACAGTAAATAAATATAATCATAGATCACAGACACAGAGTAAAATAATGCAGCGGAAGTAAAAGAAATAGTAGTTCATGAAGCTACTATATAAATATATCAAAGTTACATAAGATATGTGACGACCCGACTTTCCACTCCCGGAAAATCGCATCGACAGTAAGAAAGAAAGGGGTGAGAAGTAGAAAAGAGAAGAAGAGAAAAGAAACAAACACAAATACTCACAGCGGAAACGAACAAAATATATTATATCACATAAATATTACATAGTATCATATACAACACTTATCAGAGTTACACAGATTACACATCATATACTAGACAGTTATAAACATCTGTCTAGTTATTACATCTCAATACAAAACAAAGATCTAAACAAGATCAACACAGCGGAAACTACTATCTATATCTACAACGCTGAAGCCTCCTGCTCCATTGCTCCTCCACAATTCGTCAAGGCTAACCTGAATCCCTTGGCTACTCGTAAAAATTTGAGTACCCAAGAGTTTATAAAACAGAAATAAACAACTTGGGTCAGACATGGGTCTGGTGTGAGTAACAGGTTAAACTTGTTTAACTTCAAAACCTTTTGAAAGAAAGGGTATCACGTAAGACTCCCCACAAATAAACATGGGTAAGTTTTTACCTTACGCTAACCAAAACATTTGATAGGAAATTCGATTGTATTATAATAGGTCTAGGGTTTCCAAATAAATATGAAATAGCCGAAATTGTTACATTATTAAATTCCAGCATACATAGGTATACAATCAAGTCCGTTATCACTTATTGGAAGTTGGATTTCCATACAATGGCAGGGCTACCGGGGTACCGCCCGTCACAGTACGTGGCCTAGATCACCGTACCGAGGATCACTCCCAATCCCCTGCAACACAAGGCCGGAACATCCCTTACTGGATAATTCCCGCACAAGATACCTCACGGTTGGGATCAGCAACCGCACCACTAAGTCGAAAATAGAAAGGGACATCTAGACAGAGGTAACCTTGTCCTACTTGGGTGCTACCCACTAACCTTGCTGCACCTCCCCTGTTTTAGCCATTCCCGGTTTGTGAGGCTTGAGGTCACGATTACCTTTAAAAAGAACACATCTATCTTAGAATGCTCATCGTCCACCTGACGATGTGCTGAAAGCATTCAATCCATACAAGTTCGTTCCGGGTTCGAACGAAACCGAAGGCATTATCTCGTTACACTCATTTTTGGAATCACCCTCAGAGTTAACGACAATAACCCTTGCACTCTGAATCTTCATCTTCACTTGATTCACGACCTATCGTTAATTTGGATCGATGTGGTATTCGGGTCTCCAGACCTGGAAATCCGGTATACGGAAACCCGATCCCGGTCTCATCGAAATCCGAAACGTATCTTTTAAGGCCAAGTTGTTTTAAAGGTTAAAACAATTTAATTCATTATCTTTATTCACAAAGGAAGATAACAGATAATCAACATTATCAGATAATCCATACAATTCAACTAACATCCATATCACACAGCATATATCTCATCAGAGATATCAATCAAAGTCAAGTATCCAATACTAACACCCATTCATAAGTAATGATTTATATCATCTTAATTTAAATTGAATTAAATTAATTACTTCATTTTATAAATCCTTCTTACTTAACCATTAATTAATTACAATCAATTAATTAATTATCCTCTAATAATTCATTTCAATTAATCATCTTGATTAATTATCTTTTGATTACATTCAAGTAATTTATTCTCAATTAATTACTTAAATTAATTATCCTTAACCACTTATTGTAATTAACCTTTAATTACTTCATTAATTGATTTACTAAAATTAATTAACTTAATCAACTATAATTAATTACATTAATCCTTAATTAATTACATTGATTAATTACTTCATTTATTAATTATTACTTAATTAACCAATCTTAATTACATCATTAATTATATTAATTAATGATCCTTAATTACAACTTAATTATTAATTACTTAATTAAATTAATTACATTAAGTAATTAACCTTTAATTAAACAACATTTATTAATCACCCTTGATTAATCTTCAATCAGTAATTATTTACCCTTAATTACTTTCATTAACTAAATTAATTACTCCTTAATTAATTTCTTAATTAATCCTTTGATTAATTATTCAAAGTAATTAACTCAAATTACTTCTATTAATAAAATCATTTATTCAACTAATTACTTCCAGTAATTATCTTATTATTTACTCCCCTAAATAATCTTACCTTAATAATTACATTAAGTAATTATTATCAAATCATCTCTTGATTATTATAAATTAATTAAACTTAATTAATTAATTTAACTAATTCAAATTAACTTCAATTAATTACAATAAGTAATTAATTCTTAATTACTTCCATTAAGTAATTACATTTAAACAAATTCTATAATTGATTATCTTTAAATTAATTAATCTAATTAACTATTAAATTAATCCTATTAATTAATTATTTAATAATCCATAGTTAATGACCTCATTAACTATTATTTAATTACTTTCCTTAAGTAATTAACTTATATTAATATTATTAATTCTAAATTAATAAATCTTAATAACCAATTTATTAATCTCTAATTACTAAATTAATTAATTGTTAACCATAACTTAATTAATATTTAATTACTTATTAATTAATTCCTAACCATTAATTAATACTCTAATTTAATCCCTAACTACAAATTAATCATCCCTAATTAATTAATCTTAATCATAAATAAATTAGTTTAAACCTTTAATTACCTATTTAATTAATCCAAATGATTAATTAATCAAATTAAATTAATTATCTATTAAATCTCCTAATAAATTAAATAAACACAAGTCTTTAATTATTTTAAGATAAACTTTATTCTTATTGATAAACAAGTTATCATTTACCATTCATATTTGAAACATCCATTTCAAATCTACTTTTAAATTTCATTTTAAATTCTGTATTTAAAATGAATACCAATTTATTTTTAACTAAGTTTTTAAAACCAATTTAAAAACTTTTACTTGTTAAAAATTTCTTATCTCTTATAAAAGAATTTTAAAAAGAGTTTAAAATCAATTTCCTTTTTAATTTCAAACATTTAAGTCTAACTACTATTTAAACTTATTTAAAACATATAAAATTTATAACTTATTTATTTCAAATCTTTAAGATTCAAAACCAAATTTGAATCTATATAGTTAAACTTGATTTAAATTCTTACTTAAAAATTTTCTTTACAAATTTAAATCCAGTTTAAATTTTATAAACAGACAGTTTAATAGCCTGTCAACAACAAAAGTACTCGAGCCCAGCCTATTTTGCTTCGAGTCGCAACCCTAATTTCCCCGAGTCTCCCTCGCAAAAACATTCAAAAGTCACGAGTCTTTCCTGGTCACTTGAGTTCAATACTCTAGCTCCACTACTTCGAGTCGCCTCTCCCATTTCTTCGAACATCACCCGGAAAATTTACGAGAAGAACTCGAGTCATACCCCTCTGTATCCAGATTCACCAGACATCAAATCGTGTGCACGTGCACGGCCAAGATCAACGCCTCCGGTCATCACTGCATCGACGAACAAGTCGAACATCACCTCCAGCTTCGATTTCATCCATCAGTTCCCCTCCAATCCTTCTCGAATTCGAACTCGACTAAATCAAAACCTGGAAACACTGACTCGCGACCAACCACCCACCTGTCATCGCCTCGTCTTCGCAAACCCGTCCACCAGAACTCCTCCAACTCCGGTCATGACTTCGACTACCTCAGAGCTTCAATTTCCCAAAGTCTTAGAACACTCGATCCATCAATGAAAACAAACGAAACAAATTCATAGCCTAACTTAAAACTAGGGCTACAGGAAAGAAACCATCACTGCGGCTACCAAAAAGATTTGCATCACCATCACCTATTTTTCCCAGCTTCTCTGATTACTCCTCTACCCACAAGAAGAATCCTGACCCTTCAATATCAATAGATCACCAGAATTCACCAGTTTCCCTCTTTTTTGTTAAAACCAGAACTGCTCCTTTAATCCTAAACTAACAACTATGATTTTAATACTAAAAATCATGTTATCATTTATGTTTTCAATTTATAAATCTGAATTTATAAATTACAAGGTTCGAATTTTTACTTTTATATAACATGCACTGTTATTTTTGATTTCCAGAGACACTTGTGTTTAAAGTTTAACTTAACTAAATTTTAAAACATTCTTCTATGATAAATCAACAATTCTTACTTATAAGTTAAGTCCTAATAAACTAAATCAAGTGATAAAAGATTTAAAGGAAATTTTGAGTCTGGCAACAAAACAAAACAGAACAGAGAACATATTCATGCATACAATACATCCATATATACCAAACCCAACATGCATTTGAAACCAAACATAACACAGAGAATTACATCACATTTAATTACTGCAAACATGATTATCACATGAAGAAATCAAGCAACTTACTTAAGTTAGTTTTAAATAAAAATTGTTACTCACTTGTTCAAAGATGAAACAGAGGCAGTTTAGCTTCTGAAGGCTGTAAACTTGCGTGCTTGTTTGAATTTGATTTTTAAACTTTAGTTGTTGAAGCTTTAAATTGCTTTAAACACATGCATGTTGCTTCCAGTTTGAATAATGAATGCAGACAGTAAGAATTCCTTTCAGAGATGAAAAGAATTGCAGGTAGGCTTGAGATGATTGCAGACTGGCTTTAAAATGATTCCAGAATTTCTTCCAGACTAAAGAACATGCAGGCTGAACTTGATTACAGATTGATGAATTTGGTTTGAGGAAGATGCTTACTGATCTCAGATTTTGTTTTGAGAAGTGTATAAATTTTGGTTTGAGGCAATTTGATTTCTAACTCCAGATTTTAGATTTTTGATTTGAATATGAACATACTTTGTTTGAGAAATAGGGATTACTGATTTGTTTTTCTCTTGGCTTTTGAAAAAGAATGAAGATTAGAAAGAATGAATTGAAGAAATGCAAATGTTAATATACATGTATATTTTGGTTTTATAAAATAAAAGAAAATGGAAAATAATTAAGACACTTGTCCTATACAATTGTTTATTAAATTACACATGTTATAATGAAGCTTTAGATAATGACACTTGTCATTTAAGTAATTACTTATATTTCTATTTATTTTAAAAGTAAATGAAAAGCCCTTTTCTTATTTATTTAAACACTTATCTATATATATTTCTTTTTAAAGAGAAACAAAAACTAATTATATTTTATAAATATAAGTTTATACAAATATTATAATATTCAAAACAATTTAAATATATATATATATATATTCTTTTGAATTTCAAAACTTTAAATTCAAGTTTAAATAAAATTAAATCCTAAGATTCAATTTAAAAGTTAAGTTATATATATTTACATACACTATTTATTCAATTTAAAATAACAAATCCTTTTAGTATTAAAATTCATACATATTAAAAGTAATACATTATACTTATTATTTGAAATTAACATATTTTATAATTTAAACAAGAGATTATATTATCAAGAAATATTTAAAAGAAATAAAACAAACCAATTTTGTAAATCTTATTTATTTAAACTTAAGTTAAAAATATCTTAAACCAATTAAATATTTTCTTAAAGTATTTTAAAACTATAAAATTACTTATTTAAATATCTTTGAAAAGTCCAGATTAAATTAAATATAAATTTCCAATTTACCAAAGCTTCTATTTACAACATATACAAATAAATATATATATTCAAATAGAAAATATCTTATTAACTTTTAAAAGATAAAATCATCAATTAATACTAATTTAATCAGATTATTAAATTAAATTCAAATTTTATTATCAAAGATCATCAATATCAATTTAATTATTTAACAGAATATTAAATTGATATTGTCAAAATTCCGGGATATTACAAGATATAACAGAAGAAATGAAATACAACAGAAGTCTCAATATGATAACCAAGTACAAGCTGAATAGAACAACAGAACTGAGATAGATAAAACTAGATAAGCAGATAATCTCCAACGATTCCAATATCCAGAAAGTGGAATCCAAATCTGTGAATACTCAGGCTGACCCGAGCGTAAATAAAATACAAACACTCGAGTCAGGACATACATACTTATACAATATAAACCAACTCAAGTGAACTGTAATAAAGGTACAAGTAACTTAGAAGATGCTTGGGACCGCCCATCCTCTAAGGATCCGTTAAACTATTTACTATATAGTAATATACGCTATATGCAGTAGTGTCTAATCAGTAAAGTATAATCATATAGAAAATAGCGTTAAGGGATGGTGAACCTTAACGCGGTCGGATCTTTAAACCAAAATCGTAGTGGGCTCGATATGGTAGGTGACACGGCACACAAGGCAATGCCAGGATAGATATACCAATTACGCACACGGACTGATGGAAACGCATAGCAGCCACTACCGCTCTACCTCGAACAACACTCCAAAATCAAGGGTGTGCACCAAATCAATCACAAGTAATAGAATGGTATCGAAGAAGTGTGTCCGATAAGAGGTGCTACCTCACTGGTCCGAGATCGCTCCTGTTTCAGCCACCTTATGCCAACTCACGGGAGTTGGGTCCACGTATATACCTTAGGATCGTCGTCACCATCCTACTTCATTCTAGAAACTCCACCGCGTACACAGTTGTCAAATTTCTAAAGTTTCAATTCAATTCAATCATTTATTTCAATTAAATTTCCATAGACCATTTCAAATCTTATAAATTTCAAATATAGATTTAATCCACAAAATAACTATTCCAATTTATAAAATAATTCCAAGCTTTATTATCTATATTTCACAAGTCTAATACCTTTTAAATAGATTCAAATTACAAGTAAACCAAATGTTTTTCATACTAATATAAACTTCAATTATTTATTCCAAGATTTAATATCATTTCAAAATATCAAAATATCATTTCAAAACATCATCTATTTGATTTAAATTTAAATACCATTTAATCATATTTCAAAATAGTTGTATTTCCAAAATCAACTATTCCATTTAAATCATTTAAGGTCAATTCATTATAATTATTAATTAAATATTAAATTTCCAAAATTTAATCTTTTTCAAAGATCATTTATTCATTTGAATTTATTAAACAAAGAAAATTTAACTTTTGCAGCACTTAGAAAATGCTACGAAATGTTATGTTTAAAAACAGTTCATTAACAAAAGACGGCATTTAAAATGCTGTAATATCTTAATTTAGTTTCAATTAAAATTTTAGTTAAATTTAACAACTATAGCATTAACAAAGTGCTATAATAACCCTTAGTTCAAATTTGCTATTAGGTTCATTTAAAACAACTACAGCATTTTCCAATGCTGTAATATCTTTACATTACATTTCAAAAATGATGTCAAATCAAATTCAGAGTTTTATTTACAATTTCACACATATTTAACTTTTAATATAAATCATTTTAACTTATAAAATCATATATTTCACATTTAAAAACAATCATTTAAATACCTTTATTTCTATGATTTTATAAAGTCAAATTTCCATAAAAAAAATCAAATTAAATAACCATTAAATTTTCATTTCTTTAATTAAATTCTTAACTTAACAACTAAGTTTAAATTTCCAAAATATAACTTATTTCCATTTATTTTACTTAATTATAATTTCACTTTTAACAAATTTCACAAAAATTCAATTTAAGTTATATTTCCAAATTCAGCTTAAATATTCATTTATTTCATATTTTAATTTATACAAAATCATTAACACTTTTAAAAATTATTATTACTTAATAAAATCATTAAATTCATCTTTTAAATCAAATTTGTCATATATTCTTACTTTACATAAATTCCATTTATAAACAAAATCATAAATTCCAAAATTGACTTATATTTCAAATTCTACTTCACCATTTACTTAATTCACTTATTTAATTTGTAGAAAATCACTAATATTTTATAGAAATCATTTTAAATAAAATTTAAATCAAAATATCATAATATTTACATTTTTAAAATATTTTAAACATTTCAGAAAAATATATAAACCACGGGTCTGTATATAATTTTCTAGCCTAGGTCAAGTGATACGGATATGTATCATTTCAATCCGCAGTTTACAAAGAAAAACCGGGTTTTATCATTTCAAACCCACAATCCCAAGTTAAAATAAAATAAATAAAAGGTCGCTCAGGCTTATCATTTCAGCCCATAACGATCTTTCCTTATTCTAAAGTCCGTTCGGGTATGTATCATCATATAATATCATATAACAGTAATAGATGATATAAAATATGTAATAACAGGGTTAAACATTATATGATCATAATATAATAGTTATAACAGAATGATATAATTTTACAGATTCAAAAGGTGTCAGTTTACTAGTTATATAAGTACACATCGTCTGGTGAGAATTACTCACTTGTTCAAGCTGGAGATGACAACCACAAACACACAACAAAGATTTCCAGAGGCACGAAAGCACGACAATGATTTGACATTTGAAGAGCCAAAGCTATACCCTTTGAAAACATTACACAAAACAAATATATAAAACATAAGTTTCAAAACAGGATGCCACTAAACAATGTTAGGAACAACTGCATAAAACAAAACCAAAGTGTTTGCACTTGCTTTCTACCATCTATGCTTCAGCTCCAGATCTGAAATGAATGGCTAAGGGGTGGGTTTGGATCTGGTTTTGGGTTCCATAGGGTTGGCCTAGCATGCGTTAACAAAGTGGTGAAGTCTAGGTGCAAAAACTAGGTGTTCAAGGCTAAACAATGCAACATAACCTCATATCTTTGGCACAAATAGGTTCGGATAGAGGTCATGGGTCACGGCCAATGGGTGCTGGTGATGGTGGATGATGTGGCAGAGGGTGGAGGTCAGGTCAGAGGTGGTGGTGGTGGTGGTAGTGGCGGCAAATGGTGGTAGAAGGTGGTGCTAACAATCTAGGCTCGGCTAGTGTAATATGTGGTGGTTTTTGTTGATTTTGGTGGTGCTCCTTGCCATGGATGTGCTTGGCCTGCCTTGGTGGTGTAGGAGGGTGGGTAATTATCAGAGAAAGGGGGTGGTGGAGGTCGGACCAGATCTGGTTGAGGAGGAGCCAAGCCTAGAAGAAGAGAGCAAGTGCAAAAATCAATGTAAACAAGTAGAAAAAGAATAAGAAAAAGTTGAAAATCATTACCCAAACTTTCCTCAATAGCCATGGCCGAAATTCTTTTGTTTCAGAAATGAAAATGAATGTACGTGAATAGAAAATAGAGTATGCAGCTGAAAGATGTGGATAGTAAAGGCTAATTGATGAAAAGGTAAGTTACAAATGTGAAAGGTTGGAAGATAAAAGGCCTTAGGCAAATCAAAAGTCATAACCTTTCAAATTTCTTTTAATTTCTTTATATAAGTTTATATAACTGAAAATAATTATAAATTCAGTTTAAATTCGAAAATGTAACAAAATATAAAATATAAATAAATAATTAATAATATATATACGATTAAAATAAGAAAATAGCACAAAAATGAAAACTAATCTAGAAAATTTGAAAATAAATTCAATACACTTTGGAAAAACTATTTTAACTTAAATACATGAAAAATGAATATAAATAGAGTAAAACACAGCAAAAAAAGTGAATGTATAAAATAAATAAATAAATTTTAATGATATATAATTAAATTAAGAAAATAGCAAAGAAAATGAAAACTAGGTTTCAAAAATTGAAATAAATTCAAGTAAACTTTAGAAAAATTATACTATCACTTTAAAATTATTAAAAGATAAAAATATACATAAAATAACATATTAACACATATTAAAATAAAATATGACAAATAAAATATAATTTAAAATAGACAATATTGCTAAATACATCAGTTTACACACAATATTGAAATATACATAACTTTCACAATAACTCCGTTTCCAACGAAACAAAAAGCTGTATTCAAGTTATTAAATATATTTTCATAATAAAAGAAAATTTTTAAGAATTTGAATATTTAAAATTTTAAGTTTAGAAGCCAAAGATTGAACAGTTTGAACAGAAATTCACTTTTCAGTAAAATAACCAATTTATACTAGTTTGAAATTATAGTTCACATAATAATTAACATTTATTTTTAAAAATGAAATGTTTGAAATCAAACAAGTTTAAAATAGTTTCAAAATAAAATAAAGTCAAATTTAAAAATATATGCAAAAATCTAGGGTTGTTACACTCTCCCCCACTCAAAACTTTTCGTCCCCGAAAAGGAATGAAATACGGGAAAGCACAGAAAAATAGAGTGAAATAAGATTAAGACAGGATGACAAGGAGATTGAGATTATACCTGACAACTATTGTTATAGGTAAGTTTAACAAGGTCGATGACAAGCAATTCTCAGATTAAAATAAGTACCAAAGATTATTAAAGATTGTAGAAAGATTTCTAAACAGAAAGATTATAGAAAGATACCTACACTAGTCTGTAGCATGATAAGGAAAAATAAGGACAACTAACAGACAGTTTGAAAACAAAATAAGATAATAAGTTTGAAAAACAAAATAAGACAATAGGTTTGAAATTTCCATGGTTTCAGCTTGAATGGATAATTAATTTTACACAAGTTAAATAAATCTTACTATCTCTAATTTCATTATCTTATCATCAAATTTTCTTAAACTAACAATTTCAAAAATCATGGATTTGATTAAAATTAAGTGTATAACATTCAATAAATTTAATTCTTCTTTATTCCTAATTAAAATTAAATTTATTCCTCTCAATATTTTATCACCTATGTTAAATATACTTACACTTATTATAACTATTTTAATTTATTTTTAATTCCCTTAACATCATTTTGTATTGTAAGTTATTCAATTAACCTTTTAATCTATTTACTTCTGTTAATCTTTTTATAACTAAAATTTAAGTGTATAACATTTATTATAACCACTCAAATTTCATTTATAAAATCTTTTTATATTGTATATTATCCAATTACATTGTTAACTTCTAAAAATTAAGGTAAGTTATAATGGAATGCAATTGAGAATTATACAAATAAAACTTTCTAAAATTAATATATAGTATAAACATTCTAATTCAATCATTTCAAGCTTGAATATTTATTCAAAATTTTGATTTTTTTTACTTGAAGTTATTATTTAAGATAGAATTTAAGAATAAAATTTCCGATTCCTTTCAAACCATTTAGAGATAAATAAATGTATGTACATAATTTGTCAAATCAAATTTATGTCATATATCTATATATATAATAAATCAAATCATATTTTAGAAATTCAAATCAATTAAATTTTTTCCCAAAACAAAGTTGTAGCAAGACTACAGGATGGTCTCTTCACTTCAAAACTCGAAAATAAATGTCGATGATGCTGCAGTCATCATCGAAATTATTTTCCAGCGACAAAGAGAAGAGCACAAAATTTTAAAAATTTAAAATTCTTTGGAAACAAATTTCTATTCGAAAATACTTTAAATAATACAACCCTTTAAAACTTTAAACACAAGGTTTGAAACCATCGAAAATTAAATTCTTAAATTCTTGGTTTAATTTCATTTCAGTTCCCAAATCAATTTATAAACAACTATTTATAAATTCATTCATAGAATGATAAATCAAGTATTATCATTTTAAATAATCAATTTAAATCAATTTATTAAGTTCCATAAATTTGCTTAGATATATAAAATTTATTTCATTAGCAATTTGAAAATAATATTGTTTCAGTTTGTTCTGTCAAAGTGTTTTAGAAATCCTATCGATAGTGTTGATCAGATGAATCGATCGGAAACCCAAATCAACATCAACAACTCAAACAACACAATATATAATACAAAACATAGATTTACAAGTACAATTTTAAAAATGTTATGAAGATAGGTTGGACACAAAAGACAAGATGATTATAACTGAGTAGGGAGATTGATAAGCTTAAATTAATCGCGGGCAACCTTAACCGGGTCAACCGTGACTTAAAGAATAAGATCGATGTGGATTTTCTGGGATAAATCTACATCCGATCTTAAGAGATAGAGTTTGGAGTAATAAAAGATATCAGCATCTAAACCATGGATAAATTGTAACGACCCTAGATTTTAAATTTATTTAAATTAATAATTTATTGAATTTTTGAATTAAATTGAGTAATTAAATAAATTTTGGATAAAAATTTGTAAATTTAATTTGAAAATTGGAGCGAGTTTCCCAGATTCAAATATGAGTGAATTTGAAAATAATAAATATATAGATATATTTGACTTGAGTATAAATTGTAAATAAATAATTGATAATAATATTAAATATTAAAATTGACGATTAAATTTATTTTTGATTTAAAATTGTGAAATTAAGTGATAAATTAATTTGAGTTTATCCAAATTCAAATTAAATATGTTATTTACTAAGTAAGTGATACAAAATAAATACGTATAGTTAAAATTCAAAACAAAACAAAATAGCTTCATACCAAATAAACATAAAAGTATATTAATAAAACAAGTATTAGCAAACAAAAACAAGACTTAAGAAAAAATATATATGATAGTACAAACAAATAAACAAAACAAAGTAAAATACATAACAAATAAACAAAACAAATGTATAAAAGCAAGACAAAATTAAAGCTGCAGCCACCAAAGTAGTCCATCAGCCTCTAAACATAAAAATAAAATAAAAAAAGAAAACAAATGTACCAACTACCATCATCTCAGCCGTGAGCAAAGGAAAAGAAAATGAATTGGTACAAACAAATAAATGCAAGCATCTCTAGCCCATACCCTATTGTATAAAACAAATACAATCCCCCTGTACAAAGCATTATATCAGCCTTCTCCCCTCATTTTAGTTCGAGCACCATCATAACTAAAAGAAGAAAAAAATAATATCATCTCCACCTTAAACAACAACACAAATGAATCAAGGCAACCAGAAATTCAAAAACATAAGCAACTAGAGAAGATAAGTTAGCATTCAATTCAAACTGAAGATTAAAAAGCTTCAGCAAGCAAAGACACTTGAGCCTGTTTCAAGCATCAAGCTTCAGACTTCTTTCCTTTATTCAACCTTTTCTGTTCTTCTCTGCTCTTCTCCTTTGTTCTTCTTGACCAGGTGAGCAACTCTTCTTATTTACCTGTGAGAAATCCTTCTTTTTCTTTTTTCAGATACATATATAGAAGTTTGCTTGTTAATTGCTTCTCTGTTTTCATACCTGTAAGCAACTCTAAATCCATTTTCTTTGGTTTGCATGTGATGATTTTTGATGAATGATGTGTTTGCTTTGCCTGCATGACTGAATATATAAGTTGTATATAAGGTCTGTGTTTACATAAGTTGCTCTGTGAAATATTGAATATTCTAGTCTCCTCAGATTATTAGTTACATGTTAAAAAAAATTTCAAACTCAAAGATACTTTCAACTGATCATGGTAAAGCTTAGAGTTTTCGACCAGAACAAGGTGTTTAAACTTAAATTAAGATTTTAAAGGTTGTCTTGGATATGTTGATAAGATATTACCACTTGGTCATGTTTTACAGGCAAAAGGAAAAAAATTGATAAATCCGTTCGATATAAAATGTTAATTCAAGTTTACAACTTTAATCCTTACTGCAAATCAAGATTTTTAAAACAAAAATGGAGATTTGTAGTTTAATATTTCACGAGCAGTTCGTAGTTGAACAGTTCTTGCATTTAAACCCTTTCCTGATGATCAAATTGATTTTAAATGATAAGGTTATGCTGGAAGCAGGTTTGAAAACCTAGGATTTTAGAAAAATTGTTGAATAAATTTTCTAATACGTGAATTGGTTGAACGAATCCAATTTAGGGTTTAAGGCTCGATTATGATACGGTCGGAAAACGAGACGAGTTCGTCTTCACTGTTGATCGAGCTTCGTGATATTAGGGGGTTGGGTTCGCCGGAGAGTGGAGTGACTTTGGGAAGGACGGTGGAGGTTCCAGTGATCAGAGATGGTGGCCAGTACCATTTTTCGATCAATGGTAGCATTTCAGTTGGGTTCGAATTGCGAAATTTTGATTGGTCGGAGGCAACGTCGAGGCAGATGGTCGAGGGGGTAGGCGAGGTCATCTCGGCTCTGTCCATGGTTGGAGAGTTGATCGGTGGCGATCTGGATCGTGTGCACCGTGCACACGTGTGCATCGAACTGGAAGGGGGAAGAAGGTTTGGGAAAGAAGTGTTTTGCCGTGTCATGCCTGTCGTTTTCTCCAAGTTTTTGCGTGGGTTTCTCGGAGGGATGGAGGATGGGGTTCGTGTTTTGGGCGCTGAGGAACTTTTGCTCGGGTCTTTCGAGTTGATACTCGAAGCATTGGAGGAGGAGACTCGAAGAAGAATGCTTCAGAGAATTGGGTTGGGCTAGTTGGTTACAGGTTTGTTTAAAACAGCCTGTAGCTTTAAATTTTAAAGAAAATTTGAAAATTAAAATGGTGAGTTGTTGTAACTAAAATGAAGATAGATTCGAATGGAATTTTTGGTCTTAAAGTTTTAAAGGAAATTTGAAATTTCAATCAAAGTTTAAAACAAAGATTTAAATATGAAATCAAGTTGTGTTTGAATTAAAATCTGAAATTTAAACTAGTTTTAAACTGAATTTGAAATTGAGATAAATATAAACCAGTTTAAATCTAGTTTTAAGTTTTAAAAGGTAAGTAAAGTTTTAAATCAAAATTAAATCTAGAATCGAATTTAATTTGTATCCAGTTTTGAAATGGAAGAAAGTTTTGAATTTAAATTAATTAATCTTGCAAATTTACTTAAGGATAACCAATTGTCATAACTGATTAAGAATAATTAATTTAGCGGTTATTAATTAATTAAGGGTTAATTAATTTATTAAAGATAATTAATTAAATAGTGAATTGAATAATTAAAGATTAATTCTTTAAATAATTAAAAGTTGATGAAATAATAACTAAAGGTTAATTAATTTATTATTAATGGTTAATTAATAAATGATTAAAGAATCATTAATCAAAATAATTTGTAATTTATCGATGTTAATTAACCAGGATTAGTAGTTCATAAGTAATTAATCTAATTTGAATAAATTAGGTATTGATTGATCTTGCTTATGAATGTTTGGATTCTATTGGATGATTTGATTGTTTGATCTCCCTGATATATGATGCTTTGTGATACATCCTGATTTATGTTGTGATTTGTAATTTACTTATCTGTGATATATATATCTGTGATCTGTGAATGAATGTGAGCGTTATAGTTTATATCGCTTATCAAT
Source organism: Allium fistulosum (assembly GCA_030737815.1). Classification (NCBI taxonomy): domain Eukaryota; kingdom Viridiplantae; phylum Streptophyta; class Magnoliopsida; order Asparagales; family Amaryllidaceae; genus Allium; species Allium fistulosum. Next base: position 1,034,251,909 of record CM060901.1, read on the forward strand.
TATATCTCTGTATTCTGATCTGTGATGATTGTATGATGTGCACTATTGTGTGTGAAACCCCTGGACTACACTTTTACACACACAAATATGGACTTTACGAGGAAATCGGTTAAGTCACAGATAATTTAAATTTGATTATTTTGAAATTGAAATTTTAATTTCAATTGATTTTGAAATTGGAAATTTGGGTTTAAAGTGAAAAGCTTTTGAAATGTAATTTCACAGATAAAAGTTATTTTGAATAACTTAATCGAGTGTTAAAAGTAAAATAATTTGATTTAAACTTGAATCTAACATTTGAAATTGAATTTTATGATTTGAAATTAGGGATTAAAAGATGTTATACCCGTTATATAAGGGTTAAACCATTTTAAAAGTATTGATTTTGGAATGTGAATATAATTCAAAAGCTTTAACTCGTGCAAATATAATTGGATTTTTCTGAAACGAAAACTATTTGTTTTCAAATAATAACAGCTTTCATATAAGAAGTGAACTTCCAATTTGTGTTGAAAGGTTTCAAATTTAAAATGAAATTGAAATGTTTTGAAAGGCTATGAATAAATTGTTTTGAAAGCTATGAATTGAATCTGTTATTTTTAACAGATTTAAAATGATGATTTGTTTAAACCATTCGAAATGAAATTGTTTTGAAAGCTATAAGTTGAATCTTTGTTTTAAAGATTTAACGAGTTAATCCAATTGAAACGGAAATTGTTTTGAAATCTGTGAATGGATTTTTGTTGAAAACTGGGTGAACTTTGTGAAAGAAATCTTTTTGTTTAAAAGATTTGAAATGGTAATCGATTGAAACCATTTAAAAAAAAGTTGAATTATTAAGTTGTGACTTAATTGAAATCCCATTTTCCATTCATTTTGAATATACGCTCACTATTCGGGTTAGCCGGGAAAAGGCATTTGTGTCATATAACCCATTCCGAATATGTGATACGTCGATATGGATCGCATTTACTATATTACAGCATGATGTGGGGTTCTCGCTTCGCAGTTTGGTGGTGAACGGGGGACTCTTACCCCTACATGTCCCTGAGAGGGATGGGTTGGTTAGGCAGATGCCGTGACAGTCGAGAGGCTGGCCGTAAAAGTAAATGCGAGGTGCCAATGTAAGCCACGGTGGGACTGGGATGGTTGCAAAGCCTACCGGTGGCCGCTTCTCCGTGAAAATCGGGGACGTTACATTTGGTATAAAGCTAAGGTTGAACTTTAGCTCAGGAGTATAACACGTTAAGTAGCTCATTAGAGATAGAGTGAAGTCAACTTTAGAATGAGTAATTCTCAGATATCCGTCTGAATGTCTCAGTAAATTCTCTTGCTATCCACTGATAGTGAGTATGAGTGCAAGAAGAGGACGAGATAGAGGATAGGGAAATACGACTATAAATGGTCAATACCCTACAATAGTGGAAATTACTTTCTTATCAATCTCCTTTGATTCGATTCCAAAATTCTTTTGATTGCTTCGTATCAGCTACAAGAAGAAGTTTCGGTGTAATGATGGCTCTACGAATCGTTGAAAAAGATTTTTACTTTGTATCTTCATCGGTTTCTTATCAGCTTTTTGATTTAAACCTTAATGAATTTGAAATTGGAAATTTTAAATTGAGTAAATTGATTAATAGAATATGAGGATAAATTTGAATTGAATCAATAAAACAATATAGTTTGAAACCAATTTTGAAATTCTATTGAAATTTCTTTTGAATACCAAAGTCCGAAGAGGGACAAATTGGTATGTATTCTGAGATATTCCGACTTGAGTTTGAAATTCATATCTTAAGTTTAGGGAATTATAGGAGATCGAATCTATCTATCTCTGTGTTGTTTTCGTGCCTACGAATTTCGAGGACGAAATTCTTTTAAGGAGGGAAGTTTGTAACGACCTTAGATTTTAAATTTATTTAAATTAATAGTTTATTGAATTTTTGAATTAAATTGAGTAATTAAATAAATTTTTGGATAAAAATTTGTAAATTTAATTTGAAAATTGGAGCGAGTTTCCCAGATTCAAATATGAGTGAATTTGAAAATAATAAATATATAGATATATTTGACTTGAGTATAAATTGTAAATAATAATTGATAATAATATTAAATATTAAAATTGATGATTAAATTTATTTTTGATTTAAAATTGTGAAATTAAGTGATAAATTAATTTGAGTTTATCCAAATTCAAATTAAATATGTTATTTACTAAGTAAGTGATACAAAATAAATACGTATAGTTAAAATTCAAAACAAAACAAAATAGCTTCATACCAAATAAACATAAAAGTATATTAATAAAACAAGTATTAACAAACAAAAACAAGACTTAAGAATATATATATATGATAGTACAAACAAATAAACAAAACAAAGTAAAATACATAACAAATAAACAAAACAAATGTATAAAAGCAAGACAAAATTAAAGCTGCAGCCACCAAAGTAGTCCATCAGCCTCTAAACATAAAATTAAAATAAAAAAAGAAAACAAATGTACCAACTACCATCATCTCAGCCGTGAGCAAAGGAAAAGAAAATGAATTGGTATAAACAAATAAATGCAAGCATCTCTAGCCCATACCCTATTGTATAAAACAAATACAATCCCCCTGTACAAAGCATTATATCAGCCTTCTCCCCTCATTTTAGTTCGTGCACCATCATAACTGAAAGAAGAAAAAAATAATATCATCTCCACCTTAAACAACAACACAAATGAATCAAGGCAACCAGAAATTCAAAAACATAAGCAAGAGAAGATAAGTTAGCATTCAATTCAAACTGAAGATTAAAAAGCTTCAGCAAGCAAAGACACTTGAGCCTGTTTCAAGCATCAAGCTTCAGACTTCTTTCCTGTATTCAACCTTTTCTATTCTTCTCTGCTCTTCTCCTCTGTTCTTCTTAACCAGGTGAGCAACTCTTCTTATTTACCTATGATAAATCCTTCCTTTTCTTTTATCAGATACATATATAGAAGTCTGCTTGTTAATTGCTTCTCTGTTTTCATACCTGTAAGCAACTCTAAATCCATTTTCTTTGGTTTGCATGTGATGATTTTTGATGAATGATGTGTTTGCTTTGCCTGCATGACTGAATATATAAGTTGTATATAAGGTCTGTGTTTACATAAGTTGCTCTGTGAAATATTGAATATTCTGGTCTCCTCAGATTATTAGTTACAGGTTGAATTTTTTTTTCAAACTCAAAGATACTTTCAACTGATCATGGTAAAGCTTAGAGTTTTCGACCAGAACAAGGTGTTTAAACTTAAATTAAGATTTTAAAGGTTGTCTTGGATATGTTGATAAGATATTACCACTGGGTCATGTTTTACATGCAAAAGGAAAAAAATTGATAAATCCGTTCGATATAAAATGTTAATTCAAGTTTACAACTTGAATCCTTACTGCAAATCAAGATTTTTAAAACAAAAATGGAGATTTGTAGTTTAATATTTCACGAGCAGTTCATAGTTGAACAGTTCTTGCATTTAAACCCTTTCCTGATGATCAAATTGATTTTAAATGATAAGGTTATGCTAGAAGCAGGTTTGAACACCTAGGATTTTAGAAAAATTGTTGAATAAATTTTCTAATACGTGAATTGGTTGAACGAATCCAATTTAGGGTTTAAGGCTCGATTATGATACGGTCGGAAAACGAGACGAGTTCGTCTTCACTGTTGATCGAGCTTCGTGATATTAGGGGGTTGGGTTCGCCGGAGAGTGGAGCGACTTTTGGAAGGACGGTGGAGGTTCCAGTGATCGAAGATGGTGGCCAGTACCATTTTTCGATCGATGGTAACATTTCAGGTGGGTTCGAATTGCGAAATTTTGATTGGTCGGAGGCAACGTCGAGGCAGATGGTCGAGGGGGTAGGCGAGGTCATCTCGGCTCTGTCCATGGTCGGAGAGTTGATCGTTGGCGATCTGGATCGTGTGCACCGTGCACACGTGTGCATCGAACTGGAAGGGGGAAGAAGGTTTGGGGAAGAAGTGTTTTGCCGTGTCATGCCTGTCGTTTTCTCGAAGTTCTTGCGTGGGTTTCTCGGAGGGATGGAGGATGGGGTTCGTGTTTTGGGCGCTGAGGAACTTTTTCTCGGGTCTTTCGAGTTGATACTCGAAGCATTGGAGGAGGCGACTCGAAGTAGAATGCTTCAGAGAATTGGGTTGGGCTAGTTGGTTACAGGTTTGTTTAAAACAGCCTGTAGCTTTAAATTTTAAAGAAAATTTGAAAATTAAAATGGTGAGTTGTTGTAACTAAAATGAAGATAGATTCGAATGGAATTTTTGGTCTTAAAGTTTTAAAGGAAATTTGAAATTTCAATCAAAGTTTAAAACAAAGATTTAAATATGAAATCAAGTTGTGTTTGAATTAAAATCTGAAATTTAAACTAGTTTTAAACTGAATTTGAAATTGAGATAAATATAAACCAGTTTAAATCTAGTTTTAAGTTTTAAAAGGTAAGTAAAGTTTTAAATCAAAATTAAATCTAGAATCGAATTTAATTTGTATCCAGTTTTGAAATGGAAGAAAGTTTTGAATTTAAATTAATTAATCTTGCAAATTTACTTAAGGATAACCAATTGTCGTAACTGATTAAGAATAATTAATTTAGCGGTTATTAATTAATTAAGGGTTAATTAATTTATTAAAGATAATTAAGTAAATAGTGAATTGAATAATTAAAGATTAATTCTTTAAATAATTAAAAGTTGATGAAATAATAACTAAAGGTTAATTAATTTATTATTAATGGTTAATTAATAAATGATTAAAGAATCATTAATCAAAATAATTTGTAATTTATCGATGTTAATTAACCAGGATTAGTAGTTCATAAGTAATTAATCTAATTTGAATAAATTAGATATTGATTGATCTTGCTTATGAATGTTTGGATTCTATTAGATGATTTGATTGTTTGAACTCCCTGATATATGATGCTTTGTGATACATCCTGATTTATGTTGTGATTTGTAATTTACTTATCTGTGATATATATATCTGTGATCTGTGAATGAAAGTGAGTGTTATAGTTTATATCGCTTATCAATTATATCTCTGTATTCTGATCTGTGATGATTGTATGATGTGCACTATTGTGTGTGAAATCCCTGGACTACACTTTTACACACACAAATATGGATTTCACGAGGAAATCGGTTAAGTCACAGATAATTTAAATTTGATGTTTTTGAAATTGAAATTTTAATTTCAATTGATTTTGAAATTGGAAATTTGGGTTTAAAGTGAAAAGCTTTTGAAATGTAATTTCAAAGATAAAAGTTATTTTGAATAACTTAATCGAGTGTTAAAAGTTAAATAATTTGATTTAAACTTGAATCCAAGATTTGAAATTGAATTTTATGATTTGAAATTAGGGATTAAAAGATGTTATACCCGTTATATAAGGGTTAAACCATTTTAAAAGTATTGATTTTGGAATGTGAATATAATTCAAAAGCTTTAACTCGTGCAAATATAATTGGATTTTTCCGAAACGAAAACTATTTGTTTTCAAATAATAATAGCTTTCATATAAGAAGTGAACTTCCAATTTGTGTTGAAAGGTTTCAAATTTAAAATGAAATTGAAATGTTTTGAAAGGCTATGAATACATTGTTTTGAAAGCTATGAATTGAATCTGTTATTTTTAACAGATTTAAAATGATGATTTTTTTAAACCATTCGAAATGAAATTGTTTTGAAAGCTATAAGTTGAATCTTTGTTTTAAAGATTTAACGAGTTAATCCAATTGAAACGGAAATTGTTTTGAAATCTGTGAATGGATTTTTGTTGAAAACTGGGTGAACTTTGTGAAAGAAATCTTTTTGTTTAAAAGATTTGAAATGGTAATCGATTGAAACCATTTAAAAAAAAGTTGAATTATTAAGTTGTGACTTAATTGAAATCCCATTTTCCATTCGTTTTGAATATACGCTCACTATTCGGGTTAGCCGGGAAAAGACATTTGTGTCATATAACCCATTCCAAATATGTGATACGTCGAAAAGGCAAGGTTTCAGGGGTAGCTCCCCTAGGGTATGACCATTCCTTCTGGAAAAGGGTAGTATCATGGTATGGAGCCCAGATACTTACTCATGTGGATACACTTATTTATTATGTGTGATGTTGGTTTCGAGGCGCCTCGGTTAAAGGTCCCAAAGGGCCGGGGGTGGCATATCTCAGGTATTGTAATATTCCCCGGGAAGGGGGGTAACCGGCCTTGTTTGGCAGAGAATGGTTTGGTTCTCGGAGCGTCCCACCAGAGGCGTTTCTTTCGTGGAATAGGAAGTTCCTTAGCCTGACCATTTATTGGAAAGACATCTTCCAAATACGAACTTTGTACGGTTTTAGTTGTATTACCTGCCATGGAATGTGGCGGTAACCTGCTATTGAACATGGTAGCTATAGTAGGCATAAGTGCGAAATGCCTATGCTGGCTAAGATTTATATTCTACTTTCGAAATGTTTTCTGCACTATGCACTAGTAATAATATCAAATGATTTGATTTTGCGTAGTAAGCATTTTTGACTATCATAAGAAGAAATCTCCTCCAATTCTGCGTTTGCATTGTGTGTGTGGTGGGAGGTCTTATGGTAGTTTCATTTTCTAAAAGCATTGCGAATTGACTTTAAAATTTCTCTGTTATTTGTTTTAAAGATAAACTGTTTTTGTTGCTCACACCAGTCCCACGACTGACTCGGAGTTTATTGTTCATTTCCTAAACTCTGGGTGCTCATAATTTTCTACACGAGCAGTCTAGAGTTGGGTTTTTCAGATATTCAGATTTAGTAGATTATCTGGAGCTAGTTCAGTCTTTGGATCGGACTGCACTTGCTTATCTTGATGTATCGTTATTGGGAGTTCGAGCTACTGCTGGAGTTCTCTCTTGAAGACTATCTTAGAGTTATTTGTTCCGCTGCTGATGTTAGTTATCTATTTTTTTCTTTTTTCTTTCCGCTGCTATTTGTTGTATCTTATCTCTGATGTATATTGATATTCATTGTATCACTCTGTTGTATCAGATATTGTATATCAATGTATTATTCATTTATTCCGCTGTGTTATTTAATTAATTGTTGTTATAAGCTCCGGCGACTCGGATTTGAACGGTCGGATCTACGGCATTTGAGTACGATGTAAAGTATGGATGTCGATTTTCAAGTGCGAAAATCGGGGACGTTACATAAATATAAATCTCTGGTGAATCAATGCTAATTGTAAAGGAGTTTCCCCCTTTTACAAGTCATTAGAATATTGGCGAGACCGCCAATTCACTATAAAGCTCATTCGAAGTGGAGTCATGGGATACTCCAAAATCAAAAGAAGATGAATAGTGAGGGACAAGAATGGATTTTGGAACTCTAGGGAACATTCCAAAATTCAAAGGAAATCAAATAAAAATGAAGAGATTCAAGCTCGAATGAAACTGATTCTGTAACTAAATTTACCATACATTCTAAGTTTTGCCTCAAAGCCAAAGCTCTGATACCAACTGTAATGACCCGATATTTTCAACCATTCGCATCCGCACATGTCGGACTTGAATTGCTCAAAATACCGCGTTGTAAATAAAATTTGGCAAATCTCAGAATATACAATAAATAAATATAATCATAGATCACAGACACAGAGTAAAATAATGCAGTGGAAGTAAAAGAAATAGTAGTTCATGCAGCTACTATATAAATATATATCAGAGTTACATAAGATATAATAGAAGAAATGAAATACAACAGAAGTCTCAATATGATAACCAAGTACAAGCTGAATAGAACAACAGAACTGAGATAGATAAAACTAGATAAGCAGATAATCTCCAGCGATTCCAATCTCCAGAAAGTGGAATCCAAATCTGTGAATACTCAGGCTGACCCGAGCGTAAATAAAATACAAACACTCGAGTCAGGACATACATACTTATACAATATAAACCAACTAAAGTGAACTGTAATAAAGGTACAAGTAACTTAGAAGATGCTTGGGACCACCCATCCTCTAAGGATCCATTAAACTATTTACTATATAGTAATATACACTATATGCAGTAGTGTCTAATCAGTAAAGTATAATCATATAGAAAATAGCGTTAAGGGGATAGTGAACCTTAACGCGGTCGGATCTTTAAACCAAAATCGTAGTGGGCTCGATATGGTAGGTGACACGGCACACAAGGCAATGCCAGGGTAGATATACCAATTACGCACACGGACTGATGGAAACGCATAGCAGCCACTACCGCTCCACCTCGAACAACACTCCCAAATCAAGGGTGCGCACCAAATCAATCACAAGTAATAGAATGGTATCGAAGAAGTGTATCCGATAAGAGGTGCTACCTCACTGGTCCGAGATCGCTACTGTTTTAGCCACCTTATGCCAACTCACGGGAGTTGGGTCCACGTATATACTGAAATGACCCTCCTATTTCTACCCTAATTTCATAAGGATTTTTTTTTCCATCAAAGGGAATTTAAATCATGTAGAAATCAAAATGCCATACAAGCTATTGACATAGCCACTTATTTCTTTTCTAAATAGGCAAATTAGGCAAAATCAGCAGTTCAGACGTCTAAATTCTTATGACAGGCATCTAAACTTAATTACAGACGTCTATCTAATTATGACAGACGGCTCATAGATCAAAAATTGAAACAGAGAGAAAAAGACATTTTGAACTGAATTCAGACATCTAATTATTTTGTGACAGACGTCTATATTTAACCTTAGACGTCTAGATTATTTAGACTGTCGTCTAAGTTTAATCTCAGACGTCTAAATTATTTAGATTGTCGTCTAAATTCGATTTCTATGTACATGCATATGCACATTCAATTTATATGTGTCTGGATGTCCACCTACATTCATTTACACTTTTAAGTTCGATTTAAACTTCCTTAGAACTATCAGAGATGATATATAGATTGATCCTTTATTACAATTATATTTTCCAGGGTCATTTTCTTTTTCCAATAAACCAAAATACATCCAGGATCAAAACAATTAACCAATATAAATATATCAGTACTTTCACAAAGATAAGCACATACATGTGAGGATGTATATGCCTCTCTTGTTTAAATCAGAGTTCTGGAAAACAAGAGGAGATTGGATTGATTGAATTTAATCAATCCACACATAGTACAGTGTTATATGCAATAAAAATTTCATTCATGTTTGATTTTCTTCTTATAAAATCTGTCTGGAATTTAAAATGCATTTGGTTAAAATCTGAATAAAAATTCAGATTCCTATTACAGATACAAAGGAAAAGGGTGTATTAATATTTGCACGAAACATGTTTATGTGCATATATAACTGCAACTATTTGGATCTGGCTTTCAATTCCCTTATTACAGATCCTTCCTTTATTTAAAAATAAGACATGAAACATTTGTATGAAACAAGTTAGATTATGGGAACCTTGTAGTCATAAAAACATTCAACCTATGCCTATTATCTTTTGTATACACTTACCATGTTTGAAAGACAAAACCATTTAATTTTTCTGAGAATCAACTATCCAGATTTCCCAAAACTTAAATCCTTTATAAAGACTCAAAATTGACTAATACATTTATAAAATGTAATCATTCAGTTTTCAACATGGTGTTCTTACTAAATCCATTTACAATATTTTGATTAACTTCTTTAATATCAGATATTAACCAGATTCATAAATTCCAGATACAAGTCAATCTCTTAATAAAATACTTAACAAAATATCCATCCCATATTCAACACTTAATACAAGTAACAATTTAAATCATTAATACATGCGGATTTTATCATTTTGGCTCTTATCTAACTAAGTTTAGCATGCTATAATCCTCTTCTCAAAGCCTTGCTCCTACTCCTACTTAGTTGCTGCAATTCCTGAAAAAGCATTTGAAACTGCCTCATTTTTAAATGAGACACCCCAGATGCCATTAGCACACTAGGGTCAGACACTTGTCTGGTATGAGAAAATTCACAAAAGCAACTAGTTAATTAGGTTAAAATCAAATTAAATACATATACATAAAGTTCTGCCCTTTGGAATCAGATCATACTTGTGTGCATGCTCTGTGTCATTGTGCATGTGCACACTTTAATTTTCCTTTCCAGAGACTACATATATCAATATGACATATACATTCAAGCATACAATTCAGACATAATCAAACAATCATTCATACCAAACAGGAAAATAACCAATATGAGTTAAATCATTTATTCAATCCTCATATTTCAATTCTGGGAAAAACTCTAGTTTTCTCATCATCCCAAATATTATTCCCTTGGTATAATTATCTATCCTGGTCTCACCTGCAATATTTATGAATCAATGGACACACTGTAATGAACTAATTCACTCCATTACACAAAGATCTCAGGACTTAAACAAGCCATGTGTCAACTTGTGCTACTCAAGAACACAAGTCATTCCTGCAGTGTTCTTGACCCTAAATTTCCTAATCAGGTTTAAGTTAATAATAACTCTTTTGATTTTTCATGACTAAACCATTCAGTGATCCATTTCACTAACTAAAACATCCATATCATGGCATCTCATATTATTCAAAACCATACAGAGACAAGCAAGCAAACAACCATTGGTGACTAAATAAATAAGGTTCTGTGTGCATATGTATACATTCTGGTATTTTAAAAAGGGTGTAGGCAACTAACATTGGCTTATGGCTTTTGAGAGAGTTTTTCCTTTTTGCAAACATTTGTGCTTGAGTTAAACTCAGAATGACCTGGTTTCACTGAATCACAAAATTTTGTTTGCTATGCATATGAACATATATATATTTTCATTGAATCAGGAGCATCAGCACATAGGAAACCCTATTGCACCCCTAATTCCTTTTTGTCTCAAGCCTCAGCACTTATACATAAGTATATTGTAGCTCAACATTATTTACATCTTTCTGGGTTGAGCCAAAACCAATACTACTTGCCTATTTTCAACATTTTATTTTCTGGGTATTTGTTTATGTTCCTAAACATTAACATATCATAGATCTGGATTTATAAAACATATATGTATACTAACAACACATAAAGCTTTCTTATAATAAAACAAGTGATCAACCAAAGAGAATCAAAACATTTTCAATTTTAAAATCACAGATAAGCATTCTCATATGAAAGTATATTTTTAAGAAAATTACTTATAGCTGGCTGCCTACATTAGGACTTATTGCCTTAGATTTTTGAGAGTTTTCTCACCTAGCTCTCTTATTTGCTTCCTTAATTAATTGATGAACTTCTGCCTTTAGCCTCAAGCTCTCTTCCTTCCCTTGCCTTATGATTTCTATGGTGTTGTTTTTTTTTCTCAAAGTTCTTTTCTGAGAAGGAGAGGAGGCTGCTGCATATACATGTATATATACAGGGTCTTCCTTAGGGTTTTGGGTATTGGCTAAAGCCATTTTTGCCCACCAGAAAAATCATGTTATCTGCATTTTATTTAAACCCAAAGTTCTACCCTTCCCGGCTTAATTTAGGTGAAGAGAAAAGTGGTTACATTCTTTTCAGAATTTTTGCTTTTCAGAAAATACGTTTTCCTTTGTCTACAATCATGCCAAAAATGTGAATTGATTTTATTATTTATCAAATACTCTTCCTAATTTTGCCTATAGCAAACATTTCCTTGTTTGTCTTATTTTTCCTATTTTTAGCTTTCATGTAAATGGTATGTACCTTCTTTATTTATTTACAAGAGGACTACTCCTTTTTATATATTCAGTTTTTCTTTCTTTCTTCCTATATACTAAAATATGTCTGTATATTTTATCTTACTAATTTGAACTCTAGTATTTTATTAACACATATATATATTTATATAAGTCTTACTGAAATAATTAGTACACCTATATATATATATATTTATACATCATACTGTATTGACACACACATGCACATGTACACTCAAAAATATTCAGTAGCATCCATATATGCATATTTACTTATGCATTCGGCTTTTAAGGATTTAATTTATATATATATATATATATATATTTCCATAAAAATCAATATGTATTTATTCTTAGAGTTCAGGGATTTTAGCTTTTGATCATGTGCATTTCCTGTGCACACATGTACACACATACTGATACACTATCAAGCTATATCACTCCCCTTTCAAAATTAATTCAAAAATTATTTTGAATTCATTTATATTTTTCAGAATAGATTCCTAAAATCTTGGGTCATTACATACATCCCTCCTTTTAGAAATTGTGTCCCACAATTTTCCTAAGCTTAAAATAAATTTTAAACTTAATTTAGAGAACAAATACATTCTCAACCAAATAAATTTTTAGTTCTATGATAACTAAAAACATATGCATCTAACAAAAGAAAACAATCAAAAATCAGAATTACCTTTAATCTGAAAATAGCTTAGGATAATTTATCCTAACTTTATCTTCTAATTCCCATGTGCAATCACTAGGATCAAGACTCCACTGTACCTTCACAAGTTTCAGAGATTTATTTCTCAACTTCTTCACATCTTTTGCCAAAATTCCCACTGGATCCTTTTCATAAATCAAATTAGGATTTATCTGCACTTGGGTTGGGGTCTCAAGAATTTTTGCCTTGTCATGGACCCACCTTCTCAATTGTGATACATGAAAAACATCATGTATACCTTGCATGTTTTCTGGTAATTCCAACTTATATGCCAAGGGACCAATTCTCTCCAGAATTTTGTATGGTCCAATATATCTTGGGGTTAATTTGCCTTGTTTTCCAAACCTCAGCACATTTTTCATAGGTGAGATTTTGATGAAAACAAAATTTCCCACTTCATATTCTACCTGCCTTCTTCTCATGTCTGCAAATTTCTTTTGCCTATCTTGAGCTGCTGCCATTCTTCTTCTTATCAATTCAATTTTCTCCTTAGTTTCTTGTATGTACTCAGGTCCTAAAGTAGACCTTTCTCCTGCTTCTACCCAACAAACAGGTGACAAACAGGGTTTACCATATAAGGCTTCAAATGGAGCCATTCCTATGGTACTTTGGTAGCTGTTGTTGTATGTAAATTCAACTAGATGAAGATAATCTTCCCAGTTGCCCCCAAAATCCAGTATACATGCCCTCAACATGTCCTCCAAAACTTTGTTTACTACCTCAGTCTGCCCATTTGATTGAGGATGGTAGGCAGTACTTAAACATAGTTCACTTCCCATTGCTTCTTGAAAGCTTCTCCAGAATTTTGAAGTGAAGATGGTATCCCTATCACTCACAATGGTTTTGGGAATGCCATGTAACTTTACCACTTCCTTTATAAAAATTTGAGCTAATTTTGGTGCTGTTCTTTCTGACTTGACTGGGATGAAGTGTGCTACCTTGGTTAGCCTATCAACTATCACCCATATACTTGTATTACCTCTCTTAGATCTAGGAAGTCCATCTATGAAGTCCATAGATATGTCTTCCCACTTCCACTGTGGTACACTAAGAGACTGCATCAACCCTGATGGCCTTTGGGTTTCAGCCTTGACTTGTTGGCAAGTCATACATTTGGCAATGTATTTAGCTACATCAGATTTCATCCCCTTCCACCAGAAGTCTCTTTTCAAATTTTGGTACATTTTTGTGTTGCCTGGGTGTATGGAGTATTTACTTCTGTGATATTCATTCAATATCTCTTTCTTAAATTCTGTGTCCTCTGGTACACACATCCTATTTTGGTATCTCATATAACCATTTTTATCAATATGGTGATTCATCACTTCCTCCCCTCTTAAGAGGAGCACTTTCTTCTCTAACAAGTTGGCATCTTGTTCTTGCATCTTTCCTACCTTCAGAATTAAATCTGGTTGGAGTGTCATTAAGCTTAACTTCCCTTTATATTCTTGTGCACCATGCATCTGCTCATCCATGTGCACACAACCATTCTCCCCAATTTCTAACTCAGTTAGCAAAGACAAATCTTTAAATTCTTCTATCATCATCATAGCCAATTTAGCATGCTGTCTACTTAGAGCATCTGCAACTTTGTTTGCTTTGCCTGGTGTATAGAGTATGTCAAAGTCATAGGCAGCTAAGAACTCCACCCATCTATGTTGCCTCATGTTCAAATCTTTTTGTGAAAATAAATATTTCAGAGACTTGTGGTCAGTGTACAGTTCAAACTTTGTGCCTAACAAATAATGCCTCCAAAGTTTTAAAGCATAGATCACAGCTGCTAATTCGAGATCATGTGTGGCATACCTTACTTCACGGGGTTTAAGTTGTCTGGATGCATATGCAATGACTTGGCCTCGTTGCATCAACACTGCACCCAAGCCAAATCCACTAGCATCAGTGTATACCACTAGTTCTTCATTTCCATATGGTACCTTTAAAATTGGAGCATTCACCAATGCCTCCTTCAACTGTTCAAAAGACTTCTCACATTTTTCTGACCAAACAAAAGCTTGGTTCTTCCTGGTTAGGTTAGTGAGTGGTGTAAAGATTTTTGAAAAATCTTTTATAAACCTCCTATAATACCCTGCCATCCCCATAAATGACCTTACTTCACTCACAGTGCTTGGCCTCTTCCATGCTTGAATAGCCACTACTTTATTGGGGTTCACAGAAATTCCTTGAGCAGATATAACATGACCAAGGAAATGTACTTCCTCTTTCCAAAATACACATTTTGAAAATTTTGCCTTTAAATCTTTTTCCCTTAACCTAGACAAAACCAGGTGCAAATGATGCTTATGTTCTTCCACTGTTTTGGAATAAATCAAAATGTCATCAATAAAAATAAGCACAAACTTGTCTAAATAATCTCTAAAGGTTCTGTTCATTAAATCTACAAAGTATGATGGTGCATTGGTCAAACCAAATGGCATAACCAAAAATTCATACAACCCATACCTAGTGTTAAAGGCAGTGTACTTGATGCTTGATTCTTCCACCTTCATTTGATGAAAACCAGATGCTAAGTCTAGTCTAGAAAATACTTTTGCCCCTGCTAATTGATCAAAAAGATCATCTATTCTTGGCAATGGGTATTTATTTTTAATAGTTACCTTGTTTAATTCTCTATAATCTATACAGAGTCTTAAGGAGCCATCTTGTTTCTTAACAAATACCACTGGTGCTCCCCAGCAAGAATTACTTGGTCTTATAAAACCCTTTTCTTCCAGTTCTTCTAACTGTTTCTTTAATTCCTTTAGTTCATTTGGCCCCATTCTAGTTGGCTTTTTAATCACTGGGCTTGCTCCTGGAACTAGATTGATCTGGAACTCTACTGGTCTATGGTGTGGAACACCCTTGACCTCACCAAACACATCCAAATATTCATTGACTATGGGAATTTCTTCAATGGTTAGTTCAATAGAATTTTTTTCTGAGTCAACTAAGTGATATAGTTTTTCTTCCTTAGCTACTTCACATAAAACTGTGATTCTCTGACCTCTAGAATTTTGCAATGATATGGTGGATGAGTCTAAATTAATTATGGCTTTAAATTGCCTTAACCAGTCTACCCCCAAAATAACACCTATATTTGGGTAATTCAAAACATATAAATTGGAAATAAAAACATTTCCTCCTATGTTTAATTCCACATCCACACAAATCATATTTAAAACACTAGAACTCCCCAGTGGACTTTGTATATGCAATGGGGTTTCAACCAATATGCAATTCAGTTTTAGCATTTTAACTTGTTCATAAGAAATTAAAGAGTGAGTTGCCCCAGTATCATATACTACTGCTATGGGCATGGTACAAATAAGTAATGTACCTTCCACTTGGCTATGGTTTTCAGTGTTACTCTCCACTGTGGCTTTGCCTTTTCCTTCCAAATTTGCTAATTTTCCTTGTTGTTTGTACTCAGGACAATTCCTCTTCATATGCCCCTCTTTCCCACATAGATAGCACTTGAAAGCTCCTCCTTTCAATTCTGGACATCTTGGTTTGATATGTCCTTCTTTTCCACACTGATGGCACACAATTTTCTTTTTGGTTTCCTTAGCTTTGACATCTCCAGTGCCTTTGTTACTGGCCTCTTCCTTCTTCTTATCATAAGGGTGATACCTCCCCTTACTCTTCTTGGTATTATTGCTCTTAAAATTTATGAACTTCTCCCTTTCCTTGTCATGCTGTTCCAACCTCAATGCTAAGTCTATCACATGGTCAAAAGTCCTGTCTGCATAGGGTAACATGGCTCTGCTAAGTCCTGGGTTCAACCCTTTTATGTACCTATCATTTTTGGATGCCTCATCTTCCACAAGCATTGCTCCATATGTGGAAAGCCCCTCAAACTTTTGAGTGTATTCTGTGACAGTCATGGTTTCTTGTCTAAGTCTAATAAATTCTTCTAGCAAGGTAGTCTTCGCTGATGCTGGTACAAACCTTGCTTCCAACATCTCTTTGAATTGATTCCAAGTGATTTCATTCTCATTTCTTCCTGCAATAATAACTTCCCACCAGCCTAAAGCTACTCCTTTTAGCTGTCTTGAAGCCACTTGCCTCTTTCTTTGATCATCAAGTTGCATGTCATTGAAAATTCTTTCCAATGTTCTCAACCATGTTTGAATTTCCATGATACTCTCTGTCCCTTCAAAGCTTTTGCCTCCTAAATGAGTATATGTCTTAAGTAATTTTGAGAGTTCTTCATAGGGATTTTCTTGCCTTTGTCCTGCCCCATCCCTAAATGCTCTCACCAAGTCTTGCAGATTGACCATTGGGGGTGCATGGGAAGATCCTGCTCCCTGATTTGGTGGTCTCCCTACCATAGTTTGCTAATAATAATTTACATAGCTGGTTAGTTTGATTGGTAATTTTATTATTTCAGTGGTTTTTTTTTTCACACTGAATACATTGATATATATATATTTAGTTCCTTTAAATTTTATTTCTATCTAAGAACTTGATCTTTACTTCTAATATGTTGAATAACATAGCTCTGATACCAACTGAAATGACCCTCCTATTTCTACCCTAATTTCATAAGGATTTTTTTTTTCCATCAAAGGGAATTTAAATCATGTAGAAATCAAAATGCCATACAAGCTATTGACATAGCCACTTATTTCTTTTCTAAATAGGCAAATTAGGCAAAATCAGCAGTTCAGACGTCTAAATTCTTATGACAGGCGTCTAAACTTAATTACAGACGTCTATCTAATTATGACAGACGGCTCATAGATCAAAAATTGAAACAGAGAGAAAAAGACATTTTGAACTGAATTCAGACATCTAATTATTTTTTGACAGACGTCTATATTTAACCTTAGACGTCTAGATTATTTAGACTATCGTCTAAGTTTAATCTCATACGTCTAAATTAATTAAACTGTCGTCTAAATTCGATTTCTATGTACATGCATATGCACATTCAATTTATATGTGTCTGGATGTCCACCTACATTCATTTACACTTTTAAGTTCGATTTAAACTTCCTTAGAACTATCAGAGATGATATATAGATTGATCCTTTATTACAATTATATTTTCCAGGGTCATTTTCTTTTTCCAATAAACCAAAATACATCCAGGATCAAAACAATTAACCAATATAAATATATCAGTACTTTCACAAAGATAAGCACATACATGTGAGGATGTATATGCCTCTCTTGTTTAAATCAGAGTTCTGGAAAACAAGAGGAGATTGGATTGATTGAATTTAATCAATCCACACATAGTACAGTGTTATATGCAATAAAAATTTCATTCATGTTTGATTTTCTTCTTATAAAATCTGTCTGGAATTTAAAATGCATTTGGTTAAAATCTGAATAAAAATTCAGATTCCTATTACAGATACAAAGGAAAAGGGTGTATTAATATTTGCACGAAACATGTTTATGTGCATATATAACTGCAACTATTTGGATCTGGCTTTCAATTCCCTTATTACAGATCCTTCCTTTATTTAAAAATAAGACATGAAACATTTGTATGAAACAAGTTAGATTATGGGAACCTTGCAGTCATAAAAACATTCAACCTATGCCTATTATCTTTTGTATACACTTACCATGTTTGAAAGACAAAACCATTTAATTTTTCTGAGAATCAACTATCCAGATTTCCCAAAACTTAAATCCTTTATAAAGACTCAAAATTGACTAATACATTTATAAAATGTAATCATTCAGTCTTCAACATGGTGTTCTTACTAAATCCACTTACAATATTTTGATTAACTTCTTTAATATCAGATATTAACCAGATTCATAAATTCCAGATACAAGTCAATCTCTTAATAAAATACTTAACAAAATATCCATCCCATATTCAACACTTAATACAAGTAACAATTTAAATCATTAATACATGCGGATTTTATCATTTTGGCTCTTATCTAACTAAGTTTAGCATGCTATAATCCTCTTCTCAAAGCCTTGCTCCTACTCCTACTTAGTTGCTGCAATTCCTGAAAAAGCATTTGAAACTGCCTCATTTTTAAATGAGACACCCCAGATGCCATTAGCACACTAGGGTCAGACACTTGTCTGGTATGAGAAAATTCACAAAAGCAACTAGTTAATTAGGTTAAAATCAAATTAAATACATATACATAAAGTTCTGCCCTTTGGAATCAGATCATACTTGTGTGCATGCTCTGTGTCATTGTGCATGTGCACACTTTAATTTTCCTTTCCAGAGACTACATATATCAATATGACATATACATTCAAGCATACAATTTAGACATAATCAAACAATCATTCATACCAAACAGGAAAATAACCAATATGAGTTAAATCATTTATTCAATCCTCATATTTCAATTCTGGGAAAAACTCTAGTTTTCTCATCATCCCAAATATTATTCCCTTGGTATAATTATCTATCCTGGTCTCACCTGCAATATTTATGAATCAATGGACACACTGTAATGAACTAATTCACTCCATTACACAAAGATCTCAGGACTTAAACAAGCCATGTGTCAACTTGTGCTACTCAAGAACACAAGTCATTCCTGCAGTGTTCTTGACCCCAAATTTCCTAATCAGGTTTAAGTTAATAATAACTCTTTTGATTTTTCATGACTAAACCATTCAGTGATCCATTTCACTAACTAAAACATCCATATCATGGCATCTCATATTATTCAAAACCATACAGAGACAAGCAAGCAAACAACCATTGGTGACTAAATAAATAAGGTTCTTTGTGCATATGTATACATTCTGGTATTTTAAAAAGGGTGTAGGCAACTAACATTGGCTTATGGCTTTTGAGAGAGTTTTTCCTTTTTGCAAACATTTGTGCTTGAGTTAAACTCAGAATGACCTGGTTTCACTGAATCACAAAATTTTGTTTGCTATGCATATGAACATATATATATTTTCATTGAATCAGGAGCATCAGCACATAGGCAACCCTATTGCACCCCTAATTCCTTTTTGTCTCAAGCCTCAGCACTTATACATAAGTATATTGCAGCTCAACATTATTTACATCTTTCTGGGTTGAGCCAAAACCAATACTACTTGCCTATTTTCAACATTTTATTTTATGGGTATTTGTTTATGTTCCTAAACATTAACATATCATAGATCTGGATTTATAAAACATATATGTATACTAACAACACATAAAGCTTTCTTATAATAAAACAAGTGATCATCCAAAGAGAATCAAAACATTTTCAGTTTTAAAATCACAGATAAGCATTCTCATATGAAAGTATATTTTTAAGAAAATTACTTATAGCTGGCTGCCTACATTAGGACTTATTGCCTTAGATTTTTGAGTGAGTTTTCTCACCTAGCTCTCTTCTTTGCTTCCTTAATTAATTTATGAACTTCTGCCTTTAGCCTCAAGCTCTCTTCCTTTCCTTGCCTTATGATTTCTATGGTGTTGTTTCTTTTTTTTTTCTCAAAGTTCTTTTCTGAGAAGGAGAGGAGGCTGCTGCATATACATGTATATATACAGGGTCTTCCTTAGGGTTTTGGGTATTGGCTAAAGCCATTTTTGCCCACCAGAAAAACCATGTTATCTGCATTTTATTTAAACCCAAAGTTCTACCCTTCCCGGCTTAATTTAGGTGAAGAGAAAAGTGGTTACATTCTTTTCAGAATTTTTGCTTTTCAGAAAATACTTTTTCCTTTGTCTACAATCATGCCAAAAATGTGACTTGATTTTATTATTTATCAAATACTCTTCCTAATTTTGCCTATAGCAAACATTTCCTTGTTTGTCTTATTTTTCCTATTTTTAGCTTTCATGTAAATGGTATGTACCTTCTTTATTTATTTACAAGAGGACTACTCCTTTTTATATATTCAGTTTTTCTTTCTTTCTTCCTATATACTAAAATATGTCTGTATATTTTATCTTACTAATTTGAACTCTAGTATTTTATTAACACATATATATTTATATAAGTCTTACTGAAATAATTAGTACACCTATATATATATATATTTATACATCATACTGTATTGACACACACATGCACATGTACACTCAAAAATATTCAGTAGCATCCATATATGCATATTTACTTATGCATTCGGCTTTTAAGGATTTAATTTATATATATATATATATATATTTCCATACATATCAATATGTATTTATTCTTAGAGTTCAGGGATTTTAGCTTTTGTTCATGTGCATTTCATGTGCACACATGTACACACATACTGATACACTATCAAGCTATATCACTCCCCTTTCAAAATTAATTCAAAAATTATTTTGAATTCATTTATATTTTTCAGAATAGATTCCTAAAATCTTGGGTCATTACATATACCTTAGGATCATCGTCACCATCCTACTTCATTCTGGAAACTCCACCGCGTACACAGTTGTCAAAGTGGTTTTCAGTATCGACAGAGAGTATGTCCATATTTGATCCCGGTCTCTTTAACAACCAATCGTTATTCTAACCCGTGGTTATAATTTAAAAACAGTTTATACTTCAAAATAGAATATCATTTCAAATCCAAATCTTTATCAAAATAAAGATTAAATCAATTCCAAACCATTTCAATATATTTAAAATATCATATCATTTCAAAACTTCATTTCAAATCATTTCAATATATCAAAATATCATATCTTTCCAAAACTTCATTTCAAATCATTTTAATATATCAAAATATCAAATCTTTTCAAAACTTCATTTCAAATCATTTTATATACCAAAATATCATTTGAGTTCAAATCTAAATATTCAACTTTAAATACTTTTTAAATTTAAAGATATCATTCATTTATTATCATTTCAAGTCACCTTTTAAATAGTTTATATTTCAATCAAAATAATTCATTTAAACCATTTAAAAGTGTAATTATTATATTTTCAAATCAAGTATTAAAATTTCTAAAGTTTCAATTCAATTCAATCATTTATTTCAATTAAATTTCCATAGACCATTTCAAATCTTATAAATTTCAAATATAGATTTAATCCACAAAATAACTATTCCAATTTATAAAATAATTCCAAGCTTTATTATCTATATTTCACAAGTCTAATATCTTTTAAATAGATTCAAATTAAAAGTAAACCAAATGTTTTTCATACTAATATAAACTTCAATTATTTATTCCAAGATTTAATATCATTTCAAATTCATTTCAAAATATCAAAATATCATTTCAAAACATCATCTATTTGATTTAAATTTAAATACCATTTAATCATATTTCAAAATAGTTGTATTTCCAAAATCAACTATTCCATTTAAATCATTTAAAGTCAATTCATTATATTTAATAATTAAATATTAAATTTCAAAAATTTAATCTTTTTCAAAGATCATTTATTCATTTGAATTTATTAAACAAAGAAAATTCAACTTTCGCAGCACTTAGAAAATGCTACGAAATGTTATGTTTAAAAATAGTTCATTAACAAAAGACGACATTTAAAATGTTGTAATATCTTAATTTAGTTTCAATTAAAATTTTAGTTAAATTTAACAACTATAGCACTAACAAAGTTCTATAATAACCCTTAGTTCAAATTTGCTATTAGGTTCATTTAAAACAACTACAGCATTTTCCAATGCTGTAATATCTTTACATTACATTTCAAAAATGATGTCAAATCAAATTCAGAGTTTTATTTACAATTTCACACATATTTAACTTTTAATATAAATCATTTTAACTTATAAAATCATATATTTCACATTTAAAAACAATCATTTAAATACCTTTATCTATGATTTTATAAAGTCAAATTTCCATAAAAAAATCAAATTAAATAACCATTAAATTTTCATTTCTTTAATTAAATTCTGAACTTAACAACTAAGTTTAAATTTCCAAAATATAACTTATTTCCATTTATTTTACTTAATTATAATTTCACTTTTAACAAATTTCACAAAAATTCAATTTAAGTTATATTTCCAAATTCACCTTAAATATTCATTTATTTCATATTTTAATTTATACAAAATCATTAACACTTTTAAAAATTATTATTACTTAATAAAATCATTAAATTCATCTTTTAAATCAAGTTTGTCATATATTCTTACTTTACATAAATTCCATTTATAAACAAAATCATAAATTCCAAAATTGACTTATATTTCAAATTCTACTTCACCATTTACTTAATTCACTTATTTAATTTGTAGAAAATCACTAATATTTTATAGAAATCATTTTAAATAAAATTTAAATCAAAATATCATAATATTTACATTTTTAAAATATTTTAAACATTTCAGAAAAATATATAAACCACGGGTCTGTATATAATTTTCTAGCCTAGGTCAAGTGATACGGATATGTATCATTTCAATCCGCAGTTTACAAAGAAAAACCGGGTTTTATCATTTCAAACCCACAATCCCAAGTTAAAATAAAATAAATAAAAGGTCGCTCAGGCTTATCATTTCAGCCCATAACGATCTTTCCTTATTCTAAAGTCCGTTCGGGTATGTATCATTTCAACCCATAGTGAACCTATTCTACAGGGAACTTGCAGTGTGATAAACTGATAAAATGAACATAATAACATCATATAACAGTAATAGATGATATAAAATATGTAATAACAGGGTTAAACATTATATGATCATAATATAATAGTTATAACAGGATGATATAATTTTACAGATTCAAAAGGTGTCAGTTTACTAGTTATATAAGTACACATCGTCTGGTGAGAATTAATCACTTGTTCAAGCTGGAGATGACAACCACAAACACACAACAAAGATTTCCAGAGGCACGAAAGCACGGCAATGATTTGAGATTTGAAGAGCCAAAGCTATACCCCTTGAATACATTACACAAAACAAATATATAAAACATAAGTTTCAAAACAGGATGCCACTAAACAATGTTAGGAACAACTGCATAAAACAAAACCAAAGTGTTTGCACTTGCTTTCTACCATCTATGCTTCAGCTCCAGATCTGAAATGCATGGCTAAGGGGTGGGTTTGGATCTGGTTTTGGGTTCCATAGGTGTAACGCCCCACTCCGAGACCCACTGTAACAAAGAGTATTACGGGAGTAATACTGTCTGTTAAAGCAGAGAATAGAGTATAGTGGAAGCGACCATTTGTAATCAAGCTATAACTATCTATCGAATACGTCGAAAAGTGGAATCTATTTAAAATTTTCAAGTGGTTCGACATATCCAATAAATATTTATAACAAAATTACAATGGCTAAAGACCTATCAGAAACAAGCATAGTAATAAATGATAAAAACATCACAGAACAGAATCACATAACAGATATAAAATCCCAGAACAATACATCATCAATACAGATCCAAATATCATAAGTGGGTACAAAGCCACTGCTCACACATGTGAGTAAAAAATATGTACATATCAGAGTCTGAATAATAACATAAGCGGACACTAAGATAAGCCATCTCAAAAGCATAGCAGATAAGTCCAAAGCGGAAGCACAGATCAGCTAAGTCCAGAGACCTAACCTGAAACAACTCGGTCTGACCCGAGCGAAAACACTCGGGTCAGGCTAGCTAAACAATCAGTAATAACTGAGATATATAATAATGCGGTACATAAATAAAACAGTACTTATCCATAGAGAAGTATATTATGAACCACATGAATATAATGACGATCCCTAATCATAAATAAACAATGAAAATCTCCAAAGAGAAATCAACACCAAAGTGTAGAATAAATAAAATCGCCTCATATCATCGGCGTAGCCAAAGCTATAAAAAGATGCCCATAGGCAATAACCCCAAGAGTGACCAGAGTCTGTAATCAATGCCCAAGCAAAGATCGATGCTCCAAAGAGCAATGGGGATATACTGAAAAGTCAATGAAATCCAACACTGAAAAGTAGTGTCCAGAGACACTGTGAATCCACAAGGTAATCTTACTTACATCGTATGGTTCCATAGAACCAACACTGAATGGCGGTACTCGAGTGGATATAAAAATCATCAGATAATACAAGTTTTGCACGTGCACCGACCAGAGTCGTTGTTGCCAAGTACTGTAAAGTTGTGATCGATCACTCGCACAGATGCGGAACGCATGAAACGGCGAAATCCTTCCCAGAAGGATAAAGGCCCAGAGGCACACGCCGAAAAGTAAACTGCTCCATAGAGCAGGTGTCCAGAGACGGTTGCCCAGAGGCATGGTGACCCAAAGGTCCAGTACTGGCCACCCAGAGGCTAATGTGTCACTAACTTCTTGGAGAGGAACCCGTAAAGTGTTAACAATGAGTCCCATACCCCACATTCGCACTAAACGGTTTACTAACCAATAGCAAGCTCACACTCCAAACAATAAAAAGTCCACCTCGTATTATCGGTAAACTAGACCCAAAGGTCAAAACGATCAATCGAATAGGTCGGGGATTAACCGGAAAGAAAATACACACGGTTCCATAAGCCGGAGATTTCCTAACCGTTTAAGCACCTTTCCACTTCGCTCGATGTGCTAAAGTGAATGTGAGATTTTTATTATAGAAAATATTGGTGTAAAACGGATTTATAATTGATTTTGAAATCATCTTTCAAACGGTCTTTTGAAAAGTCTCCTATTATGGAGTAATTAATTTAATAATTAAAATTAATATTATATAATAATTTTCAAAAGCCATTTTGGAGTGAAAAATCCTTTTAAAACCCTTTATAAAGCCCGTGCACGAAATCTAGAGACAAAACTCAAAGAAATCGACGAAAACCAGAAAATCATCAAAAATATTCTGAGTATTTGAAACCATTCAAAAACTGCTGCGAACCCAAGTTCGGCAATTTATTCAGACCAGCAAACTGTGTCCAAATGTCATGAAAACTGGTAGGCATGTAGTCCAACATCCCTACTTTAAGATGCAAAAAGAATTTCTGGATTCCGAGTTTAGACAAAGTAGCAGCGACGTCTCAAAGTTGAACCCAGAGAAAGATTCATACTATTTTCCAACAGCGACCGAAGTCTAACTTTGGCACGAAAATCGAAGTATCAAACGAACTCCAATGTTGCCCAAATTTTCCAGAGATGGAGTTCGAAACACCACCTTTCAAAAGAGACCAAAAACGTCAAATTCCGACTTCGGATGCGATCGTGGTGGCATCCCGAAGTGGAGCTCAAAAGCTGGAAACAGAGGTGATATTTGATTTTTTTTTTCTTCCTTGAATTCGGGCCCAGCCCACCTGGGCCGAGTTGGGACGCGGGCTTCGGCTCACGTCCACTGCTCCCCAGCCCAGGCGAGCTGGGGAGTATAATCCCCAGCCCGCCTGGGCTGGGGTTGAGACGCGGGCCGAAGCCCGCGTCTTCTATCCCCCAGCCCAGGCGGGCTGGGGGAATATAAATCCCCAGCCCACCTGGGCTGGGGTGGGACGCGGGCTTCGGCCCGCGTCCCCGCTTCCCCAACCCACCCGGGCTGGGGAGGCCGTGTAAACCCCCAGCCCGGGCGGGCTGGTGGGTGTGGGTTGCGGCCAGCACATCCAGGGCTTGCCTGCCTCTGGCTAGCCCAGCTGGGCAGCTGGGCTAGCCTACTGCACCAGGGCAGCAGCCAAGGTGCAGCCCAAGCTTGCCCTGGTGCATCCAGAATAGGTTTTCAGCCTATTTTCAGGCTGTAGCAAATTCCAGCCAATAGTTTTTGGTGTTTTTTGACATTTTGGTGTGTTTTTTTCAATTTTGGGCATTAAAATTTTCATCAAAATTATGCTAGCAATAATTACTAATAAATAGTGATTACCAATAATACAACTAGCATTAATTACTAATCAATAGTAATTACCTTAATGAAGCAAATGATCAAATAGTTAGAGTGCAACAATCAAAGCAAGCCAAACTCTTCCAAAGCAAAAGATCAAGCCACTTCAAGGACCCAAAATCAACAAAAAACAATAATTACAACAAGATGGAAGAGATAAAAAGAGGATTAAGGAGGATTAGATAATAAGAGAGAGATTGCCTTACCCTTTTTTTTCTTTAAAATTAAGCTAATCAAATTGTGAAGAGAAGGAGAAGGAGCTTCTAAATGGAGGCCATTATTTTGTTTAGATCTAGGTTTTTGGAATTTATGAAGAGGAGTAGGGTTAGGGTTATGGGTTTAAGATATTATATAGGAGGGGGTTAGGCTAATGGGTCATGATAAGGGGTTTTAAAACCCATTAGGACTTAGTTTATTTTCTAATGTTATCATGTAAACAAAAATCCTAATAAGCATCCTAGTTTTTAATTAAAACCATGTAATTGTCTCATTTGGCCAATTAAACCCATTATCACAATAAAAATTCCCTTTTTAAATATTAAATTCCAAAAATATTAATTTTCCCATTTTAAACCCAAAATACATTAATTTGCAAACCAATTGCAAATTTAAATTCCCAAAATTTTTGTTGAGC
Organism: Allium fistulosum; assembly: GCA_030737815.1. NCBI lineage: Eukaryota > Viridiplantae > Streptophyta > Magnoliopsida > Asparagales > Amaryllidaceae > Allium > Allium fistulosum. The sequence continues at coordinate 1,034,278,697 of CM060901.1, forward strand.
TTCCTTTTCAACTTAAAATCATAATTTTAATTTATTATTCGGTAATTGCAATCTCAGGGTTGTTACAGACTCCCCCCCCCCCTTAAGAAAATTGCGTCCCCGCAATTCCTTAAATATAGAAATCGTCTATAACATCTAATCCACAATGTGCAGATTCGCACGGAAAGAAAATCCACAAAGATCAATATTTATATTCTCACGGAGCAAGCTAAGGGTCGTGGATCCACCAATGGGATTCACAATCCTTAGTGAAGAAACCATACAAGTAACATCCAAAGATAAAGTATCAACTAGTTCCTTTGATACGAATGAGTGAGAGACAACCGTATCAAAAGAACTCTAAAAGATCTACCATGAAATAAAATAGAGCCTTCAAGAACGGAAGGATGTGTACCTTTAGACTGAGCAGAAGTGGTAGGAGCCTTGGCAGTATTAAGCCTGCCAGGCTTGGCACTAGCTGGAGCAATAGGACAAGTGGTGATCCCGTGTCCCTCCTTCTTACAGAAGGTGCAATAGAGAGGTTTGGGACACTCCCAAATAAAGTGTTCAGGAGAACCGCAATTGAAGCATTTCTTCGGAGGACGGGTCCCACTAGGCAGAGCAGGAGTCTGGGACTCAGTCTGAGGCTGAGAACTAGAGCTGGTCGCTATCTTCTTATTGTGCTGAAAAGAAGAGCCAGACTGGTCAGGAGGAAACCTCTTCTTGGTGGGGTTTGTGGATTCCACACCACCATCATCACTATGCTCCATCTCGACTGACTCAAGATGTAGAGCTGCATCGACTAGCTTCTCGAATGAGAGCTCAAGCTGAAGCATAAGCTGCCTCTTAAGATATTTCTTTAAGCCCTCAACAAATTTGAGGTTCCTCTTATAAGGAGTAGCAATAAACTCAAGGCCGTACTTGGACAGGGCCTCGAAGGAAGAGACATAGTCGGATACAGAGGATTTCCCCTGCTTGAGATCAAGAAAGCGGCGAGCAAGGGAGTTCTTCTCTGACTCAGGGATGAATTTGAGCTCAAATCTCTCACGAAACTGAGCCCAAGTAAGTATGGACTCATCTACCTCGGCAATAAGGAGTTTGTACCAATCCAGGGCACGACTCAGAAGCTGACTAGAAGCAATAAGAACACGGTCATGATCCGGGATATCCATACGAGTGAAAATGCGCTCGCATATCCGAATCCAAGCCTGAACCTCTAAGACATTCTCGGAGCCACTGAACGGCTTCCCTCCGAGATGGGTAAAATCACTGCAGAGACGCGCAAAAGTAGACTTGCGCGGAACATCAGCAACTGGGGCTGGAGACTGAGAATGAGATTGGGAATTCCGAACCAACTCCATGATCTGGTCGGTGGTCATGAACACGCCCTCTGGATGAGTGTTGCTGGACTGCCCAGCAGCACTGGTCTGACGTGTGGGTCTCCCTCTTCCCCTTCCAGACATACTGAAAGTCAAACGGGAATTAGAGTTAGACGTGATTCAATGATAGATAATTAATTAAGGAATACTACGGAATATAACGGATTCCTAAACATATTCCTAACTTATCTATCAATAAACATAAGGAAGGGATTTGATTTAATTCGGATCTAATGAAAATGTATTGTACTAAGTGTATATGTTCTGTGTTTATTATGCTTATTCCTGAAACCAAGCTCTGATACCAAGCTGTAACGCCCCACTCCGAGACCCACTGTAACAAAGAGTATTACGGGAGTAATACTGTCTGTTAAAGCGGAGAATAGAGTATAGTGGAAGCGACCATTTGTAATCAAGCTATAACTATCTATCGAATACGTCGAAAAGTGGAATCTATTTAAATTTTTCAAGTGGTTCGACATATCCAATAAATATTTATAACGAAATTACAATGGCTAAAGACCTATCAGAAACAAGCATAGTAATAAATGATAAAAACATCACAGAACAGAATCACATAACAGATATAAAATCCCAGAACAATACATCATCAATACAGATCCAAATATCATAAGTGGGTACAAAGCCACTGCTCACACATGTGAGTCAAAAATATGTACATATCAGAGTCTGAATAATAACATAAGCGGACACTAAGATAAGCTATCTCAAAAGCATAGCAGATAAGTCCAAAGCGGAAGAACAGATCAGCTAAGTCCAGAGACCTAACCTGAAACAACTCGGTCTGACCCGAGCGAAAACACTCGGGTCAGGCTAGCTAAACAATCAGTAATAACTGAGATATATAATAATGCGGGACATAAATAAAACAGTACTTATCCATAGAGAAGTATATTATGAACCACATGAATATAATGACGATCCCTAATCATAAATAAACAATGAAAATCTCCAAAGAGAAATCAACACCAAAGTATAGAATAAATAAAATCGCCTCATATCATCGGCGTAGCCAAAGCTATAAAAAGATGCCCATAGGCAATAACCCCAAGAGTGACCAGAGTCTGTAATCAATGCCCAAGCAAAGATCGATGCTCCAAAGAGCAATGGGGATATACTGAAAAGTCAATGAAATCCAACACTGAAAAGTAGTGTCCAGAGACACTGTGAATCCACAAGGTAATCGCACTTACATCGTATGGTTCCATAGAACCAACACCGAATGGCGGTACTCGAGTGGATATAAAAATCATCAGATAATATAAGTTTTGCACGTGCACCGACCAGAGTCGTTGTTGCCAAGTACTGTAAAGTTGTGATCGATCACTCGCACAGATGCGGAACGCGCGAAACGGAGAAATCCTTCCCAGAAGGATAAAGGCCCAGAGGCACACGCCGAAAAGTAAACTGCTCCATAGAGCAGGTGTCCAGAGACGGTTGCCCAGAGGCATGGTGACCCAAAGGTCCAGTACTGGCCGCCTAGAGGCTAATGTGTCACTAACTTCTTGGAGAGGAACCCGTAAAGTGTTAACAATGAGTCCCATACGCCACGTTCGCACTAAACGGTTTACTAACCAATAGCAAGCTCACACTCCAAACAATAAAAAGTCCACCTCGTATCATCGGTAAACTAGACCCAAAGGTCAAAACGATCAATCGAATAGGTCGGGGATTAACCGGAAAGAAAATACACACGGTTCCATAAGCCGGAGATTTTCTAACCGTTTAAGCACCTTTCCACTTCGCTCGATGTGCTAAAAGTGAATGTGAGTTTTTTATTATAGAAAATATTGGTGTAAAACGGATTTATAATTGATTTTGAAATCATCTTTCAAACGGTCTTTTGAAAAGTCTCCTATTATGGAGTAATTAATTTAATAATTAAAATTAATATTATATAATAATTTTCAAAAGCCATTTTGGAGTGAAAAATCCTTTTAAAACCCTTTATAAAGCCCGTGCACGAAATCTAGAGATAAAACTCAAAGAAATCGACGAAAACCAGAAAATCATCAAAAATATTCTGAGTATTTGAAACCATTCAAAAACTGCTGCGAACCCAAGTTCGACAATTTATTCAGACCAGCAAACTGTGTCCAAATGTCATGAAAACTGGTAGGCATGTAGTCCAACATCCCTACTTTAAGATGCAAAAAGAATTTCTGGATTCCGAGTTTAGACGAAGTAGCAGCGACGCCTCAAAGTTGAACCCAGAGAAAGATTCATACTATTTTCCAACAGCGACCGGAGTCTAACTTTGGCACGAAAATCGAAGTAACAAACGAACTCCAATGTTGCCCAAATTTTCCAGAGATGGAGATCGGAGCACCACCTTTCCAACGAGACCAAAAACGTCAAATTACGACTTCGTATGCGATCGTGGTGGCATCCCGAAGTGGAGCTCAAAAGCTGGAAACAGAGGTGATATTTGATTTTTTTTTCTTCCTTGAATGCGGGCCCAGCCCACCTGGGCCGACTTGGGACGCGGGCTTCGGCCCGCGTCCACTGCTCCCCAGCCCAGGCGAGCTGGGGAGTATAATCCCCAGCCCGCCTGGGCTGGGGTTGAGACGCGGGCCGAAGCCCGCGTCTTCTATCCCCCTGCCCAGGCGGGCCCAGGCGGGCTGGGGGAATATAAATCCCCAGCCCACCTGGGTTGGGGTGGGACGCGGGCTTGGGCCCGCTTCCCCGCTTCCCCAGCCCACCCGGGCTGGGGAGGCCGTGTAAACCCCCAGCCCGGGCGGGCTGGGGGGTGTGGGGTGCGGCCAGCCCATCTAGGGCTAGCCTGCCTCTGGCTAGCCCAGCTGGGCTAGCCTACTGCACCAGGGCAGCAGCCAGGGTGCATCCTAGGCTTGCCCTGGTGCATCCAGAATAGGTTTTCAGCCTATTTTCAGGCTGTAGCAAATTCCAGCCAATAGTTTTTGGTGTTTTTTGACATTTTGGAGTGTTTTTTTCAATTTTGGGCATCAAAATTTTCATCAAAATTATGCTAGCAATAAATACTAATAAATAGTGATTACCAATAATACAACTAGCATTAATTACTAATCAATAGTAATTACCTTAATGAAGCAAATGATCAAATAGTTAGAGTGCAACAATCAAAGCAAGCCAAACTCTTCCAAAGCAAAAGATTAAGCCACTTCAAGGACCCAAAATCAACAAAAAACAATAATTACAACAAGATGGAAGAGATAAAAAGAGGATTAAGGAGGATTAGATAATAAGAGAGAGATTGCCTTACCCTTTTTTTTTCTTTAAAATTAAGCTAATCAAATTATGAAGAGAAGGAGAAGGAGCTTCTAAATGGAGGCCATTATTTTGTTTAGATCTAGGTTTTAGGAATTTATGAAGAGGAGGAGGGTTAGGGTTATGGGTTTAAGATATTATATAGGAGGGGGCAGTGTTTTAAATCTCGGATTTTGGCCAATATCTCGGGAAAATATCTCGGCTATCTCGGGCGATATTTAAAACACTTATAACTAAATAGGCTGCCAAATCTCGGATTTTGGCTGATATCTCGGATTTTTCATCTCGGCCATCTCGGGGAGATTTAAAAGCCTGGGAGGGGGTTAGGCTAATGGGTCATGATAAGGGGTTTTAAAACCCATTAGGACTTAGTTTATTTTCTAATGTTATCATGTAAACAAAAATCCTAATAAGCATCCTAGTTTTTAATTAAAACCATGTAATTGTCTCATTTGGCCAATTAAACCCATTATCACGATAAAAATTCCCTTTTTAAATATTAAATTCCAAAAATATTAATTTTCCCATTTTAAACCCAAAATAATTTAATTTGCAAACCAATTGCAAATTTAAATTCCCAAAATTTTTGTTGAGCTTCCTTTTCAACTTAAAATCATAATTTTAATTTATTATTCGGTAATTGCAATCTCAGGGTTGTTACAATAGGGTCGGCCTAGCATGCATTAACAAAGTGGTGAAGTCTAGGTGCAAAAACTAGGTGTTCAAGGCTAAACAATGCAACATAACCTCATATCTTTGGCACAAATAGGTTCAGCTAGAGGTCATGGGTCACGGCCAGTGGGTGCTAGTGATGGTGGATGATGTGGAAGAGGGTGGAGGTTAGGTCAGAGGTGGTGGTGGTGGTGGTAGTGGCGGCAAATGGTGGTCGAAGGTGGTGCTAACAATCTAGGCTCGGCTAGTGTAATATGTGGTGGTTTTTGTTGATTTTGGTGGTGCTCCTTGCCATGGATGTGCTTGGCCTGCCTTGGTGGTGTAGTAGCGTGGGTAATGACCAGAGAAAGGGGGTGGTAGAGGTCGGACCAGATCTGGTTGAGGAGGAGCCAAGCCTAGAAGAAGAGAGCAAGTGCAAAAATCAATGTAAACAAGTAGAAAAAGAATAAGAAAAAGTTGAAAATCATTACCCAAACTTTCCTCAATAGCCATGGCCGAAATTCTTTTGTTTCAAAAATGAAAATGAATGTACGTGAATAGAAAATAGAGTATGTAGCTGAAAGATGTGGATAGTAAAGGCTAATTGATGAAAAGGTAAGTTACAAATGTGAAAGGTTGGAAGATAAAAGGCCTTAGGCAAATCAAAAATCATAACCTTTCAAATTTCTTTTAATTTCTTTATATAAGTTTATATAACTGAATATAATTATAAATTCAGTTTAAATTCGAAAATGTAACAAAATATAAAATATAAATAAATAATTAATAATATATATATGATTAAAATAAGAAAATAGCACAAAAATGAAAACTAGTCTAGAAAATTTGAAAATAAATTCAATACACTTTGGAAAAACTATTTTAACTTAAATACATGAAAAATGAATATAAATAGAGTAAAACACAGCAAATAAAAGTGAATGTATAAAATAAATAAATAAATTTTAATTATATATAATTAAATTAAGAAAATAGCAAAGAAAATGGAAACTAGGTTTAAAAAATTGAAATAAATTCAAGTAAACTTTAGAAAAATTATACTATCACTTTAAAATTATTAAAAGATAAAAATATACATAAAATAACATATTAACACATATTAAAATAAAATATGACAAATAAAATATAATTTAAAATAGACAATATTGCTAAATACATCAGTTTACACACAATATTGAAATATACATAACTTTCACAATTTAACTCTGTTTCCAATGAAACGAAAAGCTGTATTCAAGTTATTAAATCTATTTTCATAATAAAAGAAAAAATTTAAGAATTTGAATATTTAAAATTTTAATTTTAGAAGCCAAAGATTGAACAGTTTGAACAGAAATTCACTTTTCAGTAAAATAACCAATTTATACTAGTTTGAAATTATAGTTCACATAATAATTAACATTTATTTTTAAAAATGAAATGTTTGAAATCAAACAAGTTTAAAATAGTTTCAAAATAAAATAAAGTTAAATTTTAAAATATATGCAAAAATCTAAGGTTGTTACAAAGCAAGACATCAATTTTCGTTTTTCCAAATTCGGATCTCTTTAGCTCCGTCGATCTTATTTTTTTCTGCGTTTTGCTGCATTTTCCGCTAGTAGAAAATTTGAATTTTTATAATTCAATCGTAATACTGATATCTGTATACCGTTTTGATCGCCTCGTCGTACTGATCTCTATGGTATATTTATTTTGTATTTTGAGATCCGTTGCGCGACGGAAACAATGACAACGGTCCGTTGTAACGGTACCAAATTTATGGCTGTCCACTTCCATTTCCTTTCCAAACCAACGGGCAGATCAAGCAACATACTAATTTGCTTTAATAACTTTTTGCAGAAGTCAACGGTCATTTATTAGACTTGAATTCTTACAATACTCTTTCTCTTCCCTAAAACGTTTAAAGTTCTCTGCACCTACCCTATTTGGTCTGTCATTCTCTTAAGAAGTGTAGTATATTATCTAAAGTAAAATTTTATTCTTGGAAACGTACACATTTTTATTTTTGCAGCTCAATGTCTTTTAAATGGATCCAACTTTAGCTTTTGATATCTTTGGTATTAAAATATATAGGCTAGGCTAGTGACATTTTTTTTTCTTTTCAAACTGTTCATCTTTCCTTGAAACTCCAGATCACCTCCACTTTCTTTATTGCCTTAACCCATGGTCGAAAGTTTTGTGTGTGAAATTTCATTCGTTGCATCCTCGACCTAAGCGCAGTCGCCTCCATCCTCTACCCATCAGCTCACGTAAACGCATCTCCACGTGCAGGCCGAAACCAAGCCATCAATGGCCGAACTCCTCGGCCTCCTTGCCCTCTGACGGCAACCATCACTCAGCCACCTCCATTTATTCACGACAGCCTTCATCTTCGCCTTCAACACCATTGACTCCCACCTCGAAACAAATTAAACCCGACCATCGTTCTCACGCGCAAGCTCGAGCCACCCAGCAGTCCTCCCTTCTTCTGTCTCAAGCCTTGCATTCCAACTTCGCCCAGATTTTCGAATGCATATCTCCCTTCTATATATACAGGTATATATATGAACCTTATGTTTTAAATAAATCCCGAAATAGCTCTTGTATATACATGAGTTTATGTGAGGTATATATTTGTATGAATCATAGGATCCATTAGTTATATATGACATATTCCTGATACGTAGTTTACATATACTTAAGTTAAGAGTTACATATATATAATCTGTGTTTGAAAATATAAGTTATGGGATATTATTATACATATTTTACCTATGGCTTGTTTCGCACATATGTATAGTGTGAACTTCAGTTTGTGTGTATGGGTACTATACTGTTGTTTTAAATAGAAACTATATAAGTTATTTTCCTTGTTTTCGATTTTCAGTCTACTTTGTATTGAAACTCAGCACTGCCATTTTTATATACATTATATATATATATAGGAGGGTACATGGAAGGTGTTAAGTTTGACAGCCTATAACTGCACATATAGATATAAAAAAAGGAATCTGATAGCTATATACTAAGCTGTGTTTAGCTTAGTTCATGTAATAATTTGTATAAGTTTTAAAGGTTGTGAAGTATATAGAAATTATTTAAAGATATATGCAGAGTTTTAAGTGTTGCTTTAAGCATGATATGTTATAAATTTATATATAATATAAAGTCAATATATGGTATATTTTGTTTACTGAATATAAAGTTGTTTATAGTTTGTAAAGTGAAGAAAGAAAAAAAAGAGACTTTATTTTATTAAGTATACAAAGGGCTGTTGTATGTTGAAAACAGTTTGCATAATAGGTTAGTACAAGAGATTATGCGCCAGTTTTACGTAGGCTAGTTCATATGTTTAAAACTTGATATTGTTATAATACGTAAAATTTTATATAAAGCTTACATATAGATGTTTTGTTTAAATATTATTTGAAACATTGTGTAAACCATGGACTTTATTGCATATCTATTTTAAATGGATACAATATGAAAATTTATTTCTAATACGGTTTTAAATGTTGACTTTTGAAAAAATATTTTTAATTTGAGTTTGAATGTAGAATATGATACATATAAATAAGTTCGCTTACATCATTTATCTTCACCGAGCCAATTTTGATTTGATTTCGTCTATTTCTTATTATCAGCCTTGTTTGTCGTGTCTTTTCCCCATTGAATCACGTCCATCTAGCTTTGTTCGGAATTCGTAGCTTTTTCTGTTGTCAAACTTGTAACAACCCGCATATTTATCGATTTTATATTTAAAGCTTTTATTTAAATATTTTATCGTTAGTCGGATGTTAGTCCGAAAAGCTACTTTTTGCATACGGTCAAATTAGTACTCGAGACCACCTCCATTGAGTTCAAAATGATGTTTGCGATCTTTTTAAGTGTAAACTTCGATATGTTTGGAGATAGTGAAATTTTCGTCACTTTTCCCGCTTGTGACTTTGGTTGGGACTGCACCTTCTTAATTCAGCCCAACCCTCTTCCTCACTTGATCAAACACTTCAAGCTTTGTCAAAAATGGTGGTGGGAAAGAGAAATTAAAACTCCAAACTCAAATTCTATTTCAAATCCGAGATTCAACTCCAAATTCAAGTAGAAGATAGTAGATTCAAGCTTGTGGTTGTTTCTTGCATTGATTTCAAGCTCCATCTTCATCAAATTCGTGAAAAGGTGAGATTTTTATCTCACACTCTCGTCTATATCTATCTTGGACTGTTGGGAATGGTTCCCTATCATTTTAGCATGCACATTTGCATTTGGTTTGGATTGGCGAAAAACCCAAAATTTTAGTGTTTTTGGTGAAAATCTACACTTAGGTCGTTCGCGTTGAAAAGTCACACGGAGCATAAGTCGTTCCAGGTCTTAAGTCGTTCTGGGAGTGCTAAGTCGTTCGCGAGTTAAGTGCTAAGTCGTGCGCGAGTTAAGAGTTAAGTCGTTGCCTTCTGCTACCTCGTCCTGGCCTAGGTCGTACTAGGATAAGTCGTTAGGTCGTACTGGGATAAGTCGTTAGGTCGTATAGACCTTAGCTCGTAGCTCGTATTTGAGCTTAAGTCGTTAAGTCGTATCGACTTTAAGTCGTTGGGTCGTGAACCCTCTTAAGTCGTTAAGTCGTATCGACTTTAGGTCGTTGGGTCGTATACCCTTTTAAGTCGTAAGTCGTTCGCGAGATAAGCAAGTGCTAAGTCATTCGCGAGTTAAGCCTTAAGTCGTAAGTCGTTCACGAGTTAAGTCTTAAGTCGTAAGTCGTTCGCGAGTTAACCCTTAGGCCGTTAGACCTCGTTTTGCTTTAGGTCGTAGGCCGCTTGTCTTCACCTAGGTCGTACCGTTTTAACGGGGCGCTGCCCCGCACCCCGCCGGGGGCGCTGCCCCCTAGACCCCTCTTCGTAGGGGATCTTATCTGAAAAACATTCAATAGAAATTCCTACTTTGATGGTTTTGCGATTGATTTCTTTGGACTTTACTCACGTCTTCGAACGTGAATTTATGTGATTCGATTTGTTTCAACAATCGTTTTGTGACTTGTCACTCTAAAGATATGAAGGTTTCAATATTAGTAGTAAATATCAAAGCTCTTTCATCAAAACGATTTCAACTCTATTTTTATTACAAAGCTCTTTTTCCTAAACTGTTTTCCAATCTACTATTATATACAAGCCTTTACTTCACTCGGATGAGAAATCGACTTAAACGACTTAGTAAAACGAGTGGTATGAAATGCTTGCGTTCACTTCGTCGGTTAGCTCTTGGACTTGTTCGATTGAACCCTTTTGTGACAATTTCCAAGTGAAGATTTACAGCTTGTTCGTAAATATTTAAGTTAAGCAAGTGGTTATGGGACATGAAGCTAAACTCATATATTTACTAGCTTGGTGTGATTGACACTTCTTGTTGATCATGACGATCATTCTTATGATTTAGACTAGCAATTGTGCGATGTCTCTTTGTTAGACTAGTCCTCATTGGTGTGATTCCGACTCACACATATCTATTTTCCTGCGAGGTTAGTCTAGACACCACTTATGTGATTCCACTCACATATACCTTTTTGTTTGCGAGGTTAGACTAGACACCACTTGTGTGATTCCACTCACACATACCTTTTTGCTTTTTGGTTAGTCTAGACCTCAATCTGTGTGATTCCGACTCACACATATGGGGTAGCTCCCCATGGTCTTCGGACCATCATGTGATAGGCCTCTTTCTCTCTTTATGATTTCTGGATTTCTTGCTTTGATTTCTTGATTTTTATGTCATTGACTTGTTATGAGTACAATTTTAGGGTATGATGCCCTCTTTGGATCTTTGAGAAGATTCTTGTGATATTGATCATTTCTCATCGGTTGATCTCCTGTTGATCATCATTTGCATACTTATAGTAGTATGTCAATATGGATATTTTATGTTTATGCCATATCTTTTATTTTATATCATGTCATCTGATATTTATAGCTAGACTGATCCGTTTATTATTTTCTTAAATAATACTCGGGTCAGACCGAGATGTTACATGTGCTTCTGCTTGACTTCCTCCCGGGATTTGCTACTCTGACTTTTGGCTAACTATTTAGTTTAGCAGTTTTTGTTGTATACACTTGAGATATGGACTCATAGTTGTATTCTTTTGGTATAGCACGTGTTGCTATTCTTTTGTATTATTGTGGATCTTTTTGACCACTACTACGATGTACACTTTCATGTGTTAGTTATATATTCATATCTTCTTCCGCCCTTGTGATATGGATGTTTATGTCGGATTTGTGTTATGTTATTTCTATGTTTATTTCCGAAGGTTATTTTATAGCCACCCTGTGATAAGCAATTACATGGATGGTCGCTCCTCAACAGCCTTATTCTCCGTGCTAGTTGACAACACTACATCGTAGTGTTCTTGGCTAGCGTGGGTATTGAGGTGGGGCGTTACAAAACTTCTCTAGCCTCGAAAGGTGAGCAAATCACTCACGATTAATGTTCTTTTATTTATTAAATTTGATTTCAATTGAAACGACAATTGAAATATGCTGTTGTTAGTTATTTACACTGTTATATAAATGTTATTACTTGTATCAGTTTACATATGACATCTGGCGCCATTATTTGTTATTGCGATGATAATACAGTTTGGCTGATAATTGATTGATTGTTCGATGTTTATATTGGACGTTAATTTGTTAATGTTAAGTGATAAATAGTATGCAGAATTGAAATTGATATAGGATAGTTAACAATTTTAAAATTGATTTATATGTCAAATTTGATTAGTTGAATATGACCCCTCTTAATTGTTAAATTAACTGACATGTAGAATAGTGATAATTACACTTTGAACCATCGATGTATATTGGATTAATTGTTGTAGTATAAAATTGTAATTGAATGACAAGTGAAAGACCGTATAAATAATTAGTCGAATAATCTTTAATCTGCAAAAATTATAGTGTAGATTCTAGAAATAATTATATTAATTTGCACAAACAACAATGTAAATTAATACGATTATTTCAGGATTATTTGAATTGATTATTGGATTGATATTTATTGTTGTTACTGCTTGTTTATTTACTTTGACACCATCCCAGTTATCACACTGCAAGTTCCCTTTGATATGCTTGATTTTTGAATTGAATTGGAATCGGGTTGAAATGATAAATACCCAAAATAAACTTTGACTTAGGATAGAGAATTAAATAAAACCCGATTGGTCAACAATTTGATTTAAAAATAAAATAAAGATTTTATTTGAATAAATACTATGGTTTTGAAATGAAGTTGAAATTTGAACTTTTAATGAAAGGAAAATGTTAATATTTAATAATCTGAAACAAAATATTAACAATGTAATTGATGAAAGAATGGTTTAATTTGAGAAATGATTGAATTAAGTTTTGAAATTATTTAATAATTAAGTTTTGAAATTATTTAATAATTAAATAAAATTGAATTATTTAATAGTTAAATAAAATTGAACCTCTTGAATTAGTGAAATTAAGTTCTTTATTAATTGAGTTTGAAATTGTAACCGAGTAAATAAATAAGTGAAATTGGATTTCTTTAACAAGAAATAGAAATGCGATTTATTGAAATTAATGTAAGACTTGTAATTTAAAGAATTGATTTGACGAATCTGATTTAATTAAATGTGAAGTTTTGATATAATGAAGTTGAACTTAAGTAATTGATTTAATGAATTGGAAATCAAATAGATATTGGTTTGAATAACAAATTTACTTAACGAATATTAAATGAAATCGATAAATGAAGTTAAATTTATTTGAATGTTAAATTAAATTAATTTAAATGATTTCGGAATGAAACTTATCTTCGAACTTGAATCAATATTTGAATTGTTCTAAATAGAAATTGAAATTGTATTATAAGTTTTGAAATGGTAATTTGGAAATTTTGAAACGTGAATTTGGAAATTGATGTAGAAAGACAAATGAAATGTTGGTTTACAAATTCTATTTAAAATTGAATTTGATTTGGTTTTGAAATATATTAAGCGACCAATCGGTGTAATAATTACGAAAGTTATTAAAGAGACCGGAATCGGTTAGGGACATACTCACTGTCTAAACTGAAAACCACTTTAATAACTACACGCGGAGTGTGATCCAGAATGAAGTGGTTGGAATGATGTACGTGATGACTGATGAAAGAGAATGATAATGGATCGCCTTGACACTTGTGTCAAATTGAAAATGACTAAAACAGGAGCCGTGCCGGGCCAATGGGGGTTAGCTACCTCAAGCGAACACACTTCTTTGAAAACTACTCATTACTTGTTGTCGATTGGTGCACCCTTGATTTTGGGAGTGTTGTGTCGTGGTGTTGCGATCGCTGCGGCGATGCATTCTCACCAGTCCGGATCAGGCAAACGGTAGTTTCACTACCTTGGGTATTGCCTCATGTGCCTTGTCATACTTGTATCCCTATATACGTGACCACTACGATTTGTTTTGTGTTATACCTATGGAGTACTCCTTGATATCCCACTAGTTTACGGTGGAGTTTACAGTGCTGTATAGACTATAACGCTTATATAAAATGTGTTAAGGGGGATAATGGTAACGCCTTAACACTATTTTGATACCTTATATTACTGATAGACATTATCTACTTAGCGTACATTACTACCTAGTAGATAGTTTAACGGATCCTTAAAGGATGGTTATTCCAAACATCCTTTGAGTTACTTGTATTTCAGTTGTTATTTCACTTGAGTTGGATTTATTGATATAAGAATGTTAATCCTGACTCGAGTGTCTTGTGTTTTGCTTTACGCTCGGGTCAGACTGAGTGTACCAGTATTCGAGACTCACCTTTACAGTTGGAGCTTTGCTTGAAGATCCAACCATCTATTCTGCTTTCAGTATTCGATGATTCCAGTGATGTATTCTGATTTGTATCTGATGTATCGTGTTACTATTCTGTTGTATCTGGTTTAACTCTGATGTAACTTATATATTTATATAGTAGCTTCATGAACTACTATCTTTTGCTTCCGCTGCATTTATTACTCTGTGTCTGTGATCTGTGTTCTATTTATTTACTGTATATGCTCAGTTTTGCCAAATTTAAATTAACAATTCGGTATTTTGAATTATTCAAGTCCGACATGTGCGGATGCGAATGGTCCAAAATAGCGGGTCGTTACATTTTCTCTCTACTAAACCCTAGCTAAATGTTTTAAAAATGAGAGGATAGTAGTAGTTTGTTTCTGAGAGAAAACAGAGAAATATAAAATAAAAAAAAGCAAAACTCACACTGTCTTCAAGCTTAACCACTCTGGGGAAGAGAAGAGGAAGGTGAGTGATTAATCACTTATGAGATTTGAGGCATTAAGACCCAAGTTAAGGGCAGCCAAGTTATTTTATATAAAAATTATATTATGTTTTTCTATTTGATTTTATTCTCTAAATGAAAATATGTTGATCATGGATGGTATTCTGGTTGAATTTTTGGTTGAGTTTTTAATCTGTTTTGATCTGTTGTGATGGTTTCAATTTTTGTTTTGAAAAATAGATAATTAAACAAATACTCTAATCACAGAAATGGATTTTATATTCTAGTTTATATATGAAAATGAACTAAATGTTTTACTGAGAAATAGGGTATCAATGAAAAAAAGAAGTAGGCAGTGTGAATAATGAGATTCATGCTTATGCCTAGTTTATATTAAAAATGATATGAACAATGCAATACTACAAATATGTGCTGATTTGTTCAGATCATAAGCCAATATGTTTTTATGGGTTTTTCTCAAAAACCATATCCTATGTTCACAGTAAAAGTAAATATAGTATTTCATATGACTTCTTTAGATTTATGTAAGCAATGGGAAAATCTCTAGAAATAAATATACAAGCAGGTTTTAGAAAATGTGATTAAGCAAAAATGACTTTGAAATGAGATGTGCAATTTTGCATGAATGTTTTGTATGTCTGGATATAATCTTTGAGTGAGTTTAATAATTCTTG
The DNA here is from genome assembly GCA_030737815.1 of Allium fistulosum. NCBI lineage: Eukaryota > Viridiplantae > Streptophyta > Magnoliopsida > Asparagales > Amaryllidaceae > Allium > Allium fistulosum. The sequence continues at coordinate 1,034,293,956 of CM060901.1, forward strand.
ACTTATGTAATGAAGGAAAGAACATAAGTATCTCTGGAATTAAAAAGAAAAATTCGCTAGAAAATAAATAAGCATGGTCTCTAAATTATAAAATAATTTAGGAGTAGTGCCTTGATCTATTCATCATCAGGTGGTTGATGGGTATGTGCATGACTTGTTTAAGTCCTGTAGGCCTCTGTGTAAAGGGTTAACACAACTGAGCCCCTTTGCAATGCACACATGGTGTTCAATGGCAAGAGTTCAGACCAAATAAAATAAAAAGATGAGAGTGAGAAATTACATTTACAAATCATATTTTCATAATTTTATTTTGTTAAATGAAATCATTTCTTAACTCTTGATTATAATATCCACTTTTATTCGATCACAACAATAAACAACAAATGATAATAGTTTAACATTATCATTTTTTAACAACCAAGCACACTATATAATAAATTCTGAAAAATTATTTCTTTATATATAAAATATAATCCAGGTAAAATTATTTCATTTACCTAATTTCAAAACAATACTATGTTGAATTACACTATTCAAGTGTTTAGAGATTCCTATCAATAACATTAATTACTCGTATTGACCAGAATCCATAAGCCACTCAACTGACCAATCAACACAATATAAAACAATTTTATATTCACTAACAAATATGCGCTCATATCTATATACTCTCAAACTCATTCTAGGGTGCTACTGACCCTATCTCTAATGAGTTACCCAACCAAAGCCAAGGTTCTCGCTTAACCTTCAACTTTGATACCACGTTGTAACGACCTACTTTTCTGAACATTCTAAGCTAACAAATAAATGCACATGTCAACTCAAAATTTAACAAAAAGGCGGATTGTTAGGGGAAAAGAAAACGAAAGATAGAAGAAAATAGAAACAACAACACAGAATCTCACAATCGCAGTGGAACAAAATATAATATATGATAACAAATCTTTATACAAAAGAAACTGTAACTGTTAATATACATACAATAATCAGAGTACAACAACTAACAAATCAATATGGACAATTATTATAACTTGTCCTTACTATACAGCTTGACACACAGCGGAATATAATCAAGTACGTGTAATACGTCTCTGTCATCCAGCTCGTCTCCTGAGCTCCATAGCATCCTAACCTGAATCTGTAATACTCAGTCTGACCCAAGCATTATAATAAAATAACAAGCATTATAATAAAATAACACCCGAGTCAATCTGGAAAACCAGCATGAGTAAACACACTCAATTTGAATTATTACTATTTTCAAAATCCTTTGAAAAAAAGGTATCTCGTAAGACCACACCACACATAAATATGACGGGTTTTTACCTTACGATAACCAAAACACTTTTTATAGAAAATCCTGTGATATTATAACAGTGTCTAAGTACAAATACTTATTAAAATAGCCAAAATTGTTACATTAATTAAATTCCAGCATACTAGGCTCTATAATTGAAACCGTAAAGGCTCATAGTCGGTATTGGATTCCATACAATGACTGGGCTCTTAGTTCATGAGATGATGGTTTTGATGAAAACAACCTTAGGACTTGTTATAAAATATAAATACTAATATTATTATCTAGATATATATGTATATGCGTGATATATATGCAGGTACTGAAGAATGAAGACTGTACAGTATAAAAATTCAAGACCGAGTATAAAGATTCAAGACTGACGTATTCAAGATTGAAGAAACCAAGATTGAAGACTCATGAGTATCAAGAGTTCAAGATTTCAAGAGTTTAAGAGTTCAAGATATCAAGATAAGTAATAGTGTCTAGATTTATGTTAAACTTCATAATAGCACTAAAATCTTTATTTGGATTTATATAGTGGAATGGAATTCACCTTCTCGCTTTAATAGTGGGATGGAACCCATGACCTCTTTAGTGGAATGGAATCCACGAATTTTCAAAATGATTTATTTTAAATATTTTTCCAAAAACTTTTTAAAGTCAACTCTCTCAGTTTAAATATTTTAGCCTTAAACTATTTTTATTATCTTTTATATTTTGATTTCAGAATCATCTCTAGTTTTTAATAAACTATCTTCTGGTTTTAATATCATAAGCTTTAAATCTCAAAAATATATTCTATACTTAGTTTTTAATAATACTTTTATATTATAGATTATATATTTTTAAGATTACTTTTTAAATCTCTTTTATAAGTTTAAACTATATTCAAAATGGTTTAAAAACTTCAGAAATTGTTCTAACAAGTTTTAGAAAGAAAATCTACTTTAAAAACAAAAATCAATTTTCAAAATTCACTAGGGCATGTCGACATACCCCATCCCCCCATGTCGACACAGTGACCGTAGAAATTCAAATTTCAAATTTTCAAATAAAGTGTCTATTCGTCATAATCTTTCACGAATGGACATGACTGTTGTTCTTCTATAAATACCAGTTGTTTTCAATGAATTTTAAGTGAGTTTTTGTTCATTTCTTCACTCCTTCTTCTCCACTCAAATATTCCCTTATATTTTAACAAAACTCTGCCGAAATCCTAAGTGAATCAAACTTGATCATCTCTAGTTTGATTCTCCGCCACTCCCTCTCAAAGATCTCAGTGCTATTCGGAGTTATAGGATCATTTATAATCGAAGAAGTGTATTGAGTCTCTCTATCTATCAAATTGATATTGGAAACAATATGATTGTAGCTTGTAAATCAATTGGGTGTGATTGTAGCCCGAAAATTAATTAGGTGATCTTATAGCCTGGTTAAATCTAGAGAGTTTGCCCTGGACTCGAAGATAGGAGGGTGTATCTCGTAGTCTTGAAATCGAGGTTGTAATATCGATATTATATTTGAAAAGAAATATGCACAAGAAATTATGTGGGACTGGATGTAGGGTAACTCCGAACTTGTAACAACCCTGTATTTTACAATTATTTTTAGATTGATTTTTCCAGATTTAAAAGCTTTATTTATGAAAAAGAATAAATTTTGTTATTTTAAGTATAAACTTTGACTTTGATGTGGATTAGAATTCCAAATATGACTAAATTTAATATTTCCTGAAAATGTGAATTTTGGTCAATAGTCAAACTTTGACTTTTAAGTTTAAATTTTTAATAGTTTGAAATTATAAATTTTATCTTTTATTATGAAAATAGATTTAATAACTTGAACACTACTTTTCGTTTCGTTGAAAACGGAGTTAAAATGTAAAAGTTATGTACATTTCAATTTTGAGTATAAATTGTTTATTTTGCAATTTTGTTATTTTAAATTGTATAAATTATATTTTTCTTTGTCATATTTTATTTTAATATGTGTTAATATGTTATTTTATGTATATTTTGTCTTTTAAATATTTATAAAGTGATGTTTGAATTTTTCCAAAGCTCATTGAATTTATTTTCTATTTTTAAAGGTAGTTTCCATTTTTCTGCTATTTTCTTCATTTAAATTGTATTTAATTAAAATTTATTTATTCATTTTTATGTATGCATTTTTTTTTGTTTTTATCTTTATTTATAAATATTTTTCATGTACATACAATTTTCCCAAAGTTCATTTCATTTATTTTCAAATTTTCAAGCCAAATTTACATTTTCTTTGTTTTTTTCTTAATTTAATTATATTTAATTAATATTTATTTATTTATTTTTGTTTATTTACTATATTTTCGTGTTTTATCTGTATTTATACATATTTTACATGTATTTAAAATTTAAAAAGAAATTGTGGAAATTTGAAAGGTTTTATAACTCTTGTAACTCCAATGTCCTTTTATCTACCGACCTTTCATTTCTCAACCTCCTCTTTATTGATTTTTGGCCGTACCTTTACTCCATCTTTCAGCCACATTCCTCACTCTTTCTCACGAAAATTTTATCATCTTTCTTGAGAAAAAAACTCACGGCCATTTGTTTTACAAAAATTTGGTAAATTCTATCATCTTTCTTCTTGTTTTTATGATTTTTCTATTGATTGTTGCATTGATCCTTCTTGTGTTTTGCTAGGCCTAGCCTCTACCACCACCACCACCATCCTCTCCACCATCATTTGCAGCAGCTCCTCCTCCTAATCCTCTGCCATGATCATGCCATACCATTCCCTTGACCAAAATCCCACAAAAACTTGCACAAAACTCCTTAAAACATTGCCTAGACCACACATATCATCACCTACCCTCCATATCTTGCTTTGGCCGCCACCTACTCCACCTCCACCACCAATAGACGACCTGAAACCCACTACCACACCTGTACCTAACCCCCTACAGATCTGGCCGTGCCTAAGGTTGCCTTGGTCGTGGCCTTTGGTTGCATGAAATCATGTTTGTTTTCCCTATAGTTGTAGTTCCATGCACACATACCTTTGCATCATCTTTTCCTATGTATGGACGACTTGTTGAACCCAAAACCTGATCCAAACCTGATCCAAAACCCTTCCATTACAGTGCTTTTACAGCCCATTGCTGAAGCATATGAGGTAGAAAGCAAGTGCAAGCATTTCTATTTGATTCTGTGCAGTCTATTCTAGTGTAGTTTTGATCGTAGCTGATTTGAAACTCATCGTTGTTATATTGTTTTGTTTGACTTGTATTCAAGGGATTTGATACTTTGGCTCCTCCACTCTTATTTGAATCGTGTTATCGTGCTTGTTTGGATCTCATTCGTGCATTCGTCGTTGTGTCTCCAGCACAAAACGGTGAGTTATTCTCACCAGACAATATGTACCTATATAACTAGTAAATTGACACCCTGCGAACCTGTAGAAATATATTATCATGTTATATATGCTTATATTATTATCATATGATGTTCACACCTGTTATTACATCTATTATATCATATGTTACTGTTATTTAATGTTATTCTGTTATTTATATCTGTTATCACACTGCAAGTTCCCTGTAGATTAGAATCACTATGGGTTGAAATGATACATACCCGAACGGACTTTAGAATAGGGAAAAATCGTTATGGGCTGAAATGATAGGCCTGAACGATTTTTATTTAAATTATTTTAACTTGGGATTGCGGGTTTGAAATGATAGAGCCTGGATTTTTCTTTTTTTTAACTGCGGATTGAAATGATACATATCCGTATCACTTGACCTAAGTTAGAAAATTATATACAGGCCCGTGGTTATTTTATAAAGTGTTTTGGATATTTTTAAGTATTTTAAAAATTATAAATTTATGAAATTTGATTTAAATAGATTTTGAAATGTTTTAAAATAAAGAAATTATGATTTTTCTATGTGTTAAAAATGTAATTAATGAATGGTTTAACTGGATTTTTGAAATATAACTTAAGTTGGAAATTTGGAATTTTGGTTAAAAGTGATATTTAGGTTATATAAATAAAATGGATATTAAATTTTATTTGGAAATGGTAAATATGATAATTTGATTAAATTTGAATTTAAGTGATTTATTAAAGTATTATTGATTTTTCTATGAATTTAAGTGGTTAAATAAATGAATGTTTAAAAGTGATCTTTTAAAATATAACTTGACTTGGAAATGTGAAGTTTGGTTTTAATTAAAGGTTTAAGTTAATTAAATAAAATTGGAAATTTAGTTAAATTTGTGAAATGGTAATTTAAATTTGAAGTGTTAAGTTATTTGTTGAAATGTGAAGAATTGGAAACTTTTACACTTAAATTTATTAAGTAAATTATTGAAAATTGGATTTAATTATAAGAAATTTATTGTGAAAAAGATACATGTTAAATGATATGTAAATGAACATTTTAAATGTTAAAATATGATTTTTAAAATGTTTATGTGTTTTAAATTGAAGTTATTTAATTGCTGGAAATACACTAACACCTGAAATCTACTTTTAATAGCATTCAGAAATGCTATAGATTCTGTTTTGAACTAAAATTGTGTAAAAAGAGCTATTACAGCATTTCTGAAATGCTGTAGTTGCTGTAATTGAACTTATAGGCTAATATTGAACTCAGGCCTATTATAGCATTCTCTGGAAATGCTATAGTGGTCTGCAGTCTTTGCTGAAACCAAATTTAACCCTTGTTTTGAAATCTGAACTACCGCAGCACTTCTGAAATGCTGTCTTTTCTGTTTTGAACTATAATTCAACTAAAACTGAGTTTTAACAGCAGTTTTAAGTGCTGTCTTTGCTGAATTAAAAATGTTTTCAAATATAACTTATAGCAGTTGTTTTAAATGCTGTGAAATGCTGAAATTCTAATAATGAGGGTTTTTGACTTAGTAAACGAACTCAGAATGGTTTGAAACTTTGGAAATTGAATACTTGATTTGAAAATATAATAATTACACTTTTAAAAGGTTTAAATGAATTATTTTGATTGGAATATAAACTATTTAAAGGTGATTTGAAATGATAGTAAATGAACGATATCTTTGAATTTAAAAAGTATTTAAAGTTGAATATTTGGATTTGAACTGATAGGATATTTTATTTTATTAAAATGATTTGAAATGAAGTTTTGTAAGGATATGATATTTTATTATATTAAAATGATTTGAAATGAAGTTTTGAAATTATATGAAAATTTAAATATATGGAAATGGTTTGGAATTGATTTAATCTTTATTTTGATAAAGATATGGTTTGAAATGATATTTTATTTTGAAGTAAAGTATTGTTTTTAAAAGTTATAACCACGGGTTATAATAACGTTGGGTTGTTAAAGAGACCGGGATCGGATATGGACATACTCTCTGTCTTACCGAAAACCACTTTGGCAACTGTGTACGTGGTGGAGATTCCAGAATGAAGTAGGATGGTGGCGACGTTCTTAAGGTATGTTACGTAGACCCAACTCCCGTGAGTTGGCATAAGGTGGCTAAAACAGGAGCGATCTCGGACCAGTGAGGTAGCTCCTCTTCTCGGACACATTTCTTCGATATTATACTCTTACTTGTGATTGATTAGATGGCCATCCTCCGATTTGGGAGTGTTGTTCGAGGTGGAACGGTAGTGGCTGCTATGCGTATCCATCAGTCCGTGTGCGTAATTGGTATATCTACCCTGGCATTGCCTAGTTGTGCCGTGTCACCTACCATATCGAGCTTTACTACGATTATGATTTTAAGATCCGACCGCGTTAAGGTTCTCCATCCCCTTAACGCTATTTTTCGATATGATTATACTTTACTTATTTAGACACTATTATAATAGCGAATATTACTACATAGTAGATATTTTAACGGATCCTTAGAGGATGGGCGGTCCCAAGCATCTTCTAAGTTACTTGTACCTTTATTACAGTTCACTTGAGTTGGTTTACATTATATAAGTATATATTGTCCTGACTCGAGTGTTTTGTGTTTTGCTTTACGCTCGGGTCAGCCTGAGTTATTCACAGATTTGGATTTCCACCTTCTGGAGATTTGAATCGCTGGAGATTATCTGCTAGTCTTGTTCTATCTACTTCAGTTATGTTGCTCTGTTCAGCTTGTACTTGGTTATCTTATTGATACTTCTGTTGTACTCTATTTCTTCTGTTGTATCTTATGTAACTCTGATATATTTACATAGTAGCTTCATGAACTACTATTTCTTTTACTTCCGCTGCATTATTTTACTCTGTGTCTGTGATCTGTGATTATATTTATTTACTGTATATTCTGAGATTTGCCAAATTTTAATTACAACGCGGTATTTTGAGCAATTCAATTCCGGCATGAGTGTCTACCTATACACTTATAATGGATGCGAATGGTTGAAAATATCGGGTAGTTACAGTTGGTATCAGAGCTTTGGCTTTGAGGCAAAACTCAGCATATGGAGTAGATTTATTTACAGAATCACTTTCGTTCGAGTTTGAATCTTTTCCTCTTGATTCGAATTTCCTTTGAATTTTGGAACGTTCCCTGCGGTTCCAAAATTCATTCTTGTCCCTCACTATTCATCTTCTTTTGATTTTGGAGTGTCACATAACTCCACTTCGAATGATCTTTATAGTGAATTGGCGGTCTCGCCAATATTCTAATTTTCTTGTAAAAGGGTGAAAATCCTTTACAGTTAGCATCGATTCACCAGAGATTTTTATTTATCCTTGGTTTAGATGCTAATATCTTTTATTATTCCAAACTCTATCTCTTGAGATCGAAGGTAGATTTACCCCAGAAAATCCACATTTGATCTTATCCATTAAGTCACGGTTGACCCGGTTAAGGTTGTCCGCGATTTATCTAAGCTTACCCATCTCTCTACTCTGTTTAATCATCTTGTCTTTTGTTCCAATCTATCTTCCAAACATTTTGAACTGTACTTGTAAATTAATGTTTTGTTTTATATTGTGTTGTTTGAGTTGTTGATGTTGATTTGGGTTTCCGATCGATTCGTCTGATCAACGCTATCGATAGGATTTCTAAAACACTTTGACAGAACAAACTGACACAATATTATTTTAAAATTTGGTTTATGAAATAAATTTGGATATATAATTTTATGGAACTTAATAAATTGATTTAAATTGATAATTTGAAATGATAATACTTGATTTATCATTTATTGTTCTACAAATGAATTTATAAATAGTTGTTTATAAATTTATTTGGGAACTGAAATGAATTTAAAACAAGAAAGTTAAAGAATTTAATTTCCGATGGTTTCAAACCTTGTGTTTAAAATTTTTAAAAGGATATTATTTAAAGTATTTTGAATAAAAATTTGTCTCTAAAGGATTTTAAAGTTTAAAAATTTAGTGCTCTTCTCTTTGTCGCTGGAAAATAATTTCGGTGATGACTGCAGCATCATCGACGTTCATTTTCGAGTTTCGAAGTGAAGAAACCATTCTGTAGTCTTGCTACAGCTTTGTTTTGGAAAATCTGATTGATTTGAATTTCTAAAACATGACTGGATTATAATATATATATAGATATATGATTTAAATTTGATTTAACATATTATGTATATATAATTACTTATCTCCAAATGGTTTGAAGATGTTCGAAGATTCAAATTCTTAAATTTTATCTTGAAGAATAATTTCAATTATAAGAAGAAAAAATAAAAAATTTGGATAAATGATTCAAACTTGAGATAATTGAATTGGAAAGTTTTATTTGTATAATACAATTGCATTCAAATATAACTTACCTTAAATTTTTTTTTTGAAGTTAACAATGTAATTGGATAATATGCAGTACAGAAATGATTTTATAAATAAAATTTGAGTGGTTATAATAAATATTATACACTTAAATTTTAGTTATAAAAGATTAACAGAGGTAAATAGTGAAAAAGGAATTTAAAGAGATTTTATTTAAATAACTTAATAATCAAATTTGATTTAATATGGAACCTTAAGTCTAACCTAGGAATTTTAATAATGGTTATTCCTGAAACGAATATGTTGTATAATAAATAATGTAACTTTGAATAGATAAAATAAAATACATTGGAATTGGACATTTTGTAATAAAGTTTATTTAACTTGAATTCATAGTTTAATTGATGTCTAAATGAATAAATGTGTAAAGAAATTTGATTGTTATATTTGCTATATAAATATTTTATTTATGAAATAGATATGTATTGAAAAATGAATAATTATGATTTAAATAGTTAAAATGTATTTTAACATCACTAAAATTTGATAATTGAGAATTTGGTTTTCAAATGAAATTTTAGGTGTAACTTATTAAAGGAATATCTATTTATGAAATGGGTATTTTAAATAAAGTGTTAGGTTATGTGTTAAATTAAGAGCTAACTAAAATAGTGAACTTTTAACTTAATAAATGAAGTATAGTTTGATTTGAATATTCCATTCATAAAGTTTATTTAATAAGTCATAAGTTAAATGATATCCAAATAAATATTTCTGAAATTGAACTGATTTGAAATATTAATATATCTACTGTAGCATTTTATAAGTACTCCTATTTTGAAAATACAATGTTTTGGAAATTTTTATAATTAAATGAACTTAGAAATGTTACAACTTTAAAATGAATATTATTTGACCTTGAATTAAAATGGTTTAAATGAAGATTACTTTTTTAGGGTGTTATGATTTTCTAAGTATTATGTTTTTTTTTAAAAAAAAAGAATAACTTGTCCAAAGTGTTATGATTTTAGCAGTGTGATTTCCAAATGATAAACATCCCTAAATTGTTATGATTTCAAAGCATTATGGTTTTAAATTTATTATTTGGTTTTGTTTTTTCCAAACTATCTTTTGGTTGTCCTTATTTCCCTTATCTTGTTACAGAATGGGAAGGCTATTGCTTATACCAGTCTATTTAGAAATCTTTCTGTAATCTATGATAATCTTTGTTACTCATCTGGATCTGAACACTGTTTTTCCATTCATAGACTGTCGGTCAAGTGAAAGGGAGATTCAGACTCTAGAGGATCTTTTTCGTGCTTATATTCTTGATTTGATCACCTCCATCTTGTTAAACTTACCTATAACAATAATTATCAGGTGTAATTCCAATCGTCTTATCATCTTGTCTTAATTCTATTTCATTCTATCTTTTTCTGTGCTTTCCCGTACCTCGTTCCTTTTCGGGGACGAAAAGTTTTGAGTGGGGGAGAGTGTAACAACCCTGTATTTTACAATTATTTTTAGATTGATTTTTCCAGATTTAAAAGCTTTATTTATGAAAAAGAATAAATTTTGTTATTTTAAGTATAAACTTTGACTTTGATGTGGATTAGAATTCCAAATATGACTAAATTTAATATTTCCTGAAAATGTGAATTTTGGTCAATAGTCAAACTTTGACTTTTAAGTTTAAATTTTTAATAGTTTGAAATTATAAATTTTATCTTTTATTATGAAAATAGATTTAATAACTTGAACACTACTTTTCGTTTCGTTGAAAACGGAGTTAAAATGTAAAAGTTATGTACATTTCAATTTTGAGTATAAATTGTTTATTTTGCAATTTTGTTATTTTAAATTGTATAAATTATATTTTTCTTTGTCATATTTTATTTTAATATGTGTTAATATGTTATTTTATGTATATTTTGTCTTTTAAATATTTATAAAGTGATGTTTGAATTTTTCCAAAGCTCATTGAATTTATTTTCTATTTTTAAAGGTAGTTTCCATTTTTCTGCTATTTTCTTCATTTAAATTGTATTTAATTAAAATTTATTTATTCATTTTTATGTATGCATTTTTTTTTGTTTTTATCTTTATTTATAAATATTTTTCATGTACATACAATTTTCCCAAAGTTCATTTCATTTATTTTCAAATTTTCAAGCCTAATTTACATTTTCTTTGTTATTTTCTTAATTTAATTATATTTAATTAATATTTATTTATTTATTTTTTTTTATTTACTATATTTTCGTGTTTTATCTGTATTTATACATATTTTACATGTATTTAAAATTTAAAAAGAAATTGTGGAAATTTAAAAGGTTTTATAACTCTTGTAACTCCAATGTCCTTTTATCTACCGACCTTTCATTTCTCAACCTCCTCTTTATTGATTTTTGGCCGTACCTTTACTCCATCTTTCAGCCACATTCCTCACTCTTTCTCACGAAAATTTTATCATCTTTCTTGAGAAAAAAACTCACGGCCATTTGTTTTACAAAAATTTGGTAAATTCTATCATCTTTCTTCTTGTTTTTATGATTTTTCTATTGATTGTTGCATTGATCCTTCTTGTGTTTTGCTAGGCCTAGCCTCTACCACCACCACCACCATCCTCTCCACCATCATTTGCAGCAGCTCCTCCTCCTAATCCTCTGCCATGATCATGCCATACCATTCCCTTGACCAAAATCCCACAAAAACTTGCACAAAACTCCTTAAAACATTGCCTAGACCACACATATCATCACCTACCCTCCATATCTTGCTTTGGCCGCCACCTACTCCACCTCCACCACCAATAGACGACCTGAAACCCACTACCACACCTGTACCTAACCCCCTACAGATCTGGCCGTGCCTAAGGTTGCCTTGGTCGTGGCCTTTGGTTGCATGAAATCATGTTTGTTTTCCCTATAGTTGTAGTTCCATGCACACATACCTTTGCATCATCTTTTCCTATGTATGGACGACTTGTTGAACCCAAAACCTGATCCAAACCTGATCCAAAACCCTTCCATTACAGTGCTTTTACAGCCCATTGCTGAAGCATATGAGGTAGAAAGCAAGTGCAAGCATTTCTATTTGATTCTGTGCAGTCTATTCTAGTGTAGTTTTGATCGTAGCTGATTTGAAACTCATCGTTGTTATATTGTTTTGTTTGACTTGTATTCAAGGGATTTGATACTTTGGCTCCTCCACTCTTATTTGAATCGTGTTATCGTGCTTGTTTGGATCTCATTCGTGCATTCGTCGTTGTGTCTCCAGCACAAAACGGTGAGTTATTCTCACCAGACAATATGTACCTATATAACTAGTAAATTGACACCCTGCGAACCTGTAGAAATATATTATCATGTTATATATGCTTATATTATTATCATATGATGTTCACACCTGTTATTACATCTATTATATCATATGTTACTGTTATTTAATGTTATTCTGTTATTTATATCTGTTATCACACTGCAAGTTCCCTGTAGATTAGAATCACTATGGGTTGAAATGATACATACCCGAACGGACTTTAGAATAGGGAAAAATCGTTATGGGCTGAAATGATAGGCCTGAACGATTTTTATTTAAATTATTTTAACTTGGGATTGCGGGTTTGAAATGATAGAGCCTGGATTTTTCTTTTTTTTTAACTGCGGATTGAAATGATACATATCCGTATCACTTGACCTAAGTTAGAAAATTATATACAGGCCCGTGGTTATTTTATAAAGTGTTTTGGATATTTTTAAGTATTTTAAAAATTATAAATTTATGAAATTTGATTTAAATAGATTTTGAAATGTTTTAAAATAAAGAAATTATGATTTTTCTATGTGTTAAAAATGTAATTAATGAATGGTTTAACTGGATTTTTGAAATATAACTTAAGTTGGAAATTTGGAATTTTGGTTAAAAGTGATATTTAGGTTATATAAATAAAATGGATATTAAATTTTATTTGGAAATGGTAAATATGATAATTTGATTAAATTTGAATTTAAGTGATTTATTAAAGTATTATTGATTTTTCTATGAATTTAAGTGGTTAAATAAATGAATGTTTAAAAGTGATCTTTTAAAATATAACTTGACTTGGAAATGTGAAGTTTGGTTTTAATTAAAGGTTTAAGTTAATTAAATAAAATTGGAAATTTAGTTAAATTTGTGAAATGGTAATTTAAATTTGAAGTGTTAAGTTATTTGTTGAAATGTGAAGAATTGGAAACTTTTACACTTAAATTTATTAAGTAAATTATTGAAAATTGGATTTAATTATAAGAAATTTATTGTGAAAAAGATACATGTTAAATGATATGTAAATGAACATTTTAAATGTTAAAATATGATTTTTAAAATGTTTATGTGTTTTAAATTGAAGTTATTTAATTGCTGGAAATACACTAACACCTGAAATCTACTTTTAATAGCATTCAGAAATGCTATAGATTCTGTTTTGAACTAAAATTGTGTAAAAAGAGCTATTACAGCATTTCTGAAATGCTGTAGTTGCTGTAATTGAACTTATAGGCTAATATTGAACTCAGGCCTATTATAGCATTCTCTAGAAATGCTATAGTGGTCTGCAGTCTTTGCTGAAACCAAATTTAACCCTTGTTTTGAAATCTGAACTACCGCAGCACTTCTGAAATGCTGTCTTTTCTGTTTTGAACTATAATTCAACTAAAACTGAGTTTTAACAGCAGTTTTAAGTGCTGTCTTTGCTGAATTAAAAATGTTTTCAAATATAACTTATAGCAGTTGTTTTAAATGCTGTGAAATGCTGAAATTCTAATAATGAGGGTTTTTGACTTAGTAAACGAACTCAGAATGGTTTGAAACTTTGGAAATTGAATACTTGATTTGAAAATATAATAATTACACTTTTAAAAGGTTTAAATGAATTATTTTGATTGGAATATAAACTATTTAAAGGTGATTTGAAATGATAGTAAATGAACGATATCTTTGAATTTAAAAAGTATTTAAAGTTGAATATTTGGATTTGAACTGATAGGATATTTTATTTTATTAAAATGATTTGAAATGAAGTTTTGTAAGGATATGATATTTTATTATATTAAAATGATTTGAAATGAAGTTTTGAAATTATATGAAAATTTAAATATATGGAAATGGTTTGGAATTGATTTAATCTTTATTTTGATAAAGATATGGTTTGAAATGATATTTTATTTTGAAGTAAAGTATTGTTTTTAAAAGTTATAACCACGGGTTATAATAACGTTGGGTTGTTAAAGAGACCGGGATCGGATATGGACATACTCTCTGTCTTACCGAAAACCACTTTGGCAACTGTGTACGTGGTGGAGATTCCAGAATGAAGTAGGATGGTGGCGACGTTCTTAAGGTATGTTACGTAGACCCAACTCCCGTGAGTTGGCATAAGGTGGCTAAAACAGGAGCGATCTCGGACCAGTGAGGTAGCACCTCTTCTCGGACACATTTCTTCGATATTATACTCTTACTTGTGATTGATTAGATGGCCATCCTCCGATTTGGGAGTGTTGTTCGAGGTGGAACGGTAGTGGCTGCTATGCGTATCCATCAGTCCGTGTGCGTAATTGGTATATCTACCCTGGCATTGCCTAGTTGTGCCGTGTCACCTACCATATCGAGCTTTACTACGATTATGATTTTAAGATCCGACCGCGTTAAGGTTCTCCATCCCCTTAACGCTATTTTCCGATATGATTATACTTTACTTATTTAGACACTATTATAATAGCGAATATTACTACATAGTAGATATTTTAACGGATCCTTAGAGGATGGGCGGTCCCAAGCATCTTCTAAGTTACTTGTACCTTTATTACAGTTCACTTGAGTTGGTTTACATTATATAAGTATATATTGTCCTGACTCGAGTGTTTTGTGTTTTGCTTTACGCTCGGGTCAGCCTGAGTTATTCACAGATTTGGATTTCCACCTTCTGGAGATTTGAATCGCTGGAGATTATCTGCTAGTCTTGTTCTATCTACTTCAGTTATGTTGCTCTGTTCAGCTTGTACTTGGTTATCTTATTGATACTTCTGTTGTACTCTATTTCTTCTGTTGTATCTTATGTAACTCTGATATATTTACATAGTAGCTTCATGAACTACTATTTCTTTTACTTCCGCTGCATTATTTTACTCTGTGTCTGTGATCTGTGATTATATTTATTTACTGTATATTCTGAGATTTGCCAAATTTTAATTACAACGCGGTATTTTGAGCAATTCAATTCCGGCATGAGTGTCTACCTATACACTTATAATGGATGCGAATGGTTGAAAATATCGGGTCGTTACAGAACTAGTATAAAATTCCGGTGTGTTCTTTCCTTTTACTGCTTCTATTTACTATTTGCATCTATGTCTGATTCTTTGATTGTCTCTGAGTTTGTGAATTGTATCTGTCTGTGTTTAATTTCAAATAATTTCAAAATTTCCATAAAATCCATTAAACACTATTCACCCCCCTCTAGTGTTAATCCAGCCTTAAGATCCATAATCCGCATTTTCAACATTTGGTATTAGAGCATTGGTTTTCGAAGTTTTCATAATTTTATTTTTGAAAAGTTTTCAAATGGCTGCCAACACTGGTAATGTCAACACTATCGCTAGTTCATTTGGAGAAGGTAAGTCTACTGCCAGACTACCACTTTTTAATGGTAGTAACTATGCATATTGGGCATGTAGGATGAAAATCTATTTACAATCAATAGGATTAGACACTTGGAATCTCACACAGAATGAGTACATTGAACCCATAATAAATTTTGCACAATGGACCGCTGAGCAAAATACTATTGCAAAAAACAATTCCAAAGCCATGAATATTCTATTCTTTTCACTTGATAGGAATGAGTTTAATAGAGTGTCTGTTTGTAAGTCTGCATATGAAACCTGGGAAAATTCGCAAGTTATTCATGAAGGAACAAGCAAAGTTAAACAGACCAAAATATCCATCTTGACCAATCAGTTTCAATTATTTAAGATGAATCCAAATGCGTTCATTTCATACATAAACAAACGGTTTCAAGACATTGTGCACTCACTAATTGCATTAGAAAAGAACTTCTCTGAAGAAGATCAAGTTGGCAAATTCTGAATTCGCTCACTCCGGAATGGGATCAGAAGACACTAGCAATTGAAGAGGCTAATGATATCAGTACGCTGAAAATTGAAGAATTAATTGGGAATTTGATGTCGTTTGAAGTACAAATGCAAGGGAGAAGAGAAAGCAAGGCCTCAGAAAAGAAGCCAATAGCGTTCAATGCAATAACAGATGGTTCAGACTCAAACAGTGACGATGATGAAGAAATAGCCTCGATGACAAGTAATTTTTGAAAGTTTTTGAAATACTGAAAGATGAACAACTACAAGAGAAATAATCACAAGAATTCTGGAAATAATAATGAGACTCTCAACAACGTCAGATGCTACGATTGTGATGAGCCAGGCCACTTAAAAAGAGAGTGACCGCATTCGGATATGTAAAAATTTCCTCCAAGTGATGATTCGTCAAAGAAAAGGAAGAGATAGTATACTGCTACACTAGACGATTCAGCCTCATCCTCCAGTGATGAAGATCAAAAGACGGAAACTCAAATATGTGCTTTACAGCTATTCACGAATATGATGATCTCGGAAATATGGATCTAAAAATAGGTACGCATTTAAATTATATTGGTTGAAATTGTTTGCTTGAATGTTTGAATGTTTGATTGTTTGCATGTTTTGAAATTGCTTGCTGTTTGAATTTAAAATTTTGATTTTCAAAATAATATTATTTTGATAATATTTTTAATATTAAAATATTAATATTAAAGTGTTATTATATTTATAGTATTTCAGATAAAATATAAATTAGATTATAGGATATATATATAGATATTAAACAAAATAGAAAAAATTAGTCACGTATATTATAGGACCCATGTCGACATGGCCCTACCCCCTATGTCGACATCCCTACCAGAATTTTGAAATTTAAACTTGAATTCAAAACTTTGAATTTCCCACCATCTTTTCACCAACTCCAAAGCTCTAAAATGGTGTCTCTTGACCAGAGAACATGACTATTGAATATTTATTTATCTCCTTAACTTTATCCTATCTTTTCACTTTCATTTCAAAATTCAAACTCTCTTTCAAACTCTCAAGCTCTCTACTCTCTTAAAAATGGCTTCCTTAAGCACTCTATCCACCATTAGGCTGTCCAAAGCCATCAAAGAATTCCTCTACAATGACCCGGAAGCTATCAAAGCTTACATAAGCTATGCAAACTTTGGAAAAGTTCACACGGGAAAATTTGCTATCTTTAGTGATTTTCCTTCATATGAACTCAATTTTCTTTTCGAAGATAATCAAATTCTTAGTTTAATTGATGATTCTCAAAATGATTTTATTTGTTATCCAAATCTTGTTAAAATATATTTTTCAAATTTGAATCATGGTTTTTATGATGGTAATGAAGGGGAAGTTTGGAGTAGTGTTAAAGGAACACAAATTGTTTTAAATAGTGAGATTTTGGGAAATATTTTTGGTTGTAAGTATACGGGGTTGAATCTTTTGGATTTTCAAATTGATGAACATGATCGTGAGACATTTCATCACATTTTTGATGGAGATGATAACTTTGAATTTATTAATCGAAATTTTCATCCTAAAGCAAGAATTGTTAACCTTCTTTTGCAACATACCATAACTCCAAGATCGGGAAATTTCAATCATCCGACCTTAAAAGTTTGTAAGGCTCTTTTTGCTATTTATAGGCACTATGACATTAATTTGGTGCAAGTAATTTTGGATGAACTTCGTCCCAAAAATTTTACTTTAGGAGAAAACACTTTGTATCTTGGAATTTATCTTACTTGGATTTTTAACTATTTTGGAGTTTATTAAAAAAAAGAGGAGTTTGTGCCTCGAAAAGTGTTTAACCATGTAAATATCTCTCTTATGAAAATATCACTTGTGTTTCAACCATATGAAACACTTACCGAAAAAGATGAAAAGTTGGCTCATGAAGAAATGGAAGAAGAGGAGGAGGAGGAGGAAGAAGGGAAGGAGATGGAGATTGAAGAAGAAGGAGAGAAGGAGGAAGAGACATCATTGGAAAGTATTGAATACCCTATCACTTCTAACAATCCATCCAACAAGACACTTCTTAAAAACCAAAAGATTATCGTGGAAAACCAACGGATTCTCAAAATATCCGTTAGTAAAAAGTTGGACAAAATTTCCACCAAAATGAACAAGTTCTTTAGGAAAGTGAGTCGAAAACTTGGATTATCATCATCTTCACCAACCTCTATCGAATTCTAGTTTTCATTTCATGTTGTATTAGTTTGTATCTTTCGATTAGTTAATGTTATGTATTGTTTATGTAATGTTAACTAAAATTTATCAATGAAAATCGTTTATTTCTGTTCATTAGCTTTAAAATATCTTTGGAATGCTTGCTTTTATATTATATAAGTTTATATATATAGACTTGTACATAATATAAAGAAACAAAGTATATTGCCAAAATCAACAGGGGCATGTCGACACCCCCACCCCCCATGTCGACATGTAACGGCCAGAAAGTAATTTTTGTTTTGAATTTGAAATTGACATAACTACCTTGTGTTTTTTCATTTCAAAGGACTTTCCAACCTTATAAATATCTGTTCTTCCAGAAAAATGCATACTTTCAAACTCTCCTTATTTTCTATTGAATTTCTTTATATAATGGCCTCTCCTATTCATAATCTAAGTGAGAATCTTGAAGAAACTCTCTGTAACAACCCGCATATTTGTCGATTTTATATTTAAATATTTTATTTAAATATTTCATCGTTCATCGGATTTTAGTCCGTAAAGCTACTTTTTGCAAACAGTCGAATTGAGACTCGAGACCACTTCCATTGAGTCCAAAATGGCATTTGCGACTCTCTTAAGTATAAACATCGATATATTTGGAGTAAGTCGAATTTTGGCATTTTCACTTTGGGTTTGGGTTTGGGTTCAGCCCTCTAGTCCACATAATACCCCAAACTGAAACACTTCTCTTCATCCACTTCCATTTCTTTACCTTT
The DNA here is from genome assembly GCA_030737815.1 of Allium fistulosum. Taxonomy (NCBI): domain Eukaryota; kingdom Viridiplantae; phylum Streptophyta; class Magnoliopsida; order Asparagales; family Amaryllidaceae; genus Allium; species Allium fistulosum. The sequence goes on from CM060901.1 coordinate 1,034,313,072, forward strand.
TCAGTTCTAAAGAGAATAATGGAGGAAGAGAAAAAGAATTAAAATCCTAAACCCTAGTTTTCTTTTGCAAATCTAGTTCTAGCTCCAAACTAATAGAAGAAGCTTTGGTAAGCCTCCTCTTCTTCTTCTCCAACTCATTCTCTTATCAATTTCAGAAATTCCTAAACCTAACTTAGGAAATGTTTCTCTTTTTAACCTAGATTCAAGGTTGTTGAGTTGGAATTGAAGGGTGTTTGCTCTTGCCATTGCTCTATAGCTTCTTCTTCATTTGTTTTGGGTTTAAAGGTGAGATTTTTATCTCACATCTATGCCTATAACTATCTTTGTTGTTAGGTATGAATTCCTATCACCTATTTCGTGTTCACTTGTTGTGATTTAAATTGGTTTTGTGAATTCTACAATTTTGGTGTTTTGGTCCAATTTTATGAAAATCTCTCTATGGATGTTTGGACATTGATATTCGGAGTGTATCCAAGAGTCTATAAGACCGGGTTGTCGCTTGACGTAAATCCTTAGTTGTCATTGCTTGCTCGATCGCTTCCGAGAACGTTTTGGCCATCTTGGCCTAGGAAAATTTCTGCCCAGATTAGGTATTCAGACGTCTGAAGATCAATGCCAGACGTCTGGTTTGGCCTCCTGGTGAAAAATAACATACGACAGAAAAATAAAAAGAACAGTGACTAATTTCAGACGTCTGAACTATTGTTCCAGACGTCTAAAAAGTTGTCAGACGTCTGATTCGTGTTTTCAGACGTCTGGTTGGTTTTCTGGAATATTTCCAGAAACCAAATCCAAACGTCTGGACTTTTTCCCAGACGTCTGAATGCTTTCAGACGTCTGATTTTTGGTTTCAGACGTCTGGATAGTTTTCTGGAATATTTCCAAAGACTAAATCCAGACGTCTGGACCAAACCCTCAGACGTTTGGAAATTCCTAGTTTTGCCTATCTGCCTAATTTTGAGTAAAACTTCCAATGTTAATCGATTTTTGTCGACCCGATTAGTTGTTATCGCTTTTATCGACTTTGATGACTTCTTTCTATGGATTTTATGTGAATATCCATTTTGATGGATTTAGTATTGATTTCTTTGGATTTGATTCACGTCTTCGTATGTGAATTTTGATGATAGATTATTTCTACAATCGTTTTTGTGATTTGTCACTTCAAAAATATAAAGATTTTCTATACTAGTAGTAAATATCAAAACTCTTTTACAAAGATGATTTCAACTCTATTTTTAATACAAAGCTCTTTTATAAAACCGTTTTCTAATCTATTAGTATATACAAACCTTTACCTCATTCGTATGATAAAATATAATTAAACGGCTTAGCAAAACAAGTGGTATGAAACGCTTACGTTTACTTCGTCGGTTAATTTTTGGACTTGTTCGATTGAAACTCTTGTGACAATTTTCGAGTGGAGATCTACAATTTGTTCGTAAATATTTAAGTTAAGCTAGTGGTTATGGGACATGAAGCTAAACTCATATATTTACTAGCTTAATGTAATTGACACTTCTTGATGATCGATGATGATCATTTTATGGTTTAGACTAGCAAGGTGCGATTTCTCTTTGTCCACTTGGAGGATTGTACCTCAATTTATTGAGCTTCGTCTCATTTCTTTGTGGGCTAGCGACCCAAGTACTTTTAATGTGTTTCGATTCATTGGACATACCGTTTGTACTGCGTTGATGTTCCGAATTGTTTTGTGTTTCGATTCATTGGATGTACCGTTTGTACTACATCGATGTCTCGGCTTTTCGATTCATTGGACATACCGTTTGTACTGTGTCGATGTTCCGAATTGTGTTTTGTTTCGATTCATTGGATGTACCGTTTGTACTACATCGATGTCTCGGCTTTTCAATTCATTGGACGTACCATTTGTACTGCGTCGATGTTCCGAATTGTTTTGTGTTTCGATTCATTGGATGTACCGTTTGTACTACATCGATGTCTCGGCTTTTCGATTCATTGGACGTACCGTTTGTACTGCGTCGATGTTTCGAATTGTTTTGTGTTTCGATTCATTGGATGTACCGTTTGTACTACATCGATGTCTCGGCTTTTCGATTCATTGGACGTACCGTTTGTACTGTGTCGATGTTCTGAATTGTTTTTTGTTTCGATTCATTGGATGTACCGTTTGTACTACATCGATGTCTCGGCTTTTCAATTCATTGGACGTACCGTTTGTACTGCGTCGATGTTCTGAATTGTTTGTGATACACGTGTTGGGAGTTTTCATGCTTCCATTTTTGATAGGCCTCCCCCTTTATGTGATTTCTGGATTTCTCGTTGTGATTTCTGGAATTTATGTTTCACCACCTTTTTCAGTTGGCATTGATATGTATGTCATTTTTGTGGTTTGGTGAATTAAAAAAGAAATATGATGTTCTTTTTGGTGCTATGAGATTCTTGAGATATTATATGACTTTTGTTGGTTTTCTAATGTATACTTGACGTAGTATGACATTTTTGGTTATCATACGTTTTTGTTATATCTCTTTCTAGATCTCATTTTATCTGATAATTATAGCTAGACTGATCCGTTTATTATTTTCTTCTAAAATAATACGCGGGTCAGACTGAGATTTTACAAGTGCTTCCTCTTGACTTCCTATCCGGAACCATCATCTGACTTTTGGCTAACTACCCTAGTTAGTAGTTTTGTTGTGTACATTTGAGATTAGACTCCTTGATGTATACATATACTTTTGGCTAGCACTTGTATTTATTCTTTTGTGTTATTGTGGATCTTATCTGACCCCTACTCTGATGTACACTTCTTTGTGTAATATTCATATCTATTTTCGCCTTTATGATATGAATTATCTGTGACTGATTTGTGTTATGTTTATTTCTATATTTGTTTCCGAAGTCCATATAACCGCTGTGTAGTAGCTTTGAGTTTGTATCGGTATGTCGGATTTCCTCTTGAGATGAAAAGTTATATTTTTATCTGGCATATCGGTACTCGCACAAAGCAATTACACAGATGGTCTCCCCTCAACAGCCTTATTCTTCGTGATAGTCGACAGCATTAACCCGTAGTGTCCTTGGCTAGTGCGAGTATAGAGGTGGGGCGTCACAGCTTGGTATCAGAGCCAAACTTCGGAACAATGTAGAATAATCTAGCAAGGATCATTGTCCTAAGTCTATCTTAGGAATCGTGCCATAGGATTTAATTTGGGTCTTCGTACCGTTCTATCCTATTTCTTTTTATGATTCCTTGTTTTATCAATCAAATTTGTTTGATATTCATTCTAAGATTAACCTTTTTCTCTTTTCTTTCTTTCTTAAAGAAAAGAAATGGTTAGACCTGGTCGCCCAGCGCCGGTCAATCTAGTGCTACTCCCTAGGATGGAGTATTTATGTCTACCCAGTAGCTTCTTGATCTTGTTAAGAATGCTCAAGCTATCAGACCCATTCCAGAGCCTACTCATCCTAGATCCAGTTTTGCACGCTTGTGTAGAGATTACACCGATTTGGGTGGAAGGCCATTCCGGGGATCCGAGAGTGTCATTGAAATCCAAGCTTGGCTTAGATCATGCGACCGCATCTTTTCTCGCATGAATCTTGTTGATCTCCACCGAGTTCTAGTGGCTTCTAGCATGCTCTAAGAAAGAGCATTGGATTGTTATGAGCTTCTTATTTCTGAAATCATTGAAGTGGATCTCACTTGGGAGCAATTCCGGGAAAGATTCGAATTGAAATTTGTGCCGGAGGCTAAAAAGTAACTTTAGCCCGGCGTTTCATCGACCTTGTTCAAGGTGAATCTTCTGTGACGTACTACGTCGCATCTTTTGAATCTCTTTCTAAATACGGGGTTGAATACAATAATACCCCATTGAAGAAAACTCAGAGATTTGTTTATTGCTTGAACAAGAATCTCAAGAAGCCATTACTTCTAAAATTGGAAGATTCTTTCGATCAGCTTATTGATATCGCTCTTCGTCTTGAAGAGGCCGATAAAGAGTGTGATATTGAAGTTGTGGGTGCTAAACAAAACTTCAACAACAACATGAAAAGGCCTATTAAGTTCAAAGGCCCCAATCCAAATCCCAACAAGAAAGTGAAGTAAGAAACTTCGATAGCAAAGTCTCCTACCTCAAGTCGTGGATGATGCTACAATTGTGGTCTTACGGACCACTATGCAAATGAGTGCCCAAAACCATTTTTTTGTCGTTATTGCAAAAGTTCGGGTCATCTTTTATCTTCTTGTCCTAAGCTTCCAAGCAAGGGAGAAGGAAAGCTGCAAGCCCCTAGCAACTCTTCTCTTGGTCAAGGTATTCTTCATTCTATCCTTGATGACATTAATTTGTTTTGTGATCTTTCTATTTGATTTCTTTTGATAAGGGTGCATCCCATTCTTTTATATCAAAAGAACTTGCGATTCTTTTTCTTTAAACATTTCTGGGCTTGATGACTTCTTTAAGGATTGCGAATCCGGATTGGTGGATCCGCAACACTCAATTTGCTTTTTATTGATGTCGAAATTATTTTATGTGATTTTTCTTTCCGAGCCGATTTTTACTTATGCTTCGGAATTGACTTTTGTAAGGATTGGCTTAATTGTTATGAAGCCATATCCTTTGTCCCGTGTGGACTATTCATTTTCGACATTTTCAATCTATTAAGCAGATTTCTGTTTTTCCTTTGTGATTTTGATTCCAATTTGATGGCATCATTTTATTCTTTAAGCTCACATGATGAGGAAAGTGTTATTTCTCTCATTCATGTAGTTTGAGAATTTTCCGGTATTTTTGAGTTTGTCTTAGGGTTATCACCTAAGCTATCTTTTGAGCGGTATTAAGGTCCTTTTTTTCGCTCCACCTTGCCACCGATTTTCATTTGCTATGAGTTGCGGGAGTTAGCATTCCATTTACCGCATTCCGCACTCGTTATGAAACTTATGAATGACTTATTATGTCATTCAGTTTGTCCAGCTTATTTCATCCATTTTATGAATCGAGTATTCCATGATCTCGATGACTCCATTATTGTATATATATATATTTTGGATGAAAATAGAAATTTAAAAGTTTGCAAATTTTTTTTAAAAAGATTTATTTATAAGTATATTTGGATTTTTGTTCTTAAAACGAAAAAAGAATATTCTTAAGAGTTTTTTTAGAGACATGTTTATCTTATAGAAGATGATTTTGTGATTGTATTGCCCATTGAGTGCTTTAAGAATTCTGGTCGATGCGCTTGATCAATGTTATCGATAGGAATCTCCTAAACTCTATGATGAGGCAATCAGACACAGTAAATTGACTTGTAGAATAATAGTTTTTCTGAAAAGATTATTACATAAAGATAATTGTAATTTTAAAAGTTTTAGCTTTTCGGAAAAGAAGATTATTTAAAAGAAAATCATTCTTTTCGATACTCCTATTCTTGTGATTCCCGAAGGGAGCCAAGACTTTATTGCTTATACCGATGCTAGTTGTATTGGTTTGGATGTCGTTCTCTTGCAAAAGAAAACATGCTATCACTTTTGCTTCTAAATCATTAAAGCCTATCGAGACTAGATATGCCACTCATGATCTAGTGCTCACGGCTATTGTTTTCACTTTTAGAGTTTGGCATCATTATTTTGGGGGAGAAATTCGTTCTCCACTCCGATCATAAATCTTTGGAATATTTATTTTCTCATAAGGAACTTCATGTTGGCTCGAGTTCCTTATATCTTATGATTTTTTTACCATGTTCGTCGGACGTTTCGATGTATTTTGTTTTGTTGAGCTTTGTCTCATTTCTTTTATGGACTAACGTCCGATGTTCTTTGATGGCGTTCGGTTCATTGGACGTACCGTTTTTGTACTACGTCGGTGTTCCAAATTATTTGAGCTTTGGTTCATCTGGCGTACCGTTATTATACTACGCCGTCGTTCCAAATTATTCGAGTTTCTAGTTTCTCGGGCGTACCGTTTTTGTACTACGTCGGTGTTCCAAATTATTTGAGCTTTGGTTCATCTGGCGTACCGTTATTGTACTACGCCGTTGCACCGGTTCAGTCTTCTGCTATTCATGACGTTTTCCACGTCTTTTATTTATGGAAATGCTTTCGGGATTCCGATTCTATACTTGAGCCCGGTGTTGTGGAAGAGATTGAAGTTTCGCCGAATTTAACTTATGAGCAGCATCCTATTCGAATTATTGCTTCGGAGGTCAAACGACTTCGAAATAAAGATGTTCCGCTTGTTAAGGTTCAATGGTCCTCAAATCCTAAGGATTGCTCTTGGGAATCTAGAGAATTCATTGAGCGTACACATTCGGACCTACTTTCTTGAGCTCTTTGAGGTAAATTTTTTATTTCAAATTTCTTCTTTTGTGTTGATATGCTTTTATGGTTGTTACTTTTTATTTTTCCTTCTTAAGTATTGCGAGGACGCAATTTCTTTAAGGAGGGGAGTCTGTAACAACCCGCATATTTGTCGATTTTATATTTAAATATTTTATTTAAATATTTCATCGTTCGTCGGATTTTAGTCCGAAAAGCTACGTTTTGCAAACAGTCGAATTGAGACTCGAGACCACTTCCATTGAGTCCAAAATGGCGTTTGCGACTCTCTTAAGTATAAACATCGATATATTTGGAGTAAGTCGAATTTTGGCATTTTCACTTTGTGTTTCGGTTTGGGTTCAACCCTCTAGTCCACATAATACCCCAAACTGAAACACTTCCCTTCATCCACTTCCATTTCTTTACCTTTTCAGTTCTAAAGAGAATAATGGAGGAAGAGAAAAAGAATTAAAATCCTAAACCCTAGTTTTCTTTTGCAAATCTAGTTCTAGCTCCAAACTAATAGAAGAAGCTTTGGTAAGCCTCCTCTTCTTCTTCTCCAACTCATTCTCTTATCAATTTCAGAAATTCCTAAACCTAACTTATGAAATGTTTCTCTTTTTAACCTAGATTCATGGTTGTTGAGTTGGAATTGAAGGGTGTTTGCTCTTGCCATTGCTCTATAGCTTCTTCTTCATTTGTTTTGGGTTTAAAGGTGAGATTTTTATCTCACATCTATGCCTATAACTATCTTTGTTGTTAGGTATGAATTCCTATCATCTATTTCGTGTTCACTTGTTGTGATTTAAATTGGTTTTGTGAATTCTACAATTTTGGTGTTTTGGTCCAATTTTATGAAAATCCCTCTATGGATGTTTGGACATTGATATTCGGAGTGTATCCAAGGGCCATAAGACCGGGTTGTCGCTTGACGTAAATCCTTAGTTGTCATTGCTTGCTCGATCGCTTCCGAGAACGTTTTGGCCATCTTGGCCTAGGCAAATTTCTGCCCATATTAGGTATTCAAACGTCTGAAGATCAATGCCAGACGTCTGGTTTGGCCTCCTGGTGAAAAATAACATACGGCAGAAAAATAAAAAGGACAGTGACTAATTTCAGACGTCTGAACTATTGTTCCAGACGTCTGAAAAGATGTCAGACGTCTGATTTGTGTTTTCAGACGTCTGGTTGGTTTTCTGGAATATTTCCAGAAACCAAATCCAGACGTCTGGACTTTTTCCCAGACGTCTGAATGCTTTCAGACGTCTGGATAGTTTTCTGGAATATTTCCAGAGACTAAATCCAGACGTCTGGACCAAACCCTCAGACGTCTGGAAATTCCTAGTTTTGGCTATCTGCCTAATTTTAAGTAAAACTTCCAATGTTAATCGATTTTTGTCGACCCGATTAGTTGTTATCACTTTTATCGACTTTGATGACTTCTTTCTATGGATTTTATGTGAATATCCATTTTGATGGATTTAGTATTGATTTCTTTGGATTTGATTCACGTCTTCGTATGTGAATTTTGATGATAGATTGTTTCTACAATCGTTTTTGTGATTTGTCACTTCAAAAATATAAAGGTTTTCTATACTAGTAGTAAATATCAAAACTCTTTTACAAAGATGATTTCAACTCTATTTTTAATACAAAGCTCTTTTATAAAACCGTTTTCTAATCTATTAGTATATACAAACCTTTACCTCATTCGTATGATAAAATATAATTAAACGGCTTAGCAAAACAAGTGGTATGAAACGCTTATGTTTACTTCGTCGGTTAATTTTTGGACTTGTTCGATTGAAACTCTTGTGACAATTTTCGAGTGGAGATCTACAATTTGTTCGTAAATATTTAAGTTAAGCTAGTGGTTATGGGACATGAAGCTAAACTCATATATTTACTAGCTTAATGTAATTGACACTTCTTGATGATCGATGATGATCATTTTATGGTTTAGACTAGCAAGGTGCGATTTCTCTTTGTCCAATTGGAGGATTGTACCTCATTTTATTGAGCTTCATTTCATTTCTTTGTGGGCTGGCGACCCAAGTACTTTTAATGTGTTTCGATTCATTGGACGTACCGTTTGTACTGCGTCGATGTTCCGAATTGTTTTGTGTTTCGATTCATTGGATGTACCGTTTGTACTACATCGATGTCTCGGCTTTTCGATTCATTGGACGTACCGTTTGTACTGCGTCGATGTTTCGAATTGTTTTGTGTTTCGATTCATTGGATGTACCGTTTGTACTACATCGATGTCTCGGCTTTTCGATTCATTGGACGTACCGTTTGTACTGTGTCGATGTTCCGAATTGTTTTTTGTTTCGATTCATTGGATGTACCGTTTGTACTACATCGATGCCTCGGCTTTTCGATTCATTGGACGTACCGTTTGTACTGCGTCGATGTTCCGAATTGTTTGTGATACACGTGTTGGGAGTTTTAATGCTTCCATTTTTGATAGGCCTCCCCCTTTATGTGATTTCTGGATTTCTCGTTGTGATTTCTGGAATTTATGTTTCACCACCTTTTTCAGTTGGCATTGATATGTATGTCATTTTTGTGGCTTGGTGAATTAAAAAAGGAATATGATGTTCTTTTTGGTGCTATGAGATTCTTGAGATATTGTATGACTTTTGTGGGTTTTCTAATGTATACTTGACGTAGTATGACATTTTTGGTTATCATACGTTTTTGTTATATCTCTTTCTAGATCTCATTTTATCTGATAATTATAGCTAAACTGATCCGTTTATTATTTTCTTCTAAAATAATACGCGGGTCAGACTTAGATTTTACAAGTGCTTCCTCTTGACTTCCTATCCGGAACCATCATCTGACTTTTGGCTAACTACCCTAGTTTAGTAGTTTTGTTGTGTACATTTGAGATTAGACTCCTTGATGTATACATATACTTTTGGCTAGCACTTGTATTTATTCTTTTGTGTTATTGTGGATCTTATTTGACCCCTACTCTGATGTACACTTCTTTGTGTAATATTCATATCTATTTCCGCCTTTGTGATATGAATTATCTGTGACTGATTTGTGTTATGTTTATTTCTATATTTGTTTCCGAAGTCCATATAACCGCTGTGTAGTAGCTTTGAGTTTGTATCGGTATGTCGGATTTCCTCTTGAGATGAAAAGTTATATTTTTATCTGGCATATCGGTACTCGCACGAAGCAATTACATAGATGGTCGCCCCTCAACAGCCTTATTCTTCGTGATAGTCGACAGCATTAACCCGTAGTGTCCTTGGCAAGTGCGAGTATAGAGGTGGGGCATCACAGCTTGGTATAAGAGCCAAACTTCGGAACAATGTAGAATAATCTAGCAAGGATCATTGTCCTAAGTCTTTCTTAGGAATCGTGCTATAGGATTTAATTTGGGTCTTCGTACCGTTCTATCCTATTTCTTTTTATGATTCCTTGTTTTATCAATCAAATTTGTTTGATATTCATTCTAAGATTAACCTTTTTCTCTTTTCTTTCTTTCTAAAAGAAAAGAAATGGTTAGACATGGCCGTCCCAGAGCCGGTCAATCTAGTGCTACTCCCCAGGATGGAGTATTTATGTCTGCCCAGCAGCTTCTTGATCTTGTTAAGAATGCTCAAGCTATTGGACCCATTCCAGAGCCTACTCATCCTAGATCCAGTTTTGCATGCTTGTGTAGAGATTACACCGATTTGGGTGGAAGGCCATTCCGGGGATCCGAGAGTGTCATTGAAATCCAAGCTTGGCTTAGATCATGCGACCGCATCTTTTCTTGCATGAATCTTGTTGATCTCCACCGAGTTCAAGTGGCTTCTAGCATGCTCCAAGAAAGAGCATTGGATTGGTATGAGCTTCTTATTTCTGAAATCATTGAAGCGGATCTCACTTGGGAGCAATTCCTGGAAAGATTCGAATTGAAATTTGTGTCGGAGGCTGAAAAAGTAACTTTGGCCCGGCGTTTCATCGACCTTGTTCAAGGTGAATCTTCTGTGACGGACTACGTCGCATCTTTCGAATCTCTTTCTAAATACGGGGTTGGATACATTAATACCCCATTGAAGAAAACTCAGAGATTTGTTTATTGCTTGAACAAGAATCTCAAGAAGCCATTACTTCTGAAATTGGAAGTTTCTTTCGATCAGCTTATTGATATCGCTCTTCGTCTTGAAGAGGCCGATAAAGAGTGTGATATTGAAGTTGTGGGTGCTAAAAAAAACTTCAACAACAACATGAAAAGGCCTATTAAGTTCAAAGGCCCCAATCCAAATCCCAACAAGAAAGGGAAGCAAGAAACTTCGATAGCAAAGTCTCCTACCTCAAGTCGTGGACGATGCTACAATTGTGGTCTTACGGACCACTATGCAAATGAGTGCCCAAAACCATTTTTTTGTCGTTATTGGAAAAGTTCGGGTCATCTTTTATCTTCTTGTCCTAAGCTTCCAAGCAAGGGAGAAGGAAAGCTGCAAGCCCCTAGCAAATCTTGTCTTGGTCAAGGTATTCTTCATTCTATCCTTGATGACATTAATTTGTTTTGTGATCTTTCTATTTGATTTCTTTTGATAAGGGTGCATCCCATTCTTTTATATCAAAAGAACTTGCGATTCTTTTTCTTTAAACATTTCTGGGCTTGATGACTTCTTTAAGGATTGCGAATCCGGATTGGTGGATCCACAACACTCAATTTGCTTTTTATTGATGTCGAAATTATTTTATGTGATTTTTCTTTCCGAGCCGATTTTTACTTATGCTTCGGAATTGACTTTTGTAAGGATTGGCTTAATTGTTATGAAGCCATATCCTTTGTCCGGTCTGGACTATTCATTTTCGACATTTTCAATCTATTAAGCAGATTTCTGTTTTTCCTCTGTGATTTTGATTCCAATTTGATGGCATCATTTTATTCTTTAAGCTCACATGATGAGGAAAGTGTTATTTCTCTCATTCAGGTAGTTTGAGAATTTTCCGGTATTTTTGAGTTTGTCTTAGGGTTATCACCTAAGCTATCTTTTGAGCGGTATTAAGGTCTTTTTTTTAGCTCCACCTTACCACCGATTTTCATTTGCTATGAGTTGCGGGAGTTAGCATTCCATTTACCGCATTCCACACTCGTTATAAAACTTATGAATGACTTATTATGTCATTCAGTTTGTCCAGCTTATTTCATCCATTTTATGAATCGAGTATTCCACGATCTCGATGACTCAATTCTTGTATATATATATTTTGGATGAAAATAGCAATTTAAAAGTTTGCAAATTTTTTTAAAAAAGATTTATTTATAAGTATATTTTGATTTTTGTTCTTAAAACGAACAAAGAATATTCTTAAGAGTTTTTTTTAGAGACAAGTTTATCTTATAGAAGATGATTTTGTGATTGTATTGCCCATTGAGTGCTTTAAGAATTCTGGTCGATGCGCTTGATCAACGTTATCGATAGGAATCTCCTAAACGCTATGATGAGGCAATAAGACACAGTAAATTGACTTGTAAAATAATAGTTTTTCTGAAAAGATTATTACATAAAGATAATTGTAATTTTAAAAGTTTTAGCTTTTTGGAAAAGAAGATTATTTAAAAGAAAATCATTCTTTTCGATACTCCTATTCTTGTGATTCCCGAAGGGAGCCAAGACTTTATTGCTTATACCGATGCTAGTTGTATTGGTTTGGATGTCGTTCTCTTGCAAAAGAAAACATGCTATCACTTTTGCTTCTAAATCATTAAAGCCTATCGAGACTAGATATGCCACTCATGATCTAGTGCTCGCGGTTATTGTTTTCACTTTTAGAGTTTGGCATCATTATTTTGGGGGAGAAATTCGTTCTCCACTCCGATCATAAATCTTTGGAATATTTATTTTCTCATAAGGAACTTCATGTTGGCTCGAGTTCCTTATATCTTATGATCTTTTTACCAAGTTCATCGGACGTTTCGATGTATTTTGTTTTGTTGAGCTTTGTCTCATTTCTTTTATGGACTAGCGTCCGATGTTCTTTTATGGCGTTCGGTTCATTGGACGTACCGTTTTTGTACTACGTCGGTGTTCCAAATTATTTGAGCTTTGGTTCATCTGGCGTATCGTTATTTTACTACGCCGTCGTTCCAAATTATTCGAGTTTCTAGTTTCTCGGGCGTACCGTTTTGTACTACGTCGGTGTTCCAAATTATTTGAGCTTTGGTTCATCTGGCGTACCGTTATTGTACTACGCCGTTGCACCGGTTCAGTCTTCTGCTATTCATGACGTTTTCCACGTCTTTTATTTATGGAAATGCTTTCGGGATTCCGATTCTATACTTGAGCCCGGTGTTGTGGAAGAGATTGAAGTTTCGCCGAATTTAACTTATGAGCAGCATCCTATTCGAATTATTGCTTCGGAGGTCAAACGACTTCGAAATAAAGATGTTCCGCTTGTTAAGGTTCAATGGTCCTCAAATCCTAAGGATTGCTCTTGGGAATCTAGAGAATTCATCGAGCGTACACATCCGGACCTACTTTCTTGAGCTCTTTGAGGTAAATTTTTTATTTCAAATTTCTTCTTTTGTGTTGATATGCTTTTATGGTTGTTACTTTTTATTTTTCCTTCTTAAGTATTGCGAGGACGCAATTTCTTTAAGGAGGGGAGTCTGTAACAACCCGCATATTTGTCGATTTTATATTTAAATATTTTATTTAAATATTTCATCGTTCGTCGGATTTTAGTCCGAAAAGCTACTTTTTGCAAACAGTCGAATTGAGACTCGAGACCACTTCCATTGAGTCCAAAATGGCGTTTGCGACTCTCTTAAGTATAAACATCGATATATTTGGAGTAAGTCGAATTTTGGCATTTTCACTTTGGGTTTGGGTTTGGGTTCAGCCCTCTAGTCCACATAATACCCCAAACTGAAACACTTCTCTTCATCCACTTCCATTTCTTTACCTTTTCAGTTCTAAAGAGAATAATGGAGGAAGAGAAAAAGAATTAAAATCCTAAACCCTAGTTTTCTTTTGCAAATCTAGTTCTAGCTCCAAACTAATAGAAGAAGCTTTGGTAAGCCTCCTCTTCTTCTTCTCCAACTCATTCTCTTATCAATTTCAGAAATTCCTAAACCTAACTTAGGAAATGTTTCTCTTTTTAACCTAGATTCAAGGTTGTTGAGTTAGAATTGAAGGGTGTTTGCTCTTGCCATTGCTCTATAGCTTCTTCTTCATTTGTTTTGGGTTTAAAGGTGAGATTTTTATCTCACATCTATGCCTATAACTATCTTTGTTGTTAGGTATGAATTCCTATCATCTATTTCGTGTTCACTTGTTGTGATTTAAATTGGTTTTGTGAATTCTACAATTTTGGTGTTTTGGTCCAATTTTATGAAAATCCCTCTATGGATGTTTGGACATTGATATTCGGAGTGTATCCAAGAGCCTATAAGACCGGGTTGTCGCTTGACGTAAATCCTTATTTGTCATTGCTTGCTCGATCGCTTTCGAGAACGTTTTGGCCATCTTGGCCTAGGCAAATTTCTGCCCAGATTAGGTATTCAGACGTCTGAAGATCAATGCCAGACGTCTGGTTTGGCCTCCTGGTGAAAAATAACATACGGCAGAAAAATAAAAAGGACAGTGACTAATTTCAGTCGTCAGAACTATTGTTCCAGACGTCTGAAAAGATGTCAGACGTCTGATTTGTGTTTTCAGACGTCTGGTTGGTTTTCTGGAATATTTCCAGAAACCAAATCCAGACGTCTGGACTTTTTCCCAGACGTCTGAATGCTTTCAGACGTCTAATTTTTGGTTTCAGACGTCTGGATAGTTTTCTAGAATATTTCCAGAGACTAAATCCAGACGTCTGGACCAACCCCTTAGACGTCTGGAAATTCCTAGTTTTGCCTATCTGCCTAATTTTGAGTAAAACTTCCAATGTTAATCAATTTTTGTCAACCCGATTAGTTGTTATCACTTTTATCGACTTTGATGACTTCTTTCTATGGATTTTATGTGAATATCCATTTTGATGGATTTAGTATCGATTTCTTTGGATTTGATTCACGTCTTCGTATGTGAATTTTGATGATAGATTGTTTCTACAATCGTTTTTGTGATTTGTCACTTCAAAAATATAAAGTTTTTCTATACTAGTAGTAAATATCAAAACTCTTTTACAAAGATGACTTCAACTCTATTTTTAATACAAAGCTCTTTTATAAAACCGTTTTCTAATCTATTAGTATATACAAACCTTTACCTCATTCGTATGAGAAAATATAATTAAACGGCTTAGCAAAACAAGTGGTATGAAATGCTTGCGTTTACTTTGTCGGTTAATTTTTGGACTTGTTCGATTGAAACTCTTGTGACAGTTTTCGAGTGGAGATCTACAATTTGTTTGTAAATATTTAAGTTAAGCTAGTGGTTATGGGACATGAAGCTAAACTCATATATTAACTAGCTTAATGTAATTGACACTTCTTGATGATCGATGATGATCATTTTATGGTTTAGACTAGCAAGGTACGATGTCTCTTTGTCCACTTGGAGGATTGTACCTCATTTTATTGAGCTTCGTCTCATTTCTTTGTGGGCTAGTGACCCAAGTACTTTTAATGTGTTTCGATTCATTGGACATACCGTTTGTACTGCGTCGATGTTCCGAATTGTTTTGTGTTTCAATTCATTGGATGTACCGTTTGAACTACATCGATGTCTCGGCTTTTCGATTCATTGGACATACCGTTTGTACTGCGTCGATGTTTTGAATTGTTTGTGTTTCGATTCATTGGATGTACCGTTTGTACTACTTTGATGTCTCGGCTTTTCGATTCATTGGACGTACCGTTTGTACCGCATCGATGTTCCGAATTGTTCTGTGTGTCTATTCATTGGATGTACCATTTGTACTGCATCGATGTCTCGGCTTTTCGATTCATTGGACGTACGGTTTGTACTGCGTCCATGTTCCGAATTGTTTGTGATACACGTGTTGGGAGTTTTCATGCTTCCATTATTTATAGGCCTCCCCCTTTATGTGATTTTTGGATTTCTCGTTGTGATTTCTGGAATTTATGTTTCACCACCTTTTTCAGTTGGCATTGATATGTATGTCATTTTTGTGGCTTGGTGAATTAAATAAGGAATATGATGTTCTTTTTGGTGCTATGAGATTCTTGAGATATTGTATGACTTTTGTGGGTTTTCTAATGTATACTTGACGTAGTATGACATTTTTGGTTATCATACGTTTTTGTTATATCTCTTTCTAGATCTAATTTTATCTGATAATTATAGCTAGACTGATCCGTTAATTATTTTCTTCTTAAATAATACTCGGGTCAGACTGAGATTTTACAGCTGCTTCCTCTTGACTTCCTATCCGGAACCATCATCTGACTTTTGGCTAACTACCCTAGTTTAGTAGTTTTGTTGTGTACATTTGAGATTAGACTCCTTGATGTATACATATACTTTTGGCTAGCACTTGTATTTATTCTTTTGTGTTATTGTGGATCTTATTTGACCCCTACTCTGATGTACACTTCTTTGTGTAATATTCATATCTATTTCCGCCTTTGTGATATGAATTATCTGTGACTGATTTGTGTTATGTTTATTTCTATATTTGTTTCCGAAGTCCAAATAACCGCTGTGTAGTAGCTTTGAGTTTGTATCTGTATGTCGGATTTCCTCTTGAGATGAAAAGTTATATTTTTATCTGGCATATCGGTACTCGCACAAAGCAATTACATAGATGGTCGCCCCTCAACAGCCTTATTCTTCGTGCTAGTCGACAGCATTACCCTGTAGTGTCCTTGGCTAGCGCGAGTATAGAGGTGGGGCGTCACACTCTCAATTCCTTCAAGAACATACTTACTTTTATCCTTCGCAATCAACGTCACTTAGAATTATGCCAAATACAGATGATAAAGGAACAAGAAAGGCACTTCGATGCCATTCGATGGATGATTTCAGCCCTCAACAAAGAAGAACTCGAAGCGAATCCAGAAGGAACTCTGAACAAGGATAATGAAGAATGAGATGCTATAAAGTCATATCCTATCTTCAGTAAAGAAGGATGGGTTGAAATTCCAAGAAATGTTTGATTTGACTTGTATGGTTTGATTTACTTTGATTTGATTTAGTTTTATGTGGTTTGAATTGTTTGGTTTGATTTGACTTGATTTGAGTTGTTTGAATTGATTTGAACATGGTATGTAATATATGATTGAAATGGTGTGGTTTGATAAATATACTAATTGATTATGTTTGAAATTTCCATATCTCTCACATTTACCTTAATATATTTTAATCATATTATTACCTGTCTCATTTATATCCTACTATACTGTATTATTATCCTATATAGTGCTATAGTATAAGTTTAAGGGGGAGTTATGTAATTTAGGATTAGTTTTTGTTGATGACAAAGGGGGAGAATTATAAAATAGGTTAGATAGGCTTAGATTAAGGAGGAATTAGTAGATTAAAGTGGAGTTGTTGGAATAAGGGGGAGTTAGAGTAGAATCAGAGTTTTGTGGAGTGGATTTTATAAACAAAGGTTGTCATCATCAAAAAGGCGGAGATTGTTAGTTCCTGAGATGATGGTTTTGATGAAAACAACCTTAGGACTTGTTATAAAATATAAATACTAATATTCTTGTCTAGATATATATGTATATGCAAGATATATATGTAGGTACCGAAGAATAAAGACTATACAATATAAAGATTCAAGACTGAGTATAGAGATTCAAGACCGACAAATTGAAGATTGAAGAAACCAAGATGAAGACTCATGAGTATCAAGAGTTCAAGAATTCAAGATATCAAGATAAGTAATAGTGTCTAGATTTATGTAAAAACTTCATAATAGAACTAAAATCTTTATTCGGATTTTAATAATAGAATGGAATCCACCTTCTCGTTTTAATAGTGGGATGGAACCCATGACCTCTTTAGTGGAATGGAATCCACCTTCTCGCTTTAATAGTGGGATGGAACCCACGACCTCTTTAGTGGAATGGAATCCACGAAATTTTCAAAATGATTTATTTTAAATATTTTTCCACATTTTTTTAAAGTCATCTCTCTCAGTTTAAATATTTTAGCCTTAATGTAACGACCCTAGATTTTTATTTAGTTTAAGTTAATAATTAAATAAATTTTTGGATAAAAAATAGTAAAATGAATCGATAAAATGGAGCGAGTTTCCCCGGATTCAAGTATATTCTGTATGAATCATTTCAATTTAAAATATTGTAAATATATAGATATATATTTTGACTTGAATTTAAAGTGTAAGTAAATGGTTTTAATAATAAATATAATAGTATGGTTAAAACATAAGTATAATTACATAAATCGAAAATTTATAACATAACTAGAACAACTTTTATAATATGTTTATAAAACAAAAGAAGATCAAAATCAAAGCCCTGTTTTCAAGTGCAATCTGGAAATTTAAAAGCATCACAGAATTAAAGTTTTTTTGAAGGCAAAGCAAATGAAGTTTGTAAAAGAAGCACATCAAGTCATCTCATGTTTTAGTACAGCCGAAACTAAAAGAAATATATGTAGACAAGAAAATGTGCAAAGCAATAAGTACATACATAATAAAATAACAAGAGTTTGTAAACAAATTAGAAGACAAGTGGTTCGAATATGATGGGTATGCAGATTTGAGTACAACTAAATCAAAAGTTTTATAGGCTGTAAAGAAAACATACAATATTAAGTAAGTATGTAAGTGAAAATCTAGGCAGGCAAGCATAAGAAAAATAGGATAAGTATAAAAAAATAACATAAGGTACAAATAGCATTTAATGTCTCCATTTATTAGCAGCAAACCAAGTCTATTCGAATTGTATAAAAGAATCCTTTCAGCCTCCAAAACTATGAACTATCTCTGATAATTTGTACAAAATGTACACTGTTTTGTAAAAGAAAATGATGCCCTGTTTTATATATCAGCCTGTAAGCATTTTTCCCCATTCCAGTTTTCATTTTCCTTTCGAACTAAGTAAAACCAAAATAAAACTCCATTTCAAGACTTAAGCAAACATTCTCAAGCAAGCAACTCAATGCAAAACAGAGAAGCAAGATGATTTGGCAGGAAGATCAAAGTAAATACATTTTTCAATCCTTTCCAGTTTACAAAAAGATCAATCTCTCTGCCTTTTCAAAAATCTGGTGAGTAACATCACAACTCAAATGGTTTAAGTAGATAATTATGTTGCACATTCATCTCTGAAACAAATGTGTTTGAATATATTTATAAGTATTGTTCTATGTTTATATATGAATGTATTAGTTGTATACTGGTCTCTGTTCTTCTTCTTTGATTTTAGTTCCAGGGTTAAATCACTCAGCAAATGCTCATCTGCTCTCGACCCAATCTTTGATAAAGCTTACGATTTGAACCTAAAAATGTTGTTATAACATGGACTTGAATCTAGAATTTGTTTAAGAAAAAAAAAACTGTTGTATTAGTCTGGAAATTTCAAAAGAAAAAAAATAACAACAGTGGAAGCCTAAGTAAGTAAAAACTCAATATCTATAAATCATGGGTTCAGGCACACAAATCAATTACTCGAACAAAAACTTGATTTTTAAAATTAAAATCCCTATTTTTAGATTAAGGGGTAAAGAGCAGTTCGTGCTTGACCATTTTGGGAGTTAGGGGTTGCCTCCGATGATCGGGGCGACTGGAAGGGTTCGGGTTCTTCCTACTGGTGGAGGAGCAATCAGCGAGTGTAGGAAAAATGGTGGAAGTATGGGCAGATGGCCGTGGCGATGGTGGTTAGTCGATTGGGTTTGTAAACCTAGTTTTGGCTGGGTTTCGATTTTCGATTGCCATTGTTCCTCTAGTTGATCGAGTTCAACGAAACTCTGGGGAAGGAAGCTTTGGTATAATCGAAGACGTGGCCGAGATTTCAAGGGTGATGGTGGTCGGAATTTCGTGAACGAAGATGATTTCCAGGCGAACGTGGAACCGGGTTGTGGCTTCCAGGCTTCGAGTTGCACTCGTTTTCGATTTCATGGTTATTTGATGGAACTGGGTGGTTGCGTGGCATGAGGGGATCATCAGCGACCTGCCTGAGATCGTGGTGATGATCGGAGCAGAGCGGAGGAAGTGTGCACGTGCACACGAATGTCTGGGTTCAGGCCTTGTTCTTCTCGAAGGATTTGATGAGTGGGCTCGGGTATTACTCGAGTTATTCGAGTGTGATACTCGAAGTAGGGGAAGAGATGACTCGGAGCAGTTGGTCGATTTGAGTATGTTGTATTCCAGGCTTTAGTAAAAATATAGCCTGGCAGTTTCTTGATTTCAAAATACAATATAAAATCTGAACACAAATTTAAACCCAGTTTAAATTAAGATTTTAAGTCTAAATTCAAATTGAAATTTGAATCTTAAGTTTTGAAAATGGATTAAGTTTATAACTTTAAATAGTGTAAGTAAGTTTATAGGTAAAGCATACTTAATGATTTGAAAATTTAAAGGGGAATTTAGTTAAAATCTTTAAATTAGAATTTAATGATTGGATTCATTTAAATTATTAAGTTACATTTAAAAACTTGAATTAATTAAATAATTAAAGGTTAATAAATGGGTCATTAAGGATTAATTAATTAAGTTAATTAATTAAGGAATTATAAATTAATGAAGTTGATTAAGGAAAGATAATAAATTAAGGGCTAATTAATCAATGTGATTAATTAAGGATAATTAATTTAAGAATAATTTATTAATTATTAATGGTTAGTTAATAAATGATTTAAAGGATAATTAATTATATTGGTTTGTAATTAATTAACGATTAATTAACCCGGATTTGAAATTCATAAGTAATTAATCTAATTTGAATAAATCAAATAATTAACTGACCTTACTTATGAATATTTGAATTTGATTGGATGATTGAATTGTTTGATATTTCATGATCTGTGATGCTTTGTGATATATTCTGATTCATGTGTAATCTTTACTGTAGTTTATTTATCTAAAATTTATATATATCTGTGATCTGTGAGTAAAAGATAAGCGATATAGTTTATATCGTTTATCAACTATATTTCTGTATTCTTATATGTGATGATTCATTGTGTTGCACTATTGTGTGAAACCCCTGGACTACACCATACACACACAAATATGGATTTCACGTGGAAACCGGTTAAGTCACAGATAATTTAAATTCAAGGTTTTTGAAATTGAAATTTTTAATTTCAATTGATTTTGAAATTGGAAATTTCGGTTTAAAGTGAAAAGCTTTTGAAATGGAATTTCAAAGATAAAAGTTATTTCGAATAACTTAATCGAGTCTTGAAATTTAAATAATTTGATTTAAATTTGAATTCAAGTTTGAAATTGAATTCTATGATTTGAAACTAGAGATTAAAGATGTCGTATAAGTTATATATGGGTTAAACCATTTTAAAGGTATTGATTTGGGAATTTGAATTTAATTCAATGGTTTTAACTCGTGTAAATATAACTGGATTTTTCTGAAACGAAACTAATTGTTTTCAAATAATAAAAGCTTTCACATAAGAAAGGATTTCCAATTTGTGTTGAAAGGTTTCAAGTTTGAAATGGAATTGAAATGTTCTGAAAACTATGGAATGAGTCTTTGATTCAAAGACCGAACGAGTTAATCCAACTTGAAATGTAATTGTTTTGAAAGCTATAAGTTAAATCTTGATTTAAGGATTTAACGAGTTAATTCAATTGAAATGGGAATCGATTTGAAAATCTATGAATGAATCTATGTGAATGGGGTTAATTTTGTGAAATAAATCTTTTTGTTTAAAAGATTAAAAGTGTGGAAATTGTTTAAACCATCGAAGGTTTTTGAAATGAATCTTTTTGTTTAAAAGATTGGAAATGGTAATTTGTTTAACCATTCGAATGAAAAGTTTTGGGCTTTAATCTGTGAGTTAACTGAGACCCCAGTATCCATATGATTTTTAATTGCGCTCGTTATTCGGTTTAGCCGGGAGAGGACCTTTGTGTCATATATCCCATTCCGAATAGTGATACGACGATATGGATAGCATTTGAAGACCGGTGGTGAAGACCGGGTATTTGCGAGAGTGATAGGATGACCTATCGATTTTCTCTACATCATGGCTCCGGTATAGAGATTCCCTAAGTGATGGGAAGTCCGATCGAGATTGTGAATACCCGGATGTGCAAGGGCTTCTTCGAAAGTGTCTTCGGTTCAGTTCGAACCCGGAACAGACTTGTATGGATGTGTGTCTGACGTTACACTTTGAGATGTAAAGCTGGTTTCTATCAAATACATTTCTGTTGGTGGCGGAGAATTTATTCTCTTAGCTTAACACCCTTCTCTGAGATGTACGAGCTCAGAGGTTATGTAGTTGATGGTTACTAGTGATACATTCCCAATTTGGTAATGTGGCATACGAAGTGCTGATGATCATTTGTTGATCAAAGCGTGGCTTTGTGAAAAAGCGTGGCTTTGTGAAAAAGCGTGGCTTTGTGAAAAAGGGTTGCTTTGTGAACGAGACTTTGTCGAGCCTCACAACCCGGTAATGGTCGAAACAGGAATGTTGCGGCAAAGGTTTGTAGGGGTAGCACCCCTAGGGTATGTCATTTTCTTCTGGATAAAAGGTGATATCATGGTATGGAGCCCAGATATTTTACCTATGTGGATGCTGCACAGTTATTATACTTTGTGGTTGTTGCTTTATGATCGAGGTACCTCGGATAAAGGTCGGTAACGACCGGGGGATGAAATGACTCATGTGTTAGTTACCTAGTTACAGCTGTACAGCGTGAGGTAGCGTTAGTGTGTTAGTTACCTAGTTACAGCTGTACAGCGTGAGGTAGCGTCGGCCTTTTGTTTGCAGAGATCCGGTTAGGATCCGGTGCGTCTTTCCAGAGGCGTTTCTATTTCGGTAAGGAAGTTCCTTTGCCTGATCATTTGTTGGAAATCCAAAGAAACAATACAAACCCCGTACGGTTTTAGTTGTATTACCTGCTATGGAATGTGGCGGTAACCTGTTATTGAACATGGTAGCTATAGTAGGCATACGATGAAATGTTGTATGCTGGCTAAGATTTATATTATATTTTCGAAATGGTTTTCGACACTATGCACTAATGATAATAATATCGAATGATTTTGCGTAGTAAGCATGTTTGACTATCATAAGGAGAAATCTCCTCCAATTCTTCGATTGCATTGTGTGTGTGGTGGGAGGCCTTATGGTAGTTTCATTTTCGAAAAGCATTGCGGATTTCAATGTTTAAAAGCCTTTTGTGTTTGTTTAAAGATAAACTGATTTTGTTGCTCACACCAGTCCCATGACTGATCCGGAGTTTATTGTTCCTTTCCTAAACTCTGGGTGCCCACTATTTTCCACACGGCCAGTCTAGAGTTGAGGTTTTCAGATATTCAGGTTGAGTAGATTTTCTGGAGCTAGTCAGTCCTTGGACGACTGACCTTGCTTTCCGCTAGCTATGGATTGGAGCATTCTATTGGAGATATTGTTCCGCTGCTGGTGTTATCATTTTCTTTTCCGCTGCTATTTGTTGTATCATATCTCTGATGTATATTGATATTCATTGTATCACTCTGTTGTATCAGATATTGTATATCAATGTATTATTCATTTCTTCCGCTGTGTTGTCGTACTTAATTGTGTTATAGCTCCGCCGAATCGGATTTGAACGGTCGAATCTGCGGCATTCTAGTAATAATGTGAAGTACGGATGTTGATTTTCGAACGCGAAAAATCCGAACGTTACACTTTAACTATTTTTATTATGTTTTGTATTTTGATTTCAGAATCATCTCTTGTTTTTAAACTATCTCCTGGTTTTAATATTAAAAGCTTTAAATCTCAAAAATATATTTTGTACTTAGTTTTTAATATTACTTTTATATTATAGATTATATATTTTTAAGATTACTTTTTAAATCTCTTTTATAAGTTTAAACTATATTCAAAATGGTTTAAAAACATCAAAAATTGTTTTGACAAGTTTTAGAAAGAAAATCTGCTTTAAAAACAAAAATCAATTTTTAAATTTCACTTGGGCATGTCGACATACCCCCTCCCCCTATGTCGATATGGTGACCGTAGAAATTCAAATTTCAAATTTTCAAATGAAGTGTCTATTCGTCATAACCTTTCACGAATGGACATGAATGTTGTTCTTTTATAAATACCAGTTGTTTTCAATGAATTTTAAGTGAGTTTTTGTTCATTTCTTCACTCCTTCTTCTCCACCCAAATATTCTCTTATATTTTAACAAAACTCTACCGAAATCCTAAGTGAATCAAACTCGATCATCTTTAGTTTGATTCTTTGCCACTCTTTCTCAAAGATCTCAGTGCTATTCAGAGTTATATGATCATTTGTAATCAAAGAAGTGTATTGAGTCTCTCTATCTATCAAAGTGATATTGGAAATGGTGTGATTGTAGCTTGTAAATCAATTGGGTGTGACTGTAGCCCGTAAATCAATTAGGTGATCCTTTAGCCTGGTTAAATCAAGAGAGTTTACCCTAGACTCAAAGACATGAGGGTGTATCTCGTGGCCTTGAAATAGAGGTTGTAATATCGACATTATATTTGGAAAGAAATCTGCATAAGAAATTGTGTGGGACTGGTTGTAGGGTAACTCTGAACCAGTATAAAATTCTAGTGTGTTCATTCCTTTTACTGCTTTTATTTACTATTTGCATCTGTGTCTGATTCTGTGATTGTCTCTGAGTTTGTGAATTGCATCTGTTTGTGTTTAATTTCAAAAGATTTCAAAAATTCCATAAAATCCATTAAACACCATTCACCCCCCTTTAGTGTTAATCCAACTTTAAGATCCGTAATCTGCATTTCCAATATGGGCTACTGAGGTATCGCCCGCCACAGTACACCTCTAGAAAAATGTACCGAGATCGTACCTAACGTTCCTTACCAACACAGTACCGAATAATTATCACCACGGGTGTTCCCACCCTAATCGAGCGCTCTCTTTCCATGCACAACCATATCCATAATTATAATATAATATATCCGAGGGTATCTAGAAAGTGATAACATACCCTACTTGGGTGCGGCCCCCTTAGCCCAACTGCATCTCCCCTGTTTTAGTCATTCCCGGTTGATGAGGCTTGATGCTATGTTTTACTTTTAAAATAGCATTCATACTTGGAATGCTAACACTGCCTTCCAGGCAATGATGCAAATGATAACATTCATCCATACAAGTTGTTTTGGGTCTGAACAGACCGAATCGCCAAAATCACCATCTCCATTATCCTTGAAGTATCACAATTCGTAACGCACAAACCGGATCGAAGTGGTTTCCGGATAATTAAATCTGATCCCGATCTCTTCGAAACGATCAACGAATTTTGCCAGATTTGATAGTCGGTTATTTAACTATCAAATAACATCCATAAGCAGTCACTAGGCACATATTATAAATTTTCAAACATTCATTTCAAATATCTTTACACAGATATATATGCAAATCTCTTCTAGTATTTCAACACTTGAAACAAATTCAAATCCTTATATCCTTAACGGGATATTTTCAAACCATATTAACACTTAGAATATTCCCTTATAACCTTCCCATAGCCAAAACGTTCCCAAATCATTTTATTCCCATACTTATAAATATATTTCCCAAAATCACTTACTTCTCAACACTTAGGAAATATTTATATCTTAACGATTTTATAGGTATATTTGTTTGCGCCAAAATTGGTCACAAACACCCAATAGCCGTTGAAAGCACCAGTTCGCAATCACAGATCACAAATATCAAATATGTAGAGAAATAAGTATGCAAATCATTAAGGAAACTCAATAAAAACAGTAAATGACACAGGATTTATAGTGGTTCAGCGATATTGCCTACGTCCACTCTGAAGTTGATGACTTTATTGCTTGATACTTGAAGATCACAATTTCTTATAATGTAGTACAACAGATTTTAAGATCTAAGTCTGAATCTAAGGCCGTAGTGGTGATTTGGAGTAAATCTGGCAGAGTCTGGGCACTCTTTAGCTCCTAAAATTGTCCGACCCCTTTTCTGAATGACCAAGGGCTCTATTTATAGGTGTAGGAGGCAGATATTTCGCCTAAATTTCGGGAGACCACTTCTGCCACGTAATGGGGCCCACGAGCCCGCCTTCAGGAAATCTGGGCCCACTTTGGGATCAATTCAAAGTCCATTCGAATCGATCAAGAAATCGTCCAATCGAGCTGAAATTTGGTGTGGACATTCTTCAACATATGCGCAAGCTTCTGTGAAAATTTCATAGCATTTGGACCAGTGGTTTGGGAGATATCGTCGATACGAGCTGGTGATCTTCGGAATGCTGTCTGGTTCGAATCCATGGTTTCGAATCGATCTCTTTGAATCGATCTTCTCACGTGGCTTTGTGATGACGCGACGCGACTCCTCGCTTCGATCCTCCTTTTGCGCCGAGTTGATTGAGTCACTCGGGATATTTTGCCACGTTCGCATCCAAGGTTTAACACGTCATCTCTGGCTCGTTTGGCTCGAAAGTATAGACATACATGGATTCGAACATTGGGTCTCTTTCGTATCGATCGTATATACTCCGGTTGATCGATACGAAAGTGTCATAGCAGGATGGATTTGAAGCAACATCCCTTGATGGATACGAATGATGATGGTCCAATCGATACGAAGACTGGTTGACTGATGGATGTGGGTTGAGATAATTCAATGGATTCGAACTATTGCTCGCTGAAGGGTGCGAACTAGATGGACTCGAACTGAGGCATGAGGATGGGTATGAAGCTGCCGCCGCTCTGATTGATACGTGGCCGATGGATACGATAGAGGTTCCTCCGATGGATTCGAAGAGAGGCTCCACCTATGGATACGAACAAAGCTCCATGATGGATTCGAACAGCGTCGTTCACTAACTTGTATCGACCACAATTTGAGCGTACGAACTCGGATTGACTTGAAAATTGAAACCTTGGCCTTTATGAATTTGCTTGACGTGTCTTATCAATTGTAGCTCGATCCGGACTCGGACAAAATTCATCGATATCCATGGTGAAACAGTGTATAACGAACTTTTAAGACGAACTGTCTATAGTTTTCCAGCCAACTTTTTGGTGTCACGGCCTTGCCAAAAGGCGGGATAACATTTTCCCCCCAAAACATGCTTTACGATAGGAAGGTGTGTTTTGTAAAGTCATAAGCTGGATGTTCATATCCTGTTGTTGACCTGTAAAGAACTTGATAGTCTTTCTTGACCACGAATGACGATCGTTCGCGACCGTATGTCATTTGAGGTAATATGGGACCGTTCGAGGTCGGATGCCATTCACGGCAAATAACGAAATGGGACCATTCGCGGTCGGATGCCGTTCGCGGAAAATAAAGGAAGGGGACCGTTCGCGGGAAATAATGAAATGGGACCGTTCGTGGTCGGAAGTCGTTCTAGACGAGTTGTTACCGTTCGCTATCGGGTGTCGTTCTAGACGAATTATGATGGATTGTGACCGTTCGTGGTCGTATGGTGCACGAAATAAAACGTGATCATTCGCGATCGAATGCCGCACGAGGCAGAATGTGATCGTTCGCGATCGAATGTCATACTGGGTGAATTGTGACCGTTCATGGTCGGGTGCCGCACGAGGCAGAGTGTGATCGTTCGCGATCGAATGTTATACTAGATGAAGTGTGACCATTCGCGGTCGGGTGTCGCACGAGGCAGATTGTGACCGTTCGAGGTCGGGTGCCGTTCGAGGCAAATGAGTGTGCTAAGGGGGGGACTTAATATTATCGATGTCAGGTTCACGTTCGGGTGAACTTCGGAATCAGCGATCGTGGCGGTTCGCTGCCATACAAGGTGTGCTTGTGGACCGTTCGCGATCCAAAGCATACGCGAGTAACTTCTTCTACGGGATTTCAAATATCAAATTAACGTTCACATGAATTCCATAACAGAAATGTCCAAACAAGCAAAGTCTAAATGTCCAAATCAACATAAAACAAAAGCAAAGCAAGGATGTCAAAGTGTAAATTCTCACTACGAGACGGTCAATAATCATTCAGAGCATGCCTGTGGATCGTTCGCGATCTCATACATGTGTAAATGGTGTGATGGTGTTAGTGAGAAGTTTACGACTCGTTCATCGTCATTTAAATCAATTGATAACCATATGGTGCCCCGGCTCGGGATTACCCCTAGCTGATGTAGATGGTGGCCGCTCTGATTCCACCGTTGGATCTCGCCTTCTCACATACTGAAGTAGCCTACCGTTTCTGATATGCCCTTCTACCTCATCCTTCAGGTGCCTATAGTCATTTGTGCTATGACCGTTCAGCAAGTAGAATAAGCAGTATTTGTTTGACTTTCTCTCGTCGGTAGTCGGATCCCGTCGCATTGGTCTACGATAGGCAACTTGCTCTCAGGTGTCTTGGTAGATTCGCTCCAATCCCTCGTTCAGTTCTGAATAGGTGGTAAATCGTGGCTCCCTCCATTGCCGCTTTGACCTGTCATTATTTTCTTCAGCCTTTCGCTTCCCTTTACGAGTCTCTTCACCTTTTCCAGGTGAATTACCGCCTCTAACTGCGTAAACATCGATTTCTTCTTCTCTCTCCGTACGAGTGTCCTCTAATCGCAAAAACTTTTCAGCTTCATGATAAAACTCTCCCAGGTCCGTAGGTGGATCCTTAGTTAGTGAATTCTTGAACTCCGTGCCATCAGATATTCCAGATACTGCTGCCATCATGACTATAGATGGATCTGGTCGATCCACTGATGCTGCTGCCGCATTGAATCGCATCAGAAAACTCCTCAAAGATTCCCCGGCCTTTTGTTTTAGAGTCGCCAAACTCATGACGTTCTTGGGTCTCGAAATATGAACCCTGAATTGTCTCATAAACCTTTCTGTCAAATCTGTCCAAGTCCCAATGGAGCCACTCTCCAGTTATCTAAACCATAGCGCAGCAATGTCCATCAAATACAATGGAAAGCACCGGGCTATGACTTCTTGTGATGCCC
This sequence comes from Allium fistulosum, assembly GCA_030737815.1. Lineage (NCBI taxonomy): Eukaryota > Viridiplantae > Streptophyta > Magnoliopsida > Asparagales > Amaryllidaceae > Allium > Allium fistulosum. Next base: position 1,034,341,385 of record CM060901.1, read on the forward strand.
CCAGCACTTCCATGTCCCTCATATACTTCGTTAGATGGACCGCTGGATCCGTCCGCCCATCATACATTTCCACCGATGGTAGCTTGAAGTCTGGTGGATTCCTGGCCTGCCTGATCATAGGAGTAAAGGGACTCCTATGTACATCCTCTAGATCTCTATTGACTAGTCCGCCTCTCATGGCCCGTCTGACCATCTTTGCCAACCTATCGTTGTCGTCAGGCTGTGATCTTTGAGTGTCACCTTCGTTCTGCCCCCCTGGCTGAGCGTTCATCCCTCTATTGCCACCGGGTTGCTCGGATGTCCCTGAATCTCTTCCCGGGATTGGATCAACATGCTCTAAGTGTATGCCCCCCAGCTCCGGCGCTGCGCCAGATGGTCCTGCTCCGTTCTGGATTCTGGTTGTTCCTTGATTTTGCGCTCCAAGTTGTCCAATTTGTTGAAGCAAATTCTGGATCATTTCCTCCTGTCTCTTCATCATTGTCTCCATCTCATCCCTAGTGATGAAGATTGATGCTTGGTTTGCCCCTGAGGAAGCCTCTTGACTCCCTTCATGCTGACTTTGCTCTGGTCTCTGCCTTCTACTTGTTTGTCTTGTCATGATTCTTCGAATCTAAATCTCTTAGCCTTCTGATTCAACTTTCAAATGATAGAACTGTTGAATTAGCGTTCTCAGTGAAAGCATTAAAATGTTTGCGCCAAAATTGGTCACAAACAACCAATAGCCGTTGAAAGCACCAGTTCACAATCACATATCACAAATATCAAATATGTAGAGAAATAAGTATGCAAATCATTCAGGAAACTCAATAAAAATAGTAAATGACACAGGATTTATAGTGGTTCGGCGATCTTTCCTATGTCCACTCTGAAGTTGATGACTTTATTACTTGATACTTGAAGATCACAATTTCTTATAATGTAGTACAACAGATTTTATGATCTAAGTCTGAATCTAAGGCCATAGTGGTGATTTGGAGTAAATCTGGCAGATTCTGGGCGCTCTTTAGCTCCTAAAATTGTCCGACCCCCTTTTTGAATGACCAGGGGCTCTATTTATAGGTGTAGGAGGCAGATATTTCGCCTAAATTTTGGGAGACCACTTCTTCCATGTGAGGGGGCCCACGAGCCCACCTTCAGGAAATCTGGGCCCACTTTGGGATCAATTCAAAGTCCATTCGAATCAATCAAGAAATCGTCCAATTGAGCTGAAATTTGGTGTGGACATTCTTCAACATATGCGCAAGCTTCTGTGAAAATTTCATAGCATTTGGACCAGTGGTTTGGGAGATATCGTCGATACGAGTTGGTTATCTTCGGAATGCTGTCTGGTTTGAATCCATGGTTTCGAATCGATCTTCTCACGTGGCTTTGTGATGACGCGGTGCGCACTCCTCGCTTCGATCCTCCTTTTGCGCCAAGTTGATTGAGTCACTCCGGATATTTTGCCGCGTTCGCATCCAAGGTTTAACACGTCATCTCTGGCTCGTTTGATTCGAAAGTATAGACATACATGGATTCGAACATTGGGTCTCGTTCGTATCGATCGTATATACTTCGGTTGATCGATACGAAAGTGTCATAGCAGGATGGATTCGAAGCAGCATCCCTTGATGGATACGAATGATGATGGTCCAATCGATACGAAGACTGGCTGACTGATGGATGCGGGTTGAGATAATTCGATGGATTTGAACTATTTCTCGCTGAAGGGTGCGAACTAGATGGACTCAAACTGAGGCATGAGGATTGGTACGAAGCTGCCGCCGCTCTGATTGATACGTGGCCGATGGATACGAACAGAGGTCCCTTCGATGGATTCGAAGAGAGGCTCCGCCTATGGATACGAACAAAGCTCCATGATGGATTCGAACAACGTCGTTCACTAACTTGTATCGACCACAATTTGAGCGTACGAACTCGGATTGACTTGAAATTTGAAACCTTGGCTTTTATGAATTTGCTTGACGTGTCTTATCAATTGTAGCCCGATCCGGACTCGGACAAAATTCATCGATATCCATGGTGAAACAGTGTATAACGAACTTTTACGACGAACTGTCTTTAGTTTTCCAGCCAACTTTTTGGTCTCACGGCCTTGCCAAAAGGCGGGATAACAATATTCACCAATGAGGAAATCTCCCTTTTATTCCAACTTCATAAAACCATTTACAACCCCCTTTTTATAAAGTCACAACTTATTATAATTGATTTCATAAATCTCCAGAATTTTCGTAATCCCCTACAATTTCCAAAATCGATTTTACTTATTTAAAATCTCATTCACCCATTTATAACCGCTTTTATGAATTCAGATTCATCTTTCGAAATTCACTTATCTAACCATTTCAGAAATTCCTTAAGTCTCCGAAATTCCATTATAAGATTTCCCTTATAAAAATTATATCCGTTAAATAAACCCCGTTTACAAATCTCGAGAGAATTTATATTTAAATTCCAATTACTTCCAAAACTCCATATATATATAATAAGTCTTTTAATTAATAGTATTTTATTTTTAAAACATGTTTAAGTAGTTTTTAGAATATCTAATAACTTAAATTAAACATCGATAACTCATTTCCAATTCATTTTTAAATAAACCTATCGATTTACAAAGCTTATTATAAAAAATTAGAATTTTAATCAACTAATATTAGATATTTGAAAAATTCACTTTCGAAGTATTTCAATACTAACCAGCTTTAGATTACTTAGTTTTATAAATAAAAATTTCATTTTTAAAATAAAATTTCAATAACCAGTTTAAATCTACAAATCCCTCTCGAACCACAACACATCGATTTCATTCCGATTCTCTAACCACTTTCACTTTTCAAAAATAGAATCCACTATTTTTTCCAAACCCCATTTCCATATCTCGATATATATTCACACTGCAAAATTATATTCCTAATTTATCAACCGATATCATTTCCCTTATTTATAAACATCGTTTATAAATTTATAAACCCTTTTTGAGTATCACTTGTTTAAATTTTTTTTATCTCATTTATAAATTCCATTTTATAAATCCATTTCTTTTAAAATTCTATTTATTTTACAAATCTACTTTCAATATCGGTTTTAACTTCTTTTCCATATTTTCAAAAATATCATTTTAAAATCGATTGTTCAAAATTCCTTTATATAAATTATTTTTAAAAACTCTATTTAAAATATTTTTCGAAATAGACAAGTACAAATCCCAAAATCATATCAGTTATTTTATCCAACCCAATTCATTTTTAAATCAATCCCAAAATTCATTATAAATATTTTCATTTCTAAAATCGCCTTCGAATTCCATTTTAAAAATCAAAAAAATTACTTATGGTATTTATAATACAAAAATTTAGGCCAGTGCTACTATAGCATCCAAACAATCAGATCACACAACAATCCATAACAGATTATTCGATTCTATCATGTACCATTATATATGGAAAACAATAAATATATTTGAGGAATCAAGTTGGATCTCTCCAACCTTTTTCCCTGCATCCACAGATGTTAGATAACATAAAATACCAATCCCGCTTCGAGGCGGGATACCGCGATAATATAGGGTCATTCGCTATTATGCGGGGCGCATAGGGTCTCATCCGCTCCTATCGGCGGGAATATATCCAACTACTAATATATAATATAATATAACATCCAACTGATAATAAATTATAAATTCATCCAATCAACCAATAAATAATTTCAAACATTTTATTTTATAACTAGTAATCCAAATGAGTGAGATTTACTCACCTTGATTACTATCGTCGCTGAAACGTTCTTTTTAAATTAAAATTAAATATACGTTTAATTTTAACCAAAATTCTTGCTAGCTCCAATTGACTCCAATTCCTATGCATAGTATTCGTAGATACGAGTGCAACGCAACTCGTTTCGTTAAATTCTAACATCGTATGAAGAAGATACAATATTTTTTAGAATATCGATTTATATAAATTAGTTAATAACTTAATTACAAACTAAATTTATATTACCCATCACCAAAAGAAGGCCCGGCCCACCCACACATCTTCTTCTTCCCCAACGAAAAGTGCACAGCAAACATCGAACCAATCCCATCTACACGCACACGACGATGCATCCTCCAGGCAACGAAACTCGAAACAAACTCCACCATTCGACTTCTCTTCTCGATCTCAATCCAACCATCCCCAAAAACCCATGGCTAAAGCCCCCTATCGAAACGCGACCTGGAGCTTCTTTGTGTAAGAACTGTAGTGACACGAACAGAAAAATTGATGATCGAACCTCTCCAAACCCTGCGCTTAGATGCTAATCGATCTTCCGAATTCGAAATCAACATCCAAAGCACGAATCGATGTCTAAATCCTTGAGAAACTCAAACCCTAGCCAAAACAACTCGTTCGACCTCACTGTCGCACGCTCCTAGACAAGCTCGAACACCACCAAATCATTGCAGCTTGAAGCTCTTGTCAAGACAGGAATTTTAAAATTTGTTTGATGATTTTTAAGTGGGTAAAATTTAGAAAACAAAATTTTGAAGTTCCCTTATTTTTATTCATCGTGCTTTGTTGTGCTATTTTTAAAAGAAGAAGAGGGAAGTATCTCATGAAAGAAAACGTAGGTACGAACATAGGCCGGTAGTTGATAATATTGGGTGTTTGATAAGACGTAATAGCAGTTGAAGTTAAATCGAATTGAAATATATTATTTAAAATTTTAAAATATCTAGCTATAAATTTACGGACTACAATCGAGGCATACCTCCCGACGTTCCTAATGTTATACCCCTATTCTGAATGCAATGGAACAAGTTTCGATCCCAAATTCAATTGTATGGAGAAGATAGATTTTTGAATCCAATTATTATATTAAATTTTCGATATAAAGTTCAACGCGTTTCTATCCCGTACGATCAAACGATAACTCCAAATTCTACAAAATTTGAAATTCGATAATAATACACTATTATGGATCCAATGACATTGGTTTCGTCAAAATCCAAGACTGTGCCCTGGAAGACTATTTTCATATGTTAATTAAAACTAGATATTTTAAAAATCGAATAAGTCACTTTTAAATTCAATTTAAAATTTTATTTACCGTTATTCTTATTAATAGAAATTTAATAAGTCTTTAAATCATTTTTATCTAGCTTAAAACTTAAGATTCCACTATTTAAGCAAATTTCAATTATTAAATTCCACAATTAAACTACCAAATAAATCATTATATTTGAAATTTTAGTTATTAAATCTATAAAATTAACTTTTCAATATTTAAAATCAATTAAATATTCCAATTTCAATTAATCAAAATTCTGGGTCGTTACACGATAACCAAAACATTATTATATTAAAATCCAGTGATATTATAATAATGTTTAGAGGTCAAGGTAAATTATGAAAATAGCTGAAATGCTTGCGTCTCACATTTCAATGTAGTTGGGCACAATCAAAACCGTACGACACTTATTGGAGAATGGATTCCAACAATGACTAGGCTACTGAGGTTCTGCCCGTCAAGTACACCTCTAGAAAAATGTACCAAGGTCGAACCTATCGACCCCTACCAACACAGGACTGGCCTACCCCTTACTGGATAGTACCGAATATGATCACCCCTAATGGGCCGTGAAGCATACAAATGAGAGATGATATCCGCTTTAGATGAGTGATGATCATATCCTAATGGGAGCGACCCATATAGCCCTGTTGCATCTCCCATGTTTTAGTCATTCTCGGTTGATGGGGCTTGAGGCTACATTTTACCTTTATTTAGCACTTCCCACTTGGAATGCTACACCGCTCTCCATGCATCAATGCAATGCTAGCATTCAACCATACAAGTTCTTTTGGAGACTGAACGAAACCGAAGGCACTACATCTACTACACCCATTTTGGAATCACCCTCGGGGTTAGTAGCAAATAGCCCTTGCACTTCAAAAGCTCTGTCTTCGACTCCATACTCTTCAAGATGTCTTTAGTTTGAAACACTTGAGTTGGATCGAAGTGGTTTTCGAATAACATCTCCGATCCCGGTCTCTTCGAAACAACTTTGGATAATTTTCGGTAAACTCAACCTCGGTTCTTTTGGAAATAAGTAGACAAACGATAAGAGCAGAGTTCACCTCCTAACTGTAAGTGGATGAATTTCCTTATCATCTATCCTATAAGAACGAAATGCGATTTATACGCACATTATAACATCATTGGAGATGATTGTGCCATATAACTCACGTGTTTCTCTTAGATATTTCCAAAGTTACGTTTTGGCCCAGGTTTGATAATTGGTAATTTAACTATCGAATGTGCAAACATTAAAACGTTGATTTAATTCTTTATAGGATGCACCAAGCCTTTATTAATTAATCTTTCAATAATTAAAACACTTTGCAAAACTTGATCAAAAGATCTTTTTAAAACACTATTCCTAAAAACCTTTACATTCCTTTTATATTTGAAAAACATTTTTACTTATCTAAAAAATATAAGTATTTACCAAGAACATTTTGAAAATTCCCTTTTCCAAAATTCCATAATAAATGGCCAAGAAATTCCCTTTTCAAAACATCACTTACTACAAAACCCATTCACTTTATAAAACCCATTCACTTATTCCTTATAAAATCCTTTTTATAAGTTTACTTCATATTTCAAACCTCCTTATATATCTTCAAACTAGATTTAAACTTCTTTTTAAAATCTCTAAAATGATTTATAAAATCTCTTTCCATGTATAAAACTCTTTATAAAATTTCTTTTATAAAATATTTTTGACATTTCAAAATCTCATTTATAAAATCTCATTTTTAAATCACTTTAAATACACGCTTTTATTTAGTAAAACACTTTTTTATAAACAAGTTATTATTTATAAATACTTTTATAAAATAATTATATAACATGAAAATCATTTATAAACTTTTAAACCCCAAATTGATTTAAGAATTAGAGCTAATTGAAAACCATGCTATATAATTTCAAAAAGAGGCTTAGCAAACCCAAAAGGTAGTAATTTAAGTTACCATTTAACATCAGTTTCACTTTCAAGTAACTTCACCATTTATTTACATAAGTCAACATATACGTAAATACAATTCATATCCAAATCATGGAATAACACGTCAATACAACTCAACTAGCATATACATGTCCAAATAACATAATAGCAGGATGGTGTTTTGTCCTGCTAAATAGATGTCCAAACAATCAAACAACTAACTTATAGCAGAATGGGGATTTATTCTGCTAACATATATGTCCATGCAATCAAATAACCAATCTATAGCAGAACGGGGATTTATTCTGCTATTAAATGTCCATACAAACAAACAATCGCATCGTAACTCATTCACAGGCATTTTTCTACTTAATAGTACCAACTTTTGAATTCCTTGAGTTTAAAAACCATCTCTAAAAAAAGAAGTACCTTTAAAACAATTTGATATACACACTAATACACATAAATATACATATACTAACTTATTTTGTAACGACCCGTATTTTGAAAATTTTAAAATATTAAATTTAATAAGATTATGGAATTTAATATTGTGATAAATTAAAAATTTATGATTTATAAATGGAGAAAATAATTAGAATATAATTTAATTTTATTGTTTGAATGTTATTGACAACTATTTTCAATGTAATTTCAATCAATTGAAATTATTGTAAAGTTAATTCGGTAATAATTGTAAGGTAATAAGGAATTAAATTAAATGATTGAATTTATGGTGAAATTATATATATTAAATTGAAATTAGTTAATATAGAATATGAAATCAGTTTGGGTAAGTACTTTATAACCCATGGTTGTACATAAGGAATTAATATATATGAGTTACTAAGCTGTAACAATTCATTTATTATCATCTTGCTCTTTAATCCATTTTGAATTAATTTGGAAATCAACTGAAATTTAATGTAATTGAAATATTGTAATTAATATGGTAAAAGAGATTAACAGTAGAATAATGAATGTAATAAGATGGAAACTTATGTTTAATTAATTCATAAGGTAATAGTTGATTAAATAAAAAGAATGTAAATCAAAATAAAAGAAATTGTTAGAGTTTAAAATATAATAAACTGGGGTTTTATTACAGTTATAATTGAATGCCGAAATTTATGTAATATTTAAATATCGGATTTTTACATGGAAAATTTAATTTTAAAAGATTATTAAATTTCTATGTAATCAAGAATGATGAAAATTGTTAACTTTTAATTTAAAATTTAAAAGTGATTAAATCAATTTAATTATAATTTATTTAATTAACGTGTAACATTGGCCTTTTTGGGCACTATCTCGGATTTCGATGAAACCAGTTTCATCGGATCCGTAATAATGAATTGTTATAGGATTTCAAGTTTTGTAGCAATCGGACTTATCGTTTGATCGTGCGAGCTCGAAACGCGTAGAAATCAATTAAATGAATTTAATTTGATTTTAAAATTTAACTTCTATATACGATAGAATTAGAGTTTGAAACTAGTTCCATTGAGTTTAAAAATATAGAAAACCTATATTTCGATATATTGGATGACCTATTTTCGTTTCGGGAATGAAACGGGCTTTTTGGGCCTTTGTTATCGCTTTAGCCCATTCGATCTGTTCCATCCATCTCTATTCCAATTCTGTCTATATAAATAGATATTTTCTGAAACCCTAGCATTCTATTCCAACTTCTGTACGTACTTCTTATTCTATGACACCCCGCACCTCTAGGCACCCCGAAATTCGGACATGACTAAAAGCACGGGTGGTCGGGTGAAATAAAAATCCATAACATAGCACAGAGACTAAGGCAACAACATAAAACGATTAAAATATTACAGCAGAAGAAAACTTTCCCTAATTATAAATTAATAGCAAAACAACTTCATTAAAACCAACATTGTCCCAAATTTATTTCTAAAACCAAAAGTACCAAGTAATCTCCACCAAAACATAAAACATAACAATGTTCACAATATAGGTTCCCATATATAGAGTAAAGTACGAAAAAGAGAAACGAAGTACATGAAACGAAAGAAACAAAAGATGAAGATAACAACTGCTCCAATGACCCTCCAAGCTGCAAAGAACTGCAACCTAGACCTGCCCTCCTGTGATTTGAAGAAAATAGGAAAAATAGGAATGGGTAAGACATAAAGTCCGATGAATGAGAAATAAGATGAAGCCGAAAGAATAAAGCAGTTTAATTCCAGGTCTTCCCCGGATATCGCAGAGGGTGAATAATATAATGCAGTGAATCCTTCTTAGACACTGTTCCTAAGAAGCCAAAGTCCATGGTCACTCTAGGGAAGTCAACCATGCAGTAATACTAAATGTCAATTGGCATGTCGGACCTGTTGTCCTTATCTATCCACATTCTAGTCATGCTCCTCACCCGTGTACTGTGACTAAATGCCTCTTACGTCCGACCGGCGCCGACTCAAACAACCTTGCAGGACTCTGAAGTTGCCCTAAAGCTTCGCTAAACTGGACTCCTATCCTCCTGTCTACTCGGTCACCAATGTGGACTTGCCCCTATCCAAAGTATCGATCCTCCAAAAGAGCACCTACGGCTGGGTCGGCTGCACAAAATCCTCCAACGATCTGCCTAAAGAAGCCTACGTCGGAGCACACTTGTCCCGTTCTGTCCACGTCGATCTACCTGAAGAAGCCTACGATTGCGGATGCTATCTCTCCTACGTACTAGCAAACTATGAAAGGTAGCAAACATCCTTGTGAACCTACTTGCCCGCTCCTAGTATGTACAGCCAAAACTATATTTTGGTCTTAACTGCATGAAACACCTATCCAGACCCTTACAAGGTCTGCCTACCAAATTGCTTCCAGATTAATTAATTTTACCGTTACAGTTTACATATTATTTATTTCCATTAATCTACTTTAGGACATTTTTACATCCGAATTGGTTATTTCACAATTTCCCTTTCTCTTACACAAATGGTATTTCAATTCCATGTCCGTTCAGTCCGTATGGTTTGTCTATAATTTCTATGCCATTTTGTTACAAATTTACACTAGCCTTTAGGGTCCATTTAATTTACATTTTTTCCACCTTAATTTACGTTTTCCTTTTAGAGATTTAATCTATAAAAAAATTTTATCCAATAACCACAAATCATTTAATTACACAAAATTCCAGTTTTACATTTTTATGCCACAAATGAAACTAACAATTATGCCAATTAGACTTCCCAATTTTATTCCAAAACCATATTAAAAATTATGTAATTATATCAATCAAAACCATAATTTTATTCAAGTAACATATTCTAAATTTATTCAACTAACAGGTTCTACCATTAGAAATTGAATAACAATTCTAATTCAATTTAATTAAACCAATCTTATTAACGCCATGAAACGTGAATAACAATTTGTTTGTTCCAAATTTCAACCCAAACATGAATTAGAATTGAGTAGTGGAAGAAGAAGAAACTACAATAATTTACAAAAATTTCAATCTTATTTATGCCATAAAATGTGAGTAACAATTTATTTGTCCCATAATTTAAACCAAACATGAATTAGATTTGAGAAGTGGAAGAAGAAGAAGAAGTTGCAATAATTTACATCTATTCTCAATTAATAAAAAAAATTAATTCATATTAACGTGCCATAAAAGAACTGAAATTGAACTACTTTATTTTTCTATTTCATATTAATTCCCACTCACCTGGCACTTGAGCTTGTATAAATTTGAAAAAGCTTTGCTTTAATCTTTCTCCCTTTGATTCTTCTAAATTCCCCAAATTGCTTGAATATATATAGATAATTTAATTTGGTAGAGATTTGTTTATTTAGTAGAGAAAAGGAGGAAGAATAATACACACTAATTTTACTATAGAATTATGGCAATGGCTGAATAAGAGATTAGGTTTAGTTTAGATGGTTTATTTATAGGTTGTTTGAGTGAATATAATCCATTAGATTATTTTGGATTAAATCTGGTTCTTTCATACACTTAATGGTTATCCATTCTAGCTCATACATACCACTCAACCAATAAAATTTAACCATCTCATCCTATTATATAACTGGAGCGAATGGGAAGCCGCCACCACATGTTAGAAACAATGCTGAAATACGTAGGAAAATCGCTGGAAACTAACCAGCTAAAAAAACATCACTCTGGATTTTAGGCGACAATGGGACTTGATCCCTGTTCACTAAAGAAGTCAACATGTGCCTTTACCACTGTACCAAATGCGCTTTTAATTTCTTTTTAATTATATTTTTCGTAAAATATCGGGGTGTTACATTCTCCCCCTTTAAATGATTTCATCCCCGAAATCTCCATAGACGGAAGAACGTAATTAACAACCAGCATCCAAGAACTACATCCATCTACTCAACCATCATCCATTTCTACCATTGTCCTTATTTTTAACTAATGCAATTTATGATTTATGCAAAGTGAAATGCATATATTTTCTTGAGTATATATTTTCTTTTCTTTGTTTATTTGACTCAACTGATTTTTCTACTTTAGTGGGCTGATATGATCTATATTTTGATGGCTGGGAATGATATCTTTGTTTTGATCATATTGTTTATAACTTTGTTTCTTCATTTGTAAGCTTATACACATCTATGTTTATTTGTTTTCTTTAGTCTTGTTACTTGATAATAAAAAATGAATTTCTATTTTTATTTGTTATTAGAATTTATAAATGTATTTTACTTTAATATTTATTGTCTTATATTTGTTTTATAAATTCAAATCATTATTAACCATCAATTTTAAGTTTAAATCATTTACTTATTTCCTTGTGTCCAAAGTCTATATTTTTATATTTATCTAAGATTTAAACTCAATTCAATATATATATATATATATAAATATATATATTCAAATTTACTCATATTCACATATATATACAATATTTAAATTTAAACGATTTAACATATATTCTATTGGAATTTGGGGAAACTCAAATCAGTTTATCAGTTAATTCCAAAAAAATTATTCAAAAATTAATTTAATTATCAATTTAAATTTATATAAAATCCGGGGTCGTTACAACCTTCCCCCCTTAAGAAATTTCGTCCCTGAAATTTGCCAAGGAGACACAAAGATAGATGAAGAATGTTTCATAAAATCAAACTGAACATCTATTCTGCATTTGGCTTACCAAATCAGAATATCAATAATAGATACAAGAACGAATCTGTTTTAACACTTCACAAGATACTCGGGTTATTCAGATCTACGAAATATGCAAGGGCATCGGTTAGTTCAAAGGGATAACTAACCATTCGTAGAACATATCCAGACCCAAATTGTATTCATATATCTGTCTGTTTTTGGGTACAATTTCAAAACTTTTAGTTTAGAAACTAAAGTATACCTATCAACCATAGCAATCAAAGCAAACAATTCATCCAAACAAACAATTCTGACCCATTTGGAGTTTATGTTCCATACAAATATATCGAATCTTCTTCCTGGATCTACCAGGAACCATTAAAGAATTGAATAGAAATGTTGAGCAAAAGAGATTGATAGAGAAAAGATTGTTTCCTTGTTGTTACAGGGTATTGATCATTTATAGTCGTATTCGTCTGTCCCCTATCTCATCCTCTTCTTACACTCATACTTACTATCAGTGAATAGTAAGAGAATTTACTGAGGCATTCGAACAGATATCTTAGGGATACTCATTCTAGGGTATACTTCACCCTATCTCTAATGAGCTTAATGTGTTATACTCCTGAGCTAATGTTTAACCTTAGTTCTGATACCACGGTGTCACGATCCAAATTTCAGCGTTCGAAAATCGACACCCGTACTTCACTTGTACTCGAATGCTGCAGATTCAATCGTTGAAATTCGACTCGTGCCGGAGCTTATAACACAGTAAGTATAACAACATAGCGGAAGAAAGAAATAGATGATATCATATACAACTCCAATGAATACAATATCCAGAATGATATACAATAATGATATCAATATGATACAAGAATATCAAAGGTAAATAATGATACAGCAGAAAACAGAAGTGATAACTCCAAATGATCGTCAAAAGAGAATGAGTCCAACAACTCCAACATCAGCTCGAACCACCATCACGTTGCACCAAGATAAGCAACGTCAGTCATGATCTCCAAAGACTGAACTAGCTCCAACTAGTCTATTAAACCTGACTATCTGGAAAATCCAACTCTAGACTGCCCGTATGGAAAATTGTGGGCACCCCGAGTTTAGGAAGGGCACAATAAACTCCAGGTCAGTCGTGGGACTGGTGTGAGTAACAAAAACAGTTCATCTTTAAAACAAACAACAAAAGAATTTTAAACTGTTATCCCGCCTTTTTAGCAAGGCTGAGATACCAAAAGATCGGCCGAGAAACCAAAGATAGTTCGTCTCGAAGAATGGTCAACTCAACATCTCAAAAGAGCAAATCCTGCTGATTGTTTGTTCAAATAAGATCCCCTACGGAGGGGGGTCCAGGGGGGGTGGCAACCCCCCAAGGTGGGGCACGGGGGCAACACCCCCGCTACGGGGTTTGACCTACTACTCTCCGACCTAAAATACTCTCCGACCTAAAATCCTCTCTGACCTAAAATCCTCTCCGACCTAAAATACTCTCCGACCTAAAATCCTCTCCGACCTAAAATACTCTCCGACCTAAAATCCTCTCCGACCTAAAAACTCTCCGACCTAAAAATTCCTCCGACCTAACAACCTTAGCGACCTAAAAGGCCTTAGCGATCTAAAGTCCCAGCGACCTAGCGATGTCTCAACATACTAAGGTCGCCACTTCCTTAGGTCGTCATAGCCTTAGGTCGCCACTTCCTTAGGTCGTCATTTCCTTAGGTCGCTAACGACCTACCACTCCCTGCACCGTAGCACCTTAGGTCGCTGCTCTCTCTCCTGCTATCCCTTGGGTCGCTCACGACCTATCCCTTAGGTCGCTCACGACCTACGACCTACGACCTAGACCCAGTTTCTTCCCTATAAATTCCTCGCTAACTCCACATTGAAGGGGGGATGATTCTGGATTTCAAAAGCGCCGATACTCTGCCATTTTTTGGGACTCCTCCAACACTTCAAGCATCGAAGATTCCTCATCAACAGTTCTACTTCATCCAACATGGATCCAAAGAGCATCCATCATCAAAGTTCTAATCTCTTGCTTCGATTGTGTTGTAATCATTGAAAAGTGTTGTAAAGGTGTTGTAACCGGGAAATCGTGTTGTAAAAGTATTGTAATCTTGTAAAAGTGTGCTCAAAGAACATAATGAAGGATGTAAAGTGGATGTAGGCTGAACTTTAGGCCGAACCACTATAAAAATTGCTGTCTCTTTTACTGTTTTTTCCCTTTTTCTGTTTACTTTTAGTTCACGTGTAGACGGGTGGTGCTTTCACTAGATTACTCTAGACTCCAGGGTGTTAGCGTTATACTTTTTAGCGTTAACATAAACATTGAAATCCGCAATGCTTTTTCGAAAATGAAACTACCATAAGGCCTCCCACCACACACACAATGCAAACGCAGAATTGGAGGAGATTTCTCCTTATGATAGTCAAACATGCTTACTACGCAAAAAAAACTCTTTTGATATTAGTACTATTAGTGCATAGTGTAGAAAGCCATTTCGAAAATATAATATTAATCTTAGCCCGCGTACCACATTTCATCGTATGCCTACTATAGCTACCATGTTCAATAGTAGTTTACCGCCACATTCCATAGCAGGTTATACAACTAAAACCGTACAAGGTTCGTATTGTTTCTTTGGATTTTCCAATAAATGGTCAGGCTAAGGAACTTCCTATGCCACATGGGAACGCCTCTGGAGGGACGCCCCGAGAACCACTTGGCTCTCTGCCAACACAAGGCCGGTTACCCCGTTCCTGGGTAGTAAACCTGAGATATGCCACCCCCGGTCGTTTGCGACCTTTATCCGAGGCGCCTCGATCACACAGCAACAATCACATAGTAAATGAGATTGGAGCAACCACACAGGTAAAGTATCTGGGCTCCATACCATGATACCACCTTTTTCCAGAAGGAATGGACATACCTTAGGGGAGCTACCCTTGAAACCTTGCCGCATCTTTCATGTTTCTACCATTTCCGGTTTGTGAGGTCCGATGAGGTCTCGTCCACAAAGCTATGCTTTTTCACAAAGCTATGCTTTGATCAACAAATGATCAGCAACACACAGCAACACTTAGCATGCCACACTACCAAATTGGGAGTATATCACTGATAACCTTCAACTACATAACCTCTGAGCTCGTACGTCTCAGAGAAGGGTGTTAAGCTAAGAGAATAAATTCTCCGCCACCAAACAGAAATGTGTTTGAAAGAAATCAGCTTTATATCACAAAGTGTAATGTCAGACATACAACCATACAAGTCTGTTCCGGGTTCGAAAGAACCGAAGGCACTTCCGAAGAAGCCCTTGCAAATCCGGATAATTTCTAATCACGTCCGGACTTCCCATCACAAAGGGTGATAAAAATCTCTATACCGATGATCAGCCAATGCAGAGAGAATCGATGGTAATCCTTTCGTTTTCGAAAATATCCGGTCTTCACCACCGGTCTTCAAATGCTATCCATATGCATCGTATCATTATTCGAAATGGGTTATATGACATAAAGTCCTCTCCCGGCTAAACCGAATAATGAGCTTAATATTTAAAAACATATGGATAATGGGATTTCAATTAAGTCACAACTTATTATCCAAAACTCTCTTCAAATGGTTTAAACACATTACCATTTTCAATCTTTTAAACGAAAAGATTCCATTCACAAAGTCCACCCAGTTTCACAAAGATCTATTCATATATTTCCAAATCGATTTCCATTTCAATTGGATTAACTCATTAAATCTTTAAACCAAAGATTTAACTTATAGCTTTCAAAAAAATTCCATTTCGAATGGTTTAAACAAATCACCATTTTAAATCTGTTAAAAATAAACAGATTCAATTCACAAAGTTCAACAATCTTTTACAAAGATTTATTCATAACTCGAAAAACCATTTTTATTTCAAACTTGAAATTCTTTTGACACAAATTGGAAATTCATTCCTTATATGAAAGCTTCTATTATTTGAAAACAAATAGTTTTCATTTCGGAAAACCTGATTCATTTATACGAGTTAAAGTCCTTGGGTTAATTTCAAATTCTCAAAACCATACCTTTAAAATGATTTAAACTCATATAAACACATTTATAACATCTTTAACCATAACTTCCAATCATAGAATTCAATTTCAAATTTTGAATTCAAATTCAAATTAAATTATTTAAATTTGAAACTTTACCAAGTTATTCAAAATAACTTTTATCTTAAAACTCCTTTTCAAAAGCTTTAACATTTAACCCAAATCCATTTCCAAAAATCAATTGAAATTAAAATTTCAATTTCAAAAACATTAAATTTAAATCTTCTACGACTTAACCGATTTCCTCGTGAAATCCATATTTTTGTGTGTAAGAGTATGGTCCAGGGGTTTCACATGGTAGTGCAACCTCATCAGTCATTACAGATATAATCACAACAATATCGATAAGCGATATAATCCTATAACGCTTATCTATATACACAGAATCACATATAGATAATATAAATACATTATAAATAAATGAATTACATTTATCACAGCTTGAATTAAAACAATTCCAATCACAAAGCATCACACAACAGGGATGAAAAAACAATTCACAGCATTCAACAGAATACAATCATCCATAAGTAATGATTAATTAATTATCTGATTAATTTAAATCAGATTTATTACCTATGAACAAACACTAATCCTGGCTAATTAATTATTAATTGCAACCCATTTCTATTAATTAACCTTAAATTAATAATTAATCCTTTGATTAATTATCCTTAATTAATTACAATAATTAATTAATTAATCCTTAATTAATAATCATCCCTTAATCACTTTCATTTATTAATTAACCTTTAAATTAATTAATTATTCTCAAATTAATTGCCTTAAATAATTAATCACATTAATTAATTCTTCTTTTAAATTAATTATCCTTTAGATACTTGATTAATCAATCTTTAATCAATAATTATCCACCCCTAATTACTTTTATTTAAGTAATTATTTTTAAGACTTTATCTATCTAACAAAACTGGTGTAAAACATTTAATTAGGACAGCGTTTTAAAAACTTGATTAAGTTTTTAAATCAAAAACTGTTTTGATCACCAACCCGAGCTATTTTGAGATTCACCCGAGCTTAACTTCGAGAAATTCCGCACACTCCTTTCTTCGAGCAACCCATTCTTTTCCTCGGGTTCGACCCTGAGAACTTCTCATCTTCCCCAAATATTCCAGAAGCATAGATGCACACTCCTATTCGTGCACATGTACAAATGCTCTGACCCACTTCGATGATCGCCACGACCATCCTCCAGTCCACGACCACCTCCCTTGACGATCCTATCACCCAAATTGCCTCAACAACGTCGAACTCAAATTTGAGCTACTTAACACTACTAGGATCCAAACCTAACCATCGAAACCACCCAGCTCCTCCTATCTCCGATCACCGGAATACTTGCTGTTCCACCCAGAGCCACACCACAACACCATGCTTCGATTTCCCTAGGTCCCGTTCAACTCGATCCCCTGATGACGATGAACTTGCCTCGACAAACCCACCTATTAAACTAACAGTCGAACCCTAAATCAACCACGTTAATCTCCCACGATCGATAAAAATTTTGCGAACATTTTTCCCATGCTCTCCTATACATCAGCTTCCTTGACCATTGATCACGATGCCCAGCTCGATGTTGATCACCGGAATTTGACCCAAATACGTTTTCCGTTCATTTCAATAATGCTCGACATTCACGAACTAAAAAATCATGAAACTTCTTTTAAAAATCATCATATTGTAAGACAAATCTGATCCAATGATCAAAGCTTAGGATTTAGATACTTGAATTTTCAGTTTTAAATGTTTTTCCTCTGTAATTTCAAAATTTTGAATTATTTACCAAATATTTTTACTTGAGATTATTTTTAAAAATAACTTTATGTTGTTATGAACATTTTCTCTTCAAGATTCATGACTTGGATTGGCTTAAACAAGAAGATATGGATTTTTTCTTAAATCTGGTTACCCTGTTACTAACAGAAACATGTTCATATGTATACACAAACATGCATCACCCATTTGTATATCCAAACAAAAATGTATATCTACAACCATACCAAGCATTTACATATATATATATATATGCAACTAGTTCAGATATTCAAGTTTTAGAAAGGTAATGTTACTCACATTTGTTTCCAGAGGAAGAAGAACAAAGCAGATTTCCTGATTTTGAAAAACTAAGCCTGATTTCTTTTTAAATCTTCTTGCTTGATTAATTTACTTCAGTTGTAAGATCTTAGGGTTTATTTATTTTCTTCTCAGGTAAGCTAAGTCTGGATTCACGAAAATGAGATAAGAAGATTGTATATATGTAGAACAAAGTTTACAGGGTGATAATTTGGTTCGTACAAGATTTTTCTTGTTTTGGTCAGAGATTTTTATATCTCTTGGTGGCCGATCGATAGTATGATAATGGCTTGCATTAATTAGTTGACCATATTTATATTTTTTCATTTCGGCTGTATTAATTTACATTGTCCTTTTTCTTATACATTTTCATATCAAATTTGATTTGCTTACAAACTTATGCAGGCTGATATAACTCTTGTTTATAGATATGAATGCATGTGCATTGACTTATTTCGCAAACTTCATAGATATGTTGCATTGTCTTGAGTATATATTTTCTTTTCTTTGTTTATTTGACTCAACTGATTTTTCTACTTTAGTGGGCTGATATGATCTATATTTTGATGGCTGGGAATGATATCTTTGTTTTGCTCATATTGTTTATAACTTTGTTTCTTCATTTGTAAGCTTATACACATCTATGTTTATTTGTTTTCTTTAGTCTTGTTACTTGATAATAAAAAATGAATTTCTATTTTTATTTGTTATTAAAATTTATAAATGTATTTTACTTTAATATTTATTATCTTATATTTATTTTATAAATTCAAATCATCATTAACCATCAATTTTAAGTTTAAATCATTTACTTATTTCCTTGTGTCCAAAGTCTATATTTTTATATTTATCTAAGATTTAAACTCAATACAATATATATATATATAAATATATATATTCAAATTTACTCATATTCACATATATATATACAATATTTAAATTTAAACGATTTAACATATATTCTATTGGAATTTGGGGAAACTCAAATCATTTTATCAGTTAATTCCAAAAAATTTATTCAAAAATTAATTTAATTATCAATTTAAATTTCTATAAAATCCGGGGTTGTTACAACCTTCCCCCCTTAAGAAATTTCGTCCCCGAAATTTGCCAAGGAGACACAAAGATAGATGAAGAATGTTTCATCAAATCAAACTGAACATCTATTCTGCAATTGGCTTACCAAATCAGAATATCAATAATAGATACAAGAATGAATCTGTTTTATCACTTCACAAGATACTCGGGTTATTCAGATATACGAAATATGCAAGGGCATCGGTTAGTTCAAAGGGATAACTAACCATTCGTAGAACATATCCAGACCCAAATTGTATTCATATATCTGTCTATTTTTGGGTACAATTTCAAAACTTTTAGTTTAGAAACTAAAGTATACCTATCAACCATAGCAATCAAAGCAAACAATTCATCCAAACAAACAATTCCGACCCATTTGGAGTTTATGTTCCATACAAATATATCGAATCTTCTTCCTGGATCTACCAGGAACCATCAAAGAATTGAATAGAAATGTTGAACAAAAGAGATTGATAGAGAAAAGATTATTTCCTTGTTGTTACAGGGTATTGACCATTTGTAGTCGTATTCCTCTGTCTCCTATCTCATCCTCTTCTTACACTCATACTTACTATCAGTGAATAGTAAGAGAATTTACTGAGGCATTCGAACAGATATCTTAGGGATACTCATTCTAGGGTATACTTCACCCTATCTCTAATGAGCTACTTAATGTGTTATACTCCTGAGCTAAAGTTTAACCTTAGTTCTGATACCACGGTGTCACGATCCAAATTTCAGCGTTTGAAAATCGACACCCGTACTTCACTTGTACTCGAATGCTGCAGATTCAATCGTTGAAATTCGACTCGTGCCGGAGCTTATAACACAGTAAGTATAACAACACAGTGGAAGAAAGAAATAGATGATATCATATACAACTCCAATGAATACAATATCCAGAATGATATACAATAATGATATCAATATGATACAAGAATATCAAAGGTAAATAATGATACAGCAGAAAACAGAAGTGATAACTCCAAATGATCCTCAAAAGAGAATGAGTCCAACAACTCCAACATCAGCTCGAACCACCCAGAGCCACGCCACAACACCATGCTTCAATTCCCCTAGGTCACGTTCAACTCGATCCCCTGATGACGATGAACTTGCCTCGACAAACCCACCTATTAAACTAACAGTCGAACCCTAAATCAACAACGTTAATCTCCAACGATCGATAAAAATTTTGCGAACATTTTTCCCATGCTCTCCTATACGTCAGCTTCCTTCACCATTGATCACGATGCCCAGCTCGACGTTGATCGCCGAAATTTGACCCAAATACATTTTCCGTTCATTTTGATAATACTCAACATTCACGAACTAAAAAATCATGAAACTTCTTTTAAAAATCATCATATTACAAGACAAATCTGATCCAATGATCAAAGCTTAGGATTTAGATGCTTGAATTTTCAGTTTTAAATGTTTTTCCTCTGTAATTTCAAAATTTTGAATTATTTACCAAATAGTTTTACTTGAGATAATTTTTAAAAATAACTTTATGTTGTAATGAACATTTTCTCTTCAGGATTCATGTCTTGGATTAGCTTAAATAAGAAGATATGGATTTTTTCTTAAATCTGGTTACCCTGTTACTAAAAGAAACATATTCATATGTATACATAGACATGCATCACCCATTTGTATATCCAAACAAAAATGTATATCTACAACCATACCAAGCATTTCCAGATATATATTCAACTAGTTCAGATATTCAAGTTTTAGAAAGGTAATGTTACTCACATTTGTTTCCAGAGGAAGAAGAACAAAGCAGATTTCCTGATTTTGAAAAACTAAGCCTGATTTCTTTTTAAATCTTCTTGCTTGGTTAATTTACTTTAGTTGTAAGATCTTAGTGTTTATTTATTTTCTTCTCAGGTAAGCTAAGTCTGGATTCACGAAAATGAGATAAGAAGATTGTATATATGTAGAACAAAGTTTACAGGGTGATAATTTGGTTCGTACAAGATTTTTCTTGTTTTGGTCAGAGATTTTTATATCTCTTGGTGGCTGATAGATAGTATGGTAATGGCTTGCATTAATTAGTTGTACCATTTTTAAATTTTTTCATTTCGGCTGTATTAATTTACATTGTCCTTTTTCTTATACATTTTCATATCAAATTTGATTTGCTTACAAACTTATGCAGGCTGATATAACTCTTGTTTATAGATATGAATGCATGTGCACTGACTTATTTCGCAAACTTCATAGATATGTTGCACTGCCTTGAGTATATATTTTCTTATCTTTGTTTATTTGACTCAACTGATTTTTCTACTTTAGTTGGCTGATATGATCTATATTTTGATGGCTGGGAATGATATCTTTGTTTTGGTCATATTGTTTATAACTTTGTTTCTTCATTTGTAAGCTTATACACATCTATGTTTATTTGTTTTCTTTAGTCTTGTTACTTGATAAAAAAATTGAATTTCTATTTTTATTTGTTATTAGAATTTATAAATGTATTTTACTTTAATATTTATTGTCTTATATTTATTTTATAAATTCAAATCATTATTAACCATCAATTTTAAGTTAAAATCATTTACTTATTTCCTTGTGTCCAAAGTCTATATTTTTATATTTATCTAAGATTTAAACTCAATTTAATATATATATATATATAAATATATATTCAAATTTACTCATATTCACATATATATACAATATTTAAATTTAAACGATTTAACATATATTCAATTGGAATTTGGGGAAACTCAAATCAGTTTATCAGTTAATTCCAAAAAATTTATTCAAAAATTTATTTAATTATCAATTTAAATTTATATAAAATCCGGGGTTGTTACAACCTTCCCCCTTAAGAAATTTCGTCCCCGAAATTTGCCAAGGAGACACAAAGATAGATGAAGAATGTTTCATCAAATCAAACTGAACATCTATTCTGCATTTGGCTTACCAAATCAGAATATCAATAATAGATACAAGAACGAATCTGTTTTAACACTTCACAAGATACTCGGGTTATTCAGATCTACGAAATATGCAAGGGCATCGGTTAGTTCAAAGGGATAACTAACCATTCGTAGAACATATCCAGACCCAAATTGTATTCATATATCTGTCTATTTTTGGGTACAATTTCAAAACTTTTAGTTTAGGAACTAAAGTACACCTATCAACCATAGCAATCAAAGCAAACAATTCATCCAAACAAACAATTCTAACCCATTTGGAGTTTATGTTCCATACAAATATATCGAATCTTCTTCCTAGATCTACCAGGAACCATTAAAGAATTGAATAGAAATGTTGAGCAAAAGAGATTGATAGAGAAAAGATTGTTTCCTTGTTGTTACAGGGTATTGACCATTTATAGTCGTATTCGTCTGTCCCCTATCTCATCCTCTTCTTACACTCATACTTACTATCAGTGAATAGTAAGAGAATTTACTGAGGCATTCGAACAGATATCTTAGGGATACTCATTTTAGGGTATACTTCACCCTATCTCTAATGAGCTACTTAATGTGTTATACTCCTGAGCTAAAGTTTAACCTTAGTTCTGATACCACGGTGTCACGATCCAAATTTCAGCGTTCGAAAATCGACACCCGTACTTCACTTGTACTCGAATGCTGCAGATTCAATCGTTGAAATTCGACTCGTGCCGGAGCTTATAACACAGTAAGTATAACAACACAGCGGAAGAAAGAAATAGATGATATCATATACAACTCCAATGAATACAATATCCAGAATGATATACAATAATGATATCAATATGATACAAGAATATCAAAGGTAAATAATGATACAGTAGAAAATAGAAGTGATAACTCCAAATTATCCTCAAAAGAGAATGAGTCCAACAACTCCAACATCAGCTCGAACCACCCAGAGCCATGCCACAACACCATGCTTCGATTCCCCTAGGTCTCGTTCAACTCGATCCCCTGATGACGATGAACTTGCCTCGACAAACCCACCTATTAAACTAACAGTCAAACCCTAAATCAACCACGTTAATCTCCCATGATCGATAAAAATTTTGCGAACATTTTTCCCATGCTCTCCTATACGTCAGCTTCCTTCACCATTGATCACGATGCCCAGCTCGACGTTGATCGCCAGAATTTGACCCAAATACGTTTTCCGTTCATTTCGATAATGCTCGACATTCACGAACTAAAAAATCATGAAACTTCTTTTAAAAATCATCATATTGCAAGACAAATCTGATCCAATGATCAAAGCTTAGGATTTAGATGCTTGAATTTTCAGTTTTAAATGTTTTTCCTTTGTAATTTCAAAATTTTGAATTATTTACCAAATAGTTTTACTTGAGATTATTTTTAAAAATAACTTTATGTTGTTATGAACATTTTCTCTTCAGGATTCATGACTTGGATTAGCTTAAACAAGAAGATATGGATTTTTTCTTAAATTTGGCTACCCTGTTACTAATAGAAACATATTCATATGTATACACAGACATGCATCACCCATTTGTATATCCAAACAAAAATGTATATCTACAACCATACCAAGTATTTCCAGATATATATATATATATATATATAAATATATGCAACTAGTTCAGATATTAAAGTTTTAGAAAGGTAATGTTACTCACATTTGTTTCCAGAGGAAGAAGAACAAAGCAGATTTCCTGATTTTGAAAAACTAAGCCTGATTTCTTTTTAAATCTTCTTGCTTGGTTAATTTACTTTAGTTGTAAGATCTTAGTGTTTATTTATTTTCTTCTCAGGTAAGCTAAGTCTGGATTCACGAAAATGAGATAAGAAGATTGTATATATGTAGAACAAAGTTTACAGGGTGATAATTTGGTTCGTACAAGATTTTTCTTGTTTTGGTCAGAGATTTTTATATCTCTTGGTGGCTGATAGATAGTATGGTAATGGCTTGCATTAATTAGTTGTACCATATTTATATTTTTTCATTTCGGCTGTATTAATTTACATTGTCCTTTTTCTTATACATTTTCATATCAAATTTGATTTGCTTACAAACTTATGCAGGCTGATATAACTCTTGTTTATAGATATGAATGCATGTGCACTGACTTATTTCGCAAGCTTCATAGATATGTTGCACTATCTTGAGTATATATTTTCTTTTCTTTGTTTATTTGACTCAACTGATTTTTCTATTTTAGTGGGCTTATATGATCTATATTTTGATGGTTGGGAATGATACCTTTGTTTTGGTTATATTGTTTATAACTTTATTTCTTCATTTGTAAGCTTATACACATCTATGTTTATTTGTTTTCTTTAGTCTTGTTACTTGATAATAAAAAATGAATTTCTATTTTATTTGTTATTAGAATTTATTAATGTATTTTACTTTAATATTTATTGTCTTATATTTATTTTATAAATTCAAATCATTATTAACCATCAATTTTAAGTTTAAATCATTTATTTATTTCCTTATGTCTAAAGTCTATATTTTTATATTTATCTAAGATTTAAACTCAATTCAATATATATATATATATTCAAATTTACTCATATTCACATATATATACAATATTTAAATTTAAATGATTTAACATATATTCTATTGGAATTTGGGGAAACTCAAATCAGTTTATCAGTTAATTCCATAATTTTTATTCAAAAATTAATTTAATTATCAATTTAAATTTATATAAAATCTGGGGTCGTTACAACATGTATGCAATTACCCTAGTATAATTGATAATTCTATATGTATGTTTCAATCATTCACCCAAATGCACCATCCATATGCAACATCCATTTATATACACACACACACACACACATATATATATATATATATATACACACACACACACACACAACCATACGCAAATGCAATAGATAACAAGCACGCATATGCAGGTGTGTGTACCTATTTGGCCGATTATCCTAATAAATATCTATCTAGTGCATGCAATGCATCCATTTACAAACATTGGCATCCACCTGCAATCATTTTCATCCATCAAAAATAACATGCCCTGATGACATGTTTACAACCAAGCTACCATCAATAGGTTTCACCTAAAGATTATCGAAAAGACCCTAACTAAGGAAAGATCAAAGATCGAAGATAGGATATTTGAAGTGTACCTTCAAATAGAAAAGGATAAGAAGTTCGAATTCTCTCCTTAGATTCCTATGTGCACTCCTTGGGGTCATCTCCCCACTGAACCTTCACTAGACGAACTTCCTTGTTGCGTAATCTCTTGACGCCATGTTCCAATATATGGGTGGGTGTACGATGCACAAGTGATTCGCGCTCTATCTCTACTTCCCTTAGCTGATCGGGTTCTACTACTACTACGGAATCATGTAGATACTTCCTTAGATGCGAAACATGAAAAACATCGTGAACTCTTGCTAACTTATTGTAACAACCCTGTATTTTTCAAATATTTTTAAATTGATTTTTTCCAGATTCAAAAGCTTTATTTATGAAAAAGAATAAATTATGTTATTTTAAGTATAAACTTTGATTTTGATGTGGATTAGAATTCCAAATATGACTAAATTTAATATTTCCAGAAAATGTGAATTTTGATCAAATAGTCAAACTTTGACTTTTAAATTTAAATTTTAATATTTGAAATTATAAATTTTATCTTTTATTATGAAAATAGATGTAATAACTTGAACACTACTTTTCGTTTCGTTGAAAACAGAGTTAAAATGTAAAAGTTATGTACATTTCAATTTTTAGTATAATTTGTTTATTTGTGCAATTTTGCCTATTTTAAACTTTATAAATCATATTTTCTTTCTTATATTTTGTTTTAATATGTGTTAATATGTTTTTTTTATATTTTTGTCTTTTTATATTTTTAAAATGATAATAGAATTTTTCCAAAATTTACTGTATTTATTTTTCATTTTTAAAGGCTGGTTTCCTATTTTCTGCTATTTTCTTCATTAAAAATTATATGTAAATTAAATTTTAAATATTTATTTTGTGAATATATTTTTATTTTATGTTATTATTTATGTTTAAAAATATATTACAAGCTCATATGAATTTTCTAAAAATTTATTCTATTCAAGTCCAAATTTTCTAGACTAGTTTACTATTTTAGCTATTTTCTTAATTTAACTTTATATAATTGATAAATATTTATATAAATTATTATATTTTGATTAAATTTCGAATTGTTATCTGGGATTTTTTTTTCTCCAGAAATATAAAGTTATAAAAAGGAATTAAAGATATATGAAGAGTTTGATACCTTTTGTGTGCTTAGTCCTTTTGAATTCTACTGTTTCTTTTTCAATCAATAAATCTTTTATTTTTTTTGCCATTACTATTCCTCATTCTTTTTGTTTTAGCCGACTTCCCCATATTATTCACGAATTTTCAAGCTCCAAAACCCTAAAAAAAGTCATGGCCTCCATCTTGAAAAAAATTAGGTAAATCCCTCTTTTCTTTCTACTTTTTTTTTCTTACTTTTTCTATGCAATTTTGCCTTGCTTTCTTCCTTGTTTAGATCGGCCTCTCCCCCTTGTTCCACGGCCACCACCTCCTTCCATCTCTTCCAGACCATCACCACCATCTACCCCACCAGATCTGACCATGGCTGAACACACCATGGCAAGAGACCACCACCAAAATTCACAGAACATCACCTATATGCCCAAATCTAGCCTAGTTTTGTTCCAACACCTCCACCTTCCTTTAGCCGCCACTTCCACCACCAGCAGCAGCCCAGATCTGACCACTACCCTCTGCCACACCAGCCACCAACATCTGGACCTCAGACCATGACCCTAGAGTCTATGGCCGAACCTAATTGTAGCATAGAATGTTGAGATTTACCTTGAATTTGCTTTGTTGTGTTGTTGTTCCATCTCCATACCTTTTGCCATCAACAAAGTCATGTTAGGCCGACCTTAGCAACCCAGATCTGACCCAAAACCATTGCCTTAGACCTGTAGTTTCCCTCATGGCTAAGCCTAGTAAAGGTTGAAAGCAAGTGCAAGCATTTCTATTTGATTCCATGCAGTCATTCCTAACATTGTTTATTAAAATTTGGGTTGAAAACTTATATTGTTTGGATTGTTTTGTCTTATGTATTCCAAGGAGTTAACCTTGTCTCTCTCACACTCATCATCATCATGGCTGAGAAATGAACCCCTTGTTCGAGCTTTTGAATGGTTAAAGCATGGTCAAGTAACCTATTCCGTTGTTGCTTCTTATCTTCATTGTTTCAACATTGTTTTGCGTTGAATATTTATGTGTATATTGTCTTGTTTGGTTATTGTTGACAAGATAAATATCAAGGCTCTCCATTCATTCAAATCAAAAGTCATGCTATATCGTGCTTGTTGTGCTTTCTGGAATCTATTCTGTGTGTTTTGATCGCTAATCTCCAGCTTTAACAGGTGAGTTATTCTCACCAGACAATATGTACCTATATAACTAGTAAATTGACACCCTGTGAAACTGTAGAAATATATTATCATGTTATACTTGACTATGTTATGATCATATGATGTTTATACACCTGTTATATCATATGTTACTGTTATTTAATGTTATTCTGTTATTTATATCAGTTATCACCATTGCAAGTTCCCTGTAGACTAGAATCACTATGGGTTGAAATGATACATACCCGAACGGACTTTAGAATAGGGGAAAATCGTTATGGGCTGAAATGATAGGCCTGAATGGTTTTTATTTAATTTATTTTAACTTGGGATTGCGGGTTTGAAATGATAGAACCCAGATTTTTCTTTTTAAACTGCGGATTGAAATGATACATATCCGTATCACTTGACCTAGGCTAGAAAACTATATACAGGCCCGTGGTTATTTTATAAAGTGTTTTGAATATTTTTAAGTATTTTAAAAATATAAATTTATGAAATTTGATTTAAACAGGTTTTGAAATATTTTGAATTAAAGAAATTATGATTTTTCTATGTGTTAAAAATGTAATTAATGAATGGTTTAACTGGATTTTTGAAATATAACTTAAGTTGGAAATTTGGAATTTTGGTTAAAAATGGTATTTAAGTTATATAAATAAAATGGATATTAAATTTTATTTGGAAATGGTAAATATGATTATTTGATTAAATTTGAATTTAAGTGATTTATTAAAGTATTATTGATTTTTCTATGAATTTAAGAGGTTAAATAAATGAATGTTTAAAAGTGATCTTTTAAAATATAACTTGACTAGGAAATGTGAAATTTGGTTTTAATTAAAGGATTAAGTTAATTAAATAAAATTGGAAATTTAGTTAAATTGTGAAATGGTAATTTAAATTTGAAGTGTTAAGTTTATTTGTTGAAATGTGAAGAATTGGACACTTTTACACTAAAATTTATTAAGTAAATTGTTGAAAATTGGATTTGATTATAAGAAATTTATTGTGAAAAGATATATGTTAAATGATATGTAGATGAACATTTTAAATGTTAAAATATGATTTTTAAAATGTTTATGTGTCTTACATTAAAGTTATTTAATTGTTGGAAATACACTAACACCTGAAATTAACTTTTAATAGCATTCAGAAATGCTATAGATTCTGTTTTGAACTAAAATTGTGTAAAAAAGGAGCTATTACAGCATTTCTGGAATGCTGTAGTTGCTGTAGCTGAACTTATAGGCTAATATTGAACTCAGGCCTATTATAGCATTCTCTGGAAATGCTATAATGGTCTACAGTCTATGTTGAAATCAAATTTAACCCTTGTTTTGAAATCTGAACTACCGCAGCACTTCTGAAATGTTGTCTTTTCTGTTTTGAACTATAATTCAACTAAAACTGAGTTTTAACAGCAGTTTTAAGTGCTGTCTTTGCTGAATTAAAAATGTTTTCAAATATAACTTATAGCAGTTGTTTTTAAATGCTGTGAAATGCTGAAATTTTAATAATTATGGTTTTTGACTTAGTAAACGAACTCAGAATGGTTTGAAACTTTGGAAATTGAATACTTGATTTGAAAATATAATAATTACACTTTTAAAAGGTTTAAATGAATTATTTTGATTGGAATATAAACTATTTAAAGGTGATTTGAAATGATAGTAAATGAACGATATATTTGAATTTAAATAGATATTTAAAGTTGAATATTTGGATTTGAACGGATAGGATATTTTATTTTATTATATTAAAATGATTTGAAATGAAGTTTTGTAAGGATATGATATTTTATTTTATTAAAATAATTTGAAATGAAGTTTTGTAAGGATATGATATTTTATTATATTAAAATGATTTGAAATGAAGTTTTGAAATGATATGAAAATTTAAATATATGGAATGGTTTGGAATTGATTTAATCTTTATTTTTATAAAGATATGGTTTGAAATGATATTTTATTTTGAAGTAAAGTATTGTTTTTAAAAGTTATAACCACGGGTTATAATAACGATTGGTTGGCAAAGAGACCGGGATCGGATATGGACATACTCTCTGTCGATACCGAAAACCACTTTGACAACCGTGTACGCGGTGGAGATTCCAGAATGAAGTAGGATGGTGGCGACGTTATTAAGGTATGTTACGTGGACCCAACTCCCGTGAGTTGGCATAAGGTGGCTAAAACAGGAGCGATCTCGGACCAGTGAGGTAGCACCTCTTCTCGGACACATTTCTTCGATATTATACTCTTACTTGTGATTGATTAGATGGCCATCCTCCGATTTAGGAGTGTTGTTCGAGGTGGAACGGTAGTGGCTACTATGTGTATCCATCAGTCCGTGTGCGTAATTGGTATATCTACCCTGGCATTGCCTTATGTGCCGTGTCACCTACCATATCGAGCTTTACTACGATTATGATTTTAAGATCCGACCGCGTTAAGGTTCTCCATCCCCTTAACGCTATTTTCTATATGATTATACTTTACTAATTAGACACTACTGTATATAGCGTTTATTACTACATAGTAAATAGTTTAACGGATCCTTGAAGAATGGGCGATCCCAAGCATTCTTTAAGTTACTTGTACCTTTATTACAGTTCACTTGAGTTGGTTTACATTATATAAGTATATATTGTCCTGACTCGAGTGCTTTGTGTTTTGCTTTATGCTCAGGTCAGCCTGAGTTATTCACAGATTTGGATTTCCACTCTCTTGGAGATTTGAATCGCTGGAGATTATCTGCTTGTCATATCCTATTTATTTCAATTCCGTTGTTCTACTCAGCTTGTACATGGTTATTATATTGAGACTTTTGTTGTATTCTATTTCTTCTGTTATATCTCATGTAACTCTGATATATTTATATAGTAGCTTCATGAACTACTATTTCTTTTACTTCCGCTGCATTATTTTACTCTGTGTCTGTGATCTGTGATTATATTTATTTACTGTATATCCTGAGATTTGCCAAATTTTATTTACAACGCGGTATTTTGAGCAATTCAACTCCGGCATGAGTGTCTGCCTATACACTTATAATGGATGCGAATGGTTGAAAATATCGGGTCGTTACAGTTGGTATCGGAGCTTTGGCTTTGAGGCAAAACTCAGCATATGGAGTAGATTTATTTACAGAATCACTTTCGTTCGAGTTTGAATCTTTTCCTCTTGATTCGGATTTCCTTTGAATTTTTGGAACGTTCCCTGCGGTTCCAAAATTCATTCTTGTCCCTCACTATTCATCTTCTTTTGATTCTGGAGTATCCCATAACTCCGCGTCGAATGAGCTTTATAGTGAATTGGCGGTCTCGCCAATATTCTAATGACTTGTAAAAGGGGGAAAACTCCTTTACAAATTTGCATCGATTCACCAGAGATTTATATTTATCCTTGGTTTAGATGCTAATATCTTTTGTTATTCCAAACTCTATATCTTGAGATCGGATGTAGTTTTACCCCAGGAAAATCCACATTTGCTCTTATTCATTAAGTCACGGTTGACCCGGTTAAGGTTGCCCGCGATTTATCTAAGCTTATCCATCATCATATTTTGTTAATTAATCATCTTGTCTTTGTTTCTAAACTATCTCCAACATTTTTAATTATACTTGTAAATTTATGTTTGTTTTATATATTGTGTTGTTTGAGTTGTTGATGTTGATTTGGGTTTCCGATCGGTTCGTCTGATCAACGCTATCGATAGGATTTCTAAAACACTTTGATAGAACAAACCGATACAATATTACTTTAAAATTTGGTTAATGAAATAAATTTTGATATATAAGTAAATTTATGGAACTTAATAAATTGATTTAAATTGATTATTTAAAATGATAATACTTGATTTATCATTTATTGTTCTATGAATGAATTTATAAATAGTTGTTTATAAATTGATTTGGGAACTGAAATGAATTTAAATCAAGAATTTGAGAATTTAATTTCTGATGGTTCAAACTTTGTGTTTAAAGCTTTAAAAGGATATATTATTTAAATTATTTTTGAATAGAAATTTGTTTCCAAAGAATTTTAAAGTTTAAAATTTTGTGCTCTTCTCTTTGTCGTTGGAAAATATTTTCGGTAATGACTGCAGCATCATCGACTTTCATTTTCGAGTTTCGAAGGGAAGAAACCATCATGTAGTCTTGCTACAGCCTTGCTTTGGGAAAAAATTTAATTGATTTGAATTTCTAAAAATATTATTTGATTTATTAAATATATAGATATATGACTTAAATTTGATTTGACAAATTATGTACATACATTTATTTATCTGTAAATGGTTTGAAAGGAATCGAAAATTTTATTCTTAAATTCTATCTTAAATAAACTTGAGATGATTAAATTGGAAAGTTTTATTTGTATAACACACAATTTCATTTCCAAAATAACTTACCTAAATTACACAGAAGTTGAATATGAAATTGGATAATATACAATATAGAAAGGATTTTTATAAATAAAATTTGAGTGGTTATAATAAATGTTATACACTTAAATTTTAGTTATAAAAGATTAACAGAGGTAAATAGTGAAAAAGGGATTTAAAGAGATTTTATTTAAATAACTTAATAATCAAATTTGATTTAATATGGAACCTTAAGTCTAACCTAGGAATTTTAATAAAGGTTATTTCCTGAAATGAATATGTTGTATAATAAATAATGTATCTTTGAATAGATAAAATAAAATACATTTGAATTGGACATTTTGTAATAAAGTTTATTTAACTTGAAATCATAGTTTAATTGATGTCTAAATGAATAAATGTGTAAAGAAATTTGATTATTATATTTGCTATGATAAATATTTTAATTATGAAATAGATATGTCTTGAAAAATAAATAATTATGATTTAAATAGTTAAAATGTATTTTTTAACATCACTAAAATTTGATAATTGAGAATTTGGTTTCCAAATGGAATTTTAAATGTAACTTATCAAAGGAATATCTATTTATGAAATGGGTATTTTAAATAAAGAGTTAGGTTATGTGTTAAATTAAGAGTTAAGTAAAATAGTGAACTTTTGACTTAATAAACGAAGTATAGTTTAAATTGGATACTCCATTCATAAAAGTTTGTTTTAAATAAGTCATAAGTTAAATGATATCCAGATGAATATTTCTGATATTAAACTGATTTGAAATACTAATATATCTACTGTAGCATTTTATAAGTGCTGCTATTTTGAAAAGACAATGTTTTGGAAATTTTTATAATTGAATGAACTTAGAAATGTTACAACTTTAAAATGAATATTATTTGACCTTGAATTAAAATGGTTTAAATGAAGATTTATTTTTTAAAAGGAGTTTTGATTTTTCTAAGTGTTATGTTTTTTTAAAGAATAACATTTCCAATGTGTTATGATTTTAGTAGTATGATTTCCAAATGATAAACACCTCTAAATTGTTATGATTTCAAAGTATTATGATTTCAAAGCATTATGGTTTCAAATTATTATCTTATTTTGTTTTTCAAACCATCTTTTGGTTGTCCTTATTTTCCCTCATCTTGCTACAAACTGGTATAAGCATCTTTCTATAATATTTCTGTTTAGAAATCTTTCTGTAATCTTTGATAATCTTTGTTACTCATCTGGATCAGAACACTGTTTTTCCATTCATAGACCGTCGGTCAAGTGAAAGGGGTGATTCAGACTCTAGAGGATCTTTTTCGTGCTTATATTCTTGATTTGATCACCTCCATCTTGTTAAACTTACCTATAACAATAGTTATCAGGTGTAATTCCAATTTTCTTATCATCTTGTCTTAATTCTATTCATTCTATCTTTTTATGTGCTTTCCCGTACCTCGTTCCTTTTCGGGGACGAAAAGTTTTGAGTGGGGGAGAGTGTAACAACCCTGTATTTTTCAAATATTTTTAAATTGATTTTTTCCAGATTCAAAAGCTTTATTTATGAAAAAGAATAAATTTTTTTATTTTAAGTATAAACTTTGATTTTGATGTGGATTAGAATTCCAAATATGACTAAATTTAATATTTCCAGAAAAAGTGAATTTTGGTCAAATAGTCAAACTTTGACTTTTAACTTTAAATTTTAATATTTGAAATTATAAATTTTATCTTTTATTATGAAAATAGATGTAATAACTTGAACACTACTTTTTGTTTCGTTGAAGACGGAGTTAAAATGTAAAAGTTATGTACATTTCAATTTTTAGTATAATTTGTTTATTTGTGCAATTTTGCCTATTTTAAATTTTATAAATCATATTTTCTTTCTTATATTTTGTTTTAACATGTGTTAATATGTTTTTTTTGTATATTTTTGTCTTCTTATATTTTTAAAATCATAATAGAATTATTCCTAAATTTACTGTATTTATTTTTCATTTTTAAAGGCTGTTTTCCTATTTTCTGCTATTTTCTTCATAAAAATTATATGTAAATTAAATTTTAAATATTTATTTTGTGAATATATTTTTATTTTATGTTATTATTTATGTTTAAAAATATATTACAAGCTCATATGAATTTTCTAAAAATTTATTCTATTCAAGTCCAAATTTTCTAGACTAGTTTACTATTTTAGCTATTTTCTTAATTTAACTTTATATAATTGATAAATATTTATATAAATTATTATATTTTGATAAAATTTGGAAATGTTATCTGGGATTATTATTTTGTCCAGAAATATAAAGTTATAAAAAGGAATTAAAGATATATGAAGAGTTTGATACCTTTTGTGTGCTTAGTCCTTTTGAATTCTACCGTTTCTTTTTCAATCAATACATCTTTTATTTTTTTTGCCATTACTATTCCTCATTCTTTTTGTTTCAGCCGACTTCCCCATATTATTCACGATTTTTCAAGCTCCAAAACCCAGAAAAAAGTCATGGCCTCCATCTTGAAAAAAATTAGGTAAATCCCTCTTTTCTTTCTACTTTTTTTTTTCTTACTTTTTCTATGCAATTTTGCCTTGCTTTCTTCCTTGTTTAGATCGGCCTCTCCCCCTTGTTCCACGGCCACCACCTCCTTCCATCTCTTCCAGACCATCACCACCATCTACCCCACCAGATCTGACCATGGCTGAACACACCATGGCAAGAGACCACCACCAAAATTCACAGAACATCACCTATATGCCCAAATCTAGCCTAGTTTTGTTCCAACACCTCCACCTTCCTTTAGCCGCCACTTCCACCACCAGCAGCAGCCCAGATCTGACCACTACCCTCTGCCACACCAGCCACCAACATCTGGACCTCAGACCATGACCCTAGAGTCTATGGCCGAACCTAATTGTAGCATAGAATGTTGAGATTTACCTTGAATTTGCTTTGTTGTGTTGTTGTTCCATCTCCATACCTTTTGCCATCAACAAACTCATGTTAGGCCGACCTTAGCAACCCAGATCTGACCCAAAACCATTGCCTTAGACCTGTAGTTTCCCTCATGGCTGAGCCTAGTAAAGGTTGAAAGCAAGTGCAAGCATTTCTATTTGATTCCATGCAGTCATTCCTAACATTGTTTATTAAAATTTGGGTTGAAAACTTATATTGTTTGGATTGTTTTGTCTTATGTATTCCGAGGAGTTAACCTTGTCTCTCTCACACTCATCATCATCATGGCTGAGAAATGAACCCCTTGTTCAAGCTTTTGAATGGTTAAAGCATGGTCAAGTAACCTATTCCGTTGTTGCTTCTTATCTTCATTGTTTCAACATTGTTTTGCGTTGAATATTTATGTGTATATTGTCTTGTTTGGTTATTGTTGACAAGATAAATATCAAGGCTCTCCATTCATTCAAATCAAAAGTCATGCTATATCGTGCTTGCTGTGCTTTCTGGAATCTATTCTGTGTGTTTTGATCGCTAATCTCTAGCTTTAACAGGTGAGTTATTCTCACCAGACAATATGTACATATATAACTAGTAAATTGATACCTTGTGAATCTGTAGAAATATATTATCATGTTATACTTGACTATGATATGATCATATGATGTTTATACACCTGTTATATCATATGTTACTGTTATTTAATGTTATTCTGTCATTTATATCAGTTATCACCATTGCAAGTTCCCTGTAGACTAGAATCACTATGGGTTGAAATGATACATACCCAAACGGACTTAAGAATAGGTGAAAATCGTTATGGGCTGAAATGATAGGCCTAAATGGTTTTTATTTAATTTATTTTAACTTGGGATTGCGGGTTTGAAATGATAGAACCTGGATTTTTCTTTTTAAACTGCGGATTGAAATGATACATATCCGTATCACTTGACCTAGGCTAGAAAACTATATACAGGCCCGTGGTTATTTCATAAAGTGTTTTGAATATTTTTAAGTATTTTAAAAATATAAATTTATGAAATTTGATTTAAATACATTTTGAAATATTTTGAATTAAAGAAATTATGATTTTTCTATGTGTTAAAAATGTAATTAATGAATGGTTTAATTGGATTTTTGAAATATAACTTAAGTTGGAAATTTGGAATTTTGGTTAATGGTATTTAAGTTATATAAATAAAATGGATATTAAATTTTATTTGGAAATGGTAAATATGATAATTTGATTAAATTTGAATTTAAGTGATTTATTAAAGTATTATTGATTTTTCTATGAATTTAAGAGGTTAAATAAATGAATGTTTAAAAGTGATCTTTTAAAATATAACTTGACTAGGAAATGTGAAATTTGGTTTTAATTAAAGGATTAAGTTAATTAAATAAAATTGGAAATTCAGTTAAATTGTGAAATGGTAATTTATATTTGAAGTGTTAAGTTTATTTGTTGAAATGTGAAGAATTGGACACTTTTACACTAAAATTTATTAAGTAAATTGTTGAAAATTGGATTTGATTATAAGAAATTTATTGTGAAAAGATATATGTTAAATGATATGTAAATGAACATTTTAAATGTTAAAATATGATTTTTAAAATTGTTTGCACAAAAAATGGACAAACACCTCAAAGTTGTATGATTTAGTAGATTTTATGTTATTCTTAGTAATTTGAGCGACTTATGCAAATACGTAAAAAACAGGGGCTAAACTGTAAAAAGACATGCATATTTATAGTGGTTCAGCCAGAATGTGCCTACGTCCACTTTATATGTTATTTCTCTTCGTCTTTTATGATTACAAGTACAAAGCTTTGATACAAGTAAAAGAATGTTGTTTTAAAAGTTCCTTCCGTGCTTGAGCTCTCTAAAAACTCGTCCCCATTGTTGTACCCCTGCCCCTCTATTTATAGAGTGAGGCTGGGGGCAGGGGTCTTGGATGTATATAGCTGCCTGTGGGCCTGGGCTGGAGCAATCTGGCCTGGTAACGTTCTGGTTCGGCGAGGCTTCATTCGGTAGTGGTTGGAGCAATGGTGGTTCGGTATGTAGTGCTTTGATTCGGTTCGGCGAGGCTTCATTCGGCATGGGTGGAGGAAGCTGATTCGGCAATGGAATGGAGGAAGCTGGTCCGGTAGCTCCCTGGTTCGGCGGTAGTTGGGATAGGTCTTGGTTCGGCGAGGGGGATATGCTTGGTTCGGCTGTTGTTTGGACCGGTGGTAGGAGCTTGGTTCCTTCTGGCTCGGTAGGGGTGAAAACACACCCAACATTTGCCCCCCAAAGCGAGGTATATGCTGGTATATAGCTTGCTTTGTTTGATCCTGGTTGTTCTCGTTTGGTCTTGTGCGCCGAATGCTTTGGTTCGGTGGCCTTTCCCTTGCCTATAAATATGGGCGCTATGCTACCGTCGTCTCCTCACCGTCTGAGATAGCCGAACCGATTGATTTTACCGAATCAAAATTTCTGCCTTCTGCCGAATCAGCTGTGCTAGCCGAACCAGGTGATTTCTCTTTACCGCCAAATGAACCTTTGTTACCGAATGGGTCTTAGTCCTACCGAATGAAAATGGGAGAGTGTGATCGCCGAATGAACATTAGGAGTTCGAATACCGAACGAACCTAACACCGAACGAACTTGAAAACTTCCCGTGTCGAATGGACTTGAGAATTTTTCTGTACCGAATGATTTTTTATGCTTCGAATGACAAATTAAATTCCAGAAATCATATACTTGCTTGTTTTATACTTTCGTATCTTTTGTTTTGCAGATAAATGTCTCGCAAAGTGGAAACTCGTTCGGATAAAAGGAAGTCCGGGGGCGAAGGAGAGTCCTCGGCCGTGCCCCCAGCTCAATCAGGATCGGAGCGTCATGGGCCCGCCCCAAGGTCATTAGTGGATGGACATGGTCCCCAGGAGCTGCTGGATTCCCCGCCTGACTGCTTTCCTAGCTCTCTCAAAGAGGAGCAGCTCGATGTTATATCTCGTTCCTTTGGGATCGATAGAGCCCTCATGCTGTTGCCGGGCCCAGGAGTCATGCCATACAATCCTCCCGAAGGGTACTTTGCTTATAGTAGGTACCATTGTATGTGTGGTGCTATCCCGCCTCTCAATGCTTGGGTAGTCAGCTTCCTCACGTATCTAAAGGTGGCCCCATTCCAGCTTCAGCCCAACTCTTATGCCATACTGGCGAGCCTTTTCGTCATCTTTCAGAGGAAGTACGGGCGCCCTCCTTCCAACCGGGAGATTCGGTACTTATATAATTTGAGAGGCTACAAGAAAGGATCCCCATACATTAGCTTGGAGTCAGCCGTGGCCTTCAAACCGGTCTTGGATCTGTACTCTAAATTCAGCATGTTCAAGAAAGAGTGGTTCTTTGTTAGGGACGACTCCGTTTCAATCCGGCGCTTTACCTTTGGATGTAAGTTGATGCTTTACTTATAATTTCTATTCCGATTGCGATGCTTCTTCTCATACTTTCTCATTTTTGCTAGCGACAGGTGGCTTTCCGGTTGTGGAGACTGACCGCCTGGTTCAGACGGCGGCTGAGATAGAAGCCATTCTTGGGAAATATAGATCATCTGCCTTCTTGATTAGAAATGCGATTCTTTTGGAATATAACTTAATCCTTCCGCAGCAGTCTGTAGTTAAGTTGAGGGAAACGGCGGAGGAGAGGGCGGCTGCTCAGACCAAGGACGGTGTTACGGCAGAGAGTAGCAAGAGGAAACCTTTTACAAAACCTCCAGCTGTCGGAGGTAAGAAACTCAAGAAATCGGACGGTCCCTCCCCCAGCAATTGTCCACTTACCCGGGAGGAGGAAGACATAGAGGAGGAAAGAGGCGAGGGTGGAGATGGTCGGGATGGTGACAAAGGTGGCGATGGCATCGGGGCCCTACTTCCTGGGCAAGCGGGCGAGATTCAGGAGTGGACGGATGATGCGTTCCACCAGGCTTTTGAGGGGTTGGATGAGGATCCGGCTTTGGCAGAGAAGACCGGGAAGGCGGACAAAGCCGGGACTGGTGCAAGTGAGTCTTCTCCGACCATTCCAGCCAAGGTGGCTCCGACGACTCAAGGTGAACTCTTGACTCCTGCATGCTTCATTAATGATAGGGACTTAGGAATATTTTATGACCCGCTCCCGTCCTGGAATGAAATCCAGGACTTATTGCAGTATCCCACTCCTCCCCAGGGTTTGTACAACCATAGCTGTGTTTCTTTTCCTTTTTTAACTTGTAATTTACCGCGTTTCTTGAATCGTATAGTAACGTAAGATTGTGACACTTGTTCTTTATATCAGGAGCAGGCAAGACGTCCAAAGCTTCAGACCTTCGACACAGGCTTGAGCAATATAAACTTTCCAAAATTTCTGCTAAGCCGAAGCCCCCAACCCAACGCTCCGGGGATGTAGTCGGCTACCGTCCTCTTCTTGGGGTCATCGAAGAGGGTATTCAGCAGAGGAAGAGGAGTCATCCTTTATCCGAAACTTCGCCCGGTCCTCAGCCTCCGGCTCAGCCTATTCATGATATTACTGAGGAGGGTAGCGAGTTTGCACCTTCTCCGCACCCGTCCGGAAACCCTTCTGTTATTCATATCGACCGTCCCGACTTGGCCCGTAATCCATTTGCGGGTCATCCTGATCTGGATCCAAGTTCTCATGATATTACTTTTGACGAAGTCACTGGCGAACACCTTTTCCCCCGTAACCCCATGGTACGAGTACTTGATGAAGCCAAGTCCTTAGATCTCGATCTACTCACTACTCGTATAGTCACTATGGGAGACGAGGCCAAGGCTAATATTGATCGGGTGGCAGAGGAGACCAAGAAGCTGATGGGGCATCATGCTCGGCTGGTTAAGGCCGGAGAGGAGATTGGGAGCGCCAATATCCGACTTCGATTGGTGGTTTCGGATCAGGCCAAACAGCTTGCGGATCAGGCTATTCAGATTTCTCAGCATGAGGCTGCTACTGGGCGACTAAGGAAAACCATGGAAGAGGCCAGTCGGGCCGAATTGCGGAAAATGGAAGCTGCTTGCAAAGAGCGGATTGACATGGCTATTGCCACGGTGGATGAGGTTCGGAGAGCGGATCTCGAGCAGGTGGAGGAATTGTCCGAGAAACTTGAGGCTGCAGAGCTTGCTCAAGCTAAGTTGAGGGAAGAGATGGAGGTGATGCGGAGGTCCCTTCAGGCTGATTGCTCGAGATACAGATTGGAGAGGGATGCTGCCGTCGAAAGGTTGTCAGCTTCCGATGCCCGGATGAGGGAGTTTGAGGAGAATGAGGGAATGATGGATGACATGCTCCAGGACATGTATTTCCGAACTTGGAAGCAGGGCAATCTCTCTTGGATGGATGATTATCCCAGGGTCATGGCTAAGATCTATCTTCGGGCTTTGGAGGAGGCTAAGGCTGATGCAGATAAAGAGGGTGGATCGGTCTTCAGTATGGATGTGGTCACTGCCCAGTTCACCAAGGAGGAGAAAGTGACGGTAAAGGAGGGTATGCGGCTGCTTGCTGCTGAGGAGGCAGGTGTGCAGGTAGAGGATGACGACCAGGATGGTCAAGAAGCAGGTGCTGGTAAGTCTTCCTTTCTAGTCTTTCTATTAACTTGGTTACTTATCACTAATGAATCCTTTTCATGACCGGACAGGCGGGCAACAGAGCAAGGACAAGACTTCGACGCAACCGGCTCCCTGATTAGACTTGGAAAATTCTTTTTGTAGGCTTGGCATTGTTGTATCTGTTAGTCTTAAGACAGTAGAGTAACTTCTAAGTTGTAATTCTTGCTACTTGTAATAATCAACATTATTCTTGACGTGTAATTTTTTAACTTAAGCTGATTTTGTCGTTTCTTGAATATTTGTTGCTATTTCGACATATCGTATGAGAAATGTAGCTATGTATATTCTTGTAATTAAATTGTGTTTGATGTTAGACTCTGGTTCTACACCATAATTTTATGACTTACAATATTAGCGTGTGGTGTGAACAAATTATAGTCATGTATTTGTACATAAAAGAAGAAAATACCGCCTTTCATGTTTTAATCGTAGATGGCAGTCTTGAATATCTTGTAGGACCGAGCATGGAATGTAGTCGAATGTCCTGCCACTGTGAGTCCCTACACCCATTGGCGAGTATCTCCTACTCTGTATCATGTACTTTAGGGATTGTTATAGGGGATAGGAAAAAAAAAGCTTTTTAAGTAAAATTGAAATACGTGAAATAGTAAAACTTCCAATCACGGAAGGCCTTCGATGTGCTTAAGTTCGTGGCAAACGGGTTTTGTAGTCACTTTCCCTAGCTGTGGGTCTTGGAGACATTTGTCACCCATCTTAGGCCTCCGCGGGGAGTTAATTCTTTTTTACCACAGCCGCACTTAAGACACATCGGAGACGAGATCGCGCACAGTAACTACCCGGGCCATTATGGCCCGTAATCGTGGGTATTATTCGATTTACTGTGGCCGGCTAGCGTGGGTGCCGATCGTCAACTGTGAACTGCCCCTGGCTGGCCACACCTTATGTTGGGGCTTATAGTCGGTTCACAGTTGCCGGCGAGCCTAACGCCGTAATGAGCTGCCTTGGCTATAGTCGGCCTTCTCGGTGGCTTATAATCGGCTCATTACAGTTGGCTTTAAGGGCCGTCGCGAGCAATGAGTTAACCCGCAGCAGAGGGATGCTGGAGCAAAAGTGTCTCATTGGCGAGGGCATAGATTCGCATAGTACCTGTTAGGTCTTGTCCAGGTGAAGTTGTGTTGTGGAGTGCTTTGAATAGAAATGCTGTATACTCAGGATTTTGTTCAACAGAAAAGGATAAAGTTAACAAGCAGCCAAGATACAAAGGAAAAAAAAAAGACAAGGTTTTTTAAAGTGGTTCGGCACGAAAAGGCCTACGTCCACTGATTCTCTTTGTTAATTCACTTTATATGGGCAATACAAGTTAAGAAAAGTATCGACGGAGGTGTTGGATGTTCCATGCCCTTTGGAACACCTCTCCGTCCACTGTTGACAAGATATAGGCTCCGTTGTGAAGATCTTTATGAATTACATATGGTCCATCCCAGATTGGGTCTAGTGCTCCGGGGCGAGGGAAGATTCGCTTGAGGACAAGATCCCCTTCCTGCAAGGTACGATGCTTGACTTTGGAGTTGTATTGTGCTGCCACTTTTTGCTTGTGGGCTGCTGTTTTGAGGATTGCATCGTTTCTTCTCTCCTCGATTAGATCCAAAGACATGTGAAGGAGTTCTTCGTTCTCTTCTGGGTTATAGTGGATCCGACGATGGGAAGGCACAATAGTTTCAACTGGGAGCATAGCCTCCGATCCGTATGCCAAAGAGAAAGGAGTGTGCCCTGTCGATGTTCTGAAAGATGTGCGATAGGCCCATGGTGCCGTAGGAAGTTCATCCACCCAAGCGCCCTTTGACTTTTCGAGCTTCTTTTTTATTAGAGTTTTCAGAATTTTGTTGACAGCTTCGACTTGTCCGTTTGCTTGGGGATATGCTACGGATGAGAAGCTTTTATGAATTCTGTGTTCTTGGCACCAGTTGGCGAATTCCTCGCTGTCAAATTGAAGTCCATTGTCTAATATGATTTTGAGTGGGACTCCGTACCTGCATAGAACATTTTTGATCAAGATGTTAATAACTTTTGCTGAAGATACTTTATTTAGAGGTTCCGCTTCCACCCATTTGGTGAAATAATCAACTGCCACTATAGCATATTTGGCCCCGCCTCGGCCCATTGGTAGCTCGCCGATTAAGTCAATTCCCCATATCGCGAAGGGCCAAGGGCTGGTCATCTGAGTAATCTCGGTTGTTGGTAGCCGAGGGATCTTAGCAAATTTTTGGCATCTGTCACACTTCTTGACAAAATCTAAGGCGTCCCTGCTTAAGGTGGGCCAGAAATATCCGTATCGGAGTATCTTTTTTGCTAATGTTTGCCCCCCGGTGTGATCTCCGCAGCTTCCTTGATGGATGTTGGATAAGATTTCCTTGGCTTCCCTTCCGGCGACACACCTTAACAATGGGTTAGAGAACCCGCGCCGATAGAGGATGTCTCCTTGTATTGTGTAGCGGGACGCTTTCCTCAAGATTTTCTTGACTTCGTTATGCCCGTCGGGTAGTGTGCCATTTTGTAGGTAGTCCCGGATGGGAGTCATCCAAGTCGCTTCTTCGGTTGCAGCTATCAGATTCACGTGCTCAAAACTTGGAACCGCTTGCTTTGAGACAGTTACTGCCCCGAAGATGGCGATGTCTCCCATACTTGCTTGCTTTGCCAATTCGTCGGCCTCTTGGTTCTCTTCCCGAGGGATGTGTTTGACTAAGTAGTGGTCCAATCGGCTGAGAAGTAACTTGGTCTTCTTTAGATATGCCACGAGTCGTTCTTCTCGAGCTTGGAATTCCCCTAGTATTTGATTAACAATAAGCTGAGAATCGCTGTGAAGACACAAAGAATTGGCTTCGATCTCGATGGCAATTTCTAATCCGACTATTACTGCTTCATACTCTGCATCGTTGTTGGTGGCAGCGAACTCCAACCTTATAGCATAGTGCAGTTTATTTCCCCTGGGAGTGATTATTACCACACCTGCCCCCGAGCCTTGTTCGTTAGATGCACCGTCCACAAAGAGATTCCACTTGATATCTTCTGTTATTTCCAGTTGCTCCCTATCCTCGCTGGTAGTGAACTCTGCAATGAAATCAGCCATGGCTTGTCCCTTGATGGCGGTGCGAGGGTGATAGGTGATATCATACTGACTTAGTTCAATGCACCATTTAAGTAGTCGCCCAGAAGTGTCAGGACGATGGAGTACCTGCCTCAGTGGTTGATCGGTCAGAACTTTGATGGAATGGGACTGGAAGTAGTGACGCAGTTTCCGTGATGTGATTAGTAAACAGTATGCTAACTTTTCAAGTTTAGGATATCTGACTTCTGCCCCAGTAAACCTTTTACTGACGAAGTAAACTGGTCGTTGCGTGCGGTTGTCTTCTCTTACCAAGGCAGCGCTTAAAGCGTGAGATGACACAGCAAGGTATAGGTATAATTCTTCTCCTTCGCTTGGAGTTGAGAGCACCGGTGGTTTCTGGAGGTGTTCGATTAAGTTAAGGAAAGCGGTTAAGCATTTGTCCGTCCATTCGAACTTTCCTTTATCTTTCTTTAGAGCTTCG
The DNA here is from genome assembly GCA_030737815.1 of Allium fistulosum. NCBI lineage: Eukaryota > Viridiplantae > Streptophyta > Magnoliopsida > Asparagales > Amaryllidaceae > Allium > Allium fistulosum. The sequence goes on from CM060901.1 coordinate 1,034,385,634, forward strand.
AAAAAGGGGACGCACTTGTCCGTTGCCTTGGAGATGAATCGGCTTAGGGCGGCCACTTTTCCATTTAGGCTTTGCATTTCCTTTCGGGTGGAAGGTATCTTGATGTCCCTTAGTGCTCGGACTTGTTCAGGGTTTGCTTCTATCCCTCTGGCATGAACGATGAACCCTAAGAATTTTCCCGATGACACTCCGAAGGAGCACTTTAGCGGATTCAGCTTCATTCCATACTGTCGAAGTACCTGGAACATTTCGCCTAGGTGGCTTACGTGATCTTTGGCTTTCCGTGATTTCACCAGCATGTCGTCGACATATACTTCCATTGTTCGTCCTATTAGCCCTGCAAACATCTTGTTGACGAGGCGCTGGTAGGTGGCTCCTGCATTTTTAAGTCCGAAGGGCATCACTTTGTAGCAGTATAAACCCCGGTCGGTGATGAAACTAGTGTGGTCTTGGTCGGGAGCATGCATAGGAATTTGGTTATATCCTGAGTATGCATCCATAAAAGACAGGAGTTCGTGCCCGGCTGTGCTGTCTACAAGTTGGTCGATTCTGGGAAGCGGGAAGCAATCCTTTGGGCAGGCGTCGTTTAGGTTGGAGAAGTCAATGCAGGTCCGCCACTTCCCATTAGCCTTCTTTACTAGTACCGGGTTGGCGATCCATTTTGGGTAAATAGCTTCTCGTATGAAGTCATTGGCGAGTAGATTCTTTACTTCTTCATCGAGGGCTGCTGATCGCTCTGCCCCCATACTTCTCTTTTTTTGTTTTACAGGCGCCTTGGTAGGATCAATGTTTAATACGTGGCATGCTATGTCGGGGGAGATTCCGGTCATGTCAGCGTGTGACCAAGCGAATACATCCAAGTTGTGGCGGAGAAAATCAATGAGTTGTTCCTTCAATTCAGCTTTCAGCTGGGACCCAATTTTCAGTAGCCTACTTGAGTCGTGCCTGTCTACAGATATAAACTCCATAGCTTCTGCAGGCTCGGCGGTGGCCTCCTCCTCTTTGTCCCTAGGGTCTAATTCATTGAAAGGGTCGCTGGTGTATCGAAGAGGAGGGGCTTTCTTTAGTTGCTATGCTTCAAGGCTTTTTGTGCAGAGGGCAATCTCTACACCTTTCCCTTTATCTTTCTTGTGGTTGTTGCGAAGTTTGGTTACATAGCAGTCTCGTGCAATATCCTGGTCTCCTTCCACTTCCCCTACCCCATTGTCTGTTGGAAATTTCATTTTTAGGCACCATGGGGCTAGGACAATCTGGAAGTCAGACAAGGCTGGTCTTCCTAAGAAGGCGTTGTAGGCCGAATGGTTTTCTACCAGCACAAACATTTGTTTCCTTACAACGGAGCGGGGATGGCTTCCAATCTCAACAAAGAGGTCCAGCTGCCCGAGGGGCATCTTCGCATCTCCAGTGAAACCGTGTAGTGGTTTATCGCAGGGAGATACATCCTTCATTGATAGCTTCATTTTGTCGAATGCGTGTTTGAACAGGATATTTACAGAGCTTCCAGTGTCTACCAGGATTAGGTAAACTTCGGCGGGACCGAGTCGGGCAGAGATAACCATGGGATCCATGTGAGGGTACTGTCTTCCTTCTAGGTCGCGTTTACTGAATGTGATGTCATCACTTTCTTTCCGCTTTGGGTGGCGCTCTTCTATAACCGTATTGACACAGTCTCTATTGTCTCTAAGCGACTTCCCATATCTTTCCATCTCTCTCCAACTTCTGTCTGCGATGTGCGGACCTCCTGAGATGGTATGGACCACTATCTTCTCTTGACTAGAGCTGCTAGCGTTGCGGTTTCCTCTGTCGGTCCCTGGTGAGGGTAGCCTTGGGTTTTCATTGGCAGGAGCTGGAGTCCTGTCTTGACTTTTTACATAACGCTCCAGTTTCTTCCTTCTGATGTGTTCCTCAATCAGATCTCGGAGATGATGGCATTCGTTGGTATCATGTCCGTGAGATTCGTGGAAGCGGCAGAATTTTCCAGACTTCTGTGCGTTATCTGATTCCTTCTTGTATGGTGGGCGTTTGTATCTAACTTCGCCTTGGGTGGCAAGGAAGATATTTTCGACGGTCTCGTTCAAAGGGGTGTAAGTGTCGAATCTTGGTCCTGGCCGATATAGGCGCTTTTCTACCTTCTTGCCCCCAGCATTGTCTCTGGTATCATTTCTTCGAACGTCCCTCGCCACGGCAGGGGCGTTGCCATGGGTCGTCTTACTTTGCATTCCTGACTGCCCCTCAATGGCAGCATCCTCAAGCCTCATGTATTTCCCGGCTTCATGGAAGAAATCGGGTAAAGTAGCTGGTTTTTCTTTTGTCAATCTTCTAGCAAATTTAGTGTCCGGATGCACCCCACTGCAGAGGGCCATTAGGATAAGCTTCTCATCGGCATCTTGAACTGCGGCTACTACGGCGTTGAATCTGGTTAGGTATTGCTGCAGCTTTTCTCCAGGTTTCTGTTTGATGCTGGATAAGGAATAAGCGTCCTTAGGTTGCTCCACATGAATGCGGAACTGACTGATAAATTTTTCTTTCAACATTTCCCATGAGCTGATGGATCCTTGGGGTAGATGACAGAACCAGGAGGTAGCAAGATCTGCTAAGAAGAGCGGAAAGCATTTGCATAGTACTCCCTCTGTTGCTCCACTCATGAGCATATGCTGCGTGTACCTCTGTAAGTGTACAACGGGATCAGAGGTTCCTTTGTAGGGTTCCATTGTTGGCATCTTCCATTCTCGGGGGGTGATAGCAATTTCGATATTGCGGGCGAATGGGCTGGTTACCCTAGCGCCTATCCCTCGATCTCTTTGCTCCCGTTGGACACACTCTCTGAATAAGCGTGCCATCCTTAATCAGAACTTGGAGCAGATAGAAATGAGTTTGGTTCTGTTCTGTGGGATTGATTCCGTTCAGACAACCTGTAGGGATGGTATCGTCTATCATTCCTCATATTTTCCAGTGGCTGCCTTTGATCTTCTAGGAGCATGCTTGGGTCAGCTACAGTTGGCCCTTGCCTTGATCTTCCCCTGTTGGGTTCTGATCTAAGCACTTCCTCGGGTCCAACTTCGGGCTGAACTCTAGCTCGGCCCCGTTCACTGGTGTTTCTGTGGTTAGGCAGTATGACAGGCTCAGCTGCAGTTGACCTTCGCCCGGTACCTTCCCCGTTGGGTTCGGTACCAAACGTTTCCTCAGGCCTAATTTCGGGCTGTGCTCGGTCTCGGCTCCTACCACGGCTACCTCTGCCGTTAGCTCCTTCGAAGAAGGAGGATCTTTGCTGTCTCTGGGATCCTCCAGACTGGGACTCGCCCCATGATTCAGTGTTGCGGTTGGATTCTTCAGCGTCCCTTAAGCGTGACATGAGATGGTCCACCAAGGCTTCTTGCTGGGACGTGAAGCGGTTAGTTACTTCAACCACAACTCTGTCCAGATCTGCTCTAGTAATTGCTGCAGGCTGTTCTGTGGCAGGAGTAGTTGGGTTAGCCTTTTCTTCATTCGTTACTGTTGCTGGAGGAGGAAGATTTGCTTGATTCGTGACATCTGGATCTGGGAGACTGCTGGAGGCGATGTTTTTTCCTTTGTTAACATCTTTTCTCTGTTTGGGAGGCATGTTTTCCAAGTGGCGAACGATGCTGTTAGGAAAACTTGTTAAGCGGATGAAGCTGAAGCTTCGAGCCTTATTTCTCAGTGAAAGCACCAAAAATGTTTGCACAAAAAATGGACAAACACCTCAAAGTTGTATGATTTAGTAGATTTTATGTTATTCTTAGTAATTTGAGCGACTTATGCAAATACGTAAAAAACAGGGGCTAAACTGTAAAAAGACACGCAGATTTATAGTGGTTCAGCCAGAATGTGCCTACGTCCACTTTATATGTTATTTCTCTTCGTCTTTTATGATTACAAGTACAAAGCTTTGATACAAGTAAAAGAATGTTGTTTTAAGAGTTCCTTCCGTGCTTGAGCTCTCTAAAAACTCGTCCCCATTGTTGTACCCCTGCCCCTCTATTTATAGAGTGAGGCTGGGGGCAGGGGTCTTGGATGTATATAGCTGCCTGTGGGCCTGGGCTGGAGCAATCTGGCCTGGCAACGTTCTGGTTCGGCGAGGCTTCATTCGGTAGTGGTTGGAGCAGTGGTGGTTCGGTATGTAGTGCTTTGATTCGGTTCGGCGAGGCTTCATTCGGCATGGGTGGAGGAAGCTGATTCGGCAATGGAATGGAGGAAGCTGGTCCGATAGCTCCCTGGTTCGGCGGTAGTTGGGATAGGTCTTGGTTCGGCGAGGGGGATATGCTTGGTTCGGCTGTTGTTTGGACCGGTGGTAGGAGCTTGGTTCCTTCTGGCTCGGTAGGGGTGAAAACACACCCAACAAAAATGTTTATGTGTCTTAAATTAAAGTTATTTAATTGCTGGAAATACACTAACACCTGAAATTAACTTTTAATAGCATTCAGAAATGCTATAGATTCTGTTTTGAACTAAAATTGTGTAAAAAGGAGCTATTACAGCACTTCTGGAATGTTGTAGTTGTTGTAGTTGAACTTATAGGCTAATATTGAACTCAGGCCTATTATAGCATTCTCTGGAAATGCTATAATGGTCTGCAGTCTATGTTGAAATCAAATTTAACCCTTGTTTTGAAATCTGAACTACCGCAGCACTTCTGAAATGCTGTCTTTTCTGTTTTGAACTATAATTCAACTAAAACTGAGTTTTAACAGCAGTTTTAAGTGTTGTCTTTGCTGAATTAAAAATGTTTTCAAATATAACTTATAGCAGTTGTTTTTAAATGCTGTGAAATGCTGAAATTTTAATAATTAGGGTTTTTGACTTAGTAAACGAACTCAGAATGGTTTGAAACTTTGGAAATTGAATACTTGATTTGAAAATATAATAATTACACTTTTAAAAGGTTTAAATGAATTATTTTGATTGGAATATAAACTATTTAAAGGTGATTTGAAATGATAGTAAATGAACGATATCTTTGAATTTAAAAAGATATTTAAAGTTGAATATTTGGATTTGAACGGATAGGATATTTTATTTTATTATATTAAAATGATTTGAAATGAAGTTTTGTAAGGATATGATATTTTATTAAAATAATTTGAAATGAAGTTTTGTAAGGATATGATATTTTATTATATTAAAATGATTTGAAATGAAGTTTTGTTATGAAAATTTAAATATATGGAATGGTTTGGAATTGATTTAATCTTTATTTTTATAAAGATATGGTTTGAAATGATATTTTATTTTGAAGTAAAGTATTGTTTTTAAAAGTTATAACCACGGGTTATAATAACGATTGGTTGGCAAAGAGACCGGGATCGGATATGGACATACTCTCTGTCGATACCAAAAACCACTTTGACAACCGTGTACGCGGTGGAGATTCCAGAATGAAGTAGGATGGTGGCGACGTTCTTAAGGTATGTTACGTGGACCCAACTCCCGTGAGTTGGCATATGGTGGCTAAAACAGGAGCGATCTCGGACCAGTGAGGTAGCACCTCTTCTCGGACACATTTCTTCGATATTATACTCTTACTTGTGATTGATTAGATGGCCATCCTCCGATTTGGGAGTGTTGTTCGAGGTGGAACGGTAGTGGCTGCTATGCGTATCCATCAGTCCATGTGCGTAATTGGTATATCTACCCTGGCATTGCCTTGTGTGTCGTGTCACCTACCATATCGAGCTTTACTACGATTATGATTTTAAGATCCGACCGCGTTAAGGTTCTCCATCCCCTTAACGCTATTTTCTATATGATTATACTTTACTAATTAGACACTACTGTATATAGCGTATATTACTACATAGTAAATAGTTTAACGGATCCTTAAAGAATGGGCGATCCCAAGCATTCTTTAAGTTACTTGTACCTTTATTACAGTTCACTTGAGTTGGTTTACATTATATAATTATATATTGTCCTGACTCGAGTGTTTTGTGTTTTGCTTTACGCTCGGGTTAGCCTGAGTTATTCACAGATTTGGATTTCCACTCTCTTGGAGATTTGAATCGTTGGAGATTATCTGCTTGTCATGTCCTATCTATTTCAATTCCGTTGTTCTACTCAGCTTGTACATGGTTATTATATTGAGACTTTTGTTGTATTCTATTTCTTCTGTTATATCTCATGTAACTCTGATATATTTATATAGTAGCTTCATGAACTACTATTTCTTTTACTTCCACTGCATTATTTTACTCTGTGTCTATGATCTGTGATTATATTTATTTACTGTATATCCTGAGATTTGCCAAATTTTATTTACAACGCGGTATTTTGAGCAATTCAACTCCGGCATGAGTGTCTGCCTATACACTTATAATGGATGTGAATGGTTGAAAATATCGGGTTGTTACACTTATCTGGAAGATCAACTTTGTATGCCACTTTTCCAATCCGTGCGGTAATAGGGAAGGGTCCTACAAATCTTGGTGCGAACTTATCCACTAAGCCAAATCTCATAACGTTTCTCAGAGGAGAAACCTTGACAAAAACCATATCTCCAACCTTAAACTCCAAATCTGAACGCCTTCTGTCGGCATATGACTATTGTCTATCTTGTGCAGTCTTCAACCTCTTGCAAATCAAATCCACCTTCTCCGAAGTTTCCCTCACCAAGTCTGGTCCAAGAAAGATCCTATCGGTGGTATCCCACTAATAGGCTAGTGATCTACATGGTCTTCCATAGAGGGCCTCGAACGTTGCCATCCCAATGCTTGCTTGATAACTATTATTATACATGAACTCCACCAAAGGTAGGTGGTCTTCCTAAGAGCCTCCGAAGTCAATGATGCACAATCTAAGCAAATCTTCCAAAACACTATTTACCCTCTCAGTCTATCCATCTGTCTGAGGGTGATATGCCATGCTTAGATTCAATTCCGTCCCCAAGGCTTGCTGAAGACTCCTCCAAAACTCGCTAGTGAATAATGGATCTCCATCGCTCACAATGCTGGCGGGAACTCCATGAAGCCTAACTATCTCCCTTACATAAAGAGTCGCCAAAGAAGCTTCCGTCCTATTACTCTTAATGGGTATAAAATGAGTGCTCTTCGTCAGTCTATCCACAATGACCCAAATGCTCGTGTTCCCTCTCCGTGACCTTGGTAATCCATCCACGAAGTCCATAGAGATGCTCTCCCATTTCCGTAATGGAATATCCAATGGCTGCAACAGTCCTATGGGCTTCTTATGTTCTACCTTTACCCTTTGGCAAGTGATGCACTTCGATACATACTCTGCCACCCTCTTCTTTATTCCGGGCCAATAGAATACCCTCTTCATATCCCGATACATGTTATCACCACCGGGCTGCACTTTCATCCTAGAATGATGTGACTCGACCAACACCGCATCTACTAAATCCTCACTACGGGGAACACAAGTCTACCATCCCATCGAAGCCATCCCCTAGTGTCCATGGTATAGCACCTAAGATGTGGTGATGACTCTCCTCTACCAAGCTTATCTAAAATGTCCTTTAACTCTTCGTCCTCACCTTGCCTTGCTCTAATCTTCTCCATCAAAGTCGACTGGATGCCGAGGGTTGCTAACAATACCGAAGCTATATCCGATGGAGGTCTAAAATCAAAGGTAGCAATGTACTCCAGATGCTTCCATTCCAAAAACAGAGGACTTAAAACAACTTTGCGTCAACTCAACGCATCTGCCACTACATTACCCTTGCCAGGGGTATAGGAAATCTCAAAGTCATAAGAGGCTAAAAACTCCATCCGTCTTTGTTATCTCAAATTCATGTCTTTCTGAGAGAATAGATACTTCAAAGACTTATGATCCATGAAAAGCTCAAATCTTTCTCCTAAGTGATAGTGCCTCCAAGACTTGAGGGCAAAAACTATAGCTGCCAACTCAAGATCATGCATTGGGTAGTTCTTCTCATCCGTTTTCTACTGTCTACTCGCATAGCACACTACCCTACCCTCTTGCTCAGTACCACCCCTAGCCCTGTACCACAAGCATCCGTATAAATTGAGAAAGGCTTGGTTCCATCTGGTAATACCAATACGGGCGTGGTAGTCAAAGCTTCTATCAATCGACCAAAGGCATCTTCACACTTGGCATCCCAAATAAAAGCCGAGTTCTTCTTGGTAAGGCGGGTAAGTGGAGCTGATATCCTAGCGAATTCCTTAATGAACTCCCTATAGTAGCCCACAAGACCAAGGAAACTTCTTATGTCCGTGGCATTCTTAGGGGTCTCCCAATCTTGTACTGCTGCCACTTTCGCTGGATATACTGCAAGTCCATCCTCCGAAACGATGTGTCCCAAAAAGCGAACCTCATCCCTCCAAAAGTGGAACTTAGAGAACTTCACCTTCAACTTATGTGCTCACAGGGTCCTAAGCACTTCTTCCAAGTGAATAGTATGCTCCTTCTTGCTTCGTGAATAAACCAAAATGTCATCGAGGAACACCACCACAAACTTATTCAACGATTCATGAAATACTCGACTCATCAAGTCCACAAAATATGTCGGATCATTGGTTAGCCCAAATGGCATGACTAACCACTCAAATAACCCATCCGGAGTCCTAAACGCAGTTTTCTGGATGCTATCCTCCGCCACACACAACTGATGAAATCCCATTGCCAAATCTAGCTGCGAAAATACCTTGGCTCCTACTAGCTGGTCGAAGAGATCATCTATAAGGGAAAGAGGATAACGATTCTTCTTTGTCAGCTTATTAAGCTCCCTATAATCCACGCAAAGCCTGAGAGAGCCATCCGCCTTAGTGGCAAAGACGACGGGTCTGCCCCAATCAGAAATGCTCCTACAAATGAAGCCCTTCTCCAAAAGCTCTCCAATCTGCTTGCTCAACTCATGACATTCCTTAGGAGCCATATGCCTTACCGGTAAAGCAACCGGTTTGGCATTATCGACAAGATAAATCTTGAACTCAATCTCTCTTCGAGGTGGAAGGTCAGCAACCTCCTCAAACAAATTTGGAGAGTCTCTAACAATGGGTACCAAACTTAGACTATCAGGCGATAAGTCAAGAGAATAAAGGTAGCTCAACATTACTGATCCTCTAGGATCACAAGATACCTCCAAGGTACATCCACTACAAGCTCCTAACCTCACTACCCTCTTATCGCAATCAAGAACAGCACCATACATCGATAGCCAATCCATACCAAGAATCAACCCGAACCCGAAAAAGCCCAGTACAAAGGCACTAAAGTCAAACTCAATCCCTAAAATAAACAATTTCAAATCCCGACTTAACATGGACAAATAGGCTGATCCTCCTATGGATTTGATACTACTATCGGGTCGGTCACTAAGCAAGCATCAAAACCAAGACCCTCTACCAGAGTACTAGATATAAAAGAGTGCGAAGCTCCATAATCAAATAGGGTACGAACGGGAAAATAAGAGATAGATAACACACCTTCGATGATCACTTTCTTTCCCTTGTCCACAATCGAACGAGTACTAGAGGAAGGAGCTGCCTTTAAAGCATAAGCCTGAGCAGGCTATAAGGGTGTCTGTGAACTGTCCTTGGGCTTCGATGGACAGTCCTTTTTCATATGCCCCACTTGATCGCAAAGATAGCACCTCAGTCTTAGTCGCTCTCCGGCTCCTCTACAATCCTTAGCAAGATGAGCTAGTTTCCCACAAGTATTGCACTTCCAGTCCTTCCTTAGAACTTTCCTTTTCCACCTGACCCTCCTCCTTCTCTCCTATTTCCTTTCCATTGCTTCTTCCCATCACTCTTCTATGCCACATCTCCTTTCTTCTCAGTATCAGCAGGTCAAGCCATCTCTACCAATCCTTCAAAAGTGGCTCCCATTGGAATGTGGCTCACTGCCAAACTCCGCAGTCGCCAACCCAAACCCTTAGAGAACTTTAGCCCCTTCTTATGAGGAGTATTTATCGGGTCAGGGATTTTCTACTCTATGGAGGCTGATATGATTTTGTTTATACTTAGAGATAATAGCAATAAATGAAGTTGTCCTCCATATCTACAAACTTATACTTTATCTTATATTTCGTATGTACCTGTATGATAGTTTTCTTCTTTTCAAGTGTACATAGTTATTTTACTTCCTGTACAAACATGAGTACACTTTTCCTTTGCCTAGCATATCTACAAGATTTCTTGCTTGCAAATGAATTTCTAAAGACCATATATCTCTAGAATTTACTTTAGTGTTCACTTATGTCTATATAACCATATCTTCTATACTTAACAAGATGTTAGAATTTTATGTCATGTGTTCACTTTTATTTCTCTTTTATTTTTAAACTTAAACTATTAAATACTTAGTTTACTTATTAACTATTTTATACTTATGTTTAAATATTTATAAGATTTATTTTATCTTAAACATATTTGAAAGATTTTATTTTAAATTTACAAATCATAGCTTCCCTTTATAGATAAATTTAAAATAACAATTTTTATAAAAAAAACCATTTGTAAAGATATTACATTACTAATATTGTCTAAAATATAACTCATTGTTTAATTGAAATAATTTATAAAAGAAATTATCTCTTTATTAATAAATTACTTATTTAAATCAAACTATATTTAAAAAGAACAAAACAACCTTTCTTGTTTAAATTTATCTTAGGCTAAAATCATTTTAAATAAATAAACTTTTATCTTGAGTATTTTTAAATCATATGATTATTTATTTAATATTAAATTAAATCAAATTTCCAAATTACCAAAAATATTAAAATTAGAAAACATGCCTTTATTTATTAAATTTAAAACAAAGCTTATCTATTTACAATATATACAAATATATATACATTATAAATAGAAAACAATTTATTAGCCTTTTAAAAGATAAAATCACCCATTTCATATTTATTTAAAAGAAGATTATTAAATCAATTTAAATTTATCAACAAAAATTATCAAATCAATTTAATTTTTAATACAGATTATTAAATTGATATTGCCAAAAAAATTCCGGGATGTCACATTCCTCCCCCTTAAAAGAATTTCATCCCCGAAATTTAAAACAAAGGTAATTTAATAATCTAATTAAAGATTTAATTCTAAAACACAAGCATATATTAACCATATGCTAACAACCATAGCAACCAACTCATCCAATCAAACAAATCTAACTATCCAGACAAAATCAGGATAGGACTATCTAGAGTTTCCCAAGTATAAACACCGGGATACTCGCTCTACAAAATCCAAACAAAACTATACTACTAAGCTATAGAGCTCCCACTCATCTAGATCTACAAAACTAGACAGGATATCAGACTATAGACAAGTTTGACTCTACAACCAAACCTCTAGAACTGCTGATTCCTAAAACCAGAGATGGATCATACACGTACTCCCTTAGAGATACGTGAAACACATCAAATTCCAGTTATCCAAACTGACAATTCACTCCAAAAGACCAAATACTAAACCTCACCAGAACATAGAGAAAATCCAAAATACCTCAGAGCTCGCTTCCCAATCTTACCAAACTTAAAGCTCCTTCGATCTGAGAAAACTTACTCAAAACCAAATCCCGACTTTGAAATCCAAATTTCTCCGTCTCTTATCCACAAAACTCATTTTACGATCCTGGGCTGTCTTCATCCCTACTAATCAGCTCAACCTTCGCCGAAACTTCTCAAAACAACTCATCAAAATGATCCACTCAAAATCAACCCAAGAACATAAACTCTACTCCTCAAACATCAGAAGACTGAACTTACTTTTCCTATCCGAAAAGATAAAACAGATGCACTCCCAAACTGCTTCCGCTGCACAACTCTGATCTGAATAGATGAAAATGCTGCTGATACACACGAGCACAAACCGGACAACACATCCCAGAAATATGGTTCAACAGATCCATAAAGAGAAAACTCAGAAATCCCGAAAGATCTCTGACAAACCAAGAGAACACTCAACTATCGCAAGTCACTTTTGCGACCAACCCAATCTAATATCCAAAGAAAACTGTTCTCTCTTTACCAATCAGAACAGCTTAAGCCTATCTAGCCAATCCGTCAAAGAAATGGGTCCACACTGCTGCTTCTGAACTTCACCTCTAGAAAACTGCTGACAGATGACCTCCTTGCCTGCACACAGAACAAATCTGAACTGCGACACTGCAATGATGCGAAAGACTTCCTAATCCAAACTCCTTGAGAAACTTAGGCCTCAAAGCCAAACACAAACACCCAGCTGAACTCAGCCTCTACACCGATGCAAACATACTTCCTTAGATACCATCACTAGCTTCTGCTCAACTGCCAGAATCCAAATTATGCTCATCCAAACTTGCACTTCAAAAATGGACTCCGAACCCTAATAGGTTCCCTTCAGAAATTGGTGAAATCCTTACACCACAACAAAAATTCACTCGAGACGGTATTGGGTCTACAGTCTCGGCAGATACACTTCCAACCTCAACAAACTCCAACCATTGGTAGTCGTGTTACACACACCACTACCCCATCTACCTTTATAACTTATATTGGAAAACCCGAACAGGTAACCCAATAGATAGGTAGAAATATATATATATATATATATATCAAAATTACAAATACGCTCTCTCAAGATAGACACCACTCCAGAGCTTAGGTATTCGCTCAACCTATGCTCTGATACCACTGTAACGAACCAACTTTCTATCACCAGAAAGTTGCATCATCTTTAAGAAAGAAAGGGATAGAAAAGAGAAAAGATAAAGAAGAAAGAAGAAACAACATCAGAATCTCAACAGCGGAATGAATAAATTATATTAATCACATAAATATTACATAATATACAACATCAATCAGTGTTACACAGATAATACATCACATACTAGACAGTTATAAACACCTGTCTAGTTAATACAACTCAAATACAACACAGATACAACACAGAGATACCATCACAGCGGAAAACTATATATCTATAATGTTGAAGCCTCCTGCTCCATTGCTCCTCCACAATTCGTCAAAGCTAACCTGAATCCCTTGGCTACTCGTAAAAATTTGAGTACCCGAGAGTTTAAGGAAAACAGAAATAAACTCCGGGTCAGACATGGGTCTGGTATGAGTAACATGTTAAAGTTGCTTAACTTTGAAAATCTTTTGAAAACAAAAGGTATCACGTAAGACTTCCCACACATAAACATGGGTAAGTTTTTACCTTATGCTAACCAAACATTTGATAGGGAATTCAATGATATTATAATAGGGTCTAGGGTTTTCAAAATAAAATACAGAAATAACTGGAATGCTTACATCTCACGTTCCAACATAGTTGGGCACAACTAATACGTACGACACTTATTGGAGATTGGATTCCATACAATGGCTGGGCTACTGGGGTACCGCCTGTCACAGTACCTGGCCTAGATCAGCGTACCGAGTATTACTCCCAATCCCCTACAATACAAGGCCAGAACCATCCCTTACTGGACAGTCCCGAACAAAATAACCCCGCAGTTATGGTCAACAACTGCCTACACAGCCGAAATAAAAAGGGACATCTAGACAGGGGTATATCTCGCTATCAAGTGGGTGCTACCTACGAAGCCTTGCTGCACCTCCCCTGTTTTAGCCATTCCCGGTTAATGAGGCTTGAGGCTACGATTACCTCATCAGAACACATCACTTAGAATGCTCATCGTCCACCTGATGATGTTCTGAAAGCATTCAATCCATACAAGTTCGTTCTGGGTTCGAACGAAACCGAAGGCATTATCTCGTTACACTCATTTTGGAATCATCCTCAGAGTTAACGAAATTAACCCTTGCACTCTGAATCTTCATCCTCACTTGAGATTCATGACCTATCGTTAATTTGGATCAATATGGTTTTCGAATATCAAAATTTGGAAACCCGATCCCGGTCTCATCAAAATCCAAAACGTATCTTTTAAGTCCAAGTTGTTTTAAAGTTAAAACAATTCATTTCATTATCCATATACAAACAGATATATAATTCACAATATCATAGATAGATAATTCACAATATCATCATAAATAGATAATCTACATTATCCCCATACTTCAACCAAAGCAACTATATCATACAACATTACTTATCTCATATCTGAGATTTCAAACCATTCAAGGAAATCAATATCATCCATCATATATAAACAAGGATTAATAATCACACCATTTATAATTAATTTAAAATGAATTAAATTAATTACTTATCTCTAATTAATTTAAAGTAAATTAAATTAATTACTTCATCATTATAAATCTTGCTTACATAACCATTAATTAATTCCAAATCAATTAATTAATCATTCTCAAATTTCCATCTTAATTAATCGTCCTCGATTAATTACCCTTTAATTACATTCAAGTAATTATTCTTTAACTAATTTCACAAATTAATTATCCTTAACCAAATATAGTAATTAATCTTTAATTACTCTATTAACTAATTAACTATAATTAATTACATTAATCCTTAATTAACTACATTAATTAATTACTGAAAATCACTTATTTTTGATTAATTAGTCTTAATTAATCAACCCTTAATTACACCATTAATTATATAATTTAATGATCCCTAATTACATTTTAATTAATTAATCTATTTAAATTAATTACATTAAGAAATTAATCTTTACTTAAACCATACTTATTAACCATTCTTTATTAATCCAATTCAGTAGTTAACTACCCTTAATTACTTCATCATTAAGTAATTATACTAAAACGTTTTCATAATTGATTATCTTTAATTAATCAATCTAATTATTTATTAAAACTAATCACATTTATTAATCTTAAGTTAATGACCTTCATTAACTATTTACAATTCTTAATTTCTTCCATTAAGAAATTAAACTTAGATTAATCAATATTAATTACAAATTAATTTATCCTTAATAACCGATTAATTAACCACTAATTATTTAATTAATTTAAGTTTTTAACTGTAACCTAATTAACCTTTAATTACTCTATTAATTAACATTTAAACACTTGGATTAATCAATCTTTAATCATAAATTATCCATCCTTAATTACTTTCACCCCCGCCTATTTTTCCTATCACCCCAGTAGGCTCGTCCACCTCCTTGCCCTACCCCGATACCCCTAGGTCACTGCGTCGCCGGAAATTGGTAAGAAAGCCAATTTCGATCATTTCCAGTCTTCTCTTAGAATACTTAGTGAAAAATCACAATTCTTGTTTGAAAAATCTTGTTTTCGAATGTTAATCCATGTTATATACTTGAATCTATGATTCTTCATATTCGAATTTATCATGTGTTTGAAGTTTGTTCTGTAAAACTATATTTCCGAGGCAATCCAACTCTATTTAGCTTAAACAAGTTTTCAGATTATAATCTATGCTAAAACACTCTTGTTTTTTTTTAAATTCAATCCTTGATAATAATTAGATAAAAAGAATTTGAATTTATTTATGATCTGCTACCCTATAACCCAGAAAGGCAGAGAAGAAAGAATGTATCATTACATACATATTTGTATACATATATATATATATATATATATATAGTTAAAACTGGAAAGAAATTTATCAACAACACAATATTATTCACAATTTCATACACCCAGAGTTAATTATACTTAAGTTAAAAAAATATGTTTACTCACCAGACAGAAGATGAAGAACAGAGTATCAAATTGAAAAGTCTTTGATACTTTAAAACTAGAAAATGCTTGAAAGTTGCTAACTGATCTTCATTTTTATTGAGTTGAATTGTTGTTTAAGTTGAGTTGAATAAAGCTTCAGTTGAAATATACTTTTCTGGAAAAGCTAAGTCTCTTTTGTAAACGAAAATGAGACAAGGAAGATATAGAAAAGAGTTTACAGGGTTGTTTATTTTATTTGTACAAATAGGGTCAGGGATTTTCTACTCTATGGAGGCTGATATGATTTTGTTTGTACTTAGAGATAATAGCAATAAATGAAGTTGTCCTCCATATCTACAAACTTATACTTTATCTTATATTTCGTATGTACCTGTATTATAGTTTTCTTCTTTTCAAGTGTACATAGTTATTTTACTTCCTGTACAAACATGAGTACACTTTTCCTTTGCCTAGCATATCTACAAGATTTCTTGCCTGCAACATGAATTTCTAAAGACCATATATCTCTAGAATTTACTTAAGTGTTCACTTATGTCTATATAACCATATCTTCTATACTTAACAAGATGTTAGAATTTTATGTCATGTGTTTACTTTTATTTCTCTTTTATTTTTAAACTTAAATTATTAAATACTTAGTTTACTTATTAACTATTTTATACTTATGTTTAAATATTTATATGATTTATTTTATCTTAAACATATTTGAAAGATTTTATTTTAAATTTACAAATCATAGCTTCCCTTTATAGATAAATTTAAAATAACAATTTCTATAAAATAAACCATTTGTAAAGATATTACATTACTAATATTGTCTAAAATATAATGTTAACTCCACTTTTACGCGACCTATGGAATGGAACGATCTAAGAAGTGAGGCGACCTAGGATGTGGACCGACTTAAAAGATCCTACGACATAACGACCTAGGAGGTACGCCGACCTAAGGAATGAGACGACTTAAGATATGTGCCGATCTAAGAGGCTACCGACTTAAGAAGATAGCAGCTTAACGATCTAAGAAGTCTAACGAGTTAACTTCATACCGACCTAGAAGCTCACCAACTTAACTGAAATCTACGACTTAAAGGTCTGGACGACCTAACGAGTTAAAGAAGTCACGATCTAAAGGAGTTAACGACTTAACTACAGCCACGATTTAACGACCAAATACATAACGATCTAAAGAAAGTTGCGACCTAGCAACTTAAGAGATGTAACAGCTTAAAGCAGTCAACGACCTATGTTAGATCGCATACGACCTAAGGAGCTAACGACTTAACAGGTTCCGACCTACCGACCTAAGTGGATGAACGACCTAACGAGCTAAAGCAAAGTGAAGACATGTTCCGTGCCACATCTTTTAGGTCGCTGCCGACTTACGACTTATACTAAGTCACGCGCGACTTATCAACTCGTTCAGAAGAATCAAGTGTAGCCGAAGTGATCCCCTATACTGTCACCGACTTACGATCTACGACCTACTCTAGGTCGTGGCCGACTTATCACTTGATAAAATTCTGCTCAGAAATCCTCTCTATAAATACCTCCCAAACTACAACAAGTAGAGGACTTTTGGCCGATCATTTCTTGAAGCGTCATTACTCTGCCGAATTCTCAACTCATCCAACATTTGAAGAACTCCAATCACTCAAGACATTACAACAAGCTTTGAGAGAAATCTACCGCATTCAACATGAATTCGAGGAGATCTTCGACATCGAAGCTTGAGCTAATAGTCTAAAGTGTTTAGGAATCGGAATATATTGTATTTTGGAGAATATTGTATCATCTTGTAATCAGAATCAGCAATAAAGAAATTCAAAGTGGACGTAGGCTTAATCTCAAACCGAACCACTATAAACTACTGCCGTTTACTGCTTTTTCACTAGTTTACTGCTTATTTCTTGTTCCCGTCACACGGGTGGTGCTTTCACAACTCTACTACACACACCGGATGTTAGCGTTCAATTTTAAGTGTTAACATTTTGGTGCTTTCACTGAGAAATAAACTCAGGCGATCATTCACCATTGCTTCACGAAAGTTTGTCGAAAAAGTTTCCTTAAAAACCAGAAGTCTATCTGAAATAATGGCTCCTGGAAGAAGACGTAGACCTACTAGATCCGGAAATGCTCATGAAGGGACCTCCGCTTCCCCAACAGCAGACCAAGTAACTCCCACCGTTGGAGTCACAAGGGCTGAATTAGATGAGGTAGTTTCTAGATTATACCAACAAATTGAAGCTCAAAACGCTTTGATGATGGATAGATTAAATGCTCTGCTGGGGGAAAATCGTCAGCCAGAAAACCATCAAACGACCTTTCCTAAAATGCCACCTTTCCAAGCTGAAGGTTTTGTGCCCAGGCAAGCTTCCAAGAGAAGGACTGATGCCTGCCCGGAGATATCTCTGAACAATAAAGAGTACCTGTCCGAGATGGTTGGCCGCATCATGAAAGAGAGCATGCAGAGGGAAGAGAATGAGAGTGACTGGGGATTTGCACCAAGCAGAACTCCGTTTACTGAAAGGATCCTGAAAGCGGAATTTCCAACGAAATTTGCACCTCCTACTATTCAAGCCTATAGGGGAACGAGTGACCCTAATCATTTCCTATATAAGTACGACTGGCATATGACCGGTGCAAGAGCGTCAGATGAGATTAAGTGCCGATACTTTCCAGTGTACTTGGAAGGTGTGGCTTTACTTTGGTTCAAAAAGCTTCCAATTCGGTCTGTAGATCAATTCTCCGACTTAACGCAAAAGTTCAAAGAACAGTTCAGATTGTATGCTTCAAAAGCTAAGGATATAATGTCACTGTTTGGTCTTGAACAAGCTCCCGGAGAATCAATCAAATCTTTCCTGAGTCGTTTCAATATGGCTTTAGCCGAAGTGGATAATGCAAAACCGCGTATGATCCTGACCTACTTGATGCGAGCCATCAATAAATCGAGCGAATTTGGAAAATGGCTAAAAATGAAGGAACCGAACTCACTTTAAAAGTTTTATAAAAAGGCTGATGAATTCATGCGCCTAGAAAACCTTTCCGCACCAGCAAAGGTGGCTATTGCTAGGGACAACAATAATGATCTTGCTTTTAACAAGAGAGATTCTGGGAATCAGAAAAGGGAAAATGATGGAGGAAAGAACCAGGGGAATGAGAAGAAACTCCGCCGCTTTAATCCTTGAGATTTTACTCCTTTAACTGACACACCGGAAAATATCTTTTTTGCAACAAAAGATGTTGTCAAGTATCCTAAGCCACCTGAGATGAGAAGAGGTGCAGTGCGTAATGGGAAATTCTGCCGATTTCACAATCAACCTGGCCACGACACTGACCAATGTCACCAGTTAAAAAGTGTGATTGAAGAATTGTTAAAACAGGGTAAACTTCAACAATATGTGAAGAAGAACGGAGTTGATCCAACCTCATCCACTCGGGGGCAACAACATCCTACCCTTCAATCCGGCTCTCGCAATAACACTGAAGCGCAAGAGTCCGAACATCTTATCATTAATGTTGTCACAGGAATCCCATACCTAGCAAGCGGAAGTTGGGACGATTGCTAATTACCCACAAAACTGCAGCTGGGGCATCTTTCACTCTCTCTGGCATATGAATTCAAAACTACGAATCCAATAGAAATTGAAATCTAATCCGGAGATTCTGAAACAACAATTACTTGCATCCATGTTTTACTTAACAGCATTGCTTAAATTTGTAAAATGGTGGTGGATGTATAACTTTTGTATTGTAAACCGCTGAGAAATCTGTGTGATTCAATAATAAAGAACTATAAAACTTGTGTTCTCTAATGCTATAAAATGTCTGTCTCATTTCGATATGCAAGTTTCTTTAAAATATTGCTAAAATGTCGATTATATATTTCAGGCTATCAAAGCAAAGAATACTTACTCCACACATCTCAGGACTCAGTGACTCCTACGAATCACTCAACAATGTTAAGTCACAAAAGAGGTGCTATTCACAAACCGTTAATGATTCCACCAAAGTGGGCACCTTCCTGACGAGAAGGTTTCAGACCATTGCTAACTAATCGCGATCAATTGTGTAAACAAACATCCGGTGAAGTAGCTTGCGTCTGCCCCGTAGATTCACTCAATGATAAAGTACACTCCTTTGGCAACAAGGAAACACCTTACAAAAAGAACGGAACATGCACTTGGAGTAATTGAGAGGAATTGCTAAGAAGCAGATGGTGGAAGGACACAAGCAACAAAGCCCTCTAATGAGGCACAAGCCCTCTTCGGAGGCACAACTCTTCGGAGGCACATTTCACCGAAGTTGAAGTGCCAAATGCTCCTCTTCGGAGGCCCACTTCACCAGAGCTGAAATGCTAAAAAGACCTCTTCGGGGGCACATTTCACCAGCGTAGAAGTGCAAAATGCTCCTCTTCGGAGGCCCACTTCACCAGAGCTGAAATGCTAAAAAGACCTCTTCGGGGGCACATTCCACCAGCGTAGAAGTGCAAAATGCTCCTCTTCGGAGGCCCACTTCACCAGAGCTGAAATGCTAAAAAGACCTCTTCGGGGGCACATTTCACCAGCGTAGAAGTGTAAAATGCTCCTCTTCGAAGGCCCACTTCACCAGAGCTGAAATGCTAAAAATACCTCTTCGGGGGCGCATTTCACCAGCGTAGAAGTGCAAAATGCTCCTCTTCGGAGGCCCACTTCACCAGAGCTGAAATGCTAAAAAGACCTCTTCGGAGGCACATTTCACCAGCATAGAAGTGCAAAATGCTCCTCTTCGGAGGCCCACTTCACCAAAGCTGAAATGCTAAAACTGCTTCTCTTTGGAGACCTAAACTGCTTCTCTTCGGAGACCAAAATCGCTTCTCTTCGGAGACCAAAAATTGCTTCTCTTCGGAGACCTAAACTGCTTCTCTTCGGAGACCAAAATCGCTTCTCTTCGGAGACCAAAAATGCCTCTCTTCGGAGACCAAAAATGCCTCTCTTCGGAGACCAAAAATGCCTCTCTTCGGAGACCAAAAACACTTCTCTTCAGAGACCATGAAGCCTTCTTCGGAAGCACTAAGACAAATAAAGCCTTTCAACAAGGCACATCCAAAAAACTTTGTTGATGGAACCACTAACGACCGCGGCTAAATACTAATGATTATTTTTACAAACAAATATGTAGTAAAACAGCCAGTGACTGTCCTGTGGATCCATTCAACAATAAAATATAATTGTCTGATAAACAGATCAAAACATTCTTCAAAAGCACACTTCACTGCGTAGGAAAATCCACTTTTTAACAAATAAAAGTGATCATCTCCGAAAGTTGAAGTGTTCTTTAGAAAGAAAGAGAAAGTAAAAATTTCTTCCACAAGAAATGTATTCTATTAGAGGCAGAATAGTATTTCCTCAAATCGGAAGAATTATTCTCTAAAATAAGAATAGAAGTCTTTTCGGAATATTGCAGTGAGCCGTGATACGGGGGCACATACAACTATATTGATAGAAACAACGCTTAACTGTCATATCACAAGCTCACTGCAATATCATATAAAGTAAACAAAGAATCATTTATTCTACATTACAATGAGAAATAGATGCATTCTCACATACACAAGAATTTGTACAAGTAAAAAGGATTATTTCATTCAATACTGTGAAAATTCTTTACATTTGTAGATTTCAAAAAAGAAGCGGGGACCGGTACCCGCACAATCTCCGGTCGATACATGCAAAAAGCAAAACAAAAAATAGAAAATCCAGCTTATTATTCCTCCTTCCTGCCGCCTTTGGAGCTCTTGCCCAGCCTGATGGTTAGTTTCGGAATCCGGCGTGGATGGGTTGGAGAAGGAGGAGTGGTCAGATCTTCTTCTGCTTTGTCTTCTCCAGCCGAAGCGTTTTTCTTCTTCTTCCTAGCTGCACGTTTCCCCTTCCTCTTCGAAGAAGACTCACTTCCCGAAGAGAATAACGTGGAAAGCTTTGCGTCATCATCGAACGACTGCTCCGGAGTCTTCTCACTGTCCTTCGTCTCTTCTGCTTTTTGCTCTTGGGAAGCAAGTGGATCCTCTAAGCCTTGAAGGGCTGCTATCTGTTCTTCCTGCGACCCTGGCTGAGAAGCTGGAGTAACTTGAAGAGTTGGAGGAGGTACAGCTGGAAGAGGGGAAGTGTGCGCAGTGCCAGGTGCTTCTGCTACAGGAAAAAAGTAGTTAAAATCAGTACTCTCCGAAAAAAGAGAAGACATCAAATCATCAGAACTTAAGTAATAAGCAAGAAATTCATCGAGATCGGTTGAATCGATTGAGTAGTTAGACTTGAAGTTACCTGGAGAAGTTGGTTTATTTACGACGACTTCAAAATTTTCAGCTTCGGCATCGTCTTGGGTCTTCTCCTCAACTTGAGTAGTGGGAGGCTCGTTAGTTGTCGTCTTAATTTTGGCTTTTGTGGAAGGTAAAGAATAAGAACTAGAGCCGACAATGTCAGGGTCAATCGGAGCCGGAAGATGAGCAGGGTCGGTTAAAGGCGCTTTCTCCGAACGCTCTTCCCCTGCCACTTCGGCGCGTTCCCTAGGAAGCTGCTCTTTCCCTCTAGCAAGCGCAGCACGTGCTTCATCATCCAGATAAAGCGCTGCAAGGTCTGCTTCCGCATAGCCAACAAACATGTCAAGTATGGCCTCCCAAACCTCGGCCAGTGTAATCTCATGTTTTGGACCCAAGAATGAAAGACTACTGCGACCCAGAACACTATGTATATAGAAGTCAAATAAAGTAGAGTCGATGCTGGATTTGGTTGCCTCGTGAGACTCTTCGGCTGCAACTTGCCCGACAACCGCATCATCGCGCTCTTTCTCAACTTTAAGAAGTCGAGCTTTCAGCATCTCTATCTCTGCATTCTGAGAGTTAAATGTTTCCCGCAGTTGAGCGTTTTCTCCGCGGTATTTTTCAGTGATATGTTGTTCGGCTGCAAATTTCATCTCGGCGTCCCTTTGAGCAGCGTGCGCATCCCACACTTGTTTCTGAAAAACTTCCTCTTTCTGGGAATGAGAAGCGGAAGATGTAGCAAGATCCTCCTTGAGCTTCTTAACTAGAGACTCAAGCCTTGTATTATCGTCGGCAATGCTCGACATTTCTGCATCGTGTTGCTTGACAATTTTCTTCCACTCCGAGTGATCATTTTCCATTGTCAACATGGCCTCAAGATTCATGCGGTTGACCCTTTGAAGTGCATCAACCAGTTTCTCCCATCCAGACATTCTCTCAATGTCGAGCCTAACAGCATCTAGATTCCTCAGCATGGCCTGCTTATCGATAGGGACTAAATCTAAATCAAAGCGCACTCCTTTTAAGCACCAATTCGGAAATCGGCTTTGAAGTGTTGAAGGGCCATCTTTAACTTGATACTGAGGCCTGTTTATTATTGCCTGGATGTCAGACTTCTTTAAGGCAGGAGAGCCAGACGGGATATTAGAAGAGATAGGAGCGTCAGTTTTTTCAAAAATTGAAGATGCGTCCTTTTCATCAAGTCTAACCCGTTTACTTGGCTCTTCAGCAGCATGGCTCTTCCCTTTATCATCATGATATTTCCTTTTGTGGGAGTCATCGTCCCTTCTTCTCTGCTGCTCCTTATAAGCTCGCCTCTGTTGAGTTTTTCTAACTGCTCGCTCTTCATCAGATTCTCTACGAGCAGGGAGATAGCGACTGTAATCATAAGATTCACGCCCTCCATAGCGCCAAAAGTAGTCGTAATAAGAGCCACTTCGCCCCATTAGAGAACCTGAAATTGAAGAAAAGACAAGTCTTAGAAGTCTTCA
The DNA here is from genome assembly GCA_030737815.1 of Allium fistulosum. Taxonomy (NCBI): domain Eukaryota; kingdom Viridiplantae; phylum Streptophyta; class Magnoliopsida; order Asparagales; family Amaryllidaceae; genus Allium; species Allium fistulosum. The sequence continues at coordinate 1,034,409,004 of CM060901.1, forward strand.
AATTGAAGAAGCTAAGTGCATATAAGTGCTAGAAAATCCTAAGTGTGTGCGGTGTGCAAACTACGCACGTCAGACTACAAACCACTCTTGGGTGTGGAAATGGCAATGACTTGTGTGGTAGGTGTTGTAGTCTGTTGCAAAGAAGAGGTCGCTTCAACAACAGGAGAGATCGCTTTTGAAATATCGTCTTTAAAGAGCTCCTGAGAAGTTATCATTATATCGCTCAAGTTATCAAAGGTGTCATCGCCCTGATACCCAGCAGAACTCTCTTTTTCGACTTCCACATCAACCGTCTTTTCAGAAATTCGAGGGTTCTCTTCCTCTTCAATAACGGGAGAAAGTGTTAACCTGCTAGACAATCCCACAACATCAGTGGAAGTAGAACACTTCACCAGTGAAGTCTCAGAGGTGGGTTCTTTCAGTGAAGGTTCTTTAGCAGGAACTGGGGCATCTGATGCCTTAGCTGGAGAATCAGGGACTTCATGCGGCTGAATAGAACGGGAAGGATGTAAGAGTCCAAATTGATGAAAAAACTCATCTTTCAGTAGAAATTGAATGTTCCTCTCCTCAACTGGCACGGCCATAAGCCTCTCGAAGGTTGTTTTGTGACTAGGGTCCCTAGAAGGAGGAGGGAGCGCTGAAAAAGTAGAAAAAGAAGTTAACACTTGACAATTCAGACTTCGAAGAGTTCAGAAAACATAAGGAAAGGAAAAAGATGAATGGTCATACTTCCCACTCCTTAGATGGCATAAAATCCCGGGGGACAATGAACGTAGAAAAACTGGCTTAGAAAACCGTGAACACTGTCAGGGAGACCGATAATCAACTTACGGTTTCTAGCACTTCTCACGACCGTGATAGAAGGATGACCTTTATTTTTGGCAAAAGAACACAGATAATAAATTTCATCAAAACTTGGGAGACGATCCAACGCTCTCCTAAATAGCACACAAAGTCCCATCAGAATGGCGTATCCATTGGGATGTAACTGAAAGGGAGAAATTGATAATCGTAGAAGAAGCTGTTGAAGGAAATCGTTGAATGGAGGAATAGCTCCATTCATGCACATGTGGCGATTAACGGCAACGAAACCATGAGGTGGTATAACAGCAGTGTCACTCCTCTCAGGCAGTATGGCATCCGTTTCAGCAATGCCGAACTGAGTACATAGTTGACGGAAAGCTTTATATGTTAATGTGGTTGAGATTCGTTCTGGAGGATCAGCTAATAGGACAGGGATAGGAATAGTTTCTTCGGCTTGAACTGTTGCTTCTTCTTTTTGAGAAGACATTCTACACAATCAACCGGATGTTCAAATATGAAGGTGCACGTTTCCTAAAAAGTGTGAAGTGTTGTGTAAAACTAATGAAAAAAGAAAGCAAACATAACTGGAATTAAATTGGTTGACAATCAGACGATTACAAGATTTCAGAACATGCTAATGCTCAAGTGTAGTGTTAATGCAAACAAATCAGTTTCAGTTGACTATTACAGTTTTGCTTTAATACTTCACTTGAATTGGTTATTATACAACATTTCTTTCATATAGTCCATTTAAGTTGATTCTTTCTTTATCGACTAATCTGTCATTCGATGTGGGCAGTCAATGGTAGTATATTCATCCCAGTTTTCTGCGAATATTGTGTTTAACAGCTTATTAGCATTAAGAATAATCTGCAAAGAAGCTTTAGCAGTTTAAAGTTCAAGAAATTCAAGTTAAAGTTCAAGTCAGAATTATGCTTCAAACAGTCCAATGTGTCAACTCGTCTACGGCCTAAAGATTATGAGGCGAGTTAAGTTAAGTCGTTGGTTCTTTAAGCCGTTGGTTCTATAAGTCGTTGGTTCTTTAAGCCTTTGGTTCAATAAGTCGTTGGTTCTTTAAGCTGATGGTTCTTTAAGTCATAACACTCATAAGGAGATGAAGCTTTAGTTCGAGATAACATGAATTTCTCCAAGTCCCGACTCGGCCACGACCTAAGGCCTATGCCGCAACTAGTTAAGTCGGTTAACTGCTAGGTCGCGAAGGATTTTAAGACGCTCAAGTTTGCTAGGTCGTGTCTAAGCTAACATCTCACTCCCCTTAACCAATTAACCTCCTCTCCACTTGACAACTCGTCATCCTGCCAATCTGAGATCCGTTAACCCGTTAGCCCGTATAAGATGATATCATCTCCTCTAAAATTCACGGATCACCTGACTCGAAATATTGAAACCCATCGTCTTCTCCTTGCAAAGCATCTAGAGCATAATCAAACCACTCCAAGCTTTTCAACAATCGGATGTAACGTGATTCAAGGAGAAGCGTGGAGTAAGGAATTGTATCGGAGCTAGATAATGGGAAGTCCAAGTTTGCAAGGCAATGGTAATCGTGAAATTGAGTGAGCAACGAACTTACTTACGCAGTGTGATGATGAAGGCTGTAGGAACTAAATTGGTGACAAGGAGAACTGATTGGATTCGTCTCTGAAAGCTTCGAAGGTCGTTAATGGCGGAAGAAATCACTGAAGCAAGTAGGTGAAGAAGAAGCGACCTAAAACTATTTATATGATGGGGCAATGAAACACGAATCGGCGCATACGACCTAATCTTTAGGTCGTCCACGACCTAGCGACCTAGAGAGGGACGAGTTAAAAGATATCGAAGCACACGACCTAAGACTTAGGCGCGTACTTCGAGGGGCAAATGTTAACTCCACTTTTACGCGACCTAGGGAGTGGAACGATCTAAGAAGTGAGGCGACCTAGGATGTGGACTGACCTAAAAGATCCTACGACATAACGACCTAGGAGGTACGCCGACCTAAGGAATGAGACGACTTAAGATATGTGCCGATCTAAGAGGCTACCGACTTAAGAAGATAGCAGCTTAACGATCTAAGAAGTCTAACGAGTTAACTTCATACCGACCTAGAAGCTCACCAACTTAAGAGAAATCTACGACTTAAAGATCTGGACGACCTAACGAGTTAAAGAAGTCACGATCTAAAGGAGTTAACGACTTAACTACAGCCACGGTTTAACGACCTAAATACATAACGATCTAAAGAAAGTTGCGACCTAGCAACTTAAGAGATGTAACAGCTTAAAGCAGTCAACGACCTATGTTAGATCGCATACGACCTAAGGAGCTAACGACTTAACAGGTTCCGACCTACCGACCTAAGTGGATGAACGACCTAACGAGCTAAAGCAAAGTGAAGACATGTTCCGTGCCGCATCTTTTAGGTCGATGCCGACTTACGACTTATACTAAGTCGCGCGCGACTTATCAACTCGTTCAGAAGAATCAAGTGTAGCCGAAGTGATCCCATATACTGTCACCGACTTACGATCTACGACCTACTCTAGGTCGTGGCCGACTTATCACTTGATAAAATTCTGCTCAGAAATCCTCTCTATAAATACCCCCCAAACTCCAACAAGTAGAGGACTTTTGGCCGATTATTTCTTGAAGCGTCATTACTCTGCCGAATTCTCAACTCATCCAACATTTGAAGAACTCCAATCACTCAAGACATTATAACAAGCTTTGAGAGAAATCTACCGCATTCAACATGAATTCGAGGAGATCTTCGACATCGAAGCTTGAGCTAATAGTCTAAAGTGTTTAGGAATCGGAATATATTGTATTTTGGAGAATATTGTATCATCTTGTAATCAGAATCAGCAATAAAGAAATTCAAAGTGGACGTGGGCTTAATCTCAAGCCGAACCACTATAAACTGCTGTCTTTTACTGCTTTTTCACTAGTTTACTGCTTATTTCTTGTTCCCGTCACACGGGTGGTGCTTTCACAACTCTACTACACACACCGGGTGTTAGCGTTTAATTTTAAGCGTTAACATATAACTCATTGTTTAGTTGAAATAATTTATAAAAGAAATTACCTCTTTATTAATAAATTACTTATTTAAATCAAACTATATTTAAAAAGAACAAAACAACCTTGCTTGTTTAAATTTATCTTAGGCTAAAATCATTTTAAACAAATAAACTTTTACCTTGAGTATTTTAAAATCATATGGTTATTTATTTAATATTAAATTAAATCAAATTTCCAAATTACCAAAAATATTAAAATTAGAAAACATGCCTTTATTTATTAAATTTAAAACAAAGCTTATCTATTTACAATATATACAAATATATATATATATTATAAATAGAAAACAATTTATTAGCCTTTTAAAAGATAAAATAACCCATTTCATATTTATTTAAAAGAAGATTATTAAATCAATTTAAATTTATCAACAAAAATTATCAAATCAATTTAATTTTTAATATAGATTATTAAATTGATATTTCCAAAAAAATTCCGGGATGTCACAGTACAGGTGTCGTGGATGCCATTCGGTTGGTTTGGTTGCGCTAATAAGCAAATTAATAACTGCTTTGCTTAAAAATGCTAAAAAGGTACGCCTACGCAATAAAAATAGGAAATATGAACTGTTTTTCTGCTTTTCCGGCCGGGTGGGTCGATGTATATATATTTATGTCTATTGTGATCCTACTACGATCGAACCGTGCAAAGGAGACGCTGGCGAATTTTTCTGAAAACTTAAGGCGTTAGAAAATTTTCGCCAAATTTTGGAAAATTTTTGTTAACGGAAAAGTCAATTTCTAAATTGTAATGAAAATATAGGAATTGAACTAGAAAATGGAAACCATTGTTTTGGTTGAAGTTAAAGGTTTTGGAAAAGGAGAATATAAAATTTTCACTAAGTGGATTTTTGAAAAGTTAATGAATTTGGGGCATTTTTCTTACTTTGCAATTTCGAGGACGAAATTCTTTTAAGGGGGGAAGTTTGTAACGATCCAGAATTTCTATCATTTGAAATTCAAATATTTAATTGATTTTAAATATTAACAAGTGAGATTTGTAAGTTGAATAACTTAAATTTTGAATATAGTGATTTAATTGGATAATTAAATCGACAATTTTATATTTGAAATTCCAGAAATATTTGGAAATTAGGTTTAATGTGATTAAAAATGATTTATAAAGTTATATTAAATCATATTGGAGTTAGAATGATGTTGTAGAACTTTTAAAATTTAATTAAAAGTTAGATTGTGAAAATTGAATATTTTAATATTTAATTGACGACTAAAAATGACTATTTTTCAAACAGTCTCGGATTTCGATGAAACCAGTTTCATCGGATCCATAATGTTAAATTATTGTAAGATTTCAATTTTTGTGTCGATCGGATTTACTGTTCATTTATATCTATTTATCACACTGCAAGTTCCCTATTAGTATAGAAATCATTATGGGTTGAAATGGTACATACCCGAACGGACTTTAGAATAGGGAAAAATTGTTAGGGGCTGAAATGATAGGCCTTAACGGTTTTTATTTATTTTATTCAACTTGGGATTACGGATTTGAAATGATAGAACCCGGTTTTTTCTTTGTAAACCGCGGATTGAAATGATACATATCCGTATCACTTGACCTAGGTTAGAAAACTATATACAGGCCCGTGGTTATTTTATAAAGTATTTTGAATATTTTAAATATGTTTAAAAGTGTAAATTTATGCTAATTTGATTTAAATTGGATTTTTAAATTGTTTAAATTAAGAAATTATGATTTTTTCTATAAGTAAAAATGTTGAATAAATGACTAGTTAAATTGAAATTGGAAATATAACTTAAGTTTGAAAATTTGGATTTTGGTTTAAAAATGAAGTTAAGTTAGGAATAAATGGAAATTTAATTTTATTTGGAAAATGGGAAATATGATAATTTGATTTAAATTTGAATTTAAATGATTTAATAAAGTATTATTGATTTTTCTACGAACTAAAATGGTTAAATGAATGAATGCTTAAATCTGTAATTTTAATATAACTTGACTTGGAAATGGGAAATTTGGTTTTAATTAAAGGTTTAAATTAATTAAATAAATTGGAAATATAGTTTAATTTGTGAAATGGTAATTTGAAAATGTAAGTGTTAATGAATTGCAAAAGGTAAAAATGGGAAAAATATACATTTGAATTTGTTAAGTAAAATTTTTGGAAAATTGGATTTTATTGTAAAGTTTACTTTATAAAAAAATCATAAGTCGAAAGATATTTAAATGAACATTTTTGAATGTTAAAAACATGATTTTTATAATGTAAAAAGGGTTTAAAATGAAGTTTATTATTTGCTGGAAATGCACAAAAATCTGGAAAATACTTTTAATAACATTCAGAAATGCTATGGTTTTTGTAAATAAACTAAAAGCTTTATAAAGAGGCTATTACAGCAGTTCTGTAATGATGTAGTTGCTGTAGTAAATTAAAAGGCTAAAAACTTAATAAAGGCCTATTACAGAAGTTCTGTAAATGTTGTAGTGGTCTTCTGTCTTTGCTGAATTTAATTAAATCCTTAAATTTGAAACCTGAGCTATTACAGCATTCTGGAAATGTTGACTTTGCTGTTTTAAACTAAATTTCAACTAAACTGAGATTTAACAGCAAAAATGATGTCTTTGCTGAATTAAAATGTTTTCAAGAATAACTTATAACAGCTTTTTCTGAGTGCTGTGAAAGGCTGAAATTTTCAATGTTTATGGTTTTTAACTTAGTAAATGAACTCGGAATAGTTTAAAATTTGGAAATTGAATACTGATTTGAAAGTATAATAATTACACTTTTAAATGGTTTAGATGAATTATTTTGATTGAAATATAAACTATTTAAAAGGTGACTTGAAATGATAATAAATGAATGATATCTTTGAATTTAAAAGGTATTTAAAGTTGAATATTTGGATTTGAACTCAAATGACGATTTGATAATGAAGTTTTGAAAAGATATGATATTTTGATATATTAAATGATTTGAAATGAAGTTTTGAAAAGATATGATATTTTGATATATTAAATGATTTGAAATGAAGTTTTGGAAAGATATGATATTTTGATATATTGAAATGATTTGAAATGAAGTTTTGAAATGATATGATATTTTAAATATATTGAAATGGTTTGAAATTGATTTAATCTTCATTTTGATAAAGATTTGGATTTGAAATGATATTCTATTTTGAAGTACAAAATATTATTTTAAAATTTATAACCACGGGTTATAATAACGATTGGTTGTTAAAGAGACCGAGATCGGATATGGACATACTCTATGTCGATACCGAAAACCACTTTGACAACTGTGTACGCGGTGGAGTTTCCAGAATGAAGTAGGATGGTAGTGACGATCCAAAGGTATATACGTGGACCCAACTCCCGTGAGCTGGCATAAGGTGGCTAAAACATGAGCGATCTCGGACCAATGAGGTAGCACCTCTTATCGGACACACTTCTTCGATACCATTCTATTACTTTGTGATTGTTAGGGTGCACCCCTTGATTTGGGAGTGTTGTTTGAGGTGGAGCGGTAGTGGCTGCTATGCGTTTCCATCAGTCCGTGTGCGTAATTGGTATATCTTCCCTGGCATTGCCTTGTGTGTCGTGTCACCTACCATATCGAGCTTTACTACGAGTTTCTATTTGTGTCGTACCTATGGAGTATCTTCTCGTAGCCTTTCGAGGTATGCAGGTACTGTATAGACTATTGGCACTATTTCGTTTTAGGGTGAGTTCAGATTAAATGTAAAGCCCTAATGTTATTTTAAAGTATGTTTATTTTATGATTAGACATTATTATAATAGCGAAATATTACTACATAGTAAATAGTTTAACGGGTCCTTAAAGAATGGGCAATCCCAAGCATTCTTTAAGTTACTTGTACTTTTATTACAGTTCACTGGAGTTGTTTTACATTGTATAAGTATGTATGTCCTCACTCGAGTGTTTTGTGTTTTGCTTTACGCTCGGGTCAGACTGAGTGATACAGCATTAGAGACTCGCCTTTGGAGCTGGAGTTTTGCTTTGAAGATCCAGATATCTATTCATTTTGTTATCCAGTTGATTCCAGTTGTATTCTGAGTTGTACCTAATTTTCATACTGTTACTCCTATTGTATCTTGGTATTCCTATTGTATCTTACTTACTCTGATGTATTATATAGTAGCTTCATGAACTACTATTTCTTTGTTTTCGCTGCATTATTATTTACTCTGTGTCTGTGATCTGTGATTATTTATTTACTAAATATGATGAGTTTGCCAAATATAAATTAACAATTCGGTATTTTGAGATATTCAAGTCCGACATGTGCGGATGCGAATGGTTGAAAATATCGGGTCGTTACAGGAGAGGTAAACATTTACCATTTTTCCCTTTGCTTTGTTTTAATTTAAATTTTAAAATTTAAATGTTCTAACATAATTAACATTTTCATACGAGCTCGGATTTGGATGCAGTTTCTTCCATTGCGTTCGTATCGAAATTCCAAACAACATTGAACTAGTTGGTTGAATTTGGAGACTGTTCAAATTTTGGGCTTTTATTGGATTTTAAATCGCCTATAAATCAAAGATGAGTGATTTAACCCACTCACACAATACTAAACCTTCTTATGTTAGTTGAATTCAATTTATAATGTGATAAGAATATTATTGGTTGTTATTTGGTAGTTTAACTTGACATTTTAATTGAAATTGAATTTTATGGAATTAAATTGTCATTTAAATTAACACTGAAATTGAATTGCTAGTTAAATACCTGATATGGATAATCAGTAAATTGTTGTGATTTATTTGCTGGTTTGGATGTTGATTATGATGGATGTTTATTTGTTGACATGTTATATGATATGCTCTATGATATATACTGATATGTTATATTATCTAATTATCGAAATCACACTGCAAGTTCCTTGATATGTTAGCTAGGAAAATCACTATGGGTTGAAATGATACATACTCGAATGATCTTATAGATTAGGGAAAATCGTTATGGGTTAAAATGATACATACCCGAGTGATTTTATAGATTTGTAAATTATTGATTCGGGATACAGGTTGAAATGATATATACCCGAAAAATTTAAATTATTATGGGTTGAGATGACATATATCCATATCACTTGACCATAGGGTATACAACTATATACGGACACCGTTGGTCTATATGTTTGATAAATAAAAATTGGATTTTTTAAGGAATTAAGTTTTTAATCTATATTTAATTTGCTCAAATAAATTTTTTTAAAATTTAAGTTTAAGATTTAATTATTTATTTAAAGTTAAAATATATATATATGGATTTTTGAATTTAAATTTTAAAATTTAACTTAGATATTTATTTAGTTTTTAAAAATTAATTTTAGTATAATTTAATTTATTAATAAATTAATTAGGCTTTAATTAAAATTAATATAAAAGTTTAATTTAAAATATTTTTATTTAACATAACATAAATACTTAATTTAATAAATAATTTAACATTTAAAATTTAATTTTTAATGTAAGTTTTAAATTTTATTTAGAAATTTTTTTTAAAAAATTAAATTTAATTATATAAATATTTATTTTATAACTTTAATAAATATATTCTAAGAAAGATAAGTTTAAGTTTAAGATTTTATTAAGTTTTATTATTATGTAATTTCAAGGATATAATTATGTTAGTTAATAAATTTACTTGAGAAATAAAACTTTATAACTTGATTTTGTTAATATCAAAAAAATTAATTGTTTTAGCTAAGTGGTCTCAAATGATAATATATTTGAAGTTAATATTTAGAATTTGATGTAACTTAAATTCTTTAAGTATGTTTCATAAAATGATCATGGTGTGAAAAATATAATGATTGGTTGTTAAAGAGATCAGGGTCGGATATTGTCATACTCTCTGCCAATTCCGAAACCACTTTAACAACCGTGCACGTGGTGAAGAATCCAGAACGAAGTAGGATGGTTTGACGAACGCTACCAAAATGTGGTAAGAATGCAGCCCTGACCTTCGGGTCAACTTGATATGACTAAACAGGAGCTATACCGGGCCAAGTGAGGTCGCTCCTCCCATCGGACAAACTTTTTCGAAACCATATCTTTTGCTTTGTGACTGTTTGCTGCGCACCTTTGATTATGGGAGTGTGTCTCAAGGTAGGCGGTAGTAGCTGCTATGCGTTACCACTAGTTTGGGAGTGCAAAACGGTAGAATCCTACCTTGGGCATTGCCTCACATGCCTTGTCATATGCCTTATCGAGCCCGCTACGATTTTGGTTTGTTTCGTACCTATGGAGTGCTCCCTGATATCCCACCAGTTTACGATGGAGTTTACAGTACTGTATAGACTACGATGCTTATAAAATGTGTTAAGGGGAATATGGGTAACGCCTTAACGATATTTTCAATATTATACTTTACTGACAGACACTACATATATAGTGTATATTACTACATATAAATAGTTTAACGGATCCTTAGGAGATGGAAAATCCTGTAACATCTCTTAAGTTAATGCACGCACGTTATACACTGGATAGGAGATGTAAAATCCCGTAAACATATATGAAGCTATTACACTCATATTTATTTGCTGTTGATTTAACTTACATAAGAATTTTTAATTCCGACTCGAGTGTTTTGTCTTTTCATTACCCTCGGGTCAGCCTGAGCATTTCAGTATTGAAGACTTTATTTTTGGAGGACGAAGATGGAGTTTGGTATATTATATTATTAGTAATTTCCGCTGCATCATTATTGGTATGTCATTGTTGTACTCTGATTTTTGTAAAAATTGTGTAATCAAATGTATATTATAAAACAGCTTCATGAACTGTTTATTTGATTATTATATTTTGTCATTCTGCTACGAGATTCTGTGTTTTATTTTTCCTTCTTTTCTCTTATTTTCTTATTTACCCCATTGACCGTCCTCCCTTTGAATGGTTTAAGTTAGACATGTGTGGTTTATTGTCGATTTAAACCGTCCAATAAGGTGTGTCGTCACAGTTGGTATAGAGCTTTGGTTTAGAGATACCTTAGCCTGTTGGGGTTAAACTCATTAGAGATAGGGTTAGTGATACCCTAGAATTAGTCTTAGTGTATATATATGAGAGAGCATATTTGTTAGTGCTATAAAAATGTTTTTGTATTGTGTCAATTTGTTCTGTTTAGTATTTTTAAATTATGGTCGGAACATGGGACGCGATGACATCGATAGAGATTTCTAGACACTTAATAGGGCAGACCGACACAATTTTTAAAAAAATAGGTAAATGAAATAATTTTACCTAGCATTATATTTTGTATATATAATAATATATATATTTTTTCATAAATTGATATTGTTATTGTGGTGTGTTGTTTGTTAGGAAATGATAATGTTTGATTATTATCATTTGTTGTTTGGTTAGTCAAAGTTCTTAAAACTATTGACTATTTATGTTATGGAAAATATAATTTTATAAATATAGTATTAATTATGATTTACAAATAAATAAATTTAAATAGAAATTTGAGAACTTAAGTTTCAGAGTTTTGAAATTGGTTTTCAAAAGATTTTGGAAGATAATATTAGTATTATTTCGAAGTATTTTCGAATCGAAATATTTTCAATAAGACTGAAAGAAAATGTTTTCAAAGAATTTTAGAAAGGAAACAAATTCTATACTCCCATCTTCTATCGTTGGAAAATAATTTCGGTGATGACTGCGTAGCATCATCGACGTTCATTTTCAAGTTTCAAAGTGGTAAGACCGCTATAGTAGTTTTACTACACATTTGTTATGATAAACAAAATTTTAATTTTAATTTCCTATGCATGATTTGATATATTAAAAGATATAATTATATATTATTTCAAGATGATTTGAAATGAAATCTGGTATTTAATTCTTAAATTTCTTTTAATAAACAATTTTTAATTATTGTAATGAAATGGAATCTTGACTATTTTAATAGTTGGAAACTTCTAAAATGAGAAATAATAAATTAGAATCTAAGTGTTTAATGAAACTGTAAAGAAATTGGAGATTTGTCACTTGTAAATTAAAAGATAATGAAAATTAAGAAGATATATACTATTGAACATTTTTGTTAATTAAAATGAATAAGATAATTTGAATAACACTAAATTACATTCTAAAAACATATATAAAACTTACCAGAAATGTTTAAAAGTTGAAATGTTAATATGAATATGTAATAGAATATTATACAAATAAAAGCTTAATAACAAAAGTGCTTCAAAATGAAAATACATTTATAAATAAAGAATTAAGATCTACAAGGAATGTTATAAACTTATGTTAATAATTTTGAAATGCTTGATAATTAAATTGAATGGTAAAAGTGAAATACCATTTAAGGAAATGAATGTGAAATTAAGAAAGTAAACAAATTATAGGGCCATGTCTTGTAAATGGATTTGGAAAATAAAAAGTAATTGCAAAGAATGTTATAAGTTGAGTTGTAGCTTTCTAAGATAATTATAAACTTGAATAATGTTGCGAAAGGAAATGAATCTTATAAAATGTTAATAAACATAAGAAAATATTTTGGAATAATTTACAAATGGTTCATAAATAGATTAATATTAAATGATACTATATATAGGAATAAATGTGAACTGAATTTAAGTGAACCTGAATAATGATTCACTAATGACTATTAATCAAGGTTATAAGTAAATAATAAATGTGAAATAAACTGTAATGAATTGTACGTAATACTTTAATAATGGATTCAATTGATGATTTTAAATATTGAATGGGAAATAATCTATGTATGTAAATGAATGTAAATTAATAAAAGATGACCTTGCATGAATGAATTAAAATAAATGAAAAGTAAATAATGTGAAAAAAAGAAAACAATAGAATAAACTTAAATAATATTGAAAATTCATTGTTGTTTGGCATATGGGATGTTGGGAAATGATACTTCAAATCATTTAAGGTTGTATAAATAACCTATTAAGAAATTACCTGAGGGCTGTTGAGAGTAAGGTACACTTGGGTAATTTATTTATTACTCTTGTACAATGAAAAGTTTCTGAACCTGGACAAACCATTAGTTTTGGTTGCTATGGAAGTATGATGGATTCTTTGGTTGGATATAATGGTTGTATTTCTTTTTGTTTGCATATGATTATTACATATTGTATGTTGCTTGTGCTAATTATTGAAATAACTAAAATATTATTCTTTTAGATAATTTTAACTCTTTTGGATTATATAAGTGAAATACAGGTTTACGGAAGCAATAACTACTGCTTTTGGTTTCATAAATAAAGTTGTTTACCCGACAAATAGGTACGTATTCAGATTACGGTTTTGGAACGATGTTTTATTATTTTTCCCATGGTTTGGGATGTTTATCATTGAAATATAATATATATATATATATATATTGTAATTATTGATATTATTATTATTTCGAACCTAACCGCGCAAAGGAGACTCCACCCGAAATTTTTCATAAATTTAAGACTTAGAAAATTTTATGAAAGTTGAGTTATTTTCAAAATTTTGTTAAAATTAAATATGGAAATTAATTGTTTATAAATTGATTATTTTGAATAAAATTATATCAAACTTCTTGATTCTTTCTTGTTCCTTTTCGGGAACGAAAAGTTTTAAGTGGGGGGGATTGTAACGACCCGTATTTTTGAAAATTTAAAAATATTAAATTTAATAAGATTTTGGAATTTAATATTCTGAGAAATTAAAAATTTATGATTTATAAATGGAGAAAATAATTAGAATATAATTTTATTTTATTTTTTGAATGTTATTGACAACTATTTCAATGTAATTTCAATCAATTGAAATTACTGTAAAGTTAACTCGATAATAATTGTAAGGTAATAAGGAATTAAATTAAATGATTGAATTTATAGTGAAATTATATGTATTAAATTGAAATTAGTTAATATAGAATATGAAATCAGTTTGGGTAAGTAATTTATAACCCTTGGTTGTAAACAAGGAATTAATATATATGAGTTACTAAGCTGTAACAATTGATTATTATTATCTTTCTATTTAATCCGTTTTGAAATTAATTTGGAAATCAATTGAAATTTAATGTAATTGAAATATCATAATTAATATGGTAAAAGATGTTAACAGTAGAATAATGAATATAATAAGATGGAAACTTATGTTTAATTAATTTATAAGGTAATAGTTGATTAAATAAAAAGAATGTATATAAAAATAAAAGAAATTGTAGGAATTTAAAATACAATAAATTGGGGTTTTATTACAGTTGTAATTTAACGCCAAAATTAATGTAATGTTTAAATTTTGGATTTTTACATGGAAAATTAAATTTTTAAAGATTATTAAATTTCTGTGTAATCAAGAATGATGAAAATTGTTAACTTTTAATTTAGAATTTAAAAGCGATTAAATCAATTTAATAATTTTTTATTTAATTAACGTGTAAAATTAGCCTTTTTGGGCACTCTCTCAGAATTTTACGAAACCAGTTTCATCGGATCCGTAATAGTGAATTGTTATAGAATTTCAAGTTTCGTAGCGATCGGAATTATCGTTTGATCGTGCGGGCTCGAAACGCGTAGAAATCAATTAAAGGAATTTAATAAATATAATTCGATTTTAAAAGTTAACTTCTATATACCATAGAATTAGAGTTTGAAACTAGTTCCATTGAGTTTAAAAATATCGGAAACCAATATTTCGATATATAGGAAGACCTATTTTCGTTTCGGGAACGAAACGGGCTATTCGGACCTTGGTTACCGCTTTGGCCAATTCGATCTGTTCCATCCATCTCTATTCCATTTCTGTCTATATAAATAGATTTTTCCTAAAACTCTAATAGTCTATTCCAATTTCTATACGTACTTCTTATTCCCATCTGCTTCTTCCCTTCTTCCCAATGTCAGACATCAAAACCCTAAATCCCCAATTCCAAATCAAACTCCAAAATTCAAACTCCTCTAACCCTATCAAATTATATATCACGACGAAGCTCTCGACGAACGTAACCTACATCTGCAATTCGTTTTTTCAATCGAATCACAGTTTGGCCAGAAATCAGTTAAACAGTCGTGGCCGTTCGTACTAGGGTTTCGCGATCGACGGTGGATCGTCGACCAATCGACGATCGGGAGGCGCAGGCTTGTTGAGGGGGTCGAGCAGTGTTCATCCATACGGTTGGAACATGCCGTAGTCGACAAATTTCACCAAAAAATGGCGATTAGGGTTGGTGGCGGCAGAGCTTCAGGGGGACGACGTGGAGGTCGTGTGGCATAGGGATGGTCGACTAGGGGAGGGCGATGCAGTGGCGAGCTCTGATCTAGGCACGATGGTCCCTATGCGATGGCGGTGTTGAATTTAGGGCGGCGACAGGACGTTGCATTTAGGTTCGGTTACATTTGAGTTGCATAGGGTTTGGGAGAGGTAAACATTTACCATTTTGCCACTTTCTTTGTTTAAATTTAAATTTTAAAATTTAAATGTTCTAACATAATTAACTTTTCCATACGAGCTCGGATTTGGACGCGGTTTCTTCTGTTGCGTTCGTATCTAAATTCCGGACAACGTGGAACATGTTTGGTTGAATTTGGAGACTGTTCAATTTTTGGGCTTTTATTCGATTTTAAATCGCCTATAAATCAAAGGTGAGTTATTTAACCCACTCACGCAATACTAAACCTTATGTTAGTTGAATTAAATTTATGATGTGATAAGAACATTATTGGTTGCTGTTTGGTAGTTTAATTTGACATTTTAATTGAAATTGAATTTTATGGAATTAAATTGTCATTTAAATTAACATTGAAATTGAATTGCTAGTTAAATACCTGACATGGATAATCAGTTAACTATTGTGATTTATTTGCTGGTTTGGATGTTGATTGTGATGGATGTTTATTTGTTGACATGTTATATAATATGCTCTATGATATATAATGATACGTTATATTTTCTAATTATCGAAATCACACTACAAGTTCCCTGATATGTTAACTAGGAAAATAACTGTGGGTTGAAATGATACATACCCGAACGATCTTATAGATTAGGGAAAATCGTTATGGGTTGAAATGATACATACCCGAGCGATTTTATAGATTTGGAAATTATTGATTCGGGGTATGGGTTGAAATGATATATACCCGAAAAATTTAAATTATTGCAGTTGAAATGATATATATCTGTATCACTTGACCATAGGGTAGAAAACTATATACGAACACAGTAGGTATATATGAAATGTTTTGATAAATTAAAATTTGATTTTTTAAAGAATTAAGTTTTTAATCTTTATTTAATTTGCTCAAATAATAGTTTTTAAAATTTAAGTTTAAGATTTAATTATGTATTTATAGTTTAAATATATATATATATATATATAAATATATATGGATTTTTGAATTTAAATTTTAAAATTTAACTTAGATATTTTGTTTAGTTTTTAAAAATTAATTTTAATATAATTTAATTTATTTATAAAATAATTAGGTTTTAAAAATTAAATAGTTTTATTTAATATAACATAAATACTTAATTTAATAAATAATTTAACTTTAAAATTTAATTTTTACTGTAAGTTTTAAAATTTATTTATAAATTTTTTTTAAAATTTAAATTTAGTTATATAAAGATTTATTTTATAACTTTAATAAATATATTCTAAGAAAGATATATTTAAGTCTAAGATTTTATTAAGTTTTATTATTATGTAATTTCAAGCATATAATTATTATGTCAGTTAATAAATTGACTCGAGAAATAAAACTTAATAACTTGATTTTGTTAATATCAATAAATTTAATTGTTTAAGCTAAGTTATCTCAAATGATAATTATATTTGAAGTTAATATTTAGAATTTGATGTAACTTTAATTATTTAAGAATGTTTTATAAAATGACTATGGTGTGAAAAATATAACGATTGGCTGTTAAAGAGACCGGGGTGGGATATTGTCATACTCTGTGCCAATTCCGAAACCACTTCAACAACTGTGCATGTGGTGGAGAATCCAGAACGAAGCAGGATGGTTTGGAGAACGCTACCGGTATGAGGTGAGAATGCAGCCCTGACCTTCGGATCAGCTTGATATGACTAAAACAGGAGCTATACCGGGCCAAGTGAGGCCGCTCCTCCTATCGGACACGCTTCTTCGAAACCATATCTTTTGCTTTGTGATTGATTAGTGCACACCTTTGATTATGGGAGTGTGTCTCGAGGTGGGCGGTAGTAGCTGCTATGCGTTACCACCAGTTAGGGAGTGCAAAACAGTTGAATCCTACCCTGGGTATTGCCTCACGTGCCTTGTCATATGCCTTATCGAGCCCACTACGATTTTGGTTTGTGTCATACCTATGGAGTGCTCACTGATAGCCCACCAGTTTACGGTGGAGTTACAGTACTATATAGATTACGATGCCTATAAAATGTGTTAAGGGGGATATGGGTAATGCCTTAACGCTATTTTCAATATTATACTTTACTGATAGACACTACATATATAGCGTATATTACTACATATAAATAGTTTAACGAATCCTTAGGAGATGAAAAATCCCGTAACATCTCTTAAGTTATTGCACGCACGTTATACACTGGATAGGAGATTTAAAATCCCGTAAACATCTCTGAAGCTATTACACTCATATTTATTTGATGTTAATTTAACTTACATAAGAATTTTTAGTTTTGACTCGAGTGTTTTGTCTTTTCATTATGCTCGGGTCAGCCTGAGCATTTCAGTATCGAAAACTTTATTTCTGGAGGATGAAGACGGAGTTTTGTATATTATATTATTAGTAATTTCCACTGCATCATTATTGGTATGTCGTTGTTGTATTCTGATTGTTGTAAAAATTGTGTAATCAAATTTATATAATAAAACAACTTCATGAACTATTTGTTTGATTATTATATTTTGTCATTCCATTGCGAGATTTTGCGTTTTGTTTTTCCTTCTTTTCTCTTATTTTCTTATTTACCCCTTTGACAATCCTCCCTTTTGAATGGTTTGAGTTAGACATGTGTGGTTTATTGTTGATTTAAACCATTCAAAAAGGTGGGTCATCACATATTCATAAATGTGTATATTTATGTTAAAGAGTTCACAACGTTTCCGACAACTTTATTCGAGGAAAAGTCGAAAATTCGAAAAACGAATTCCGGTTACATTTTCGATTTTTCTTCGAACTAAATATTTTTGTAAACCAAACTTGAAAACTAATTCACCATCATTATTTATTATTTTAAAGAGTTTTAATTTCATTATAAAACCTGTATATTAAATCTTTAAAATTAATTAAATATTCGCAAATCAAAGTAGTGAAATTCTGGGTCGTTACAAAAGGTATAATTTACAAATCCAATATCGAGTATTAAACAACCAATTTATTACTGACTTTAACATAAGTACTTCGTTAAAAATTAGTAATATGTTGTTTATTTATACTCTAGAATTATCTATGTACATTTTAATGTTCTTTCTTATGAACACACTTCTCTGAAGCTTCACCGAAATCAAATTATTCGATAATTCTATCAAAATACTTATTCTATTCTGATGCTTTTAGAATGATACTTTCGTATCATTTCTTGAATCTTATCCAAAACCCACAACCTTAATATATCTTCCACTGACTTTGAGACACTTTGATTGTTAAGTGCAAATAGTCTATTTTAAATCATTATTTAGAATTTTCCTTCCAACACCTATATACCAAAACACAAAGTTATACCAAGCAATAATTTTGCAAGTAATTACGAATTAACTTGAGCAAGTTGAATGACGAATATGTTACATTGATTTCAACATTTGAAATTTACAATGTTATTCTTATCAATGTTGCTTATTAAATTCCAGTTGCATTAGTCTTGCTCTTGAAGACACAATCATTGCTAATGGATCACACCCCTTCTAGTATGACTACCTAAATCGTATTCTGATAACATACGTGGAATCCTTTCGGATTTGTGCATCATACCATATGGCAGAGACTCTTAATGGTTTAATTGACAATCGAGGAATATCTATTCTCGATATTGATAAGAAATTCATAGTTTTTCTTCAATGTGAAAAAATGCTTATTAGACATTCTAATGCATTGTTCATTTAAGTTTAGTTAATTTCATTTCATCCCTCGTAATCAATTTTATCCTTGGATCGTATCCAAATCCATTTTACAACCAATAATATATAAAAGAAATTCCTTCGCTATGAAGTTGGTATTTCTTGAAACAACAATTGTTTCTCAATGGAACGGAATTGGTATGCATAAGCACTTTATGAACTGCCTTATATAAAAAATTGATTTGGTTTTAGTTTACAAAACTTATGTTCAAAAAATAAATATGTCATATAATGACAGTCGTTCTGAAACTCCTTTTAGGAAGATTCATACAAGATCCGTCACGAATAATTATTACGTGTAGTCGATTGACTCATACGACTTGCCAACTCCTAGCCCTAAAATATGCTAGAGTTTCTTATAAACCCTTATCTTGTGTGATTTTGCAAAATGTTCATTAGATGAAATTAATTTTAACCTCGTGTACTACTCTTAAGTATACGACCTTATAGAAAGAAGTTAACTCAACTTTACACACCATTAATCATACTTCATTTAACAAAATTCAATTACTCCATATCGATACATCATTATGTATCATGATTGTTACGGCACGCGCTTCGCACGTAAACTATTTTCCTTATAAATTATATATGTTTAAACCAATAAAAAAATGAGTTTATTTTCAAATGATAGTAAGATTTGTATATTTGTAAAGAAGTATTTTGAATTTGTAAAGAAAGATTAATTTTAGATCCTATTTTTAGAAGCGTTTTGAATTTGTAAAGCATGTTTAATTGTTAGATCTTTTTTTAGGGGCGTTTGAATTTGAAAAAGAAGTTTATATTAGATCCTATTTTTAGCTAATTAAGATTTGATAATATATAGATGGGCATTTTTGGTAGTTCATGTTGATACCAAAAAAGTGTAACACCAAAGCTATTACAACTTTTATTAAAGACAAGGAGGACTGACTTTGGAGATTGTATCTTTATTCATTTTTAGGTATGTTCGAAGCTCTTTCCAATATACTCATTTATTCGATCAAATCGAATCAATTTTATGTTCTACCGCATGTTATTTTATTTACTTCTGTTTTATACTCTATGAGCCTATTATAGATATACTACATGTGTATCAAATACGCATGTCCTTGTCGTTGATAACTCATCAGTGAATAATAAAAAGTATGTGAACCGTTTATTAATTAACTTGCGATTGCATACATCTGTATGTATCAATCCGAAGAATTTATCAACTCTTATTACGCTCCTACTGAATGGGTGCTTTGCTCTTAATTGTTTGAGATATAATTAACTAGAATCATATGATTCATAATCATATAATCAAATTGTTTCTCAAAACAATAGGTTGGTCTATAATTCTAGAATAATTGGAAATAATTTCATATGCTTATGCATTTCCCAATGCACCACATTTTCTATAGAAACAAATACCACACTATAGTTTTATTTTATAATGAATATCCATAATATTCATATTGAAATAAAATATATCTGCTTTTTAGTCAACACTGAAAGATAGTTATTATTTCACAAATAATGTTTGGTATTTTTACGAAAATAATTTTCATAACTTAATGCGACTAATAAGTGCTATATGGCATGCTCCCACTATTTTCGCCGTTACTATAATAGAATATTAAATATAAAGCTCCATTCAACCATTTAATAAAAGTTATTTATTTCATTTACTGTAACTAATTTACAATCAAGAATTTTTCGATCAAATATCTTAAATTCAAAGAAATATATCTCATAGATAACAATTTCTATGTTAAAATACATTTTGGAATGGAAATCACATTTCTCGTTCTAATTTTAAGTATTAATTTTTCTTTTACAATTCACGTTTCCAATGTTTCTTTATGAAGAAGAAGTGACCATTCCTTCTCTTTATCACAACCGTGCCTTAGTTTATATCCACTCTTATACATTCGATTTCTTTTATAAATGGTTGAACCGTTCAAAGGAAATCCTTACTATAATATTATAACGAGCTCTGTACAAAATTGCAGTTGGTCATCCTTAACTATTAAGGATATCAAATAAATTGCACTTTATGTAAACTGATCAAACTGACATTTTAGTGATTGAATTCCTGGATTCATCATGCAGTCTTTGGTCCTGTGTTTCATTTAACATAATAAGATCATTATTGTATTCAATCATATTGAATACATGATCTCACACTACAGTTTACTTGCTTATTTCAGTAAATTAATTTCATCGAGGTTTCATACATTATGAATTGAGACCTGTTACCCAGTATCCTGACTCAACTATTGTAACGACCCGTAAATTTTTGATAATTTAATTTGTTAATTTAATAAGATTTGGAAATTGAATACTGGAAGAAATTTAGAAATTTGTAATTTAATAATGAAATGAATACTGGAATAAAATGTAACAATCAATAAATGTAAGTTCATTATTAATAACTTGAATGAAATTCTAATAAATAAAATAATGCAAATGTATACTTGGCTATAAATTGAATATAAGAAAACAAAACGTAAACATTGAATTAATTAATGAATTAATATAATAAATGTTAATTGAATAAAATCAATGTTCTGTAAGTAGTTTTAATATTTGTTTGAAGATAATAAATTTATAGTGTAATTAAAAGTTAACGGTAACAATTATTGTATGTTACCTATTTATTTAACCTGTTAATTTAAATTGGAAATAAATTACAATAAATATAATTAATTATTATGTTAATGTAAATTTAGTTAATGGTTGGGAATAATGTAAATTCTATTCATACTATGACAATTGGTTGAATAAAAGAATGGAAATCAAGATTTATACATTTATTGGAATTTAAAACTATAATAATTGGATTAATTGCAATTAAATGGAAGTAGATATTTAAATATTGCGTTAGTTGAAATTAAGATGAATTTGGAGATATTAGTGTAATAAATCATGAACCAATATTAATTTCATCCATTTGATAATAATGGATTAAATAATAGGATGAAAGGTCAATTAAATTTAATTATTGAAATTTTAATTTGTAATTTCTGAATTTAATGAAATTGAAAATAAACACTGAAATTGATAAATTAATCAACTTTAAATTGACATCTAAATATGTTTAAATTATTGTAAGTGATTTAAGAAATAAAAAATGATAGAAATGGAAAATAATTACATTTGAATTGGAAAGTGATTTGATTAATTAATTATTAATTTATTTATATTAACTGAAATGTAGCCATTTTGGCTACTGACTCGGATTTCGACGAAACCAGTTTCATCGGATCCATAACAGTGAATTATTGTAGGATTTCAAGTTTCGTAGCGATCGGACATGTCGTTTGATCGTACGGACTCGAAACGCTTAGAAATAAACTTAATTGAAATCAATTGAAATAGATTTGAAATAAATTGATTTTACCATAACTTCTTCATACGATTGAATTAGGACTCGAAACCTGTTCCATTGAGTTTTAAATTATCGAAAACATCTATTTTGATATATGGGTTGAACCATTTTCGTTCCGGAGTTGAAACGGGTTTTTCGGGTCGCTTATCGTTCAAATCAATCTTGTCCATTCATCCTATTTTTGACCTACCTATAAATACCTCATTATAAACCCTAGCTGCTTTTCTATTTCTCATTTGTCTGTACGTATAATTCCATGTGTTCCTCTCTTCTCAATGGCAGACAAACCAAACAATTCTGAATCCAATTGCAAATCAAATTCAAATAAAAAATTCAGACTCCTCAATATATATCGAATTATACATCGATTTGAAGCTCTCGAAGAGCGCAAGTCAATTATCTGATTCGTTTTTTGATCTAGGTTTTCGTGTGGCCAGAAATGCACGATCAATTTTTGGCCGTCCATTGCTAGGGTTTCCTAGTGGATGGTGGATCTTCATCTTGAGGGTGATCGGGTGGTGCCATTGCGGGGGTGGTGTGGAGCAGGTCATGGGGAGGTGATCACTCGTCGTCAAACTATCGGAAGTCGCCAAAATTCACCGATAACAGTCGGCGATGGAGCTGGCCATCCTGGACATCGCGAGTGGCCGCGAGTGGAGCATTAGGTCGGCTCGTTCCGGGCTTTGGATCGGAGGCGTCAAATCGGGTCATAGATCACCAAAGCAGCGACGATAATTGATTGAAGTTGTGGCGGCTAGGGTCGACTGGGATTCGCGTGTTTCTGGAACAAAGGTGCTGGCTGACGTGTCGCTGTATGGCTGGTTTACCCTTTTCTTATTCTATTAATTTATATTTATATCGTATGATCGTTCTAATTTTTATAACTTTCGCATACGAGGTCTGATTCACGCGCGATTTCCTCCGCTAGGATCATATCAGAATTTCGGACATTTTGATGCTAGTTTGGACGAATTTGGAGACTGTTTGAATTTTGGGTTTAAATTCAAAAGGTGAGTGTTTTAACCCACTCACAACTTCTAAAATTTCTTATGTTTGTTAAATTAAATTTTGATGCGATTAGAAATTTATTTGTGACTGTTTGGTATACTTTAAATCATCATCTCTGTTAATTTGAATTTATTTGAACTAAATCGTTATTTAATTTATTATTGAATATAAATTGCCTATTAAATACCTGTTATTGATTAGTGGAAATTAGCCACAAGGGCCTCTTTAGCAAGTGCAATTAGTTTCTAGGACACACAACTGAAATAATTACTTTTAAGGACAAAATGCAAAATAATTAGTTTCTAAGGCCAAAAATCCCATGAAATTATGTCCTTGAAAGTAATTGGATTGCTGACTTTGTCCTTAAAAGTAATTATTCTGCTGACTTTGGCCTTGAAATTAATTTCTGTGGATGTGTGTCCTAGAAACTAATTGGACTACAAAGTTTGTCCTTTTAGTGAAATGCCCCTATTGATTATCAGTTCTATTTTGATATTTTTGATTGATTTGGATGATGTTTGTAATGGATGTTGATTGTTGATATTGGATGTCTGGATGTTGCATTTATATTGTTATAATATTGCAAGTTCACTATGGGTTGAAATGATACATACCCGAATTATCAATAGATTAGGGAAAAATCGTTATGGGTTGAAATGATAGACTCGAGCAATTTTATGGATTTTTTGGGATTGCGGTTTGAAATGATATATAACCGTAACATTGTAAATTGCGGATTGAAATGATAAATATCTGTATCACCTGACCATAGGGTAGAGAATTATATACGGACACCGGATTGGTTAAATTTAAATGATTTTGAATCCTTAAATTTTGCATTGATTTAAATGATATTTTGAAATAAAAACTTGATTTATACGAATTGAATTATTATCGAAATTCAAGTTTATGTTAAAATTGAAATTGGTTTAAAGGTATTGTTAAAAAGGATTTAATTGAAATTTTAAAGTGAATTTGGGATAAAAAGTGAAAATTTTCAGAATGGAATTATTTTAAATTGTTTGAAATATAACTTGAAATATATTAAATTTGGAGTAATTTAAATTAATATTTCGAACATGGATTGGAGGCGATATTGAATTAAATATTTTACTGATAATTTGGAATTGGAAATTTGAAATTGGGTTTTTGGGATATTTAAATGGTCCAAATGTATTCGAATGAACTAAATAGTTTGAATTGATATAAATTTTCAAATTCATATTTCTATATAAACTGTTTTAAATATATGCTATTTTAAAACTCTAATTCTTAAGATTTTCAAACCTTTAAACAAATTTACATGTATTAACTTATTTTAAATCTAATTAATCTATTTTAAAGCTATGTAATCTATTTTAATTATATTTAATCTATTTTAAATCTATATTTACTATTTATAATTATTTAAAACTATTTCCTTCAAAATTCCAAACTAAGTAAAAGGGATGGGTTTATATTCAAATTCTCGATTTTAAGTGAATATGGTTAATGATGTTATAGCCTACGTTGGGAGTTAAATAACATATTTGGTTTAATATGATATTTTGAAATGAGGGGTTGGCCTATTTTGGAAATACGACTTTTGAAAGGAAATATAATTATCGAACTATGATTTCAAATGCGATATGGTTTCAAAAGTGAATATGATTTTTAAAGCAAGTGGTGATTTCGAAAGTGATATGATTTGAATTGAATATGATATTTTGATACCAATTATGAAACGATGTTGGAAATATAAAAGGACCATCCAGTGTTATAATAACGTTTGGTTGTTAAAGAGACCGGGATATGATATTGTCATACTCTCTACCAATACCGAAAACCACTTTGACAACCGTGTATGCGGTGGAGATTCTAGAATAAAGTAGGATGGGGGCGATGATCCTATATGAGGTAGATACATGGACCTAACTCCCGTGAGTTAGCATAAGGTGGTTAAAACAGGAGCGATTCCGGGCTAATGACGTAGCTCCTCTTATCAGACACATTCCATCGTATACCATTCTATTACTTTGTGATTGATTGGGTGCACCCCTTGATTCGGGAGTGTGGCTCGAGTTGGGCGATTGCTGCGGCTTTGCGTTACCAATGGTCTGGATGCGTAATTGGTATATCTACCCTGGCATTGCCTAGTTGTGTCATGTCACCTACCCTAGCGTGCTTTACTACGAGTTTGTTTTGTACCATACCTATGGAGTGCCCTCTGACGACGCCCATTATGGGGGAGATTACGGTACTGTATAGACTATGGGAAATAAAAATGTGTTAAGGTGGAAAATGTAAAGCCTTAACACTATTTTAATAGTTTATATTACTATAGACATATTATAATAGCGTATTGTACTATATAGTAGATAGTTTAACGGATCCTTAGGAGATGTGAATCCCGAACATCTCTTCAGTTACTGCACTCACGTTAGACACTGGATAGGAGATGTCAAACCCCGTAAACATCTCCGACGCCGTTTACACTCATGTTTATTTACCGCTGATTTAACTTACATAAGATCTTTTAGTTCCGACTCGAGTGTTTTGTCTTTTCAATTCACTCGGGTCAGCCTGAGCATTTCAGGATTTGAAGACTTGTTTTGGAGGACGAAGATGAAGACTGTATTATCATTCACTATATTATTCCACTACATCATACTGTTCCACTACATTGTTATTTAATTATCTCTAATATGTGTAACTCTGATTCTGTGTTGTATAAATATAATCAAATGTTTTGTAAACAGCTTCATGAACTATTATTTGATTATTATATTTTGTCATTCCGCTGCGAGATTCTGTATTTGTTTTATTTCTTTATCTTTTTATTATTTACCCTAATAACAATTCGCCCTTCTATATGGTTTGCGTTGACAAGTGTGTCTGCTTAAAATGTCCAAAAAGGCGGGATGTTACAACTATATTGAACTGATTGCGCAGGATAGATTCGACTGTTATCAAGAACGATGACCACGAGCAATGACAATAAGACCCGAAAGTAGAGTTCAAATGGTTATATGAAGCCAGGATTGAAGAAAATTGGTAGATAGACGATGCAAGATGTTAGAAATATGGAAATTAGCTTGGATAAGCAAGGGATCAGCATAGCTTGGTAGTACCATCGGAATCAACATGGATATTTAGATGAGGAGTCGGCATGGATGAAGTAATGGAGGGTTCGGCATAGGTGTGGTGCATGGATCGGCATAACTTGGTGGAACTCCAAGGATCGGCATAGATGGAAATGGATGGTTCAATATAGTAGGTTGGACAAAGGGTCGACAAAGTTGAAGCAATAGAGAGCTCGGCGTAAATGAAGGAAGATGGATCAGCATGTCTCATTAGTTTTAAAAGTTATTAGGAATGGGTCGTCATAGCATAAAAGAGGGGTCGATAGAGCCTAGCATTTAGCAAGGTTTCGGTGTACGCAACTCCACCAATGAAGGGATCAATATATTTTAGAAACCGAGTGCAATTTTGCCTTTAATAATCAATATTTTGAGATCTAAAGGTCCAAAGCAAAAGAATCATGGAGAGCAAGGTATATGGACCCTAGGGATCCTGCCCTAGCGATCGCATGTTATGAGGGATCGGCATAATCCATTTGGAGGGTTCGGTAGAAGGTAACTTGCAAGTGGAGTCGAATCAAAGATCCATCAATTTCATGAGCTCTATTAATCCAATCAACATGATATTTGAAGAGCCAACATATCTAAGTATGAGGAAGCCACCATAGGATTGCTGCCCCGGAATCGACCAATGAAGGGATCGTTACCGATCCCTATTCATTGGGATTTGGGCGTAGCGACCCCTATGGTAGGTCCATATCGATAAGAAGGTCCTATAGTCGAAGTTTTCAGAGAGATTGGTGGTCACCTTCACCTATAAATACTAGCCTATGGGGTCATTATAGGGATCTTTACGCTGTTGGTTACATTAGTCTTTATTGTAATCAAGTTTTCTCCTCATTTGTTGTTGTTTGCTGCTGTAATCAAACGATTAGTGAATCAATAAAGATAATCTTCAAAGTGAACATATTGATACAACGTCGAACCACTATAAATTCTCGTATTCTTGGTTATTTCTTTGATTTGCTTGTTAGTTTATTATATTCCTCTATTTTAATTTTACTTTCTTCATTTACTTCTCTCCATAAATTTATTCTTGGGTGTTTGTGACCAATTTGGTTGCAAACATTTTGGTGCTTTCACTAAGAAACTGATTCTCGGCCTGTTAGGATCCCCTTTGTTGCTACTGGATTGGGAAAATCCCCCGAAGGAGATCCATAGCTATCTTCATAAAGTTACTTACACTACTCAGATTTGCAAATATCTAAACAAGGAGATTGACAATGGTGAGACATAACAGATCCACTTCTCAGAATGTTGATGGAAATGAGACTGCTAGAATTCAACAAGGAGGCCCAAGCAACCAACCTACAAATTTGAATGCTAATCCGATTGAAGTTCAGAACCCTACTGATTCTATAATCGGAGCTGAATTTCATAGTCTGATGAGAGAGTTGATGGAAAGCCGACGACAATTAAATGAGCAAATTCAGACTAATATTAGCCTAATGAACCAAATTACCCAACAAAAGTGTGGGAAGGCCAAAATGGATCCCACTCCTTTCTCGGCATCGGAAAGTTCAAGCTTATCGGATGAATACCAGAGACTTAGGCATCTCAGGCTTAAAGGAGATAATGCTGAAACATCGGAGCATCGCCTGGCAGACCAATATGGTCTACCAAGATCTATCGGTGTTGAACCCTCCCTAGGGATCGGTACCAATCCCTCCTCCAAAGGAGGGATTTCCCTACTACACTTAGGGAATTATGCTGGAGTTCTTCCTGGAAGTCTGGATGCTGGAGTTCGATCGAATGCTGACTAGGTACCCCACCGAAATGACAACGAGATAAATGTACCAGTTGCACATCAAGAGGACAATGAACCAAGAAGGCGTGAAATGGCCCGTAAACACCGAACGGACCATTCATGTGAGGTGGAGCACAACCACTGCTTAGCACCACCCATCTATATGTCGGACTTATCAGCAATGGTCAGACTATTGGTGAGAGAGAATCATGGCTTGACTAAAGATGACTGAGGAATCTCAAGAAGCCATACCCCGTTTACTGACAATGTTCTGCATGCGGAATACCCAAGAAGGTTCAACATGCCATCACTACTTGCCTACGAGGGAAAAACCGACCCCAAGCAGCATATCATGAGATACAAATGGCTGATGGATTCTGCACGAGCTAACGATGCAAACAAGTGCAGATGCTTTCCTATAACCCTTTCCAGGATAGCAATGATATGGTTCACGAGACTACCTCCACGGTGAATTTCGTGATTCGATGAGTTGGAAACTAAGTTTGTAGAGTAATTACGAATGCACGTGATTCGTCCTAAAGGCGTAATGTCCCTTTCCAGTGTGATCCAAACCCCAAGGGAATCGTTGAAAGTTTACTTGGAGAGATTTCATACCGCCGCCAAGGAGGTTAATAACCAATATGATCATGCTATACTCATGGCTGTGACGAGAGGGATTGATCCAGAATCCGAGTTTGGCAACTGGCGTGCTGGAAAACCACCTTCCACGTTAGAAGGCTTCTATTCAAATGCAGCTCAGTTTTTGAGGAAGGAGGAGGCCATGTCCTCCAGGAAAAGAACGTTGTAGGACCGAGTAGAGAAGCAGTACAGAGTAATATTGCAATAAAACGGTCTGATGACAGTTCTGAGATAATTCAGGTGAATGTTCAGAATAAGCCGAATCAACAAAAGAAAGACGGAGACCTGAATCAAAAGCGGAAGAGGGATTTTGGGAGATTAAAGCCTAGGATTCCAATGTATGACAATTACACGCTGCTAAACATGTCCTTGGAGAAAAATTATCTATCCACTTGCAATACTATGTAGTATAGAAAGCCGCCACCAAAAGAGTCTTCAGTGAGACAGAAGTAGACCGGGGAATATTATCGGTTTCATGAATGTTATGGGCACAATACAAATGAATGCAGGCATCTCCAGGATGTTATAGAAAAATTGCTTTGGGAAAAGAAGCTACAACAATTTGTGAAAACTCCGTAGGATGGCGGACATGGGAAATCTAACCCCAATCGAGGACAAGCTCCACGTAGGGCTGAGGAGCCTACATGGACTAGTGGAAGACTAGTGATAAATACGATAGTTGGGGGACCACACCCCGCGGACAAGAGTTAGAAAGAGATGGAGCGCTATGCTAGAGCGATAAGGCATATAGATTTTGAATGATGTTCGAATATGGAAGATGGAGCTCCGGCAAAATAGCAGCGCACCATGGCGGATGATATTGAGTTTAGAAATAGGGATGCAGACAAAGTAAAGGCTCCATCAATTGACCCGATGGTCATTTTAGCTATGATTGATCATGTGTTGGTAAGAAGGATTTTGATTGATTGTGGAAGTTCAGTGAGTATAATCTTCAAAAAGGCATCTGATCAAATGAGAATGGATGCCAAAGACCTAAAACCATCTAAAGCACATATTCATTGTTTTAATGGAGTTGCAACTGAGGCTGTAGGATACGTGGATTTACATGTTGAATTGGGAGAAGGTGAATGAAGGAGACTTCGAATCTTACCGTTTATTGTTTTGGATGTTGACTCTCCGTCCAATGTTTTTCTAGACCGACCATCCCTGGCTGAATTCCGGGCAGCTCTTGCCTTATGGTGTTTAACTCTGAAGTTTCCGATGGATAATGGCACAAAATTTGTTCATGGCGATCAGGCGACCGGACGTGCCTATTATGTAGCTTAGTTGAGGGAAGCTCAGCGTAAGGAGAACGGAAAGGGTGTTGACAAAGTTGTTCGCATCCAAACCACTGAAGATTGACAACCAGCGCCTGGGCCTTGGCTCGAGCGCTACAATCGGTTCTATAGAGTATAGATCCGAGAGATGATGAAGAGAAGCCCAACGAGACCAAGGCTGCACCAGCTGAGCTGACGATTGATATCACGGTCATCCACGACGACCCATCATGAGTCTTGAAGATTGGGTCACAGAGCAGCCCCCCGTTGATGAAAGAACTTGTTGTTTTTCTCCGAGCAAAACTAGACGTATTCACTTGGACTCACTCTGACATGTGTGGAATCTCGCCTGCCATTGCAAGCCATGCATTGAATATTGATCCAAAGTTATGTTTCGGTGAAGCAAAAAAGACGAGGCATAGATCCGGAAAGATCTACCGCTCTTAAAGAGGAGGTGGATAAACTAAAAGTTAACGGGTTTACCCGCGACGCCCTCCATCCTGAATGGGTAACTAATCTCGTACTTGTGAAGAAGGCGAATGGAAAATGGAGAACGTGCATTGATTATTCAGATCTGAACAAAGCATGTCCAAAAGACAATTTCCCCTTCCAAGGATTTGACCAGCTAGTTGATTCAACTACAGGACATGAATTTTTATCGTTTATGGATGCATATTCGGGATATAACCAAATCCCGATGCATATCCCTGATCAAGAGCACACCGGTTTTATTACAGATGTTGGGTTGTATTATTACATAGTAATTCTGTTTGGATTGAAGAATGCCGAAGCAACCTATCAGGGCTTGGTTAATAGGATGTTTAGGGATCATATTAAAAGGACAATGGAAGTGTATGTGGATGATATGCTCGTGAAGTCACGACGGTCAAGCGACCACATCAGAGACTTGGCAAAAATGTTTGACATCCTTCGATATTACAAGATGAAAATAATTCCTTTGAAATGTTCGTTCGGTGTTGCATCAGGAAAGTTCTTGGGCTTTATTGTCAATGCTCGTGGAATAGAGGCTGACCATTAAACAAGTGCAAAGCTGAATGGGAAAGTTCCCGCATTAAGTCGATTTATCTCCAGAGCTACCGATAAATGCATTCCTTTCTTTGATTTGATTAGGAAGGAAAAAAAACTACGAATGGACAAAGGATTGTAAAGATGCGTTCCAAGCTCTGGTGGATTATTTGGAGAAACCCCCCATCTTGTCAAAGCCGTTAGATCATAAGGAGTTGTTCATTTATTTGGCTATATCAGCACATGCTATAAGTGCCGCCTTGCTCCATGAGGAGAATCAGATCCAGAGGCCAGTGTAATACGTCAGTAAATGATTGACAGGAGCAGAAAGAAATTATCCAAAATACAGAAATTGGCGTACTGCTTGTTAATTGCATCATGGATGCTTCGTATGTACTTTCAGGCACATTTGATCAATATTTACATCGACCAGCCATAACAACAGGTCCTACAGTGACCTGAGATGTCTGGGAGGTTACTCAAATGGAGCATTGAGCTCAGCCAATTCGACATTACTTCTCTCCCTCGAAAAGCTGTCTAGGGACAGGCTTTGGCGGACTTTATAGTAGAGTTTACTATGCAGGATGATCTTCTAGAAGGAAGTGAAATCCCTAATGTACGATGGATGTTATATACTGATGGAGCATCTAATGATCATTGTTCTAGGGCCGGGATTGTGCTTGTAACTCCTGGAAACTGGTCGATTTGTTATGCTTTGAAGCTTGATTTCCCAATAACAAACAACGAGGATGAGTATGAAGCTTTGATCGTTGGACTTAAACTCGCTAAAGAACTTGGAGTTAAATCTCTTGAAATCTTTTGTGATTCGCAATTGGTGGTGTATCCGGTTAGAGGAGACTATCAGGCTAAGGGACAATGGCTTGCCCCTTAACTTACCCATGTTCAGGAGTTGTTGACAGAATTTGAATACTATGACATTTCACATATTCCACGAGATCAAAACAGAGAGGCAGATTCGTTGGCAAAGCTCGCTAGTACCGGCGATGCACAACAGATGGGTTTGGTACTTGTCGAAGTATTAGATACTCCAAGTATAAACATGATAGAAATCGATCTAGTACTGGAGGCGGAATCTGAAAGGGAATCGTGGATGACTCCAATTCATGACTATTTACTGCATGGGGTTCTGCCTGATAAAAGAAATGAAAATCGATAGGTACTTCGCAAAGCTTCACGATATATTATGCAATAAGGAGTCATGTATAGGAGAGGTTTCTTAGTCCCTCTACTCCGGTGTATCACTTATGATGAGATAAAACTTGTTTTGAAAGAAGTTCAAGAAGGAGAATGTGGCAATCACACTTGGGGCAAACTCTGGCAAAGAAGATACTCTGTTATGGGTATTATTGGCCAATCGTAAATCGAGACGCAGCTGATTGTCTAAGACGATGTGATAAATGCCTTATATATGCAAAAGTTTTGAGAGCTCCACCAACATAAATCACGCAAATGGTCAGCCCATGGTCATTCGCTTTGTGGTGTGTAGATATTATCGGTTCATTACCAATCTATAAAGGTGACGTGAAGTGCACTATTATGGCAGTTGATTACTTCACCAAATGGGCCGAGGCGGAACCTTTAGCTACAATCACGACCAAAAAAGTAATCAACTTTATTGTCCGAAACATCATATGTCACTTTGGTCTTCCATGGACTATTGTAACATATAATGGGACTCAATTCGATAGTACTGATTTTAAAGGCTTCTATCGAAGATGCCGCATTCAAAAGAGATTCGCAGCGGTCGCTCACCCTCAGGCAAATGGACAGGTTGAAGCTATAAATAAAATCATCAAGTCAATTCCTAAGAAGCGTTTGGAGAAGTCTAAAGGCAAGTGGGTGGATGAACTCCCAATGGCACTTTGGGCTTACAGAATCACTCACAGTCCGCGACTGGCCATACTCTCTCTATTCGCCCTCTCTTATGGTACAGAAGTTGTTACTCTTGTTGAGCGCGAAGTCCCTTCTCATCAAATGACTTACAATGATCCCAAAAAAAATCAAGATCTCCTCTTGGAATCTTTGGACTTTATAAATAAGAAGCGCGAGGAAGCTGATCTGAGGGAAGTTGCACACCGACATCGAGTTGCCCAGTATTACAACACTAAAGTTCTCCCGAGAAACTTCAAAATTGGCAATTTCATCCTAAAACGGGTTTTTCCTACCCCGTCACACAAGAATCCGATTTGGGAAGGACCATATGTCATTGAACAGAGGCTTAGAGAAGGAACTTTCAAGCTAGCAACTAGCGATGGCATTACACTTCCAAGAGCATGGAATAGCGATTATCTACGATGCTATTTCACTTATCTTATTTCCTTAACATTTAGTTGTATTTATTTTCAAAATTTGTTTTAGAATTTGATTTTCCGGATATGTAATAAGACAGTTTATGTTGTTCCCTTCCATTTAATGAATAAAGTTTCAGGCTTCCTCTGTATTTATGTTTTTTATTGCATTACATGATAATTACATAGCGAAAATGATTGATATCGATGTGTATGAATATTCTCCCAGAGTTTGGAATCGATCAATCGTGCTAACTCCCACTAGGATCAAAGATGAGCTCAGTCAACTTATTCATTTAATAATTCCTACCCGGACTGTGGGACTGAAACAAAAGTCAAAACGACTGAGATTCGACCGATCGCTCGCTAAATCAAAACCCCAAGTTCTGGGGAGGAAGCAAATCAACCAAAAAAGAGTGCGACCTGACTGCTCTACGAAACAACTCTATGTCCCCAGAGTGCGGACTGGACTATAAACATAAATCTGATGGATAATGACTGCCCGCGAGATAACTCTAAGTCCCTAGAGTGCGGACTAGAGTATGAACATAAATCGGGCGGAGACTGACTGCCTGCAAAACAACTCTATGTCCCTAAAGTGTAGATTGGAGCATAAACATGAATGAATAGATAAGTGAATTTCGACCGTTCTGTATTCCGCAAAATAACTCTGGGTCCCCAGAGTGTGGACTGGAGTATAAACATGGATGCATAGATGAGTGGATTTCGACCGTTCTCTATTCCACAAAATAACTCTAAGTCCCCAGAGTGTGGACTGGAGTATAGACATGAATGAATAGATGAGTGGATTTCGACCGTTCTCTATTCCACAAATTATGGCCTAAAATCGACGGAGGAGTATAAACTCGCTAAGGATGGAATTCGACCGTCCTACTTATGGCCTCACCAAATCAATGCAGGGGGCAGGAGCATAATTATTCAAAAAACTGCTAAATTCGACAGCGTAACACTAAGGCCCGAGCCTAGTGTTTGATACGACTCGAGGCCACGACCACATGGAGGCCTCGGAATGGAGATGGTGAATTGTTATTATAATTTACAAGCAACGAATTATAGGTACATTGAATGGAAAGTAATCGTTCAACTACTTAAATAACAATTCACACGAAGCATAATGGAAAACAAAAGCTTTTAATTACAAAACATGTGTCGAAACTTCAGTACAAGTTATTTCAAAAGATCGGGATTCATATCTGCACAACTACAACTAGTGAAAGGGACGATTATGCCAACTATATACATTGAGCAAGAGTAGTAACTACTTCTTTGACTTTCTTCCTCTTTTGGATTTCTTAGGGGTATAGTAGCTTGTGCTTCTCTTCCGGGACCCTTTGCCACCTTTGGCCGAAGAGCTTAAGGAGGTAGGAGGAAGTTCATCAGGGATCGATCAACCCGGTGGAATAATTTACGATGGCACGAGATGAGGATGATCGACGTCCACCTCGGTACGTTCAATTTTAACCTTTCTTTTCAACAGTTCCTCCTTTTTGATCTGCTCCCTCATGCTGGTCTTATCAGTGTATTCCGAGGCACTAAGAATTAGCACGTCATCAGATTCATCGGCTAGGAGTGGATCCTCGATCTTATCTTCATCAAGGGCATCGATGACTTGAGCATTGGGTCTTGGAACATTAGCAGCAGCCGGGTCTTCTACCGTTTCATCGTGTTGTTCTACAACAGCACCACTTATGGGGGTTTGACTGGGACCAGGAAGACCTAAAAAATTTGATAAAATAGTGATATTAGCTCAAAGCTAGTGCACGTGAAGAACAAAAACTTTTCATATACTAAGGATTAAAGAAAATTACTAGCATCTGGCTGACTCTCCTTTGTCGCTGGGGTGCCTCCTTCTAAAATGGGGGATAGCATCTTGGATCCAAAGCCGAGCTTATAAGGATCATAACCAAAATCTTGCTTCATATCAAGAGAAATTGATGTTCCGGCTACTTGGGACGGAGAAGGACTTTTAGGATCAGTCCCTGAAGACCCGACAATATTCTCTCCTCCTTTAGTAGGTGCAAAAGCATTGAAAAATCAAAGTTTTGCGGTAGCTAGATCTAAAGGCTCATTCCCATGAAGAATTTTCATCACTAATTATTCCTCATTGAGTTCAGCTTAGCCCAGCTCTTTCTTCTTCATCTCGACAATGTGCTCCCAAGCTTCAGCAAGCAATTCGAGGTAACCCTCACCGAGAAAGCTTAAGTCGTGATGAATCAGGACTTTGGCATTCTATTCAATAATCAAAGGATCGAATAAGTCCTTAATCTCATTCTTGCTGGACTCCATCACAGCTTCCACTTGGTAGTTAACTTGTTCGGTCATCTCTCTCTGGCCCTCATCTCGAGCGTCTTCTTTAAGAGCTTTAATTCTAGCGAATTGCTCATCGAGTTTAGCCTTTAAGATTCTAGCCTCAACAACTTCCTCGTAGTATTTCTATGATTCCTCTTGAGCTTCAATTTTTCCCTACCTTTCTTTCTTTAAAAGTTCTTCAAGTTCCTCGACGCGGTGAGCAAGAGCATCCTTCTCTTTATGTAAGGAATCCTTTTCTAAAGAGAGTGCCATGCTACAATGGAGTGCTGCATCGAGTTCCTTTTTATGAGTAACTTCCAAATGGCTTACTGCCTCTGCCATTTCCTTGGTGTTCTTCACCGCTCCAGCAAGTTGGGTTTTAAATTCTAGCAATTCAACGTCCTGATGCTTGATTATATCTTTGTCATGTATAGCTTCCAACCTGAGGTAGTCTATCTCATGTTATTGCTCAATAGAAACTTCAAAGACTTTCTCTGCTAAGTGTATAAATGATTCGAGCAGCATAAATATGTCGTTCACGCATGTGAGAGAACTTTCCTTGACATGCCCTAGGATTATACGAATAGAAATAAGGAATTTGAGGCCTTCAAAGCAATTCTTTGGAAAAGTGGCATTGAGCTCAGCCAACTTCTCTGCTATGGAAACGTCAGGAGCAGTGGCTGGCAAAGGTGGTTCGGAGATAGCAAGAGGATGTTTGCCTGACCGGCACTCACGAGATTGTCTGGAGCTTGAAGAGTCGGAATGTGGCTCGTGAGACGCTGCGATATAAGGACCACGATTAGGAGGCTGGTCTCTACTTTGGGCAGGAAAGTCAGACTGTTCGCCTTGTCGAGATGTTTGGGATAGGGACTTGCGTTTGGAAGAGGAAGAAGACTCCCTTGAATGATAATTCTTATCTCGTCCCTCGTCCTTTTCCCTGTGCCGAGTAGACTCTAAATTCTGGTTTGATCGGTGGTATGCAGAAGAACTTCTGAGGCGATCGAAGGCTTTCAATTAAGACATTGCACTTGTAAAGACCAAATGGGATTGTATTAGTAATTATTGCATGAAAGATCAATGGAAGTGTATAGTGAAGTGTGTATGGTTATGAGTGTCCTAATGTTCCCCCAACCGACCAGTAACGATAGCTTTGCTCATCGGCATTTTCTCTCTTTTGTCCGAAGGTTGAATGCCTTCGCCACTTCTGGTTGGAGGGTTGAGTCCTTCTATGTTAATTTTTGGAAGGTCATAGGACATGATGTCGTTCGGAATTTAAAGATTAGAAAATCCCTTTAACGAGCTTTCTAAGTGTTGAGAGGACGATTCCTCTTAAATCGGAGTAATAACAAACTCTAGGTCCGAGGTAGTTTTTCTTCTGTGAAGCCTGTACGCCAACCTCTTCTTTCTCTTTGTAGGTGTTTGGGATTGTCTGACTTGCGATGGTTCAACCATTGGCGCTTTTCTAAGGCCTGCATCGACCTCTCCCAGCTTCTCAACTTGAGACTCCTTAATCTCGCCCTCCACAGTATCATCCCGAGTCCCCTCGGCAGAGGGCACGATGGGGTTGACAATATCCTTTTTTTGTTCTGTGACATTCCTTAATAGTGCCGCACTTCCAGGAAGTCCAATACTACGACCCACTTTCAATAGCCCAAACAAGGATAACAGTTCATCAGTTACGAGAAGTTTGATGTCCCTATTCTCAATGGGAGTAGCACGGATGGCAGCGACGACTCTAGAAAAATCAGCGCCTTCAGGACGTAGGCGAACACCTGAAAGAATCCCAGATGTTAGTGGATTCAAAGGAAATGTTATGACTTGGATCAGTGAACTTGAGAGAAGATTGAAAGTAATACTTACGTCCTTCTAGCCAATCGTCTTGCAAATCCAGGAGGGCATTGTACGTAGACCCATTCATGCTTAAATAGTGGGAGTTTGTTTTAAGCACCCGTCATAACTTGGCAATTTGGCAAAGGCTCGAGAAAGACATAAGAGGGGCTTCCCGATCATCATTTAAAGTTATAGATAAATCTTAAGTCTTCGGCAGTAGGCAGACGAAATAGAACGTTAATGAATAGCAAGAAGGTTCTATGAATAAAAGTATAACTGTTGGGAAGAAGTTGTGTAGGGGCGATCCCAAGAGATATCAATATTTCTTAGACAAACGAACTGAAGGGCTGTATGCATCCAGCCCAACACATAAACTTATTGCAAGCTGTATACCCTACTGGGGGCAAGTGAGGCCTATCTTCTCTTGAGGGAACCAAGACATCCCTAAATGCAATTCCATGGATAGAGCATAACCAATGAAGAGTAGCTTGTCCAATTCGAGGGGCCTATGAATCCACTGAATTATCAAGAAGAATAGTGCCCTCTACAGCATCAGGGGCAGGGCTTTTGTCCTCCATTGGAAGGACTAGGATATCGAAAAAAAAGATCAGCTTGTGGATTAGAAACTTCTTTTTGCTCCGCATGATGGCTTGGAGAAGGCCTACAGATGCAGTTGCGGAACTTGATTTCGCTTCAAAACCAATGCGTCGCGTCACCGAATCAGAAGACATGTCGACTGAATGCTTCAAGCGTCGGGGATCTATAACAGCTATACTCAATAAATAATCAAGATTAGAAAAAAAACCTATTCCCCCGTGCTAAGTGTGAACTAGTGCGGTGCAGTGCAGTATGTACACATAAACAATTTGAAATTAGTAAAGCAAAATAAAACGACGAGATTTGGGAGTTTTGTCTAGAGAGACCATCATCGTTGAACGTCTCAAATGGCAAGAAAATTGATTAGCAACGTAGGCTTTGGGATCGATTATCGACACATCGAATTATGTAGTCTGTTATTTAAGTTCATTAGCAAGTTTATCGCTTAGTCCATATTGAAAATTCCGGAAGTTTGGTTGATCAATTTCAAGTTCGACAGTTCAAGTATGCATGTTATATTGTTCATTGTCATATTATGTTCAATGTCAGTAAGGCAAACTAGCATTGATTGTTTGAATGAGTTAAGTTGGATTAAGTTTATAAGACATATGTTGATCACTAGTACTCACTGCCGATCCCTTTCCCAAGAGCTCCTTACGGATCCCTCTACTTGACCACAACCACCGATCCCTCCATCAAAAACTTTTTATACCGATCCCTATTCTATACCACCATCCTATACAGATCCCTCTCCAGACCTTTTCGTTTCCGATCCCTTTCCTCAACCTTCCTTCATTCCATCATCTCCTCAACTAAAAATAACTAAACAACTGAACCCTGGTCTGCCGATCCCTATCATATGCATATTATAACATACCGACCCCTATGTTCCTCCACTGTTGGCCTCTCCTCCCACAGGATCTCTAGCCGAACCCTTCTCCTTCTTCTTCTTTCTCTCTCTCGTATCCTAACACAACCCATCAGGACATCGCTACCTCAAACACTCATTAATAACTCAGGGCTATGGACTTTATCATGTAATTGAAAGGCGAATTGCAAATTTGTACCTATATGAAGACGTGAAGATGAAAATTTAAATAGGGATGAGAGTTTTAGGATTATCAAATCGCAAGCAAAAGGAAAGCAATTTGTGGGATGGCTAGAATCGTAGTTGGATGTGAGGTCAAAGTTGGAGGAGCCTAGGTTCAGAAGGGAATTTTTGTGCAAAGGCAAGCAGAATGAAAAAGTAAGGAGGAAATAAAAGAATGGCTTATATATATATATGAATGTATAGGAGAGGAATCAGCCACAAGAGAATTGAACGGGTCATAGGTAGAGAGGGATTGGCATTGGAATCTACCAATCCCTATTTGCGTAGCTCCAATAATGGATCGGCATGATGAATGTCGATCCCTATAGATAAAAAAATGAATGAGTGAAAATGAATGATGATAGTGATCATGAAGGTTTGACTGTAAATGCGAACATACAAAATATTATAAAAATTGGCAACGACCCATAAGTGTTCGAACATGTCCGGGAGCTAATGACATAAACGTGTATATGAATATACACGTGACTGATTTAAAATTTCAACTTTTTGAAATCAACAGAAATTGAAATCAAACCTGAAGCTTTCAAGTTCGAGGCTGGACCAGATAATAAAGAGTTTAAAAGTCTCGCATAACCGAATTTGTATATGCTGAGAGAATATGGCACTCGACTTATATTATAGAAAATCGATCAAGCGTCATAGCAATCAATGTAGGATTCAATGCCATGGAAAATGATCTGACAAAGAAATAGAAATCAATTAGGAAGCTAGATGGGCGTCTTTCCGACAATTCAGACTTGTTTCAATTCAAAGCACGTCATGTTACTCACAAGACGTACTTTAGGGGGCAAATGTTACCCAGTATCCTAACCAGGCTATATTGAACTAATTGCACAAGAAAGATTCGACTATTATCAAGAAGGATGACCACGGAGCAATGGCAGTAAGACTTGTAAGTAGAGTTCAGATGGTTATATGAAGCCAGGATTGAACGGAGTTGGTAGATAGATGATGCAGGATGCTAGAAATATGGAAATTAGCTTGGATAAGCAAGGGATCGGCATAGCTTGGTCGTACCCTAGGGATCGACATGGATAGTTAGATGTGGGGTCGAAATGGATGAAGTAATGGGGGGTTCGGCATAGGTGGTGGTGCATGGATCAACATGACTTGGTGGAACTTTAGAAATCGGCATAGATGGAAATGAATGGTTCGGTATAGTAGGTTGGACAAGGGGTCAACACAGTTGAAGCAATGGAGAGCTCGGCGTAAATGAAGGAAGATGGATCGGCATGTCTCATTTGTTTGGAAAGTTATGAGGAATGGGTCGTTATAACATAAAAGAAGGGTCGGCAGTGCCTAGCATTTAGCAAGGGTTTGGCGTACGCGACTCCACCAATGAAGGGATCAGTATACGTTAGAAGCCTATTGCAAATTTGTCTTTAACAATCAATATTTTGAGATCTAAAGGTCCAAAGAAAAAGAATCTTGGAGAGCAAGGTATATGGACCCTAGGGATCCTGCCCTAGGGATCGTATGTTAAAATGGATAAAGGATGAGGGATCGACATAATCCATTTGGAGGGTTCGGTAGAAGGTAACTTGCAAGTAGAGTCGAATCAAAGATCCATTAGTTGCATAAGCTCCATTAATCCAACAAACATGATATTTGAAAAGCCAACATATCTAAGTACGAGGAAGCCACCATAGGGATCACTGCGCAAGAATCGACCAATGAAGGGATCGGTACCGATCCGTATTCATTGGGATTTGGGCCTAGCGACCCATATGGTGGGTGCATATGGATAAGAAGGTCTTATAGCCTAAGTTTCAAAGAGATTGATGTTCACCTTCACCTATAAATACTGGCCTAGGGGGTCATTCTAAGGATCTTTACGTTGCTGGTTACATTAGTCTTTATTGTAATTAAGTTTTCTCCTTATTTCTTGTTATTTGCTGCTATAGTCAAATGATTAGTGAATCAATATAGATAATCTTCAAAGTGGACGTAGGTATACAACGTCGAACCACTATAAATTCTCATGTTCTTGGTTATTGCTTTGATTTGCTTATTAGTTTATTCTATTCCTCTATTTTAATTTTACTTTCTTCATTTACTTCTCTACATAAATCTATTCTTAGGTGTTTGTGACCAATTTGATTGCAAACAAGAAAATTCACCATATAACATTTATATGTGATCGTATATGGGTCGAATATCCATATTCTTATATTGCTTTTAGAGTTCGAAACTCATTTAAGACAATACACAGTCTCGGGCAAGTAAACTCCTAAGTAACCAAGTTACAGACGTATTTACTAGATGTATAATTAGGTGCTTGCATGTGTCAACATGCAAAAATTTATTGGTAAGTATGTGTTATATTTCTATTTGTCAACATGAATTTAGTTCTTTTGTATATTTTAACTGATAAACATTTTGTCAATTATATTGATTGCACAAATTTATCAATGTAAAGTATTATAATTTATACATAGCAAATGTACTTATTATATTAGAATGGTTAAATTTTACCATTTCATTTTTCTAATAAGACTCCCATTGGTCTTTTATGTCTCTGCAAACCGTAGATGAAACATAGAAGTCTTTCGACTTCACTAGTGGGTGGGACTCGTCTGTCTTGGGATTCCAACCTTGAGTTTGCTCAACAAGTCATAGTTGTAAAGACTCGTTTCTTTGGCCCTTGGAGATCGACATTAATATATCCTTGGTATTCACGTGCTGCAAATCCAAGCACCGAAGACCCGGTTCGTTAAGGGTAAAAAGAAAAAGAAGACAGAACAAAATCTTACTCAAATAGAATAACATACATTATTTCAATATATAAAATCTTTACAGCGGAAATTTTAAATACATTTATCAAAGTTAAACATGGACAGTTATAAATCTATGTCCGTACAAAATGTGGAATACAAAAGTACACAAGTGTGGTGGAAAAAGAGGTAATAGTCTATTGAAGAATCTTCTAACTCCATGCTTCGAGCTCTTCCGGATTTCTTCTAACTAAACTTGACTACTGGGCTGCTCGAAAAAATAGGGCGCCCATAGTATAAGGAAAAGGAAATAAATTCCGTGAAACACCCCACACCCCTTAATATATCCAAAAGGACACATTAAAAGGCATGGTACGTTGTAGGTATAACTAAAGCTAACAGAGACTAAGATTCACAAGACAAAAATATGTAGAAACAGCGGAAACTTAAAATAATAACTTAATTAAAACAAAATTTCATAATTACTTCATAAATAAGTCAAATACCAAATACCACATACATGTCTAAAAGTCCAATATGTCTCATGAAACAAAAACTCATCAAAAATCAAAGTACATAACATCCCTCATAATAAGCCAGTACACAAAAAGAAGTAAAGCTGAAATAAAAGAAATACATGGTAGAAGTCTTCTCCAAGAAACCTTCAAGCAACTGCAATCGACTAACTTCTCCATTGATTGCCTATGGGGAGAGGGGAAGGGGAAAATAGAGGAGTGGGTCAGACTAAAAGTATGGTGAATGATAGTAATTACTAGAGTCTTTAAGCAAGATAAAAGTAATAGACTCTACAACAGTTCTAGCATATATAAGGGAAACAAAGGAAATAGGAAAGAGATAAACTGAAAATAAATATGATTAAATATTGCTCAAATTATAAGATAGGTTAACTTTGATTGTTTTCACTTGTCCTTGCTAGCTACTTTGATTAGGCTGAATTCCCAATCCTACTTTAATTAGGCTGAAGTCCCAATTCTACCCTTTGATCGGCCTCCTACTAATGTGTCTACTGCGGATCGGACCCTACGGTCCTTAAATAGAAGACACCAGTGTCTATGGAAGACACCTACCGAGCGCTTTGGAACTCAATAGCAACTTATCTCCCCTAATCGATGCCGCACGCTCGGTCACCGTTGGTTCGCAGTATCAATTGCTCCCTCTTTTGACCTTTTATTTATCCTAGATAGCATAAGCGTGCCCTCATCTCACTTCAGGCTAATGTGAGATCACCGTGTCCATAGAAATAATAGGGGATGCTGTTGGTACTGGTCCTTTTTAAACAAAATCTAGTTGCGCCCCTTGTCCAAATCCCTATGATTCGGACTTCTAATTATTGATCGCCTATCTACCCTAAATAGCATAAGGGAAATGCTGCCGGTATGGATCTTTCTCTTTAACTTTTGATCGCCTGTCTACCCTAAACAGCATAAAGGAAATGCTGCCGATATAGATCTTCCTCTATCTTGGCTTATTAACTTAAATAAATTATTTATATAAGCCTTTACAATTATTCTTGCTATTTTTGCCTATTAATTTATCCTAAGTCTTGAAATAAGCCTCATTCTGTTCTTTTTCTTATTATAACCTACGTTATAATCATGCTTATGACTTAACCCCAGGTCTAGGTGTGAAAATAAGCTTCTTTCATCTTTTACTCTTTTTAGTTGTAATCCTAAGTTATGACTAGGCCAATTTCTTTTTAATTCAGTCCGATTAATGTCATAATTAGGCATAATTTTAGTCCAATTCCATTTATATTACAGTCCAATTCCATTATTTATTACAGTCTTTATAATTTACATCTTATTTTCTTCATTCAATATTCTCACTTATATAATCCATATTCGTGTTTAATTTATTCTAATTCATACGCGAAGAAAAGGAGGAGGAA
This sequence comes from Allium fistulosum, assembly GCA_030737815.1. NCBI lineage: Eukaryota > Viridiplantae > Streptophyta > Magnoliopsida > Asparagales > Amaryllidaceae > Allium > Allium fistulosum. The sequence goes on from CM060901.1 coordinate 1,034,452,938, forward strand.
GAGAATAGTTACTTGCATATAATCCAAAACGTAGAAAAAGATGTAAATAAAGCCATAAATAATAGTAAATAAACTTAAATACTGTAAATAAACTATAAACAAATAAAAAGCTATGCTTAACGGTAATAATCTATAATTAACTGAAAAAGAATAGCTAAAAAGGAATAGACTGGAAAATAAATTTAAAACTGATAAAAAGGCTATTTCAACATCGTAGTAAAACTACAACTATTGGAAACCGTATTATATTAAATTACTTAAAGAAATCTTAAAATAATTACAATCACTCACCTTCGGTCCTAAGCTCTTCCATTCGTCTTCCCATATCCAATTGGTGTTGTACAATAATTTAATTTATAACGATTTTCTCCTTGGAAATTTATTCCGTTTAGAGTTCTTCCTAGAAAGGTGAACCCAATTGGAGAAAACCTAGAATGAGAAAAAGTGTTAAGCCTAGGGTTCTATTTATAGGTGTAGAAGTGGATCTCAGACCATTTGATTTTGGGGATTGAATAGGATGCAACCACGTCATAGGCTGAATAGCAGCCATCGGATGCAACAACGGAGGGACCGGATTGGTTTGAAGAATGCAAAACATGTCATGGTCGGCTAAACTTTCGAACGAACGTTCGTTCGCCCCCAAAAGAGCAGGCGGGTCAACCATGCGGTCGACCGCCTGGTGCCCAGGTCGACCGGCTGGTCGACCTGCCTATATATATATATATGTATATATATTCTACATTTTTGTTTATTTAATAACTTGTTCATATTAGCTCGGTTTCAGACGTTCTATATATGGAAATTGACCAGAAAATTACCACGGACACAATTGTGCAACTCCCGTGGCTCTATTCTGAAGATTTCACAAAGTTATTTTATTATCTAATTAATTAATGAATTAATTATTACTGGTTAAATTTCGGGTTGTTACATTCTCCTCTCCTTAAGGGATTTCGTCCCTGAAATCTCTAAGGATAAAAGAATGTACTAAATTTTTTCATCCAATTCTACAATCAACTACTCAATCATCAACCATTCATCCATTGTCCTTAAGTTTTCCTAATGCAATTTATGATACTTATGTAATTAGTGTAGTGCAAATGTTCCTAACTAATGCAAAAGATTAGGTGGTCCACTGATTCAGTTGACCTCTTTTTATGCAATCATGTCCGTGCCATGTATCCAAATGAATACAAAAATTTCCTAATGATAACTAATAATTCTATATGCATGCTACAAACATCATCCAAATCCAACAATCATGTAATAAACATCCATTTATAGCAACCATGGAAATAAAATAAAAATGTGCACACATCCATATGCATATGCTCTAGTATCCTAGTTAGGCCGATCCCTAAAGAATAATAGTGCCTAGTGTACCTATATGCGTCCATTAGCATCCACTAGCAAACACTTGAAATCACTAGCATACATCATTCATAACATGTTCTACTAACATGTTTGCATCAAATCCTACCATCCATAGGTTAAATCCTAAGTTCTACCCTCCCAAAGGATAATAAAGGAAAGAACCTATTCAAAACTAGAGATGGAAATAGGAAATTCGAAATTTATTATCAAAGAGATGTGGATGGGAGATACGAATTTTCTTCCGATCAAACCAATCGTCTTCGAAGTCTCTCTAACCATGTCGGAACCAAGAAGCAACCTTTCCATAGGCTCCAACCAACATGAAGACGTCCTACACGGCCTTTCAAAAAGAGCTTCAAAAGGTGCCATTCCAATGCTAGCTTGAAAACTACTACCATATGAATTCCACTAAAGAAAGATGCTTTTCCCAAGTTCTTCCAAAATCAAGAATACTCATTCTCAACCATGCTTGTCTTCCTATCCTACTAATTTCATTTTACTGTTCTTCATGAATCAACATTCCTAGGTTCTTACTAGTGTCCTATACACTTTACGAAAACTTCCATTATTACTTCTAAAAGTAATTACTGCTATCTCCTTACACCTTTTCCGTTACTCCTAGGAAATGATTCTTATCTATTCCACATTTAAGAGTTTGGTTTGGTATTTATCACCTTGTTTTAAAAACTAAGGTTTCTAAAAAATTTAAAACATCAAACCCAAAATCTTTGTCTTTAAAAGTGTTATCTTTTCAGTTTCTATTAATTTCAAAAATACTTGGTTACTTAATATTATTTCCCAAACCTAGAGGGAAAAACTTCCAAATTTTTAAGTCTAAAACTTATATCTCTCTTTCTTTTAAAGACTTTTACAATTTTCTATAAAAATTTGAATTTTCAAAATTTACTTTTATTAAGTTTTTCATTTCAAAAACTTATTTACTTTTTTACCAAACCATTTTCTTTTAAAATATCCTTTATGTGTTTTCAAAACAGCTTCTTATTACACCTAACAGTCTCATCTCTTAATGTATTGGAACTACTTTCTCTTACGAGAAGTTATTAATGCTAAAATATTCTATGATTTTAATAGAGAATTTCATGTTTATGTGAAATTACAAGGAATTTATTTTATATTTTTCGAAATAGGCTATACAAAATATGGTGCTTTCATACCTTGTATATCTCTTTCATGTATTCCTTGTAACTTGCACAAAACAGTTTTATTGGTTTCATCGAAAATCATACCATTATTCTTTTCATTCCAATTGATTAAAATATGTTTAAATTATATTCTTCCATGATAAATATTTTCTAATATCTAACTTACACATTTTCCTTTCAGAAAAACTTATCTTCAAAACTGTTTTAATATTTGCATAACTACAAAAACACTTCCTTATACTTATTAATAATAAGTGTACTTTATAAACCATTTTGTTTCTATACTAAGAAATTACCTTTTAAAATACATTTTTATTTGGGTTAAAATGGATGTTGCGTAAAACATCGTTACTACAACCCAAAAAAATACTAGTGTATGGATTCAATTAAATAAATACCAATAAATCTCATATACCTATGTAAAAATATTTCTCTTGAGAGTCACTTACTATAACAATAGTGTTATAGCCTATGCTCCACTTATTTTCCATGAAAATATTTATTACAACAATAAAAGTTGTAATCTACGTTTTCGATACTTGATACACTCTAGGTTTTTATGTTTAAAATCTTTGTTTACTTACAATGAAACTAGAGATTATATATATATATATATATATATATATACACACACCTACTCCATAATTCTTCAAAAAGAATTCCAATTTTTCATTATATAAAAGCCAACTTAAATTTCATACCATTCTTCAAAAACCCCATGTTTATTTTCAGAAAGAAAATATTAACAATGAAAATTTTCAATTCCAACAATTACAATTTTTTTTCAACTTTTTAAATTTTGAAAAATTAATTTTATTAGGCTTAGCATAAAGTGGGTCTTCCTACTTACTACCCTTGAAGTACTTTTCCTAAACTAAAGGCATTTACTCCTATTACTCTTGTATACTCATATTTATTCTAAGGCATCACCGTTAAATCCACTTGTATGGAACGATTATAATTTCTGCAATTATCTACACGTGACCTTATCAATGTTATCATCTGCAACCCTAAGCTGATGAAATCCAGTGGCTAAATCAAGCTGAGAGAATACTGAAGAGCCAACTAACTAGTCAAAAAGATCATCACTCCTAGAAGGTAGTCCCCTAAACTTCTCAAAGACGTCTAGAAAATCTCTAACAACAGGAATTGAATCTAACTCTTACTGATGATGAATCGAGGGAATAAAGGAAACTCAACATAATTGACCCTTGCGGGTCGCAAGAAACCTCGAGAGTCTTACTGCTGCATGTCTCTAATCTAATGAACCTCCTCCCGTAGTCTAATATCGCTTCACAAGTGGATACCCAATCCATTCCCAAAATCATCCCATACCCCATGAATCCCAATACATAGGTGTCACAATCAAATCGTATGCCTAGGATAAAAATTTTCAAACCCCTACAAACCATAGAAAAGTGTGCCGATCCCTCTATGGGGTTTGAAACATCAATGGGGTCTACTATTAAAGAAATGTCTAAGTGCAAACAATCCACCAGAGAACTAGAAATAAAAGAGCGCGATGCTCACGGATTTAAAAGAGTTCGAAAGGGGAAAATTAGAAATAGGAATCAAATTTTCCTACCTCGATTCGGTCTGTTGTTGGAAGGTGCTGCCTCCAAAGCCTGAATCTATGCCTCTGGTGCACTTGGTCCCTGCCCCATCTTCTGGGGACAAGCTTTACTAAAGTGACCGGGCTATCAACAATTGAAACACTTCCCCTTCATTGCTGCCTTTCTACAGTCTTTTGCGTAATGACCCATCATCCCACAACTCTTACACTTCTCTTTTTTCTTGATCCGTTTTTGAGGTCCTTCTCCTCTCTTCTTAGAACCTTCAGACTTAACGACTTCTTTAGACTCCCCTTCCTTGACTACATCCTACTTAAGCGCCATCTCGACCAAAGACTCATAAGTAGCTCCCATCGATACATGAGTCAGCAATAATACCTGAAGGGGTTGATTCAATCCCTTCGCAAACATCATAGCTTTCTTATGCGGCGTGTTCACCAATTCCATACCAAACCGCAACAGCTCATTGAATTGATTGATGTATTCCTTAACAGCCAAACTCCCTTGCTTCAAATTGATAAACCTCTCCAGCTGTACACTCTCTTCCGCCTGAGATAGAAACTTCCTATCAAATCGCTCCCAGAATCCATCCCAAGTAACATTTCTACCCACCAACTCGATCACCTCCCACCAATAAGGCGCCTCCTCCTTCAGTTTCCAAGAGGCCAACTGAACCCGGTGCTGATCGTCCAATCCTAAAAGACCAAAAATCATCTCTGTGTCCCTAAGCCAAGCTCTAGCCTCTATGAAAGTATCCTTGCCAGAAAAAGTCTTCCCACCTAAACTTGCAAAATCCTTACAAAGCTTAGAGAAATTGATGGCGGCAGGTGAGTTGATGTGGTTCCCACCCATTGGTGCAGGATTGGGCAATGGCCCATGCACCCTTGGAGTCGTAGCTTATAAATACCTACGAAACTAGGCTGGGACTGGAATGCCTTCGGGAAGCTTCGAGGCATCAGCCATTCTATGAAAATAAAACGATAGTTTAGGAAAGAGTCAAAGGGAGATTGAACTGGACATATGAGGGGATTTTTCTAAAAACTCTTTTAAACTTAAAAACATTTCTAAGAGTTCATTTCTGAAAAATACTTTTAAAACAAGTTATTTTTGAAAAATACTCTACTTTAAAATAAATTTTTAGGAATCTTGTAACCTTAGGCTCCGATACCAAGTGAAACACCCCCACACCCCTTAATATACCCAAAAGGACACATTAAAAGTTGTGGTGTGTTGTAGGTATAACTAAAGTTAACAGAGACTAAGATTCACAAGACAAAAATATATGGAAATAGCGGAAACTTAAAATAATAACTTAATTAAAACAAAACATCATAATTACTTCATAAATAAGTCAAATACGAAACACCACATACGTGTCTAAAAATCCAATATGTCTCATGAAACAAAAACTCATAGTCTTAAAAATCAGAGTACATTATATCCCTCATAATAAGCCAGTACACAGAAAGAACTAAAGCTGAAATAAAAGAAATACATGGTAGAAGTCTTCTCCAAGAAACCTCCGAGCAACTGCAATCAACTAATTTCTCCCTTGATTGCCTGTGGGGGGAAAGGGAAAAATAGAGGAGTGGGTTAGACTAAAAGTCTGGTGAATGATAGTAATTACTAGAGTCTTTAAGCAAGATAAAAGTAATAGACTCTACAACAATTCGCATAAATAAGGGAAACAAAGGAAATAGGAAAGAGATAAACTGGAAATAAATACGATTAAATATTGCTCCAATTATAAGATATGTTAACTTTGATTGTTTGCACTTGTCCTTACTAGCTACTTTGATTAGGCTGAATTCCCAATCCTACTTTAATTAGGCTGAAGTCCTAATTCTACCCTTTGATCGGCCTTCTGCTAATGTGTCTATTGTGGATCGGACCCTATGGTCCCTAAACAGAAGACACCAATATCTACGGAAGACACCCACTAAGCGCTTTGGAACTCAATAGCGACTTATCTCCCCTAATCGATGTCGCACGCTCGGTCATCGTCGGTTCGCACTATCTATTGCTCCCTCTTTTGACCTTTTATTTACCCTAGACAATATAAGCATGCCCTCATCTCACTTCAGGCTAATGTGAGATCACCGTATCCATAGAAATAATAGGGGATGTTGTTGGTACTGGTCCTTGTTAAACAAAATCTAGTTGCGCCCCTTGTCCAAATCCCCATGATTCGGACTTCTAATTATTGATCGCCTATCTACCCTAAACAACATAAGGGAAATGCTGCCAGTACGGATCTTCCTCTTTAACTTTTGATCGCTTATCTACCCTAAACAACATAAGGGAAATGCTGCCAGTACGGATCTTCCTCTATCTTTGCTTATTAACTTAGATAAATTATTTGAATAATCCTTTACTATTATTCTTGCTATTTTACTTATTAATTTATCCTAAGTCTTGAAATAAGCCTCATTCTGTTCTTTTTCTTATTATAACCTACGTTATAATCATGCTTATCACTTAACCCAAGGTCTAATTATGAAAATAAGATTCTTTCATCTTTTACTCTTTTTAGTTATAATACTAAGTTATGACTATGCCAATTTATTTTTAATTCAGTCTGATTAATGTCATAATTAGGCATAATTTCAGTCGAATTCCATTTATATTACAGTCCAATTTATTTATTACATTCCAATTCCATTATTTATTACAGTCTTTATAATTTACATCTTATTTTCTTCATTCAATATTCTCATTATATAATCCATATTCGCGTTTAATTTATTCTAATTCATACGTGAAGAAAAGGAGGAAAAAGAGAATAGACGCTTGCATAAAATCCAAAACGTAGAAAAAGATGTAAATAAAGCCATAAATAACAGTAAATAAACTTAAATACTGTAAATAAACTGTAAATAAATAAAAATCTATGCTTAACGGTAATAAACTATAATTAACTAAAAAAGAATAACTAAAAAGGAATATACTAGAAAATAAATTTGAAACTGATAAAAAGGCTGTTCCAACATCGTAGTAAAACAACAACTATTGGAAACCGTATTATTTTAAATTACTTAAAGAAATCTTAAAATAATTACAATCACTTACTTTCGGTCCTAAGCTCTTCCATTCGTCTTCCCAGATCCACTTGGAGTTGTACAATAATTTAATTTATTACGATTTTCTCCTTGGAAATTTATTCCGTTTAGGGTTCTTCCTAGAAAGGTGAACCTAATTGGAGAAAAACTAGAATGAGAAAAAGTGTTAAGCCTAGGGTTCTATTTGTAGGTGTAGAAGTGGATCTCAGACCATTGGATTTTGGGGATTGAATAGGATGCCACCACATTATAGGCTGAATAGCAGCCATCGAATGCAACAACGGAGGGACCAGATTGGTTTGAAGAATGCAAAACACGTCATAGTCGGCTAAAATTTCGAACGAACGAACGAACGTTTGTTCGCCTTCAAAAGAGCAGGCGGGTCGACCGACCGATCGACCTGCCTATATATATATATATAATATATATATATATATTCATTTTTGTTTATTTAATAACTTGTTCATATTAGCTCCGTTTTAGACGTTCTATATATGGAAATTGACCATAAAATTACCACAGACATAATCGTGCAAATCCCGTGGCTCAATTCTGATGATTTCACAAATTTATTTTATTATCTAATTAATTAACGAATTAATTATTATGGGTTAAATTTTAGGTTGTTACACTCCGGGTTAGTCATGGGACTGGTGTGAGAAATTCAAAATACTGGTTTTGACAACAAAATGGTATCTCATAAGACCATGCTGCACATAAACATGAAATGGGTTTTTACCTTATGATAACGAAAACATTTTTTTACGTGAAATTTGGTAATATAATTTTTAATGACATTCTTTTGAAAACATTTGCAAATAAACTTATAAATCTTAGCTGAAATGCTTGCATGTCACATTTAGTACTTCGCACAACTAAATCTGTATGGCATTTATTCAATATTGGATTTCCAACTGAATAGCGAGGTAAGGGACTACCTTCCATACAGTGCATTTCTAGAGGAATGCACCCGAGGCCCTTATGTTTGTCCTCATGCGAATTAAGACCGGCCTATTCAAAAATATAGTATATGAATAGCACTGGTTATTACATCACCCGATCGTTCTCGACCTATCCGAGACGTCTCATACATACACCACTTAATTTCAACCTGATGTTATAGCGGGTAGAAATTTTATCCATCTAAAAGGTGATTTCATACCCTGATTGGTTGCGACCCACTTAAGCCTTAAAGCATCCTTCTTTTACTATTCCTTGGTCTGAGGCTTTGAGGTAACGATTGCCTTTTTTAGAACATATTCCACTTTGAATGCCACTTTGCCATTTCACAATCACACACCTAATTTCTACAAACATATAACTCCCGAGCTCTAAGTCTTAGGAAAGGGTGTTAAGCTAAGAGAATTGTCTTCTCCGCTACCAAATAGATGATAAGTTCAAAGAGATCAATCAATATGATCTAGAAATGTAGCGTCAGACATTCGTTTCCATTCGAGTTGTCCAAGAACAGGACAAACATAAAGCACTCTCTTACCACATCCTGTCGAGCATTACTCCTAGGATTAGTAGCAAGTTAGTCCTTACATACGAAGATCCTAAAACGAAGAGACCACTGCAATTTATTTATCTCAGGAGAAAATTCGGATATTATCAACAAGCAGTCCTTCCGTTATGAAGATCCCCGCCTTCAAAATCAAGGTCTTCAATATATATTTTCTTTCACTTTCGAAATGTTAATTGGTTCGAAATGGTTTTCGGATAGGAATTACCCAAATCGACCCCGGTTCCTTTAAACCAATCATCGATAAATGGATGGTTTATAAATAGGTGATTATCATTTGATTTATTCATTTCTTTTTATTGGAAAAAAATATCTTCGAGATATATATATCTTAAAAAATATTCTTGCTAGTATATACAAAATCATTAAACCTCTCATTATTAAATTCTTTAGTTTAATTAAATAATTCCGAATCATTTTACTTAAATCTTAACGAAGATTTCTTATTTTGTTTTAAAAACGTAACATTTTAATAAGTTGAAACTGTGTTATCTAAGGCAGTACATCTGAACACATGAGCCAGGGCATTGGTTTCTCCTAACATCTCCTTAGTTTAAGCATCTCAACTAGATCTCACGAATAGAAAAATCAGGTGTACTCCCCGGCTTTTTAGAGCCAAGATTAACACATTTGTTTATAACAGCTTTTCTTTAAATCATTTATTTTAAATTCTTTGAAATAAATTATAAAATCTTCAAATAATCTTTTAAACACTTAATTATTCATTTAAAAACATTTATAAAAGATTTGGGAAAGAATTATTACTTTTAAAGTTATATTTTAAGTTCTTAAAAACCGCTGCCAAAAGTGGTGCGAATAGTGTTTTAAAAGTTATATTTATTTAAAACGACTTTTCTATCATTCAAAAATTCATTTATATAACCCAAATCATTTTTAAAACATTTTCAAATATTTATAAAATTTGTTTCATATTTTTAAACATTTAAAAATATCCATTTAAATCATTTTTAAACTTTGGTCATTAAACTGCAAAATTACGATATTTTTGAAAACTTGTTTTTGACTTATTTGATAATTTATAAGATGAAAACTTGATTTTCTTTCTTTATTTGAAAACCATGGATATAATAGTCCAAAAAATTCTTATTACAAATAATTCCAAGCTATATTCCACTTTATATACTTCTTTAAAATTTAGGACGTGAAATCGCGAAATACCGTTACGCGACGCGCCTAGTTTTGACTCACTTTTCATTTCTTATTCAAACTTCACCAAACTTGTTTTTAGTGTTTATAAAACATATTTAAAACAATTAAACCATTTTTAAGAGTTTTAATGATTCCATATTACTTTTATAATTTGATTCGGAAAGTGATTTCCTTCTGTAATATCGACGTGTATTTAACGTGACTTGTTAATACAACCATATTAAACAATCAATACTTGATGATCAAAGTATAAACAAGCAACCAAACACGATTAACAATCATCACAACCAAACATATCAAATCATATTATATCATCCAATATATCATATATATAAATATACAGTTTCTCACCATAATCCAAATCCATACTTCCTACCAACATTCAAACCAATCAACTATAACGACCCGGAATTTCACTGCTTTGATTAATGGATATTTATTTAATTTTAAATTTTCAATATGTAGGTTTTATAATGAAAATAAACTCATTTTAATAAATTAATAATGATGATAAAATCGTTTTCAAAATTTGTTTACCAAATTAAATAGTTCGTAGAAAAATAAAAAATGTAACCGAAGAACGTTTTCCGAAATTTAGACCTTTTGACACCGAAAAGTTGTCGGGGACGTTGTTCGCCTCTGTGCACCATATACACACATATATAAGAGTTCATTAAATAAATAATAATACACTTAGAATTAAATTATCTTATGTTAATTTGGACTAGTAAGTGATGTGACAAGACATAGTTCTAAAAATAATAAACTTATATATATAAATATATATATATATATATATACGTATTGTAACATCATAGATTTTATATATATTTATATATATATTAAGTATTGTCACATCTTAGATTGTAACCATTAAACATCATTATCTCTTGTCACGTCTTAGCTTTAATTAATAATTTAACTTATATATATAAAGTGATGTGACTAAACATAATAATTATACATATATATAAAAGAAAGTGATGTGACTAAATATAATAATTATACATATAGATAAAAGAAAGTGATGTGACTAAACATAATTATATATATAAAAGGGTGATGTGATTAAACATAATTATATATATATATATATTATAAAAGATTTGTGATGTGACTAGATATAATTAGGACAAGTTATATTATTTAATTCATTTTGCATATATATATATACCCACATACGTCTCTCTTATTCATTTTACTTTCCATATTTATTTTACTAACATCTCCATTCCATTCATGTCCTCCTTCATCTTAAACAAAAGAAAAGAAAAAAAAGGAAAAGAAATCCTTAGAAAACTCATTCAAAATTCACTCAAAACTTTCTCCATTTTCATCCTTCCTTCGGTCATAACTTCCACATTTCTGTACCAAATCATGGTTTTCTTTTTCTCAAATCGTATATAAATCTAGTGGCTACAACTTTCATGTTTACCACTTCCTCAAATTTTTAGTCTACCTATGCCAAAAACGATTGTATTTAAGACCCATTTTCGGACCTTTGTTTTGGAGGCCGAAAATAACACCTCTTCTTTTGACCATAACTTTCCCAAAAATGATCCAAATCAAGTGATTCTTTTCTTGGAATGATAGAGAAAAGAATTTTTTAAAACTTTACTGTTGACAACTTTTCAAAATTTTGAGATTCTCATAACGAAAATCCAAGAGGAAGTTGGGCTATTTTCGGATTGCTTTTTGAGTTTTTCAAGTTTACAAGTTCTAAAGCATTCAAGTTTAGGAAATCTTTATGGTGAGTAAATTCTTAACTTTTTGGGAATGATATTACCCTTATATATTTGTTGGTTATATGATTATATATATATATAAATATATGATGTTGTGTTTGGATTATGATATGGCTTGGATGTTTTGTGTATATTTGATTTGAGATTGATGGTTAGGTGATGTGTTTGGATATGAATGTGGTGATTTTACTACAATATGATTGTAACGACCCACTATTTTAGACCATTCAAATCGACAATAATCCACACATGTCTGACTTGAATAATTCAAAATAACAGATTGTAAATAAATTTGGAGCAAATGAAATCAAATACACAGAATCACAGACACAGAACATATCAGAATAACTCGCAGCGGAAATTAAAAATACCATAGTAGTTCATGAAGCTACTATAACAAACTCTCAAAAAAAAATACATAATATTTGTTTGAAAACATATACAATAGAAATCTCAAATAAATAGAAGTTTATGAATACCAGAACTGAAATAGAACAACTGAACTGAAAGGAATAGATAACTAGACAAGCAGAATCTCCAGCGATTCCTAGCTCCAGAAAGAAATCCAAAGCTAAGCTGTAAATACTCAGGCTGACCCGAGCGTAAAGTAAAATACAAAACACTCGAGTCAGGACAATATATACTTATATAATGTAAACCAACTCAAGTGAACTGTAGTAGAAATGCATAATAACTCAAAGGATGCTTGGGATCGCCCATCCTTTAAGGATCAGTTAAACTATAAATTAAATACATCCCGTGGTTAAAATTTCAAAATGGTATTTTATACTTCGAAATCAAATATCATTTCAAAATTCAATATCCTTCAAATATCCATTTCAAAATATCAAAATATCATATTTCAAAATAGTTTATATTTCGAAACAAATTACTTTATTTTAAATCATAAAAATGAAGTTATTATATTTAATAATTAAATTATTAAATTTCCAAAATTTTAATCTTTCAAAGTTCATTCGTTCACTTAAATTAATTAAAATAATGAAAATTCAACTTTTGCAGCATTTAAAAAATGCTACGGAAAGTCACATTTAAAACAGTTCAATTTAACAAAAGACAGCATTTAAAATGCTGTAATAGGGTTACATTAGTTTCAAATAAACTTAGTTAAATTCAACCATTATAACATTTACAAAAATGCCATAATAGCCTTTAATTAAATTCAGCCATTTGGTTCATTATTATCAACTACAACATTTACAAATGTTGTATTATCATTTACATTAGAATTAATAGCATTTCAGAAATGCCGTTAATTAACTTCAAATATTTAGTATAACTTCACAACAATTATATTTTTATATAAATCATTTTTAACTTATAAAATCATATAATTTCACTTTTAAAACAATCATTCAAATACCCTTATATTCATGATTTTATAAAGTTAAACCTCCATTCAAAAATCAAAATTTAATAATAATTCACTTATTAAATTCCAATATTAAATTATAAATTCATTAAATTAAATTAACTTAACACTTAAGTTTAAATTTTCAAATATAACTTAATTCCATTTTTATTTACTTAACTTAAAATTCATTTTTAAGCCAAATTCACAAATTTCCAATTTTAGTTATATTTCAAAATTTCAACTTAAATATTCATTCATTTCACATTTTAACTTTATTCAAAATCATTAATATAAAATAAAATCATTTAAATTCACTTTAATCCAAATTATCATGAATGTATCACATTTCATATTTAATTTAAATTCCAATTATCACCAAATTAAAATTTCCCAAAATAACTTACATTTCAAATTTTCTAATTTTACCATTAATTTATTTCACTTATAAATTTCAGAAAATCAATCATGCTTTACAAAAATCATTTTTATTTAGTTTAAGTCAAAATATTATAATATTTACATTTCTAAAATAATTAAAAAAAATTATAAAACATATTTTAACAACGGGTCTGTATTTCATTTTCTAGCCTAGGTAAAGTGATACGGGTAATTTATCATTTCAACCCGTAATTTACAAAGATATCCGGGTTTGATCATTTCAAACCCGCAATCCCAAGCAAATGAAAATAATTGAAAATCATTCAGGCCTATCATTTCAGCCCATAACGATTTTCTCTTATTCTAAAGTCCGTTCGGGTATGTATCATTTCAACCCATAGTGATTCTAATCTAAAGGGAACTTGCAGTGTGATAAACTGATAAAAATAACAGAACAACATAATATAACAGTAACATATGATATAACAGGTGTTTAAGCATGGGTGAACATCATATAATCATAACATAGCAGATATAATATGGTGATGCATTTTACAGATTCAAAAGTGGTCAATTTACTAGTTATATAGGTATACACTGTCTGGTGAGAATAACTCACTTGTTAAAAGCTGGAGATAGCCACAAAAGCACACAATACTGACACTACGAAGGCACGACAACACGGGAATGACTTGAGAGTGGGGAGCGAGATCCAAGTTATAGATCTTGTATTACAACCCAAAAACAAAACCAAAATAATAGTTAAAAATCAATACGATTGAATTTGAATAACTTTGAAACAAAAAGCAGTTTGAATACGAAACTTTTTACCTTGCTTTCTCTACTTGTTTGCATGGCCTAGGGGATCAATTAGGTCAGGTTTGTACTTGGTTTGGATCAGGTATGGGTCTGGAAAAGGTAAGGCTACAAGGTAGAACATGATGGAGGAAGTTACAACACAGGGATGTGAAGGGGTTTAGGCTAAAACATGGTTTTTGGCAACCAAAAGGGCTCGGTCATGGGGTTATATGCTTGGCCAGTCAAGCTCAGGTCTGGACAGAGGTTGGAGTGGTGTGGGGAGGTCTGGAAAAGGTGGTGGTGGCAGCCTATGGTGGTGGTGGTGGTGTAAAATGAAGGGAAGGTTGCATACATGGCTCGGGTAGGCGATAATTGTAGAGTTTTCAATGTTTTTGTGGAGTTTTGCTCAAGGGGAGGCCATGGCACTTTCATGTCAGTGGAGAATGATGGTTTGGCCGTGGATTTAGTGGGGAGGAAGGGATGGTGGTCGATGGTGGTGATGGTGAGGCTATGGGCCGAGCAAAGCATGAAGATTTCAAGGCAATTTACAAAGGAAAATCAATAAAAGAAGGTGAAAAAGAATAGAAAAGAGGAAGACATTACAATTCTTTTTCTTTAGATCTGAAAACATATGTGAATGAGGAATGAGAAAGTGATGTTTTCACGTGAATTGCAAAATGAGATATGCAGCTGAAAGAATGAGGAGTTAAGGCCAATTGAATGAAAAGTAAATGTTGAAATGTGAAAAGGTGGGAATTCAAAAGGCCTTAGGAAATAAAAAGCCACAAACCTTTCAAATCACTTTTATTTCTTTTTAATAAGTTTAAATAACTGAAAATAATTAAAAATTCAGTTTCAATTCGAAAATGTAACAAATATACAAAATATAAATAAATAAATATTAATTATATATGATTAAAATAAGAAAATAGTACAAAATGAAAACTAGTCTAGAGAATTTGAAAATAAATGAAATAAACTTAGGGAAAATTGTATGGACTTGGAAAAATATTTATAAATAAAGATAAGAACATAAAATAAAAATGCATTCACAAAAATAAATAAATAAATTTTAATTAAATAAAATTTAAATGAAGAATATAGTAGAAAAATAGAAACTAGTCTTTAATAAATGCAATAAATTTTGGAAAAGTTTTATTATCACTTCAAAAATATTAAAAGACAAAAATATACATAAAATAACATATTAACACATTTTAAAATAAAATATGACAAAGAAAATATGATTTAAAAAATTTAAAATAGGCAAAATTGCAAAATAAAACAAATTATACTCAAAATTGAAATGTACATAACTTTTACAATTTAATTCCGTTTTCAACGAAACAAAAAGCAGTATTCATGTTATTAAGTCTATTTTCATAATAAAAGATAAAATTTAAGATTTTAAACAATTTAAATTTGAAGTTTTAAAAGTCAAAGTTTGACCAGTTTGACCAGAAATCCCTTTTTCAGGAAATGTTCAATTTATACCAGTTTGAAATTAAAAGTTACATAATAATCAACATTTATATTTAAAAATGAAATGTTTGAAATAAAACAAGTTTAAAATAGTTTTCAAAATATAATAAAGTCAAATAAAATATATACAAAATCTAGGGCTGTTACACTCTCCCCCACTCAAATCTTTTCGTCCTCGAAAAGGAATGAAGTATGGAAAATACATAAAAAGATAGAATGGAATAGGATTAAGACAAGATGACAAGAATATTAAAATTATACCTGATAACTGTTGTTATAGGTAAGTTTAACAAGGTGGAGAATAGGAATAGCAAGAAGGGAAAATAGGATGAAAGACAAGGATGAGCCATTAATTTAAAATTGTTGGTTGAAGAGGTAAAATATTTAAAACACTTTAAAATCGTTTAAAAAGGAAATAACTAATCAAAGTATCATTTATATAATATTTTATCAAAATACTTTTATAACTCGATGTCTTAACAAGTTTATCCTTGTTCCTGTAGACTCTGGTAGTGCGTTGATCAGGCGCAAAACTAGAATTCTCCAGGTACTTAGTAGACTTGTTTCAACACCCAGTGAAAATACTGGAAAAACTTTTAAAAACAGATATGGAAAGTACAATCCAAACAAAAACAAAACCTTTGTCTAACCATGGTTCGCAGATACACAATGGTTACGCCTGGATCCCCCAGGAAACAATCCATATCCGTAAGCTTTCTCAGCCCTGCGAGTTACGCCATGATGACTAGTAGAATGCAGGATACACAATGGTTACGCCTGGATCCCCCAGGAAACAATCCGTACCCCCAGGCAAGACTCAGCCAAGCATTTGCGCTACTATTCGCGACCTACACAGATTGCAGGATACACAATGATTACGCCTGGATCCCCCAGGAAACAATCCGTACCCCTAGGCAAGACTCAGCCAGGCAGTTGCGCTATGCAGTCACGAGAGAACAATAAGACCATGGGTAACGCCATGGAATTCGAAGGACACTCGAGTATCATATCCGGAAAACCAAAAATCAGAGAGAATAATATCGATAGAATGAATCCAAGATGTGGCCACAAATCGGATATCAAGCAGAAGGCACTTTCCATATCTTTACTTCGAAAATATGTATCATATAGTACCTTTTCAAATCACTTTCAAATATCGTACTTATATAAAATCCATTATATATAAGATTTAATTTTCAAATCGAATACTTTCCAAAATCAATAGTATATCAAATCATACTTATATAGACTTCAATTATATAAGATTTCACTTTCAAATTGAGTACCTTTTCAAATCTATAGTTTTTGAATCAATTTCATACTTATACAAATCAATTTTATATAAGTTCGACAACTCCCAAATCAAGTGTTTAGTAACACAAGGTTCTCAAATTTCAATTTGTTTCAATATTAGTTCAATTTCAAAATCATATACAATTTCACCAAATTATTTCTTCTCAAATTAATTATCTTTAGTTTCAAAGTTTCCAAAATAATAGATTTAGAAAATAAATCCAAATTTCCAAATCAATATAATTTAAGTCAACCAATTCATTTCCAAAATCAAATGTTTTCAAAATCATCTTATACTTACGTAAAGTCTATCTTACATAAGGATCAAATTTTCAAAATAATTTCGCTGTATGAAGAGCCATATGGGATTTGAATATCTTTGCTTTTATGGGTTATATATCTTTGTGATTTAAATTGGAATTTTCTTTTAGTAAGCAAAGATATTCTAACTCGACAGCTTTCAATTTCAGCGTCAAAATATATAAATGATATTAGGATATAAGATGTACATACGTCATCATTTCGCAAAACTACATTTGATCGCTCGCTCGATCACACAAGTTCGCTTTCGAACTAGTATTGTCCATTCGACTTCCCTAATGCGGATTTCGATATGGTTTCTCGACTAGAAGCCATCAGTCTCCTTGCATAGCCATATACTATGATGGAGAATTCTAGAATCGAGCCCAAAATCCATATCAAATATTCGTCATCAAGAATCAAATGAAAAATCCTAACACAAAATGGTGTAATTCACCTCGAACTTGTGTACTCAAACTTGGATCAAATTAATTATGCGAATAAAACAGCATACGTACAACTTATATATTTATTCCAACTTGTTACCTATATAGTTTCATAAAGATGTTACTAAGTTAAAACACTTAAAATTTATTCAAAATATTTTGAAGAACAATTTCTTTTCTAAACATTTCAAATCTAAATTTTATATTAGAAAAAATTTAAATTGCCTTATTCATTTACTTAACAAAACAGTTTCAACTTATTTAAATCAGATTACTTCATACTTAAACATTCAAAACAAACTTATATACTTTATCAAAATACTTTTCAAATTTCTCAGCTTTGAAAAGTTAACCTTGATTTGGAAGTACTCGAACTTCGAAATAGTTGAAGAAATCATTTTCAAATTCAAGAGTTGGAAATTAGCAACAAATCAGTAAATCAATTTTAATAGATAGGGTTATATCAAATCCAAAACTCGAGGATTGAACACCGGTTCATTTCAAATCGTTTCAAATATATTTACATATATCTTTCGAATATCAAATAATACTTCGGAATTTGAAATCAAAAATGGTTTCACAAAATCACTCGCATAGCAAAGCTATTAAAGTGGCCTCTCCCTCACTCAGAAACTCGAAAATCAATGTCGATGATGCGTGCACTCATCACCGAAATTATTTTCCAGCGACACAAGTGAGTTCTGGACTTCCATTTACTTTGAAAACTTCTTTGAAATTCCTTCGAAATCATTAAAACCCATTAAAATCATTGAAACATTACTTATTCGGAAAAATAATTTCAAATCATATTATTTATTATTTCAAAATCCTAAAACCAGTTCCAAAATGCCGGAGTTCAATCACTTAAATTCAGATTCAAAACCTTCAGTTATAAATCATTTTATATGAAACCATTTCTTATAAAATTTTCACAATTTCAAATCCTTTCAAAACTTCAAATTCTCATTTTTTTTAAAAGGTATATAATCCTTATCAAAAACATTTCATCTTTATATAAAAATATGGTCATCCTTATCAAAATAAAAACTACGATGAATACACAATTTTCAAAAGACAATCAACCACAAACTTTCCAAGGGACGATTCAGGGATGGATTTCAAAGCAAAACAGAGATTCAAATTTAGAAGGACTCTAATCAAATAGAATTCTAATTCAAAGATAGGCTCAAACGAAGATAAGATAATTAAATTACCAAATAGAAGATGGATAAGCCTATATGAATCGCGGGCGACCTTAACCGGTCAACCGTGACTTCAGGAATATAATCGATGCAAAAATCTAAGGCAAATCGACCTTCGATTGCCAGAGATAGAATCTAAATATAGCAGAAGATAGAAAACATCGTAAACCGAGGATACAGAAATATCCGATGAATCAATGCCAATTATAATCATTCAAAGATTGGCGGAATCGCCACCCTATAAAGGTCATACAAAGTGGAGTGATGCAATGCTCCAAAATCAAAAGAATACAATTAGGGGAGATAGGAATGGATTTCAGAACAAGTGAGCATTCCAAAATTCAAAGGAATCTTATTCGATAAGAATCCAAACGAAGATTAGAGAAATATAACCTATATCGATACAGAAAAATTCCCATTCAAAATTTGGAAAGACTCGAATTCATAACATACGAAAACAGAAGCATAAATATCTTTAGTTGTACAACTTTAGCTAAGCAAAAGATACAACAGAGTTTACTCAAAACAACCTAACAAACTACAGATTTTGCCATACTCAAAATAGATTCCTATCAACAATGGATCTAGATCAATCAAGAGGGAAGTTCAAAATTTTAGAGGATCCTAATCAAAGAAATTACTAACAAGGTGGATACAAAAGGAATGAAGTTTGAGAAATATTTTACTTTCAAAGCAAGGAAATTTATATCAAAATAATCTTTGAAAATTCTTTAAAAATCATTTGAAAATCATTTTATACTTCGAAAATACGTTCTCTCACAAAGAAATGATTCTGAGATAGATTTCACTCATTCTAGGGTATTTCTACCCTATCTCTAATGAGTTTTTGCTCCACAGGCTAAGGTTTGCCTAAAACCTCGCTCTGATACCAACTGTAACGACCCACTATTTTAGACCATTCAAATCGACAATAATCCACACATGTCTGACTTGAATAATTCAAAATAACAGATTGTAAATAAATTTGGAGCAAATGAAATCAAATACACAGAATCACAGACACAGAACATATCAGAATAACTCGCAGCGGAAATTAAAAATACCATAGTAGTTCATGAAGCTACTATAACAAACTCTCAAAACAAAATACATAATATTTGTTTGAAAACATATACAATAGAAATCTCAAATAAATAGAAGTTTATGAATACCAGAACTGAAATAGAACAACTGAACTGAAAGGAATAGATAACTAGACAAGCAGAATCTCCAGCGATTCCTAGCTCCAGAAAGAAATCCAAAGCTAAGCTGTAAATACTCAGGCTGACCCGAGCGTAAAGTAAAATACAAAACACTCGAGTCAGGACAATATATACTTATATAATGTAAACCAACTCAAGTGAACTGTAGTAGAAATGCATAATAACTCAAAGGATGCTTGGGATCGCCCATCCTTTAAGGATCAGTTAAACTATAAATTAAATACATCCCGTGGTTAAAATTTCAAAATGGTATTTTATACTTCGAAATCAAATATCATTTCAAAATTCAATATCCTTCAAATATCCATTTCAAAATATCAAAATATCATATTTCAAAATAGTTTATATTTCGAAACAAATTACTTTATTTTAAATCATAAAAATGAAGTTATTATATTTAATAATTAAATTATTAAATTTCCAAAATTTTAATCTTTCAAAGTTCATTCGTTCACTTAAATTAATTAAAATAATGAAAATTCAACTTTCGCAGCATTTAAAAAATGCTACGGAAAGTCACATTTAAAACAGTTCAATTTAACAAAAGACAGCATTTAAAATGCTGTAATAGGGTTACATTAGTTTCAAATAAACTTAGTTAAATTCAACCATTATAACATTTACAAAAATGCCATAATAGCCTTTAATTAAATTCAGCCATTTGGTTCATTATTATCAACTACAACATTTACAAATGTTGTATTATCATTTACATTAGAATTAATAGCATTTCAGAAATGCCGTTAATTAACTTCAAATATTTAGTATAACTTCACAACAATTATATTTTTATATAAATCATTTTTAACTTATAAAATCATATAATTTCACTTTTAAAACAATCATTCAAATACCCTTATATTCATGATTTTATAAAGTTAAACCTCCATTCAAAAATCAAAATTTAATAATAATTCACTTATTAAATTCCAATATTAAATTATAAATTCATTAAATTAAATTAACTTAACACTTAAGTTTAAATTTTCAAATATAACTTAATTCCATTTTTATTTACTTAACTTAAAATTCATTTTTAAGCCAAATTCACAAATTTCCAATTTTAGTTATATTTCAAAATTTCAACTTAAATATTCATTCATTTCACATTTTAACTTTATTCAAAATCATTAATATAAAATAAAATCATTTAAATTCACTTTAATCCAAATTATCATGAATGTATCACATTTCATATTTAATTTAAATTCCAATTATCACCAAATTAAAATTTCCCAAAATAACTTACATTTCAAATTTTCTAATTTTACCATTAATTTATTTCACTTATAAATTTCAGAAAATCAATCATGCTTTACAAAAATCATTTTTATTTAGTTTAAGTCAAAATATTATAATATTTACATTTCTAAAATAATTAAAAAAAATTATAAAACATATTTTAACAACGGGTCTGTATTTCATTTTCTAGCCTAGGTAAAGTGATACGGGTAATTTATCATTTCAACCCGTAATTTACAAAGATATCCGGGTTTGATCATTTCAAACCCGCAATCCCAAGCAAATGAAAATAATTGAAAATCATTCAGGCCTATCATTTCAGCCCATAACGATTTTCTCTTATTCTAAAGTCCGTTCGGGTATGTATCATTTCAACCCATAGTGATTCTAATCTAAAGGGAACTTGCAGTGTGATAAACTGATAAAAATAACAGAACAACATAATATAACAGTAACATATGATATAACAGGTGTTTAAGCATGGGTGAACATCATATAATCATAACATAGCAGATATAATATGGTGATGCATTTTACAGATTCAAAAGTGGTCAATTTACTAGTTATATAGGTATACACTGTCTGGTGAGAATAACTCACTTGTTAAAAGCTGGAGATAGCCACAAAAGCACACAATACTGACACTACGAAGGCACGACAACACGGGAATGACTTGAGAGTGGGGAGCGAGATCCAAGTTATAGATCTTGTGTTACAACCCAAAAACAAAACCAAAATAATAGTTAAAAATCAATACGATTGAATTTGAATAACTTTGAAACAAAAAGCAGTTTGAATACGAAACTTTTTACCTTGCTTTCTCTACTTGTTTGCATGGCCTAGGGGATCAATTAGGTCAGGTTTGTACTTGGTTTGGATCAGGTATGGGTCTGGAAAAGGTAAGGCTACAAGGTAGAACATGATGGAGGAAGTTACAACACAGGGATGTGAAGGGGTTTAGGCTAAAACATGGTTTTTGGCAACCAAAAGGGCTCGGTCATGGGGTTATATGCTTGGCCAGTCAAGCTCAGGTCTGGACAGAGGTTGGAGTGGTGTGGGGAGGTCTGGAAAAGGTGGTGGTGGCAGCCTATGGTGGTGGTGGTGGTGTAAAATGAAGGGAAGGTTGCATACATGGCTCGGGTAGGCGATAATTGTAGAGTTTTCAATGTTTTTGTGGAGTTTTGCTCAAGGGGAGGCCATGGCACTTTCATGTCAGTGGAGAATGATGGTTTGGCCGTGGATTTAGTGGGGAGGAAGGGATGGTGGTCGATGGTGGTGATGGTGAGGCTATGGGCCGAGCAAAGCATGAAGATTTCAAGGCAATTTACAAAGGAAAATCAATAAAAGAAGGTGAAAAAGAATAGAAAAGAGGAAGACATTACAATTCTTTTTCTTTAGATCTGAAAACATATGTGAATGAGGAATGAGAAAGTGATGTTTTCACGTGAATTGCAAAATGAGATATGCAGCTGAAAGAATGAGGAGTTAAGGCCAATTGAATGAAAAGTAATGTTGAAATGTGAAAAGGTGGGAATTCAAAAGGCCTTAGGAAATAAAAAGCCACAAACCTTTCAAATCACTTTTATTTCTTTTTAATAAGTTTAAATAACTGAAAATAATTAAAAATTCAGTTTCAATTCGAAAATGTAACAAATATACAAAATATAAATAAATAAATATTAATTATATATGATTAAAATAAGAAAATAGTACAAAATGAAAACTAGTCTAGAGAATTTGAAAATAAATGAAATAAACTTAGGGAAAATTGTATGGACTTGGAAAAATATTTATAAATAAAGATAAGAACATAAAATAAAAATGCATTCACAAAAATAAATAAATAAATTTTAATTAAATAAAATTTAAATGAAGAATATAGTAGAAAAATAGAAACTAGTCTTTAATAAATGCAATAAATTTTGGAAAAGTTTTATTATCACTTCAAAAATATTAAAAGACAAAAATATACATAAAATAACATATTAACACATTTTAAAATAAAATATGACAAAGAAAATATGATTTAAAAAATTTAAAATAGGCAAAATTGCAAAATAAAACAAATTATACTCAAAATTGAAATGTACATAACTTTTACAATTTAATTCCGTTTTCAACGAAACAAAAAGCAGTATTCATGTTATTAAGTCTATTTTCATAATAAAAGATAAAATTTAAGATTTTAAACAATTTAAATTTGAAGTTTTAAAAGTCAAAGTTTGACCAGTTTGACCAGAAATCCCTTTTTCAGGAAATGTTCAATTTATACCAGTTTGAAATTAAAAGTTACATAATAATCAACATTTATATTTAAAAATGAAATGTTTGAAATAAAACAAGTTTAAAATAGTTTTCAAAATATAATAAAGTCAAATAAAATATATACAAAATCTAGGGCTGTTACAATGATGATGTGATTTGGTATCTTTCATATATGCTCGGATTATGGTTGAATGGTATGGAAGATAGGAACTAGAGTTGTTAGTAAGGGACTTGAGATCCATTTTGAAAATCTAATCGTTTACTAGTTTTGAGTTAGTAAATGTTTTGTTTAAATTCTAACTCGAGTTAAGGTTTTCAAAACCTTTTCTTTTATGTATTAAAAAGTAATCAAAGTAAGGTTAAAGTTTTAGATGGTAACTTAGAGAAGCAAATTCTAAGTTATTGCATCCATAGCGATGGTCGCTACGGATGTAGTTCGGAAAAGTTTGATTTCTAACTTTAACATTTTCTTTTAAAAATGATTTTAAAACCTATTTTCAAACGTAATTAGCAACACATAAGTTAATTATAACTTGATTAAGTATGTTTAATAATTAATTTATTTATTAATTAAGGATAATTATTTATTAATTAATCGTAATTAGGTTAAGTAATTAGCGACTAATTAGTGATAATTAAGTAAGTTATTAAGAAGTTTTAATTAATGATTAATTAAGTTAAAAGGGGTAATTATTTTTATTTAATCAAGTTTAATTATTTTAATTAAAGTTGAAATATTTAATTAATTATTATTTACTTAAAGATTGATTATTTACTTAATTATTACTTAATTAGGGATTAATTTTAAGTAAATGTTTATTTGTTTAAGGTTTAATTATAATTTACTTTTAATTAATTAAGACTTAATTATGATTTGATTTTGATTATTTAAGATTTAATTAAGCTTTAATTTATATTAAATTATGATATAATTATTAAAAGTTATTTTAAACTTTATTGCTTATGTTTTAAGTTGGGTTCTTTTCTAAGCGGTTTGATTTTAACCAAAGGATCTCTTGTCCATGATATTAAATAGACAAACAACTGTGAATATGTTAAAATGTGATTGTTTGTGCTGTATGGACATTCATTAGCAGAATAAAACACCGTTCTGCTATAGAGTAATTGTTTGGACTGTTTGGACATGTGTTTAGCAAAATAAATCCCCATTCTGTTATTAATTGATTAAATTGTTTTGGACATCTATTTAACATGACAAATCACATCCTGATATTATGTTGTTTAGACATGTATATGCTAGTTGAGTTGTATTGACATGTTATTCCCTGATTTGATAATTGGTTGGATTTACATATATGTTGGCCTATGTAAATAATTGATAAGTGCCTTATAATTAAATTGAAATAAAATGGTAACTTAAATCAGTACCATTGGGACTGCTAAGCCTTATTTGGAATTTATAAAGTAGGTTTTTGAATTTTCTTAAATTCTTTAATCAATTTGAGACTAAGGGTTTATAAATGGTTTTTCAAGTTATATAATTCTTATAAAGGTATTTATAAATGATAACTTGTGTATAGAAGGGGGTTTTACTATCGGAGAGGGTTATTAAGGTGTTTTACAAATGATGTTTTGTAAATGATATTTATAAAGGAGTATAGAAAGGTTTATATAAAGAGTTTTAAATATAGGAAAAAGGTCTATAAATAATTTCAGAGATTTGGAAAGATGTTTATAAATTAACTTAAAGGTTTATAAAAGTGGGTTATAACTTTATTTTGAAAGTTATAAGTTAATTGAAATATGAAATGAGCTTTTAAAAAGGAAATTTTTGATAAAGGATAAGCGAAATGTTTTATTTGGAAGAAATGTTTGGATTTGGAAAGAAGAAAACTTTGAAAAGTTTGTAAATATACTTATACTGATAAGATAAGTATATGATTTTGTTTCAAGGCATGAAAAGTAAAATGCTTTGGTAATATACTTATACCATTGAGATAAGTATGTAAATGTTTCCAAGTATAAAAGGAAATGTAAGGGGTTTGTAAATAGTGTTTTGAAAAGATCTTTTGATCAGGTTTTATAAACTGGTTTTATTAATTAAAGAGAATGTAACAACCCGCATATTTTACGATTGAATATTTAAATATTTTATTTAAATATAGAATCGTTAATCGGATTAAAAGTCCGAAAATCTACTTTTTGTAAACAGTCGAATTGGGAATCGAAACCACTTCCATTGAGTCCAAAATGGCGTTTGCGACCTTTTTAAGTATAAACATTGATATGTTTGGAACTAGCTAGAATTTCGACCTTTTCACTTAGGGTTTTGGGTTTCAGCCCATTTACCCAACATATCAACCCAACTCCACACCACACCTCTTCATTCCTTCATAATATTTCCTACAACTTAAGCTTTAGTAAAAATGGTAGTGGAGATGGGAAATTAAAATCCTAAACCCTAGTTTCTTTAGCAAACCCAAGTTTTAGCCTCTAATTCAAAGAGAAGCTTTGGTAAGTATCTCCATCTTCTTCTCCAACTCAATCCCTCATTAATTTCAGAAATTTCCTAAACCTAACTTTGGAAATGTTTTTCTTTTGAGCTTAGATTCAAGCTCCTAGGGTTGGAGTTGAAGTGTAGTTGATCTCCCTTTGCTTTCAAGCTTCTCCTTCATCATTTTTGGGTTTAAAGGTGAGTTTTTGAACTCACATCCATTTCTATAGATATTGTTGTTGTTGGGTATGAATTCCTAACACTAATTCATGTTCATTTGCTTTTGATTTGGTTTGAATTGGTGAATTGTTAAATTTTTGGTTTTTGGAATCCAATTTGCTAAAAATCCAACCTTTGATGTTTAAACACGTTAGTGGAGCATTTCGGAGGGCCATACAAGGCTGGGTTGTCGAGTGGCGTAAATCCTCAGTCGGTGTTGCTCAATTCGTCGCTTCCATTATGTATCGAACTTGCCCGAAAGGGGGCTAGACAGAACATGAAAAACGTTCGTCACCAGACGTCTGCAGGGAAGCTCAGACGTCTGGAGTCTGTTTTAGCGAACTTCCTGAAACTTACTACAGACGTCTTAGCATATACCGCAGACGTCTGGAGGATGTTATTTCTAGAATTTCCAACCGTTTTCTTTTATATATTGTTTTGATTTCCAGTCTTTATCGATTCAAGGTTATCCGACTTGTTGTCATCATTTTTATCTTCTCCGATGACTTCTTTTTCGGGATTTCTGGGGACATCCATTTTGATGGATTCGGTATCGATTTCTCTAGATTTGATTCACGTCTTCGAACGTGGATTTTGGTGATTGATTGTTCCTACAATCATTTCTGTGATTTTTCACTTTAAAATACAAAGGTTTCCTATACTAGTAGTAAATATTCAAACTCTTTTACAAAGATGATTTCAACTCTATTTTAAATATAAAGCTTGCTTTCAAAACCGTTTTCCAATCTATTAGTATACACAGACCTTTACCTCATTCGTATGAGAAAATATAATTAAACGGCTTAGCAAAACAAATGGTATGAAACGCTTGCGTTTACTTCGTCGGTTAATTTTTGGACTTGTTCGATTGAAAATCTTGTGACAATTTTCGAGTGGAAACCTACAATTTGTTCGTAAATATTTAAGTTAAGCTAGTGGTTATGGGACATGAAGCTAAACTCATATATTTACTGGCTTAGTGTAATTCACACTTTTTATTGATCTATGATGATCATTTTTTGATTTAGACTAGCGATGTCTATTTGTCTGCGAGGGAGACTAAACCCCGTTTCTGTGGAACTTCGGTTCAATTTGGCGGGGTAGCGACCCGTGGTCTTCGGACTGTTTATGGAGCTTCGGCTCAATTTTTGTGGTTAGAGACCATGGAATAGCGTTCCATTTGTGATACACGTGTTGGTGAGTTTTCATGCTCCCGTTTATGATAGGCCTCCCCCTTTTGTGATTTCTGGATTTCTGTTTGATGATTTCTAGAATTTGTGTTTCACCAACTTTTGCCATTGGCATCAATATGTTTGTCAATATTTGTAGTTTGGTGAATAAAATAAAGGATATGATATTCTTTTTGGTGCTTTGAGATTTTTGAGAGGTTGTATGATTTTGTTGTTGTTTAAATCATATTTGTTCTAGTATGACATTATTGTTATCATACGATCTTATTATATCTCTGCTTATATCTCATTCCTTTATCTGATATTTATAGCTAGACCGATCCGTTTATTATTTTCTTATTAAATAATACTCGGGTCAGATCGAGATGTTATAGGTGCTTCAGCTTGACTCCTTATTTAGATCATCCTCTGACTTTTGTCTAACTACAGAATAGTTGTAGTTTTTGTTGTTATACATTCGAGATATAGACTCCATGATGTATACTTATTCTTTTGTCTATCACTTGTATCTATTCTTTTGTGATATTGTGGATCTTATTTGACCACTACTCTGTGAAAATGTGTACGTGCTAATATAGTACACACGGATCATGTAATATGATGTATAACACACAAATATATGACTAATCTTAGATAATTGAAAATTCAGTAAAATAGAAAAATCACACCAGAGATTTTTATACTGGTTCGGAGCACCGTCCTACGTCCAATCCCAAACTTCTATCTGGATTTTCACTGCCAACTACCTCGCTTCACCCAGAGGAACAGGTTTAAAACACCCGAGCAGACGAACGGGATTTCACGCCTCTAATACACTGAGGACTTCAACACTTTCCTTTTACAACACCGAGGACTTGAACAAAGATGAATATAATTGTTTGTTGAAGGTATGTGTTCTTGCTAACACAATTTTGTCACTTGTAGTACAAACTTCCTATAATCTTATCCTCAAATAGAATATTTGTATATATGAAGATTTGGAAGTGGATAGCGTATTGAATCAAAAGAATGTTAAATAAATTCTAGGATTCAAAACGATATATGATAGAATATAAGCAATTTGAGCGCTTGAGAGTTCAAGATAGAGATCAATAGAATAGAGATTAGAATAATAGAATTGGTCTAATTGGAATAATGATTTCATTATGTTTATATAAGAAATAAACAGTTGTAACCCTTTGTGAAAAGGTACAAACAAAAGTCATGATCATTGGTGAAGAGAAAGAGAAGCAACCGTTGAAGAAAAGGAAGTGTCTATACGAAAGGTTGCTTTCTATTTGAAAACGGTCGACAGGTCAAAATGGACCAGTAGACAGGAATTTGAATATATATACGTTATGTACACTTGTGCACGTTATCTGTGCATTCTGGGCAGAAACGGTCGACCGCCTGGTTTTAACCGGTCGACCGGTTTAGCTCAGATTGCACAGTTAATGTGCACTCATACATATATATCTATATATTCAAAGATTGAAGGTATGAGATTATTTGAGGATAGATTTTAACATAAATAACACTACTAACATACCAAATAATCAACCTCTAATGTATGGAGCTCTTTGTGTCTCTTTAAAACAATGAATAACTTCTTTTTGTCGATCACGGCTTATCCCTTTGTCAGAAATCAAAACTCTATAAAAATCTTGACTCAACATTCTCCCCCTTTTTGATTGATGACAACATAGTTATGAATCTCCCCCTGTATATGATCTCCCCCTGAGATTGTGCCTGTAAATCTATATTTTCCTGCATATATACTGTTAGCACAATTTTTGAAATGACCCTCCTATTTACACACTAATTTTATTGGTGATTTTTTTTTTTTAGAGATGATATATAGATATATCATCTATTACAAATATATTTTAGAGATGATATATAGATATATCATCTATTACAAATATATTTCCCAGGGTCATTTTCTTTTCTCTAATAAACAAAAATATATCCAGGATCTTTCACAATATAGAAATATTGTTTTAATTCTAAATCATTTTTAACATACATATATGAAGATATCTATGTTATATTCTACTTGAATCAGAGCATAATAATAAGTAGAAATCCTTTTTAAATTTGCATAAATGTGATAAATTCCCTTTTAAATTAAAACTTAATGTATCCAGATTTTTTGACTATAGTGTCCCCTGGAAATATGTACCTTAGACTGTTATTATAATTAAGAAATAACCAAGCAATGATCAGTGGAAAGCAAGCTTATAATATGGATGATTATCTTAAAGTCTGAATATTATCAAACTCAGGTTAAAAGAAAGTGGATCCTAAGTGAACACAAGCAACATCTAGGCGTAATGGAAACGCGCCTAACTTATTCATGCAAGGTCACTAGTTCGAGTACTATGCTGGTCGGTTCAAACACAATTTTTGTTTTTCTTTTTATTTTCTCCTGTATGGCTGAAATCTGTTACCTACCTATAATTGTACATATATATTTAATTTTTGGCTATAACCTATCATACAAAACAATTTTTCTTGCATAACTATTTTTAAAACCCATTCTTTCAACTGTTTTAAGAATTTACATCTAAATTTTTGCCCAATATCAACATGTACACAGATATACATATACATGTCTGTATCTTTGTTCATTTTCCAGGAAAACTGAGCTCAAATGTTCCCTTACTTCATTGATCTGAAGTGAAACATTAGGCCTGACCTATGGCCTAACCATGTGGTTACTCTGGCCATTCTTTTACTTGCATTATTACAACCCAGATTATACACAAAACATTGTTACCTTTTCTTTCCAAAAGCATGTATATATATTTGTATGAATCAGTCATTTTGTGATCAGATATATATCATTCTTCCTAATCATACTTCTCTTTTTAAAAATACATCTTCAAGGTATAAACACTTTTTCTTGCATCTGGACTTATGTCAATATCATAAATTGAAGATATAGCAGTTTAATTCTTTTCTGGGTTTTCCCAATATTATTTTCTGTATATCTACATTCTTTTTAAAAGAACTCAGGATTAATTGAAATCATCATAAAATGATTATACTTATAAAATCCAGGTTTTTCCTCTAAATCAAAACAACTTTAGCAAATAGGTTTTCAAATCAGTTTAACATCAATATCCTTAGTACATACCAAATCAGAAATAACCAGAAACAACATAGCACATGTCTCTTACAAGTTCTTCCTACTTAATACATTTAGATAGCCATATCAATCAGGGAATACATGCATCAATTAACACATTTTAGCTTTTATTTCTAATTATCTTAGCATCCTCTATTCCATGACTTTTTAATCTTGCTTACTTAGCTCCATCACAACCTGCAAAAGCATTAGTGGCTGCCCCATTATAAATGAGACACCCCCATGTGCCATGAGCAATAAGGGTCAGATCTATGATCTGGTGTGAGCATTTCTAACATATCCATGATATTAAGCTAAGGATACAGCACAAATGTACTTTGCATACTTGACAGGTATTATCATGTACAATACATAAGAGCAAACATATGCAATAAACAACTTTTATCTGGAACTACTAGGTTGCCTTTTCTTTTTCTTATAAATTCCTGGCCTCATCTGCTATAAGGAATCAAAGGGACACATTGCCATGAACTAATTAACATTATGGCACAAAGATCTCAGGACTTAAACAAGCCATGTGCCAACTTGTCTACTTCAAATAGGACAAGCATTCCAGCAGCCTTCTTGGCACAAAATCCTTAGTTATATTACTAAGTGTATTTATGTTCATTCTATCAATGATAGCTAGGTGTACATACCACCTGTACTCATGAAACATACTAGTTACCTTGCAGCCATGATATTGCAAGCAAGTTAAAGGTTACTTTCTAGAGATATAACACCCCAGTCATTCCATCTCACATTATTTAACATAGAAACCCCCTATTCAAGCATATACCAGAATGTTTGCAACTGAGAATAAATACATGGCTCTATTGAGTTTATTTTGATTTTTCAAGCAACTATATTTAGCCAGATTTTCAATCTTGTTTAAACATAGTTTTTAGGCTTGTAAGTTTCTGTTTAGTTTAGGGCTCAGCACTTATAGAGAAAAACTCCATTGCACCCTTAACCAATTATTTCAAGCCTCAGCACCATACCAATGTATATGCAGCTCATAGTTTTCTTTATCTTTTCATTCTTTGTCTTAAGCCATTATTCAAACTAGTTACAAATACTCTGATATATGTTCCTTAAGGTTTTGGTATAATATACAGAGATGAAAATAGAACAACAAAGTTAAACATCCAGCATAGCAGATCATATCTCATCAAACATTCATGAAACCATCAGCAGCCAACATAGTTTGTAAATCAAAACATGCAAAATATAACATATAAAAGCTTGGCTGCCTAATCCCAGGTCTTAATGCCATGTATATGAGTGAGGATACTCACCTAAGTGCTTACACAAACTTAAACCAGAAAACCCTTCAAATCTTTAGCCTTATCTTCCTCTTCTTTCTTAGGTTAATTAATTAGTGAGAGAGCAGTTTTCTGATTGGGCTCTTGGTATAAATAAGGGTTCTGTCTAGGGTTTTGGGTGATGCAAAATCCCTATTTTAGCCCAGACCAGAATCATGCATTTGGCATTGCATATTCCCTCCTTCCTAATCCCTTAATATCCCGACCAATATTTTAAAACAAGACTAATTTGTGCCTATTTTCCTTTCTTTTCAGAAAGTGATAACTTTAAGTATTTTTATTATATTTACTTCAAACATGATAATGGTGTGACTTTCTATTTTCTGCCTATGTACATTTTCTTTCTTGCACTTTGGTTCTTACTGTTTTAGTGCTTCCTTTATTTATTTTCTACTCAAATAACATCTGGATATAAATATACATTTATACAACTATGGGTGTTAATTTAACTTTAACCTTTTATTTGCAGAAAACATGTGCATACTTATGTGCATTTCTACACCTATTATTCAAATAAAAATTTCACTTATTCATTATAAGTCAATGTTCTCTTCTGCCTCAATTTTCAGACAAGTCATACATAGGCATATATATATAGATATATTTATATACACACATCCTCAGGAATTTTTAATACTCATGTCTAGGTCTATATTTTCTTTATTTAAAACATTTTATCTAAATGTTTTCCTTCCTTGTTTTATTATTCAGGAATTCTGGATTTTCTCTTAGTGCCATAACTAGTGTGCACGTGCACACATGCACACAACCTTGCACCACTGAAAATCCCACCTATATAATAATTCTGATTTTCCCCCAGAATTTTAATCATTTATTAAAAGAATTTTCCTCAAAATCTTGGGGTATTACAATCACCCCTCCTTTTAGGAATTGTGCCCTCACAATTTACAACATATTCTTTGAGTACTCCTACTTTCTTAGGAAAATTATTCAAATATGCATGAGCAATTTAAATAGTCACTGTCTATCATACATATCAAATTTTCTTAGTAATCTAAGAATTTACCTTTTAAATTTTGCAAAGAGCCTAGGGTAATCCATCCTGATTTTATCCTCTAGCTCCCAAGTACAATCACTAGGATCTATACTCCATTGAATCTTTACAAGCTTCAATGTCTTGTTTCTTAATTTCTTTTCTTCCCTTGCCACAATTCCCACTGGCTCTTTCTCATAGATTAGATCTGGATTAATCTGAACTTCAGTAGGCTTTTCTAAGATTTCCTCCTTGTCATGTACCCATCTCCTTAGTTGTGACACATGAAACACATTGTGCATTGCACTCATCTTCTCTGGAAGCTCCAGCTTGTAGGCTAGTGAGCCTATCCTCTCCAAAATCTTGTATGGTCCAACATATCTGGGTCTGAGTTTCCCCTGCTTGCCAAATCTCAAGACTTTCTTCATTGGTGAAACCTTAATGAAGACATAATCACCTACTTTGAATTCCACTGACTTCCTCTTTGCATCAGCATACTTCTTTTGCCTATCTTGAGCTACTGCCATCCTCTTTCTCACCAGTTCTATTTTCTCTGTGATGTCTTTGACATATTCTGGCCCTAGGATAGCTTTCTCTCCTGCCTCAGCCCAACACATAGGTGATAGACATGGCTTTCCATATAGGGCTTCAAAGGGTGCCATTCCAATTGTGCTTTGGTGGCTATTATTGTATGTGAACTCAGCCAAATGGAGGTGGTCCTCCCAATTTCCTCCAAAGTCTAACACACATGCTCTAAGCAAATCCTCTAAAATCTTGTTTACCACTTCTGTTTGCCCATCTGATTGGGGGTGATAAGCAGTGCTTAGGCACAATTCACTACCCATAGCTTCTTGGAAGCTCTTCCAGAATCTTGAAGTGAAGATTGTATCCCTATCACTCACTATAGTTTTAGGAACACCATGCAGTTTTACCACTTCTCTCATAAAGGTTTGGGCTAACCTAGGTGCATTTCTGTCTGCTTTCACTGGTATGAAGTGGGCTACTTTAGTCAGCCTATCTACAATCACCCAAATACTTGTATTTCCCCTCTTGGATCTAGGAAGACCATCTATGAAATCCATAGATATGTCTTCCCACTTCCACTGTGGTATGCTAAGTGGCTGCAACAACCCTGAAGGTCTTTGGGTCTCAGCTTTTATTTGTTGACAAACCATGCACTTAGCAACATATCTGGCTACATCAGACTTCATTCCCTTCCACCAATAGTCCCTTTTTAAGTTTTGGTACATTTTGGTGCTGCCTGGATGTATGGAATATTTGCTCCTATGGTACTCATTAAGGATTTCTTCTTTCAATTCTATGATGTTTGGGACACATATCCTTCCCTTGTACCTTAAGTATCCTTTTTCATCTATGTGATAATCCTTCACTTCCTCCTTCTTTAATAGGAGAGACCTCTTTTCTGCTAAGTCTTGATCTTCTTCTTGCATTTTTGCCACCTTCAAGGCCAAATTTGATTGTAAAGTAATTAAACTTAACCTTCCTTTACTCTTTTCTTCCTCAATTATCTTCATACTTATCCCACTGTTCTCATCTATTTCCAAATCAGTGAGTATGGTTAAATCTCTAAACTCCTCCATCATTAACATGGCCATTTTTGCATGCTGCCTACTCAATGCATCTGCCACTTTATTAGCCTTGCCTGGTGTATAAAGTATATCTAAGTCATAAGCAGCAAGAAATTCAACCCATCTGTGTTGTCTCATATTTAAATCTTTTTGTGAAAAGAGATACTTTAAGGCCTTGTGATCAGTGTATAAAATGAACTTTGCACCCAATAAATAATGTCTCCAGAGCTTTAAGGCATATACTACTGCTGCCAACTCAAGATCATGAGTTGCATATCTAGTTTCATGGGGTTTTAGTTGTCTAGATGCATAGGCTATGACCTGATCTTGCTGCATCAACACAGCCCCTAGCCCTGACCCACATGCATCTGTATATACAACCAATCCCTCATTGCCTTCTGGTACTCTCAACACTGGTGATTTTACCAAAGCCTCCTTGATCTGGGTGAAAGCTTGTTCACACTTATCAGTCCATATAAACTTTTGGTTCTTCCTAGTCAGGTTAGTGAGTGGCATTGCTATTTTAGAAAATCCTTGTATGAACCTCCTATAGTATCCTGCCATCCCCATGAATGACCTTACTTCACTAACATTGTTAGGCTTCTTCCATGCTTGGATTGCTACTATCTTATTGGGGTTTACAGAAATTCCCCTAGCATAGACAACATGTCCAAGAAAGTGTACTTCCTCTTGCCAGAACACACACTTAGAAAATTTTGCTTTCAAATCTTTTTCTCTTAATCTAGATAAGACCAAATGTAAGTGGTTCTCATGTTCCTCTATTGTTCTAGAGTAGATTAGAATATCATCTATAAAAATCAGAACAAACTTGTCTAAGTAATCTCTGAATATCCTATTCATTAGGTCTACAAAGTAAGAAGGGGCATTTGTTAGCCCAAATGGCATAACCAGAAACTCATACAAACCATATCTTGTGTTGAATGCTGTATATTTAATACTTGATTCCTCAACTTTCATCTGATGAAACCCAGATGCCAAGTCTAGCCTAGAAAACACTTTAGCTCCACTGAGTTGATCAAAGAGATCATCTATCCTGGGTAATGGGTATTTGTTTTTGATGGTTACTTTGTTTAATTCTCTATAATCTATACACATTCTTAAAGTACCATCATGCTTTTTAACAAATACTACAGGAGCACCCCAGCATGAATTACTTGGCCTTATAAACCCCTTGGCTTCTAATTCTTCCAGCTGGTTCTTTAGCTCTTTTAATTCACTTGGCCCCATCCTTGTAGGCTTTTTGATAACTGGGCTAGCCCCAGGCATAAGGTTAATCTGGAATTCAACAGGTCTATGGTGTGAAACACCTTTTACTTCCCCAAATACATCCAAGTATTCTTTAACTATGGGGATTTCATTAATAGCTATTTCCTTGGGATTATTTTCTAATTCAATTAAATGATTTAGACTGTTTTCTTTGATAGGTTCACATAGAATTGTAACCCTTTGGCCTTTAGAATTTTGTAGTGAAATGGTGGATGCATCTAGGTCAATTATGGCTTTGAATTGTCTTAGCCAATCTGCCCCTAATATAACTCCTATATTTGGGAAATTTAGAACATATAAATTGGAAACAAATGTGTTTCCTCCTATGTTCAAATTCACATCCACACAGATCATATCTAATACACTAGAACTTCCTAAAGGGCTTTGTATTAACAGAGGTATTTCAGCCAATTTGCAGTTCATTTTCAACCTTTTAACTATTTCATGGGAAATGAGTGAGTGGGTTGCCCCGGTATCATATATTACAGCTAAAGGTATGGTACAAATAAATAGTGTACCTTCCACTTGACCATGGTTTTCAGTATTAGCCTCAATTATGGCCTTGCCCCTACCTTCCAGGTTTGCCACTTTCCCTTGTTGCTTGTTTTCTGGGCAATTTCTTTTCATATGCCCTTCCTTTCCACATAGATAGCATTTGAAAGCTCCCCCTTTAAGCTCCGGGCATCTTGGCTTAATATGGCCTTCTTTCCCACAATGGTTGCAAACTATTTTTCTTTTGGCTTCATTGGGCTTTGCATCTACTGCCTTCTTACCATCTGCCTCTCCTTTCTTCTTATCATAAGGATGGTACTTCCCTTTGTTCTTCTTGTTACTATTGTTTTTGAAATTCCTGAACTTATCTCTTTCCTTGTCATGCTGCTCAATCTTCAGAGCCAAATCTATCACTTGATCAAAAGTTCTGTCAGCATAAGGTAGTATAGCCCTGCTAAGTCCTGGGTTCAATCCCTTGATGTATCTATCATTTTTGGATGCTTCATCAGCCACTAACATTGCCCCATAGGTTGACAATCCCTCAAACTTCTGGGTGTATTCTGTGACATTCATAGTCCCTTGTCTAAGTTTGATGAACTCCTCAAGTAAAGTGGTTTTTGCTGAGGCTGGAACAAACCTTGCCTCTAACATCTCCTTAAATTGATTCCAATTAATATCATTTTCATTCCGGCCAGCTATGATCACCTCCCACCAACTCAAAGCTGCACCTTTTAATTGCCTTGAGGCCACTTGCCTCTTCCTTTGGTCATCTAGTTGCATATCAGTGAAGATCCTCTCTAAGGTCCTCAGCCATGCTTGAATCTCCATTACACTTTCAGTTCCTTCAAAGCTCTTGCCTCCCAAGTTGGTATAAGTCTTCACTAACTTGGAGAGCTCCTCATGTGGGTTCTCAGGTCTGTGCCCAATTCCATCTCTCAAAACTCTCACAAATTCCTGCATGTCAAGCATTTGTGGTGTGCTAGATCCTCCTTGATGATGAGACCCTCTTCCTACCATATTTCTAAAAGTATATGTATTTCATCTTATTAGTTTATAACACTTAGCTTTAAATTTTACATTGATTGTATCTTTTCCTATTTAATCATTGTGTATGTCACATGCACACACATACATACATTCAGGGAATACTTATAAACAGTCAAATATACAAACAATCCTAGTATAAACATAAGCATACAAACATTTTGCTATGTTAATTAAAACATAGCTCTGATACCAAATGAAATGACCCTCCTATTTACACACTAATTTTATTGGTGATTTTTTTTTTTTAGAGATGATATATAGATATATCATCTATTACAAATATATTTTAGAGATGATATATAGATATATCATCTATTACAAATATATTTCCCAGGGTCATTTTCTTTTCTCTAATAAACAAAAATATATCCAGGATCTTTCACAATATAGAAATATTGTTTTAATTCTAAATCATTTTTAACATACATATATGAAGATATCTATGTTATATTCTACTTGAATCAGAGCATAATAATAAGTAGAAATCCTTTTTAAATTTGCATAAATGTGATAAATTCCCTTTTTAAATTAAAACTTAATGTATCCAGATTTTTTGACTATAGTGTCCCCTGGAAATATGTACCTTAGACTGTTATTATAATTAAGAAATAACCAAGCAATGATCAGTGGAAAGCAAGCTTATAATATGGATGATTATCTTAAAGTCTGAATATTATCAAACTGAGGTTAAAAGAAAGTGGATCCTAAGTGAACACAAGCAACATCTAGGCGTAATGGAAACGCGCCTAACTTATTCATGCAAGGTCACTAGTTCGAGTACTATGCTGGTCGGTTCAAACACAATTTTTGTTTTTCTTTTTATTTTCTCCTGTATGGCTGAAATCTGTTACCTACCTATAATTGTACATATATATTTAATTTTTGGCTATAACCTATCATACAAAACAATTTTTCTTGCATAACTATTTTTAAAACCCATTCTTTCAACTGTTTTAAGAATTTACATCTAAATTTTTGCCCAATATCAACATGTACACAGATATACATATACATGTCTGTATCTTTGTTCATTTTCCAGGAAAACTGAGCTCAAATGTTCCCTTACTTCATTGATCTGAAGTGAAACATTAGGCCTGACCTATGGCCTAACCATGTGGTTACTCTGGCCATTCTTTTACTTGCATTATTACAACCCAGATTATACACAAAACATTGTTACCTTTTCTTTCCAAAAGCATGTATATATATTTGTATGAATCAGTCATTTTGTGATCAGATATATATCATTCTTCCTAATCATACTTCTCTTTTTAAAAATACATCTTCAAGGTATAAACACTTTTTCTTGCATCTGGACTTATGTCAATATCATAAATTGAAGATATAGCAGTTTAATTCTTTTCTGGGTTTTCCCAATATTATTTTCTGTATATCTACATTCTTTTTAAAAGAACTCAGGATTAATTGAAATCATCATAAAATGATTATACTTATAAAATCCAGGTTTTTCCTCTAAATCAAAACAACTTTAGCAAATAGGTTTTCAAATCAGTTTAACATCAATATCCTTAGTACATACCAAATCAGAAATAACCAGAAACAACATAGCACATGTCTCTTACAAGTTCTTCCTACTTAATACATTTAGATAGCCATATCAATCAGGGAATACATGCATCAATTAACACATTTTAGCTTTTATTTCTAATTATCTTAGCATCCTCTATTCCATGACTTTTTAATCTTGCTTACTTAGCTCCATCACAACCTGCAAAAGCATTAGTGGCTGCCCCATTATAAATGAGACACCCCCATGTGCCATGAGCAATAAGGGTCAGATCTATGATCTGGTGTGAGCATTTCTAACATATCCATGATATTAAGCTAAGGATACAGCACAAATGTACTTTGCATACTTGACAGGTATTATCATGTACAATACATAAGAGCAAACATATGCAATAAACAACTTTTATCTGGAACTACTAGGTTGCCTTTTCTTTTTCTTATAAATTCCTGGCCTCATCTGCTATAAGGAATCAAAGGGACACATTGCCATGAACTAATTAACATTATGGCACAAAGATCTCAGGACTTAAACAAGCCATGTGCCAACTTGTCTACTTCAAATAGGACAAGCATTCCAGCAGCCTTCTTGGCACAAAATCCTTAGTTATATTACTAAGTGTATTTATGTTCATTCTATCAATGATAGCTAGGTGTACATACCACCTGTACTCATGAAACATACTAGTTACCTTGCAGCCATGATATTGCAAGCAAGTTAAAGGTTACTTTCTAGAGATATAACACCCCAGTCATTCCATCTCACATTATTTAACATAGAAACCCCCTATTCAAGCATATACCAGAATGTTTGCAACTGAGAATAAATACATGGCTCTATTGAGTTTATTTTGATTTTTCAAGCAACTATATTTAGCCAGATTTTCAATCTTGTTTAAACATAGTTTTTAGGCTTGTAAGTTTCTGTTTAGTTTAGGGCTCAGCACTTATAGAGAAAAACTCCATTGCACCCTTAACCAATTATTTCAAGCCTCAGCACCATACCAATGTATATGCAGCTCATAGTTTTCTTTATCTTTTCATTCTTTGTCTTAAGCCATTATTCAAACTAGTTACAAATACTCTGATATATGTTCCTTAAGGTTTTGGTATAATATACAGAGATGAAAATAGAACAACAAAGTTAAACATCCAGCATAGCAGATCATATCTCATCAAACATTCATGAAACCATCAGCAGCCAACATAGTTTGTAAATCAAAACATGCAAAATATAACATATAAAAGCTTGGCTGCCTAATCCCAGGTCTTAATGCCATGTATATGAGTGAGGATACTCACCTAAGTGCTTACACAAACTTAAACCAGAAAACCCTTCAAATCTTTAGCCTTATCTTCCTCTTCTTCCTTAGGTTAATTAATTAGTGAGAGAGCAGTTTTCTGATTGGGCTCTTGGTATAAATAAGGGTTCTGTCTAGGGTTTTGGGTGATGCAAAATCCCTATTTTAGCCCAGACCAGAATCATGCATTTGGCATTGCATATTCCCTCCTTCCTAATCCCTTAATATCCCGGCCAATATTTTAAAACAAGACTAATTTGTGCCTATTTTCCTTTCTTTTCAGAAAGTGATAACTTTAAGTATTTTTATTATATTTACTTCAAACATGATAATGGTGTGACTTTCTATTTTCTGCCTATGTACATTTTCTTTCTTGCACTTTGGTTCTTACTGTTTTAGTGCTTCCTTTATTTATTTTCTGCTCAAATAACATCTGGATATAAATATACATTTATACAACTATGAGTGTTAATTTAACTTTAACCTTTTATTTGCAGAAAACATGTGCATACTTATGTGCATTTCTACACCTATTATTCAAATAAAAATTTCACTTATTCATTATAAGTCAATGTTCTCTTCTGCCTCAATTTTCAGACAAGTCATACATAGGCATATATATATAGATATATTTATATACACACATCCTCAGGAATTTTTAATACTCATGTCTAGGTCTATATTTTCTTTATTTAAAACATTTTATCTAAATGTTTTCCTTCCTTGTTTTATTATTCAGGAATTCTGGATTTTCTCTTAGTGCCATAACTAGTGTGCACGTGCACACATGCACACAACCTTGCACCACTGAAAATCCCACCTATATAATAATTCTGATTTTCCCCCAGAATTTTAATCATTTATTAAAAGAATTTTCCTCAAAATCTTGGGGTATTACAATTTTCTCCACCTTTGTCATCGACGAAAAGGAGTTGTTAAATAGAGGATGTAAATGATATAAGCCAGAGTATAAGCAACATAAAACTACTACCATAGATCAAGAGTTAAGATTCGCTACAATATGATAATATTTGTCAATAAGCTCTTGTCTCCAGTCATGTGCTTCGAGCAACCACTGTCCAATATCCACTTTCCTCTTTTCTTAAGTGGGACCTGCAAAAAATAAAATTAAGTCCATGGTACCCACTTTTTATGGGGTCCTAAGAGTTAGGTCTTAGGAGTCCAAACCCATACGGGTCCAGTATCCCCTTTATATATAATTAGTATTAAGATGCACAGTATTCATGAAATTCTGAATATATTTGTTCCTAATCAAATTGTTATTTGTTTTAGGAACCCATATTTTGATAGTCTTGACATTTTTCTTCTGAAATTTCACAACTGGTTTTGGTTTGGAATATAATAAACTAAGATTTTTCTTAGCTTCAGTCTTTTGTACTTTCTTCTTCCTTTCATTACCAAGATGTTTCTTGGTTTCTTGTTTCTTATATCCCAAACCTTGTTTATTTGAAACAGATTGTGAACTTTCAATGATTTTTGTCAAATTTTCTCGACCTTTGTTAAAGTTAGAAACATTTTGAGTAATGTCATCTAACTTAGTTTGTAAACTAGCCTTTTCTATGTCCAGAATTTTGACTTTTGCCTTAAGCTCATGATTTTCAGTAGTGAGAGCATCATTTTTCTCTTTTTGAGTTTCAATTTCTTGACTCAAAAGAGATAATTGAGAGTCAACATTAGATGATGATTCTTGAAGTTTTTCAAGTTCTTCTTCTAATATTTTCTTCTCGTCTTTTAACATATCTCGTTCAAATTCTGCTCTACTCAAATCTGCTTTGGCTTCTTTTAACTGTCGTTTTATGTCTTTATATTTGACTATCAATTCAGCATTAATATCAAGTACTTCATCAAATGTAGGAATTTGTACCTCATCTTCTGTTGCCATGAAATAGACATTTGCTTGTTCATCTTCCGTATCACTATCACTTTCTGATGAGTCTGTATCATCCCATGTTACCGAGAATGCTCGTTTCTTTGATTTGTCCTTCTTATATTTTAATTTGTCATTTTTTGACTTCTTCTTTTGCTCCAGACAATCCTTGTGCATGTGCCCCTTTTTGTGACAGTTGAAGCATTCTATAGCGGATGATGTTGGTTTATTTGATCCAGATTTCTTCCTGTTATAACGACTGGCTTTTCGCTGTTTTAGGAATTTTTTGAAACCTTTTGCAATGAATGCCAGATCTTCATCTTCAGACTCTGATTCATTTTCGTCTTTTTCAGCATGGAATGCCACGTTTTTCTTTTCTTCTTTTTGTTCCTTTCTAGTCTGCAAGTTAGCTTCATAGGACATTAGATTTCCTATCAATTCATCTGGCTTCATGACGGAAAGGTCATTAGCTTCTTCAATTGCTAATACTTTTCCTTCCCATTCATTAGTCAGAGAATGTAGGACTGTTGAAATAACATCAAAATCAGAATACTTTTGTCCTAAGCCAATAAGTGCATGGTGGATAGTTTGAAACCGTGAATACATATCATTGATTGTCTCATTCGGTTTCATTTTGAAATTTTGAAACTGACTTTTCAGCATGGCTATTTTGGCTTGTTTAACCTTGTTAGTACCTTCATGAGTGGTTTTCAGCGTTTGCCAAATTTGATATGCAGTAGTGCAGATACTAACACGGTTATATTTATTTTGGTCTAATGCACAAAACAACATATTTATTGCTTTTGCATTTACGGCTGCTGCCGTTTTCTCAACCGCTGTCCATTCTGAATAATCAGTTGTTGGATTCACTATTTCTTTTTGAGTAGCATTCCAGGCATCATAACTATTTGATTGCATAAAGAATGACATACGTGTTGCCTAATAGCTAGAGTTAAGACCATTGAAAAATGGAGGTCTTTGTGTCGATTGACCTTCCGTGTAAGTGGTGTTTTGAGTGCTA
The DNA here is from genome assembly GCA_030737815.1 of Allium fistulosum. NCBI lineage: Eukaryota > Viridiplantae > Streptophyta > Magnoliopsida > Asparagales > Amaryllidaceae > Allium > Allium fistulosum. The sequence goes on from CM060901.1 coordinate 1,034,495,990, forward strand.
GTACTTGCGTTATTTGCCATATTACAAGAATATATCAAATAACTGTGTTACGGTTATATGATGACCGTGCTCTGATACCAAATGAAAATGTGTACGTGCTAATATAGTACACACGGATCGTGTAATATGAAGTATAACACACAAATATAAGACTAATCACAGATAATAGAAAATTCAGTAAAATAGAAAAATCACACCAGAGATTTTTATACTGGTTCGGAGCACCGTCCTACGTCCATTCCCAGACTTCTATCTGGATTTTCACTACCAACTACCTCGCTTCACCCGGAGTAACAAGTTTACAACACTCGAGCAGACGAATGGGATTTCACGCCTCTAATACACTGAGGACTTCAACACTTGCCTCTTACAACACCGAGGACTTCAACAAAGATGAATATAATTGTTTGTTGACGGTATGTGTTCTTGCTAACACAATTTTGTCACTTGTAGTACAAACTCCTATAATCTTATCCTCAAATAGAATATTTGTATATATGAAGATTTGGAAGTGGATATCGTATTGAATCAAAAGAATGTTAAATAAATTCTAGGATTCAAAACGATATATGATAGAATATGAGCAATTTGAGCGCTTGAGAGTTCAAGATAGAGATCAATAGAATAGAGATTAGATTAATAGAATTGGTCTAATTGGAATAATGATTTCATGATGTTTATATAAGAAATAAATAGTTGTAACCCTTTGTGAAAAGGTACAAACAAAAGTCATGATCATTGGTGAAGAGAAAGAGAAGCAACCGTTGAAGAAAAGGAAGTGTCTATACGAAAGGTTGCTTTCTGTTTGAAAACGGTCGACAGGTCAAAATGGACCAGTAGACAGGAATTTGAATATATATATATACGTTATGTACACTTGTGCACGTTATCTGTGCATTCTGGGCAGAAACGGTCGACCGCCTGGTTTTAACCGGTCGACCGGTTTAGCTCAGATTGCACAGTTAATGTGCACTCATACATATATATCTATATATTCAAAGATTGAAGGTATGAGATTATTTGAGGATAGATTTTAACATAAATAACACTACTAACATACCAAATAATCAACCTCTAATGTATGGAGCTCTTTGTGTCTCTTTAAAACAATGAATAACTTCTTTTTGTCGATCACGGCTTATCCCTTTGTCAGAAATCAAAACTCTATAAAAATCTTGACTCAACACTCTGATGTACACTTCTTTGTGTTATATATTCATATTTGTTTCCGCCTTTGTGATATGAACGTCTGTGACTAATTTGTGTTATGTTTATTTCTATATTTGTTTACTGAGGGTCCACTTAGCCACTGTGTGGTAGCTTTGAGTTTGTATCGGTATGTCGGATTTCCTCTTGAAATGAAATGTATGTTATACCATCTGACATATCGGTGCTCGCACAAGGCAATTACACAGATGGTCGCTCCTCAACTGCATTATTCTTCACGCTAGTTGACAGCATTACTCTGTAGCGTCCTTGGCTAGCGTGAGCATAGAGGTGGGGTGTCACAGCATGGTATCAGAGCCAAACTTCGGAACAATGTAGAATAATCTAGCAAGGATCATTATCCTAAGTCTTTCTTAGGAATCGTGCCATAGGATTTAATTCGAGTCATCGTACTGTTCTATCCTATTTCTTTTTATGATGCCTTGTCTTATCAACCAAGTTTGATTGATATTCATTTTGTGAATAACCTTTTTCCTCTTCTTTCTTTCTTTCTTAGGGAAGAGAAATGGTTAGACCTGGCCGTCCCAGCGCCGGTCAATCTAGTACTACTCCCCAAGATGGAGTACTTATGTCTGCTCAGCAACTTCTTGATCTTGTAAGAAATGCTCAAGCTGTCGGACCTATTCCTGATCCCACCCATCCTAAATCTGGGTTTACATGCTTGTGCAGTGATTACACCAATTTGGGTGGAAAGCCATTCAAAGGTTCCGAGAGCATTATAGAAGTCCAGGCTTGGCTTCGAACATGCGACCGCATCTTTTCTCGCATGAATCTTATTGATCTTCATCGAGTACAAGTGGCTTCTAGTATGCTCCAAGAAAGAGCATTAGACTGGTACGAGCTTCTGATCTCCGAAATTATTGAAGCGGACCTTACTTGGGAGCAATTCCGGGAAAGGTTCGAATTAAAATTTGTGCCGAAAGATGAAAAAGTATCTCTATCTCGATGCTTCATTGACCTTGTTCAAGGTGAATCTTCCGTGACCGACTACGTCGCTTCTTTCGAATCTCTATCCAAATATGGGGTCGAGTATATTAATACCCCATTGAAGAAAAACCAGAGATTTGTTTATGGCTTGAACAAGAGCCTCAAAAAGCCATTACTTCTAAAATTAGAAGTTTCTTTTGACCAACTTGTTGATATTGCTCTTCGACTCGAGGAGGCAGATAAAGATAGTGATGTTGAGGTCAAACAAAATATCAGCAAGAAGAGACCTTTTAAATCCCAGCCTAATCCCAACAAAAAGGGGAAGCAAACAACTTTGGTAGCAAATACTCCTAACACTCGTCGTGGAGAATGTTACAATTGTGGTTCTAAGGACCATTATGCAAACAAGTGCCGGAAACCTCTTTTCTGCCGATATTGCAAGAGTTCAGGTCATACTTTATCTTTATGTCCCAAACTTCGAGGAAAGAAGGAAGGCGAGCTAAATGTTGTACAAGCCCCTTCTAACACTTCTCGTGGTCAAGGTATTTCTCATTCTATCCTTGATGGTATTATTATATTTCGTGATCTTTCCATTCGAGTTCTTTTTGATACGGGTGCATCTCACTCTTTTATATCAAAAGAACTTGTTGATGCTTTGTCTTTGGATGTTATTGGATTGATGACTTCTTTAAGGATTGCGAATCCGGTTGGTGGATCCGCAACACTCAGTTTATTGTGTAAAGATGTCGAAATTATTTTATGTGATTACTCTTTCCGTGCCGATTTGCATGTTATGCGTTACCTTGGTTTCAGAATGATTTTGGGAATGGATTGGCTTAACCGTTATGAAGCCCATATTCTATGTCCTGAACGGACTATATATCTTCGGCATCCTCAATCTGTTAAGCAGATTTCGCTTGTTCTGAAAGATCCAGATTCCAATTCGAAAGCATCCTTGTATTCTCTAAATCCTCATGATGACGATAATGATGATGAGGAAGATGTCATTTCTCTCATTCACGTTGTTCGTGAATTTCCCGACATATTTGAGCCCATTCTAGGATTACCACCTAAGCGAGCAATTGATTTCCGAATTAATCTAATCCCTGGAGCTCTACCTATTACTCGTCCTCCTTATCGTATGTCCAATAAAGAAAATGAGGAGATGTGTAAACAATTATCCGAATTGGAAGCGAATCAATTTATTCAATCTAGTTTTTCTCCATGGGGAGCTTCGGCTATTTTTGTGAAGAAATCTGATAGTACACTTAGGCTTTGCGTTGACTACCGCAAACTTAATGATCTCACCATCAAGAATAAATATCCCTTAACTCGGATTGACGATTTATTCGATCAACTTAGTGGTGCTAAAGTCTTTTCACAGTTACACTTAGCAACCGGTTTTCATCAGCTCCGTATTGCGGAGGATAGTATTCCTTTGACATCATTCCGTACTCGATATGGACTTATGAATGGCTTGTTATGCCATTTGGTTTGACAAATGCTCCAGCTTATTTCGTCGACCTTATGAATCGAGTTTTCAAAGACTTCCTTAATCGATTTGTTCTCATCTTTATAGATGATATTCTTATTTATTCTAAAATCGAGGAAGAGCATGAAAATCATCTTCGGATTGTGTTGGAAACTCTTAGGAGCAACCAATTAAAAGCAAAATTTTCTAAATGCCACTTTTGGCAATCTCGTGTGAAATTTTTGGGACATATTATTTCTGAATCCGAAATTTCTGTGGATCCTTCAAAGATTGAAGCGATTCAAAATTGGAAGAGACCGGAGAGTGTGACGGAAATTCGTAGCTTTCTTGGATTGGCGGGCTATTACCGTCGGTTCATAAAAGACTTTTCTAAAATTTTTGTACCTCTTACTAATTTGACCAAGAAGGGAGTTAAATACATTTGGTCAGACAAGTGTGAAGCTTCATTTCAAAAATTAAATGAACTCCTTTCCGATGCTCCTATTCTTGTGATTCCCGATGGGAACCAAGATTTTACTGTTTATACCGATGCTAGTCGTGTTGGTTTGGGTGCCATTCTCATGCAAAAGGAACGTGTTTTTGCTTATGCTTCTAGGCAGTTAAAGCCTGCCGAGACTAGATATGCCACTCATGATTTAGAGCTCGTGGCTATTGTTTTCGCCTTTATAATTTGGCGCCATTATCTTTAGGGAGAGAAATTTGTTCTCTATACCAATCACAAATCTTTGAAGTATTTATTTTCTCAAAAGGAACTTAATTTGCGTCAACAACGTTGGCTTGAGTTTCCTTGCATCCTATGATCTTGATATTCTTTATACTCCCGGAAAGGGAAACCGTGTTGCCGATGCCCTTAGTCGTAAGCAACAAGCGATTGTTTCCATGATGATATCCGAGTTGAATGATCTCGAGACTTTGTCCACTTGTGAGATTCGAGATCGTGAATCTGATTTATGTTCATGTCTTGTTTTATGTAGCCTTGAAGCTCATCCTTCTATTTTAGACCGCATACTTGAAGCTCAAAAGCATGATCCCGAATTGGTTCTTCTTAGCCAAAGTTGTAGGGATAAAATGGATATTGAAGGTTTGAAAGACTTTGATATTGATGCTCGTGGCGGTATTCGAAAATTTGGTAGACTTATTATGCCAAATATTATTGATCTTCGTAAATATATTTTAGAAGATTCTCATCGATCTAAATTTACCATTCATCCCGGTAGTAGTAAAATGTACGCGGATATGAAGCGACTTTATTATTGGGAGGGGATGAAATCTAATATTGCTAACTTTGTTAAGCGTTGCATGACTTGCCTACTTGAAAAGGCCGAGCATCAAAGGCCCGGTGGGTTATTGCAACCATTGGAAATTCCAATATGGAAGTGGGATCAAATTTCCATGGATTTTATTGACGGTCTTCCCCATTCTCGTTCGGGCCACGATAGCTTATGGGTGATAGTAGATAGACTTACAAAATCAGCCCATTTTATTCCCGTTCGGTCCAATCGAACCGTACCTATTTTGGCCAAACTCTTTGTCAAGGAAATTTTTTAATTGCATGGAGTTCCTACTTCTATTGTTAGTGATCGTGATCCATTGTTTACTAGTGGATTTTGGAAAGGTCTTCAAAAAGCTTTGGGAACGAAGCTTAATTTTAGCACCACTTATCATCCTCAGTCCGATGGACAAATCGAGTGGGTGAATCAAACTCTTGAAGATCTTCTTCATGCATGTGTTCTTGATTTTGGTGGAAGCTGGGAAGATCATATTTCTCTTATTGAATTTTCCTATAATAATAGCTTCCAATCTAGTATTGGTATGGCACCTTTCGAGGCACTTTACGGAAGGCCGTGCCAATCTCCTTCATGTTGGCTTGAAGCTGGTTTTAGATCCAGATTTTATTCGTGATGCCATAGAATAGATTGACCTTATTCATCATAGGATGAAAGAAGCTTAAAGTAGACAAAAGTCCTATGCCGATAACCGAAGAAGGAAATTAGAATTTTCTGTGGGAGATTTCGTGTTCATTCGTGTTTCCCCTATGAAGGGTGTTGTGCGTTTCAGTCGATCGAGAAAATTAGCACCTCGATATATTGGCCCATTTCCCCTCACCGAATGCATTGGTTCCATGGCTTATCGCCTTTCTTTACCGGCTCAGTTTTCTGCTATTCATGACGTGTTTCACGTTTCTCAACTACGGAAATGCCTTCGAGATTTCGACACTATTCTTGAGCCTGGTTTTATTGAAGAAATTGAAGTTTCGCCTAATTTGACTTATGAGCAACATCCTATCTATATCATTGCTTCGAAGATTAAACGTCTCCGAAATAAAGAAATTCCTCTTGTGAAAGTTCAGTGGTCCTCAAATCCTAAGGATTGCTCTTGGGAATCTAGAGAATTCATTGAGCGAACACATCCGGACTTGCTCTCTCGTGCTCCTTAAGGTGAACTTTTTATTTCAATTTTCTTTTTGTGTTGATATACTTTTATTGTGGTTACTTTTTATTTGTTTCTTAAAGATTGCGAGGATGCAATTTCTTTAAGGAGAGGAGTCTGTAACAACCCGCATATTTTACGATTGAATATTTAAATATTTTATTTAAATATAGAATCATTAATCGGATTAAAAGTCCGAAAATCTACTTTTTGTAAACAGTCGAATTGGGACTCGAGACCACTTCCATTGAGTCTAAAATGGGGTTTGCGACCTTTTTAAGTATAAACATTGATATGTTTGGAACTAGCTAGAATTTCGACCTTTTCACTTAGGGTTTTGGGTTTCAGCCCATTTACCCAACATATCAACCCAGCTCCACACCACACCTCTTCATTCCTTCATAATATTTCCTACAACTTAATCTTTTGCAAAAATGGTGGTGGAGATGGGAAATTAAAATCCTAAACCCTAGTTTCTTTAGCAAACCCAAGTTTTAGCCCCAAATTCAAAGAGAAGCTTTGGTAAGTATCTCCATCTTCTTCTCCAACTCAATCCTTCTTTAATTTCAGAAATTTTCTAAACCTAAATTTGGAAATGTTTTTCTTTTGAGCTTAGATTCAAGCTCCTAGGTTTGGAGTTGAAGTGTAGTTGATCTCCCTTTGCTTTCAAGCTTCTCCTTCATCATTTTTGGGTTTATAGGTGAGTTTTTGAACTCACCTCTATTTCTATAGATATTGTTGTTGTTGGGTATTAATTCCTAACACTAATTCATGTTCATTAGCTTTTGATTTGGATTGAATTGGTGAATTGTTAAATTTTTGGTTTTTGGAATCCAATTTGCTAAAAATCCAACCTTTGATGTTTAAACACGTTAGTGGAGCGTTTCGGAGGGCCATACAAGGCTGGGTTGTCGAGTGGCGTAAATCCTCAGTCGGTGTTGCTCAATTCGTCGCTTCCGTCGTGTATCGAACTTGCCCCAAAGGGGGCTAGACAGAACATGAAAAACGTTCGTCACCTGACGTCTGCAGGGAAGCTCAGACGTCTGGGGTCTGTTTCAGCGAACTTCTTGAAACTTACTACAGACGTCTGAGCATATACCGCAGACGTCTGGAGTATGTTATTTCTAGAATTTCCAACCGTTTTCTTTTATATATTGTTTTGATTTCCAGCCTTTATCGATTCAAGGTTATCCGACTTGTTGTCATCATTTTTATCTTCTCTAATGACTTCTTTTTCGGGATTTTTGGGGACATCCATTTTGATGGATTCGGTATCGATTTCTTTGGATTTGATTCATGTCTTCGAACGTGGATTTTGATGATTGATTGTTCCTACAATCATTTCTGTGATTTGTCACTTTAAAATACAAAGGTTTCCTATACTAGTAGTAAATATTCAAACTCTTTTACAAAGATGATTTCAACTCTATTTTAAATATAAAGCTTGCTTTCAAAACCGTTTTCCAATCTATTAGTATACACAAACCTTTACCTCATTCGTATGAGAAAATATAATTAAACGGCTTAGCAAAACAAGTGGTATGAAACGCTTGTGTTTACTTCATCGGTTAATTTTTGGAATTGTTCGATTGAAAATCTTGTGACAATTTTCGAGTGGAAATCTACAATTTGTTCGTAAATATTTAAGTTAAGCTAGTGGTTATGGGACATGAAGCTAAACTCATATATTTACTGGCTTAGTGTAATTCACACTTTTTATTGATCTATGATGATCATTTTGTGATTTAGACTAGCGATGTGCGATGTCTATTTGTCTACAAGGGAGACTAAACCCCGTTTCTGTGGAACTTCGGTTCAATTTGGCGCGGTAGCGACCCGTGGTCTTCGGACCGTTTATGGAGCTTCGGCTCAATTTTTATGGTTAGCGACCATGGAATAGTGTTCCATTTGTGATACACGTGTTGGTGAGTTTTCATGCTCCCGTTTATGATAGGCCTCCCCCTTTTGTGATTTCTGGATTTTTGTTTGATGATTTCTAGAATTTGTGTTTCACCAACTTTTGCGATCGGCATCAATATGTTTGTCAATATTTGTAGTTTGGTGAATAAAATAAAGGATATGATATTCTTTTTGGTGCTTTGAGATTTTTGAGAGGTTGTATGATTTTGTTGTTGTTTAAATTATATTTGTTCTAGTATGACATTATTGTTATCATACGATCTTCTTATATCTCTGCTTATATCTCATTCCTTTATCTGATATTTCTAGCTAGACTGATCCGTTTATTATTTTCTTATTAAATAATACTAGGGTTAGACCGAGATGTTACAGGTGCTTCAGTTTGACTCCTTATCTGGATCATCCTCTGACTTTTGTCTAACTACAGAATAGTTGTAGTTTTTGTTGTTATACATTTGAGATATAGACTCCATGATGTATACTTATTCTTTTGTCTATCACTTGTATCTATTCTTTTGTGATATTGTGGATCTTATTTGACCACTACTCTGATGTACACTTCTTTGTGTTATATATTCATATCTGTTTCCGCCTTTGTGATATGAACATCTGTGGCTAATTTGTGTTATGTTTATTTCTATATTTGTTTCCGAGGGTCCACTTAGCCACCGTGTGGTAGCTTTGAGTTTGTATCGGTATGTCGGATTTCCTCTTGAAATGAAATGCATGTTATACCATCTGATATATCGGTGCTCGCACAAGGAAATTACACAGATGGTCGCTCCTCAACTGCCTTATTCTTCTCGCTGGTTGACGGCATTACTCCGTAGCGTCCTTGGCTAGCGTGAGCATAGAGGGGTGTCACAGAGAATTAATAAAGGCTTATTGGATCCCATATGGAAATTAAACCATGGTTGGATGTTTTTATATTTGATAGTTAAATAACCAACTATCAAATCTGCACCCAAAACGTAACTTTGGAAATATCTAGGAGAAACACGAGAATTATATGGTACAGTTACCATCGAAGGTGTTATACTGTACATATAAACTCGTTTCATTCTTCTAGGATAAATGATATGGAAATCCGTCCACAAACGGTTAGGAGGTAAACTCCGCCCTTGTCATTGTTTGTTTATTTCCTAAAGAAAAGGGGTTGAGTTTACTGAAAATATCTAAAGTTGTTTCGAAGAAACTGGGATCGGATATGCTATCTGAAAACCACTTCGATCTAACTCAAGCGTTTCGAAATGAAGGCATCTTTAAGAATGGGATCGAAGACGGAGACATTGAAGTGCAAGGGCTACCGCTACTAATCCTGAGGGTGATTCCAAAATGGATGTAGTAGAGTTAGTGCCTTCGGTTTCGTTCAGACCCAGAACGAACTTGTATGGATGAATGCTGACATTGCATTGACGCATGGAGGGCAGTGTTAGCATTCCAAGATGGATTGCTATTTAGAAAGGTAAAGCATAGCCTCAAGCCTTACAACCGAGAGGAATTGCAAAAATAGGGCATGCAGCAAAGCTATGTGGTTAGCTACCATTAGGAGCGGTCACCCCATTCTAGATGTCCCTTTCAGAGTTGGTTTGCACACAAACACCATGGTAGTATAAGGCCTCGGTGTCAGGGGGTGAGGTAATCCGGTCTGCCATGTTAAAGAGGCAGCCGGCTCTGTGTTAGCATTAGTGCATTTCCTAGAGGTGTATCATCTGAAGGTAGTCCCTTACCTTGCCATTATTGGAATCCAATCTCCAATTTGTGCCTTACGTTTTTGATTGTAGAGCCTAGTATGTTGAAATGTGAGATGCAAGCATTTCAGCTATTTTATTTATTTACTTTAAACCTAGACACTATGATAATATCAATGGATTTTGGTATAAAATATTTTGGTTATCATAAGGTAAAAACCCATCCGCTTTTATGTGCGGCGCGGTCTTACGAGATACCCTTTGTGAAAAGTTTTCAAATATAGAAATCAGTTTGGTTGTTACTTGTTATCGAGTTTTACTCATGCTAGTTTAACAGACCGACCCGAGCGTTATTCCATGTAATGGTCGGGTTAGACTGAGCATGTTTTCTCAAGTTTTGCTGGATACTTTGGAGTTAGAGAGGAGCTGGATGGTCAAGACGTATTCACATATATTTTTCTTCCGTTGTATTATAGAGTATGTATGTTTGTCAATGTAAGGACATGTTTCTATAACTGTCCATATTTAGGATAAGTCTTGTGTACTCTGATGTTATATGAATAAAGATGTTTCCTTTTTGTGAAGATCATTATTGCATTATATATTATTCGCTGCATTGTGAGATTCTATGTAGTTTGTTTTCTTCTATCTTCTACCTTCATCTTTCACCCTAACAAATCGGTATTTCCGGCACTTGAATGTTCGGCATGTGATACAGCAGACGTATTAGTGTCGATTTTTTAGGGTCGAAAATCTGGTTTGTTACATCAATGCTTTACTAAACATCTTCTAAACACCCAAAGCTCATGACCATGCCTCCTTCCACTTGCTAATCATGCTTCCCATGATGACTCGGGCTTAATAATAAAGTTTAGAGAAGATTTGGTTAACTTTTGAAAAAGTTAGAGAGTTATCAGTGGATTAGTGCTTAAGCACTTCCACTACTTTTAACTCTCGTACCTTTTCTCAAGTTTTGAGAAAGAAGAGATACTTCCATGGAAGCCATTAAAGAGCATAAGAAAGCTCAAGAATGAAGAAGAAGAAAAATGTGAAGAATAAGTGAGAAGGAGGGGTGGTATTTATAGGAAAAAATGAGAACATATCTTCGGAGTGAAATTACAACCATACCCTCACCTACCCAAGCAAACTCCTCCCCTATACACCTCTTGAAGGTCATGGTAGCCCTCCCATGTGGATATGAGATATGGATGATGGTGGTGATGGTGATGGAGATGGTGATGTGGTGAAAGATTGACTTGATGTTTGCTTTTTAAAGTAATTATTACTTTAGATATTTTATTCTTTTACCATTGGTAAATATATATTTACTTTCTACTCTTATCACAAATGTATGCAAGTTATTTGAACAACGTCATATAACCTAATAATCTGTGTATGTGCATGTCACAAATGTGTGCAAGTCATTTGAACAACGTCATATAACTTATATACGTCAAACCGTCACGAATTTAGATTCCGATTCGGTCATATTTTCATTTATTAATTAACGTGTGTATATATATATATGTATGTTATCCCGCCTTTTTACAAGGCCGAGATACCAAAAGATCGGCCGAGAAACCAAAGATAGTTCGTCTCGAAGAATGGTCAACTCAACATCTCAACAGAGCAAGTCCTGTTGATTGTTTGTTCAAATAAGATCCCCTACGAAGGGGGGGGTCCAGGGGGGTGGCAACCCCCCAAGGTGGGGGTGCGGGGGCAACACCCCCGCTATTGGGTTCGACCTACTACTCTCCGACCTAAAATACTCTCCGACCTAAAATCCTCTCCGACCTAAAATACTCTCCGACCTAAAATCCTCTCCGACCTAAAATACTCTCCGACCTAAAATCCTCTCCGACCTAAAAACTCTCCGACCTAAAAACTCTCCGACCTAACAACCTTAGCGACCTAAAAGGCCTTAGCGATCTATAGTCCCAGCGACCTAGCGATGCCTCAAAATACTTAGGTCGCCACTTCCTTAGGTCGTCATTCCCTTAGGTCGCCACTCCTTTAGGTCGTCATTCCCTTAGGTCGCCACTTCTTCAAACCGCATTTCCTTAGGTCGCTAACGACCTACCACTCCCTGCACCATAGCACCTTAGGTCGCCGCTCTCTCTCCTCCTATCCCTTAGGTCGCTCACGACCTACGACCTATCCCTTAGGTTGCTCATGACCTACGACCTACGACCTAGACCTAGTTTCTTCCCTATAAATACCTCGCCAACTCCACATTGAAAGGGGGGATTTCCGGATTTGAAAAGCGCCGATACTCTGCCATTTTTTGGGACTCCTCCAACGCTTCAATCATCGAAGATTCCTCATCAGCAGTTCTACTCCATTCAACATGGATCCAAAGAGCAATCCGTCATCAAAGTTCTAATCTCTCGCTTCGATTGTGTTGTAATCATTGAAAAGTGTTGTAAAGGTGTTGTAACCGAGAAATCGTGTTGTAAAAGTGTTGTGATCTTGTAAAAGTGTACTCAAAGAGCATAATGAAGGATGTAAAGTGGATGTAGGCTTAACTTTAGGCCGAACCACTATAAAAATTGATGTCTCTTTTACTGTTTTTTTCCTTTTTTTGTTTACTTTTAGTTCCCGTGTAGACGGGTGGTGCTTTTACTAGATTACTCCAAACACCAGGGTGTTAGCGTTATACTTTTTAGCGTTAACAATATATATATATATATATATATTTGTAAACAAACTATGAAAACTATTTTCTTATTATTATTCATGAATTAAAATGATCTCATTTTAATTATAAAACCATATAAATTAATATTAAATGATTGTTTACTAAAAGTGTTATTATATCGATAAACCGATATCGATTTTCCTTTTATTTTCAAATCAATTATATATATTTATAGAACTATTATAAATGAATTATTACCACTTTATTGCTATTACAAATGAATTATTATCATTTTAAAACAATTATCTAGATAATTATAATAATTATTAAATCATTTAATATTAATTTAGAATCATTAATTAATTATTAATTATAATGACCTTACTAATGATGTTATAAATACATTTTATTTTTCAAAAATAAAATAAACTATTTTATTTCATATTCTTGTTTAAATATAAAAATGAGTGTATGTATCTAGTCCTGTTCACGACTTTGGATAATTATAGAGTCGTTTATCTATAAACCGATTTTCGGCTGTTTTATCGATTTAAATCCCAAGGAAGATATTTTTGGAAATATCCATTCAAAATAAGATTACCATTTTTATTCATTATTAAAAACAAGATTATTATTATTTATTATTACTCAAAGCAATATTATTTGTATTATTAACCTTTTATTTAAATATTCTAAAATAATCATATTTATCAAAGTGATAAATTTGCAGGTCATTACAATAGCCCCACAAACGATGGATAAATTCTTATCGGTTGTATTACATACAACTCCTAACCTATGGTTTCTAGTCCTATTCTCATTTTAACCCTTAGTTTTTGAAACAAATCGAAAGAGGTTATTCACTTGCACCACTATTTTGCGACGGCCTAAGTATAGTATATATACCTTTAGTCTGCTCAATAAATACATATAGTTATCTTGTCATGTCTAGTAAATATATTAATAATACTACATATAACATCTCTAGCTTGAGCTCAACAACTAGAGAATATGCAAGTTATTTATTAATATATAAATGGCAGAGGACAACATATATATTAAAGGTTCATAATCTTCAATATCTTTAATGAGTGATATTGACTTGTGAAATAATGTATTTCATATGAAATGCCCTCATGATTCAAGTGGCCAACACACATCAAAAATCACGATATATGTACTCAATGTATGTATTTATTCCTTAAGTTTAATTGGGTTTCTTATAGTTCTACCATTAGTTTGTACATTCATATTATAATTTTTTAATTATTATATAACTATAATACTTTATTTAACATATATAATATTTTATGTATAACATCATATTAACTAAAGCTTATTTAATTAATTCAATTAATTAATTATTATATTATTTAATTATAACATATTACATTGAATATATATACTATAACCTTTATAGTAATGCACTTATATCTTATATATGTATTTTAATTTATTAATTAACTTTTAATTACTTTATTTAATTAAATAACTTTAATTAAATATAATTAATTTCAAAAATTCTTTTATACACACATGTATACTTATATTGTCTTAAACAATTCAAGAAAACATAACAAGTATATCTTTATATATTGTACATGTATATATTGTACACTTATCTTTATATATTGTACATGTATATATTTTTAATTAATTAACTTATTTAATTTATTCATTTATTATATTAATCGTATTAATAAACAATATTTTTGAGATTATTTTATAACATTTTCAAACATTCTGAAAAATTGTATTATAACTTTTATAATATGTGTTTTATTTTAAATTTAACTTTTAAATTTAAAACTTTTATTTTAATTTCAAACAATTTTGAAATCAGCCCAAACAAATTCAAATCGGACCTTTTCTACTGGAGGCAACCTTGGGGCTCATATAGCTGTTCGGGCCATGTTGGTAGCTAGGTAGGTAGGGTACTTGATTATCCAACAATCCAGCCTAGACATTACCTTACTTACACACCCTACTAACTGGTTTGTGAGCTTAACTAGTTAACCTAACATGATTAATTTAGATCACATAGGCTATTTGGCTCTAATACCATTGTTGGAACTAGGGCAGCATGCAGAGTGGTAAATGGGTAAATTTCAAAAAAATTATTCCATTAGGATCTTGTTGGGCATATGAAGCCTAAATTAATTTTAAATAAAATCAATATTTTATTTTATTTATAAATAAGGTTTTAATTTTTTTTTATGTTATATAGTATAATATGTTTATCATATACACATATGTGTGAATGTGCATGTGTACATAAGTCATGTGCATGGTTTAACAATGCCCATGTATAGATGTTGGGATTTACACCTCAACAGACATACCAGCCGCTCCATATACATATGTGCTATCTAATATATATATATATATGTATGTATATATGTATGTATATATGTATAAGCGAAATTATAATATGAGGTGATTGTAAGTATTGTTACAAGAGAATTGAACATAAAATCATATTTGAATTTCAAATTTCAAATTTAGATCTAAAGCTATATAATAAAATATCTAGATAATTCAAACTCATATTAATTTATTAATGTTAAATATATATATCAAAATATTTATTATTATTTTAATTTTTATACATATTATATGTATATTGATATTTTCAAAAATACACATATGCACAAATAAATAAAAATACATATACAAGCTTTAATATTAATAAATGATTAACAAAATGTGTGTGTGTGTGTTGACATATATACACGGCCCAAAATTAAATAATTTTTTTGAAATAATTTTCAATTTATAAAATAATTTTTTATTAAAATGTCCATACGAAAATCTTGATAAAAATTAGTTTATTTTTGAAAAATATTTAATGCATATCTATAAACTTATTAAATACTTATATTATATATTTTATGATGTATATACATATTTACAATATATAGAATTAAGTATAATAACTAAAATGAATTATATATATAATATCTGTAGACAGATTTAAACTATATATATTATGTATTTTCGAAAATTAGAATGTGTGTATATAAATTAATAAAAAAAATATAGATATATTATATAAAATCATGTATGTGTTTTAAAACCAATCTTTTTGAAAAAATTAATTTTTTTAATAATATTTATATACAAATTATTTTAAAATTATTAGTCGTGAAGCATATGTTATTATATACATATACATAATTTTTTAGTGCGCGCGCGTGTGTATTATCATCCAATGTAGACAATACATCAGTATGCGGATTTGTGATATCAATTTCTAACCAAGTTAGCATATGACATGAACGATCATATTAGACATTATAAACAAGTAATATTACTTTTTACCAAAGCCTGATTGTTTACACCTTGAAACAAAGAATCTAACTCCTTGAATTAAATCCCGTATTGAGAAGTTGGTAACTTCCTAGACACAGCTATCATCGATGATCGAATCGACTTTAATTTGATGTTAAAATGCTTGAAAAGATAGGGGGTGAGGTAGAATTTTACGGCCAACAAAAGATATGAAGAGGAGGCTAAAAATAAAAAAGAAAGTGAGGATTTAGAGATGTTTAAATAGAGAAGATACCAAGATCTGATCTCCTTTTCTCTCTTACCTTTTTCCCTTTTAATTCAAATCCAACCCCTCATTAGCTGTAACGACCTGCCTTTTTGGACGTTTTAAACAAACACACACGTCGACTCAAACCATTCAAAAGGGCAGATTATTATGGGGTAAATAAGAAAAAGCAGAGAAAGAAAAAAAACAACACAGAATCTCGCAGCGGAATGACAAAATATAATAATCAAACAACAGTTCATGAAGTTGTTTACATATAACATTTGTACTTACACAACACAAAATCAGAGTTACAGACAACAGGAATAAATAAATAAATGCAGCGGAACAACATGATGCAGCGAAATAAATAAATAAATAAATAATAATACAAGTTTTCGTCTTCGTCCTCCAAAAATAAGGTCTTCAACCTTGAAAATGCTTAGGCTGACCCGAGCGATTTGAAAAGACAAAACACTCGAGTCAGAACTAAAAGATCTTATGTAAGTTAAATCAACGGTAAATAAATATGAGTGGAACGGCGTTAGAGATGTTTACGGGGTTTGACATCTCCTATACAGTGTCTAACGTGAGTGCAATAACTTAAGAGATGTTCGGGATTTCCATCTCCTAAGGATCTGTTAAAATATCTACTATGTAGTACAATACGCTATTATAATAGTGTCTATAGTAAAGTAAAGTATTAAAGTAGCGTTAAGGAGTTACCCATATCCCCCTTAACACATTTTATATATTCCCGTAGTCTATACAATGCCGTACGCTCCACTAAACCGGTGGTTTACCTAGAGGACATCACATAGGTACGGTACAAAACAAACTCGTAGAAGGTACTCTAGGGCATATGAACACAGCACTCAAGGCAATGCCAGGGTTGATATATCAATTGCACTCCCGGACTGGTGGTAACGCATAGCAGCTACTACCGCCCACCTCGGAACACACTCCCAAATAAAAATCAAGGGTGGCCACCAAAATCAATCACAAAGTCAGAATATAGTATCGAAGGAATGTGCCCGATCGGAGGAATGACCTCACTGTGTCCGGTATAGCTCCTGTTTTAGTCACATCTAAGCTGACTCACGGGAGTCAGGGTCACGTCATACCTTATACAGAAATCGTTCACCAAACCATCCTACTTCATTTCTGGAATCTCCACCACATACACAGTTGTTAAAGTGGTTTTCGGTAATGGCATAGAGTATGACAATATTCGATCCCAGTCTCTTTAACAACCAAACGCTTATTACACACCAGATTGTTCTTTTACATTTCAAAAGTCAATTAACAATTTATATCAAAATCTCATATTCTCAAAACCATAATACTTTCGAAATCATATTCACTTTGAAATCATATCGTTTCCGAAATCATAATTTCATTCAAAAATTATATTTCCAATTAGGTTAAATCCTCACTTCAAAATCATCATATTCAATTAATTATAACATTTAAATCCCAACTTAGGTTATAACATCATTTAACCGTATTTGCTTTTAAACCAATGAATTTGAATATAAACACTTTCCCTCTACTATCTGAAAATTTAGAAAATAGTTTAAATAGTTATAAATGGTTAAAATAGTTATAAATAGTTAAAATAAATATAAATAGTTAAAATATTCTAAAATAGTTTAGTTAGATTTTTTAAGATATTGTTAAATTGATTTAAGATAGTTAAAGTGATTTAGAATAGATTAAATACAATTAAAATAGATAAAATAGCTTTAAAATAGATTAATTAGATTTAAATGAAGTTAAAATGGGCTAATTAGTTTTAAAATGAATTTAAATGGTTTAAAATAGGTTAAAATGATTTAATATAGTTAATATAGGTTAGAATAGTTTAATAGTGAAAATCTTAAAAATTAAAGTCTTTAAAATAATATATTTTTAAAACAGTTTATATTAAAATATGAGTTTGAAATTGATATCAATTTAACTATTTATTTTATTCCAACATATTTGGACCATTACAATTCCAAATCAACAAAACCCAATTTCGAACCTTCAATTCAAATTCTTTCCAACCCATGTTTAAAATATCAATTTAAATTATTCCAATTTCAATACATTTCAAAGTTATATTTCAAACCAATTCAATAGCTCAATTCTGATAAATTTCATTTATACTTAAAAATTCAACTTTAAACCTTCAAGTTAATTCCTTAAAGCAGTTCCTTTAAACGAATGCACATTTCAACATAAAACTTAATTTTCCAATAATAATTCAATTTATAAATCAAATTTTATTTCAAAATATCATTTAACTGGATTCGAATTCAAAAATTTAAAATCATTTAATTTAACCAACCCGGTGTCCGTATATAATTCTCTACCCTAGGGTCAAGTGGTACGGATATTTGTCATTTCAAGCCGCAAATTAAAATATTACGATTATATATTATTTCAATCCGCAATCCCGATATTTTTATTAAAATCCATAAAATCGCTCGAGTTTATCATTTCAATCCATAATGATTTTTTCCTAATCTATAGATCGTTCGGGTATGTATCATTTCAACCCATAGAGAACTTGAAGTTATAACAATATAAAATGAAACATCCAGTCATCCAATATCAACAAATCAGACATACATCACAATCATTATCCAAATCAATCGATGAACATCAATAGATAACTGATAATCAATGCAGGTATTAAATTGACAATTTAAAATTCAATATTTAATTAAACGATAATTAAATGCAATAAAGTCAAATTTAACAAGAATGACAATTTAAATATACCAAACATCGATTAATAAATTTCTAATCACATCATAAATTATATGCAAGTATCGGCCTATTTCCCTCCGTCTTCATGTCAGTTCGACGCGATCGAAATGCCGATCGACATCGGTGAATTCAAATCGAGTTTCTTAAAAAAAAGGGAGGTTGTTCAATTCAAATCGAAGCCAGACTAAATCGTATCGATTTCGTGCAGAAAATGAGTGGCGACCTCGTTTTCGATCGATTCGAGGGAGGGGGACGAACGCGTCTGCGTTCGATTTGTCAGAGGAAGGAGATGCGCGGCCGCATGTGCTCATGGAGTTCGATGGCGAGGGCGACACTATTCTTTGGCGAGGCTAAGGACGTGGGTTGCCATCGCGACGTAGGGGTTTGGTAATCCTTTCGAGCATCTGGTGGCATGAGGCAGCGGTGGCCGAAGGGTTTGTGGGTCGCGTGGAAGGAGGGATTCAGCTAGATGAATTTCGAGGTTTATAATTATGAAGGTATAATACTTTGTTGTTTTTTTAACTGCTGAATTGAATAGTCATTTACAGAAAATAATAATAATTAATTTATAAACTGTTTAAAAAGTAGTTTCTGTTTTCCTGTTCGAGTAGGTAACTTGATTTTAAACATTTTAATTTAAATGTTACTTAAGTTTAAACTTATAAAGGAATTGTTGATTATTATTTCAATTATCAGTACATTAACAGCAAGGTATTTGCAGTTTTGTTTAATTTAATTTAATAAATAAATATATATAGGTTAAAGAAAACATATATATATGTATGTATGTATATATATACATATTAGAGGGAAAACATAATATATATATATATATTTATATATATATAAGATTTTGGGAAAATATAGGAATTTTAAAATGTTGTAGAGTTTATATAAAAATTAGATTTTTTAATGTATAGAGGTTATTTTTTTTAGTATATGTAGTTTCAAAGAAAAAATAAAATAAAATAAATATACATATATA
Organism: Allium fistulosum; assembly: GCA_030737815.1. Classification (NCBI taxonomy): domain Eukaryota; kingdom Viridiplantae; phylum Streptophyta; class Magnoliopsida; order Asparagales; family Amaryllidaceae; genus Allium; species Allium fistulosum. The sequence continues at coordinate 1,034,515,592 of CM060901.1, forward strand.
CATATTTTCACTTACCATATTATTTTAAAATAATGGATTATGGGATTAACTCGTTTAATTAACTTTTTCAATTATTTTAGTTACTAAAAATTATTCAAAGGAAAATTAGTTTAAATTAAAATGCTAATAGATTGTTCGGTTAGTTCAAATATTAATAAACCATACAATGTTTGTTACAAGGTCCAAAATCGTGAAGAAAATTGTCAAGATAGATCAGATTGCAAATTTAAAAGTCAAAGGTGAGTTAATCTCACTCAAATTGGATTACTGGTTAATTTAATTAGTTAAAATTAAATTATTGGATGATTGATTGAATTTGATAATTTTTATTAGTCTAGATGTGATATTATATATAGTATATATATATATATATCGGAGTGATTGATATTTCCGCATTATATAGCGGATGACCCTTTATACCGCGATATCCCCCTCGAAGTGGGATTGGTATTTTTATATTGTGCTAACATCTGTGGATGTAGGGAAACATGTTAGAGGGAACCAACTAGATTCCTCAAAAATATTGAAATTTATCCTCATATTCAGTGATATGATTTATTTGATAATCTATGATAGATTATAGTGTAAATTGAAATTATTGAATGCTATGGTTTGGCTGAATATATTTTGTATTTTAAGATATCAAAAATATAAAGATTGGGTTTTGAAGGAAAATAAAGGGAATTTTAAGTAAAATATTATAGCGAAGTGGATAAATTAAAAAGAGTGAATTTGGGAAAAAGGGTAAAGGGTTTGATTTTAAAGTCCTATTAAATAAATACCGAGTATGGAAAAAGAGTTTTTGAATAAAATGGGAATAAAAGAGTTTTGAGGACTTAAGCGATATTGTTTAAGAATTAAAGGATTTATTTTAAATTCAGATTTAAAATGGTTTGGGAGAAATAAAAAGAGGAATTTTGAAACAAAGTGTGAAATTGATATTTCAGATTTAAATGAGGTTTTAAATCATAATAAAGGAGTAAATCTGGAATTAACGGATTTTGAAATAAATCTGGATAAGTCGAGAAATAAATTTTAAAGGGAATTTAATTCAGAGAATCGATTTGAAAATCAATTAAGTGTTTTTGAAATAGTTATTAAAAGGAGAATGAGGCTATGGATTTATAAACTAGGTTATAAATAAAGTGAGGTAATTATCAGTGGATAATTTTAAATTATAAATTCATGGTGGAAATTTATAAGGGAATGGATAAATTGTTTTAAAAATAAATAGTGGTTTTATTTTAAAAATGCGAAAAAAGAAATTTACTGAGTTGGAACGTAAATTTAAACTGGAAATAAATCAAGAAGGATTTATAAATGATTAGATAGGCTATATTGGAATGGGAACTGTATTTTCCTGAAAAGTTAAGTATATATTTTGGACAAAGGAATTTATTTATTTAAAATCAAAATTAAATAAGACTTGGTGTTTTCAGTGGAAATAAAATAATTGGTTGAATGATTGTTTAATTTGATAGTTAAATAACCAACTATCAAATCTGGACCCAAATATGACTTTGGAAATATCTAGGAGGAGTACGGGGATTATATGGTACAGTTATCGTTCGAGGTGCTATACTGTACGTATAAACTCGTTCGTTCTTCTAGGACGTTTATATGGAAATCCGTCCACTAACGGTTAGGAGGTGATCTCTGATCTTATTTCTATCTGCTTATTTTCTAAAGAACTGGGGTTGAGTTTACCGGAAATAGTGAACGTTGTGTCGAAGAGACCGGGATCGGATTTGTGAATCCAAAAACCACTTCGATCCGACGAGTACATTTTCGTAAGGAAGACAAGAGCTTGAAGTCGAAGATGGAGCAGTGAAGTGCAAGGGCTAATCGCTACTAATCCTAAGGGTGACTCCAAATGGATGTAGTAGGAGTAGTGCCTTCGGTTCCGTTTGGACCGGGAACAGACTTGTATGGATGAATGCTATCAGTACATTGTCATTGGAGGACAATGAGCATTCTAAGTAAATATTTCTAAAAAGGTAACGCTTAGCCTCGAGCCTCATCAACCGGGAATGACTAAAAATCAAGGGATATGCAGCAAGGCTAAGTGGGTAGCTTCCAATTAGGGTAAGATTTCCCCTACCTTGAGTCCCTTTATTTCGGCTATGTGGCGGTTGCTGATCCCAACCGCAGGGTGATCTTATTCGGGATATCTAGTAAGGGGTAGTCCGGTCTTGTGTTGAAGGGGATTGGGAGTGATCCTCGGTATACTAATCTAGACCAGGTACCGTGACAGGTGGTACCCCAGTGCCTAGTCATTCAGTTGGAAATCCATTCTCCCTACGCGCCTTTACGGTTTTGATTGTAGAGCCTAGTATGCTAGAATTTAATTAATGTAACAATTTCGGCTATTTGAATAAGTATTTGTACATAGACACTATTATAATATCAGAGGATTTTGATATGAAATGTTTTGGTTATCATAAGGTAAAAACCCGACATGTTTATTTGTGGCGTGGTCTTATGAGATACCTTTGATTTTCAAAGGATTTTGAAAACTTTAATAATTCAACTGAGTGTGTTTTTCTCGCGCTGGTTTTCCAGACTGACTCGGGTGTTATTTTATTATAATGCTCGGGTCAGACCGAGTATTGCAGATACAGGATAGGATGCTATGGAGCTCAGTAGATAAGCTGGATGACGGAGATGTATATCACGTATCTCACTTATATTCCACTATGTATGATATGCTGTATAGTCAGCTTTTGTGAGGACAAGTTATTATAACTGTCCAGTATTGTGTTATTGTTTGGTGTGTACTTTGATGATGTAATTTATAAAACAGTAATAGTTCTTTTTGTATAAAGATCAGTTGTTATCTATTATATATTGTTCCGCTGCGATTGCGAGATTCTATGTTGTTGGTTTCTTCTTCTTCTTCTACCTCTTTTCTTCTTTTACCCTAATTAATTATATTTCCGTCCAATTTGATTTGAACTGATGGAGAATATTGTCAACTCAAAAGGGTATGAATTTGCGGGTCATTTCACCCCCTCCCCCTTATCTCACGTGTTTGAACCTGGACAACGGCCAAAACCCTACCAGCCGCCACCCTTCACGTGCCTGCCGCGCCACCACATCGCAGATCCACACCCCTGACCACGTCTCTGACTTCATCGGCCTTGGTCGCCCCCTCCGGTAGGGTCGCGACACCCCCAACTGCCTTCGCCATCGATGCCGTTCAAGGCCAATTCGTGGCGAATTCCGGCCACTTCTTGATAGACGGCCACCATGGATGGGGCTACTCGCCAACCTCTACCCGCTGGTGCTCGCCGATCGCCTCCGGGACGAAGATCCGCCGTTAAAATCAAAACTCACGTTTCGACGGCCGAGAATGTTTTGGATAATTCTAGTCAAACCATGATCCAAATCAAAAAAAAAATCACAGAATTGGGTTGCGCTAGTTTAGAGCTTCGAAACAATATATAATTTGATAGGGTTTGGAGGAGTTTAAATTTTGAAATTGAATTTGAAATTGAATTGAGGGTTTGGAATTTTGGATATGTTCTGCCATTGGAAAGGAGGAGATAGACAGGAAATGTACGTACAGACAAATGAAAATAAGAAGTAGCTAGGGTTTATTTATAGGCAGGCTAGAAATAAGAATGAATGGATCAGATTTGATTTGGAAGTTGAACGATAAATGACCCGAAAAGCCCGTTCTGTCTCCGGAACTAAAATGGGTCATCCCATATATCAAAATAGATGTTTTCGATAATTTTGAAATCAATGGAACATGATTCAAGTCCTAATTCCAACATATGAAGAAGTTATGTTAAAATCAGCTTATTTCAAATTGATTTCAACTGATTTCAATTAAATTGATTTCTAGGCGTTTCGAGCCCGTACGATCAAACGACAAGTCCGATCGTTACGAAACTTAAAATCCTACAATAATTCACTGTTACGGATCCGATGAAACTGGTTTCATCGAAATCCGAGTCAGTGGCCAAAATGGCTATATTTCAGTTAATTAAATAAATTAATATTAAATTAATTAAATCATTTTTCAATCCAAATTTAATTAATTACAATTTCTTTCATTTTGGCTTACTTAGTAATTTACAAATCCTTTATAACAAATTTCTATATCAACTTATTTTTGAATATTGCATAATTTTCGGTTTTAAATTTCAATTTCAATAAGTTCAGTAATTATAAATTAAATTTCCAATAAATTCATTTATTTGATTTTCAGTCCTGTTATTCCATCAATTTTCATCTCATGGATATAATTAACATTGGTTTATGTTTTTGTACATTAATATTCCCCAACTCCATCTTAATTTTCATTAAAATAATAATTAATTAAATTTAGTTGCATTAAATCTATTTATTATAGCTTAAATTCAATTAAATTGATCAGGCTTGATTTCAATTCTTCTTATTCACTCAATTATCATATTATGAATAGAATTTACGTTGGTTACATCTTATTGAATTATCATTCTTCAATTATCAATTAAATCTACATTAACTACACTAATTAAGTGTATTAATTGCAATTGATTACAAATTAAATATAACGAATTAAATAAATAGGTAACCTATAACAATTGTTACCATTGGCTTTTAATTACATTTATAAGTTTATTACTTACCAACAAATGTTACAATTTCTTTCATAACTCTAATTTTATTCAATTACCATTAACTATCTATTATTTCATTGGTTAATTCCATATTTACATTTATTTTCTTATATTAAATTTATAACCAAGCTTAACATTTAAATTACTTCAATTGATTGGAGTTTCATTAAAATTTGTTAATAATTAACCTTAATTAACATTATTACCTTTCATCCTGGTTACTATTTCATTAATAAATCCCAAATTTTTATTTCATCCAATATTTAATCACAAAATCTGATTAAATTGACTAATTTAAATTATCGAAAATTATGGGTTGTTACATTAGCCATCGTTATGGCCTACCTTCCCTTGCACATTCAAGCCGAAAATTCAAGCAGTCCTATGGGCCTCTAAATTATTTCAAGCCCGAACAATATTTTTTGCATTTAAATCCAATTTAAATGCGTACCGATATCATATGTCGATCAATATATTTATAACTATTATAAATACACTATTAAGTATTGGTCAACACATCAAATAAAATTTTATAATTAATATTTCATACAAATTTAATTAATTTATAAAAATTACAAATTAATTAAATCCGGTGGTACAAGGAGTATTCAATGTTTCGATTTATGACTTTTAGGTGTAAATTTGGTCAGCGACTAATTTCAAACAATTCGAATATTAACGTTCAAATGTCACTTTGCAAGTGTTGTGACATTATGGCCAAATTTGTTGCTTACTTAGTTTTGGTAAAATCCAATTTTACTTTGTTAAGCATTACCTAGTAGTGACTTATTTTCACCAGTTCTCTTCGTCAAAACTATACAACTTCGAACTTATGGAATTTGGTGATGGTCAAAATTCCAAAATCGTCTATATATAACTCTATAATCCAAACACAAAGTCCTTGGTTCAATAATAACAATTATTACTAACAAAACTGTTCTTGCTAGAGACTTGGACTATGAGTTGACTTAAGTTGACCATGATACTAATCACATAGAATCGAGGAGATGAGTCATCTCTTAAATAGTGTTTCACTTCAAATGCTTCCACTTGACCCAACTATAGTCGTTTGGTGGACGCCACACCATGATTTAACTATAATCAAAGCAGAGCTTCTATATTGAAGATCAACAGTATTCTCAATTCAAGAGAACTTTGTAATTTGTCATATTGATGTTTTCTATTTGACCTTAGTTGCATTAATCAACTGAAAACTATCGAGTGAGTCATTCTATAGTTATCTAAAAATTATCAGTATGTAACTCCTTGGTGCTACCAAGTAGCCATGACTAATATACTACCCGACATTTGAAGAGCGTTATGTACTCTAGGCTTAATGGATGTATTGATATCCAATCTTGATGCATCTTGACTAGAAATATTTAAAACAATGTGTTTATTTTATTGTGATAAATCACACATTGTTAGAATGCATTGTAGTTACTATCAAAAATACCATTTATGGCTTTTCTATTTAATACACTTTTAACTAAATTAACTAATTAATATAACACAAGTGTATAATAAAAAGAAAATACCTTTTATATTAAACAAGATTGATTATCGAGTTAGATATATGTAACAAATTACATAATTTCCCCTAGGGCATACCTCTAACCCTATCAATATATATAAATAGATATTAAAATATATGTATAAATATATTTATAAATACATACAAATATATATGTGTGTGTGAGCGTGTGTTTCCGTAAAATAATAATATTTTTAAATCAAAAGCAATAAAATTGTATTTTTTAAAATATATACGTAACAAATATATTTTTTGGAGATTAAGTAGGGTTTTGGAAAGGTCCCTTATCCCTTTAGTAAAAACAAAAGGAGAAAAAAAGGAAAGAGAAAAAATACAGTAGCTAAGATCTAAACCCTATATAGAATAACTGATCCAATTTTCAAGAATACATATATCAAAGGAAGTTACAACTAGATTAGTAAGAGAAGTTGATAGGTCTTGCTATCTTCTCAAACAGCCTCTTGTATCTTTCTTTCCAGATTTCATCTAAGCAGGTTTTGAGTGAGAGCATCACTCTAGCCTTAAAATCTCTCCACCTTGTCGTGAGAAAGATGATATACTAGTTATCATTATTGGGAAATCATTGATATAAATAATACTCACGAGCATAACCTTCTTCCAAAATTCATAGGTTTGAAAACAATTAAAAAATAGGTGCACATTTGACTCGTTCTCATTACAGCAAAACAGGCAACAATATTGATTCAACATCCAAGAATGACATTGTTTATCTTGAGTGAGGATTGCATTATTGATTATTCTCCACATGTTCATATTCTATTTTGGAGAACCGGAGTATTCCCAAATACAAGTATGCTAAGGGTCAGCTATGCCATATATAGTAAGGAGGTTATAGATATGTTTAATTGAATGCTGCTTAAGTTTACTACCCCAAAGAATTTCTTCATGCACTTGCATAATAATACGAGAGACTTGAATTTGTTGCTAAACTTCTCTTACCCTTGCACGGCTACTATAGGGCAATACTACTTTGTTATTATCGATATAATCAGTTGCTTTAGCATATAATGGCATACCATATTGTATTAATTCCAAGTGGCTAACTTCCTCCTTGAGGAACAGCCCTCTGTCGGCCCAAGGAGAAGACCGGAATATAGCTTTTGAGTCAGGGAATAAGGCCAGTTGATTGTGTTGCTTGAGCTCAAACTTCAGAATAAATAAGATTTTCCAAACCCAACTTGCATCTGCCCTTAGTTCAAGTTGCTAAAAATCTTTATTATCAACATAATGTTTTAGACACCATGTCTTCCGTATTGAAGGTTTTCTGTTTATCAAAACTAGAAAAATAAAAAAGTGTTTGTATCTTTGTTCCATAAGGCCATATTGATAACACCTAGACCACCGTTTTTCAAAGGGATTTGAACTTTCTTAAAAGAGTTGGGGATAGTCTTTCTAGAGAAGGGAGAACTACACTATAAGAAGTGATAAAAAGCATTTTCAATCAACTAAATTAGCTTTTTAAGGAGAATAAAAACTCTGTAATAGTATGCTTGCATTGAGAAAGCTAAATATTTTATTATAGCTAGCCTGCCATCTGTGGAGAGGATTTTATTATGCCATTTGCTTAACCTAGAAGTTATTTTTTCATAGAGGATAAAATAATCTCATTTCCTTATCTTGGAAGTAGTGATAGGGAAGCCAAGGTACACCAGACCAGCACTTTGAAGCTGAACACCATATGGTTCAACTAATGAGAGCATAGTCAGCTTAGATAGGAAAGAGAAAAGAATTAAGGTCTTAGAATAGTTTATCTGAAATCCAGAGACAAGCTTGAAGGCATTTAGTGTTTTAATCAAATTCTCAATAGAGTGAGCATTAGGTTTAGTAAAGATGAGAAGGTCATTTGCATAACACAAGTTAGAAATACGAGGGTTCTTACATTTGGGATGGAAATCAATAGCCTTGATATAATATTGTTGCTTTAGCATAGCAGTCAAAAGCTCCATTATGATTAGAAAGAGGTAAGAACTAAGGGGGTCACCCTGCCTAAGTCAATGTTTCCCTACAAGAAAACCACAGGCATGACTATTAACTTCCACCGAGAAAGAAGGAGTGGAGATACATGCTTCTATCAACTTAGAAAACTTCAAAGGGAACCTCATTCTGTTCATAGCATACATAATGCTTTCCCACTTAGTTATGTCGTAGGATTTCATGAGATCGACTTTCATGTAGCATTCGGGCTTAAGTAGTTTCCATTATTACCCATGAGAAGCTCATGAATGAGAAGTATATTATCTATAATGTTCCTTCCAGTAAGCAAAGCACTTTGGTTCATAGAGATGATATCAGGGAGGATCTGCTTAAGCTTTGAGGCTAGAACTTTGGATATACACTGTTATATGGTGTTACGGTAGCTTAAGGGCTCGAATTGTTTTACATTAATTGGGTAAGGGACTTTGGGGGCCGAGAGCATTATGGAGGAAGGAGAAGTGTTTAAGTGACGGAGTATGGGCAAGGCCGTGAGCATGGAGCATTTTAGGGTGATGGCCAAGCACTTGGAAAAGGTGGAGGAGTTGTTTAGGTGATGGTATTAGTGAAGTGTTGATTGTTTGAATGTTGGTAGGAAGTTTTGATTTGGGAAATGGTGAGCACTCAATTTACTTACATTTAGAAAATAGTTATATGAATGTTTAAATTATAAATTTAAATGCTTAGTTGATAACTTGAATGATTATATGGTTTATTATATGGAAGTTGATAACTTGGTTGTGATCCATTATGAAAAATCATAATAAGAATGGTTAAGTAATTAATCATGATTAATTAATGAAAAATAAATCCATATGGATGTGTGTATGGAGTTTATTGAGCCTCTTAATGTTTTTAAAATACAAAAAGGGTTGAAATGAATATTATAATAATATAATGTTCTGAAATGATTTAAAAGTGAAAAAGAGATTTAATATGGAAAATATTGGATTAAATGTTTGAAAATGGTTAGAAATATTTTATAAACATTAAAATTCAATTTGGAGATGTTTTGACAAATAATGAATTTGAAGTCAAAAATAAGCGCGTCGTGTAACGGTAGTTCGCGATTTCACGCCGAAAAAGTTAAATCCTTCTTTATGATGGAATCAGAGTCGCATTTCTTTGCAATAAGAATTTTCCAAAATCTTATGAAAATTGTTTTCAAACAAAAGAAAAGATCAAGGTTTCATTTAATAGATTTTAAAATATGAGCAAATCTAGTTTTCAATAAAATCGCACTTTGGTAGTTCGTTGGCCAAAGTAGCAAATATTCTAAATATATATTTTTGAAATGTTTAAAAATATGGAGTAAATCTTACAAATCTTTTAAAATATTTTAAAATAGATTTGAGTTATAAAAATGGATTTCTAAATGATTGAAAAGTCATTTTGATCAATATAGCTTAAAAGCACTTTTTGTAGCACTTTTTCACAGCACTTTTCTATAACTTTTAAATTATAGTTTTAAACGCAACCGTTCTTTTCCAAATCTTTGGTAAATGTTTCCAAATGATTAATAAAGTATTTTAAAAATGATTTGATGTGTTTTTGGAATGGTTAAATGTTAAATGATTTAGAGTCAATCAAATTACTTGACCGCCTTATGGGTGTCAAAGAGGTAGTGTCTAGGCTTGGGTTTGGAAAACCAGTTTCCTGCTCTCCCTAGCTATCTGGATTGGCCTGATGGAGGGGATAGTAATTTGATTTACTTGGATCAAAATTTTCCAAAGTATAAAGGATATGATTTTCCGAATATAAATAACATGGATTTTATGGAGATAATCTTCTTGCATTCGATGTTAAAGCTCGAAGAAGGAACTCGTACTATTCGTGGAATTTAAAAGGTGATTTCGTCGTTATTCCGCCCATAGTACTTTTTGAATACGAGAATTGATATTGAATAGAATTAGGTGATTTCTATAGATTTTTCTTACTTAATATATACTGGTTTTGGATTAACATTCTAGATAACATGGTTTTAACTCAACCAAAGTTCTGAGTTTTGAATTAAGAAATCTTTGTAAAGATTTAAATAAATGTTTTAGAAATATTTTCCTAAAAGAAAGGATGAAATAAATTGAAATTATTCCAAGATTAAAAAGGTTTTAAAATTAACCAAATGATTTGATAAGTGAGGCTTAATGATTCCATATACTGTTAAGAAGGTAAAGGAATAATTTAATGGATATATCTCTAAGAGATATTTATGAATGAATAAAAAGATGAATTAAATTGAATGTTGATTGATATTCACATATGAACTTAAAATCTTTTTTATTGATGATTGGTTCGAAGGAACTGGGGTCGGATTTGGGTAATTACTATCCGAAAACCACTTCGAACCAATGTATACATTCAAAAGTGAAGACATGTTGAAGATGATGATTATTGAAATCCTCGTTGTATTGAAGACCGAAGATCTTCATAGCGGAAGGGTTGTTTGTTGACATTCTCTGGGGCACTCCCAATATAGAGACATTTATTATAGAAGTGGTCCTATTGTGTTTTCAAATCTTTGGATTGCAAGGACTACTCGCTACTAATGGTAGTAGGAGGAGTGCCTTCGGTTTCATTCAGTCCCAGAACGAACTTGTATGGATGAGTGTCTGAAATTGCATTTCTAAATCACGAACGTTGACTTTTACAAACTTACATCTGTTGGTGGCGAGGAGTCAACTCCTATTAGCTTAACACCCTTCTCTGAGACATACGAGCTCGGAGGTTGTATTTTTGTGGAAGTCAATTAGTGATAAACGGAAATGGAAATGTGGCATTCTAAGTGAATGTGCTTTTTGGAAGAATAAAGCATGCCTTTATGAAAAGCAAAGTGTGGCTTTATTAAAATTGAGCGTAGCCTCACGAGCCTCACATACCGGAGATGATAGGGGTAACTATGTGGACTGAAGAACACACATTCGGGCTTGATGTATATGGTGGCGTCCAGTAAGAGGACCCATTGAGGGAAGGCATCCCTTAAGGCATTTATTACCCCATTTATTTGGATATAGTAGCTAGCTTGTGAAAAGTGATAAGGGTACCGGGTATTGGTAGTGTAGCAAGTGTAGTTCCAAGTAGCTAACTTGAGAAAAGCGATAGGGCTTCCGAGGGGACTTTGGTTGCTATGAGTAGATCTGAGAAAAAGACCAATAGTTACCTATCATGTTGGAAATCCAATTTTAATAAGAGCTTTATGGTTTTGATTGTATTCCCAAAATAGTGGTAATTCTTTGCAAACATTTCAGCTAGCCCTTTAGTATCATATATTATGTTCGATGTATTCCGTTGACCTAGTCCGGATATATTACCATAGACTTAGTTTGGATATTGATACTTTATTTTGATATATTACTTGAAAAGTGTTTTCAAAAGAATGTCAGTAATAATAATATCAAATGTTTTGATATAAAGTATTTTGGTTATCATAAGATAAACCTATTCGTATTTATTTGTGGGCGTTGTCTTATGAGATACTCTTCTTTTCAAAGGTTTTGATTGACATCAGCATTTAAAATTTCAAGTATCTCATGCTGGTTTATCAAGCTTGATTCGGGTATTTTCAATACTCGGGTCCTATCCGAGTAGTTTCAGGTTTGGTTGAAGATGCTTGGAGTTTCCAGAGGAGATCTGGAGATCTTCATCTACGTATGGACGTATTTTATTGTCCGCTGCATCTATTGCATTTGTTTTTATTTTTCAGCAATTGTAAGGACAGAGATTTATAACTGTCTAGGCTGAATCTAGGTTAGACTCTGATATTGTGTTCAAAAAATTTCGTTGTAAAAATTATATCTAAATAATATATGTTATTCCGTTCGTGTGAATTTGTGGCATGCGAATACCGACGATGTATTAGTGTCGATTTTTGAGGGTCGAAAATCCTGGTCGTTACATTTGGTATCAGAGCTTAGGTTGAGCGAACATCTAGGCTTTGGTGGGGTAAAACTCATTATATATAGGGTTAGTAATACCCTAGAATGAGTGACTCATTAGAGATAGGGTTAGTAACACCCTAGAATGAGTTTGAGAGTAATATATATATATATATATATATATTTATAAATATATATATATATATATATGAGCGCGTATTTGTTATTTGATATAAAAATGTTTTATGTTGATTTATCTGTTGAGTGGTTTATAGATTCTGGTCGATGCGCCTGATCACCGTTATCAATAGGGATTTCTAAACACTTAAACAAGGCAAACCAACACACTATTTTAAAAGGATTATATTTTAAGAATAATGGAATATCATTTGAAAGATATAGATATTTATATGTGTCAGTTTATGGTTAATGAAATGATAATATTCAGTTATTACCATTTGTTAATTAAACAAACATCTTGTGAATTAAGTTTCACGATTTTACTGTAGGATGTTTGATAATAGTATTGGGTTAAGATTAATGAATTTATATAAGATAATGAATAAGCATATAGTATAAACATGTATTTTACATAAATAAAATGATTTTGAAAAGGATGGATATGAAAGATATGTTATATAAATTTTGAGAAACTAAATTTAGGGTATTTTGGAAAAGAATTATCAAATTCTAAAAGGAAGTAAGTTAGTATAAGATGATTTTATGAAGGGGATTTATGAAATGGGTTTTATAAACAAAATAATCTCTAATGGATTTTTGAAAATAAATTTCAAATAAGAAATTTAGAAAGTAAGAAAGTCTCAAATGATAACTATTTTGAGTGGCTCGAAAATTACTAAAAATGGGCAAAAGATATGTTCGGATGGTAAGCATTCTCTTAAGTATTACCCTTCTTGTTAAGGGATATAGGATACTATTGGTAATATCTAGTTCCTTGGTATTATTTCAGAGTTACATGATCTATATAATTTTTGTTAAGTTAAAAAGATAATTTTGAATTATTATTTGATAGGTTAATATCAAGGTGGGTTAAAAAGGAATATATTATAATAAGTGAAGTTGATTGTAATTTTGGAAAATAAAAGGTAAATTATCTTTTAAATTGAAATGATTCCTTTGGGATGAAATGTTTTCCTTTAAGAAAAATATTTGGAAATAAATATTTAAAGTGATTATATAAAGCATCTTTATACAAAAAAAATGTTGAATAAAAGTTTATGAATTGTTTTCATAAATATTTTTGGAAGATTAATAAGTACGTATTGAGTGTGTTCCGAGGTGGGCAGTAGTGGCTACTATGTGTTTCCACCAGCCCGGATGCGTAATTGGTATATCTGCCCCTGGCATTGCCTAGTTGTGCCGTGTCACCTACCATATCGAGCTTTACTACAAGTTTCTAGTGGTGTCGTACCTATGGAGTATCTTCTCATAGCCTCTCGAGGTATGCAGGTACTATATAGACTATTGGCACTATTATGTGTTAAGGTGGAAACTGTAAAGCCTTAATGCTATTTAAAAGTAAGTTTATTTTATATTAGACATTATTATAATAGTGTATATTACTACATAGTAGATAGTTTAACGGATCCTTAGAGGATGGTTATCCCAAACATCCTTTGAGTTACTTGTATTTCAGTTGATATTTCAATTGAGTGGGATTTATTGATATAAGAATGTTAATCCTGACTCGAGTGTTTTGTGTTTTGCTTTACGCTCGGGTCAGACTGAGTGATACAGTATTCGAGACTCACCTTTGGAGTTGGAGCTTCGCTTGGAGATCCAGCTATCTTTCTTGCTTTCAGTTATTCAGCTGATTCCAGTGATGTATTCTGATCTTGTATTTGACTATTGTATTGAGATATCTATGTATTCGAGACTTCTATTGTATCTTGTTTAACTCTGTTATATATATATATAGTAGCTTCATGAACTACTATTCTTTTGTTTCCGCTGCATTATTGTTATATTACTGTGTCTGTGATCTATGATTATTTTATTTACTGTATATACTGAGTTTTGCCAAATTTAAATTAACAATCTGATATTTTGAGCAATTCAAATTTGACATGTATGGATGCGAATGGTTGAAAATTTCAGGTACAGAACTTTGAGGTGTTTACACCAATCTGATAGAGGATTTATCACTTGTTTCTTGATGGAGAACAATGATGAGGGTTTATGATTTGATACTTGAGTTTTCTATCATAGTTGAAGGCTATGTAAGGGAAATAAAGTTTTCTGATCAAGAAGCCTGATCAGAGTCCGCACTAGAGGATCGGGGAATCAATACTAGTTCGGAAGTAAAGTTGTGGATTCAAATAGTAGATCGAATCAGATATTGCGTGATGATCTGTGTTCATCATACGAATGTAAGTTTAAAAATAAATATTTTGGGCAAATACCTTTGGTTTTTGTTTTGGTATAATTTCGAGGATGAAATTATTTTAAGAAGGAAGTCTGCAACAACCCGCAAATTTATCAATTTGATAAATTATATTTATTTTAAAATACTGAAATATAAGATTTTTTAATGTTTTAAACAATAAATAATAATGGTATTCTTATTTTGGAATAAGTATTTATGAAAATATAAACTTTGAAGGAATATTGATAAAATGGTCGAAAATCGTTTTATCGATATACAGCTCTATAATCGTAAAATATTGCGCATGGAGCTGGATACATACACTTATTTTTATAATTGTATAGGAATATGAAATAAAATTATTTATTTTATTTTTGAAAAATTAAATGTATTTATGACATCATCAGTGATGTCATTATATTTAATAATTGATTTATTGAGATTTAATTATTTTAATTATTTTAATAATTATTTTTAAATGATGATAATTAATTATAAATAGTTCTAAAGTGATAATAAATTATTTATAATAGTTTTATAAAGATATATAACCGGTTTGAAAATATAGGGAAAATTGATATCGCTTTATCGGTATAATAGCAATTTTTGTAAATAATTGTTATTCATTTATATGATTTTATAATTCAAATGAGATCATTTTTATTAATTAAAAACGATTAGAAATTTATTTTCAAATTTTGTTTACATATATATGTAATTTAAAATATAAGTGAAAATGTGACCAGTAATCAGTTTTCCGATTTTCAATAGTTTAACGAACGAAAGTCGTTTCAAGTTGTTGCAACGTTATAAATGACACTAACATATATATATATATATATATATATATGCATGTATACATATCACATACTCAAATATAACATATATACATATAAATATACGAACATACATATGTAGACACATTTAAATATATGTATATTAAAAATATCAAAGATATTTTAGTTTGATTACTACTTAAGCATTTGCAAAGTAAATGGCACATGGTACACATGGAGGTGAAGTGATGGAAATGATGGCAAGGAGGTAGGGGGAGGTGTAGGTGTATGATATGACAAGGAGATGGGGGTGGAAGGTTAAGATGTGATGGTTGATGAAATAGAGATATTTTCTCTAGGTTTGCTTAACGGTTAAGGCTCCACACTTATGCACATATACATACATAGATATATACACATGTGCACATACACAACATAAACATCTATATATACATATATATAACAAATATCTAGATATTTTCATTTAAAGTCAAAATCACATGCATAAGAGGACATGAATGGATGGCATGAAGTGATGGGAACACATGGGGGTGATGATGGCCGAACTCATGGTGATGCAAGGGGGTGTGGGCTGCCGAAGTGATGGGAGATGGAGGTGGAAAGATTGATGTGAAAGCCTAAGGAAATATCATGATATTTTAGTTGTAACTTTCCCCTATAAATACATGCACTCCCCCTCTCATATTTTCACACTCTCCACTTCTTACCAATCTCTCCTTCTTCACTCATTCTCTTCTCTTCTTTAATGACTTAGGCAGAGAGCATGTGAGGGGGTTTGGATGTGTGCAAGGGAGAGGGTGGAAGCCTTAGACGTGAGCAAGGAGGAGGAAATGGCCATGGGCCGTGAGCTAGGTGGTGGTGTAGGGTCTTGGCCGAGAGCATTGTGGAAGAAGGAGAAGTGTTTAAGTGATGGGGTATGGGCAAGGCCGTGAGCATGGAGCATTTTAGGACGATGGCCAAGCACTTGGAAAAGGTGGAGGAGTTGTTTAGGTGATGGTATTAGTGAATTGTTGATTGTTTGAATGTTGGTAGGAAGTTTTGATTTGGGAAATGGTGAGTACTCGATTTACTTACATTTAGAAATTTTAATTATATGAATGTTTAAATTATAAATTTAAATGCTTGGTTGATAACTTAAATGATTATATGGTTTATTATATGGATGTTGATAAATTGGTTGTGATCAATTATGAAAAATCATAATTAGAATGGTTAAGTAATTAACCATGGTTAATTAATAAAAAATAAATCCATATGGATGTGTGTATGGCGTTTATTGAGCCTCTTAATGGTTTTAAAATACAAAAAGGGTTGAAATGAATATTATAATAATATAATGTTCTGAAATGATTTAAAAGTGAAAAAGAGATTTAATATGGAAAATATTGGTTTAAACGTTGGAAAATTGTTTATAAATGTTTTATAAACATTAAAATTCAATTTGGAGAAGTTTTGACAAATAATGAATTAGAGTCAAAAATAAGTGCATCGCGTAACGACAGTTCACGGTTTTACGCCGAAAAAGTTAAATCCTTCTATAGGATGGAATTCAGAGTCGGATTTCTTTACAATAAGAATTTTCCGAACTCTTATGACAATAGTTTTAAAACAAAAGAAAAGATCGAGATTTCATTTAATAGATTTTAAAATAAGAGCAAACCAAGTTTTTAATAAAATCGCGCTTTGGTAGTTCGGTGGCCAAAATAGCAAATATTTTAAATATTTTTTTTAAAATGTTTAAAAATATGGAATAAATCTTATAAATCTTTTGAAATGTTTTAAAATAGATTTGAGTTATAAAAATGGATTTCTAATGATTGATAGGTATAACTATGTGGTCCGAAGAACACACATTCGGGCTATTGGTTGATGTATAGGTGGCGTCCAGTAGGAGGACCCATTGGGGGAAGGCGTCCCTCAAGGCATTTATTGCCCCATTTATTTGAATATAGTAGCTAGCTTGCGAAAAGTGATAAGGCTACCGGGTATTGGAAGTGTAGCAAATGTAGTTCCAAGTAGCTAGCTTGACAAAAGCGATAAGGCTTCCGAGTCGACTATGTTTGCTATGCGTGGATCCAAGAAAAAAGCCACAAGTTCCCTATCATGTTGAAAATTCAATTCCAATATGAGCTTTATCGTTTTGATTGTATTCCCAAAATAGCTGTGATGCTTTGCAAATATTTCAGCTACCCTTTTGGTATCATATATTCCATCTGGTGTATTCCGTTGACCTAGTTCGGATAGATTACCATAGACTTAGTTTGGATATTGATACTTTATTTTGATATATTACTTGAAAAGTGTTTTCAATAGAATGTCATTAATAATAATATCAAATGTTTTGATATAAAGTATTTTGGTTATTATAAGATAAAAAACTTTCCGTATTTATGTGTGGACGTGGTCTTATGAGATACCCTTCTTTTCAAA
Organism: Allium fistulosum; assembly: GCA_030737815.1. Lineage (NCBI taxonomy): Eukaryota > Viridiplantae > Streptophyta > Magnoliopsida > Asparagales > Amaryllidaceae > Allium > Allium fistulosum. Next base: position 1,034,533,213 of record CM060901.1, read on the forward strand.
GGTTTTGATTGACATCAGCATTTAAAATTTCGAGTATCTCATGCTGGTTTATCAAGCCTTATCGGGTTATTTTCAATACTTGGGTCAGATCCAAGTAGTTTCAGGTTTGGTTGAAGATGCTTGGAGTTTCTAGAGGAAAGCTGGAGATCTTCATCTACGTATGAATGTATTCTATTTTCCGCTGCATCTATTGCATTTGTTTTATTTTTCAGCAATTGTAAGGACAGAGATTTATAACTATCCAGGCTGAATCTAGGTTAGACTCTGATATTGCATTCAAAATTTTCCATTGTAAAAATTATATTGAAATAATATATGTTATTCCGTTCGTGTGAGATTCTGTTCTATCTTTATTTTCTTTTTCACTTAACAATCCGGCTTTCCAGCACTTGAATTTGCGGCACGTGAATACCGACGATGTTTTAGTGTCGATTTTCGAGGATCAAAAATCCCGGTCGTTACATGTTAGCTCCTGAACCTGAATTGACAAAGAAACACAAGTAGGGTTTTTGAATAGACTAGTTTGTATCTGATTAAGTTGTATTTTTAGTTGTGAGGAGAGCTTGTTTCCCTTTCCAAATGACTTAATACTCCACTTCCTAAAAGAAAATTTGGTTTGTTTAATTTATTGTTGCAGCTTGTACATAGGGTTTCCATATACTGGAGAAGCCCATGCATGGGAAACGATATCAAAGAAGTTAGAGTGATTGACCTATGAGTTAAAGTATTTAAAGGGAGATAGGGAGTTTCTTTGAGAGCAATCAAATGTTGGGATGAGAGGTGAGTGATCAGAAATGCAAGAGGGAAGAGAAACAGGGTTAATGTTAGGCCATAAGGATAATGCAAGTTTGTTCATGAAAATTCGGTCTAATTTATATAAAGTTTGAGCATTAGATCTAGACATATTGGTCCATGTATGATAAAGACCAGAAGAAGGGGATTCAAAAAGCCCGGAGCTTAATGTAGCTTGGTTGAGGGGAAGGGAATCCTTAAAGGACAAGGCACAGCCACCTAACCTGTCTTGGGAGTAAAGCATGCTATTCCATTACCCAAGAGCAAGCCAAGGAAGATGATTGGGGTTGAGATGGTGAAAGGATTCTAGAAAACCAAGCCTAGAAGGAAGGGGGTTATTAGCATAGACAAAAATGCTGACAAAAGGAGTGTTTGAATCTATATGAGTTTACATGGAAGTGACAAGATTGCTTGCAAGAGGAGATGAGGGATGCTAAGAAGACTTCAGGTTTCCATAGAACAAGAATTCTGCCAAAGGAGGCTTTATCTAGGTTATTAAATTGATTCCAAGATGGACATATGAAGGAGGAGGCTTATTAAATGGTGTTAGTGTTATATTTGTTTTCAAGGATTCCAATATGGCTAAAGAATGATTGGATATGAGATTTTTTTTGCTTCATTTTGCGTGGCAAGATCATTGCCTCCTCTAATATTCCAAACACCAATTTGTTCAATCATAGAGTGAACCTAAAAACGGGGTTGGTTGAATGGATTTCGTGGTGGAAGGATTGGAATGAAACTGGGATTTGAGCTTTAAAGAGACAAAAGGAGGTTGAGTTTTTAGAGAGGTAGCACCAATATCAAATACTAGGCCTTTGTCTCTATCTTTGGTAGCACTTCTGGTTTTTCTTGGGGATAAATTGGTGATGCAGGGAAGATTGCTAGCTATTTGGCAAGAAGGAAAATTAGTTTGAGGGAGGGAGAGATTTAGAGCTTGGGCATAATTAGAGTTAATATGAATAGAAGTGTCACGTGCATGCATGAGATTTATAACAGGAATAGTAGAATAGGAAGATATTTGTTGACCAATAATATTACAAGAAGAATTGTTTAACTTCCAGGAAGGAGAGAGAGTGTGATAGCATGGACAGAAGTGACACTTACATCAGATTGAACATCAGGCAAAGAAGAAGTTGAGAGATAGATGGGGGAAGCTTGAGTCTTTTCAGGAGAGGGGATGAGTACTTTTTCTTCTGGAGCAAAGGACTTGTTTTGCACAGCACATTAGCATGTACAAGTTGGTTGTGTCATGTGCATCATTTTATACAGTTCTGGCACATCTAAAGCTATAGAATTTTCATCAGCACTAACATTACCTTTTGTGACTTGAGAAGAGTTTTGCACAACACTATACCTGTGCAAGTTTGGAGTTTCATGTGCACCTTGTTTGTTCTTGTTTGATTCACCAAGGACTACAGCATCCACATCTACACATTCTCCTACTTCTAGTTAACCTGGAAGAGTTAACACATCTTCCTCTGCACTAGCCAATGCTTCAAAACTATTACCATGTTGCAACCGACTATGCTTGTGTATGTCTAGTGTGTCATGAGCACCTTATTTATTCAAGTTTGGTTCACCAAGATTATCTACATTGACATCTTCACATTCTCCTTTTTCTAAATCCCCTAAATGAGTTAAAACATTTTCCTCTGTGCTAGCCAAATAAACAAAATTGTTACCAACTAACAACCCATCTTGTTGATCACCAATGTTTATAAACCCAAAAGCTTTTTCATATATCTTAGTACCATTAAAACTAGCAACTGGCTTGTAGACCTATTTTTTAGTTTAAACTCTCCTAGTATTTTTATGCTTATTTCCAAAAAGAATACACCTCCTTTCTTTCTCAAAATCTCTCTGTACCTTGACCTTGTAAACTGGGGCAACCTTTTCAACATCTTACCTTTTCTTTTGGTTTTCAGCAGGGATGTGTTCCAATTTTTCACATGCTTCTTTCACATGGCCAAATACTTTGCACACTGCATAGATGGAAGGTATCCAAGCATATTCTACTTTAACATTAGCTAACTTCACTTCACACAACTTGATAGAGATTTGATTGGGCAAAAGTTTAAAGCAAGGAATTTCTACTAGCACTTTGGCATATTCAAATCTGTCCAGTCTCCTAGTAGACTCATCAAAACATATTACCTTCCCTAAAGAACTCGCAATCCAGTCAATACCAACCAAATTCCAGTTAACAGAGGGGATTTTTGATAGGAAAACCCAAATAGGAATACTTTTTATCTTTTCTTAGACATAATAAATATATGGTTCCCATTGAGTTAGAATGAAAACCTTTCCTTTGATTACTAGAGAGTCTGCTTCTAACATCTTGGTGCGGCATAGTTCATCTTCTATACCAAAAAGAACATTTTTTTATCTGATTTAACTCTTATACCATTGTGGTTACCCCACGCCAAATGAAGGAAATACATCACAATAGAATAAGGAAGCGAATCATCAAGGAAGAACCCCAACTAGGTGGTTTTCCCAGTAGGAGTACCTACAGCAATCACTTCAACAGGTGGATCAAAGCTTTGGAGGCACTATACTTAAGATGGAAGTTGTGTGGGACATATTTATTGGCTTTGTGCGAGGGTTTCTTAAAAAGAGAAGACCAAGGGGAGGGAACAGAGGAAAGAGGAATTAACGAGGAAGAAGAAGGTGCAGAGGCTTGAGCAGCTGGATGGGAGTTGGGAGGGTGAGGAGGAGGAGGAATGGGGATGAAAGGGGCTGAGAAAAGGGAAGGAGAGATAGGTGGAGGGATGAAGGCCATTAAAAGGAAAACAAGCTCATAAATTTGCGAAATTATTTAAACAAATATATTTATTCATATATGAAATATATATAATTATTTTATATTAAAAATCAATTCAACCAATTTTTTATTTTCGAAAGCATTTTTGATGAATAAAATATTTTCATAATATTTTAACTTAATTTTAATTTATAAAAAAACCAGTTAATTAGTAAACAATGTTTCTCAAATTAAATAAACCATATTATATATTTTAAAATCAATTTAAATTGTGTTTTTATTTCTGGCCAAACTTAATATACACATATATTATTTTTTATTGCATATTATGAAACTAAGACGATACATATATATTAAATATGAGATATAAAAATAATAAAAAATTGACTGATATTAACATACATGAAAGCCGATATAATTAATACAATATGTAACGACTGTAGAGTAATATTTAATAAATTTTACCTTGTGAGATGATGTCGTAGATACATGCATTGATCTAGTTAAACCCCTTTGATCTCTTAGATCTAAACCCACTATTGCAAACAGATGACATGCCAGTAATGGATCTAGAAGTATTTGATAGATTGGATGTTCATGGAGTTGGAATAGGTGGGTATGGAGGGGGTACTTGTGGTTAAGACTAAAAGAAAAGGGAAGCAAAAAAATGTAGAAAATGAAAAGGAGGCAAAGGTTTGAATTTGTAGTGAAGGTTGGAAAAATTATCTGCAAATCTTTCTCTTACCATTTTAAAATGCAAAGCCCCTACTTTTCCTCCCCTTCCTTGGCCAGCTTATACAAGGCCCAATATGGGCCAAATTCCCTTAAAATCCATCTATTAACTTATTTAACTTAAATACAATTTAAATGCTTATCGATACCGAATATCGATACATACGCATGTAACTTTTATATACACACCCAATAAATTACTAATAGCACCTCGAATAATTATAGAGGCTACTCCATGTTACTAAACACGTCCCGTACAATAAATAAAATAATAATCAAAATTTCACAAATATTAGTTAATTTAATTAATTATAACTATAATAAATAAATTAAACTAAATAGTGTTTTGGAGATTAAATAGATTTGGTTGTGGTACTCACAAGTGTGAATATATCCAATGATTAATATTTGAACAATTCAATTACTAATTTTTACATGCACGTAGTAAGGGTGTGATAGTTTGACATAATTCATCACTTGCAAATCTCATCGACATCCAATTTTACAAATTTAAGCGGTATCTTTTAGTATTGTTTATTTACACTAATTCTCTTCGTCAACGCTGTATTAGTTTAGGATTTATGGAATTTTGATTTGGTCAGAATTCCAATACGATCCATATTTAACCTGGTTTGTCCATAAATAAAGTCCTTAGTTCAATAATGTAACGACCCAGATTTTTGACGCCTGTTATTAGGGTAATTAACTAATTTTAAATTTTTGAAATATTGATTTTTATTAGTGTAGTAAATGAATTTTCTGATGTTTAAAATACCCGAATATATATAAATTGATTAAAACTATATTAATTTTAAATTATAAATTCCTGGATATGATAAATTTATAAATAAATGTATATAAAACTCCACCATTAAAATTTAAAATAAAATATGTTTATAAAAATATTGTATATGTAAAGAAATGTATACATGAATGTATAAACTTCATAATGGCAAATTTCAAATTTTTGACTATATACGTATATGGATATATGTTTATAGAAATAATGCATAGGGGAATATAAGTTTATATATATATATATATGTATATGTAAGCATGTGTGTATCTAAATATATATATATATATATATATGTAAGTGTGATAAAATGGATATGTATATATCTAAAGGAAATAGGTAAAAATGTAAATACAGATATGATGACAATATATATATGTGTATGTGTGTGCGCGCCTGTGAATATGTAAAAAGGTATATATGATAAACATATGCATATGAGAACATATATCCCTATATATATATGTGTGTGTGTATATGCACAAGAAGCATCATCATAGCAAAACTTATTATCAAGTCACAAAAGGTAGAAATTAAGTCAAGCCATAATATCAAATCATATTCTAAATTCATATCAAAACATAAGAAATCAAATCAGCATATAAAAGATCAAATCACTCAAAATAAAAAAAATGAATGAAATGAGGCATGTGCATTGATGAATAGGCAGCCACCCTAGTGTACACATAACCAACCTAGCATTTTCACTGTCCACTTCATCCTATATATATACATGTCAGGGCTTGTTCATTGATTCACACATATTAAAAAGAAAAAAAAAAGAAAAAAAAAGTAAGACATGTTTGCAAAGTATGTAAATATTAGATATTAAGGAAGAAGAAACAGCAGTTTTAAAAAGAACAGTGAGTAAACATTTTAAATTTTGGTTTACTGGCCCATACATATACTTGTTAACTGTACATTTGGGTGAACCAATGTTATGCTAAGTGTATATATGGATGTAGTGTGGATATGTGTATGTATGTTTTGATTCCAACATGATCATTCCCACCAAATACTGTTTATCTTCTACCCAAGCTTCTCTGTTCACTTGTTTGTTTAAAACAATTAAGAGTTTTAAACTTTGAAAATCATTAACTCAATATCTAATTCATTTTAAAATTTGATTTCAAAACCAAAGTTTCTTATTTTTGAATGTAGGACATTTTAAAATTTGTTCCACAAAACTATATCAAGCACAGAGAGAGAAATGGCGTTTAATAGTTAATAGGTTTTACATGGTCGAACTTCCAACCATCATAATTTGGTGTATGGATTACATAGTTGTAATCGCTATTGAAAATCATGATTTTTAAAGGTGGTATGGGGATTTTTAATGGTCTGTGCAAGGTGGATTATGGGGATGAACGGATTCGGGAAAAAGGGGAAATTCAGGTGATATGCTCGATTTCGTGGTCTGAGTTTTGGTTTGGAGGAAGATGGAAGGATTGGGCATTAGAGAAAAATAGCGAGGCATTTTATATTAAGGGGATTGACTGGTCGAGCTTGTTTTAGGTTTTAGGGTTGTTCTTGGGTGGGTTTCAGTTTTAAGGGAAATGCAACGTCGTTGGGGAGAGAGGGACTTGCGGTATGAGGGGGAAGGCAAGAGGAGGAAGTGGCGGTCATGTTGGCAAAGTTTGGTGGTTGATAGGGGTGTGCGGTGGCGACGAGGAGCGTTTGGGTGGTGATGGCGTGATCGAGTTTTTGGAGAGGGTGTTTGATTTTTGAACTGAGGAGTGGCCGTGACTTTTGGGTGGATGGACGAGACATAGGAGGTGTAGGCGACTTAGGGTGATGGTCGGCGTCGAGTTGTTCGACCGGAGGTAAGTGTGCATGTGCACGCTTGGATGCATGGCTGGGTTTGTCGATTTGAAAAAAAAGGAAAGCAGAAGGAAGAAAAGGGGAAGAAAGAGCAGCTTTTTTCTTTTTCTTTTTCCTTTGGGCCGAACGTGGGTGGGCCTTGTGTTTTAAAAAAAAAGTAAGGTGATTAAATAAAAGTTATATTTAAAAATCTTTTAAACTTTTTAAAAAAATTCCTCTTTCATTTAAATCCAATTGACATGGAAACTTTTGCGTTGTGATTCTCTCATCTAACTTTAAAATCTAAACTAATTTTGTTAATTAACATGGAACTTAATTAATTATAATAAATAAAGTGAGTTATTGATTAAAAACTTATTTGATTAAATCTTATGTTAATTAATAAATAATTAGATTCTTAATTGTTTAAAACTTATGTCAACCAATAAAATTTGTTGTTAATTGGATTAGTTAATTGTAGTTAACTGAAAATAAATTGATTTATAATTTTTTAAATTATAAGTTATTTTAGATTAAAAATATAAGTAGATTCAATTAATGGAAATTTATTAATTCTGATTGTGAATTGTTTTAATATTAGTGTTAAGCGTTATTTTAGTTAATGATCTATGTTCTGGTTATTGTTCTTGAATACTTATTTTAGTTATTCTTGTCTGTGCCATCAAGTGGCCAGGCAAGTTAAAATAGTTAGAAAAAAACGTTTATACGTTTTATTGGAATAAACATATGTAACAAATTTCATATGTGAATATTGTCACCCTGAATATAAATTGTTTATTTAAAACCACTTGGCCATTTAAAATTTATCGTTTTCAGTTTCGAAGAGACCGGGGTCGGATATCAGTGTTATCCGGAACCACTTCGATCCAATAACCACCACGAACCTTTACGGGTTTAATTATAGAGTCTAATATACTGGATTGTGTTTAATGTAACCAAATTCTACTATTTTAAACAAGTATTGAACCTAGACACTATTATAATATCGATGGATTTCTGTAAAAGTGTTTTGGTTATAATCAGATAAAAACTCGTCGTGGTGTATGAGTTACCTTGGTTTTCCGAAGGATTATTATAACTTAAGTATTTCAAATTAAGTGTGTTTACTCACGCTGGTTTCCAGCCTGACTCGGATGTTACTTTATTGTAATGCTCGGGTCAGACCGAGTAATACAGTTTCAGGTTAGGACGCCTTTGTTGCTCAGGAGACAAGCTGGATGGCAGAGACGTATTGCACGTATTTGATTATATTCCGCTGTGTATTGTAAGGTGAATATTCAACATTTATGGACAAGTTATTATAACTATCCAGATTTATATGTTGATGATTGTACTCTGATAACTGGTATGTATATTAACAGTTACAGCTTTCCTTTGTATAAAATGTTGTTATTGTATATTACATTTTGTTCAGCTGCATTTGTGAGATTATGTGTTGTTGTTATTTCTGTTTCTTCTTCTATCTCTTTTCTTTTTAAACCCTAACAACCTGGTATTTCCGGCACTCGATTGCTCAGCACTCTATACAGTGAATGTATTAGTGTCGATTTTCGGGGGTCGAAAACCGCCCGTTCGTTACACGTGGTATCAGGGCTGAAGGTTAAGAGAGAACCTTGGCACTCTATATTAAGGTGATTGGTTGTTATTATTATAATCAAATAAGATTAAAAATTTAAGTGTTAATACATATATAACCAAATAGAAATTTGGGTAAGAATGAATTATGCAAGTTAAGCTGAAAGTAGACTCAAACCAGAATTTAAATCCCAGAAATTTCGGGAGTGTTTTTCAAAGTGTTTGGTATGAAATAAGTTTACCTTGATATATATAAAAATAATTTTTCAGGAAATTATTATGGAATATATGGTATGTTTGGTTTCTAGATATGATAATATTAATTTTTATCATAAATTGGTTGTTGTGTCTTAATAAAGAATGTTTATTACAGAATAAACAATGATAAAATATTATGAAATGTTTTAAGGAAGTGGAATTGTATAAGCATAATTTATAAATATGACTTATAAATTAAAATGAATTTAAATTAATGAGTTTTGAATCGAAGTCCCGAAAATTTTGAAATGTGTTTCAAAGTGTTTAAGGAAATAATAAGTAAGGTTAATAAAAATATATTTTTATATGAAAATTTTTGTTTGAAAACAAGGGATGTTTTGAAAATTCCAAAGGAATTTGTTTTGGATAGAGACCAAGGTTGGTTTAAAAATTTAAAAGGGTGATATGGTATGTAAATGGGATATAAAGGTGTGTGTGTGTGTGTGTGTATATATATATATATATATATATGATTTCATGGTGAATTGAAATAAATATTTGTGTTTGAATTTTGGGATTTCCATTGAAATGAGAAGTATAACCCAAAACGAAAGTAAGTTTTTGAACTTATAACCTGAAGTTGGGAATTTCAAGGTGAAATTAAAATTTTAACTTATGGAAGTTAAATAAATTAGATTATAAAAGAACGGGTATAGATTTGATAAGAGTTGCAAAAGGAGTTATGTATGTATAAATGATTTTAAAACGATTTTTGAAATAAAACGAGTTTCGAATTCTGGAAATCTGTGATGGATGCTATTGATTGAGGTTTAGATGATTTGGACGTTATTTATTTTGATATATCCTACTATCATCCTGTATATTATTTACAGTATATAAAACTATAAATCAGATTATTTCGAATAAATTAGGAAATATGTTGAAATAATATGTATCCATCTCTGAAATTAAATAGAAATAAAAATTTAATTTGAAATTATTAAATGATTTTGATTTTAAGAAAAAATATCAAAATTTATGGAAATGGAATCATTTTGAACTTACATTAGAAATGTTAAAAAAATGAACTTGTCAACCGGAATTATTTAAAGAATCGGGTTTGAAATTTTGAAGTTATGATTGGGAAATCAATTGAATTCCAAAATTTGATTTGTTTTAAAAAGATTTGAACTCTCACTCGAACCTTGGAATAAATCTGAGTAAAAGTAATTTAAAAGGATATTCGACATTTGGGCTCGAAATTGAATTATTATTAAAAAAAATTGGATTTTTAAATTGAATATTGAAGGTTAATTTGATTTAAGTGATTTAAATCGATGTTTTTAAAATCGTACTTGTTGGGTGAATACTCGCCACCGATCCAAGCCCACACCGAGTCCATTCATCACCGGACCAAGACTACCAAACCGATCCCCACAACTCCGAGACCACCGAACCAACCTTCACAAGTCACCACCGGACCGAGACCACCGACCAATCATGACTCCACTCATCACCGGACCAAGACCACCGAACCAATCCCATCTCCACTCTCCACCGGACCAACCACTACCGAACCAATCCTCACCACTCTCCACCGGACCAACCACTGCCGAACCAACAATGCCAGGCCAGATTACATCAGCCCAGGCCCACCAACAGCTATATACATCCAAGGCCCCTACTCCCAGCCTCACTCTATAAATAGAGGGGTAGGGGTATAACAATGGGGGACAAGTTTGAGAGCTCAAGCACGGATAGAACTTTCAAACAACTTTCATATACTTGTATCAAAGCTTTGTACTTGTAATCTAAACAAAAAAGGAGAAATAATATATAAAGTGGACGTAGGCACATTCTGGCTGAACCACTATAAATCTATGTGTCTTTTACAGTTTAGCCCCTACTTTTTACATATCTGCATAAATCACCCAGATTACTAAAAACAACATAAATCAACTAAATCTTACGACTTGGAGGTGTTTGCCCGTTTTTTGTGCAAACATTTTTGGTGCTTTCACTGAGAAAAAAATAAGCTCGAAGCTTCAGCTTCTCCCACTTAACCTTCTTCCTAACAGCGTCGTTCATTGCTTGGAAAACATGCCTCTGAGGTAGAAAAAAGACGTTAACAAAGGAAAGAACATCGCAACTAGTAGTGTCCCAGATCCAGTGGTCACAGATCAAGTAAATCGTCCCATTCCAGCAACAGTACCGAATGAAGGTCAGGCAAATCCGACAACCCCTACCACAGAACAGCCGGCAACAATTACTAGGGCAGAACTAGATAGGGTTATGGCTGAAGTGACTAACCGCTTCACATCCCAGCAGGAAGTCTTGGTGGACCAACTCATGTCACGCTTAAGGGATGCTGAAGAGTCCAACCGCAACACTGAATCATGGGGTGAGTCCCAGTCTGGAGGATCTCAAAGACAACAAAGATCTTCCTTCTTCGAAGGAGATAACGACAGAAGCGGCCATGGTAGGAGCCGAGACCGAGCTCAGCCCGAAGTTAGACCTGAGGAAACGCTTGGAACCGAACCCAATGGGGGAGGTACCGGGCGGAGGTCAACTGTAGCCAAACCTGTCGTATTACCTAACCACGGAAACACCAGTGAACGGGGCCGAGCTAGAGTCCAGCCCAAAGTTGGACCCGAGGAAGCGCTTAGATCAGAAATCAGCAGGGGAAAATTAAGGCAAGGGCCAACTGTAGCTGACCCTAGCATCCTCCCAGAAGACCAAAGACAGCCACTGGAAAATATTAGGAATGATAGACGATACCTTCCCTACAGGTCATCTGGACGGAATCAATCCCACAGAGCAGAACCGAACTCATTCCTATCTGCTCCAAATTCTGATGAGAGGATGGCACGCTTGTTCAGAGAGTGCGTCCAACGGGATCAAAGAGATCGAGGGATAGGCGCTAGGGTAACTAGGCCTTTTGCCCGCAATATCGAAATTGCCATCACCCCCCGAGAATGGAAAATGCCAACAATGGAACCTTACAAAGGAAACTCTGACCCCGTCATACACTTACAGAGATACACACAACATATGCTCATGAGTGGAGCAACAGAAGGAGTGCTGTGCAAATGCTTTTGGTGCAGCAGCGGAAATAACAAAATGATGATTCTGTGAAAGTAGCGATCGATGGATTGGAAGATACCGAAATGCCCAAATTCGTTGATCCGAAGATACCGAATTCTAGCTATCCCAAACACGTTGATAGCGCACTATTCCGTGTTTAAAGATCTGTGATTCTTCGCACGTAGATCCAGCGCACTAGATTCCGTGAATCGGCTTCTACAGTCGTTGAATCGAGTGCACTCGATTAATCGAAAGAGGAGATAGGAGATTACACTCAACTACCAATTGGGTGAAAGCACAAAGCTAACAAAACAAGTGTTTTATTTCAAATCAACTAAACTATTACAAATGGCACCACCGGCCTATTTATAGAAGTTACAAATCTCAACACAAATCTGTACAACTCATGAGTCGTTTCCGACTTAACAAGACTCCGACTTACGACTTAAAACCATAGCGACTCAAAAATAGACGGTTTAAACAAATGCGACCTACGACTTAACAAACAGAAAATACAAACAGAAAATACATCACTTAGGTCGTTGCCAACCTATCAACTTCTCACGACTCAACTTAGGTCGTATGCGACCTAACTTCAATGCTCCAGCTTCCATCGGCGACTTAAAGAATCAACGACAGAGATTAACGCGGCATAAGAATCAACGGCATCAAGCTTCAGCGACTTTAAAGAAAGGCTTCATAAACTGTGCGACCTAAGTCTTGCGACCTATGTCCTCGCGACTTAAGACCTCGCGTCTTATATCTCCAGATCACCCAGTGACCTATCTTAGGTCGTAACATATCTTTGCGACCTAAAGTAGGTCGTAACCCTTTAAACCGTCTGCCTTCCATCACCCTGAACCCAGTAACTCGTGTGCTGCTTTTGTTAGGTCGTGAGCGACTCAATAATAAGTTAGGTTGTCTTCGACTCATCATATCAACACGACTTAAGATTTCTGACGACTTAACTAATTCGTAACTCGGTAACGACTTATCACCTGTTCTGTTAAGTCGTACACTACCCAAAACACTTCCCTTAAGTCGTTTCCGACTTAAGCCTTCAACTTGTGTTGCTCCTCCTGTAGTTTTAGGTCGTAACCCACTCGAGTTAAGTCGTGGACGACTTATGTCTTCAACTCTGATAAGTCGTGGGCGACTCATGCCATTTTTGTTAAGTCGGTCATGACTTAGACCTTCAATTTCCTTAAGTCGGTCACGACTTAGTACTTGGCCTGCATCATCCTTCCCAGGTTGAGAAAAATTCGTCCTCGAATTTGTGCCATCCTCTTCCACCATAAGTTCATCCCCCATGATATGTTATGAGATGTTTAACATTGAACACATCGAAAGTATACACATCCTCTGGCAGCCTCAATTTATAAGCGTTTTCATTGATCTTCTTCAAAATTTTCACTCTCAAACTACAATTAGGTATGCACAATCGATTTCCCTTGAACAGAAAACCATCTACCATCATAAACTCATCCGTCTCTCCCTCCTTGACTTTAGCAACAAACTTTGCAAAGTAAGGATCATCGACAAATAATTCTGGCAACATATCAAACCCCGTCACTTCAACCTTCAATGTTGTTAACAAGTGATTTCTTCTACTCAACGCATCAGCCACACGATTCGTCACTCCTGACTTGTGTTTAACAACAAAAGTAAATTGTTGCAGATATGCAATCCACGATGCATGTCTCGCTGAAATCTTGTCTTGCCCTTGTAAATGCTTCAATGCCTCATGATCAGTATACAGAACAAACTCTTTCTGAAATAGATAGTGTCTCCAGTGTTTAATAGATTGTACAACAGCATAAAATTCCACATCATATGTACTGTATCTCATCTTCGTTCCTGATAGTTTCTCACTAAAATATGCAATAGGACTCCCCCTCTGACTCAACACCCCTCCAATTCCCACCTTGGATGCATCAGTATGTAGCTCAAACAACAACTGAAAGTCTGGTAATACTAGAATTGGTGCAGACGTCAGCAACTCCTTGATTCTCCCAAAAGCATCTCCTGCTTCCTCTGACCATGAAAACTGTTTATCCTTCATACAATCTGTAACAGGCGCCATCACACTACTAAAGTGTGGAATAAACCTTCTATAGAATGAAGCCAACCCGTGAAAACTACGAACTTCCGTTATTGTCTTGGGTTGTGGCCAATCTTTGATAGCTTCGACTTTACTTTGGTCAACCTGTATTCCTTCTTCCGACACAACATACCCCAGAAATAAAACACTCCTCGCCATAAAAACACACTTCTTTGTAGCAGCATAGAATTGTTCTTCTCGAAGAATAATTAACACTTTCTTCAAATGCTGAACATGCTCTTTTGTACTAGCACTGTAGATCAGAATATCATCAAAGTAAACCACCACAAATTTCCCAATGTATGGCCTGAAAATCTGGTTCATCACCCTCATGAATGTACTTGGTGCATTCGATAGACCAAACGGCATCACCAGCCATTCATACAATCCTTCCCTTGTCTTGAATGCTGTCTTCCATTCGTCCCCTGGTCTAATGCGAATCTGATGATAACCGCTCTTCAAGTCAATCTTAGAAAAGATTACGGACCCACTGATTTGATCCAATAAATCATCAAGCCTCGGCATTGGAAATCTGTATCTGACTGTGATCTTATTCAATGCTCTACTATTTGTGCACATCCTCCATGTTCCATCCTTTTTGGGTACCAATAAAGCTGGTACAGCACAATGACTTAAACTCTCTTGCACACGCCCCTGTTCAAGCAATTCTTCCACCTGCCTTCGCAACTCTTCATGTTCCTTCGGACTCATTCGATAATGTGGTCTATGTGGTAACATTGCTCCCGGAACAAGATCGATTTGATGTTGAATGTCTCTTAGTGGCGGTAACTCCTTCGGTAACTAATCTGGAAATACATCCTCAAATTCTTTCAAAACTGGCTTTGCTTCTTATGGAATTTCAACCTCTTCACTGCTCTCACGCCCAATTAACAAGAATACTTCCGGCTCTTCCTCAACCTCCTTAACAAATTCCTTCAGAGATGATAAAGTTTTCAGCTCTTCAATCTCTTCTGACTTACTTTCTCCTTGTTGTCTCTTCTTTGGGACTAAGATAATCTTCGTGCCTTCAAACATAAAACTGTAGCTATTGGTCCGACCGTCATGTTGTACTGCTCGATCATACTGCCATGGTCTTACCAAAAGTAAATGACAAACATCCATCTCTACTACGTCACACCAGATCTCGTCTTTGTATTTCTTCCCAATAGAGAATGGAACACGAACTCGTCTATCCACTTTCACTTCTCCTCCTTTTCTCAACCATGCTAGCTTGTATGGATTCAGATGTTTCTCTGTCTTCAACTTCAACTTTGTCACAGCCTCGGTTGAAACGATATTGTCACAGCTTCCTGCGTCAATTACAAATTTACACACCTTCCCTAGTATGGTGCATGTCGACTGAAAGATATTACTCCTCAACCAACTAGCTTCTTCCTGCTTTGGTGTCAAACACGATCTCCTCAGCATTAGATTACAACCTTCATCTCCTGACGCAATATCATGTTCATCCTCCTCAACTGGACTAGAATAATCTCCATCAACATCCTCAACTTCTGCAACCATGGTTCTCTTCTTTGGCTTTGGACACTCGTTGCTTTTATGACCCAATTCCTGACAATTGTAACATTTGAAACCATTGTTAACCTTCACCTTCTCAGCCTCCTTCACCACTGGTCTACTGATAGGTTTAGAAACATTAGAACTCCCACTTACACCCTTCACTTGATTATTGGAATTAGTAAACACACCACCTCCTCGTCGTCCCTGTTTCTCCCAAGCCAACGCCTTTTGATGTGCTTCTGCCACAGATCTTGGATCGAACATATTAACCATATCCTGAATCTGCATTCTCAATCCCCCAATGAATCTAGATGTCAGCTGCTCTCCGTTTCCATAATATCATTTCTCGCAATAAGCTGATAAAACTCATCCGCATAATCATTAACAGTCTTCGTGCCCTGCCTCAAATTCTGCAAACGTTGATACATCAGTGACTGATAATTGTAAGGTAAGAACGTTGCTTTCATCAATTTCTTCATCTTCTCCCAAGATTCAACTTTTGACTTCCCCATTCGTTCACGTGTAAGTTTGGTTTGCTGCCACCATGCCAAAACTCTACCCCTCAACCCTGTAGCAACCAACTTCACTCTACGATGTTCTGGAACTTCCTTGAAATCAAAAATTTCTTCAACATTAGCCATCCAATCCAAAAACTCTTCAGTTTGCATACCACCCTTGAATTCAGGAATTTCAGTTTTCATTCCCGATTCCCACTTGTGATCATACTCTGAATAATTCCTTCCTTGACCTCTTCCTTGAATACTACCACCATCATACTCCTCTTCAAAATCAGATGTATATCGATGTCGATCCTGACCACCAACATCTCTACTACCATCACGTCTACCATCATCCCTTCTATCTACATTCCTCCGAACACGATCTCGGTCATCAACATTTCTATAACGATCTCGGCTCACACTTCTATGATCATCATCATTACTTCTCCCTTGATTGGAATGTGGTGAAACTCTACTTCTCTCGTGGATAGATTCGGGTGAAACCCTTCTTCGGTTTTGATTCATCTCCATCATAAGCTTCTCTAACCTCCCAATGCCTTCATCCAACTTCTCATTGAATTTGTCACTTATACGTTGCTCCATTTGCTCGGCATCTTCCCGCTTATACAAATCTTCAACATTTTGAGGACGATTAGCTATCCTTGGCGGCATGATTCAAAATGATACCAAATGATGGATCTACTCTTCACACTTCAAAATTCAAACACAATTCGAACTTGGATCCAAAATGAAATGGATCGAAAACTCCCACTTTGTTGCAAATTTGCGATGAACACGATGAACACAAACTACTTAAAATAATAAGATCCGATCTCCAAACCTTTCAATTTCAATTTTCCTCGAAGGATTTTGACTCGGCTTGACTAGATCTACACTTCGTCTTCAAAAGAATTGGCTCCAAGGACTCGATTTAGCTATGATTGGCTAAAACAAGCTCTGATACCAAATAGTGCAGCAGCGGAAATAACAAAATGATGATTCTGTGAAAGTAGCGATCGATGGATTGGAAGATACCGAAATCCCCAAATTCGTTGATCCGAAGATACCGAATTCTAGCTATCCCAAACACGTTGATAGCGCACTATTCCGTGTTTAAAGATCTGTGATTCTTCGCACGTTGATCTAGCGCACTAGATTCCGTGAATCGGCTTCTACAGTCGTTGAATCGAGCGCACTCGATTAACCGAAAGAGGAGATAGGAGATTACACTCAACTACCAATTGGGTGAAAGCACAAAGCTAATAAAACAAGAGTTTTATTTCAAATCAACTAAACTATTACAAATGGCACCACCGGCCTATTTATAGAAGTTACAAATCTCAACACAAATCTGTACAACTCATGAGTCGTTTCCGACTTAACAAGACTCCGACTTACGACTTAAAACCATAGCGACTCAAAAATAGACGGTTTAAACAAATGCGACCTACGACTTAACAAACAGAAAATACAAACAGAAAATACATCACTTAGGTCGTTGCCGACCTATCAACTTCTCACGACTCAACTTAGGTCGTATGCGACCTAACTTCAATGCTCCAGCTTCCATCGGCGACTTAAAGAATCAACGACAGAGATTAACGCGGCATAAGAATCAACGGCATCAAGCTTCAGCGAGTTTAAAGAGAGGCTTCATAAACTGTGCGACCTAAGCCTTGCGACCTAAGTCCTCGTGACTTAAGACCTCGCGTCTTATCTCTCCAGATCACCCAGCAACCTATCTTAGGTCGTAACATATCTCTGCGACCTAAAGTAGGCCGTAACCCTTTAACTCGTCTGCCTTCCATCACCCTGAACCCAGTAACTCGTGTGCCGCTTTTGTTAGGTCGTGAGCGACTCAATAATAGGTTAGGTTGTCTTCGACTCATCATATCAACACGACTTAAGATTTCTGACGACTTAACTAAGTCGTAACTCGGTAACGACTTATCACCTGTTCTGTTAAGTCGTACACTACCCAAAACACTTCCCTTAAGTCGTTGTCGACTTAAGCCTTCAACTTGTGTTGCTCCTCCTATAGTTTTAGGTCGTAACCCGCTCGAGTTAAGTCGTGGATGACTTATGTCTTCAACTCCGATAAGTCGTGGGCGACTCATGCCATTTTTGTTAAGTCGGTCACGACTTAGACCTTCAATTTCCTTAAGTCGGTCATGACTTAGTACTTGGCCTGCATCATCCTTCCCAGGTTGAGAAAAATTCGTCCTCGAATTTGCGCCATCCTCTTCCACCATAAGTTCATCCCCATGATATGGTATGAGATGTTTAACATTGAACACATCGGAAGTATACACATCCTCTGGCAGCCTCAATTTATAAGCGTTTTCATTGATCTTCTTCAAAATTTTCACTCCCAAACTACAATTAGGTATGCACAATCGATTTCCCTTGAACAGAAAACCATCTACCATCATAAACTCATCCGTCTCTCCCTCCTTGACTTTAGCAACAAACTTTGCAAAGTAAGGATCGTCGACAAATAATTCTGGCAACATATCAAACCCCATCACTTCAACCTTCAATGTTGTTAACAAGTGATTTCTTCTACTCAACGCATCAGCCACACGATTCGTCACTCCTGACTTGTGTTTAACAACAAAAGTAAATTGTTGCAGATATGCAATCCACGATGCATGTCTCGCTGAAATCTTGTCTTGCCCTTGTAAATGCTTCAATGCCTCATGATCAATATACAGAACAAACTCTTTCTGAAATAGATAGTGTCTCCAGTGTTTAATAGATTGTACAACAGCATAAAATTCCACATCATATGTACTGTATCTCATCTTCGCTCCAGATAGTTTCTCACTAAAATATGCAATAGGACTCCCCCTCTGACTCAACACCCCTCCAATTCCCACCTTGGATGCATCAGTATGTAGCTCAAACAACAACTGAAAGTCTGGTAATACTAGAATTGGTGCAGACGTCAGCAACTCCTTGATTCTCCCAAAAGCATCTCCTGCTTCCTCTGACCATGAAAACTGTTTATCCTTCATACAATCTGTAACAGGCGCCATCACACTACTAAAGTGTGGAATAAACCTTCTATAGAATGAAGCCAACCCGTGAAAACTACGAACTTCCGTTATCGTCTTGGGTTGTGGCCAATCTTTGATAGCTTCGACTTTACTTTGGTCAACCTGTATTCCTTCTTCCGACACAACATACCCCAGAAATAAAACACTCCTCGCCATAAAAACACACTTCTTTGTAGCAGCATAGAATTGTTCTTCTCGAAGAATAATTAACACTTTCTTCAAATGCTGAACATGCTCTTCTGTACTAGCACTGTAGATCAGAATATCATCAAAGTAAACCACCACAAATTTCCCAATGTATGGCCTGAAAATCTGGTTCATCACCCTCATGAATGTACTTGGTGCATTCGATAGACCAAACGGCATCACCAGCCATTCATACAATCCTTCCCTTGTCTTGAATGCTGTCTTCCATTCGTCCCCTGGTCTAATGCGAATCTGATGATAACCGCTCTTCAAGTCAATCTTAGAAAAGATTACGGACCCACTGATTTGATCCAATAAATCATCAAGCCTCGGCATCGGAAATATGTATCTGACTGTGATCTTATTCAATGCTCTACTATATGTGCACATCCTCCATGTTCCATCCTTTTTGGGTACCAATAAAGCTGGTACAACACAAGGACTTAAACTCTCCTGCACACGCCCCTGTTCAAGCAATTCTACCACCTGCCTTCGCAACTCTTCATGTTCCTTCGGACTCATTCGATAATGTGGTCTATGTGGTAACATTGCTCCCAAAACAAGATCGATTTGATGTTGAATGTCCCTTAGTGGCGGTAACTCCTTCGGTAACTCATCTGGAAATACATCCTCAAATTCTTTCAATACTGGCTTTGCTTCTTCTGGAATTTCAACCTCTTCACTGCTCTCACGCCCAATTAACAAGAATACTTCCGGCTCTTCCTCAACCTCCTTAACAAACTCCTTCAGAGATAATAAAGTTTTCAGCTCTTCAATCTCTTCTGACTTACTTTCTCCTTGTTGTCTCTTCTTTGGGACTAAGATAGCCTTCGTGCCTTCAAACATAAAACTGTAGCTATTGGTCCGACCGTCATGTTGTACTGATCGATCATACTGCCATGGTCTTCCCAAAAGTAAATGACAAACATCCATCTCTACTACGTCACACCAGATCTCGTCTTTGTATTTCTTCCCAATAGAGAATGGAACACGAACTCGTCTATCCACTTTCACTTCTCCTCCTTTTCTCAACTATGCTAGCTTGTATGGATTCGGATGTTTCTCTGTCTTCAACTTCGACTTTGTCACAGCCTCGGTTGAAACGATATTGTCACAGCTTCCTGCATCAATTACAAATTTACACACCTTCCCTAGTATGGTGCATGTCGACTGAAAGATATTACTCCTCAACCAACTAGCTTCTTCCTGCTTTGGTGTCAAACACGATCTCCTCAGCATTAGATTACAACCTTCATCTCCTGACGCAATATCCTATTCATCCTCCTCAACTAGACTAGAATAATCTCCATCAACATCCTCAACTTCTGCAACCATGGTTCTCTTCTTTGGCTTTGGACACTCGTTGCTTTTATGACCCAATTCCTGACAATTGTAACATTTGAAACCATTGTTATCCTTCACCTTCTCAGCCTCCTTCACCACTGGTCTACTGATAGGTTTAGAAACATTAGAACTCCCACTTACACCCTTCACTTGATTGTTGGAATTAGTAAACACACCACCTCCTCGTCGTCCCTGTTTCTCCCAAGCCAACGCCTTTTGATGTGCTTCTGCCACAGATCTTGGATCGAACATATTAACCATATCCTGAATCTGCATTCTCAATCCCCCAATGAATCTAGATGTCAGCTGCTCTTCCGTTTCCATAATATCATTTCTCGCAATAAGCTGATAAAACTCATCCGCATAATCATTAACAGTCTTCGTGCCCTGCCTCAAATTCTGCAAACGTTGATACATCAGTGATTGATAATTGTAAGGTAAGAACATTGCTTTCATCAATTTCTTCATATTCTCCCAAGATTCAACTTTTGACTTCCCCATTCGTTCACGTGTAAGTTTGGTTTACTGCCACCATGCCAAAGCTCTACCCCTCAACCTTGTAGCAACCAACTTCACTCTACGATTTTCTGGAACTTCCTTGAAAACAAAAATTTCTTCAACATTAGCCACCCAATCCAAAAACTCTTCAGTTTGCATACCACCCTTGAATTCAGGAATTTCAGTTTTCATTCCCGATTCCCACTTGTGATCATACTCTGAATAATTCCTTCCTTGACCTCTTCCTTGAATACTACCACCATCATACTCCTCTTCAAAATCATATGTATATCGATGTCGATCCTGACCACCAACATCTCTACTACCATCACGTCTACCATCATACCTTCTATCTACATTCCTCCGAACACGATCTCGGTCATCAACATTTCTATAATGGTCTCGGCTCACACTTCTATGATCATCATCATTACTTCTCCCTTGATTGGATTGTGGTGAAACTCTACTTCTCTCGTGGTTAGATTCGGGTGAAACCCTTCTTCGGTTTTGATTCATCTCCGTCAAAAGCTTCTCTAACCTCCCAATGCCTTCATCCAACTTCTCATTGAATTTGTCACTTATACATTGCTCCATTTGCTCGGCATCTTCCCGCTTATACAAATCTTCAACATTTTGATGACGATTAGCTCTCCTTGGCGGCATGATTCAAAATGATACCAAATGATGGATCTACTCTTCACACTTCAAAATTCAAACGCAATTCGAACTTGGATCCAAAATGAAATGGATCGAAAACTCCCACTTTATTGCAAATTTGCGATGAACACGATGAACACAAA
This sequence comes from Allium fistulosum, assembly GCA_030737815.1. Lineage (NCBI taxonomy): Eukaryota > Viridiplantae > Streptophyta > Magnoliopsida > Asparagales > Amaryllidaceae > Allium > Allium fistulosum. The sequence goes on from CM060901.1 coordinate 1,034,554,984, forward strand.
CTACTTCAAATAATAAGATCCGATCTCCAAACCTTTCAATTTCAATTTGCCTCGAAGGATTTTGACTCGGCTTGACTAGATCTACACTTCGTCTTCAAAAGAATTGGCTCCAAGGACTCGATTTAGCTATGATTGGCTAAAACAAGCTCTGATACCAAATAGTGCAGCAGCGGAAATAACAAAATGATGATTCTGTGAAAGTAGCGATCGATGGATTGGAAGATACCAAAATGCCCAAATTCGTTGATCCGAAGATACCGAATTCTAGCTATCCCAAACACGTTGATAGCGCACTATTCCGTGTTTAAAGATCTGCGATTCTTCGCACGTTGATCTAGCGCACTAGATTCCGTGAATCGGCTTCTGCAGTCGTTGAATTGAGCGCACTCGATTAACCGAAAGAGGAGATAGGAGATTACACTCAACTACCAATTGGTTGAAAGCACAAAGCTAACAAAACAAGAGTTTTATTTCAAATCAACTAAACTATTACAAATGGCACCACCGGCCTATTTATAGAAGTTACAAATCTCAACACAAATCTGTACAACTCATGAGTCGTTTCCGACTTAACAAGACTCCGACTTACGACTTAAAACCATAGCGACTCAAAAACAGACGGTTTAAACAAATGCAACCTACGACTTAACAAACAGAAAATACAAACAGAAAATACATCACTTAGGTCGTTGCCGACCTATCAACTTCTCACGACTCAACTTAGGTCGTATGCGACCTAACTTCAATGCTAGAGCTTCCATCGGCGACTTAAAGAATCAGCGGCAGAGATTAACGTGGCATAAGAATCAATGGCATCAAGCTTCAGCGACTTAAAAGAGCGGCTTCATAAACTGTGCGACCTAAGTCTTGCGACCTAAGTCCTCGCGACTTAAGACCTCGCGTCTTATCTCTCCAGATCACCCAGCGACCTATCTTAGGTCGTAACATATCTCTGCGACCTAAAGTAGGTCGTAACCCTTTAACTCGTCTGCCTTCCATCACCCAGAACCCAGTAACTCGTGTGCCACTTTTGTTAGGTCGTGAGCGACTCAATAATAGGTTAGGTTGTCTTCGACTCATCATATCAACACGACTTAAGATTTCTGACGACTTAACTAAGTCGTAACTCGGTAACGACTTATCACCTGTTCTGTTAAGTCGTACACTACCCAAAACACTTCCCTTAAGTCGTTGCCGACTTAAGCCTTCAACTTGTGTTGCTCCTCCTGTAGTTTTACGTCGTAACCCGCTCGAGTTAAGTCATGGACGACTTATGTCTTCAACTCCGATAAGTCGTGGGCGACTCATGCCATTTTTGTTAAGTCGGTCACGACTTAGACCTTCAATTTCCTTAAGTCGGTCACGACTTAGTACTTGGCCTGCATCATCCTTCCCAGGTTGAGAAAAATTCGTCCTCGAATTTGCGCCATCCTCTTCCACCATAAGTTCATCCCCATGATATGGTATGAGATGTTTAACATTTAACACATCGGAAGTATACACATCCTCTGGCAGCCTCAATTTATAAGCGTTTTCATTGATCTTCTTCAAAATTTTCACTCTCAAACTACAATTAGGTATGCACAATCGATTTCCCTTGAACAGAAAACCATCTACCATCATAAACTCATCTGTCTCTCCCTCCTTGACTTTAGGAACAAACTTTGCAAAGTAAGGATCGTCGACAAATAATTCTGGCAACAAATCAAACCCCGTCACTTCAACCTTCAATGTTGTTAACAAGTGATTTCTTCTACTCACCGCATCAGCCACACGATTCGTCATTCCTGACTTGTGTTTAACAAAAAAAGTAAATTGTTGCAGATATGCAATCCATGATGCATGTCTCGCTGAAACTTGTCTTGCCCTTGTAAATGCTTCAATGCCTCATGATCAGTATACAGAACAAACTCTTTCTGAAATAGATAGTGTCTCCAGTGTTTAATAGATTGTACAACAGCATAAAATTCCACATCATATGTACTGTATCTCATCTTCGCTCCTGATAGTTTCTCACTAAAATATGTAATAGGACTCCCCCTCTGACTCAACACCCTCCAATTCCCACCTTGGATGCATCAGTATGTAGCTCAAACAACAACTGAAAGTCTGGTAATACTAGAATTGGTGCAGACGTCAGCAACTCCTTGATTCTCCCAAAAGCATCTCCTGCTTCCTCTGACCATGAAAACTGTTTATCTTTCATACAATCTGTAACAGGCGCCATCACACTACTAAAGTGTGGAATAAACCTTCTATAGATTGAAGCCAACCCGTGAAAACTATGAACTTCCGTTATCGTCTTGGGTTGTGGCCAATCTTTGATAGCTTCGACTTTACTTTAGTCAACCTGTATTCCTTCTTCCGACACGACATACCCCAGAAATAAAACACTCCTCGCCATAAAAACACACTTCTTTGTAGCAGCATAGAATTGTTCTTCTCGAAGAATAATTAACACTTTCTTCAAATGCTGAACATGCTCTTCTGTACTAGCACTGTAGATCAGAATATCATCAAAGTAAACCACCACAAATTTCCCAATGTATGGCCTGAAAATCTGGTTCATCACCCTCATGAATGTACTTGGTGCATTCGATAGACCAAACGGCATCACCAGCCATTCATACAATCCTTCCCTTGTCTTGAATGTTGTCTTCCATTCGTCCCCTGGTCTAATGCGAATCTGATGATAACCGCTCTTCAAGTCAATCTTAGAAAAGATTACGGACCCACTGATTTGATCCAATAAATCGTCAAGCCTCGGCATCGGAAATCTGTATCTGACTGTGATCTTATTCAATGCTCTACTATATGTGCACATCCTCCATGTTCCATCCTTTTTGGGTACCAATAAAGCTGGTACAACACAAGGACTTAAACTCTCCTGCACACGCCCCTGTTCAAGCAATTCTTCCACCTGCCTTCGCAACTCTTCATGTTCCTTCGGACTCATTCGATAATGTGGTCTATGTGGTAACATTGCTCCCGGAACAAGATCGATTTGATGTTGAATGTCTCTTAGTGGCGGTAACTCCTTCGGTAACTCATCTGGAAATACATCCTCAAATTCTTTCAAAACTGGCTTTGCTTCTTCTGGAATTTCAACCTCTTCACTGCTCTCACGCCCAATTAACAAGAATACTTCCGGCTCTTCCTCAACCTCCTTAACAAACTCCTTTAGAGTTGATAAAGTTTTCAGCTCTTCAATCTCTTCTGACTTACTTTCTCCTTGTTGTCTCTTCTTTGGGACTAAGATAATCTTCGTGCCTTCAAACATAAAACTGTAGCTATTGGTCCGACCGTCATGTTGTACTGCTCGATCATACTGCCATGGTCTTCCCAAAAGTAAATGACAAACATCCATCTCTACTACGTCACACTAGATCTCGTCTTTGTATTTCTTCCCAATAGAGAATGGAACACGACCTCGTCTATCCACTTTCACTTCTCCTCCTTTTCTCAACCATGCTAGCTTGTATGGATTCGGATGTTTCTCTGTCTTCAACTTCAACTTTGTCACAGCCTCGGTTGAAACGATATTGTCACAGCTTCCTGCGTCAATTACAAATTTACACACCTTCCCCAGTATGGTGCATGTCGACTGAAAGATATTACTCCTCAACCAACTAGCTTCTTCCTGCTTTGGTGTCAAACACGATCTCCTCAGCATTAGATTACAACCTTCATCTCCTGACGCAATCTCCTGTTCATCCTCCTCAACTGGACTAGAATAATCTCCATCAACATCCTCAACTTCTGCAACCATGGTTCTCTTCTTTGGCTTTGGACACTCGTTGCTTTTATGACCCAATTCCTGACAATTGTAACATTTGAAACCATTGTTAACCTTCACCTTCTTAGCCTCCTTCACCACTGGTCTACTGATAGGTTTAGAAACATTAGAACTCCCACTTACACACTTCACTTGATTGTCGGAATTAGTAAACACACCACCTCCTCGTCGTCCCTGTTTCTCCCAAGCCAACGCCTTTAGATGTGCTTTTGCCATAGATCTTGGATCGAACATATTAACCATATCCTGAATCTGCATTCTCAATCCCCCAATGAATCTAGATGTCATCTGCTCTTCCGTTTCCATAATATCATTTCTCGCAATAAGCTGATAAAACTCATCAGCATAATCATTAACAGTCTTCGTGCCCTGCCTTAAATTTTGCAAACGTCGATACATCGGTGACTGATAATTGTAAGGTAAGAACGTTGCTTTCATCAATTTCTTCATCTTCTCCCAAGATTCAACTTTTGACTTCCCCATTCGTTCACGTGTAAGTTTGGTTTGTTGCCACCATGCCAAAGCTCTACCCCTCAACCTTGTAGCAACCAACTTCACTCTACGATGTTCTGGAACTTCCTTGAAATCAAAAATTTCTTCAACATTAGCCACCCAATCCAAAAACTCTTCAGTTTGCATACCACACTTGAATTCAGGAATTTCAGTTTTCATTCCCGATTCCCACTTGTGATCATACTCTGAATAATTCCTTCCTTGACCTCTTCCTTGAATACTACCACCATCATACTCCTCTTCAAAATCAGATGTATATCGATGTCGATCCTGACCACCAACATCTCTACTACCATCACGTCTACCATCATCACTTCTATCTACATTCCTCCGAACATGATCTCGGTCATCAACATTTCTATAACGGTCTCGGCTCACACTTCTATGATCATCATCATTACTTCTCCCTTGATTGGAATGTGGTGAAACTCTACTTCTCTCATGGTTAGATTCGGGTGAAACCCTTCTTCGGTTTTGATTCATCTTCGTCATAAGCTTCTCTAACCTCCCAATGCCTTCATCCAACTTCTCATTGAATTTGTCACTTATACGTTGCTCCATTTGCTCGGCATCTTCCCGCTTATACAAATCTTCAACATTTTGATGACTATTAGCTCTCCTTGGCGGCATGATTCAAAATGATACCAAATGATGGATCTACTCTTCACACTTCAAAATTCAAACACAATTCGAACTTGGATCCAAAATGAAATGGATCGAAAACTCCCACTTTGTTGCAAATTTGCGATGAACACGATGAACACAAACTACTTCAAATAATAAGATCCGATCTCCAAACCTTTCAATTTCAATTTGCCTCGAAGGATTTTGACTCGGCTTGACTAGATCTACACTTCGTCTTCAAAAGAATTGGCTCCAAGGACTCGATTTAGCTATGATTGGCTAAAACAAGCTCTGTTACCAAATAGTGCAGCAGCGGAAATAACAAAATGATGATTCTGTGAAAGTAGCGATCGATGGATTGGAAGATATCGAAATGCCCAAATTCGTTGATCCGAAGATACCGAATTCTAGCTATCCCAAACACGTTGATAGCGCACTATTCCGTGTTTAAAGATCTGCGATTCTTCGCACGTTGATCTAGCGCACTAGATTCCGTGAATCGGCTTCTGCAGTCGTTGAATCGAGCGCACTCGATTAACCAAAAGAGGAGATAGGAGATTACACTCAACTACCAATTGGGTGAAAGCACAAAGCTAACAAAACAAGAGTTTTATTTCAAATCAACTAAACTATTACAAATGGCACCACCGGCCTATTTATAGAAGTTACAAATCTCAACACAAATCTGTACAACTCATGAGTCGTTTCCGACTTAACAAGACTCCGACTTACGACTTAAAACCATAGCGACTCAAAAACAGACGGTTTAAACAAATGCGACCTACGACTTAACAAACAGAAAATACAAACAGAAAATACATCACTTAGGTCGTTGCCGACCTATCAACTTCTCACGACTCAACTTAGGTTGATGCGACCTAACTTCAATGCTCCCGCTTCCATCGGCGACTTAAAGAATCAACGGCAGAGATTAACGCGACATAAGAATCAACGACATCAAGCTTCAGCGACTTTAAAGAGCGGCTTCATAAACTGTGCGACCTAAGTCTTGCGACCTAAGTCCTCGCGACTTAAGACCTCGCGTCTTATCTCTCCAGATCACCCAGTGACCTATCTTAGGTCGTAACATATCTCTGCGACCTAAAGTAGGTCGTAACCCTTTAACTCGTCTGCCTTCCATCACCTTGAACCCAGTAACTCGTGTGCCGCTTTTGTTAGGTCGTGAGCGACTCAATAATAGGTTAGGTTGTCTTCGACTCATCATATCAACACGACTTATGATTTCTGATGACTTAACTAAGTCGTAACTCGATAACGACTTATCACCTGTTCTGTTAAGTCATACACTACCCAAAACACTTCCCTTAAGTCGTTGCCAACTTAAGCCTTCAACTTGTGTTGCTCCTCCTGTAGTTTTAGGTCGTAACCCACTCGAGTTAAGTCGTGGACGACTTATGTCTTCAACTCCGATAAGTCATGGGCGACTCATGCCATTTTTGTTAAGTCGGTCACGACTTAGACCTTCAATTTCCTTAAGTCGGTCACGACTTAGTACTTGGCCTACATCAGCTTTCCACTATTCTTAGCTGATCTAGCTACCTCCTGGTTCTGTCATCTACCCCAAGGATCCATCAGCTCATGGGAGATGCTGAAAGAAAAGTTTATCAGCCAGTTCCGCATTCATGTGGAACAACCCAAGGACGCTTATTCCTTATCCAGTATCAAACAGAAACCTGCAGAGAAACTGCAGCAATATCTAACCCGATTCAATGCCGCAGCGGCCGCAGTCCAAGATGCCGATGAGAAGCTTATCTTAATGGCCCTCTGTAGTGGTGTGCATCCGGATACTAAATTTGCTAGAAGATTGACAAAAGAAAAACCAGCTACTTTACCCGATTTCTTCCATGAAGCCGGGAAATATAAGAGGCTTGAAGACGCTGCCACTGAGGGGCAGTCAGGGCAACAAAATAAGGCAGCTCACGGCAACACGCCCGTTGTAGCAAAGGATGATCGAAGAAATGATTCTAGAGACAATACTGCGGCAAGAAGAGAGAAAAGCGCCTATATCGGCCAGGACCAAGATTCGACACTTACACTCCTTTGAATGAAACCATCGAAAACATCTTCCTTGCCACCCAAGACGAAGTTATATACAAACGCCCACCATACAAGAAGGAATCAGATAACGCACTTAAATTTGGAAAGTTCCGCCGCTTCCACGAATCTCATGGGCATGATACCAATGAATGCCATCATCTCTGGGACTTGATTGAAGAACAGATCAAAAGGAAGAGACTAGAACGCTATGTAAAAGGTCAGAACAGGACTCTAGCTCTTGCCAATGAGAACCCAAGGCTACCCTCCCTTGAGACAGGCAGAGGAAATCACAACACTAGCGGCTCCAGTCAAGAGAAGATAGTGGTCCATACCATCTCGGGAGGACCACACATCGCCGACAGAAGCTGGGCAGAGATGGAAAGATACGGAAAGTTACTTAGAAACAATGAAGACTGCGTTAATTTTGTTATAGAAGAACGCCACCCGAAGCGGAAAGAGAGTGATGACATTTCAGTTGGCGTGACCTAGAGGGGAAGCAGTACCCTCACATGGATCCCATGGTTATCTCTGCCCGGCTCGGTCCAGCCGAAGTTTTCCGAATTCTAGTAGACAATGGAAGCTCAGTAAATATCCTATTCAAGCATGCATTCGACAAAATGAAACTGTCAATAAAGGATGTTTCTCCCTGCAATAAACTGCTACACGGTTTCACTGGAGTTGCGAAGATGCCCCTCGGGCAACTGGACCTCTTTGTTGAAATTGGAAATCATCCCCGCTCCGTTGTGCGGAAACAGACATTTGTGCTAATAGAAAACCACTCGGCCTACAATGCCTTCTTAGGAAGGCCAGCCTTGTCTGACTTGCAAATTATCCTGGCCCCATGGTGCCTAAAGATGAAATTTCCAACGGACAATGGAGTAGGAGAAGTAGAGGGAGACCAGAACATCGCTCGAGACTGCTATGTAACTGAACTTCGCAACAACCACAGGAAGGATAAAGGGAAGAGTGTAGAGGTTGCCCTTTGCACAAAAAGTTTGGAAGCATAGCAACTAAAGAAAGCCCCTCCTCTTCGATATACCAGTGACTCTTTCAATGAATTAGACCCTAGGGACAAAGAGGAGGAGGGCACCGCCGAGCTTGCAAAGGCTATGGAATTTGTATATGTAGACCGACATGACTCGAGTAGACTATTGAAAGTCGGGTCCCAACTTAAAGCAGAATTGAAGGAACAACTCTTTGATTTTCTCCACCACAACTTGGATGTATTTGCATGGTCACACGCTGACATGACCAGAATCTCCCCTGACATAGCATGCTGCGTACTAAACATTGATCCTACCAAGGCGCCAGTAAAACAGAAAAAGAGAAGTATGGGGGCAGAACGATCAGCAGCCCTCGATGAGGAAGTAAAAAACCTACTTGCCAATGACTTCATACGAGAAGCCATCTACCCAGAGTGGATCGCCAACCCGGTGCTAGTGAAGAAGGCTAATGGGAAGTGGCGAACATGCATTGACTTCTCCAACTTAAATGATGCCTGCCCAAAGGATTGCTTCCCACTTCCGCGAATCGATCAGCTTGTGGACAGCACAGCCGGGCAAGAACTCTTATCTTTTATGGACGCGTACTCAGGATATAACCAAATTCCTATGCATGCTCCTGATCAAGACCACACTAGTTTCATCACTGACCCGGGATTGTACTACTACAAGGTAATACCTTTCGGACTTAAAAACGCAGGAGCCCCCTATCAGCGCCTCGTCAACAAGATGTTTGCGGGGCTAATAGGACAAACTATGGAAGTTTATGTGGATGACATGCTGGTAAAGTCAAGGAAAGCCGACGATCACGTAAGCCACCTGGATGAAATGTTTCAAGTACTTCGCCAATATGGAATGAAGCAGAATCCTCTAAGTGCTCCTTCGGAGTATCATCAGGAAAGTTTCTAGGATTCATCGTCTATGCCAGAGGAATTGAAGCAAACCCTGAACAAGTCCGAGCTCTGAAAGATATCAGGATACCTTCTACCCGAAAGGAAATGCAAAGCTTAAATGGGAAGGTGGCCGCTTTGAGCAGATTCATCTCTAAAGCGACTGAGAAATGCATCCCCTTCTTCGAAGCTCTAAAGAAAGAGAAAGGAAAATTCGAATGGACTGACGAATGCTTAACAGCTTTCCTTAACCTAATCGAACACCTCCAGAGACCACCAGTACTCTCAACTCCGAACAAAGGCGAGGAGCTATACCTGTACCTTGCTGTGTCATCTCATGCTCTAAGCGCCGCCTTGGTGAGAGAAGACAAACACACGCAGCGACTAGTATACTTTGTAAGCAAGAGGTTTATAGGGGCAGAAGCCAAATATCCTAAACTTGAGAAACTAGCGTACTGTTTACTAATCGCATCACGGAAGTTGCGTCACTATTTCCAATCTAATTCCATCAAAGTTCTGACCGATCAACCACTAAGGCAAGTACTCCATCGTCCCGACACTTCTGGGCGACTACTTAAATGGTGCATTGAACTAAGTCAATACGATATCACCTACCATCCTCGCACCGCCATCAAGGGACAAGCCATGGCCGATTTCATTGTCGAATTCACCACCAATGAAGGTAAGGAGCAATCGGAAATAGCAGAAGACATCAAGTGGAATCTCTTTGTGGATGGTGCGTCAAACGAACAAGGCTCGGGGGCAGGTGTGGTAATAATCACTCCCAGGGGAAATAAGCTACACTATGCTATAAGGTTGGAATTCACTGCCACCAACAACGATGCAGAGTATGAAGCAGTGATAGCTGGATTAGAACTTGCCTTGGAAATTGGAGCTAATTCTTTGTGTCTTCATATCGATTCTCAACTTATTGTAAATCAAATACTAAGAGAATTCCAGGCTCGAGAAGAGCGACTCATAGCGTATTTGAAGAAGACCAAGTTGCTTCTCAATCGATTGGATCACTATTTAATCAAGCACATCCCTCGGGAAGAGAACCAAGAGGCCGACGAATTGGCGAAGCAAGCTAGCATGAGAGACGGTATTATTTCCGGAGCAGTAGCCATCTCAAAGCAACTGACCCCAAGTTTTGAGCAAGTGAATCTGATAGCTACAACCGAAGAAGTAACTTTGATGACCCCCATCCGAGACTACTTACAAAGTGGCACACTGCCCAACGGGCATAACAAAGTCAAGAAAATCTTGAGGAAAGCTTCCCGCTACACAATACAAGAGGGCACTCTCTATCGGCGCGGCTTCTCTAACCCCTTATTAAGGTGTGTCGCTGGAAGGGAAGCCAAGGAAATCTTATCCAACATCCATCAAGGAAGCTGCGGAGATCACACTGGAGGGCAGACTTTGGCAAAAAAGATACTCCGATATAGATATTTCTGGCCCACCTTAAGCAAGGACGCCTTAGACTTCGTCAAAAAATGTGACAGATGTCAGAAATTTGCTAAGATTCCGCGATTACCAACAATTGAGATTACTCAAATGACCAGCCCTTGGCCCTTTGCAGTATGGGGAATTGACTTGATTGGCGAACTGCCAATGGGCCGAGGCGGAGTCAAATATGCTATAGTGGCAGTCGACTATTTCACCAAATGGGTGGAAGCAGAACCCTTGAATAAAGTATCTTCAGAAAAAGTTATTAACTTCTTGATCAAAAATGTTCTATGCAGGTACGGAGTCCCACTTAAAATCATTTCGGACAATGGACTTCAGTTTGACAGCAAGGAGTTTGCCAACTGGTGCCAAGAGCACGGAATTCACAAAAGCTTCTCATCCGTAGCTTATCCCCAGGAAAACGGACAAGTCGAAGCCGTCAACAAAATTCTCAAAACTCTAATAAAAAAGAAACTCGAAAAGTCAAAAGGCGCTTGGGTGGATGAACTTCCTACGGCACTATGGGCCTATCGCACATCTTTCAGAACATCAACGGGGCATACTCCTTTCTCTTTGGCATACAGATCGGAGGCTATGCTCCCAGTTGAAATTATAGTGCCTTCCCACCGTAGGATCCACTATAATCCGGAAGAGAACGAAGAGCTCCTCTATATGTCTTTGGATCTAATTGAGGAAAGAAGAAATGATGCAGCCCTTAAGGCAGCAGCTCACAAGAAAAAAGTGGCAGCACAATACAACTCCAAAGTCAAGCATCGCAGCTTACAAAAAGGAGATCTTGTCCTCAAGCGAATCTTCCCACGCCCCGGAGCACCAGATCCAATCTGGGACGGACCATATGTAATTCATAAAGATCTCCACAATGGAGCTTATATTTTGTCAACAGTGGACGGGGAGGTGTTCCAGAGGGCATGGAACATCCAACACCTTCATCGATACTGTTCTTAACTTGAACTGCCCATATGAAGTGAATTAACATAGAGAATCAGTGGACGTAGGCATTTTCGTGCCGAACCACTTTAAAAAACTTGTCTCTTTTTAACTTGTTCCTTTATATCTTGGCTGCTCGTTAACTTTATCCTTTTCTGTTGAACAAAATCCTGTGTAATGACATTCCCATTCAAGACACGTCACAACGCAACTTCTCCTGGACAAGACCTAACAGGTACTATACGAATCTATGCCCTCGCTAATGAGACACTTTTGCTCCGGCATCCCTCTGCTGCGGGTTAACTCATTGCTCGCGACGACCCTCAAAGCCAACTGTAATGAGCCAATTATAAGCCATCGAGAAGGCTGACTATAGCCGAGGCAGCTCATTACGGCGTTCGGCTCGCCGACAACTGTGAACCTACTTTAAGCCCCAACATAAGGTGTGGCCAGCCAGGGGTAGTTCACGGTTGACGATCGGCACCCACGCTAGCTGGCCACAGTAAATCGAATAATACCCACGATTACGGGCCATAATGGCCCGGATAGTTACTGTGCGCGATCTCGGCTCTGATGTGTCTTATGTACGGCTGTGGTAAAAAAGATTAACTCCCCACGGAGGCGTAAGATGGGTGACAAATGTCTCCAAGACCCATGGCTAGGGAAAGTGACTACAAAGCCCGTTTGCCACGAACTTAAGCACATCGAAGGCCTTCCGTGATTGGAAGTTTTACTTTTTCTCATATTTCAATTCTACTTAAAGAACTTTTCTCCTATCCTTTATAACAATCCCTAAAGTACAGGATACAGAGTAGGAGATACTCGCCAATGGGAGTAGGAACTCACAATTGGATGACAGGGCGTTCAACTGCATTCCATACTCGATCATACAAGATATTCAAAACTGCCATCTACAATTAGAACATGAAAGGCGGTATTTTCTACTTTTATGTACAAAAACATGGCTATAATTTATGCATAAATCACACTAGCGTTGCAAGGCATGAAATTATGTTTTAAGCAAGAACTCGACATCAAACACAATTGAATTACAAGCACACGCGCGGCTGTATTTCTTACACGACATGTCAAAATAGGAAAAACATTCAAAAACGACAGAATCAGCTTAAATTAAAAAATTACACGTCAAGAATAATGTTGTTTATTACAAGTAGCATAATTACAACCTAAAAGTCACATTACTGTTTTGGGACTAACATATACAACAATATCAAGTCCACAAAAACATATCTAGGTTAAGTCAAGGAGCCGGCTGCATCGGAGCTTTACCCGTGTCCTGTTGCCCGCTTGTCCGGTCAAAGGAAGAATTCATTAGTGATAAGCAACCAAGTTAACGGAAAGACTTAGAGGGAAGACTTACCAGCGCTTGCTTCCTGACCATCCTGATCATCATCCTCCACTTGCACACCTGCCTCCTCAGCGGCAAGCAGCCGCATACCCTCCTTCACCGCCACCTTCTCCTCCTTGGTAAACTGGGCAGTGACCACATCCATTCTGAAGACCGCGCCACCCTCTTTATCCGCATTAGCCCTAGGCTCCTCCAGAGCCCTGAGATAAATCCTAGCCATAACTTGGGGGTAATCATCCATCCAGGATAAGTTACCCTGTTTCCAAGTGCGAAAATACATATCCTGGAGCATCTCATCCATCATCCCCTCATTTTCCTCAAGCTCCCTCATTCGGGCCTCAGAAGCACGCAGCTTTGCAATGGCAGCATCCCTCTCCGATCGATATCATGAGCGGTCAGCTTGAAGGGATATCCTCATCGCCTCCATCTCCTCCTTCAACCTGGACTGAGGAAGCTCCGCGGACTCGAGTCTCCCCGATAATTCATGTACCCGCTCAAGGTCCGCTTGTCGAACCTCATCCACCGTCGCAATGGCCATATCAATCCGCTCCTTGCAGGCGGCCTCCATTTTTCGCAACTCTGACCTGCTGGCCTCTTCCATAGTCTTCTTTAGTTGCCTGGATGCGGCCTCGTGCTGAGAAATTTGAATGGCTTGATCGGCAAGTTGCTTAGCCTGGTCGGAAACCATTAACCGTAACCGAATGTTCGCACTCCCAATCTCTTCCCCGGCCTTGACTAGTCGGGCATGATGCCCCATCAATTTCCTGGTCTCCTCGGCAACCCGGTCGATGTTCGCCTTAGCTTCATCCCCCAGAGTTACAACCTGGGTGGTAAGCAAATCGAGGTCCAGGGATTTAGCTTCGTCAAGCACCCGTACCATAGGATTACGAGGGAGAAGGTGCTCACCAGTAGCCTCATCGAAGGAGATGTCATGAGAGGCCGGGTCCAGGTCTGGATGACCCGCAAACGGATTACGAACCAAGCCAGGGTGATCTATCGGGGTGACGGTTGGATTCTTAGACGGATGTGGAGAAGGCATAAACTCAGTATCCTCCTCCGTAATATCATGAATAGGCTGGAGTGGGGCCGAAGGTCCAGAAGGAGATCCAAATGAAGATCGACTCCTCTTCCTCTTCTGTATATCTTCTTCAATAACCCCAAGAAGAGGGTGATAGCCGACTACGTCTCCAGGGCGGTTAGTAGGGAGCTTCGGTTTGGCAGAAGCTTTGAGAAGTCTGTATTGTTCAAGCCTGTGCCGAAGATCTGAGGTCTTGGCCATTTTGCCCGCTCTTGGAATGAAAACCAAGTGTCACCAGCATGCATTGAGCCATCATTCAAGAATTAAAAAGAATAAAGAGAAATTCACCTTGAATCGCAGAAGTTGCCTCAGTAGAAGCACTCCCGGAAGATAAATTGGCGCCAGTCCCGGCCTTACCAGCTTTCTTGGGCTTCTCCGCCAAAGCCGGTCCTTCCTCCAACCCTTCGAGGGCTTGGTGGAGAGCGTCATCTGTCCACTCTTGAATAATGCCTGCTTGCCCAGGAGGTAAAGCCCCGGTGCCATCACCGCTTTGTCCTTCGCCACCAGCATCACCGTGATGATCACCATAACCATCTCTAACACTTCCACTCTCCGCCTCACCTCCTTCATCCGCGTCTCTTTCCTCCTCCAGATTTTCCTCCTCCGGAACATCCGGACATGTGTTGGGGGAGGGTCCATCGGACTTCATGAGTTTCTCCCCCCCCGACGACTAGATGTATTGAGAAGGGTCTCCTTTTGCTGCTCTTCGCCGTAGCCCCTCCTTTAGCGTGGGCAGCCCTATCCTCCACCGTGTCTCTCTGCTTGACCACGGACTGATGTGGTAGAATCAGGTTGTGCCCCAGAAGTGTAGCATTCCTAATCAAGTAAGAAGCCGACCTATCCCTTCCCGTAATGGCTTCTATTTCCACAGCCATCTAAACCAGGCGATCGTTTTCCACGACCACAAAGCCACCTGTCGCTAGCAAGAAATAAAAGCACATAAGAAGAAGCATTGCAGTCAGAACGGAAATCATAAATAAGCTTCAACTTACAGCCAGAGGTAAAGCGACGGATGGAAATAGAGTCATCCTTGATGAAGAACCATTCTTTCTTGAACATGTTGAACTTCGAATATAAGTCCAGGACCGGCTTGAAAGATACGGCTGATTCCAAGCTGATGTATGGAGACCCCTTATTATAGCCTCTCAAATTGTACAAATACCGGATCTCCCGGTTGGAGGGAGGACGCCCGTATCTCCTCTGGAAAATGACAAACAGACTCACCAGGATGGCGTAGGAGTTAGGCTGAAGCTGAAATGGAGCCACCTTCAAATAGGTGATGAAGCTGATTATCCAAGCATTGATCGGGGGAATGGCCCCACACATACAATGGTACCTACTATAGGCGAAATATCCTTCGGGGGGATTATATGGCATCACTCCCTCCCCCCGCAATAGCATGCACGCTCTGTCAATCCCAAAGGAGCGAGAAATAACATCAAGCTGCCCACCTTTGAGAGAGCTAGGGAAACAGTAAGGAGGTGAGTTCAGAAGCTCCTGAGGGCCGTACCCATCTACTAGTGACCTCGGGGTGGGCCCATGACGTCTCGGTCCTGGCTAAGCTGGGGGCACTGCGGAAGGATCTTCTCTGTCTTGGGATTTCTTCTTTTCTGAACGAGTTTCAACTTTATGAGACATTATCTACAAACGCGAGGAAGCACATTGTTAGAACGAGGGATGTAGAGATATAAACAAACAAGTGTATGCAGTTTGGAATTTCAATTGCAATTCAAAACATAAGTGCATCCGGTAGTTCAAGGCCGAAAGGTCATTCGGCACTCAAACTCCTGAGTTCATTCGGTAAAGCAAGGCGAAAGCCCATTCGGCACTCGTACTCCACAAAGTGCCATTCGGTAGTACAAGGAGAAGATTCATTCGTCACTCATGCTCCCCAAACTCATTCGGTAGCCCTAGCATAAGGTTCGTTCGGTAGAGGGGAACCTCACCTGATTCGGCAGTTAGAAATCTGGATCGGCTCTTTCAAACAGTATGAAATGACGAAGGCATGGATCCCATACTTATAGACGAAAGTAGGGTAGCCGGACCAACTGGTTCGGCACTCGGGTCGAATGAAGGTGTCCAAATAAACAAAGCGCGACATATGCAGGCATATACCCCACTTTGGGAGGCAAATGTTGGGTGAATACTCGCCATCGATCCAAGCCCACACCGAGTCCATTCATCACCGGACCAAGACTACCGAACCGATCCTCACAACTCCGAGACCACCAAACCAACCTTCACAAGTCACCACCGGACCGAGACCACCGAACCAATCATGACTCCACTCATCACCGGACCAAGACCACCGAACCAATCCCATCTCCACTCTACACCGGACCAACCAGTACCAAACCAATCCTCACCACTCTCCACCGGACCAACCACTACCAAACCAATCCTCACCACTCTCCACCGGACCAACCACTGCCGAACCAACAATGCCAGGCCAGATTACATCAGCCCAGGCCCACCAACAGCTATATACATCCAAGGCCCCTACTCCCAGCCTCACTCTATAAATAGAGGGGTAGGGGTACAACAATGGGGGACAAGTTTGAGAGCTCAAGCATGGATAGAACTTTCAAACAACTTTCATATACTTGTATCAAAGCTTTGTACTTGTAATCTAAACAAAAAAGGAGAAATAATATATAAAGTGGACGTAGGCACATTCTGGCTGAACCACTATAAATCTGTGTGTCTTTTACAGTTTAGCCCCTGCTTTTTACATATTTGCATAAATCACCCAGATCACTAAAAACAACATAAAATCAACTAAATCATACGACTTGGAGGTGTTTGCCTATTTTTTGTGCAAACGGTACTCGAATTTATATAAATCGAGATGGTTTAAAATTGAGGATTGAATTGAAATTAATTCAAATTGGAATTGAATTGAATTGAATTAATTGGAATTGTAATCGAAATTGAATTAATTTGAAATCGAAATGGGAATTGATTTGAATTAGAATGGGAATCGAAGTTAATTAGAATTGGAATCGGGATTGAATCAATTTAAATGGAAATGGAAATTGAAATCGATTTGAGTTGGAAGATTGGGAATTGATTTAGTTTGACTGTGAAACTATTTTCAAATAAATTATTTTAATATCAACAGTTTAAAATCTATCTTCTTAAATATTCAAATTATTTTGATTTTCCAAGCTATTTTACTATACAAACCATTTTTTATAGCTCAAACTATATTATATTAACTATTTAACTATTTTAAAACTATTCAAGGTATTTTCTAAATTCAAACTGGTCAGAGTGGAAATTGTTTATATTTAAATCATGGATTTAAATACAAATTGGGTTAAATCGATGTTATAACCCGAATGGAAATTTGAAGCAATTTTGAATTAGAACCGAAATTAAGATATTAAGGCAAAAATGATTTTGAAGTGAAATAGTATATTTTGGGTAAATATGATGATTTTAAATGTGAAGACTTAGTAGTTACTATAACTGAAATTTACTTATAAGAAGTAAGAAATATTACCAATAACTTTGAAAAGTAATCGAACTAGGAAATATTTTATTTGGCATAAATGAGATTATATATGTTAGTTATATATTCAAATTTCCCTTATTGAATTTATAACCGGAAAGAATGATCTTTGAAAGGTATTTGAAATACTAAATGGAGTTTATATAAGTATGAAGACTTAGAAAATTATTGATCTGAAAGTTATTCGAGTAGGAAAGAATGATCATATATGCATATCAGAATGAAATGGAAATAGTTTTGGAACCCATTGATTTTAAAAGAAATTTGATTTTAGGCAAATAGTCAAATTTTGGGAAATTGGGTAAACCAAATTTGAAAACTATCGATTTGAAGGTATATATTTTATATAGATAATGTTCATATGTGATACATATAAAGAGTATGATTTGAGAGGTACTATATATAGTATGATATGTTTTGAAACCGAAAGTATGGAAAGGCGCTCCCACAAAAGTCGAAATTTAGAGTAGGAGATCCACTGGGTGGTTCTGCCTAGGAATCCACAGGGTGGGTTCAATGAGAATTGGGATCCTAAAGGACGTCCGGACAAAACTCATGAGTTCCTGGTGATCATTTGTTGGGTAGCGTAAGTCGAGAGGTGCTGATACCTACAGTTACGTTGGGTTATGCTGTGATAGCAACGTAACCTTTGTGTAACTGCAATCTATCGCAGTTCCATAGCGTAATTCGGGAGGCAGTGATTGCCTATAATCTATGTTTGATTTCGCTGGGATAGCGACTTAACATCGGTAGATTGCGATCTATGTGGTTTGGTTCCATAGCGTAATTCGGGTGGCAGCGATTACTACAGTCTACGTTTGGTTTCACTGGGATAGTGACGCAACCTTTGTGTAGCCTGCGATCTATGTGTTATAGTTCCATTTGATAGCATAATTCGAGGGGCAGAGATTGCCTACAGACTACTTACAGTTTTGTTGTGATAGCAACGCAACCTTTGTGTAGCTGCAGACTATAGTGTTCCCATGGTGTAAGTCAAGAGGTATGGATGCCTACGGTTTTCTTATGATTTCGCCGGGATGGCGATGCAATCATTGGGTTAACTACAATCCATAGTGGGAAAGGGGGTGATACTTTCCATATCATTTTTGAAAAAGTTTTCAAGTATTTTCACTGGGTGTTGAAACGGGTCTACTAAGTACATAGAGATTTTCAGTTTTACGCCTGATCAACATATGACTAAATTTCTGTAA
This sequence comes from Allium fistulosum, assembly GCA_030737815.1. Classification (NCBI taxonomy): domain Eukaryota; kingdom Viridiplantae; phylum Streptophyta; class Magnoliopsida; order Asparagales; family Amaryllidaceae; genus Allium; species Allium fistulosum. The sequence goes on from CM060901.1 coordinate 1,034,573,432, forward strand.
GAACAAGGATGGACTTGTTAAGACATCGAGTTATGAAAAATGTTTTATATTAAATCTAGCTTGGTAATACTATGTATTTAAAGTGTTGTATCTTAAAATGTATAATGAAAGAGTAAGAAGTTTAAAATGTATAAAGATGATTATTTAAGTAATTTACATCAAAATTCTAATTCTCATTTCGTTCCTTTTCGAGGACGAAAAGTTCTAAGTGGGAGGAATTTAATGACCCGAATTTTTGACACCTTTTATTGGGGAAATTAACTGATTTTAAATTATTGGAATATTGATTTTTATTAGTCGAATAAATGAATTTTCTGATGTTTAAAATATCTAAATATATATAAATTGATTAAAACTATATTAATTTTAAATGATAAATTCTTGGATATGATAAATTTTATAAATAAATGTATATAAAATCCACCATTAAAATTTAAGATAAAATATGTTTATAAAAATATTGTATATGTAAAGAAATGTATACATGAATATATAAACTTCATAATGGAAAATATCAAATTTTTGACCATATATATATGTGGGTATATGTTTATAGAAATAATGCATAGGGGAATATAAATTTCTATATATATATATATATATCTAAGCATGAGTGTATCTAAATATATATATGTATGTATGTATATGTAAGTGTGATAAAATGGATATGTATATATCTAAAGGAAATAGGTAAAAAAAGTAAATACAGATATGATGACAATATATATATATATATATATATATATATATATATATATATATATATGCCCGTGAATATGTAAAAAGGTATATAGGATAAACATATGCATATGAGAACATATATCCCTATATATATGTGTGTGTATATGCACAAGAAGCATCATCATAGCAAAACTTATTATCAAGTCAAAAAAGGTAGAAATCAAGTCAAGCCATAATACATCAAATCATCTTTTAAAATCAAATCAAAACATAAGAAATCAAATCAGCATATAAAAGATCAAATCACTCAAAATTAAAAAAAATGAATGAAATGAGGCCTGTGCATTGATGGATAGGCAGCCACCCTAGTGTACAAATAACCATCCTAGCATTTTTATTGTCCACTTCATCCTATATATATACATGTCCGGGCTTATTCATTGATTCACACATATTAAAAATAAAAAAGAAAAGAATAAAAAAAGTTAGATGTGTTGGCAAAGTATGTAAATATTAGAGATTAGAGATTAAGGATGAAGAAACAACAGTTTTCAAAAGAATAGTGAGTAAACATTTTAAATTTTGGTTTACTGGCCCATACATATACTAGTTAACTGTACATTTGGGTGAACCAATGTTATGCTAAGTGTATATATGGATGTATTGTGGATATGTGTATGTATCTTTTGATTCCAACATGATCATTCCCACCAAACACTGTTTATCTACTACCCAAGCTTCTTTCTTCACTTTTTTGTTTAAAAACAGTTAAGAGTTTTAAACTTTGAAAATCATTAACTCAATATCTAATTCGTTTTAAAATTTGATTTCAAAACCAAAGTTTCTTGTTTTTGAATGTAGGACATTTTAAAATTTGTTCCACAAAACTTTATCAAGCATAGAGAGAGAAATGGCGTTTAATAGTTTATAGGTTTTACATGGTCGAAATTCCAACCATCATAATTTGGTGTATGGATTACATAGTTGTAATCGCTATTGAAAATCATGATTTTTAAAGGTGGTATGGGGATTTTTAGTGGTCTGTGCAAGGTGGATTATGGGGATGAACGGATTTGGGAAAAAGGAGAAATTCAGGTGATATGCTCGATTCCGTGGTCCGAGTTTTGGTTTGGAGGAAGATGGAAGGATGGGGCATTCGAGAAAAATAGCGAGGCATTTTTCTATTGAGGGGATTGACTAGTCGAGGTTGTTTTAGGTTTTAGGGTTGTTCTTGGGTGGGTTTCGATTTCGAGGGAAATGCGACATCGATAGGGAGAGAGGGACGTGTAGTATGAGGGGGAAGGCAAGATGTAACGACCTGTAAATTTTACTAATATTTTTTATTTATTTATATATTTAATTGGAATTTTGTGAAATTTTAAATAATAAAAATTTTGTAATAAAAAATTGGATATTTGGAATGCGTCTATTTTAATATAGCAACTGGTAAATTTTCATCTGATAATATTGAAGTTTATTTTCTAGTGTAATTTTATTCAAATTTATATTAGTTAAAATTGATGATAATAAAAGTGTTCCAAAACCTAAATATGTCAACATGAGAAAATTTATTTAGAACACTCTGAATCAGACTACGAAATTCGTTTCGCGAAATTCGCACGTTTCTAGCTCCGTTTGGATTTTTCCGTATAGGATAGCAACGTATATCAGTGTCTGTATCTAATTTGGAACGGATAATCGTATCGCTAATATCTGTATACCATTTTGATCGTTTCGTCGTGCTGATCTCCGCGGTATATTCATTTCTGTGTTTTGGTGTCTAGAATGCAGCAGAACCCGCGTAACGGATAACCGTATCGTTCGAGTCATTTTGTTTTATGGTCATTTCGTTTTACCGTGTTAATTCTGGCTATTAATATTCACACTTTTGTTATTCCACGCCTTTGCTTTTCTCACCTGTTCACTTTATTTCACTAATTTCAAAATATCAAACCTGTTCATATTTTCTTCCTCTTGTTCATTTTCTTTTTACTGCTTGCTCTCCTTTTTCATTTGTTGTGCCAGCAATCACCGAGTCTTTTCACCAAGCTTCTCACCGATAAAATCCACGTCTCCTCCACTATTGAATCACCGCCCATACTTCCCCTCTCATACATCGGCCTCACCTCCGATCCGCCTCTCCTCTTTTTTTTTTAAATTCCACCAAACAGCCGAGCCTTCCAGGCAGCCCTCCCCTCCGAGCTCCTCCCCTCTCCTCTCTTTTCCAGTGCCTTCCTTCCTCCTCGGCCTCTTCTCTCCAGCCATGCTTCCCCTTCACCAGAGCAGTAGCCGCCGTATATGTGAGTAGCTTGTTTACATATGTATATCATATTTTACTATATTATAATATATTACATTAAGTTACAGTATAAGATTTTATATATATTATAGCTGTTAGTGTATATAAATATCGTATATAATATTTATAGCGTATATATCTAGATTTGGATTTTGTGTCTTGTTTTTCCATTATACTATATAAGTTTATATATATATATATATATATATATATTGCTGGCATATAATCTATAAAGCTTTGGAAGTTATATATGTGTGTATTTTATTATAGAGTGTTGTCTGCATATGTTGGAGGCTGGTTTATATGTAAGTGTGTGTGTATATATAACATGGGTTGATTTCTTTTATATATATATAGATTCAGATTCGAGTATAATTTATATATAATAAGTTTTTGGTTCCCGTTGATAGTTGAATGTAACATTGTATTTGTTTTATTTATTATTGTTTCAAACAATTATATATGCGTGAGTGAGTTACATATTTTGGTATTGGGTTATTATTGAATGGTACTCAAATACAAAGACTTTATGTTGGTATATATATACACCTTTTGGTTAGCTGTATATAAAGTTATAAGCGTAGTGTTTATGATCTATGGAAGTATATAAGGTTATTTGAGTTGTATAATCTATATATATATATATAGTAGTTTTCATATATTTGAAATGTTGGGTTTTATGTATAGATTTGTAAAGTTATATAAGTATTTTCGTGACGTACTGTACAGTTTTATATAAGTTTCGAAAAAAAATATAAAGTGTAATCTGTTGATATATATTGACTTCGGTGTTGGTTTCAACAGGACATTCTAAAGTTTTGTTTTTTTGTATGTATATACATATTAGTTACAGTAGATATAGTTTATTATTATTATTATTACTATTATTTTGTTTGTTGTGGGGTTGGTTAGCTATAATCTATTGAAATATATATATATATATATTGTCTAGGCTATATGTATAGTCAGTGTGAATAGTTGAGTTAATATAAATATATATATATACATAGTCAGTGTTGATTTGTAAGTATAGTAAGTTTTTATAACAGCTTCGTTTTGTACATAACAGTTTAAGTATCTTATTTATGTAACACTCTGTTATAGCCAAGCACATATATACATAGATATATTTATATAACAGTTTACTTATATAGTAAGCTTATACATCCTACATTCTTTCCTGTTGCATGCTTTATAGTATGTATATATAGTATATAAGTAGTATGTAATGTGCTTGTATGTATAAGCACTGATTTTCCTGAAAAGTTACTTGTAACTATTGTATATTAATATGTCAGTAACATTTTATATAATGTATATATATGTATGAGAATTTATACATTGATCACTGTCTGTTATATGAAGTTTATCTATATATTTTCTCTGTTATTGTATTTTTACATATGCATGATAGTGTTTGTTTATATGAAATATGGGTATATATATGATGTGTTTAAGTATATATGAAGTGTGACGACCGCCCATGACCCCTGCACCGAATCTAGAGATAGTGCGCTGTAAAGTGTGCCAAGCAGCCATGGACGATTGCCATGGTAAATTAAAAAACAACAGAATCTATCGTATTACTCACTGCGCATGGACAAAATACAATAGAATATATATATAGTGAAGCTTCACAGAATAGAATCTCATCAATAAAACTTCATAATAGTTGGATACAAACATCTAAATAGTCAATACATCAAGCCTCACTACATATCACTCAGAGAATATACAAACAGCGGAACACCCAGTTCATATAGTAAGAAGATAATATGCAACCCTCCAGCTCGTCTTCGATATCAGCATCGTGGAAAGCAAGAACAGCACCTGTCACCTGTTACCTAGTATGCCCGTCCCAAAATGGACGAACAGCCCAAGGCAATAAGAGTCAAAACATAAAGCCTTGAGTCAGACAACGGTCTTAGTGAGCGGTAAATTAACTAACATCATACCAAAAGAGCATAAAGGAAAAGGAATAGGAATACAATCCTCCCACTCCACCTCTTTCTACAGTGATAGCCCCCAGACACACACTAAGCAGAAGCAAGCATAGCAAAGCATACAATTTAAAGTAAAGTAATTATCACTCGAGTCAAGCGCGATGTTTTCCAAGTACAAACCCCCAAGGCCTAAACCAAGATCAGATAAGCACCCAGAAAATACCGCTCTTGAGACCGAATGACGATACAACCAAACATCCATGACTCTGGCTATCACTGTTATCATTGCCTCAATATCACCGTTAATTGAATGACCGGCACATTCTTTCAGCCGTCCGTCAAGGGCTAATGGAAAACCTCGGTTCTAGACATAACTCTGCACGTCATCGTGACCCGTGCCTAGGACTATCGAATCTGCCCAGAGTACTTGACTATCAATCATCAGCCTTCAGGGACTATCGAATCTGCCCAACGTACTCTTGCTTTGAGCATGCTAGAACCTTCAACAACGATGAGATCTCAGCCTTCTAGTCATCCTCCTTGACGACTATTTCCATACTAGCTCAAGCACCTCTCGAGCAAACCATTATCCTCAACTCGAACCATTTCACCGAGTTATCAATCTGCTTGGAATGATCCCGCCTGGATTAGACCAAGGCTATCTCATATCATACTTCGCCTCATCATCATCATAGCAAAGTCTCATCTCAACATCATCATCAAATCTATCCATATGAGCTTCATCATCCGCTACATATGCCACGTGCAGCTTTACCAATTCAAGAGCCTTTCCCTTAGCTTTTGAATCATCTTCGACCATCTTGTCTAAATCAAATCATCAATCATCTAATTCACAGCAATCAATCAAGTCAAACATTAATCCAAGTAAAACAAGCATTCAAATATGATTTAAATAGACAATTAAAACAATAATGGCAATTTCATAAATAAAGAGTCGAAAGTCTAACAAGCATGAAAACATGAGAAATATCTCTACAACTTGATGAATGAACTTGCATAGGTTAATCATGTAGAAAAATGGTTGTCAAATCATCATGAACAATGGATCTATATGGATCTACACATAAGATTAGGAAAATGCATGGAAATCACTACTTTAACACCAAATCAATCCAACGATCCGATATACTCCTTTGGATCCGTGTGAGAGATAATCACCACTCACCAAATCACCTAAACAACCCAAAAGCAACACACTTCAGATCTGGACAGCGAAGGATCTAACTCGATCTATCACGAATCCACTTCAAACGATGAAATCTCTCTTCGAAGAATGTAGATCTTCAATCTAAGCTCTTCGATCTTTGATTTGATCTTCAACTTGGATGGATGGAATCACTAGATTAGAGTGGAGAAAAGAAGTGTAGAAGTCGAGCTCTCAAAATGGCAGCACTTAGTCGCTTCGAAATCCGGATCTCAAAAAGTGAGAAAGGGACGAGTATTTATAGCTGAAATTCTCCCTAAGTCGTCACTCGGAATTAGGTCGTACACGACCTATAGAGCCACGACCTACGACTTAGAAAAATACCACGACCTAACAGCTTTGCCGACCTATAAACCCACCTGTCTACGACTTACGACTTAGCAGCTAACTCCTAAGTCGCTCACGACTTAACACATAGCATATGCGCGCCTTCTCACGACCTACGACTCAACTGAGACGCAACCTATCAACAGCTCCGACCTATCGTCCTAACTCAACACAGACTTACGACTTAACTCATTAAGTCATCTACAACCTAACTACTCTAACTCGCTAACCACTAGGTCGCTCATCACTAGGTCGTTACCGACTTAAGTCTTCCCTTCTTTAAGTCGTCAAATGCTTAAGTCGTCTAATCTATAAGTCGGTCAACTTCTTAGGTCGTCTACCTCTTAGGTCGGTCACTACCTTAAGTCGGTCACTCGACCTAAGCCACCCCACACGTCCTAACTTCCACACGACCTATTCCAATCCCTAGGTCGCCTACGACATAACTTCCTACACGACCTAAGCTTCATACGACCTAACTCTTAAGTCGCTCCACTGCTACCCCAGCTTCCTTAGGCCGTCGCCGACCTACCCCTTAGGTCGTTATCTCCCCTAAGTCGGTCATTAACTTAAGTATCCTATCTCTTAGGTCGTTAACTCGCCTAGTCGACTTATCACTTAACAACGCTAAAAATTCCAGATTTTTACGAACTTTTCGATCCGTAAAAATACGGGTCGTTACATTCTCTCCCCCTTAGGAATTTCGCCCCCGAAATTCCAAACAAACAAAGCAATCAAAGACTATTCTGCACGCCTACTATCCATAGCAATCAACAAACCATGCATCCAATTCTAGCTTAGCGTACAGAATTCTAACACTAGAACAAGTTACAATATCGTGAGATGACACGACACCTTAGGGCCATACCTTGAAGAGTTCAGGATGAGCTGCCTTCATCCTCTCTTCCACTTCCCACGTACAATCGTTATCATCGTCACTCCATTGTATCTTGAGCAACTTAACTACCTTCCTCCTAAGCTGTTTCGTGTCGGTTTCCACAACACGAAGCGGCTTACGAGGTCTCTTATCGACTGGATCAACTTCAAAGTCTTCACAGCTATCAGCAGAAACCACTGTATTCGAGTCGTGCACATACTTCCGTAGATACGATATATGAAAAACATTGTGCACACTCGACATCTTCTCTGGTAACTCCAATCTGTAAGCGAGCTTTCCAATTCGCTCGATGATCGGGAATGGTCCAACAAATCTCGGAGTCAATTTTCCTTTCTTCCCGAATCGAATAACATTCTTCAGTGGAGAAATCTTCACAAAAACCATATCACCTACGTCGAATTCCAAATCCTTACGACGCTTATTGGCATAACTTTTCTGACGGTCTTAGGCTGCCTTCATTCATTGCCGAATGATCTCTATGCAATCCGAAGTCTGTCGAATCATCTCTGGCCCAAGTATCAACTTTTCTCTGGTCTCTAACCAACATGTTGGAGAGTTACACGGTCTTCCATACAATGCCTCATACGGTGCCATACCAATGCTTGACTGGTAACTATTGTTATATGAAAATTCCACCAAATGAAGGTGATCTTCCCATGATCCTCCGAAATCCAAAACACAAGCTCTGAGGAGATCTTCCAAAACTCGGTTGACTCTCTCGGTCTGACCATCTGTTTGAGGATGATAAGCTGTACTCAAACACAACTCGGTTCCCAAAACTTCCTGAAAGCTCTTCCAAAATCCACTAGTGAACAATGGGTCTCGATCGCTCACTATACTCTTCGGATACCATGGAATCGAACTATCCACTTGACATACAACTCAGCCAACTTTGATGCAGTCCTAGTCGATCGAACAGGAATGAATCTTGCACTCTTAGTCAGACGATCTACGATGACCCAAATCCCTTCATTTCCCGTTCTTGTTCTAGGCAATCCATCAATAAAATCCATCGACACTTGCTCCCACTTCCAAGTAGGAACTTCTAATGGCTGAAGCAATCCACTTGGCTTCTTCTGCTCGGCCTTTACCAACTGGCAGTTCATGCATTTGGAAATAAAATTTCCAACATCCTTCTTCATACCTTCCTAGTAATAGGTTCTCTTCATATCCCGATACATCTTGTTTCCTCCTGGATGAATTGTCAGCTTCGAGTGATGAATTTCCTTCAAAACTTCATCTCTCAATCCATCTATATCGGGAACAACTAGTCGTCCTTGCTTCCGAAGCCAACCCTCTCGATCGACCTCGAATCCTTTATCCTTCTCTGGGTCCAATCCAGATTCCAAATCACGGATAATCTTGACAAGCTTATCGTCTCGCTTTTGGCTCTCGCCAATCCTTTCCACAAGAGTCGGTCTTATCGATAAGTTTTCCAACATCTCAGGTTCCAATTCGCATCTGAGCCTGAAGTCAAATCCAGCTAAATACTTGAGATTCTTCCATTCTGAAAACATGGCTCCCAATCCTGCATGTCTTCGACTTAACGCATCTGCCACTGCGTTACCTTTTCCCGAAGTATAAGCTATACCAAAATCATATGATGCCAAAAACTCTAGCCAACGTTGCTGCCGAAGATTCAAATCCTTTTGGGAGAAAAGATACTTCAACGACTTATGATCTGTAAACAACTCGAATCGAACTCCCAATAGATAATGTCTCCACATCTTCAGAGCAAAAACAATCGCCGCTAACTCCAAATCATGAGTCGGGTAATTCCTTTCATGCGACTTCAGTTGTCGACTTGCATACGCAACAACTTTATCCCTCTGCATTAGCACTGCTCCAAGTCCAGTACCACATGCATCGGTGTAAACCACCATCTCATCATTCCCATTTGGAATAGTCAAAACAGGAGCACTTGTCAATCGCTCTTTCAGGATTCTGAAAGCTTGCTCACACTTATCTTCCCACCTGAACACTTGGTTCTTTTTCGTCAATCCCGTTAACGGTGCAGTCACCTTAGAGAAGTCATTGATAAACCGTCGATAATATCCTGCTATCCAAGAAAACTTCTCACATCAGATGCATTCTTAGGTCTAACCCAATCCTGGATTGCTGCCACCTTAGCGGGATCAACCGCTATTCCATTTCCAGAGATAACATGGCCTAAGAACCTCACTTCACTCTTCCAGAAGTGACACTTCGAAAACTTAGCCTTCGGCCGATGTTTCCGCAAGATTTCCAAAACAATACGCAAGTGCGTCTTGTGCTCTTCTTCAGTTCTGGAATAAATTAGAATATCATCCACGAACACTAGTACGAACTTGTTCAACTGATCTCTTAACACTCTATTCATAAGATCCACAAAATATGCTGGCGCATTAGTCAATCCAAACGGCATTACCAGCCACTCAAAGAAACCGGATGGTGTCCTAAAATCAGTCTTCGGCACACTATCCTTTGCCACTCTCAACTGGTGAAATCCCGTTGCCAAATCCATCTGAGAAAACACCTTCGCTTCGTGAAGCTGATCAAACAAGTCGTCTATTCTCGGCAATGGATACTTGTTCTTCTTAGTCACCTTATTCAGCTCACGATAATCCACACACAACCTCAGCGATCCATCCGCTTTGGTAACAAACACAACTGGTGCACCCCATTCGGACACACTGCGCTGAATGAATCCTTTCTGTAAAAGATCATCAACTTGCACCCTCAACTCTTGCTGTTCCCTAGGCGCCATCCGCCTAAGAGGCAACACAACAGGGCTGGCTCCTTCAACTAGATCTATATGAAACTCGATCTCTCTATGCGGCGGTAACCCTTTGACTTCGTCAAAGACATCCTCAAATCCATTAGCGATTGGTACAGATGACAGTCCATCCCGTGGAACAACCAGCGAATACATGAAGCTCATGAAGATGCCTTCTTCATGCTTACATCGTATCACAATCCTTCGCCCCTCCACATTCTCGACTGTCACCTCCAACCTCTCACAATCAACCTTTGCCGCATACTTCCTAAGCCAGTCCATACCCAAAATAATTCCGAACCCCGCAAAGTTCAGAACAAAGCAATCACAAACAAAAGAGCAATCATGACTCGATACAATCAGACCACGACATAGCATACACAAACAAGACGAACCCCCAACTGGATTAGTCACAACCAATGGCCTATCAACAATATCTGGTTCTAAACCCAACCGGCCTACAAGTTCGCTACAAACAAACGAATGCGACGCCCCAGTATCAAACAGAACTCTAACTGGAACACCACATAGGAAAAGAGTACCTTGAACCACCACACTCTTTCGTTTCTCTTCAGCGGTAGGAGCTTTCAAAGATGATGGAACAGCTCCTAAAGCATAAGATTGCACAATCTGCTTGTCCTTCCGTGGTTATGGACAATTCTTCCTGATATGCCCGGCTTGTCACAGTTGTGACACTTCATCGGTACCTTCGGATTCTTACAATCCTTAGAGAAATGGCCCTTCTGCTGACAATTGTAGCAAGTCACTTCGCTCTTCGGCTTCTTTTGGCCATCCTTACCCTTCTGCTGCTGCTGCTTCCTGTTCTTGTTTCCACCCTGCTGTGGTTTAGACTCTTCCCTGGTCACAGCAACAACAGATCCTTCCTTAGGAAATAGACTCTTATACCTGAGAGCTTTCTCCACAAGCTTCTCAAATGAATCGTCCAAATGATCCACCAACTGCCTCCCAAGATAACTGTCCAAGCCTGTCATAAACTTCTCATTCTTCTGATATGCAGATTCAATATATGATCGGGCATACTTGGACAAAGCTTCAAACTCAGAAACATACTCAAGAACTGGTCTTCCACCTTGCTTGAGCTCCACAAACTTCTTGAACAGAACAGACTTCTGAGCTGTAGAAATGAACTTAGCTTCAAATCTGACTTGGAATTGCTCCCAAGTAATCTCTTCCTCCGGAGTATCAATGCTGATAGAGTTCCACCAATCAGAAGCCCTTCCTTGAAGCTGTCTTGATGCTAACTTCCTCTTAGTCGCATCCTCAATTCCCAAATCAGCAAAGATCCTTCTACAAACATCTATCCACCTCTGGACTTCAATGGTTGATTCTGTTCCCAAGAAAACCTTTCCTCCAAGAGCAATATAATCCTTACACAACTTAGCAAAATCCACCGGTCTTGGAGTTTGAACTTGAACTCCAACATCCACCGATGGCCCCGGAGCTGGCATCCTTCTCATGATCGAAGTCATCATAGCTTCGAACATAGCAACATAATCAGCATCCCCTTCAATAGCACGGCCTTCCCTAGCAGCTGATCTCCCTCTTCGACTCATTCTCAATATCTATAAAAAGAATGATTAGCACACCCTTTGAGAAACAACTGCATAAAGGACTCAAACTCTACTAAGCTACTATATTATATATAGTAATCATCCATCAAAATACAATTACGTCTCCCATACGTAGTTACGTAAGCGAGCGTTGGGTAAAATCGATTAACCAATGCTCTGATACCAATTGTGACGACCGCCCATGACCCCTGCACCGAATCTAGAGATAGTGCGCTGTAAAGTGTGCCAGGCAGCCATGGACGATTGCCAGGGTAAATTAAAAAACAACATAATCTATCGTATTACTCACAGCGCATGGACAAAATACAATAGAATATATATATATAGTGAAGCTTCACAGAATTGAATCTCATCAATAAAACTTCATAATAGTTGGATACCAACATCTGAATAGTCAATACATCAAGCCTCACTACATCCAAATGTGACGACCGCCCATGACCCCTGCACCGAATCTAGAGATAGTGCGCTGTAAAGTGTGCCAGGTAGCCATGGACGATTGCCAAGGTAAATTAAAAAACAACAGAATCTATCGTATTACTCACAGCGCATGGACAAAATACAATAGAATATATATATATTGAAGCTTCACAGAATAGAATCTCATCAATAAAACTTCATAATAGTTGGATACAAACATCTGAATAGTCAATACATCAAGCCTCACTACATATCACTCAGAGAATATACAAACAGCGGAACACCCAGTTCATATAGTAAGAAGATAATATGCAACCCTCCAGCTCGTCTTCGATATCAGCATCGTGGAAAGCAAGAACAGCACCTGTCACCTGTTACCTAGTCTGCCCGTCCCAAAATGGACGAACAACCCAAGGCAATAAGAGTTAAAACATAAAGCCTTGAGTCAGAAAACAGTCTTAGTGAGCGGTAAATTAACTAACATCATACCAAAAGAGCATAAAGGAAAAGGAATAGGAATACAATCCTCCCACTCCACCTCTTTCTACAGTGATAGCCCCCAGACACACACTAAGCAGAAGCAAGCATAGCAAAGCATACAATTTAAAGTAAAGTAATTATCACTCGAGTCAAGCGCGATGTTTTCCAAGTACAAACCCCCAAGGCCTAAACCAAGATCAGATAAGCACCCAGAAAATACCGCTCTTGAGACCGAATGACGATACAACCAAACATCCATGACTCTGGCTATCACTGTTATCATTGCCTCAATATCACCGTTAATTGAATGACCGGCACATTCTTTCAGCCGTCCGTCAAGGGCTAATGGAAAACCTCGGTTCTAGACATAACTCTGCACGTCATCGTGACCCGTGCCTAGGACTATCGAATCTGCCCAGAGTACTTGACTATCAATCATCAGCCTTCAGGGACTATCGAATCTGCCCAACGTACTCTTGCTTTGAGCATGCTAGAACCTTCAACAACGATGAGATCTCAGCCTTCTAGTCATCCTCCTCGACGACTATTTCCATACTAGCTCAAGCACCTCTCGAGCAAACCATTATCCTCAACTCGAACCATTTCACCGAGTTATCAATCTGCTTGGAATGATCCCGCCTGGATTAGACCAAGGCTATCTCATATCATACTTCGCCTCATCATCATCATAGCAAAGTCTCATCTCAACATCATCATCAAATCTATCCATATGAGCTTCATCATCCGCTACATATGCCACGTGTAGCTTTTCCAATTCAAGAGCCTTTCCCTTAGCTTTTGAATCATCTTCGACCATCTTGTCTAAATCAAATCATCAATCATCTAATTCATAGCAATCAATCAAGTCAAACATTAATCCAAGTAAAACAAGCATTCAAATATGATTTAAATAGACAATTATAACAATAATAGCAATTTCGTAAATAAAGAGTCTAAAGTCTAACAAGCATGAAAACATTAGAAATATCTCTATAACTTGATGAATGAACTTGCATAGGTTAATCATGTAGAAAAATGGTTGTCAAATCATCATGAACAATGGATCTATATGGATCTACACATAAGATTAGGAAAATGCATGGAAATCACTACTTTAACACCAAATCAAGCCAACGATCCGATATACTCCTTTGGATCCGTGTGAGAGATAATCACCACTCACCAAATCACCTAAACAACCCAAAAGCAACACACTTCAGATCTGGACAGCGAAGGATCTAACTCGATCTATCACGAATCCGCTTCAAACAATGAAATCTCTCTTCGAAGAATGTAGATCTTCAATCTAAGCTCTTCGATCTTTGATTTGATCTTCAACTTGGATGGATGGAATCACTAGATTAGAGTGGAGAAAAGAAGTGTAGAAGTCGAGCTCTCAAAATGGCAGCACTTCGTCGCTTCGAAATCTGGATCTCAAAAAGTGAGAAAGGGACGAGTATTTATAGCTGAAATTCTCCCTAAGTCGTCACTCGGAATTAGGTCGTACACGACCTATAGAGCCACGACCTACGACTTAGAAAAATACCACGACCTAACAGCTTTGCCGACCTATAAACCCACCTGTCTACGACTTACGACTTAGCAGCTAACTCCTAAGTCGCTCACGACTTAACACATAGCATATGCGTGCCTTCTCACGACCTACGACTCAACTGAGACGCAACCTATCAACAGCTCCGACCTATCGTCCTAACTCAACACAGACTTACGACTTAACTCCTTAAGTCATCTACGACCTAACTACTCTAACTCGCTAACCACTAGGTCGCTCATCACTAGGTCGTCACCGACTTAAGTCTTCCCTTCTTTAAGTCGTCAAATGCTTAAGTCGTCTAATCTATAAGTCGGTCAACTTCTTAGGTCGTCTACCTCTTAGGTCGGTCACTACCTTAAGTCGGTCACTCGACCTAAGCCACCCCACACGTCCTAACTTCCACACGACCTATTCCAATCCCTAGGTCGCCTACGACATAACTTCCTACACGACCTAAGCTTCATACGACCTAACTCTTAAGTCGCTCCACTCCTACCCCAGCTTCCTTAGGTCGTCGCCGACCTACCCCTTAGGTCGTTCTCTCCCCTAAGTCGGTCATTACCTTAAGTCTCCTATCTCTTAGGTCGTTAACTCGCCCATTCGACTTATCACTTAACTCGGTCACGACTTAGGACTTGAACAAAATTCTGCCCAAAATCTGAAACGACTTAACAACGCTAAAAATTCCAGATTTTTACGAATTTTTCGATCCGTAAAAATATGGGTCGTTACATGAAGTTAAATGTTTACTTACAAAATATGAGTTTATTTTTCCTGTTAGTTATATATATGTGTTTAATTTAAAATAATGATTTTCTTTTGAAATATATATTTTGGTATGTGTTTGAATTTGGAATATGACTTTATATGTATAGTTATATATAGTTATATATATATAAGTTTACTTATACCTATTATCTTCGTTGATTCAGATTCAGATTCATTTCATCGATTCTATCTACCAGCTTTGATCGTCAAATTCGTGCCCATCTCACATTGCTTTTGATTCGTAACTCATCGTATTCCATCCCCCTCTAGCCTCGAAAGGTGAGCAATCACTCACGATTAATATTCTTATATTTATTAAATTTGATTTCAATCGAAACGAAAATTGAAATATGCTGCTGTTAGTTATTTAAATTGTTATATATATGCCATTATCTGTATCTGTTCACCTGTGACACTTGAC
Organism: Allium fistulosum; assembly: GCA_030737815.1. Classification (NCBI taxonomy): domain Eukaryota; kingdom Viridiplantae; phylum Streptophyta; class Magnoliopsida; order Asparagales; family Amaryllidaceae; genus Allium; species Allium fistulosum. The sequence continues at coordinate 1,034,588,796 of CM060901.1, forward strand.
ACCATTATCTGTTATTTATCACTATTGATATATGCCTGTTACTGTTGTTATATTATTATCATATCCGTTATCACTCTGCAAGTTCCCTATTAGTATAGAATTCACTATGGGTTGAAATGATACATACCCGAATGATCTGTAGAATAGGAGAAAATCGTTATGGGTTGAAATGATAAACCCAAGCGATTTTCATTAAATTGAATTTGGGATTTCGGGTTGAAAAGATATATACCCGAATATGTTTTAAATTGCGGATTGAACTGATAAATATCCGTATCACTTGACCATAGGATAGAAAAATATATACAGACACCGTTGGTCTATTTATATATTTTTGAAATGATTTCTATGGTTTTGAAAAGAAATATATGATTTTGATAAATATTGATTTTTAAAGATTTATCAAAGTTGATTTAATAAAGTTGATATATATAATATATTTAAGTATTTATTTAATATATATTTTTTCAAATATAGAGTTTATAATGATTCAGATTGGAAAGATAAATTTGAAATTGATTTGATATTTATTTAAGAATTTTACTTAAATAAGTTTGGTTTGAAATTTTTAAATTTGAGATTTTAAAGATATGATTTTATAACTTGATTTTGATTTAAAGTGATTTAAATGTATATTTCAAATAAATTGAAGGAAATATTTAGTTTATTGTAATTTGGGGTTTGTTTTAAATGATACTGGATTTATTAAGTGAATACTTTAAGACGAAAATAATAGTAAAATGAATTTGATATATATATGAAATTATCGAATTTAGTTTTGAAATTGTTGAATATATTTACTTTGAAATATATTGAATTTTGAATGGATTATTGTGTGGTTCAAATTTTTATTTGAAATCGGTATAATTTAAAATGGTTTATTGAGAAATTTAATTGAGTTAAAATTTAGCTGAATTTGGAAGTCGAGTCGATTTGAATCGATTTGTGAAATTGAGGGAAACTATTTTATTATATAAAGTAATTTTTAAATTCTTTATATATTTTAACTTAATAAATTATTTTTAATATAAACCATCTTATTTTATGAATTATTCTAAATATACTAATTATTTCAATAAAAATTGTTTTAACTTATAACTATTTTATATAAATTATTTTATTTATAAACTATTTTATTTTATATACTATTATTAATATCTAAACTGTTTGAAGGAAAGTGTTATGATTTCGAAGTGTTATGATTTCCAAAGTTATGAATTTCAAAGTATTATGATTTTCAAAGTATTATTATTTCAAATTGTTGGTTTCGAAAGTATTATAACTTTGAAAGTGATATGATTTTTGGAAATGGATATATATTTGAACTGAAAATGATATCGTATTGATTTGGATTTTTGAAATGGAAATGATATTTTGATTTTGAAGTATAAACTATTTTGAAATGACCACGGTGTTATAATAACATTTGGTTGTTAAAGAGACCGGGATCGGATATGGGCATACTCTCTATCGATACAGAAAACCACATTGACAACCGTGTATGCAGTGGAGATTCCATAATGAAGTAGGACGGTGGCGACGATTCCTATTGAGGTATATACGTGGACTCAACTCCCGTGAGTTGGCATAAGGTGGCTAAAACAGGAGCGATCAATGGGCCAATGAGGTAGCACATCTGATCGGACGCATTTCTTCGATACCATTCTATTACTTTGTGATTGATTTGGTGGCCACCCTTCGATTTTGATTGGGAGTGTGTTCCAAGGTGGGTGGTAGTGGCTGCTATGCGTTTCCACCAGCCCGGATGCGTATTTGGTATATCTACCCTGGAATTGCCTAGTTGTGCCGTGTCACCTACCATATCGAGCTTTACTACGAGTTTGGATTTCTCCCGTAGCCTGTAGAGTATTGAGGGTAGCCCCCGATTTGGGAGTATGCTAATACTGGATAGACTACTGGGACTATTACGTGTTAAGGGCTATATGGGTAACCCCTTGACGCTATTAAAAAGTAAGTTTATTTTATATTAGACATTATTATAATAGCGTATATTTTTACATAGTAGATAGTTTAACGGATCCTTAGAGGATGGTTATCCCAAACATCCTTTAAGTTACTTGTATTTCGGTTGTTATTTCACTTGAGTTGGATTTATTGATATAAGAATGTTAATCCTGACTCGAGTATTTGTGTTTTGCTTTACGCTCGGGTCAGACTGAGTGATACAGTATTCGAGACTTACCTTTGGAGTTGGAGCTTCGCTTGGAGATCCGCTATCTATCCTGCTTTCAGTTGTTCAGTTGATTCCAATAATGTATTCAGATCTTGTATTTGATTATTGTATTGAGACATCTATGTATTCGTGACTTCTGTTGTATCTTGTTTAACTCTGTTATATATAGTAGCTTCATGAACTACTATTCATTTGTTTCCGCTGCATTATTGTTATATTACTCTATGTCTGTGATCTGTGATTATTTTATTTACTATATATGCTGAGTTTTGCCAAATTTTATTTACAATCCATTATTTTGAATTATTCAAGTCCGGCATGTGTGGATTTATTGTTGATTTGAATGGTCCAAAATAGTGGGTCGTTACATGTGGTATCGGCGCTCTGGTTTTAGGCAAAACTTACCATATGTAGAAAATTTGATTACAGAATCACTTTCGTTTGAGCTTGAATTTCTTCTTCTTTGACTCGGTTTCCTTTGAATTTTGGAACGTTCACTTCGGTTCCAAAGTCCACTCTTGTCTCCCATATTCGTGTCTTCTTGATTCCGAAGAATCCCATAACTCCACTTCGAATGATCACTATAATAAATTGGCGATCTCGCCAATCTTTGAATAATTTGTAAAGGGGTGAAACTCCTTTACAATCAGTATTGATTCACCGGAGATTTTTGTATCCTCGGTTTATGATGCTGTTATCTTTTGTTACACCCGAATTCTATCTTTGGCGATCGAATGCCGATTTGCCTCAGAATTCTGCATTGATCATATTTATGAAGTCACGGTTGACCCGGTTAAGGTTGCCGTGATTTGTATAAGTTTATCCATCTTCCTGTTTGAAATTCAATTATTTTTATCTTCCATTCGAGCCTATCTTCTTGTTAGAATTCTTTTGGTTAGGAGCCCTCTATATTTGAATCTCTATCCTTGTTTTGGAATACATTCTGGAATGATCGAGTGAGGGAATGTATTTGTAATTAATGTTTAAAATGTTTTATGTGTTGTGTTGTTTGAGTTGTTGAGGTTGATTTGGATTTCTGATCGATTCGTCTGATCAACGCTATCGATAGGATTTCCAAAACACTTGAATAGAACAAACTGACACAATATTGTTTTCAATTTTGGTAAATGAAATTAATTTGTATGATTATATTATAAATATATAAGTAAAATTTTCTGGAATTTGAAAATTTAATTAAATTGGTTGTTTGAAATGATAATATTTGATTATCATTTATTGTTCTATAAATGAATTTATAAACATGGTTTATCAATTAATTTGGAATTAAAATGAATTTAAATCAGGAATTTGGGAATTTAATTTTCGGTGATTTCAAGCTTTGGTTTTTAAAATTTTAAAATATATATTATTGAGGGTATTTTCGAATATGAACCATTTTCAAAGAATTTTAAAATGTTTAAATCCGTGCTCTTCTCTTTTGTCGCTGGAAAATAATTTCGGTGATGGCGGCCGCATCATCGACATTCATTTTCGAGTTTCAAAGTGGAGAGACCATTCTGTAGCTTTGCTACACTTTTATTTTTGGAACTTAAATTCAATTTGATTTGAATTCTTGGGGCATAAATTAATTTATAATGCATATATATAGATATATGTTTATAAATTAGATTTGAGAAAATATATACTTATATCTGTAACTACCCTGCATTTTGTAACTATTTTTATGGTATATTTTAATTTTTTTAATTTGAATTTTTGATTTAAAACTTTATTTTATTTTGAAATTATTTTTAAACTTGTTTTATTTCAAACATTTAATTTTAAATATAAAGTTTGATTATTATATGAATTATAATTTCAAACTTGTATAAATTGAATATTTTCCTGAAAAGTGGATTTCTGGTCAAACTTTGACTTTTAGATTTTAAATGTAAATATTTAAATTCTTAAATTTTATCTTTTATTATGAAAATAGATTTAATAACATGATTATCGCTTTTCATTTCGTTGAAAACGGATTTAAATTGTGAAAGTTATACTGTTATCAATATTGTGTGTATATTGAGTTATTTAACAATTTTCTTTATTTTTAATTTATAAAAATGACATTTTATTTGATATATCTTACTCTAATTTGTATATTTAGGTTATATCATATATATTTTGACTTTTAAATATTTTTAAAGTGATTATAAAAATTTTCTAAAGCTTATTGAATTTATTTCTAATTTTTAAAGCCTAGTTTGCATTTTAAGCCCTTTTCTTAATTTAATTATATTTAATTAAATTATATTTATTTATTTTTGCATTTTATTTTCATTTCTGAGTTTTTATCCTTATTTATCAGTAATTTATATGTATTTATATTTTCAAAAGAAATATAGGAAAATTGAAAAGTTTGTGACTTTTGATTTGCTTAAGACTCTTGGTTTTCCAACTTTTCATTTTCTAACTCTTGCATTGATTTTCTTTGGCCGACTTTATTCATTCCTATCAGCTGCATATTTTCCATTTCATCCATGTAACAAAATTTCTCATCTCTACAAAAAAAACTCACGGCCATTGCTTGAAATTTTTTTGGTAAAAACTTCTTTTCTTTTCATGTTTTCTTTGTTTTCTTTTGTGATTTGCACTTGCCTTCTTCATCTATAGTTGATCGGCCCCACCTACTCCAGCAGCTAGGCTAACCCCACCACCACCTACCCCAACCACCACTGCCTCCAGATCATCACAAAGTTGTACCAAACATCACCATATACCCTAGGCTAAGCTTGTCATGTGTATTCCACCACTTTACCTACCTTTGGCCGCCACTTCCTCCACCACCACCAGCATAAATCTGACCACCACCCTATGCCACATCAGCCACCACCATCTGGACCCATGGCCGAGCCCCTAGAGCCAATGGCCGAACCTATTTGTGCCTTGTGATGTTGAATATTGCCTAGTTGTTGTGTTGTTTTACACCATATATCTCCACACTTTCAAATCATGTTGGCCGACTTTTAGGAATCCAAACCTGATCTAAAACCATGCTATAGTCGTGCCATTTTAGATCATAACTGAAGCATAGATGGTAGAAAGCAAGTGCAAACACTTTGGCTTTGTTTTATGCATCCAATTCTAGCATTGTTTAATGGTATCTTATGTTGAAACTTATGTGTTGTTATACTTGTTTTGTTGAATGTATCCAAGGAGATTCATCTTTGGCTCTCTCACTCAAATCATATTCGTGTTGTCATGCCTTCGAATATTCTGTGTTGTGTGTTTTGGTCGTCATCTCCAGCTTAAACATGTGAGTAAATCTCACCAGACTAATATGTACTTATATAGTTGATAAACTGACATCACTTGAATCTGTAAATGCATATCATCCTGTTATAACTGCTATATTATAATCATATTATGTTCAGACCTATATTTACACCTGTTATACCATATGTTACTGTTATCTCATGCTATTCTGTCATTTATATCAGTTATCACACTACAAGTTCCCTGTAGATTAGAATCACTATGGGTTGAAATGATACATACCCGAACGGACTATAGAATAGGGAAAAATCATTATAGGTTGAAATGATAGGCCTGAACCGTTTTTATTTATTTTATTTAACTTGGGATTTCGGGTTTGAAATGATAGAACCCGGTTTTTCTTTGTAAATTTTGGATTGAAATGATATATATCCGTATCACTTGACCTAGGCTAGAAATTTTTTATACAGACCCGTGGTTTATATATTTTTCTGAAAATTTTAAAATATTTTTAAAATGTAAATATTATGATATTTTTATTTAAACTTGATTAAAATGATTTCTATAAAATATTTGTCATTTTCTACAAATTAAATAAGTGAATTAAGTAAATGGTAAAGTAGAATTTGAAATATAAGTTAATTTTGGAATTTATGATTTTGTTTATAAATGGAACTTATGTAAAGTAAGAAAATATGTCAAATTTTATTTAAAATATGAATTTATTGATTTTATTAAGTAATAATAATTTTTTTTAAAGTGTTAATGATTTTGTATAAATTAAAATATGAAATAAATGAATATTTAAGCTGAATTTGGAAATATAACTTAAATTGAATTTTGTGAAATTTGTTTAAAAGTGAATTTTTAATTAAGTAAAATAAATGGAAATAAGTTATATTTTGGAAATTTAAACTTAAGTTTTAAGTTAAATTTTTAAATAAGGAAATGAAAATTTAATTGTTATTTAATTTGATTTTTGTATGGAAATTTGACTTTATAAATCATAGAAATAAAGGTATTTAAATGATTGTTTTTAAATGTGAAAATATATGATTTTATAAGTTAAAATGATTTATATTAAAAGTTAATTATGTGTGAAATTGTAAATAAAACTCTGAATTTGATTTGACAGCATTTTGAAATGTAATGTAAAGATATTACAACATTGGAAAATGCTGTAGTTGTTTTAAATGAACCTAATAGCAAATTTGAACTAAGGGTTATTATAGCACTTTGTTAGTGCTATAGTTGTTAAATTTAACTAAAATTTTAGTTGAAACTAAATTAAGATATTACAGCATTTTAAATGTCGTCTTTTGTTAATGAACTGTTTTTAAACATAACATTTCGTAGCATTTTCTAAGTGCTACGAAAGTTGAATTTTCTTTGGTTAATAAATTCAAATGAATAAATGATCTTTGAAAAAAGATTAAATTTTGGAAATTAAATATTTAATTATTAAATATAATGAATTGACTTTAAATGATTTAAATGGAATAGTTAATTTGGGAAATACAACTATTTTAAAATATGATTAAATGGTATTTAAATTTAAATTAAATAGATGATGTTTTGAAATGATATTTTGATATTTTGAAATGAATTTGAAATGATACTAAATCTTGGAATAAATAATTGAAGTTTACATTAGTATGAAAAATAATTGGTTTACTTGTAATTTAAATCTATTTAAAAGATATTGGACTTATGAAATATAGGATAATAAAGCTTTGGAATTTATTTTATAATTTGAATAGTTATTTTGTGGATTAAATCTATATTTGAAATTTATATGATTTGAAATGGTCTATGGAAATTTATTTGAAATAAATGATTGAATTGAAGTGAAACTTTGGAAATTGAATACTTGATTTGAAATATAATACTTACACTTTTAAATGAATTTCAATGAATTAATTTGTTGAAATATAAATTATTTAAAAAGGTGACTTGAAATGATAATAAATGAATGATATCTTTAAATTTTAAAAGTATTTAAAGTTGAATATTTAGATTTGTACTCAAATGATACTTTGGTATATTAAAATGATTTGAAATGAAGTTTGAAAGGATATGATATTTTGATATATTAAAATGATTTGAAATGAAGTTTGGAAGGATATGATATTTTGGTATATTAAAATGATTTGAAATGAAGTTTTGGAAAGATTTGATATTTTGATATATTAAAATGATTTGAAATGAAGTTTTGGAAAGATTTAATATTTTGATATATTAAAAATGATTTGAAATGAAGTTTTGGAAAGATATGATATTTTGATGTATTGAAATGATTTGAAATGAGGTTTTGAAATGATATGATATTTTAATTATATTGAAATGGTTTGGAATTGATTTAATCTTTATTTTGATAAAGATTTGGATTTGAAATGATATTCTATTTTGAAGTATAAACTGTTTTTAAATTATAACCACGTGAGTAGGATTGTGGCGACGATCCTAAGGTATATATGTGGACCCAACTCTCGTGAGTTGGCATAAGATGGCTAAAACAGGAGCGATTGACGGACCAAGGAGGTAGCACTTCTGATCGGACACACTTCTTCGATACCATTCTATTACTTGTGATTGATTTGGTAAGCACCCTTGATTTGGGAGTGTTGTTCGAGGTGGGCGGTAGTGGCTGCTATGCGTCACCACCAGTCCGGATGCGTAATTGGTATATCTACCCTGGCATTGCCTAGTTGTGCCGTGTCACCTACCATATCGAGCTTTACTATGAGTTTCTATTTGTGTCGTACCTATGGAGTATCTTCTCGTAGCCTCTCGGGGTATGCAGGTACTGTATAGACTATTGGCACTATTATGTGTTAAGGGCTATATGGGTAACCCCTTAACGTTATTTAAAAGTATGTTTATTTTATGATTAGACATTATTATAATAGCGAATATTACTACATAGTAGATAGTTTAGCGGATCCTCAAAGAATGGGCGATCCCAAGCATTCTTTAAGTTACTTGTACCTTTATTACAGTTCACTTGAGTTGGTTTACATTGTATAAGTATGTATGTCCTGACTCGAGTGTTTGTATTTTTATTTACGCTTGGGTCAGCCTGAGTATTCACAGATTTGGATTCCACTTTCTGGAGATTGGAATCGCTGGAGATTATCTGCTTATCTAGTTTTATCTATCTCAGTTCTATTGTTCTATTCAGCTTATACTTGGTTATCATATTGAGACTTCTGTTGTATTTTATTTCTTCTGTTGTATTTTATTTCTTCTGTTGTATCTTATTTAACTCTGATATATTTACATAGTAGCTTCATGAACTACTATTTCTTTTACTTCCGCTGCACTTCTTACTCTGTGTCTCTGATCTGTGATTATTTATTTACTGTATATTCTGAGATTTGCCAAATTTTATTTACAACGTGGTATTTTGAGCAATTCAAGTCCGACATGTGCGGATGCGAATGGTTGAAAATATCGGGTCGTTACAATATCTAAATGTTTGAATTGAAATCAGAAATTTAACTCTTAAATTATTGAATAAATATTTAAATTGAAATAGTTAAATTGGAAAACTTTACTTATATAATACCCAATTCCATTCTAATATAAATTACCTAAATTATTCAGAAGTTGAATATGTAATTGGATAATATACAATATAAAATGATTTTATAAATAAAATTTGAGTGGTTATAATAAATTTTATACACTTAAATTTTATTATAAAGCTGTTTATGGAGATAAATAGAATAATAAGTTAATTGAATAATAGATGAGACAAATAAATTTGTTTTGAAGGAATTAATAAATTGAAATTAAATCAACTTAATGAAATACCTTGAATTTAAAATCAATTATTGAATATTAAATTAGTTTAAGTTGAAATTTATATGATTTTAAATTTATTGTTTATTTTTTTTTGTTTTTCAACCTATTTTCTTTCAGGTTGTTTCTATTCTTCTGCCTCGGTCCTTTTCGAGGATGAAAAGTTTTTAGTGGGGGAGAGTGTAACAACCCGTAAATTTTAATAATATTTATTTGTTTTATTTATATATTTAATTGGAATTTTGTGAAATTTTAAATAATAAAAAATTTGTAATAAAATATTGGATATTTGGAATGCGTCTATTTTAATATAGCAACTGGTAAATTTTCATCTGATAATATTGAAGTTTATTTTCTAGTGTAATTTTATTCAAATTTATATTAGTTAAAATTGATGATAATAAAAGTGTTCCGAAACCTAAATATGTCAACATGAGAAAATTTATTTAGAACACTTTGAATCAGACTGTGAAATTCGTTTCGCGAAATTCGGACGTTTCTAGCTCCGTTTGGATTTTTCCGTACAGGATAACAGCATATATCAGTGTCCGTATCGACTTTTGAACGAATAATCGTATCACTGATATTTGTATACCATTTTGATCGTTTCATCGTGCTGATCTCCGCGGTATATTCATTTCTGTTTTTTGGTGTCCGGAATGCGGCAGAACCCGCGTAACGGATAAACGTATCGTTCGAGTCGTTTTGTTCTATTGTCATTTCGTTTTATCGTGTTAAATCTGGCTATTAATATTCACACTTTTGTTATTCCATGTCCTTTGCTTTTCTCACCTGTTCACTTTATTTCACTAATTTCAAAATATGAAACCTGTTCATATTTTCTTTCTCCTTTTCATTTTCTCTCTGGTGCTTGCTCTCCTTTTTCACCAAGCTTCTCACCGACAAAATCCACGTCTCCTCCACTATTGAATCACCGCCTATACTTCCCCTCTCATACGTCGGCCTCACCTCCGATCCGCCTCTCCTCTTTTTTTTCAAACTTCCACCAAACAGCCGAGCCTTCCAAGCAGCCCTCCCCTCTGAGCTCCTCCCCTCTCCTTTCTTTTCCAGTGCCTTCCCTCCTCCTCGGCCTCTTCTCTCCAGCCGTGCTCCCCCTTCACCAGAGCAGCAGCCGTCGTATATGTGAGTAGCTTGTTTACATATGTATATCATATTTTACTATATTATAATATATTACATAAAGTTACAGTGTAAGATTTTATATATATTATAGCTGTTAGTATATATATATCGTATATAATATTTATAGCATATATATCTAGATTTGGATTTTGTGTGATATCTCGGAATTTCAAGCAATTTAAAATGTGAAAATCTCTTAATTAATTATTAAAGATTGGTAAAGATTGTTGTTTTCAAACAAGAATAATATTAATGTGATGTTTTAAACATAGATATATATTGATTTTAAATAGAATTATTATTTACAAATTTAATTTGTGTTTGTTTAAATATATATATATATATGTATGTATGTTTAAGTTGATTTTAAATTGGATTTTTTAAATTGAATTTGAATTTGAATTGGATTTAAATTTGAATCTTTAAAGATAATGATTTTAAATATTTTGGATTTAAAATTAAATGAAATAAGTTTTATTTAAAATAAGATTTGTTTTCCCTAAAAAGATTTCATTTATATAAATTTGGAAAGTATTTATTAAATAGTAATAAATACAAAAGTTTTATATTAACATTTAAGAATGGATTAAAAATATTAAATATGATTTTATTTAAAATCTAATTGGTTTTTATTTTATTTTCTTTAAAAAGTTTCATTTATATATAAGTAAGAAAAGCATTAATAAATTAAGAAATGTATTAATAATTAGGAAATTTATTATAAAAGCTTTTAAAATCCTTTAAAAATAATATAAAAATACTTAATTACAAGTGTTAGCCTCTAAATCATGCTAAGTAACATGTGTTAAGATATTAAATAAGGTAAGGGACAAGTGTCATTCTATTTATTTTCTTTTTCTTTAATTTTAGTAAATCATAATAAACTCTATATAAACATACATCTCCTCTTTTCCATTTCTTTTCCTATCTTCATTTCATAAGCAAGAAAACTAAAACCTGTAAAGAAATCTCAGATCAAAACTTAAACCATTTTATCCTCAAAAGCCTGTAAACATTTAACAACTCAACATCAAAACCTGAAAACATTCCTCAAAAACAAAATCAAAACCCTGTAACCTTCTCAAACTAAAGCCTATAACCAAAGATCAGCAAACAAGCTTCAACCTTCTCAAAGCAACATCAAGTATTTTCCAGTAAAACCAATCAAAGTCTTAAATCGTCTCTGCAATTCAAAGTTTTCAAAGTTTCATGTTTCAAATCTCAAGCCTCTTCCTTTTTAAATCTGGTGAGTAAACATCACTTTAAAAAGCTAAATTTGTTTTAATACACTGTTGCATGTGATAAATCCTTGTAGTTTATGTTGTGAAATGTTGCATGAATATATGAATATGCTTGCATGTATGTATGTATAAAGTTGAATTGTGTGCATGTATGTATCTTGAGTATGCATGACTCTGTTTTTATTTCCAGCAGGCTAAATATGTTAAAAATTCAAATTCTAATCCCCTAGTCTCTTTTAGGTTAGGATCTTTAAAAGAAAAATGTTTGTATTAACTAAATTTAGTTTTTAAAATCTTCATAAGTATAATTAGTAGTAGTTTTAACAGGAAAGGAAGATATACAGTAAATCTCAAAAGCATGTCAAAATTCGAATAACATGTCTTCTTGTTTCACCTACATCACCAAATTCGTTTTAAAGAACTATGATTTATAAAAATAGAATCAAGATTTTTAACTGTGTAATTGGGTAGAATTCTCGGGTTGAACGGAAATTGGGATTTTGGTGATTTCTGGCGATTGGAGGGTGCTGGAGGGTAGGAGGTCTTGGCAAAAATGATCGGTGAATTTTTCGATCATCTGTTTGGTGGTATGGTAGCTGAGTAGGGTTTTATACCCAAATTTGGTCGAGGTCGAAAATCTAATTGCTGCGTCATCGATGGTGGACTAAAATCGATCGCACCGAGGGGATTTGATGTCACGTACAGGATTTTCGACTTTCGAAAATTCGACATCGATACTCACTTTATCGACTGCCGAGCAATCGAGTGCCGGAAACTCCAATAGTGAGGGTTTTAAAAAGAAAGAAAAAGGTAGAAGAAGAAGAAAGAAGAACAAGAAAGAACGGAAGAAGAGAAAATAAAGAGAAGAACAACAGAACAACAGAAACAATATCAGAATCTCACACATCGCAGCGGAACAATATATAATAGATAAACACTAGTCTTTTAAAACAAAGAACTATATCATTTTATACATATATCAATCATCAGAGTCAATATACAACAATGGACAGTTATATAACTTGTCCTCATACAGAATACACAGCGGAATAAATACTATCAGATACAAATACTACGTCTCGCCATCCAGCTTGCTTCCAAAGCTCCAGAATATCCAGAATATCCTGATAACCTAACTCTAGACTGCCCGTGTGGAAATTGGTGGGCACCCAGAGTTTAGAAGGGAAACAATAAACTCCGAGTCAGTCATGGTGACTGGTGTGAGATCGTAAAACAGTTATTCTTTAAAATAAATAGCAGAGAATTTTAAAGTCAATTCGCAATGCTTTTGGAAAATGAAACTACCATAAGACCTCCCGCCACACACACAATGCAAACGCATACTTGGAGGAGATTTCTTCTTATGATAGTCAAAAATTCTTACTACGCAAAAATCAAATTCTTTTTGATATTATTATTAGTGCATAGTGTAGAAAACATTTCGAAAGTAGAATATTAATCTTAGCCGACATAGGTACCATTATAGTATGCCTACTATAGCTACCATATTAAATGGCAGGTTCTACAACTAAAACCATACAAGGTTTGTATTGTTTCTTTGGATTTCCAACAAATGGTCAGGCTAAGGAACTTCCTTTTCCACGATGGGTACGTCCCTGGAATAGACGACCCGAGAAATAACCTAACATTACGGTTAGATCTCTGCCAACACAAGGCCGGGTTACCTCTGCAGAAGTAGGTAACTACTGACACGCGTATGTCATTCCCCGATCGTAACCGATCTTCCCGAGGATCCCCGATTTCCAACAACCACAAAGAAATAAATTTGCAGCAACCACATAGGTTAAGTATCTGGGCTCCATACCATGATACCACCTCTATCCAGAAGGAATGACATACACTAAGGGGCGCTACTCCCTAGAACCTTGCCGCGTCCTTCCTGTTTTGACCATTTCCGGGGTGTGAGGCTCGACGAAGTCTCTTCCACAAAGCTACGCTTTCTACAAAGCCATGCTTCGGGTCAAACAAATGATCAACCTATGATCACAAAGATATAAGATCAAACAAATGATCATATCGCAAATGATCAAACACGGATCATTTCACAGCAACACTCAGTATGCCACGTTACCAAATTGGGATATATCGCTGATAAATTTCAACTACATAACCTCTGAGCTCGTACGTCTCAGAGAAGGGTGTTAAGCTAAGAGAATAAATTCTCCGCCACCAACAGATATGTATTTGAAAGAAATCAGCTTTATATCTCAAATTGTAACGCCAGACACACAATCCATACAAGTCTGTTCCGGGATCGAACAGAACCGAAGGCACTTCTCACGAAGCCCTTGCATATCCGGATAAGTTTCTAATCACGTCCGGACTTCCCGTCACTAAGGGTGATAAAACCTCTAAACCGGAGATCAGCCGATGTAGAGTAACTCGACGGTAATCCTTCCGTTTTCAAAAATATCCAGTCTTCAACACCGGTCTTCGAATGCAATTCATACGACGTATCACATATTCGGAATGGGTTATACGACCCGATGGTCCTTTCCCGGCTAACCTGAATAGTGAGCGCTTATTCAAAAATAAGTGTGGCATTCAATTCCAAGCAATTCACAACAAATACCTATCTAAAGGTAATTATTGATAGTCGGTTATTTAACTATCAATAAAGATGCGCAACATCATCAGATTCCAAATAATTTTCCCAATTATTTATTTTCCAAAGTATCTTTACTAGATATAAAATTTCCACACTTTCAAAAATAAATCAATATTTATTTTTAAACAACTTCCCTTTCTTTTATAAATTCCATAGTGAATTTATATTTCAAAAATATCTACTGATATACGATTTTCAATCGTTTTCAAATGTTCAATTTCAATTTATCTTTAAGAAGATAAAATCTCAAAACGTTTCATTTCATTTTTGGAAAACATTCCATACTTATTTAATAATAAGTGTTTCACAAATCTTTTATTTTCAACATTTGAAAATATTCGATATACTTAAATCAAAATTTAAGTATAAATTCATTCTTTAAGGAAAACATTAATATAACAACATTCATTTGAGTCAAAACGAATGTTACGTAAAACATCGTTACGACGACTCAAAATCACTAGTATAGGGATTCGAAATTTAGATAGATATATAAATCCCAATACTATATAAAAACATTTCCTTTCGGAAATCATTTACTATAACAACAGTGTTATAGTCCACCATTTCCTTATTCCTCGAAAACGTCTATTTCAACAATGAATGTTGAAATCTATGTATTCGATACTTAACACGTTTTAAAACATCTTTTAAAACAGTTACTTCATTTTTATAATATCGCTTTCCCAAAACCATATCCATTCTACTTTAAAAATATATTCAATGTCCAAAATCGTGAATATACTTCACTTAACAATATTTAAATCTTTTCTACACATTTATTTTTCAATAAAAATTCGCTATCCAAAATCGCGAATATATCTTCTTTAATAATCTTCTATCTTAAATTTGTCAAATTCAATCGATTTCGAATTTATAAACACTTTTTATAAATTCTATTTGTATTCATTTTCAATATTAACAAAATTCCTTTAAAATTTCATCACTTTGATTTATACAAAATCAAATTTTATAAATCTTCTATATAATGCTTTTATTTCACAATGGTCCATTTAAACCAATTAAATAAATCCTTATCGATTTATTTAAATCTTTATTCCAAATTCGTAAATCTATTTCCACAATTTAAAAATAAATCAATATTTATTTTTACACCAATTTCCCTTATTTCAATTTAATTCATTTTCCAATTCTTCACTTTAACCCCAAAATCAGATTCCAAATTAATTTCTAATTCTACTTCAATACCAAATCAATTTCAATCTTCCTTTCTAAATAAATTTCCCATCCCAACTCATTTTATATTGACTTTCCAAATTCGTTTCAATTTGCCAATTAAATTTATAGTTGGACTTCCAACTTATTTCCTTTTAAATAAATTCCCCTTAAAGAAAATAAATCTCTTTATCTTTTTCAAACTATTTAGAAATCCAAATTTTAATTAAATTCTTCAATTTAAAATCACTATTATACGAAATTCATTTACCTAACATTTTCACTTGATTCTGGAATTAATTCAATAAGATTTTAAAAAAATCAACCTTTATTCTTTTAAATTCTTTTCTTCAAATTTATTAAATTTCTAAAATTAATTCACTTAGAAATTTCTATTTTGATTTCAAAAATTCAATTTCGTTTATTTTTGGAATCCAATGATATCAAGCATCCATTCAGCTAAATTTTAGCTTTCAAGCAAATTCCAGACATCAATATGATCAATAACATCAATATAGTTATTCACAGATTCATATCACAGTAGAAATAAATTCAATCAATGTGAGGGGTCCAGTTGGATCCCTCCAACCTGTTTCCCTGCATCCAAAGACGTTAGCACAATACCAATTCCACTTCGAGGTGGAATATCGCGGTATATGGGTTTTATAAAAATAATCCGCTTACTAACGGCGCAATAGGGTCTCATCCGCTATGCGAGGCGGGAAATCAATCAATCCAATATATACATATGCCAATATGTATATATTGCTATATATATAGATATATCCTATCATATCTAATATCACATCCAATAGCAATCATCAATCAAATCAATAACTGTAAAAGAAAATCCACTTTCATTTGAGTGAGAAGATCTCACCTTAGCTTTTAATTTGCAAGCCATTTGCCATTTCAGTTTCGTTTTCTCGATTTTAACCTGGTATAAACAATTCATACACTTTATTAATATTCGAAATAAGCGAACTATTAAATTTTTATTTAAAAATTTCAATTCACCGATGATTTTATTCTAAACCAGTTTCTTTTAAATAAATTTATTTAACTAAGGTTTTTAGTTTAAAAATTAAATTTTCTTCTTTATTAATTTCTAACAATAAATTAAATAAGTAAATTGAACAAATTCATCACCTTAATAATTATTTTATTTAAACCTGTGACGACCCGACTTTTTCTCCACTGAAAGTCGCATCATCAATAAGAAAGAAAGGGGTAGAAAATAGAAAAGAATAGAAGAAAGAAGAGACAACAACAACGATCTCACAGCGGAACGAATAAATTATATTAATAACATAAAGAAACTATTACATAGTATACAACACTTATCAGAGTTTACACAACTATACAACACATACTAGACAGTTATAAACATCTGTCTAGATATTACAACTCAAATACAATATAAGACTCTAACACAGATATCAACACAGCGGAATACTATATCTACGAACGCCGAAGCCTCCTGCTCCATTGCTCCTCCACAATTCGTCAAAGCTAAACCTGAATCCCTTGGCTACTCGTAAAAATTTGAGTACCCAAGAGTTTATAAAACAGAAATAAACAACTTGGGTCAGACATGGGTCTGGTGTGAGTAACAGGTTAAACTTGTTTAACTTCAAAACCTTTTGAAAGAAAAGGTATCACGTAAGACTCCCCACACATAAATATGGGTAAGTTTTTACCTTACGCTAACCAAAATATTTGATAGGAAATTCGATTGTATTATAATAGGGTCTAGGGTTTTCAAATAAATATGAAATAGCCGAAATTGTTACATTATTAAATTCCAGCATACATAAGTATACAATCAAGTCCGTTATCACTTATTGGAATTTGGATTTCCATACAATGGCAGAGCTACCGGGGTACCGCTCATCACAGTACGGGGCCTAGATCACCGTACCGAGGATCACTCCCAATCCCCTGCAACACAAAGCCGGAACCATCCCTTACTGGATAATTCTGAATAAAATCACCCCACAGATGGCCGTCACCAACTGCACCACTAAGCCGAAATAAAAGAAGGAACTCTCTAGACAGGGATGACCTTACTCTCAGTGGGTGCTACCCACGAAGCCTTGCTGCACCTCCCCTGTTTTAGCCATTCCCGGTTGATGAGGCTTGAGGTCACGATTACCTTTAATCAGATCCCATTACTTAGAATGCTCATCGTCCTCCTGACGATGTTCTGAAAGCATTCAATCCATACAAGTTCGTTCCGGGTTCGAACGAAACCGAAGGCATTATCTCGTTACACTCGTGTTGGAATCACCCTCAGAGTTAACGACAATAACCCTTGCACTCTGAATTTTCATCTTCACTTGAGATTCACGACCTATCGTTAATTTGGATCGATGTGGTATTCGGGTCTCCAGACCTGGAATTCCGGTATACGGAAACCCGATCCCGGTCTCATCGAAATCCAAAACGTATCTTTTAAGGCCAAGTTGTTTTAAGGTTAAAACAATCCAATTCTTATCTATACTACACACAGATAGATAATAGATAATCCATATTATCATCCAAACAGATAATTCATATTATTATTTCAATTCAACCAAACATCTATATCATAGATAAGCATATCTCTTATCAGAGATATCAATAATGCAAAACATTCAATATCATTCATCCATTCTTAAGCAATGATTTATATCATCTAATTTAAAGTGAATTAAACTAATTACTTCATTCTATAAATCCTGCTTACTTAATTATTAATTAAACCAATTAATTAATCATTACTCTAAGTATCCATCTTAAGTAATCATTCCTGATTAATAATCTTTTAATTACTTTAAGTAAGTAATACTTAATTAATTTCACAAATTAATTATCTTAACCCATTTAGTAATTAATCTCTCATTACTTCATTAATTAATTTAATTAATTTAATTACTTTAATCCTTAATTAATTATAAATTAATTAATTACTTTAATCACTCATTATTGATTAACTAATCTTAATTAATCAATCCTTAATTACATCATTAATTATATTAATTAATGATCCTTAATTACTCTTAATTTATTATCTTATTTAAATTAATTACATCTAATAATTAATTAGTCATATTTATTAATCACCTTTGATTAATCTCATTTAGTAATTAACTACTCTTAATTACTCCACTTCATAATTAATTACTCCTTAATTAATTATTCTTTAATTAATCCCTTGATTAATTATTTAAAATAATTAACTCAAATTACTTTTATTAACCATCTTTAGTTAATTACATCCACTAATTATCTTTAATTACTTTTCTAAGTAATTTATACTTCCACTAATTACCTTTAAGTAATTATTAAATCACCCAGTGATTTTCTTAAATTAATTAAATAAATTAATTTACTTATCAAACTTATTTAATTAATTACCTTAAGTAATTTATTTCTTTAATTACTTTTATTAAGTAATTTATACTTAACCAATTATACAAATGATTATCATTTATTAATAATCTACACTTATCTAATTAGTAATTTCTTAATTTCAAATTAATTAACTCTCAATTAATTAACTTAAAATCTTAATTATTTAATTAATTAACATTAAATCATTAATTAATTAAATTACCAAATTACTCCTTAATTACCTTATTAATTTAATGACTCCTATATCATTAAATCTCTAAATTAAAGTATAAATATTAATAACTACTTTAATTATCATTTACAAAAAGGCTTCGAAATTCTTTTACTTTTAAATCTTCCTTTTATTCATTTCAAATTAAAGATTTAAAATAAATTTCAAATTTAACTTAACCAAATTTAAATCAAATTATAACCCAATGTTAAAGAACCACTTAACATTAAAGATTTTAAACTAATTTATTTAAGTTCAAATCTTTTTTTTTTTAATTATACTTCCAACATTTTAACTTTGTCTAAACATTATAAATTTTATAAACTTTATTTATTTCAAACTATAATTCAAATTAGATTTGAAACCATACTTTAAATTTGCTTTAAAACTTTGTTTAAATCTTGTTTCAAACTTTTTTAAACTCAGTTTAAATTTTAAAACTCCTGTCAGATTTAAAACTGCAACATCACAGATTACCCGAGCCAAACATCATATTACCCAAGAAAAAACCCAATTTTCCCGAGACCAACTTCGAGTTTCTTTCCTTTTGTTTTAAACTTTGATATATTAAAGATTTTACAAACTGTTTAAACCCACGCGAGACTTCCCTTCGAATTCCCGAGCCAACACCCTGATTTTACGAGAATGGCTTCGAGCCAACCATCAACTTACTCGAGAACGTCTACTTTTTCCCCAATCTCAACCCAGACAGATACCATGTGTGCACGTGCACAGGCGACTCGCTCGCCTTCGATCATCGACGCCAACGCCGGGATATCATCTACGACTACCCTTCACGATCTCGATCACCAGTAACTTGAACTAACCCCACAATCGAATTTCGAGCAAAAACGAACACCACAGGATCCAAAACCACTGCCTTCTCACTCCTTGTTCTACCACCACAGGCCATCAGAAACCACGTCCTATCGCCAAAGGCTTCGACTGACAACCCTCTACCATTTCCCCCACCTCCAATCATGTCCGGTCTTTCCACGACGACGAATTGTTCTCGAAAACAACATCGGCAAGAACAGGCTATAAAACCCTAAATCACCGTTGATTCACCACCACGGTGAACTATAAAATCTCAGCCCATTTTTCCCGTGATCCCCATCTCACCATCCTCCTCCAGCAACGATCACGATGTCCATCGCTTCCCCAATCGCCAGAAATTGACGAAAATACAATTTCCGTTCAACTCGCGAAAACTCAATTTATACAACACTAAAAATCATCATTTTACTTTTAAGATTCATGCTTTCCAAAGGTGATTTAAATTAAATAGGAAATTCAGAAAATCGTGATGTTTGAATTTAACATGTTTTAGATTTTCTACTGTCTTATTTCTTTTTCCAGAAATATACAAACTTATTATGCTTAGAAATAACTTTAAATCATAGTTTATGTTTAAACAAACATATATTGTTAGAAAACTGAAACTAAAAGAAAAATGGATAAAGAGAATAAGGTTTTTCTTCAAAATCTTGTCTCTGAGTTTATAACAGAGATAGGTACAGAGACATATACAGGTTTACAGGCATGCATGTTTATATACTTTCATATCAACATGTTTTCAGAGCATAAATACATAGATTAGAACAGATAATATACAATTTCCATAAGACAATTTACAACATCAGGTTTAAACTAAGTTTCAGAGGTTTAGTTTACTCTCTGGAAAACTAGAACTGAGGAACACAGACAAATCCAAACATGCACAGACAAACACACATCTATACATCCATTTATACATATATTCTACTTATATAAAATCACACAGAACATTTTTTTTTAATTCCAGAATTTAACATGCAACCAGATTTTTATAAAATTAAGATTTTTAAAACAGATGTTACTCACCTGAAATAAGAAACAGAGGACAGTTTTTTTCTTAAATCTGGAACTTGCACTTGATCTTCTTACTATTGAATTAAATCTGAATTCGTTGAATTGATTTGGTTGCCAGTTTGATCTCAGGTTGATATATGTTGAAGATTTGAAAGTAACCGAAGTTGCTGATATTAAGATTGTTGACTTGCCATTGGATGTTTAAGTTTGAAACCATGCTCAGGCTAAAAACTGGAGACAGGTTGTTGAGTTTGATTTATTTGATTACTTGCTGTTGATTTCAGACAGAAGAAAATTTGCAGGCTTTGATCTTATTTTTGAAATTGTTTTGCATGTTCCAGATTTGAATAAGGAAACAGGCCTTTGTTTCCAGGGTTTTTAAAATGCATTACAGGTTATTTGAGGAAGATGATTATGGTTTTGAAGAAGATGTTTACAGGCATTTTGTTTTCAGATTTACAAGTGCAGGTTGAAGAAATGATTCTAGATTGTATTTGAGAGGATTTTGGTTGAGAGGAAAGTAAATTTACTGATTGTTTTGAGAGGAGAATTTTATTCAGTTTTCTTAGCTTTTGGAATGAAGATCAGAAAAGAAACAAGGATAAGGAACAATGTTTGTATAGGCTGAAATAATTTCTTAAAAATAAAAGAAAATAGAAATTTAAAAGATGGACACTTGTCTTTATATGTGTTAATTTGTTTACATTTGTTATAACAAGCTTTTATAGATTTACACATGTCCTTTTGATAAATTTATATTTATTTTAAATGTAGATAAAAGCTTTTCTTTATTTACTTAAATACTTTTCTATTTATAAATTACTTTTTAAAAGAAATAAAATCAATTGTATATGTATAAATAAAAGCTTATACATGTATTTTGAATCCAAATATTTTAAAATATCTACCTTTGAATTTCAAAACTAATTTACATTCAAATTCAAATTATATTTAAAATCCAATTTAAAGTCAAGTTATATACATACATATATAACTATACATTCAATTTGAAATAACCATTCTATTAAAATCTATTTATTTCTATATATAACAATATATTAAAAATATTGTTTAACATAATAATTTATCTATTTTAAAATAATTCATAAAAGAGATTATAGATTACTACTATTACTAAATGAATTAGCATATCATATACAAATTATATTTTAAACTTATATATATATATTCTTAAATCATATTTATTAACAATATTTAAAAAGAAAATAAATTAACCTTACTATTAATCTTTATTTAAAACCATATAGATATTTTGTTTAAATAACTTTGAAAAGCTAATATTAAATAAATCCAAATCTTCAAACTATCAATATATATATATTAGAAAAGCAAGAATTTATTTATTTATTAACTTTCAAATCAAAGGCAATCTATTTACAATATATACTCATATATATATTATAGATAGAAATCATTTTATTAACTTATAAAAGATAAAATTCACCAATTAAATATTATTTAATTAGATTATTAACCAATTCAAAATTTTATTATCAAAGATTAACAAATCAATTATTTAAACAGATTATTAAATTGATATTGTCCATAAATCCCGGGATATCACAAAACCAATTTCCCAAAAATAAATAATACTTCATCTCTTCTGAAACCTATATATTTAAAATTTAATTTATATAGATTCAAAATTCTTGTTTTTATAAATTCTTCAAACATTTAAAAATTTCTATATTTTTCTTTTCAAACTCTTATCTGTAAAAACAAAACAAATAGTTTAGTGATAAACGAACCTAAAATTTTACATACTAAACTCAAGGTTTTACTTGAGTACAAATTTAAATTTTTTTTTTTTTTTATATAACAACTTTGCTCACCTTACTGCCCAGCCGAAGACGTCGTCGCCGACTACAACCCCCCCATCATCGACGAACCCTAGTCTCGAATTCGTCAACGACCACTACACACCTCGTCGCCTGCATCTGCTTCGCGACCCAATCCCCGCCGCTACGCCTCGCGCCGGCAGCTCGAACAAAAACAAACGTTCGAACACCTCTGGTCGCAGCCCTCTTTGTGACCACGAACCCACGTCGCCTCGACTCCACTACCACCTGCTTGCACTCGAGAAATCGTGCCACTACGAACCCTAGCTGAGTCCTCCCATCGACATTGAGAAACCCTAGCTTTGACTGACCTCGTCCTCGGCCTCCTCAAGTTGCCACCACCACTTGATTCGACGTCGTGAGTTTGCCAGAGCCTTCCTCGCGTGTACGAGACCCATGATGCCGCCCAAATCTCGATCGCAATCCCCCTTGATTCGGTTTTCGTTTTGAACTGTTGTATGAAGAGGATGGAAGCGGCCATTTAATCTTCTTTTGATTTCGAATTACTAAATTTGGGAACTAAAGGGAGAGTAGTATTTGAAAACGAGATGAGGATGGTTGGCACGATTTTTCTCCATGATTTCAGACGTGAATTTAGGCGTAATCCTAGGGGAGATAACGTGTGGTGTTAAAAAATATAAATTTAAAATTTTAAATTGAATTCGTCCAAAAATCTCGATGCGTTTTCTAACCGTACGGTCACAAAACAACTCCGAAAAATACGAAAATTGAAATCCGGTAATAACAAACTATTACGGACCCAATGAAACTAGTTTCGTCGAATTCCGAGACTGTGCCCCGGAACGCCGTATTTTAAATATCGATTCGAACGATATAATTTCAAACTGAACAATTCACTCCCAAATTCGATTCTGAAGCTTCTGATATTTTCAGTATTATCAATATAAATTTTACAAGCGTTTGAAATATTTCTCTTCAGCTTAAAACTGAAGATTCAAATTTTTATCCAGTTCAATAGATGATTTATTTATAATTTAATCGCCAAATTCATAGATATATTGGGAATTCAAATTAAATTACCGCTCAAATATTTAAAATTAATTAAATATTTCCAATTTAATTTGTTCGAAATTCTGGGTCGTTACATTTGATGTGGCGTGTCGTGACGTGGTTCTGGGTGGAGCGGCGTGACCTTTGGTGAACGTGGGTGGAGGTGCGAGCTGTTTAATTGATTAACAGTTTGGGTTCCAGTTCATGTCGATTGCTTGAATTTGATTTCTTGGCAATTTCTTCGATCTGAGTTATAGGGATCATCGGCGAGGTTGTAGGCGACCTGAGGATGGTCGCGGTGAAGGTTGGATCGTCGTCGTCCAACAGTGCACGTGCACAGTGCACTGTGATGTGTCTGGGTTGTTTCGAGTTTGGGAAAGAAGAATTGTACCCGGGTTTTGTCTCGGGAATATGTGAGTTTGACTCGAAGTAGAAGTAGAAGGGGGAGACTCATGTGTTTTCTCGTGTTTCGCTCGGGAAAGAGACGGGGTAGGCTCGGGATTATTTTTGTTTGAAACTGGTTTCAAAATTTTGTAAAAGAAATCAAGTTCAAAGTTTTAAAAGCAAAGTTAAAAACAAGTTTTAAAGTTAAAGAAAATAATTAGTTTTCAAAGATAAAGGCTTAAAAAGTTTTTAAAATATATTTAAAGTATATAAGTTTTAAAAGATATAATAATTAAGTTTTTAGAATAAGAATTTATTTAAACAAGTTTGAAAGTTTTCAAAGATTTTAAATGTGGAAATTAAATGTTAAATTGTTTTGTTTTAAAGTAGATCATATATTCTTTAATATGAAATTGATTTCTAAATATTTTTCTAATGAAGTTTAATAAGTAATTAATTTAAGATAATTAATTATTGAAATTAATTAAAAGTTAATCACTTATTAAAACTAACATGAGTTAATTAATTAATGATTAATAATCAAAGGGATAATTACTTAGTATAAGTAATTAAGGAATAGTAAATGAATGTGTTTAAAGATAATTAACTAATTATTATGAGATGATTAATTAAGATAATTAATTTAAGATAATTAATTAGTTTAATTAATTAGATTAATTAATTAAGATTAATCATTTATGAAATTAGTTAAGTATAATTACTTAATGGAAGTAATTAAAGGAATCAATTACTTAAGGTAATTAATTAAATAAATTTGATAAGTTTAAATTAATTAATTAATTTTAATTAATTTAAGATAATTAATAACTTGGTGATTTGATAAGTATAATTAATTAAATGTAATTAATGAAGTGTAATTACTTAGGGAAGTAATTAAAGGTAATTACTGGATGTAATTAATTAAAGGAGATGTATTAATGGATGCAATTTGAGTTTAATTATTTTTTGTGATTAATCAAGGGATTAATTAAATATAATAAATTAAGGAGTAATTAATTAATGGATAAATTAAGGGAAGTTAATTACTGGATGAGATTAATCAAAGGTGATTAATAATTGTGGTTTAAGTAAAGATTAATTACTTAATGTAATTAATTTAAATAGGATAATTAATTTAGAGTAATTAGGGATCATTAATTAATATAATTAATGTTGTAATTAAGGGTTGATTAATTAAAACTAATTAATCAATGATAAGTGATTAAAGGGTAATTAATTAATTAATTAAGGATTAATGTAATTAATTATAGTTAATTAAAGGTTGATTACTGTATTTGACTAAGAATAATTAATTTGTGAAATTAATTAAAGGCTAATTACTTGAATGTAATTAAAAGATAATTAATCAAGGATGATTAATTGAATTGAATAATTAGAGGATGATTAATTAATTAGTAATTAATTAATGGTTAAGTAAGCAAGATTTAGAATGATGAAGTAATTAATTTAAATTATTTTAAATTAATTAGAGATGAAGTAATTAATTTAATTCATTTTAAATTAATTATATTATGATTAATCATTGCTTATATATGAATGGATGATATTGATTGCCTTGAATGGTTTGAGATCTCAGATATGAGATAAGTAATGCTGTTTGATATGGATGTTTTGGTTGAAGTATGATGATAATATGAATTATCTATTTGTGATGATAATATGAATTATCTATTGTGATATTGTGAATTATCTATCTGTGTGTATATAGATAATTGAATTGAATTGTTTTAACTTTAAACAACTTGGCCTTAAAAGATACGTTTTGGATTTCGATGAGACCATGATCGGGTTTCCAGATTTGATTATCCGAAAACCACATCGATCCAAGTTAAACGATAAGTCGTGACATCTCAAAGTGAAGATCGAGATGGAGATTTAAAGTGCAAGGGTTATTGTCGTTAACTCTATGGGTGATTCCAAAATGAGTGTAACGAGATAATGCCTTCAGTTTCGTTCGAACCCAGAATGAACTTGTATGGATTGAATGCTTTCAGCACATCGTCAGGTGGACGATGAGCATTCTAAGTGATGTGTTCTGATAAGGTAATCGTAGCCTCAAGCCTCATCAACCGGGAATGGCTAAAATAGGGGAGGTGCTGCAAGGCTAAGTGAGTCGCGCTCAAGTAGGACAAGATTTCCCCTGTCTAGAGTCCCTTTTTATTCGGCTGTGTGGGCAGTTGCTAGCTATAACCGTGGGGTTGTCTTGTTCGAGACTATCCAGTAAGGGATGGTTCCG
Organism: Allium fistulosum; assembly: GCA_030737815.1. Lineage (NCBI taxonomy): Eukaryota > Viridiplantae > Streptophyta > Magnoliopsida > Asparagales > Amaryllidaceae > Allium > Allium fistulosum. The sequence continues at coordinate 1,034,615,168 of CM060901.1, forward strand.
GCTTTGTGTTGCAGGGGGTCGGGAGTGATCCTCGGTACGTTGATCTAGGCCACGTATTGTGACGGGCGGTACCCCAGTAGCCCTGCCATTGTATGGAAATCCAACTTCCAATAAGTGCCATCAGACTTGATTGTATACCTATGTATGCTGGAATTTAATGAATGTAACAATTTCGGCTATGTGAATATTTATTTGGAAACCCTAGACACTATTTTAATATAACCGAATTTCCTATCAAAGTTTTGGTTAGCGTAAGGTAAAAACTTTTCCATGTTTATGTGTGGGAAGTCTTACGTGATATGTAACGCCCCACCTCTATACCCACGCTAACCAAGAACACTACGGTGTAGTGCTGTCAATTAGCACGGAGAATAAGGCTGTTGAGGAGCGACCCTCCATGTAACTTCTTTGTGCGAGCACCGATATGTCAGATAGAATAGGATGCATATCTTTTAAGGAGGAAATCCGACATACCGATACAAACACAAAGCTATCACATGGTGGCTATATATAATCTTCGGAAACAAATATAGAAATAAACGTAACATAAATCAGTCACAGACAATTCATATCACAGAGGCGGAAATAGATATGAATAAATATACAACACATGAAAGTGTACATCAGAGTAGTGGTCAAATAAGATCCACAATAACACAAAAGAATAGGTATAAGTGCAAGATAATAGAATATGTATACATCAAGGAGTCCAATCTCAAATGTATACAAACAAAAACTACTAAACTAGAGTAGTTAGCCAAAAGTCGGATGATGGCTCCGGATAGGAAGTCATGAGGAAGCACCTGTAAAATCTCAGTCTGACCCGAGTATTATTTATAAGATAATAATAAACGGATCAGTCTAGCTATAAATATCAGATAAAGTGATATAGAATAAGAGATATGACAAAAACGTATCATAACCATAATAGCGTACTGTGATAAGTACGTAATTTGAAAATCAACAAGAGATTAATCAATACCACAAGAATCTTCTCAGAGATAAAAAAGAATAATGTCATACTCTTTATTTAATTCACCAAGCCACAATAAATGACATACATATTAATGCCAATTGTAAAAGTTGGTGAAACATTAAATTCAGAAATCAACACACGAAATCTAGAAATCACAAAAAGGGGGAAGTCCGAGCACACGGACGAGAAGCTATCTCATGGAAGCTATCCCTTTAATTTTCCGAACACACGGATGGCCCGAAGGCAAGTCCGAACACACGGACGAGAAAGGCAAGTCCGAACACACGGACGAGAAAGGCAAGTCCGAACACACGGACGAGAAAGGAAAGTCCGAACACACGGACGAGAAAGGCAAGTCCGAACACACGGACGAGAAAGGCAAGTCCGAACACACGGACGAGAAAGGGAAGTCCGAACACACGGACGAGAAAGGCAAGTCCGAACACACGGACGAGAAAGGCAAGTCCGAACACACGGACGAGAAAGGCAAGTCCGAACACACGGACGAGAAAGGCAAGTCCGAACACACGGACGAGAAAGGCAAGTCCGAACACACGGACGAGAAAGGCAAGTCCGAACACACGGACGAGAAAGGCAAGTTCGAACACACGGACGAGAGACATCGCACATTGCTAGTCTAAATCACAAGAATGATCATCATGATCATAAGGAAGTGTCAATTACACTAAGCTAGTGAATATAAGAGTTTAGCTTCATGTCCCATAACCACTTGCTTAACTCAAATATTTACGAACAAACTGTAGATTTCCACTAGAAAATTGCCACAAGAGAGTTTCAATCGAACAAGTCCAAAAATTAACCGACGAAGTAAACGCAAGCGTTTCATACCACTTGTTTTGCTAAGCCGTTTAATTATATTTTCTCATACGAATGAGGTAAAGGTTTGTATATACTATTAGATTGGAAAACAGTTTTATAAACGAGTTTGATATTGAAAATAGAGTTGAAATCGTTTTGATGAAAGAGTTTAGATATTTACTACTAGTATAGAAACCTTTATATTTTTAAAGTGACAAGTCATAGAAGTGATTGTAGAAACAATCAATTATAAAAGTTCACATTCGAAGACGTGAATAAAATCCAAAGAAATCAATTCTCAAAACCATCAAAGTAAGAAGTTCGGTTAAATGGCTTTCGGATAAGATTGCTTACGCAGAGTTGTACGGGGTTCGACCTGCCCGGTCAGGTCGCGGGGGTCCAGGGGGCAGCGCCCACGGCGGGGTGCGGGGCAGCGCCCCGTCAAAACGGTACGACCTAAGTGAAGGCAAGCGACCTCGTGAAGCCAAACGACCTAAGAGGAAGGCGGGTCGAGCGACATTCTCAAAAATCCCGAGAAGAAGTCATCAATGAAGAAAATAAATGAAAACGACGAATCGGGCTACCTTGAATCGATAGAAATTGGAATCCCGAGATAAATAGACAAAAACGTGCAAAATAGAGCAGCTCACAGGCTCCAGACGTCTGAGGTAAATGCTCAGACGTCTGCAGGAAGTTTCGGGAACTTCCTGAAACAGACACCAGACGTCTGAACATATCTGCAGACGTCTGGTGAGGAGCTGAAGTTGTTTTTCAGCCCAGTGGGAGAGCAAACTCTCCCACATTTTTCACCCGATCGAGCAATGGACTTCGGGGCTTTTTGTCAATCGATAATACGGCCCTATAGGCTCCGATTCATAACCAAAAACATGTTCACAAATCAAAGAAAGGAGTTTCAAAGTTTTGACATCAAAACATCAAATATTGAAACGTTCGCCAAAGCAATTCAAATCAAAAGCAATTGAACATGAAATAGAGTTAGGAATTCATACCCAACATCAAGCATGGTTATAGTCATAGATGTGAGATAAAAATCTCACCTTTGAACCCAAACAAAGAAGAAGAAGCTTTTAAAACAAGCTAAGATCAACTCCTCTTCAACACAACCCAAATGAGCTTGAATCTATGCTCAAAAAAGAAGAACATTCCTAAAGTTAGGTTTAGGAATTTCTGAAATTGAAAGGAGAACGGGTTGGAGAAGAAGAAGATGAAGCTTACCAATGGGTTCTCTTCGAATTTGAAGCTAGGACTTGAGTTTGCAAGAGGAACAAGGGTTTGGAATTTCTAATCTTTCTTCCTCTCCACCATTTTCAGTTTGCTTGAGGAAATGAAATGAAATGGGAGTGAATGGATGAAGAGTTAGAGAGCTAGGGGGTTAAGTGGGGTTATTGGGCTGAAACCCAACCCAAAGCCCTAAGTAAAAAGTGGCAAAATTCTCCTAACTCCAAACATATCGAAGTTTACACTCAAAAAGATCGCAAACGTAATTTTGAACTCAATGGAGGTGGTCTCGAGTCCTAATTCAACTGTTTGCAAAAAGTAGCTTTTCGGACCAAAATCCGACGAACGATGAAATATTTAAATAGAAATATTTAAATATAAAATCGATAAATATGCGGGTTGTTACATGATACCTTTGTTTCCAAATGGTTTTTAAAGTTAAGCAACTTTAACCGTTTACTCACACCAGACCCATGTCTGACCCAAGTGTTTATTTTCTGTTTTATAAACTCTTGGGTACTCAAATTTTTACGAGTAGCCAAGGGATTCAGGTTTGCTTTGACGAATTCTGGAGGAGCAATGGAGCAGAAGGCTTTAGCGTTTAGATATAGTAGTTCCACTGTGTTGATCTCTGTATTGATCTCTGTATTGTATTGAGTTGTAATAACTGACAGGTGTTTATAACTGTCTAGTATGTGATGTATAATATGTGTAACTCTGATAGTCATTGTATATTATGTAAAACTTATGTTATTAATATAATTTATTCGTTCCGCTGTGAGATTCTGATGTTGTTTCTTCTTTCTTCTCTATCTTTTCTCTTTTCTATCCCTTTCTTTCTTCAAGATGATGCGGCTTTCTATGGTGAAAAAGTCGGGTCGCTACAGTTTGTATCAGAGCTCTTGGTTGAGTGAATACCTAGGCTCTTGAGTGGTGTCTATCTTGAGAGAGCGTATTTGTAATTTTTATATAACTATATATATCTATTCTACCTATTTGTTGGGTTACCTGTTCGGGTTTTCCAATATAATTTATAAAGGTAGATAGGGTAGTGGCGTGTAACACGACTACAAATGGTTGGAGTTTGAATGTTTGAGGTTGGAAGTGTATCTGTCGAGACTGTAGACCTAATACCGTCTCTAGTGAGCTATGCTATGGTGTAAGGATTTCATTGATCTCTGAAGGAAACCTGTTAAGGTTCGGAGTCCATCTTTGAAGTTGGGTGATTAGATTTTGGATCTGTCGGTTAGGCAAAAGTGCGTGATGGTATCTCAAGAAATTGTAGTTGTGTGATGAGACGCAGTGACTATGGATGTTTCCGAAGATGTTTCTTTGGAACAAGTTAAGGAAGTGTGTCTTCTTCGGTGTTGTGGCTGAGTTCAGCAGGGTGTTTGAGTTTGGTGTGGGGTCCGAGTTTCTCATAGAGCTTTGGATTAAAGAAGACTTTGGCATCTGGTCAGCAGTGCAGCTCGGAGTGTTCTATGTGCCGTCAAGGAGGTTTTCTGGCTGAACTGTTTCTAGAGGTAGAATTCAGTAGTAGCTGAGTGGATTCGTTTCTTCGATGGATTGGTTAGTCAAGCATAAGCTGTTCTGATTGGTAAAGAGAGAGCAATTTCTTTGGAATTAGGATGGGTTGATCGCAAAAGTGACTTGCGATAGTTAAGTGTTCTCTTGAGTTATCAGAGATTTTCTAGATGTCTTTAGGGAAGTCAGAGGTTTGTCAACATTAGAGATTGAGTTTCCATATTGACTAGGATTCCAAGAATGGTTCCGATGGTTCAGTTAGGTAGAAGGATGTCTCATAGAGAAAGGATTTGGTGAAGCAGCTCAGTATTTCATGGAACTTCTGAGTTTTCTTTTTATGGATCTGTTGAACCATATTATCCGGGATGTGTTGTCTAGTTTATGCTCGAGTTCATCGACTGCATTCTCATCTTTCCTAGATGAGAGTTTTGCAGTGGAAGCAGATTGCAGTTATTCTAGAGTGAAAGCAACTGGAAGTTGCAGTATTAGAGAGTTTCTACAGGAAATATTCCTGGATTTGAGTCCAGATTGGTGAGTGCATCTGTTTTGTCTTTTCCGGGTTGGAGAAGTAAGTTGTGGTCTACTGATAATGGTGGAGTAGAGTTTGTGTTCTTGATTTTGGGTAGATCTTTAGAGGATCATTTTGTTGAGTTATTTTTGGTCCAGTTTGTTTCTAGAAGCATCAGCGAAGGTTGAACTGATCGGAATGGATGAAGACAGCCCAGGATCGTCAGAAGAGTTCTATGGATAAGAAACGGAGGAATTTGGAATTCGAAGTTGGAGACTTTGTTGTTGTTGAAATTTTCTCCGGTAAAGGGAGCAATAAGATTGGGTAAGACTAGGAAGTTAGCTCCGAAGTATATTGAATTTTTCTGTATTCTTGTAAGGATAAGTGTTTTGGTCTACAAAGGTTGAATTGCCAGTTTGGAAGACTGGGATTCAAGGTATTTCACGTATCTCTGAGGGAATACGTGTAGAATCTATCACTGGTTGTGGAACCAGCAATTCAGAAGGGTTTGGTAGTTGAGTTGATCTTGTGTGTGGTCTGATCTTGTGTAGATGGTAGATATAGATGAGTAGGAGCTCAGTAGCTTAGTAGTATAACTAGTTTTGGATTCAGTAGAGCGAATATTCCAGTATCTATACCTGGGAAACTCGGGGATAAATTTTAGGAAGCTTATCCGGATCTGTGTCCGGATAGCTAGAATTGTTTGTTTGATTAAATTGGTTGTTTGGATGAAATTGTTTGTTTGGTTGTGTATGGCTGATAGGTATGCTTAGATTGTTTGAAATAAAAACTTTTGGATTATCTTTTGTTTTAAATTTCGGGGATGAAATTCTTTTAAGGGGGGAGGAATGTGATATCCCGGGATTTCAAGCAATTTAAAATGTGAAAATCTCTTAATTAATTATTAAAGATTGGTGAAGATTGTTGTTTTCAAACAAGAATAATATTAATGTGATGTTTTAAACATAGATATATATTGATTTTAAATAGAATTATTATTTACAAATTTAATTTGTGTTTGTTTAAATATATATATATATATATATGTTTAAGTTGATTTTAAATTGGATTTTTTAAATTGAATTTGAATTTGAATTGGATTTAAATTTGAATCTTTAAAGATAATGATTTTAAATATTTTGGATTTAAAATTATATGAAATAAGTTTTATTTAAAATAAGATTTGTTTTCCCTAAAAAGATTTCATTTATATAAATTTGGAAAGTATTTATTAAATAGTAATAAATACAAAAGTTTTATATTAACATTTAAGAATGGATTAAAAATATTAAATATGATTTTATTTAAAATCTAATTGGTTTATATTTTATTTTCTTTAAAATTTTCATTTATATATAAGTAAGAAAAGCATTTATAAATTAAGAAATGTATTAATTAATTAGGAAATTTATTATAAAAGCTTTTGAAATCTTTTAAAAATAATATAAAAATACTTAATTACAAGTGTTAGCCTCTAAATCATGCTAAGTAACATGTGTTAAGATATTAAATAAGGTAAGGGACAAGTGTCATTCTATTTATTTTCTTTTTCTTTAATTTTAGTAAATCATAATAAACTCTATATAAACATACATCTCCTCTTTTCCATTTCTTTTCCTATCTTCATTTCATAAGCAAGAAAACTCAAACATGTAAAGAAATCTCAGATCAAAACTTAAACCATTTTATCCTCAAAAGCCCGTAAACATTTAACAACTCAACATCAAAACCTGAAAACATTCCTCAAAAACAAAATCAAAACCCTGTAACCTTCTCAAACTAAAGCCTGTAACCAAAGATCAGCAAACAAGCTTCAACCTTCTCAAAGCAACATCAAGTATTTTCCAGTAAAACCAATCAAAGTCTTAAATCGTCTCTACAATTCAAAGTTTTCAAAGTTTCCTGTTTCAAATCTCAAGCCTCTGCCTTTTTAAATCTAGTGAGTAAACATCACTTTAAAAAGCTAAATTTGTTTTAATACCCTGCTGCATGTGATAAATCCTTGTAGTTTATGTTGTGAAATGTTGCATGAATATATGAATATGCTTGCATGTATATATGTATAAAGTTGAATTGTGTGCATGTCTGTATCTTGAGTATGCATGACTCTGTTTTTATTTCTAGCAGGCTAAATATGTTAAAAATTCAAATTCTCATCCCCTAGTCTCTTTTAGGTTAGGATCTTTAAAAGAAAAATGTTTGTATTAACTAAATTTATTTTTTAAAAATGTTCATAAGTATAATTAGTAGTAGTTTTAACTGGAAAGGAAGATATATACAGTAAAACCCAAAAGCATGTCAAAATTCGAATACCATGACTTCTTATTTTACCTACATCACCAAATTCGTTTTAAAGAACTATGATTTATAAAAATAGAATCAAGATTTCTAACTATGTAATTGGGTAAAATTCTCGGGTTGAACAGAAATTGGGATTTTGGTGATTTCTGGCGATCGGAGGGTGATGGAGTCTCGTGTTCATTATTGGAGCATGTTGGAGGGTAGAGGGTCTTGGCAAAAATGATCGGTGAATTTTCCGATCATCTATTTGGTGGCATGGTAGCTTAGTAGGGTTTTATACCCAAATTTGGTCGAGGTTGAAAATCGAATTGCTGCGTCATCGATGGTGGACTAATATCGATCGCACCGAGGGGATTTGATGTGGTGTGTCGTGACGTGGTTCTGGGTGGAGCGGCGTGATCTCTGGTGAACATGGGTGGAGGTGCGAGCTGTTTAATTGATCAACAGTTTGGGTACCAGTTCATGTCGATTGCTCGAATTTGATTTCTTGGCAATTTCTTCGATTTGAGTTATAGGGATCATCGGCGAGGTTGTAGGAGACCTGAGGATGGTCGCAGTGAAGGTTAGATCGTCGTCGTCCAGCAGTGCACGTGCATAGTGCACTATGATGTGTCTGGGTTGTTTCAATTTTGGGAAAGAAGTATTGTACCCGGGTTTTGTCTCGGGAATATGTGAGTTTGACTCGAAGTAGAAGTAGAAGGGGGAGACTCGTGTGTTTTCTCGTGTTTCGCTCGGGAAAAAGACGGGGTAGGCTCGGGATTATTTTTGTTTGAAACTTGTTTCAAAATTTTGTAAAAGAAATCAAGTTCAAAGTTTTAAAAGCAAAGTTAAAAACAAGTTTTAAAGTTAAAGAAAATAATTAGTTTTCAAAGATAAAGGTTTAACAAAGTTTTTAAAATATATTTAAAGTAGATAAGTTTTAAAAGATATAATAATTAAGTTTTTAGAATAAGAATTTATTTAAACAAGTTTGAAAGTTTTCAAAGATTTTAAATGTGGAAATTAAATGTTAAATTGTTTTGTTTTAAAGTAGATCATATATTCTTTAATATGAAATTGATTTCTAAATATTTTTCTAATGAAGTTTAATAAGTAATTAATTTAAGATAATTAATTATTGAAATTAATTAAAAGTTAATCACTTATTAAAACTAACAGGAGTTAATTAATTAATGATTAATAATCAAAGGGATAATTACTTAGTATAAGTAATTAAGGAATAGTAAATGAATGTGTTTAAAGATCATTAACTAATGATTATGAGATGATTAATTAAGATAATTAATTAGATTAATTAATTAAGAATAATCATTTATGAAATTGGTTAAGTATAATTACTTAATGGAAGTAATTAAAGGAATCAATTACTTAAGGTAATTAATTAAATAAATTTGATAAGTTTAAATTAATTAATTAAGTTTAATTAATTTAAGATAATTAATAACTTGGTGATTTGATAAGTATAATTACTTAAATGTAATTAATGAAGTGTAATTACTTAGGGAAGTAATTAAAGGTAATTATTGGATGTAATTAATTAAAGGAGATGTATTAATGGATTTAATTTGAGTTTAATTATTTTTTTGTGATTAATCAAGGGATTAATTAAATATAATAAATTAAGGAGTAATTAATTAATGAAGTAATTAAGGGAAGTTAATTACCGGATGAGATTAATCAAAGGTGATTAATAAATGTGGTTTAAGTAAATATTAATCACTTAATGTAATTAATTTAAATAGGATAATTAATTTAGAGTAATTAGGGATCATTAATTAATATAATTAATTATGTAATTAAGGGTTGATTAATTAAAACTAATTAATCAATGATAAGTGATTAAAGGGTAATTAATTAATTAATTAAGGATTAATGTAATTAATTATAGTTAATTAAAGGTTGATTACTGTATTTGACTAAGAATAATTAATTTGTGAAATTAATTAAAGGCTAATTACTTGAATGTAATTAAAAGATAATTAATCAAGGATGATTAATTGAATTGAATAATTAGAGGATGATTAATTAATTAGTAATTAATTAATGGTTAAGTAAGCAAGATTTAGAATGATGAAGTAATTAATTTAAATTATTTTAAATTAATTAGAGATGAAGTAATTAATTTAATTCATTTTAATTTAATTATATTATGATTAATCATTGCTTATATATTAATGGATGATATTGATTTCCTTTAATTGTTTGAGATCTCGGATATGAGATAAGTAATGATGTTTGGTATGGATGTTTTGGTTGAAGTATGATGATAATATGAATTATCTATTTGTGATGATAATATGAATTATCTATTGTGATATTGTGAATTATCTATGTGTGTGTATATAGATAATTGAATTGAATTGTTTTAACTATATAAGTTATATAGATTATATGTGTTTAGGGTTTCCATTATACTATATAAGTTTATATATATATATTTTGCTAGCATATAATCTGTAAAGCTTTGGAAGTTATATATGTGTGTATTTTATTATAGAGTGTTGTCTGCATATGTAGGAGGCTGGTTTATATTTAAGTGTGTGTATATATATATATAACAAGGGTTGATTTCTTTTATATATATACAGATTTAGATTCGAGTATAATTTATATATAATAAGTTTGTGGTTCCTGTTGATAGTTGAATGTAGCATTGTATTTGTTTTATTTATTATTGTTTCAAACTGTTGTATATGCGTCAGTGAGTTACATATTTTGGTATTGGGTTATTATTGAATGGTACTCAAATACAAAGACTTTATGTTGGTATATATATACGCCTTTTGGTTAGCTGTATATAAAGTTATAAGCATAGTGTTTATGATCTATGGAAGTATATAAGGTTATTTGAGTTGTATAATATATATATAGTAGTTTTCATATATTTGAAATATTGGGTTTTATGTATAGATTCGTAAAGTTATATAAGTATTTTCGTGACGTGCTGCACAATTTTATATAAGTTTCGAAAAAATATAAAGTGTAATATGTTGATATATATTGACTTCGGTGTTGGATTCAACAGGACATTCTAAAGTTTTGATTTTTTTGTAAGTATATACATATTAGTTACAGTAGATATAGTTTATTATTATTATTATTATTTTGTTTGTTGTGGGGTTGGTTAGCTGTAATTTGTTGGAATATATATATATATATATATATATATATATATTGTCTAGGTTATATGTATAGTTAGTGTGAATAGGTGAGTTTATATAAATATATATATATATAGTCAGTGTTGATTTGTAAGTATAGTAAGTTTTTATAGTAGCTTCATTTTGTACATAACAGTTTAAGTATCTTATTTATGTAACACTCTGTTATAGCCAAGCGCATATATACATAGATATATTTATATAACAGTTTACTTATATAGTAAGCTTATACATCCTGCATTCTTTTATGTTGCATGCTGTAACGACCCGTATTTTACGGATCGAAAAGTTTGTCAAAATCTGGGATTTTCAGCATTTTCTAGTTGTTCCAGATCTTGGTTGAAATTTGCCTAAGTCCTAGGTCGTACGCGACCTAGAGGTTAGTTAAGTATTGTTGGCAACTTAGGAGATAAGTCGTGACCGACCTAAGAATGTTGGGGATTGGTGACCTTAAGGTTTGGAGTTAGGTCGTGTGATGGATGGTAAGGGTTTAGGTCGTAGACGACCTAAAAGGAAGGAGACTTTAGAGTTTCTGGCGAGTTAAGGTGTTAGCGACCTAAGAGATAGGTTGGTAGCGACCTAAGTAAACCCAGTAGTTAACGACCTAGGGATGAGCGACCTAGTGGTGCCGAGTTAGTATATTTAGGTCGGCAGCGACCTAAGGAAACTAGTAGTTAGCGACCTAGGAGTTGCCGTGTTAGCGACCTAAGGGGTTAGCTTGTTAGCGACCTAGGAGTTGCCGTGTTAGCGACCTAAGGGGTTAGCTTGTTAGCGACCTAGGAGTTGCCGTGTTAGCGACCTAAGGGGTTAGCTTGTTAGCGACCTAAGGAGTTAGCTTGTTAGCGACCTAAGGAGTTAACAGTTGGCGACCTTAAGAGTTAGGCTATGTGTTAGGTCGTAACACTGTTAGGTCGCGTAGGTTGTTAAGTTGTTAGGTCGCTAGGATTTAGGTCGCGTAGATCTATCTGTTAGGTCGGAGAGTCTTAGGTCGGAGAGGCTTAGGTCGGAAACGACCTAGGGAGATAGCCGAGTTAAGCGACTTAAGGAAATTTCTGCTATAAATAGGAGGGGTTGTTCTCACTTTTTGGGATCCGGATTTTGAAGCGACGAAGTGCTGCCATTTTGAGAGCTCGACTTCTACACTTCTTCACTTCTTTTCTCCACTCTAATCTAGTGCTTCCATCCATCCAAATCGAAGATCAAGATTGAAGATTCAAAAGCTTGGATTGAAGATCTTCATCTTTTCGAGAGATTTCTTCATTTGAAGCGGATTTGTGATAGATCTAGCTTCATCCTTCGCTGTCCAGATCTGAAGTGTGTTGATTTGAGGTTGTTTAGGTGATTTGGTGAGTGGTGATTATCTCTCACACGGATCCAAAGGAGTATATCGGATTGTTGGCTCGATTTGGTGTTAAAATAGTGATTTCCATGCATTTTCTTCATCCTATGTGTAGATCCATATAGATCCATTGTACATGATGATGTTACATCCATTTTATCATATGTTAACCTATGCAAGTTCATTCATCAAGTTTGTAGGGATATAATCCATGTTTTCATGCTTATTGGACTTTCAACTCTTTAATTACGAAAATGCCATTATTGTTATAATTGTCTACTTAGATCATATTTGAATGCTTGATTGTTTGGATTGATGTTTGAATTGATTGATTGTTATGAACTAGATGGTTGATGATTAGATTTAGGCCGAAGACGATTCAAAAGCTAAGAGAAAGGCTCTTGAATTGGGAAAGCTGCTTGTAGCATATGTAGCGGGATGATGAAGCTCTTATGCATAGATTCGATGATGCGATGATGAGATGAGGCTTTGCGAGGATGTAATGAAGCGAGGCAATCATATGATGAAGACTTGGTCTAATCCAGACGGGATCATTCCAAGCATGTTGATAACTCGGTGATATGATTCGAGTTGAGGATAATGAATGGATATGAGAATAGTCGTCGAGGAGGATGACTAGGAGGCTTGGATAGCATCGTTGTTGAAGGTTCTAGCATGCTCTAAGCAAGAGTACGTTTGGGCAGATTCGATAGTCCCAACGGCCAACTGTTGATGGTCGAGTACTCTGGGCAGATTCGATAGTCCTAGGCACGGGCTGCGACGACGTGCGGGAGTTATGTCTAGAACCGGGGTTTCCATTAGCCCTTGACGGACGGCTGAAAGAATGTGCCGGTCATTCAATTAACGGTGATATCGAAGCAATGATAACAGTGATAGCCAGAGTCATGGATGTTTGGTTGTATCGTCATTCGGACTCAAGAGCGGTATTTTTGGGTGCTTATCTGATTTAGGCCTTGGTACTTGGAAAACATCGCCCTTGACTCGAGTGATAGTAGCTTTACTTTAAATTGTATGCTCTGCTATGTTTGTTTCTACTTAGTGTGTGTCTGGGGGCTATCACTGTAGAATGAGGTTGGAGTGGGAGGGTTGTATTCCTATTCCTTTTCCTTTATGCTCTTTTGGTATGTTGTTAGTTAATTTATTGCTCACTAAGACTGTTGTCTGACTCAAGGCTTTATGTTTTAATTCTTATTGCCTTGGGCTGTTCGTCCATTTTGGGACGGGCAGACTAGGTAGCAGGTGACAGGTGCTGTTCTCTTCTCACGATGCTGATATCGAAGACGAGCTAGAGGGTTGCATATTATCTTCTTATATGTACTGGATATTCCGCTGTTTTGTATTCTCTGAGAGAAATGTAGTGAGGCTTGATGTATTGACTATGTGGATGCTTGTATTCAACTATTATGGAGTTTTATATGATGTCACTTTGTTCTGTAAAGCTTCACTATACTTATATTCTATTGTATTTTGTCCATGCGCTGTGAGTAATACGATAGATTATGTTGTTTTTAATCTTACCTTGACAATCGTCCATGGTCGCCTGGCACACTTTACAGCGCTCTATCTCTAGATTCGGTGCAGGGGTCGTGGGCGGTCGTCACATTTGGTATCAGAGCATTGGTTGATCGATTTTACCCAACGCTCGCTGAAGTAACTACGTATGAGAGACGTAATTGTATTTTGATGGATGGATACTATATATAATATAGTAGCTTAGTAAAGTTGAGTCCTTTATGCAGTTGTTTCTCTAGATGTTCTAATCATTCCTTTTTATAGATATTGAGAATGAGTCGAAGAGGGAGACCAGCTGCTAGGGAAGGCCGTGCTACTGAAGAGACTGCTGATTATGCAGCCATGTTCGAAGCTATGATGACTTCGATCATGAGAAGGATACCAGTTCCGGGGGCAGCAGTAGATGTTGGAGTTCAAGTCCAAACTCCGAAACCAGTGGATTTTGCTAAGCTGTGCAAGGATTATACTGCTCTTGGAGGGAAAGTTTTCTTAGGAACAGAATCTACCATTGAAGTCCAGAGGTGGATAGATGCTTGTAGAAGGATCTTTGGTGATTTGGGAATTGATGATGCAACTAAGAGGAAGTTGGCATCAAGACAGCTTCAAGGGAGAGCTTCTGATTGGTGGAACTCTATTACCATCAATACTGCGGAGGAAGAGATTACTTGGGAGCATTTCCAAGCTAGATTTGAAGCTAAGTTCATTTCTACAGCTCAGAAGTCTGTTCTGTTCAAGAAGTTTGTGGAGATCAAGCAGGGAGGGAGATCTGTTCTTGAGTATGTTTCTGAGTTTGAAGCTTTGTCCAAGTATGCTCGGTCATATATTGAATCTGCTTATCAGAAGAATGAGAAGTTTGTGACCGGCTTGGATAGTTATCTTGGGAGACAGTTGGTGGATCATTTGGACGATTCATTTGAGAAGCTTGTGGAGAAAGCTCTTAGGCATGAGAGTCTGTTTCCTAAGGAAGGACCTGTTGTTGCTGTTACCAAGGGAGAATCTAAACCACAGCAGGGTGGAAACCAGAAGAGGAAGCAGCAGCAGCAGAAGGGTAGGGATGGCCAGAAGAAGCCGAAAGGCGAGGTGACTTGCTACAATTGTCAGCAGAAGGGCCATTTCTCGAAGGATTGTAAGAATCCGAAGGCACCGATGAAGTGTCACAACTGTGACAAGCCGGGGCATTTCAGGAAGAATTGTCCAGAACCAAGGAAGGACAGGAAGATTGTGCAAGCTTATGCTTTAGGAGCTGTTCCGTCGTCTTCGAAAGCTCCTACTGCTGAAGAGAAGGGAAAGAGTGTGGTTGTTCAAGGTACTCTTTTCCTATGTGGTATTCCAGTTAGAGTTTTGTTTGATACTGGAGCATCGCATTCGTTTGTTTGTAATGAACTAGTAGGCCGGTTAGGTTTGGAACCAGATATTGTTGATAGGCCATTGGTTGTGACTAATCCAGTTGGGGGTTCGTCTTGTTTGTGTATGTTATGCCGTGGTCTAGTTGTATCGAGTCATGGTTGCTCTTTTGTTTGTGATTGTTTTGTTCTGAACTTTGCGGGGTTCGGAATTATCTTGGGTATGGACTGGCTTAGGAAGTATGCGGCTAAGGTTGATTGTGAGAGGCTGGAGGTGACAGTCGAGAATGTGGAAGGGCGAAAGATTGTGATACGATGTAAGCATGAGGAAGGCGTCTTCATGAGCTTCATGTATTCGCTAGTTGTTCCACGGGATGGACTGTCTTTAGTGCCGATCGCAAATAGATTCGAGGATGTCTTTGACGAAGTCAAAGGGTTGCCGCCGCATAGAGAGATCGAGTTTCGTATAGATCTAGTTGAAGGAGCCAGACCTGTTGTGATGCCTCTTAGGCGGATGGCGCCTAGGGAACAGCAAGAGTTGAGGGTGCAAGTTGATGACCTTTTACAGAAAGGATTCATTCGGCGTAGTGTGTCCGAGTGGGGTGCACCAGTTGTGTTTGCAACCAAGGCAGATGGGTCGTTGAGATTGTGTGTGGATTATCGTGAGCTGAATAAGGTGACTAAGAAGAACAAGTATCCATTGCCGAGAATAGATGACTTGTTTGATCAGCTTCACGAGGCTAAGGTGTTTTCTCAGATGGATTTGGCAACGGGATTTCACCAGTTGAGAGTGGCTAAGGATAGTGTGCCGAAGACTACTTTTAGGACACCATCCGGTTTCTTTGAGTGGCTGGTAATGCCGTTTGGATTGACTAACGCGCCATCATATTTTGTGGATCTTATGAATAGAGTATTCAGGGATCAGTTGAACAAGTTCGTACTTGTGTTCGTGGATGATATTCTGATTTATTCCAGAACGAAAGAAGAGCACAAGACGCACTTGCGTATTGTTTTGGAAATCTTGCGGAAACATCAGCTGAAGGCTAAGTTTTCGAAGTGTCACTTCTGGAAGAGTGAAGTGAGGTTCTTAGGCCATGTGATTTCTGGAAATGGAATAGCGGTTGATCCCGCTAAGGTGGTAGCAATCCAGGATTGGGTTAGACCTAAGAATGCATCAGATGTGAGAAGTTTTCTTGGATTAGCAGGATATTATCGACGGTTTATTAAAGACTTCTCCAAGATAGCTGCACCGTTAACAGGATTGACGAAGAAGAACCAGGTGTTCAGTTGGAATGCTAAGTGTGAGCAAGCTTTCGGAATCCTGAAAGAGAGATTGACGAGTGCTCCTGTTTTGACTATTCCTAGTGGGAATGATGAGATGGTGGTTTACACCGACGCATGTGGTACTGGACTTGGAGCAGTGCTGATGCAGAAGGATAAAGTTGTTGCGTATGCCAGTCGACAACTAAAGCCGCATGAAAGGAATTACCCAACTCATGATTTGGAATTAGCGGCGATTGTATTTGCTCTGAAGATATGGAGACATTATCTGTTGGGAGTTCGATTCGAGTTGTTTACGGATCACAAGTCGTTGAAGTATCTTTTCTCCCAAAAGGATTTGAATCTTCGGCAGCAACGTTGGCTAGAGTTTTTGGCATCGTATGACTTTGGTATAGCTTATACTCCGGGAAAAGGTAACGCAGTGGCAGATGCGTTAAGTCGAAGACATGCAGGATTGGGAGCCATGTTTTCAGAATGGAAGAGTCTCGAGTATTTAGCTGGATTTGACTTCAGGCCTAGATGTGAATTAGAACCTGAGATGTTGGCAAACTTATCGATAAGACCCACTCTTGTGGAAAGGATTGGCGAGGGCCAAAAGCGAGATGATAAGCTTGTCAAGATTATCCGTGAATTGGAATCTGGATTGGATCCAGAAAAGGATAAAGGATTCGAGGTCGATAGAGAAGGTTGGCTTCGAAAGCAAGGACGACTAGTTGTTCCCGATATAGATGAATTGAGGAGTGAAGTTCTGAAGGAAAGTCATCACTCGAGGTTGACAATTCATCCAGGTGGAAATAAGATGTATCGGGATATGAAGAGAACCTACTACTGGGAAGGTATGAAGAAGGATGTTGGAAATTTTATTTCCAAATGTATGAACTGCCAGTTGGTTAAAGCCGAACAGAAGAAGCCAAGTGGATTGCTTCAACCATTAGAAATTCCTACATGGAAGTGGGAACAAGTGTCGATGGATTTTATCGATGGATTGCCTAGAACCAGAACGGGAAATGAAGGGATTTGGGTCATTGTGGATCGTCTGACTAAGAGTGCACGATTCATTCCTGTTCGATCGACTAGGACTGCATCAAAGTTGGCTGAGTTGTATGTTAAGTGGATAGTTCGTTTCCATGGTATTCCGAAGAGTATAGTGAGCGATCGAGACCCGTTGTTCACTAGTGGATTTTGGAAAAGCTTCCAGGAAGATTTGGGAACCGAGTTGTGTTTGAGTACAGCTTATCACCCCCAAACAGATGGTCAGACCGAGAGAGTCAACCGAGTTTTGGAAGATCTCCTCAGAGCGTGTGTTTTGGATTTCGGAGGATCATGGGAAGATCACCTTCATTTGGTAGAGTTTGCGTACAACAACAGTTACCAGTCAAGCATTGGTATGGCACCGTATGAGGCATTGTATGGAAGACCGTGTAACTCTCCAACATGTTGGTTGGAAACTGGAGAAAAGCTGATGCTTGGGCCAGAGATGATTCGTCAGACTTCAGATTGTATAGAGATCATTCGGCAACGAATGAAGGCAGCCCAAGACCGTCAGAAGAGTTATGCCGATAAGCGTCGAAAGGATTTGGAATTCGACATAGGAGATATGGTTTTTGTGAAGATTTCTCCACTAAAGAATGTTATTCGATTCGGGAAGAAAGGAAAATTGACTCCGAGATTTGTTGGACCATTCCCGATTATCGAGCGAATTGGAAAGCTCGGCTATAGGTTGGAGTTACCTGAGAAGATGTCGGGTGTGCACAATGTTTTTCATGTATCTTATCTACGGAAGTATGTGCACGACTCGAATACAGTAGTTTCTGCTGGTAGCTGTGAAGACTTAGAAGTTGATCCAGTCGATAGAAGACCTCGTAAGCCGCTTCGTGTTGTTGAAACCGACACGAAACAGCTTAGGAGAAAGGTAGTTAAGTTGCTCAAGATACAATGGAGTGATGATGATAACGACTGTACGTGGGAGGTGGAAGAGAGGATGAAGGCAGCTCATCCTGAACTCTTCAAGGTATGGCCCAACGGTGTCATCTCATCTCGCGATATTGTAACTTGTTCTAAGTCTTAGAATTCTGTACGCTAAGCTAGAATTGGATGCATGGTTTGTTGATTGCTATGGATGGTAGGCGTACAGAATAGCTTTTGATTGCTTTGTTTGCTTGGAATTTCGGGGGCGAAATTCCTAAGGGGGAGAGAATGTAACGACCCGTATTTTACGGATCGAAAAGTTTGTCAAAATCTGGGATTTTCAGCATTTTCTAGTTGTTCCAGATCTTGGTTGAAATTTGCCTAAGTCCTAGGTCGTACGCGACCTAGAGGTTAGTTAAGTATTGTTGGCAACTTAGGAGATAAGTCGTGACCGACCTAAGAATGTTGGGGATTGGTGACCTTAAGGTTTGGAGTTAGGTCGTGTGATGGATGGTAAGGGTTTAGGTCGTAGACGACCTAAAAGGAAGGAGACTTTAGAGTTTCTGGCGAGTTAAGGTGTTAGCGATCTAAGAGATAGGTTGGTAGCGACCTAAGTAAACCCAGTAGTTAACGACCTAGGGATGAGCGACCTAGTGGTGCCGAGTTAGTATATTTAGGTCGGCAGCGACCTAAGGAAACTAGTAGTTAGCGACCTAGGAGTTGCCGTGTTAGCGACCTAAGGGGTTAGCTTGTTAGCGACCTAGGAGTTGCCGTGTTAGCGACCTAAGGGGTTAGCTTGTTAGCGACCTAGGAGTTGCCGTGTTAGTGACCTAAGGGGTTAGCTTGTTAGCGACCTAAGGAGTTAGCTTGTTAGCGACCTAAGGAGTTAACAGTTGGCGACCTTAAGAGTTAGGCTATGTGTTAGGTCGTAACACTGTTAGGTCGCGTAGGTTGTTAAGTTGTTAGGTCGCTAGGATTTAGGTCGCGTAGATCTATCTGTTAGGTCGGAGAGTCTTAGGTCGGAGAGGCTTAGGTCGGAAACGACCTAGGGAGATAGCCGAGTTAAGCGACTTAAGGAAATTTCTGCTATAAATAGGAGGGGTTGTTCTCACTTTTTGGGATCCGGATTTTGAAGCGACGAAGTGCTGCCATTTTGAGAGCTCGACTTCTACACTTCTTCACTTCTTTTCTCCACTCTAATCTAGTGCTTCCATCCATCCAAATCGAAGATCAAGATTGAAGATTCAAAAGCTTGGATTGAAGATCTTCATCTTTTCAAGAGAGATTTCTTCATTTGAAGCGGATTTGTGATAGATCTAGCTTCATCCTTCGCTGTCCAGATCTGAAGTGTGTTCATTTGAGGTTGTTTAGGTGATTTGGTGAGTGGTGATTATCTCTCACATGGATCCAAAGGAGTATATCAGATTGTTGGCTCGATTTGGTGTTAAAATAGTGATTTCCATGCATTTTCTTCATCCTATGTGTAGATCCATATAGATCCATTGTACATGATGATGTTACATCCATTTTATCATATGTTAACCTATGCAAGTTCATTCATCAAGTTTGTAGGGATATAATCCATGTTTTCATGCTTATTGGACTTTCAACTCTTTAATTACGAAAATGCCATTATTGTTATAATTGTCTACTTAGATCATATTTGAATGCTTGATTGTTTGGATTGATGTTTGAATTGATTGATTGTTATGAACTAGATGGTTGATGATTAGATTTAGGCCGAAGACGATTCAAAAGCTAAGAGAAAGGCTCTTGAATTGGGAAAGCTGCTTGTAGCATATGTAGCGGGATGATGAAGCTCTTATGCATAGATTCGATGATGCGATGATGAGATGAGGCTTTGCGAGGATGTAATGAAGCGAGGCAATCATATGATGAAGACTTGGTCTAATCCAGACGGGATCATTCCAAGCATGTTGATAACTCGGTGATATGATTCGAGTTGAGGATAATGAATGGATATGAGAATAGTCGTCGAGGAGGATGACTAGGAGGCTTGGATAGCATCGTTGTTGAAGGTTCTAGCATGCTCTAAGCAAGAGTACGTTTGGGCAGATTCGATAGTCCCAACGGCCAACTGTTGATGGTCGAGTACTCTGGGCAGATTCGATAGTCCTAGGCACGGGCTGCGACGACTTGCGGGAGTTATGTCTAGAACCGGGGTTTCCATTAGCCCTTGACGGACGGCTGAAAGAATGTGCCGGTCATTCAATTAACGGTGATATCGAAGCAATGATAACAGTGATAGCCAGAGTCATGGATGTTTGGTTGTATCGTCATTCGGACTCAAGAGCGGTATTTTCTGGGTGCTTATCTGATTTAGGCCTTGGTACTTGGAAAACATCGCCCTTGACTCGAGTGATAGTAGCTTTACTTTAAATTGTATGCTCTGCTATGTTTGTTTCTACTTAGTGTGTGTCTGGGGGCTATCACTGTAGAATGAGGTTGGAGTGGGAGGGTTGTATTCCTATTCCTTTTCCTTTATGCTCTTTTGGTATGTTGTTAGTTAATTTACTGCTCACTAAGACTGTTGTCTGACTCAAGGCTTTATGTTTTAATTCTTATTGCCTTGGGCTGTTCGTCCATTTTGGGACGGGCAGACTAGGTAGCAGGTGACAGGTGCTGTTCTCTTCTCACGATGCTGATATCGAAGACGATCTAGAGGGTTGCATATTATCTTCTTATATGTACTGGATATTCCATTGTTTTGTATTCTCTGAGAGAAATGTAGTGAGGCTTGATGTATTGACTATGTGGATGCTTGTATTCAACTATTATGGAGTTTTATATGATGTCACTTTGTTCTGTAAAGCTTCACTATACTTATATTCTATTGTATTTTGTCCATGCGCTGTGAGTAATACGATAGATTCTGTTGTTTTTAATCTTACCTTGACAATCGTCCATGGTCGCCTGGCACACTTTACAGCGCTCTATCTCTAGATTCGGTGCAGGGGTCGTGGGCGGTCGTCACACATGCTTTTATAGTATGTATATATAGTATATAAGTAGTATGTAATGTGCTTGTATGTATAAGCACTGATTTTCCTAAAAAGTTAATATGTCAGTAACATTTTATATAATGTATATATATGTATGTGTAACGACCCAGAATTTTGGTCGTTAGATTTTGAACATTTAATTCATTTTAAATGTTGAATGTGAATTATAATTTGATTTTGAAATAATATTTTTTTTTAAATCAACAAGATTTGTTACAATTTCAATTATGACTATTTAATTGGATTTGGATAAATAATAATTAAATATTTGAAATTGGGAAATTTGTGAATCTAGATGTAAATGGGTATGAAAATGGTTTCTAAGATTTATTTTGAGTCTGGTTTGATTTGAATTTTAATGTTGGACTTTTGGATGGAATCAAAAGTCGATAAGTTGAATTTGGAATTTTATATTAATTTAATAATGGAATTTAATAATATAATAATACAAATAATCAGATTTTGATTCGAAATGAATCAAAATGATTTCTAATGTGATTTTAAATTCTATGTGATTTATAATTAAGTCAGTAAAATTTTAAAAGTGAAATTTTAAGTGATTTCGACGATTTCGTAAATCGCTCGAATTAATCGACGAGTTAAAATAGCCTTCCGGGGCACAGTCTCAAAATTCGACGAAACCAGTTCCTTTGGATCCGTAATAGTTAATTATTATCCTATTTCAATTTTCGTAGCAATCAGAGTTGACGTTTGACCGTGGCAGCTCAAAACGCATATAAATTATTTTAATCGATTTAATTAAAAATTGATCGTTTATTTCCGTAACTCGCACATATGATCGAATTAGCTTCCGAAACACGTTCCATTGTGTTCAGAACGTGGGTAAAACCTTATAAACGCCTATTGGCATGTTTCAATTGGAATTTGTTTAAAAAGTTAAGTAGTTTGTGAATATATTATTATTTTAATATATAAACGTATATATTTATATTCACGTATAAACATCAAACCCTAGAGATTATTCTCGGCCGCCACCACAGAAACCAATGGACGAAAACAAATCGTCTTCCTCCTCCAATCTTCCTCCATCCAGCGACTTTTAGCAAAAGTCTTTAACTAGGTAATTGAAGAACTCAACGAAGGCTTCGCATCTATACAGTGGACTGTCGCGAAGTTCGATGGGATGGCCAAAAATTGGCCGAGAAGGGCACGCGCTCATTCACGATTTACGATGCACAGGGGGTGCCGAGCTCGGCCATGTGTGGGCCGTGGGTGGAGGCATGCGTGGCGCACGTGCTGAAGGTGTTGGATTTGGGTCTGGTCGTCGTTGAAGCGGGGGGGGGGGGCGACGTCTTCTTTTTGCGTGATGGTCGATTCCTATTCGAGCGGCACACGTGAAAGAAGGAGAAGTTTTTTGTGCGGACTTGATTTCTATTGGTAAATGTACGGCCAGATCTAAATTTCAAATTTTAAATAAAAGGGAAAGTGAATTTTAATATATATATATATATATATATATATATATATTATATCCAAAACTTTAAAATTTCATATCTAACGCATACGTTGTCAGTTTCCGACGAAACAGGAAGCGCCGGGATCGCAGCGGCGAGATCTACGCTGTAATGCAGATCTGGAGGTGTTTGGGACTCATGAAAATTTTAGGTTAAATTGAACACGCTCGATTTAATTTAAAATTGAGACGTTTGGCAACGTAAAATCAAGGTGAGTTAATCCCACTCACATCTAGATACCGGTTTAGTTTAAATAGTTAATATTTAAATAATTGTGTGATTGGTTGGATAAGAATATTAATATCAGTTTGAATTGATATTTGCTATTGTGCTAACATCTGTGGATGCAGGGAAACAGGTTGGAGGGATCCAACTGGATTCCTCACAATATAGAAATTATATTTATAATCTGTGATATATTTCATTTATATCACGTGATAGACTGATTTTGGAATTTTGTTATGCTGTGATTATAATCTGGTATTCTAAAATATCAATAAATTGAATTGGGATTAAAAGGAAAATGAAGGAATTTTTAAGTAATGAATTTAAGGAGATTAAATTCGGGAAATTGGTTTGAAATTTGTTAAGAGTTTTTGAAACTGTGGTTTAAAGAGGGAAAATGAGAAATGAGGATTTATAAATTGGGTTTATAAATGAATTGGGATATTTATCGGAGGATAAATTTAAAAGTATAGATTTTCCGAAGGGATTTTCTATAAGAAGTGCAAATTGTCTTAAAAGAAATAGTGGAATCACTTTTAAGGTGGAAAGTGTATTTTCTTTCCTGGAAAATGTAGTAAGTTTTCAAAGGAAAGCTTTCAAAGTGTAAAATAGAAGTTTAAAAATGTGTTTTGGAATGTTTTAGATGAATAATTATTTTAATTATTTTTAAGAGAAAGGTAAATATTTATTTATGTAATTATGGTATTTAATTATTTTAAAGGTAAATTAGTATTATGCTTCTAAAGAAAACTTTAACATAGATATTTGATACAGTAACTTTATATAAAAAGGAGCTTTTTGATTTAAGTTACTTAGGAAATTTGTATAGATTTTCAAAAGTATATTTTGAAAGTGATTTCTAGGAAATGGGAAGTGTGCTTAAAAATAAAAAGGGAGTTTTATTTTTAAAGTGTTGGAAGAAATTTACGGGTTGAGACGTAAATTTGAATTGAGATAAATCCAGTGAGGTTTATAAAAAGAATTCTTTGGTTTATTCTGAAATGGAAGTGAATTTCCCTGAAAAGCCAAGTACGTTTTAAAGCAGATTTTTGAGCAGAAGTTAGAAGTTTTGAAATTGTTTTTAAAAGAATGTTTAAGAAATTATTTGAGTTGTGAAAATTTTAAAAGTAAATATTTACTAAATTGGTTATAATAGTAATTATTTTAAAGGGGTAAATTGGTATTATGTTTTAAAAAGAATATTATTAATATTCATAATTTATAAAATGGATTTATTTTATAGATAGTTTGGTAAAAGTTTTATTTGAAACTTATGTAGAAGTTGTAACTCTTATTTTAAAATTTAGTTCAACTTAACTTTTATTTTAAAGTTAGTTTTATATTTATAAAAATGGTTTTACCTTAAAAGTTCTTAAAATATATTTTGGATAAAATGATTTAAATTATTTTAAATCTTAAGTGTTTGTACTTGGTGATTTCAGTGGAAATAGAAAGTGTTTGGGAAATTTATTTCCGTAAAAGGAAGTGGGATTAAACTGTTTTCAAAGGGTTGAAAATAGAAATATATCTTGCGAAGATATTTTGAGGGAAATAAATAATTTGAGAAATTATTTACGTTTGATGGATGGTTGTGAATGTTAATTGATAGTTAAATAACCGACTATCAATATGGGCCAATGCGCTGATCGTTTCGAAGAGACCGGGATCGAGATTAATTTCTCGAAAACCACTTCGATCCGGTTTGTACGTTTTCGTGGAAAAACGAGTTCGGAGTCGAAGATGGAGCAGTGAAGTGCAAGGGCTAGTCGCTACTAATCCTGAGGGTGATTTCCAAAATGGATGTAGTAGGAATAGTGCCTTCGGTTCCGTTCGAACCCGGGACGGACTTGTATGAATGAATGCTTTCGGTACATCGTCAGGTGGACGATGGGCATTCTAAGGGATATGTTCTTAAAGGTAACGCTTAGCCTCAAGCCTCATCAGCCGAGAATGACTGAAAATCAGGGATTATGCAGCAAGGCTATGTGGGTAGCGCCCATTAGGGCGAGATCATCCCTGTCTAGATGTCCCTTTTTATTTTGACTGTGTGGCGGTTGGTCGCGCCAACCGTGGGGTGATCTTACTCGGAATTACCCTTAGGTAGTTCCGGTCTTGTGTTGCAGGGGATCGGGCATGGTCCTCGGTACACTGATCTAGACCAGATACTATGACAGGTGGTACCCCAGTGCTTAGTCATTTATTGGAAATCCATTCTCCCTACGTGCCTTTACGGTTTTTGTTTGTTGAACCCACTTTGTGGCTAGTATGCTGGAATTTAATCATGTAACAATTTTAGCTATTTGAATAAGTATTTGTATATAGACACTATTATAATATCAGAGGATTTTGATAAAAAGTGTTTTGGCTATCGTAAGGTAAAAACTCGATTTGTTTATTTGTGGCGTGGTCTTACGAGATGCTTTTGATTTCAAAGGATTTTTTTTGAAACTTTAAGAATCAGTTTGGGTGTATTTTTCTGACGCTGGTATTCAAGACTGACTCGGGTGTTATTTCATTATAATGCTCGGGTTAGACCGAGTATTACAGGTTCAGTATTGGATACTTTGGAGCTGAGGAGAGGAGCTGGAGACAAAGACGAATTACTCGTACATGTTGATATAACTACCAGGCTAGTAATTGTTGTTCATTTGTGGTATACTCTAATGATGTATAGTATAAACAGATATAGTTTTCATTTTGTGTAAAGATCTGTTTTTATTTATTATATTTGTTCTGCTGCGATTGTGAGATTCTGATGTTGTTTTAGTCCCTTCTTCTTCTATATTCTTTCTTTTTCCTCAACAATCTGTCTTTTTCGGCACTCGATCGTCGGCATATTATACTGTGGTGTATTTTGTGTCGATTTTCGAGAGTCGAGAAGGTCGGGTGTAACAGCCCGTAATTTTCAATGTTTTAAATTTGTTAATTTAAGAAAGTTTTGATAATTTAATATTGAAGGAATGAAAAATTTTGTTAATTAATAAGGAGATAATAACTTAAATGAAAAGTAACAAGGTTAACCAAAGTTAATTATTAACTATTTGAATGAAATTACAATTTATGGGATTACTGGTAATGGTATACTTGGCTATAAATTGATGTAAGAAACCTAATGCAAACATTTAAATTTATAAATGGAATAATATTGAAACAAATAAAATTTGTAAATGAATAATGAAATAATAACTAGGATGAAATGTAACAACGAAGTAAATTAAAGCTGAATTTGTATAAATTGAATGAAATTGCAATAAATGAAATAATGTAAAATGGTATAACTTGGTTATAAGTTGAATGTAAGTAACAAATGTAAATGTTGATTTATTAATATAAATCTGTGTAATAAATGGGAATTGAATAGGATTAGTGTGATATGAGTTGGTATAATCATTGGTGAATAATAATTAACATTTCTTTAATGACAATTAATATAATAACGGGAAGTGTGAACATATAAGTTACATAGAAACGTAATGTATGTATAAAGTAATAAACTGATATAAGAATGGAATTAAGGTAAATTCATTAATTGGTTTTTAACCTTAATTAATGTGTACAATTGATAGAAGTACACATTTAGAAATGTAATATTTATTCAAATTAAGATGTAAATAGGCGTATATTAGTGTAATGGGATAAAACTAATGTAATTAGGTATGAATGTAAGTGTTGTGTAAATAAAAGAAATTTGTAATTTGTTAATAAATTTATAATGGGAATGAAATGTAAGAATGTTGATGTAAGCTAATAAATAATTAATTCAATGCAATCCCAATTAATTGAAACAATTGCAGGGTTATAATAGATTGTAAATAGTAATATTTGGTAATAAATTTAATACAAGAAAAACAAAGGTAAATTTTGAATTAAACAATGAATTAATAATTAAAATAATACATAATAAACTATAATTTAATAAAATCAATGTTAGATAAGCAATTATAATATTTGTTGGTTGATAATAAATTATGAATGTGATTGTTGATGTTGATTGAATGAAATTGACAATTGTTAATGTGATTTCAATCAATTGTAATGGTAAAGCAAATTAGGAATGTAATTGTAACGACCCAGAATTTTTTATAATTAAAATTCGAATATTTAATTGATTTTTAAATATTAATAAATGAATTTAATAAGTCGAATAATTTATTTAAAGGATATTGGATTTAATTTGGTCAATTAAATCGATAAATTAAATAGGGAAATTCCAGAGATAATTGAAAATCGAGTTAATATGATTGAAAACGATTTGGAAAATTTTATTTAATCATACTGGAGTTATAGAAAGGTTATAGAACTTTTAAAATTGAATTTAGAGTTAATTTGTGAAAATCGAATATTTTAATATTAAATTATCGACTGTAAAAATAGCAAATTTTCGAACAGTCTCAGAATTAAACGAAACCAGTTCCATTGGATCCGTAATAGTTAGTTATTATCGGATTTCAATTTTCATAGCAATCGGAGTTGTCGTTTGACTGTGGCCGCTCGAAACGCATCGAATTGTTTTTTATTTTAATTCGGCGAGTTAAAATAGTCAATTTTCAAACAGTGTCGGATTTCGACGAAACCAGTTTCATCGGATCCGTAATGTGATATTATTGTATGGTTTCAAATTTCAAGTCAATCGGATTTATCGTTTGTCCGGGGCAAGACAAAACGCCTCGAAATCGATTTAAATCGGTTTAATTTAAATTTATCGTTTATTGCCATAACTCGCACAGATAACCAAATTAGCCTCCGAAACATGTTTCATTGCGTTCAGAGTGCAGGGTAAACCTTACGAACGCTAGGCGGCACGTCAGATTTGGAGATCGTTTGAAAAATTCGTTTAAAATGAATTTTATATTATTTATATACGTATATATATATACGTAACAAGATGAAACCCTCGTTCATTCTTTCTCAGCCGCCACTTGATGAATCAATGGCCGAAAATTGCCATTTTTCTTCCTTAAATTCTTTCAATCCACGCATTTATTCACAAAACTTTCAACAACAATATCGTAGATCTATGCGAGCTCTATCGATCCATACGGCGATGATCGCTTGAATTGGGACGTGATGACCAGAAATTAAGCTCGAACTCACCCAGTCGCGCGCGCTTTTTGAGCACGGTGGAGGACCGAGCTGAGCACAAACCTGGGCGGAGGTTGGGTTTGCGTGGGGCTACGGTTTGGCGGCGTCTGATCGTACTCTCGGCGATCGATGGAAGAGCGGGGTGGAACCCTAGCTCGTTAATGATGGGTTCGGTTGCGTTTAAAATTACCTGGGAGGGAAAACGCGAATGGAGGAAGAAGGAAGTTGCGAACGGCTTTGATCTGGTGATGGTAACGATGGGCCCAGATTTTTTTTCCAGAGATCTAACGGCAGATGTGAGCTTAGGGTTTTAAGGTTAAAAAGAATTGTAAATTAATTGTATTAAAATGTGTACGATGTTTAAAAATGCATATCTTTTTGCTGCGAGGTCGGAATCGAACGAAACGAATTGCGTTGCGTTCGTATTGTCGAGCACTACGCTATGGAACTGAATTGGAGCCATTTGGAGCTAGTTTGAATTTCGGGTAAAATTAAACGCGTGTTTAATTTTATTCGAAATAAACGCTGAAATCAGAATTAAAATCAAGGTGAGATCTTCTCACTCAAATGAAAGTGGATTTTCTTTTACAGTTATTGATTGATGATTGACTGTTTGGATGTGATATTAGATATAGTAGGATATATCTATATATATAGCAATATATACATATTGGCATATGTATATATTGGATTGATGATTTCCCGCCTCGTATAGCGGATGAGACCCTATTGCGCCGTTAGTAAGCGGATTTTTATAAAACCCATATACCGCGATAATTCCGTACTGGAGCGGAATTGGTATTGTGCTGACGTCTTTGGATGCAGGGAAACAGGTTGGAGGGATCCAACTGGACCCCTCACATTGATTGAATTTATTTCTACTATGATGTGATAATCTATGAATGATTATTGATGTTATTGAATTGATGTCTGGAAATTGTTGAAAGCTAAAATTTAGCTGAATGGATGTTTGATATCATTGGATTCCAAAAATAAACGAAATTGAATTTTTGGTAATTCAAGCAGAAAATTTTAAGTGAATTGATTTTTTGAAATTGAATAAAATTTGAAGAAAAGAATTTAAAGGTATAAAAGTTGATTTTTATAGTATTATCGAATTTATTCCAGAATAAAGTGAAAATGTTAAATAAATGGATTTCGTAAAATAGTGATTTTAAATTGAAGAATTTCATTTAAAATTTGGATTTTTAAAATAGATTGAAAGAAACGATTGAAATTTATTTTCTTAAAAAGGAATTTATTTAAGAGAAGATAAGTTGGAAATCCTATTAGAAATTTAATTGGTAAATTGAAACAAATTGGGAAATCAATGTAAAATGATTTCAAATTGAAGAATCCATTGTTAAAAACAGAATATTGAATAATTTGAGGAAAATAAGGAATTTACTTAGTAGTGATAAATAAATTTTTTTAAATCAATATTGAAATTGATTTGGGATTGAAGTTTTTATAAATAGAATTGGAATTTATAAAAGTTGTTTATAAATCTGAAATCACTTATTCTGATAAGTAAAATATAGAAGTTGATAAAAAGAAGATTTATAAGTCGAGTTGTTACTAAAATAGGAATAGAATTTATAAACGTGTTTATAAATTCAAAATCAGTTGAATTTGAGAAATTAAATATAGAAGATTTTTAAAGAAGGTATATTCGCGATTTTGGATAGCGAATTTTTATTGAGATAAAAATGTGTAGAAATGATTGAAATTGGGTTAAGTGAATTATATTCACGATTTTAGAAGATGTTTTAAAATGTATTATGAATCGAAAGCATAGATTTCCGCAGTTCTTGTTGAAATAGACGTTTTCGAGAAATTTAAGGAAATGGTGGACTATAACACTGTTGTTATAGTAAATGATTTCCGAAAGGAAATGTTTTATGTAGTATTGGGATTTTCATATATCTACCTTAAAATTTCGAATCCCTATACTAGTGATTTCGAGTCGTCGTAACGATGTTTTACGTAACATTCGTTTTGACTCAGATAGATGTTAGAATAAATGATTTCCTTAAAGAATGAATGTATACTTAATTTGATTTAAGTATATCGAATATTTTCCAAGTGTTGAAAATAAATGATTTGTGAAATACTTATTATTAAATAAGTAGGGAAATGCTTTTCCAATATGAAATGAACGTTTTGAGATTTTATCTTCTTAAAGATAAATTAAAATTGAATATTTGAAATCGATTTGAGAATCGTATATCAGTAGATATTTTGAAATATAAATTCACTATGGAATTTATAAAAGAAAGGGAAGTTGTTTTAAAAATAAATATTGATTTATTTTTGAAGTGTGGAAATTTTATATCTAGTAAAAGATATTTTGGAAGATGAAATAATTTGGAAAATTATTTGGAATCTGATGATGTTGCGCATTTTTATTGATAGTTAAATAACCGACTATCAATAATTACCTTTAGATAGGTATTTGTTGTGAATTGGATGAATTTGAATGCCACACTTATTTTTGAAAAATCGCGCACTATTCGGGTTAGCCGGGAAAGGACCATGGGGTCGTATAACCTATTCCGAATATGTGATACGTCGTTATGAATTGCATTCGAAGACCGGTGTTGAAGACCGGATATTTTTGAAAACGGAAGGATTACCGTCGAGTTACTCTACATCGGCTGATCTCCGATTTAGAGGTTTTATCACCCTTAGTGACGGGAAGTCCTGACGTAATTGAAAATTATCCGGAAATGCAAGGGCTTCGTGAGAAGTGCCTTCGGTTCTGTTCGATCCCGGAACAGACTTGTATGGATTGTGTGTCTGACGTTACAATTTGAGATATAAAGCTGATTTCTTTCAAATACATTTCTGTTGGTGGTGGAGAATTTATTCTCTTAGCTTAACACCCTTCTCTGAGACGTACGAGCTCAGAGGTTATGTAGTTGAAATTTATCAGCGATATACTCCCAATTTGGTAACGTGGCATACTGAGTGTTGCTGTGAAATGATCAGTGTTTGATCATTTGCGATATGATCATTTGTTTGATCTTATATCTTTGTGATCATAGGTTGATCATTTGTTTGACCCGAAGCAGGGCTTTGTAGAAAGCGTAGCTTTGTGGACGAGACTTCGTCGAGCCTCAAACCCCGGAAATGGTCGAAACAGGAAGGATGCGGCAAGGTTTTAGGGAGTAGCGCCCCTTAGTGTATGTCATTCCTTCTGGATAAAGGTGGTATCATGGTATGGAGCCCAGATACTTAACCTCTGTGGTTACTGCATTATTATTATCTATGTGGTTTGTTGCGAATCGGGGATCCACGGGAAGATCGGTGACGATCGGGGGATGGCATACGCGTGTCAGTAGTTACCTATTTTTGCAGAGGTAACCCGGCCTTGTGTTGGCAGAGATCCGGTTAGGTTCTCGGGTCGTCTATTCCAGGGACGTACCCATCGTGGAAAAGGAAGTTCCTTAGCCTGTCCATTTGTTGGAAATCCGAAGAAACAATACGAGCCTTTACGATTTCAATTGTATAACCTGTCTCCTTAGGAGGCAGCTATAGCAGGCATAATATAATGGTACCTATGCTGGCTAAGATTAATATTCTACTTTCGAAATGTTTTCCACTATGCACTAATAATAATATCCAAAATGATTTGATTTTGCGTAGTAAGCATCTTTGACTATCATAAGAAGAAATCTCCTCCAAGTCTGCGTTTGCATTGTGTGTGTGGCGGGAGGTCTTATGGTAGTTTCATTTTCCAAAAGCATTTCGAATTGACTTTAAAATTATCCTGTTGTTTATTTTAAAGAATAACTGTTTTACGATCTCACACCAGTCACCATGACTGACTCGGAGTTTATTGTTTCCCTTCTAAACTCTGGGTGCCCACAAATTTTCCACACGGGCAGTCTAGAGTTATATTATCAGGATATTCTGGATATTCTGGAGCTTTGGAGATAAGCTGGATGACGAGACGTAGTATTTGTATCTAATAATATTTATTCCGCTGTGTATTCTGTATGAGGACAAGTTATATAACTGTCCATTGTTGTATATGACTCTGATTGATGTATGTATAAACTGATATAGTTCTTTGTTTTAAAAGACTAGTAATTATCTATTGTATATTGTTCCGCTGCGATGTGTAAGATTCTGATATTGTTTTCTGTTCTGATGTTGTTCGGTTGTTCTTCTTTCTTCTTCTTCTCTTCTTCTTCTACCTTTTCTTTCTTTCTAAAATCCTCACTATTGGAGTTTCCGGCGCTCGATTGCTCGGCAGTCGATAAAGTGAGTATCGATGTCGAATTTTCGAAAGTCGAAAATCCGGTATGTGACAAAGTGGTATCAGAGCATATGGTTAAGCGACAACCCTGCTCTGTTGGGTGTTACTCATTAGAGATAGAGTCAGTAGTACTCTAGAATGAGTTGAGTGTATTAATAGATATGAGCGCGTATTTGTTAGTGAATATAAAAATGTTTTATATTGTGTTTGCTTATCCGTTGAGATGTTTATGAATTTTGGTCGGTATGTGGGACGCCATATTATCGATAGGGATTTCTAAACACTTAAACGAGGCAAGACGACATAGTATTGTTTTAAAATAGGGTAAATGAAATAATTTTACCCAAAATTATTTTTGTATATAAAAGAAATGATTTTCTATGAATTATCATAGTATATGGATGTTTGTTTGTTAGGAAAGTGATAATATTGAAAGTTATCATTATTGTATGAAATGGAATAAGAAATTCAAATCGTAACTCCAAAGTTAAGAAATAAATTCACATATAAATGAAATTTAAGAATATAAATTATAATTGTGACTTATAATTTAAACGGAATTCCAGAGAGGTTTTGGAAATGTTTTGAAAAGAATTTGAAAATTTTGGAGATTTGGAAAGTTTAAAATTCCTTTTTGATTTGAAAATGAATTTCAAAGGTTTTGAAAAGTGTTTTGAAGGAATGAAAAGCTCTAAACTCTTTTCGGTCGCTGGAAAATAATTCCGATGATGATCGCGACATCACTGGTGTTCATTTTCGGGTTTCCAGAAGAGAAATTGCTGCCAAATTGTTTTAAATAGAAGTTGTTTGAAAAATTTGGGTTTTGTTTTGAAAATTCAAAGGATAATTTGAATTGTTTTCAAAAATGGTTTTGAAAAGGTTGAAAAAACTCTGGAATGCTATATAAAAATATTTATGAAATATTGTAAGTTGATAACCTATACAAATTGAATTTTGATAAAATAAATTTAACTTAAAGATGAAGTTAAATAAATGTAAGTACAAGTGAATTGATTGTGATTTAATGAAAGCGAAATTGAAAGTTAAATTAGTGAAATTAAACCTTGAATTGTGAACTAAATGAAAGAATGGTTCAAAATTGCAAATAAATTCAAGTAAGTAGAAATAAATTTGTAAATTGAATTCAAATGAATGTTGAAATGTGCAAAATGGTTTGAATGTGTAACTAGATATTATGGCTAGTAGGATATACAGGTGTAAATGAATTGGGATTTTGATTTCAAAGATAAATTTGAATTGCTCGACAAAAGGTACGTATTTGAATTTCAATATGAGATTTGATGATTTTCTTGTCTAGCCACTTGGCTTTTTCTTTTTCTTTTTGAAATCTGAGAGTCCGTAGGGACGTTTTGTAGTCGTACCGTAATAGCCGCGCAAAGGAGACGCTGGCGAAATTTTTCGAAAATTTCGAGTGTTAGAAAAATTTTGAGAAAATTTTTGGAAAGTTTAAAGTTTGAATTTGAATTTTGAAATAAACAAAGTTGTTTGAAACTTATAATTGAAGTTGGAAAGTTAGTTGAGATCATAACGAATCTTTAATAGAAAGATTTGTTTGAAAAATTGATAAAACTATTTGGATTGTGAAAGATAGTAGACGAGTTAAAGACCTTTCTTTCTAACTTGTAATTTCGAGGACGAAATTCTTTTAAGGGGGGAAGTCTGTAACGACCCAGAATTTTTGATAATTAAAATTCGAATATTTAATTGATTTTTAAATATTAATAAATGAATTTAATAAGTCGAATAATTTATTTAAAGGATATTGGATTTAATTTGGTCAATTAAATCGATAAATTAAATAGGGAAATTCCAGAGATAATTGAAAATCGAGTTAATATGATTGAAAACGATTTGGAAAATTTTATTTAATCATACTGGAGTTATAGAAAGGTTATAGAACTTTTAAAATTGAATTTAGAGTTAATTTGTGAAAATCGAATATTTTAATATTAAATTATCGACTGTAAAAATAGCAAATTTTCGAACAGTCTCAGAATTAAACGAAACCAGTTCCATTGGATCCGTAATAATTAGTTATTATCGGATTTCAATTTTCATAGCAATCGGAGTTGTCGTTTGACTGTGGCCGCTCGAAACGCATCGAATTGTTTTTTATTTTAATTCGGCGAGTTAAAATAGTCAATTTTCAAACAGTGTCGGATTTCGACGAAACCAGTTTCATCGGATCCGTAATGTGATATTATTGTATGGTTTCAAATTTCAAGTCAATCGGATTTATCGTTTGTCCGGGGCAAGCCAAAACGCCTCGAAATCGATTTAAATCGGTTTAATTTAAATTTATCGTTTATTGCCATAACTCGCACAGATGACCAAATTAGCCTCCGAAACATGTTTCATTGCGTTCGGAGTGCAGGGTAAACCTTACGAACGCCAGGCGGCACGTCAGATTTGGAGATCGTTTGAAAAATTCGTTTAAAATGAATTTTATATTATTTATATACGTATATATATATACGTAACAAGATGAAACCCTCGTTCATTCTTTCTCAGCCGCCACTTGATGAATCAATGGCCGAAAATTGCCATTTTTCTTCCTTAAATTCTTTCAATCCACGCATTTATTCACAAAACTTTCAACAACAATATCGTAGATCTATGCGAGCTCTATCGATCCATACGGCGATGATCGCTTGAATTGGGACGTGATGGCCAGAAATTAAGCTCGAACTCACCCAGTCGCGCGCGCTTTTTGAGCACGGTGGAGGACCGAGCTGAGCACAAACCTGGGCGGAGGTTGGGTTTGCATGGGGCTACGGTTTGGCGGCGTCTGATCGTACTCTCGGCGATCGATGGAAGAGCGGGGTGGAACCCTAGCTCGTTAATGATGGGTTCGGTTGCGTTTAAAATTACCTGGGAGGGAAAACCCGAATAGAGGAAGAAGGAAGTTGCGAACGGCTTTGATCTGGTGATGGTAACGATGGGCCCAGATTTTCTTTCCTGAGATCTAACGGCAGATGTGAGCTTAGGGTTTTAAGGTTAAAAAGAATTGTAAATTAATTATATTAAAATGTGTACGATGTTTAAAATGCATATCTTTTTGCTGCGAGGTCGGAATCGAACGAAACGAATTGCATTGCGTTCGTATTGTCGAGCACTACGCTATGGAACTGAATTGGAGCCATTTGGAGCTAGTTTGAATTTCGAGTAAAATTAAACGCGTGTTTAATTTTATTCGAAATAAACGCTGAAATCAGAATTAAAATCAAGGTGAGATCTTCTCACTCAAATGAAAGTGGATTTTCTTTTACAGTTATTGATTGATGATTGACTGTTTGGATGTGATATTAGATATAGTAGGATATATCTATATATATAGCAATATATACATATTGGCATATGTATATATTGGATTGATGATTTCCCGCCTCGTATAGCGGATGAGACCATATTGCGCCGTTAGTAAGCGGATTTTTATAAAACCCATATACCGTGATAATTCCGTACTGGAGCGGAATTGGTATTGTGCTGACGTCTTTGGATGCAGGGAAACAGGTTGGAGGGATCCAACTGGACCCCTCACATTGATTGAATTTATTTCTACTGTGATGTGATAATCTGTGAATGATTATTGATGTTATTGAATTGATGTCTGGAAATTGTTGAAAGCTAAAATTTAGCTGAATGGATGTTTGATATCATTGGATTCCAAAAATAAACGAAATTGAATTTTTGGTAATTCAAGCAGAAAATTTTAAGTGAATTGATTTTTTGAAATTGAATAAAATTTGAAGAAAAGAATTTAAAGGTATAAAAGTTGATTTTTATAGTATTATCGAATTTATTCCAGAATAAAGTGAAAATGTTAAATAAATGGATTTCGTAAAATAGTGATTTTAAATTGAAGAATTTAATTTAAAATTTGGATTTTTAAAATAGATTGAAAGAAACGATTGAAATTTATTTTCTTAAAAAGGAATTTATTTAAGAGAAGATAAGTTGGAAATCCTATTAGAAATTTAATTGGTAAATTGAAACAAATTGGGAAATCAATGTAAAATGATTTCAAATTGAAGAATCCATTGTTAAAAACAGAATATTGAATAATTTGAGGAAAATAAGGAATTTACTTAGTAGTGATAAATAAATTTTTTTAAATCAATATCGAAATTGATTTGGGATTGAAGTTTTTATAAATAGAATTGGAATTTATAAAAGTTGTTTATAAATCCGAAATCACTTATTCTGATAAGTAAAATATAGAAGTTGATAAAAAGAAGATTTATAAGTCGAGTTGTTACTAAAATAGGAATAGAATTTATAAACGTGTTTATAAATTCAAAATCAGTTGAATTTGAGAAATTAAATATAGAAGATTTTTAAAGAAGGTATATTCGCGATTTTGGATAGCGAATTTTTATTGAGATAAAAATGTGTAGAAATGATTGAAATTGGGTTAAGTGAATTATATTCACGATTTTAGAAGATGTTTTAAAATGTATTATGAATCGAAAGCATAGATTTCCGCAGTTCTTGTTGAAATAGACGTTTTCGAGAAATTTAAGGAAATGGTGGACTATAACACTATTGTTATAGTAAATGATTTCCGAAAGGAAATGTTTTATGTAGTATTGGGATTTTCATATATCTACCTTAAAATTTCGAATCCCTATACTAGTGATTTCGAGTCGTCGTAACGATGTTTTACGTAACATTCGTTTTGACTCAGATAGATGTTAGAATAAATGATTTCCTTAAAGAATGAATGTATACTTAATTTGATTTAAGTATATCGAATATTTTCCAAGTGTTGAAAATAAATGATTTGTGAAATACTTATTATTAAATAAGTAGGGAAATGCTTTTCCAATATGAAATGAACGTTTTGAGATTATATCTTCTTAAAGATAAATTAAAATTGAATATTTGAAATCGATTTGAGAATCGTATATCAGTAGATATTTTGAAATATAAATTCACTATGGAATTTATAAAAGAAAGGGAAGTTGTTTTAAAAATAAATATTGATTTATTTTTGAAGTGTGGAAATTTTATATCTAGTAAAAGATATTTTGGAAGATGAAATAATTTGGAAAATTATTTGGAATCTGATGATGTTGCGCATTTTTATTGATAGTTAAATAACCGACTATCAATAATTACCTTTAGATAGGTATTTGTTGTGAATTGGATGAATTTGAATGCCACACTTATTTTTGAAAAATCGCGCACTATTCGGGTTAGCCGGGAAAGGACCATGGGGTCGTATAACCCATTCCGAATATGTGATACGTCGTTATGAATTGCATTCGAAGACCGGTGTTGAAGACCGGATATTTTTGAAAACGGAAGGATTACCGTCGAGTTACTCTACATCGGCTGATCTTCGATTTAGAGGTTTTATCACCCTTAGTGACGGGAAGTCCTGACGTAATTGAAAATTATCCGGAAATGCAAGGGCTTCGTGAGAAGTGCCTTCGGTTCTGTTCGATCCCGGAACAGACTTGTATGGATTGTGTGTCTGACGTTACAATTTGAGATATAAAGCTGATTTCTTTCAAATACATTTCTGTTGGTGGCGGAGAATTTATTCTCTTAGCTTAACACCCTTCTCTGAGACGTACGAGCTCAGAGGTTATGTAGTTGAAATTTATCAGCGATATACTCCCAATTTGGTAACGTGGCATACTGAGTGTTGCTGTGAAATGATCAGTGTTTGATCATTTGCGATATGATCATTTGTTTGATCTTATATCTTTGTGATCATAGGTTGATCATTTGTTTGACCCGAAGCAGGGCTTTGTAGAAAGCGTAGCTTTGTGGACGAGACTTCGTCGAGCCTCACACCCCGGAAATGGTCGAAACAGGAAGGATGCAGCAAGGTTTTAGGGAGTAGCGCCCCTTAGTGTATGTCATTCCTTCTGGATAAAGGTGGTATCATGGTATGGAGCCCAGATACTTAACCTCTATGGTTACTGCATTATTATTATCTATGTGGTTTGTTGCGAATCGGGGATCCTCGGGAAGATCGGTGACGATCGGGGGATGGCATACGCGTGTCAGTAGTTACCTATTTTTGCAGAGGTAACCCGGCCTTGTGTTGGCAGAGATCCGGTAAGGTTCTCGGGTCGTCTATTCCAGGACGTACCCATCGTGGAAAAGGAAGTTCCTTAGCCTGACCATTTGTTGGAAATCCGAAGAAACAATACGAGCCTTTACGATTTCAATTGTATAACCTGTCTCCTCAGGAGGCAGCTATAGCAGGCATAATATAATGGTACCTATGCTGGCTAAGATTAATATTCTACTTTCGAAATGTTTTCCACTATGCACTAATAATAATATCCAAAATGATTTGATTTTGCGTAGTAAGCATCTTTGACTATCATAAGAAGAAATCTCCTCCAAGTCTGCGTTTGCATTGTGTGTGTGGCGGGAGGTCTTATGGTAGTTTCATTTTCCAAAAGCATTTCGAATTGACTTTAAAATTATCCTGTTGTTTATTTTAAAGAATAACTGTTTTACGATCTCACACCAGTCACCATGACTGACTCGGAGTTTATTGTTTCCCTTCTAAACTCTGGGTGCCCACAAATTTTCCACACGGGCAGTCTAGAGTTATATTATCAGGATATTCTGGATATTCTGGAGATTTGGAGATAAGCTGGATGACGAGACGTAGTATTTGTATCTAGTAATATTTATTCCGCTGTGTATTCTGTATGAGGACAAGTTATATAACTGTCCATTGTTGTATATGACTCTGATTGATGTATGTATAAACTGATATAGTTCTTTGTTTTAAAAGACTAGTAATTATCTATTGTATATTGTTCCGCTGCGATGTGTAAGATTCTGATATTGTTTTCTGTTCTGATGTTGTTCGGTTGTTCTTCTTTCTTCTTCTTCTCTTCTTCTTCTACCTTTTCTTTCTTTCTAAAACCCTCACTATTGGAGTTTCCGGCGCTTGATTGCTCGGCAGTCGATAAAGTGAGTATCGATGTCGAATTTTCGAAAGTCGAAAATCCGGTATGTGACAGTAATTGTAGAGCTTAAATTGGAAATAATTGTAAAGTTTAATAAGCAAGAAAACAAATGATCATATGAATGTAAATTCTAATTGATTGGATTAATAAATGTAATATATATATATATGGTTCTTTACTAAATAAAAAAATTCATATGTTTATTTATTTGAAATGTTGGTAGCTGAAAAAAATTTATTATAGAAATAAGAATTAATAACTTTTGGTTTGTATACAATAATTCCGTAAATACGTTAAATTACTATAAAAAGGAATTTAATTGTCTCATTTATTTTTACCTT
Source organism: Allium fistulosum (assembly GCA_030737815.1). Classification (NCBI taxonomy): domain Eukaryota; kingdom Viridiplantae; phylum Streptophyta; class Magnoliopsida; order Asparagales; family Amaryllidaceae; genus Allium; species Allium fistulosum. Next base: position 1,034,654,475 of record CM060901.1, read on the forward strand.
AGAAATCAATGACAATTAATGTGATTGGAATCTTTTAATTAAAAAGTAGGAAGACGTTAATTGTAAACATATATATATATATATATATATATATATTGAAATAAATTTAGATTGGGTGATTTATTTACAATGAAATCAATTCACGTTTAAAAATTTAATGCTAGTTTATTGCATATATGTTTATACCTAAATTTTAAACTTATGTTTTAGATTCAATTAGATCATTAAAAAGAAAGAATTATTTAGGTTTGAAATCTTACATTAAATTAAATGTTAATAGGAGATGATAAAAAGGGTAAAATAGATTTATGCTTGACTATTTCCTTTTCAATTAGACTTTATTAGATTTTAATTGCAACATAACTTACCTTTCCATCTTCACTTTTCTAATTTACTCTTACATTCATTGCCTCCTTATGTGGATTATTTTCATACCTTTTATTTATGAATGTGAACTATAAGTGGCGATAAAGATGTACATATATACATTATACACCTGTTTATATTACCTTGCTTATGCTATCATATTTTTTTGAATGTATGTTAATGCATTCCTAGTAAAACATTCAATCGAAATGTTAACATGTTTATTTAATTCCCAATCCAATCACAAAGAGAGAGAAATGAAAAGTTCTTAATGCTGTATATTCTTTTAATTTATGACGCAAATTTGTGTAGAGAATTTATTTTTCATTATTGCATGTTAATTTAATCTTCAAAGGATGTTAATTTTGGTATGTTTAGGGTTAACAAAATAAATTAAGTGAACGATTTTTTTGAAATTTGAATTCTAAAAGTTTGTTTATAGTATAGAGTTGGTCCATTCATTTCCTTTCTAATTAATAATTACCTCTTTTAATACCTGCTACTTTTAAAAAGGCTGTTAATATTTGCTATATTTCAATACCAAGTTTGTTCATATTTACTTTATTTTTTTCATTCATTTTCCAACTTCATTTTTCTGAAACATCATTTCATTTATTTCTAATTAATAGCGGCCTCTCTTTTCAAATCTCTTTGGCCCTAAACCTAACTCTAACCTTATAAATAAGATATGACGCAAATGAAACCCCAGCCTCCATTCTAATCTTCTTCCTTTTTGTTTTTTTCTTCAAATCTCCTTATTATCTCTCATTTTAATTTTTCCTTCTGCTTCAAATAAATAAGTAACGACCCGATATTTTCAATTATTCGCATTTAAAACAAATTATCATATTTCCCATTTACCAAATAAAATAAAATTTCTATTTTATTTATATAACTTAATTTTCATCTTAAACCAAAATTCCATGTTTTCCAACTTAAGTTATATTTCCAAAAATTCACTTTAACTGGTCATTTAAATTACATTTTTAACTTCTAGAAAAATCCAAATTTCTTTATTTAAACATTAAAAATCCAATTTAAATCAAATTTTCATAATTTTACACTTTTAAAAATATTAAAAATATTCAAAATACTTTATAAAAATAACCATGGGCCTGTATATAGTTTTCTAACCTAGGTCAAGTGATACAGATATGTATCATTTCAATCCGCAGTTTAAAAAGCAAAAATCCAGGTTCTATCATTTCAAACCCGCAATCCCAAGTTAAAATAAAAGAAATAAAAACCATTTAGGCCTATCATTTCAGCCCACGATTTTTCCCTATTCTAAAGTCCGTTCGGGTATGTATCATTTCAACCCATAGTGAATCTAATCTACAGGGAACTTGCAGTGTGATAAACAGGTATAAATGAACAGTTTAACAATAAATAATAGTAACAGATAATATAACAGGTAAAATAACAAGTTAACATCATATAATATATAACATAAGCAGGTATACCATAACATAATATTCTACACATTCAATTGTTGTCAATTCACATTTGTATAGGTATAAATGTCAGGTGAGATTTTCTCACCTTTTCAAGCTGGAGTTTGCGAATCAAAATACACAGATAAATTCTGGAAAGCACGGTACGACTTTAGATTCAAGCGGAGAGAGTGTCAAGCTATTTATCTTCAATACAACAATTAAAACAAAGCACAAATAAATATTGTGACGACCGCCCATGACCCCTGCACTGAACATAGAGATAGTGCGCTGTATGGTGTGCCAGGCAGCCTTGGACGATTGCCAAGGTTAAGTTAAAATAGCAGAATCTATCGTATAACTCACAGCGCATGGATAAAATACAATAGAAAACATATATAGTGAAGCTTTATAGAACAGAATCTCTATTAAACCTCAATAATAGTTGAATACAAACATTTGAATAGTCAATACATCAAGCCTCACTACATATCACTCAGAGAATATACAAAGCAGCGGAACATCCAGTACATATAGTAAGAAAGTAATATGCAAGCCTCCAGCTCGTCTTCGTCATCAGCATCGTCGGAAACTAAGAACAGCACATGTCACCTGCTACCTAGTCTGCCCATCCCAAAATGGATGAACAGCCCATGGCAATAAGAGTTAAACATAAAGCATTGAGTCAGACAACAGTCTTAGTGAGCGGTAAATTAACTAACAACATACCAAAAGAGCATAAAGGTAAATAGGAATAGGAATCCAACTCTCCCACTCCACCTCTTTCTACAGTGATGGCCCCCAGACACACTAAGTAGAAATGAACATAGCAAAGCAGACATTTAAAGTAAAGCAATTATCACTCGAGTCAAGGGCGATGTTTTCCAAGTAAAAACCCCCAAGGCCTAAACCAAGATCAGATAAGCACCCAAAAAATACCGCTCTTGAGACCGAAAGACGATACAACCAAACATCCATGACTCTGGCCATCACTGTTATCATTGCCTCAATACCACCGTTAATTGAATGACCGACACATTCTTTCAACCGTCCGTTAAGGAATAATGGTAACCCCGGTTCTAGACAGAACTCCGCACGTCGTCGCAGCCCGTGCCTAGGACTATCGAATCTGCCCAGAGTACTCGACTACCAATCATAGTCTTTAGGGACTATTGAATCTGCCCAACGTACTCTTGCTTTGAGCCTGCTAGAACCTTCAACAACGATGAAATCTCAGCCTTTTAGTAATCCTCCTCGACGACTATTTCCATACTAGCTCAAGCGCCTCTCAAGCCAACCATTATCCTCAAACCCGAACCCTTTCACCGAGTTATCAACATGCTTGGAATGATCCCGTCTGGATTAAACCAAGGCTATCTCACATCATCATCAAATCTATCCATGTGAGCTTCATCATCCGCCACATATGCCACGAGCAGCTTTTCCAATTCGAGAGCCTTTCCCTTAGCTTTTGAATCATCTTCGACCATCTCGTCTAAATCAAATCATCAATCAACTAGTCTATAACAATCAATCAAGTCAATCATTAATCCAAGTAATCAAACATTCAAACATGATCTAATAAACAATTATGACAATAATGGCAATCTAGTAAATAAAGAGTCTAAATCTAACAAGCATGAAACATGAGCAATATCTCGATAACTTGATGAATGAACTTGCATAGGTTAACATGTAGTAAAATGGATGTCAAATCATCATGAACAGTAGATCTATACTTAGGTTTAAGAAAATGCATGGAAATCACTATTGTAACACAAAATCAAGCCACCAATCCGATATACTCCTTTGGATCCGTGTGAGAGATAATCACCACTCACCGAATCACCTAAACACCTCAAAAGCAACACACTTCAGATCTGGACAGCGAAGAATCAAGCTCAATTCGCCAAAATTCCGCTTCAAACGATGAAATCTCTCTTCGATGGTTGAAGATCTTCAACTTTAGCTCTTGGATCTTCGATCTTGATCTTCGATTTGGATGGAAGGAAGCACAAGATTAGAGTGGAGAAAAGAAGTGAAGAAGTGTAGAACTCAAGCTCTCAAAATGGCAGCACTTCGTCGCTTCAAAATCCAGATCCCAAAAAGTGAGGAAAAACCGGGTATTTAAAGGCTGGAAAAAATCTTAGGTCGTCCGCCCCCTTAGGTCGTCCACGACCTAACTATCTCCGACCTATAACTTAACGACCTAACAGTTCTGCGCAACCTACAGACCGAACGACCTATGCCTCAACACTTACGCGCGACCCACGACTTAACAAAGATGCCGACCTAACGCTTTCGCGACTTAACACATTGCGCGACCTAACGACTTATCAAATACGACCTAACTATCCACAGGGTCTTACGACCTAACCTTTAGGTCGTCTAATGACCTATCTATACTCAGGGTCACAACGACCTAACTATAACGACTTAAGCATTCTACCTTAAGCCGCTTACGACCTATAATCCTTAAGTCGCCAACTCCTATAAGTCGCTCCACCGACCTAACTACTATAGGTCGTTAACTCGCACTGTCTACTAGGTCGCTATTCCTATGCCGCCACTATCTTAAGTCGCCACTATCTTAAGTCGCCACTATCTTAAGTCATCTACTCCCGTCCAGTCCTTAAGTCGTCAAATTCCGTAGGTTGCTCCAATCCCTTAGGTCGTTCACTCGACCTAACCTACCCCACGACCTAAGCTATCACACGACCTAACTTCCAAATGACTTAAGCTCTAGTTGACCTATACTCTGGATGACTCAACAATACCAACAGTCTAATAACAACTGTTTTACGATGTTTCGATCCGTAAAATACGGGTCGTTACATTCTCTCCCCCTTAGGAATTTCGCCCCCGAAATTCCAAACAAACAAGAGCAATCAAAGTCTATTCTGCACGCCTACCATCCATAGCAATCAACAAACCATGCATCCAATTCTAGCTTACCATGCAGAATTCTAAAACAAGAACAAGTTACAATGTCATGAGATGTCACGACACCTTATGGCCATACCTTGAAGAGTTCAGGATGAGCTGCCTTCATCCTCTCTTCCACCTCCCATGTACAGTCGTTAACATCATCACTCCATTGTACCTTGAGCAACCTAACCACCTTCCTCCTAAGCTGTTTCGTGTCAGTTTCCACAACACGAAGCGGCTTACGAGGTCTCTTATCGACTGGATCAATCTCGAAATCTTCACAGCTATCTGCAGAAACTACTGTATTCGAGTCATGCACATACTCCCGTAGATACGATACATGAAAAACATTGTGCACACTCGACATCTTTTCTGGTAACTCTAATTTGTAGGCTAGCTTTCCAATTCGCTTAATAATCGGAAATGGTCCAACAAATCTTGGAGTCAATTTCCCTTTCTTCCCGAACCGAATAACATTCTTCAGTGGAGAAATCTTCACAAAAACCATATCACCTACGTTGAATTCCAAATCCTTACGACGCTTATCGGCATAACTTTTCTGACGGTCTTGGGCTGCCTTCATTCGTTGCCGAATGATCTCTATGCAACCCGAAGTCTGTCGAATCATTTCTGGCCCAAGTATCAGCTTTTCTCCAGTTTCTAACCAACATGTCGGAGAGTTACACGATCTTCCATACAATGCCTCATACGGTGCCATACCAATGCTTGACTGGTAACTGTTATTATACGAAAATTCCACCAAATGAAGATGATCTTCCCATGATCCTCCGAAATCCAAAACACAAGCTCTAAGGAGATCTTCCAAAACCCGATTGACTCTCTCGGTCTGACCATCTATTTGGGGATGATAAGCTGTACCCAAACACAACTCGGTTCCCAAAACTTCCTGAAAGCTCTTCCAAAATCTACTAGTGAACAATGGGTCTCGATCGCTTACTATACTTTTCGGAATACCCTGGAATCGAACTATCCACTTAACATACAACTCAGCCAACTTTGATGCAGTCCTGGTTGATCGAACAGGAATGAATCTTGCACTCTTAGTCAAACGATCTACGATGACCCAAATCCCTTCATTTCTCGTTCTTGTTCTAGGTAGTCCATCGATAAAATCCATAGATATTTGCTCCCACTTCCATGTAGGAACTTCTAATGGCTGAAGCAATCCACTAGGCTTTTTCTGTTCAGCTTTTACCAACTGGCAGTTCATACACTTGGAAATAAAATTCCCAACTTCCTTCTTCATACCTTCCCAGTAATAGGTTCTCTTCATATCCCGATACATCTTATTTCCACCTGGATGAATTGTCAGCTTCGAGTGATGACTTTCCTTTAGAACTTCATTTCTCAATTCATCTATATCGGGAACAACTATTCGTCCTTGTTTCCGAAGCCAACCCTCTCGATCGACCTCGAATCCTTTATCCTTCTCTGGGTCCAATCCAGATTCCAAATCACGGATAACCTTGACAAGCTTATCGTCTCGCCTTTGGCTCTCACCAATCCTTTCCACAAGAGTAGGTCTTATTGATAAGTTTGCCAACATCTCAGGTTCCAATTCACATCTAGGCCTGAAATCAAATCCAGCTAAATACTCGAGACTCTTCCATTCTGAAAACATGGCTCCCAATCCTGCATGTCTTCGACTTAACGCATCTGCCACTGCGTTACCCTTTCCCGGAGTATAGGCTATACTAAAATCATATGATGCCAAAAACTCTAGCCATCGTTGCTGCCGAAGATTCAAATCCTTTTGGGAGAAAAGATACTTCAACGACTTATGATCTGTAAACAACTCGAATCGAACTCCCAATAGATAATGTCTCCACATTTTCAGAGCAAATACAATTGCCGCTAACTCCAAATCATGAGTCGGATAATTCCTTTCATGCGGCTTCAGTTGTCGACTTGCATACGCAACAACTTTACCCTTCTGCATCAGCACTGCTCCAAGTCCAGTACCACATGCATCGGTGTAAACCACCATCTCATCATTTCCACTTGGAATAGTCAAAACAGGAGCGCTTGTCAATCGCTCTTTCAGAATTCCTAAAGCTTGCTCACACTTAGCATCCCATCCGAATACTTGATTCTTTTTCGTCAATCCTGTTATTGGTGCAGCCACCTTGGAGAAGTCTTTGATAAATCAACGATAGTATCCTGCTAATCCAAGAAAACTTCTCACATCAGATGCATTCTTAGGTCTAACCCAATCCTGGATTGCTGCTATCTTGGCGGGATCAACCGTTATTCCGCTTCCAGAGATAATATGGCCTAAGAACCTCACTTCACTCTTCCAGAAGTGACACTTCGAAAACTTAGCCTTCAGTTGATGTTTCCGTAAGATTTCCAAAACAATACGCAAGTGCGTCTTGTGCTCTTCTTTGGTTCTGGAATAAATCAAAATATCATCCACGAACACTAGTACGAACTTGTTCAACTGATCTCTGAACACTCTATTCATAAGATCCACAAAATATGCTGGTGCATTGGTCAATCCAAACGGCATTACCAGCCATTCAAAGAAACCGGATGGTGTCCTGAAAGCAGTCTTCGGCACACTATCCTTAGCCACTCTTAACTGGTGAAATCCCGTTGCCAAATCCATCTGAGAAAAAACCTTAGCTTCGTGAAGCTGATCAAACAAGTCATCTATTCTCGGCAACGGATACTTGTTCTTCTTAGTCACTTTATTCAGCTCACGATAATCCACACACAACCTCAACGATCCATCTGCTTTGGTTACAAACACAACTGGTGCACCCCATTCGGACACACTTCGCCGAATGAATCCTTTCTGTAAAAGATCGTCAACTTGCACCCTCAACTCTTGTTGTTCCCTAGGCGCCATCCGCCTAAGCGGCATCACAACAGGTATGGCTCCTTCAACTAAATCGATACGAAACTCAATCTCTTTATGCGGCGGTAACCCTTTGACCTCATCAAAGACATCCTCAAATCCATTAGCGATTGGCACCGATGACAGTCCATCCCGTGGAACAACCAGCGAATACATGAAGCTTATAAAGACGCCTTCCTCATGCTTACATCGTATCACAACCTTTCGCCCCTCCACATTCTCGACTGTCATCTCCAACCTTTCAAAATCAACCTTTGCCGCATACTTCCTAAGCCAGTCCATACCCAAAATAATTCTGAACCCCGCAAAGTTCAGAACAAAACAATCACAAACAAAAGAGCAATCATGACTCGATACAATCAGACCACGACATAACATACACAAACAAGACGAACCCCCAACTGGATTAGTCACAACCAATGGCCTATCAACGATATCCGGTTCTAAACCCAACCGGCCTACAAGTTCATTACAAACAAAAGAATGCGACGCCCCAGTATCAAATAACACTCTAACTAGAACACCACAAATGGAAAGAGTACCTTGAACCACCACACTCTTTCTTTTCTCTTCAGCGGTAGGAGCTTTTGATGATGATGGAACAGCCCCCAAAGCATAAGCTTGCACAATCTGCTTGTCCTTCCACGGTTCTGGATAATTCTTTTTAATATGCCCCAGCTTGTCACAGTTGTGGCATTTCACCAGCACCTTCGGATTCTTGCAATCTCTGGAGAAATGGCCCTTCTGCTGACAGTTGTAGCAGGTTACTTCGCCCTTTGGCTTCTTCTGCCCATCCTTACCCTTTTGCTGCTGCTTCCTCTTCTTGTTTCCACCCTGCTGTGGTCTAGACTCTTCCTTGGTCACAGCAACAACAGATCCCTCTTTAGGAAATAGGTTCTCATGCCTGAGAGCCTTCTCTACAAGCTTCTCAAATGGATCGTCCAAATGATCCACCAACTGCCTCCCAAGATAACTGTCCAAGCTTGTCACAAACTTCTCGTTCTTCTGATATGAAGATTCAATATACGACCGGGCATACTTGGACAAAGCTTCAAACTCAGAAACATACTCAAGAACTGGTCTTCCATCTTGCTTTAGCTCCACAAACTTCTTGAACAGAACATATTTCTGAGCTGTAGAAATGAACTTAGCTTCAAATCTGGCTTGGAATTTCTCCCAAGTAATTTCTTCCTCCGGAGTATCAATGGTGATAGAGTTCCACCAATCAGAAGCTCTTCCTTGAAGCTGTCTTGATGCAAGCTTCCTTTTAGTTGCATCCTCGATTCCTAAATCACCAAAGATCCTTCTACAAGCATCTATCCATCTCTGAACTTCAATAGTTGACTCTGTTCCCAAGAAAACCTTTCCTCCAAGAGTAGTATAATCTTTACACAGCTTAGCAAAATCCACTGGTTTTGGAGTTTGAACTTGAACTCCAACATCTACTGCTAGCCCCGGAGCTGGCATCCTTCTCATGATCGAAGTCATCATATCCTCGAACATAGCAGCATAATCAGCAGCCCCCTCAGCAGCACGGCCTTCCCTAGCAGCTGGTCTCTCTCTTCGACTCATTCTAATATCTATAAAAGAAATGATTAATACACCTAGAGAAAAACTGCATAAGGACTCAAACTCTTCTAAGCTACTATATTATATATAGTAATCATCCATCAAAAATACAATTACGTCTCTCATACGTAGTTATGGCAGTGAGCGTTGGGTAAAATCGAATAACCAAAGCTCCGATACCAAATGTGACGACCGTCCATGACCCCTGCACTGAACATAGAGATAGTGCGCTATAAGGTGTGCCAAGCAGCCATGGACGATTGCCAAGGTTAAGTTCAAACAGCAGAATCTATCGTATAACTCACAACGCATGGATAAAATACAATAGAAAACATATATAGTGAAGCTTTACAGAACATAATCTCTATTAAACCTCAATAATAGTTAAATACAAACAAATAGTCAATACATCAAGCCTCACTACATATCACTCAGAGAATATACAAAGCAGCGGAACATCCAATACATATAGTAAGAAAGGAATATGCAAGCCTCCAGCTCGTCTTCGTCATCAGCATGGTCGGAAACTAAGAACAGCACCTGTCACCTGCTACCTAGTCTGCCCATCCCAAAATGGATGAACAGCCCAAGGCAATAAGAGTTGAACATAAAACCTTGAGTCAGACAACAGTCTTAGTGAGCGGTAAATTAACTAACAACATACCAAAAGAGCATAAAGGTAAAAGGAATAGGAATCCAACCCTCCCACTCCACCTCTTTCTACAGTGATAGCCCCCAGACACACTAAGCAGAAGTAAACATAGTAAAGCAGACATATAAAGTAAAGTAATTATCACTCGACTCAAGGGCGATGTTTTTCAAGTACAAACCCCCAAGGCCTAAACCAAGATCAGATAAGCGCCTAGAAAATATTGCTCTTGAGACCGAATGACGATACAACCAAACATCCACGACTCTGGCTATCACTGTTATCATTGCTTCGATACCACCGTTAATCGAATGACCGTCACATTCTTTCAGCCGTCCGTCAAGGGCTAATGGTAACCCCGGTTCTAGACAGAACTCCGCACGTCGTCGCAGCCCATGCCTAGGACTATCGAATCTGCCCAGAGTACTCGACTACCAATCATAGTCTTTAGGGACTATCGAATCTGCCTAACGTACTCTTGCTTTGAGCCTGCTAGAACCTTCAACAACGATGAAATCTTAGCCTTTTAGTAATCCTCCTCGACGACTATTTCCATACTAGCTCAAGCGCCTCTCAAGCCAACCATTATCCTCAAACCCGAACCCTTTCACCGAGTTATCAACATGCTTGGAATGATCCCGTCTGGATTAAACCAAGGCTATCTCACATCATCATCAAATCTATCCATGTGAGCTTCATCATCCGCCACATATTCCACGAGCAGCTTTTCCAATTTGAGAGCCTTTCCCTTAGCTTTTGAATCATCTTCGACCATCTCGTCTAAATCAAATCATCAATCAACTAGTCTATAACAATCAATCAAGTCAATCATTAATCCAAGTAATCAAACATTCAAACATGATCTAATAAACAATTATGACAATAATGGCAATCTAGTAAATAAAGAGTCTAAATCTAACAAGCATGAAACATGAGCAATATCTCGATAACTTGATGAATGAACTTGCATAGGTTAACATGTAGTAAAATGGATGTCAAATCATCATGAACAGTAGATCTATACTTAGGTTTAAGAAAATGCATGGAAATCACTATTGTAACACAAAATCAAGCCACCAATCCGATATACTCCTTTGGATCCGTGTGAGAGATAATCACCACTCACCAAATCACCTAAACACCTCAAAAGCAACACACTTAAGATCTGGACAGCGTAGAATCAAGCTCAATCCGCCAAAATTCCGCTTCAAACGATGAAATCTCTCTTCGATGGTTGAAGATCTTCAACTTTAGCTCTTGGATCTTCGATCTTGATCTTCAATTTGGATGGAAGGAAGCACATGATTAGAGTGGAGAAAAGAAGTGAAGAAGTGTAGAACTCAAGCTCTCAAAATGGCAACACTTCGTCGCTTCAAAATCCGGATCCCGAAAAGTGAGGAAAAACTGGGTATTTAAAGGCTGGAAAAAATCTTAGGTTGTCTGCCCCCTTAGGTCGTCCACGACCTATCTATCTCCGACCTATAACTTAACGACCTAACAGTTCTGCGCGACCTACAGACCGAACGACCTATGCCTCAACACTTACGCACGACCCACGACTTAACAAAGATGCCGACCTAACGCTTTCGCGACTTAACACATTGCGCGACCTAACGACTTATCAAATACGACCTAACTATCCACAGGGTCTTACGACCTAACCTTTAGGTCGTCTAACGACCTATCTATACTCAGGGTCACAACGACCTAACTATAACGACTTAAGCATTCTACCTTAAGTCGCTTACGACCTATAATCCTTAAGTCGCCAACTCCTATAAGTCGCTCCACCGACCTAACTACTATAGGTCGTTAACTCGCACTGTCTACTAGGTCGCTATTCCTATGCCGCCACTATCTTAAGTCGCCACTATCTTAAGTCGTCTACTCCCATCCAGTCCTTAAGTCGTCAAATTCCGTAGGTTGCTCCAATCCCTTAGGTCGTTCACTCGACCTAACCTACCCCACGACCTAAGCTATCACACGACCTAACTTCCAAACGACTTAAGCTCTAGTCGACCTAAACTCTGGATGACTCAACAATACCAACAGTCTAATAACAACCGTTTTACGATGTTCAATCCGTAAAATACGGGTCATTACGAATATAAGTACAATACCAAAATAAATTGAACAAAGATTGGAAATCAAAGGGAACAAGGACATCACCAAGCTTTCGAGCAAGTTTTGCTTGACCACAACTCAATGTATGCTCGACCATACATGCTTAGGCTCAGCTTTGGCATGTTTTCAGGTGGAAAATGGATCAGGTTTGGATTATATAGGAACGGCTAAGCTTGAGAATGCCAAGGGTTTGGGAGTTACAAGGCAAAGAATGCTAAAGGTCAAGGCAAAGTGGTTTTGGTTGCATCTAGGCTCGGGTTTATGGTCCTATGGGGCTCGGTCATGCATGGTTCAGGTCAGGTCAGAGGAGTGGCTGATGGTTAGGGGTCAGGTAATGATGGTGGTGGAGCTAGGGAAGGTGGCCAAGGCAAACTATGAAGGTGATGGTGGCATATAGGTCAGCTAGGCATTGTTTTGTGAAGTTTTGCAATGTTTGTGTGGTGTTTTCATCAAGGGATGGTCACGGCCATCTATGGTCAGAGGAAAAGGGTTATTGGTCATGGAAGATGAGGGGAAGGAAGTGGTAGAGGATATATTGGAGGGTGTGGAGGTGTATGGCCGTACCAAGCAAGAGAAGAGGCAAGGCAAAAACAAGAAAAAGAGAAGAGAAAAGTGGAAAGGAAGCCATTGTTTGCATTTTTTTTTTCTCAAAATGGAATAGCCGTGCAAAATGAGTAGGATGAGTAGTTTCTCACGTGAATTCTAAGGAGAATATACAGCCAAAGCAAAGAAAATGTACGGCCAAAAGCAATGAAAATGAAGAGACAAAGGAAAATGAAAAGGTGGAAAAGGAAAAGTCATTAGCAAATGAAAGGACTTTGCCTCTTTGAATTCCCATTTCTTTTAATTAAATAAAAACAAAAAAATTCAGTAAATGAATTTAAAAACTGAAACAAAGTAAAATAGAATAAAAATAAATAATTAAATTTAAAGAAAATAGAAAATAATATAAGAAATTGCTTAAAAATTGAAAACAGGGTCCAGAAATTTCAAATAAATCACCATTGTCTTTGGAAAATTATCTACTTCATTTTAAAAATATTCTAAAGCAAAATTTTGAAATAAAATAATTTCTAAAGTATTTTCATAGTGAAATAAATAATTTAATTTAGAGAAAATAGAAAAAGAACTAAAGAAAATGTTTAAAAATTGGAAATAGGACATGAAAATTACAAATAAATATCACTAGCCTTATAAAATTTCTATTTCACTTTAAAACAAATAAAAGTCCAATAAATAAAATAAATGAGGAACAAAATAAAGTGGGAATGAGAATGAAATAAGATCTTAAGAAAATAGAAAAATAAATAAAGAATTTCTTTAATTAATTGAAGTTGGAAATTAGAAATTGTAAACAAAATACAACTGACACTGGAAAATCTAAATTACACTTTTAAAAAAATGTTTTAAAACCAAAATATATGCATAACATGTTATTTTACCCATATAAATATAAATTAGAATATTACAAGACCAAATAAATGTTATTTATATGATTTAAAATAAACAATTTTGTTAAATACAGCAAATTACACACAATAGTTAAAAAGGCATAACTTTCACATTACAAATTAGATTTCAACGAAACAAAAAGCAGTATTCTTAATATTTTATTTACTTTCATAATAAAGGATGAAATTCAAAATTTCAAACTTTTAAATTTTTAAATTAAAAGTCAAAGTTTGACCAAATTGACCAAAATTCACTTTTCTGGAAAATATTCTATTATTCATGCTTGGAACTCTAATTCATATTAAAAATCAAACTTATATTTAAAATAACAAAAATTATCCATTTAAATAAATAAATAAAGTTTTAAATAAAAATTTAAAATAAAAAAAATTAAATGTACAATTAAAATAAATTACAAAATACAGGGTTGTTACACTCTTCCCCACTCAAAACTTTTCGTCCCGAAAAGGAATGAGGTACGGGAAAGCACAGAAAAAGATAGAATGAAATAAGATTAAGACAAGATGATAAGAAGATTTGAAATTATACCTGATAACTGTTATTATAGGTAAGTTTAACAAGGTGGAGATGATCTTCCCAAGATCCTCCAAAATCAAGAACACAAGCACGAAAAAGATTCTCTAGAATCTGATTCACCCCTTTCCGTTTGACCGACGGTCTATAGATGGCAAGCAGTGTTCATATTCAAAATGAGTACCAAAGATTATCAAAGATTATGGAAAGATTTATAAACAGACTGGTATAAGCAATAGCCTTCCCATTTTGAAGCAAGATATGGGAAAATAAGGACATCCAAAAGATAGTTTGAAAACAAAAGAAGATAATAAGTTAGAAACCATGGAAATTTCAACTTAAATTGATGATTAATTTTACGTAAGTTAAATAAATCTTAACTATTTCTAATTTTATTATCTTATCATCCAATTTTCAATTTATAAAGTCATGAATTTAAACAATCATTTATTATATTCATCTTTATTCATTAAATTTCATTCTCCTTTATTCCAAATTATTATTAAATTTATTCCACTTAATATATCTAATCCTATATATATTAAATTTATTTCACTTATTATAACCATTCCAATTTATCTACAATTTCCTTTAAATATCATTATATTGTAAATTATTCAATTAACCCTTTTTCTCTATTTACCTCTATTGATCCTTTATAACTAAAATTTAAGTATATAACATTTATTATAACCACTCAAAATTTATTTATAGAATCTTTTTATATTGTATATTATCCAATTACATTGTTAAATTCTAAATAATTAAGGTAAGTTATATTGGAATGTAATAGAATATTATACAAATAAATTCTCCAATTTCAATTATTCAAGTTTTGTAACAACCTGTATTTTTACGGATCGAAAAATCGTAAAAACTGTTGTCATTAGGTCGTGAGTGTTGTTAGAATGTCCAGAGTTAGATCGTTCAGAGTTTAAGTCGACCAAAGCTTGAATCGTCCAGGGTTGAGTTGTGTAGAAGTTAGGTCGTCTGGTAGTTAGGTCGGGTGAACGACCTAAGAGGTTGGAGCGACCTAAGGTAGATAACTCGGCTGAGCGACTTAAGGAGTTGGCGACTTAAGAGAGTCGGTGACTTAAGGGTTTAGACGACCTAAAGGGTTAGGTCGTGTGATAGTTAGGTCGTGTTATAGTTTAGGTCGGTCGAGCGACCTAAGGAAGTTAGTGGTAGCAGTTGGCGACTTAAGGGTTAGCGACATAGGAGTAGCGACCTAGGATACTGGGCGAGCTAACGACTTAAGGAGATAGGTCGGTTGAGCGACTTAAGGTAGATAGCTTAGGTCGTTTAGTTTAGGTCGTTGTGACCCTACGTGTAGTTAGGTCGTTAGATGACCTAAAGGTGTTAAGTCGTGAGTCATTAGGTCGCGTAAGTGTTAAGCTGCACATGTTTTAGGTCGCGCATAGGACTGAGTCGTTAAGTCGCAAGGTCGTTGAGTCGTAAGTTGTTAAGTCGTCTAAACGACTTAAGTAGGAACGCGGCTGTGTGTTAGGTCGCGACTGTTGTTAAGTCGCGCAAGTCATAGGTCGGGAGGATTGTTAGGTCGTTAGGTCGGGGTTTTTAGGTCGGCAACTATTAGGTCGGCAATTTTTAAGTCGTGTACGACTTAAGGGGCGGACGACCAAAGGATTTCCAGCCTATAAATACACGTCCTTGCCTCACTTTTTGGGATCGGGATTTTGAAGCGACGAAGTGCTGCCATTTTGAGAGCTCGAGAACTACATCTCTTCACTTCTTATCTCTTCTTTAATTTTGTGCTTCCTTCCATCCAAATCGAAGATCCAAGAGCTTAGAATGAAGATCTACAACCATCGAAGAGAGATTTCATCGTTTGAAGCGGAATTTTAGCGGATCAAGCTAAATCCTTCGCCGTCCAGATCTGAAGTGTGTTGCTTTTGAGGTGTTTAGGTGATTCGGTGAGTGGTGATTATCTCTCACACGGACCCAAAGGAGTATATCGGATCGGTGGCTTGATTATGTGTTAAAAATAGTGATTTCATGCATTTTCGTAAACTTAAGTATAGATCCATTGTTCATGATGATTTGACATCCATTTTACTACATGTTAATCTATGCAAGTTCATTCATCAAGTTGTAGAGATATTGCTCATGATTCATGCTTGTTAGATTTGGACTCTTTATTTACAAGATTGCCATTATTTTTATAATTATTTATTAGTTCATGTTTGAATGCTTAATTACTTGGATTAATAATTGATTTGATTGATTGTTATAAATTAGTTGATTAGTTGTTGGATTTAGACAAGATGGTCGAAGATGATTCAAAAGCTAAGGGAAAGGCTCTTGAATTGGAAAAGCTGCTCGTGGCATATGTGGCGGATGATGAAGCTCATATGGATAGATTTAATGATGATGATGAAATGAAGCGAGGCATGATGTGAGATAGCCTTGGTTTAATCCAGACGGGATCATTCCAAGCATGTTGATAACTCGATGAAATGGTTCGAGTCAAAGGATAATGGTTGGCTCGAGAGGGGCTTGAGCTAGTATGAGAGTAGTCGTCGAGGAGGATGACTAGAAGGCTGAAATTTCATCGTTGTTGAAGGTTCTAGCAGACTCAAAGCAAGAGTACGCTGGGCAGATTCGATAGTCCCAAAAGACTACAGTTGGTAGTCGAGTACTTTGGGCAGATTCGATAGTCCTAGGCACGGGCTGCGACGACGTGCGGAATTCTGTCTAGAACAGGGGTTACCATTAGCCCTTGATGGACGGCTGAAAGAATGTGTCGGTCATTCGATTAATGGTGGTATCGAAGCAATGATAACTGTAATAGCCAGAGTCATGGATGTTTGGTTGTATCGTCATTCGGTCTCAAGAGCAATATTTTCTGGGTGCTTATCTGATCTTGGTTTAGGCCTTGGGTGTTTGTACTTGGAAAACATTGACCTTGACTCGAGTGATAATTGCTTTACCTTAAATGTTTGCTTTACTATGTTTACTTCTGCTTAGTGTGTTTGGGGGCTATCACTGTAGAAAGAGGTGGAGTGGGAGGGTTGGATTCCTATTCCTTTTACCTTTATGCTCTTTTGGTATGTTGTTAGTTAATTTACCGCTCACTAAGACTGTTGTCTGACTCAAGGTTTTATGTTCAATTCTTATTACCTTGGGCTGTTCATCTATTTTGGGATGGGCAGACTAGGTAGCAGGTGGCAGGTGATGTTCTTAGTTTCCAACGATGCTGATGACGAAGATGAGCTGGAGGCTTGCATATTATTTTCTTATTATATGTACTGGATGTTCCGCTGCTTGTATATTCTCTGAGTGATATGTAGTGAGGCTGGATGTATTGACTATTCAGATTTTTGTATCAACTACTATGAGGCTTATTTGATGCGATTCTGTTCTGTGTAGCTTCACTATATATATTTTTCTCTATTGTATTTTATCCATGCGCTGTGAGTAATACAATAGATTCTGCTGTTTTAACTTACCCCTGACGATCATCCATGGCTGCCTGGCACACTTTTCAACGCACTATTTCTATGTTTAGTGCAGGAGTCATGGTCGGTCGTCACATTTGGTATCAGAGCCTTGGTTAATCGATTTTACCCAACGCTCGCTGACGTAACTAAGTATGAGAGACGTAATTGTATTTTGATGGATGATTACTATATATAATATAGTAGCTTAGAAGGATTTGAACCCCTTATGCAGTTGTTCTCAAGGAGTATTAATCATTTCTTTTATAGATATTAAGAATGAGTCGAAGAGGGAGACCAGCTGCTAGGGAAGGTCGTGCTACTGAGGGGGCTGTTGATTATGCTGCTATGTTCGAGGCTATGATGACTTCGATCATGAGGAGGATGCTAGCTCCGGGGCCAGCAGTTGACGTTGGAATTCAAGTTCAAGCTCCAAGACCGGTGGATTTTGCTAAGATGTGTAAAGACTATACTGCTCTTGGAGGAAAGGTTTTCTTGGGAACAGAGTCAACCATTGAAGTCCAGAGATGGATAGATGCTTGTAGAAGAATATTTGGTGACTTGGGAATCGAGGATGCAACTAGAAGGAAGCTCGCATCAAGACAGCTTCAAGGGAGAGCTTCGAACTGGTGGAACTCTATCACCATTGATACTCCGGAGGAAGAAATTACTTGGGAGCAATTCCAAGCCAGATTTGAAGCTAAGTTCATTTCTACAGCTCAGAAATCTGTTCTGTTTAAGAAGTTTGTAGAGCTCAAGCAAGATGGAAGACCAGTTCTTGAGTATGTTTCTGAGTTTGAAGCTTTGTCCAAGTATGCCCAGTCGTATATTGAATCTCCTTATAAGAAGAACGTGAAGTTTGTGACAGGCTTGGACAGTTATCTTGGGAGACAGTTGGTGGATCATTTGGACGATCCATTTGAGAAGCTTGTGGAGAAAGCTCTCAGGCACGAAAATCTGTTTCCTAAAGAAGGATCTGTTGTTGTTGTGGGCAAGGAAGAGTCTAAACCACAGCA
Organism: Allium fistulosum; assembly: GCA_030737815.1. Classification (NCBI taxonomy): domain Eukaryota; kingdom Viridiplantae; phylum Streptophyta; class Magnoliopsida; order Asparagales; family Amaryllidaceae; genus Allium; species Allium fistulosum. Next base: position 1,034,672,882 of record CM060901.1, read on the forward strand.
GGGTGGAAAGAAGAAGAGGAAGCAGCAGCAACAAAAGAGTAAGGATGGCCAGAAGAAGCCGAAGGGCGAAGTGACCTGCTACAATTGTCAGCAGAAGGTCCATTTCTCCAAAGATTGCAAGAATCCAAAGGTGCCGGTGAAGTGCCACAACTGTGACAAGCCGGGGCATATTAAAAAGAATTGTCCAGAACCGCGGAAGGACAAGCAGATTGTGTAAGCTTATGCTTTGGGGGCTATTCCATCATCTTCAAAAGCTCCTACCGCTGAAGAGAAAGGAAAGAGTGTAGTGGTTCAAGGTACTCTTTCCATATGTGGTGTTCCAGTTAGAGTGTTATTAGATACTGGGGCGTCGCATTCTTTTGTTTGTAATGAACTTGTAGGCCGGTTGGGTTTAGAACCGGATATCGTTGATAGGCCATTGGTTGTGACTAATCCAGTTGGGGGTTCGTCTTGTCTGTGTATGCTATGCCGTGTTCTGATTGTATCGAGTCATGATTGCTCTTTTGTTTGTGATTGTTTTGTTCTGAACTTTGCGGGGTTCGGAATTATTTTGGGTATGGACTGGCTTAGGAAGTATGCGGCAAAGGTTGATTGTGAAAGGTTGGAGGTGAAAGTCGAGAATGTGGAAGGGCGAAAGGTTGTGATACGATGTAAGCATGAAGAAGGTGTCTTCATGAGCTTTATGTATTCGCTGATTGTTCCACGGTATGGACTGTCATCGGTGCCAATTGCTAATGGATTTGAGGATGTCTTTGATGAGGTCAAAGGGTTACCGCCGCATAGATAGATCGAGTTTCGTATCGATCTAGTTGAAGGAGCCAGACCTGGTGTTATGCCTCTTAGGCAGATGGCGCCTAGGGAACAGCAAGAGTTGAAGGTGCAAGTTGATGATCTTTTGCAAAAAGGATTCATTCGGCGTAGCGTGTCCGAATTGGGTGCACCAGTTTTGTTCGCAACCAAAGCGGATGGATCGTTGAGGTTATGTGTGGATTATCGTGAGCTGAATAAAGTGACTAAGAAGAACAAGTATCCATTGCCCAGAATAGATGACTTGTTTGATCAGCTTCACGAAGTCAAGGTGTTTTCTCAAATGGATTTGGCAACGGGATTTCACCAGTTAACAGTGGCAAGGGATAGTGTGCAGAAGACAGCTTTCAGGACACCATCTGGTTTCTTTGAGTGGCTGGTAATGCCGTTTGGATTGACCAATGCACCAACATATTTTGTCGATCTTATGAATAGAGTGTTCAGAGATCAGTTGAACAAGTTCGTACTAGTGTTCGTGGATGATATTTTGATTTATTCCAGAACTGAAGAAGAGCACAAGACGCACTTGCGTATTGTTTTGGAAATCTTACAGAAACATCAGCTAAAGGCTAAGTTTTCAAAGTGTCACTTCTGGAAGAGTGAAGTGAGGTTCTTAGGCCATATTATCTCTGGAAGCGGAATAGAGGTTGATCCTGCCAAGGTAGCAGCAATCCAGGATTGGGGTAGACCTAAGAATGCATCTGATGTGAGAAGTTTTCTTGGATTTGCAGGATACTATCATCGATTTATCAAAGACTTTTCCAAGGTGGCTGCACCATTAACAGGATTGACGAAAAAGAATCAAGTATTCAGATAGGATGCTAAGTGTGAGCAAGCCTTCGGAATCCTGAAAGAGCTACTGACAAGTGCTCCTGTTTTGACTATTCCAAGTGGAAATGATGAGATGGTGGTTTATACTGATGCATGTGGTACTGGACTTGGAGCAGTGCTGATGCAGAAAGGTAGAGTTGTTGCGTATGCAAGTCGACAACTGAAGCCACATGAAAGGAATTATCCGACTCATGATTTGGAGTTGGCGGCGATTGTATTTGCTTTGAAGATATGGAGACATTACCTATTGGGAGTTCGATTCGAGTTGTTTACAGATCATAAGTCGTTGAAGTATCTTTTCTCCCAAAAGAATTTGAATCTTCGGCAGCAACGATGGCTAGAGTTTTTGGCATCATATGATTTTGGTATAGCCTATACTCCGGGAAAGGGTAATGAAGTGGCAGATGCGTTAAGTCGAAGACATGCAGGATTGGGAGCCATGTTTTCAGAATGGAAGAGTCTCGAGTATTTGGCTGGATTTGACTTCAGGCTCAGATGTGAATTGGAACCTAAAATGTTGGCAAACCTATCGATAAGACCGACTCTTGTGGAAAGGATTGGCGAGAGCCAAAAGCGAGACGATAAGCTTGTCAAGATTATACGTGATTTGGAATCTGGATTAGACCCAGAAAAGGATAAAGGATTCGAGGTCGATCGAGAGGGTTGGCTTCGAAAGCAAGGACGACTAGTTGTTCTCGATATAGATGAATTGAGAAATGAAGTTCTGAAGGAAAGTCATCACTCAAAGCTGACAATTCATCCAGGTGGAAATAAGATGTATCGGTATATGACGAGAACCTATTACTGGGAAGGTATGAAGAAGGATGTTGGAAATTTTATTTCCAAGTGCATGAACTGCCAGTTGGTAAAAGCTGAGCAAAAGAAGCCCAGTGGATTGCTTCAGCCATTAGAAGTTCCTACATGGAAATGGAAGCAAATATCGATGGATTTTATTGATGGGCTACCTAGAACAAGAACGGGAAATGAAGGGATTTGGGTCATCGTAGATCGTCTGACTAAGAGTGCAAGATTCATTCATGTTCGATCGACCAGGACTGCATCAAAGTTGGCTGAGCTGTATGTTAAGTGGATAGTTCGATTCCATGGTATTCCGAAGAGTATAGTGAGCGATCGAGACCCATTGTTCACTAGTGGATTTTGGAAGAGCTTTCAGGAAGTTTTGGGAACTGAACTGTGTTTGAGTACAACTTATCACCTCCAAACAGATGGTCAGACCGAGAGAGTCAATCGGGTTTTGGAAGATCTCCTTAGAGCTTCTGTTTTAGATTTCGGAGGATCATGGAAAGATCACCTTCATTTGGTAGAATTTTCGTAATATAACAGTTACCAGTCAAGCATTGGTATGGCACCGTATGAAGCATTGTATGGAAGACCGTGTAACTCTCTGACATGTTGGTTAGAAACAGGAGAAAAGCTGATACTTGGGCCAGAAATGATTCGACAGACTTCAGATTGCATAGAGATCATTCGGCAACGAATGAAGGCAGCCCAAGACCGACAGAAAAGTTATGCCGATAAGCGTCGTAAGGATTTGGAATTCGACGTAGGTGATATGGTTTTTGTAAAGATTTCTCCTCTAAAGAATGTTATTCGATTCGGGAGGAAAGGAAAATTGACTCTGAGATTTGTTGGACCATTCCCGATCATCGAGCGAATTAGAAAGCTCGCTTATAAATTGGAGTTACCAGAAAAGATGGTGGGTGTGCACAATTTTTTTCACATATCATATCTACGGAGGTATGTGCACGACTCGAATACAGTAGTTTCTGCTGATAGCTGTGAAGATTTTGAAGTTGACCTAGTTGATAAGAGACCCCGTAAGCCGCTTCGTGTTGTGGAAACTGACACGAAACAGCTTAGGAGGAAGGTAGTTAGGTTGCTCAAGATACAATGGAGTGATGATGTTAACGACTATACATGGGAGGTGGAAGAGAGGATGAAGGCAGCTCATCTTGAACTCTTCGAGGTATGGCCATAAGGTGTCGTGTCATCTCACGACATTGTAACTTGTTCTAGTTTTAGAATTCTGCATGTTAGGCTAGTAATTGGACGCATGGTTTGTTGATTTCTATGGATGGTAGGCATGCAGAATAGTTTTGGATTGCTCTTGTTTGTTCGGAATTTCGAGGGCAAAATTCCTAAGGGGGAGAGAATGTAACGACCCGTATTTTTACGGATCGAAAAATCGTAAAAACTGTTGTCATTAGGTTGTGAGTGTTGTTAGAACGTCCAGAGTTAGATCGTTCAGAGTTTAAGTCGACCAGAGCTTGAATCATCCAGGGTTGAGTTGTGTAGAAGTTAGGTCGTCTGGTAGTTAGGTCGGGTGAACGACCTAAGAGGTTGGAGCGACCTAAGATAGATAAGTCGGCAGAGCGACTTAAGGAGTTGGCGACTTAAGAGAGTCGGCGACTTAAGGGTTTAGACGACCTAAGGGGTTAGGTCGTGTGATAGTTAGGTCGTGTTATAGTTTAGGTCGGTCGAGCGACCTAAGGAAGTTAGTGGTAGCAGTTGGCGACTTAAGGGTTAGCGGCATAGGAGTAGCGACCTAGGATACTGGGCGAGCTAACGACTTAAGGAGATAGGTCGGTTGAGCGACTTAAGGTAGATAGCTTAGGTCGTTTAGTTTAGGTCGTTGTGACCCTGCGTGTAGTTAGGTCGTTGTGACCCTGCGTTTAGTTAGGTCGTTAGACGACCTAAAGGTGTTAAGTCGTGAGTCGTTAGGTCGCGCAGGTGTTAAGCTGCACATGTTTTAGGTCGCGCATAGGCCTGAGTCGTTAAGTCGCAAGGTCGCTGAGTCGTTGAGTCGTAAGTTGTTAAGTCGTCTAAACGACTTAAGTAGGAACGCGGCTGTGTGTTAGGTCGCGATAGTTGTTAAGTCGCGCAAGTCGTAGGTCGGGAGGATTGTTAGGTCGTTAGGTCGGGGTTTTTAGGTCGGCAACTGTTAGGTCGGCAATTTTTAAGTCGTGGACGACTTAAGGGGCGGACGACCTAAGGATTTCCAGCCTATAAATACACGTCCTTGCCTCACTTTTTGGGATTGGGATTTTGAAGCGACGAAGTGCTGCCATTTTGAGAGCTTGAGAACTACACTTCTTCACTTCTTATCTCTTCTTTAATTTTGTGCTTCCTTCCATCCAAATCGAAGATCCAAGAGCTTAGAATAAAGATCTACAACCATCGAAGAGAGATTTCATCGTTTGAAGCGGAATTTTAGCGGATCAAGCTAAATCCTTCGTTGTCCAGATCTGAAGTGTGTTGCTTTTGAGGTGTTTAGGTGATTCAGTGAGTGGTGATTATCTCTCACACGGACCCAAAGGAGTATATCGGATCGGTGACTTGATTATGTGTTAAAAATAGTGATTTCATGCATTTTCGTAAACTTAAGTATATATCCATTGTTCATGATGATTTGACATCAGTTTTACTACATGTTAATCTATGCAAGTTCATTCATCAAGTTGTAGAGATATTGCTCATGATTCATGCTTGTTAGATTTGGACTCTTTATTTACAAGATTGCCATTATTTTTATAATTGTTTATTAGATCATGTTTGAATGCTTGATTACTTGGATTAATAATTGATTTGATTGATTGTTATAAATTAGTTGATTAGTTGTTGGATTTAGACGAGATGGTCGAAGATGATTCAAAAGCTAAGGGAAAGGCTCTTGAATTAGAAAAGCTGCTCGTGGCATATGTGGCGGATGATGAAGCTCATATGGATAGATTTGATGATGATGATGAGATGAAGCGAGGCATGATATGAGATAGCCTTGGTTTAATCCAGACGGGATCATTCCAAGCATGTTGATAACTCGGTGAAATGGTTCGAGTCAGAGGATAATGGTTGGCTCGAGAGGGGCTTGAGCTAGTATGAGAGTAGTCGTCGAGGAGGATGACTAGAAGGCTAAAATTTCATCGTTGTTGAAGGTTATAGCAGACTCAAAGCAAGAGTATGCTGGGCAGATTCGATAGTCCCAAAAGACTACAGTTGGTAGTCGAGTACTCTGGGCAGATTCGATAGTCCTAGGCACGGGCTGCGACGACGTGCGGAATTCTGTCTAGAACTGGGGTTACCATTAGCCCTTGACGGATGGATGAAAGAATGTGCCGGTCATTCGATTAACGGTGGTATCGAAGCAATGATAACAGTGATAGCCAGAGTCATGGATGTTTGGTTGTATCGTCATTCGGTCTCAAAAGCAATATTTTCTGGGTGCTTATCTGATCTTGGTTTAGGCCTTGGGGGTTTGTACTTGGAAAACATTGACCTTGACTCGAGTGATAATTGCTTTACCTTAAATGTTTGCTTTACTATGTTTACTTCTGCTTAGTGTGTCTGGGGGCTATCACTGTAGAAAGAGGTGGAGTGGGAGGGTTGGATTCCTATTCCTTTTACCTTTATGCTCTTTTGGTATTTTGTTAGTTAATTTACCGCTCACTAAGACTATTGTCTGACTCAAGGTTTTATGTTCAATTCTTATTACCTTGGGATGTTCATCTATTTTGGGATGGGCAGACTAGGTAGTAGGTGACAGGTGCTGTTCTTAGTTTCCAACAATGCTGATGACGAAGACGAGCTGGAGGCTTGCATATTATTTTCTTATTATATGTACTGGATGTTCCGCTGCTTGTATATTCTCTGAGTGATATGTAGTGAGGCTAGATGTATTGACTATTCAGATTTTTGTATCAACTACTATGAGGCTTATTTGATGCGATTCTGTTCTGTGTAGCTTCACTATGTATATTTTTCTCTATTGTATTTTATCCATGCGCTGTGAGTAATACGATAGATTCTGCTGTTTTAACTTACCCCTGACGATCATCCATGGCTGCCTGGCACACTTTTCAGCGCACTATTTCTATGTTTAGTGCAGGAGTCATGGGCGGTCGTCATAAGTTTACATATTTATTCAAACCTTGATTTCCTTTTATAATTGAAATTATCCTTTAAGATAAAATTTAAGAATTAAATTTCCGATTAACTTCAAACTATTTAGATATAATTAAATATACACAATATATATCAAATCAATTTTAAATCATATATCTATATACTATAAGTCAAGTCATATTTAGAAATTCAAATCAATTAAATTTCAAAGTGAAACTGTAGCAAAAAAACAGAATGGTATCTTCGCTTCGAAACTCAAAAATGAATGTCGATGATGCTGTAGTCATAACCGAAATTATTTTCCAACGACAAAGAAAAAAGCACTGATTTACAATTTAAAAATCCTTTGAAACAATGTCTACCAGAAATACTTTTAAATAATAAATCCTTTAAAACTTTCAAAACAAAGTTCGAAATCATCAGAAATTAAATTCTCAAATTCTTGATTTAAATCCATTTAAATTTCCAAATTAATTTATAACCATGTTTAATTATTTAGATATGAAACTAAAGCCAATGATTATAAAATACATACAAAGTTAAATATTATTTCTTAACACCCAATTCCATTAATTATCAAAATTTAGAAAATTAACCTTATAATATTATAATTATATAAAAATTTATCCATCTACTAAATAAAAAAAAATACTTTGTCAGTTTGCTCTGTTCAAGTGTTTTGGAGATCCTACCGATAGCGTTGATCAGACAAACCGATCGGAAACCCAAATCAACATCAACAACTCAAACAACACAATATATAAAACATCTTTAAAATATAAAATTTCAAATACAAGATTAATTTTCAAAATAAGAATAGGGATCCAGATTTTGATGGTCTCAAATCAAAGAGAACTGTGATTTGAATATAAGTTGGAGACAAAAGATAAGATGATTAAACAACAGAATAGGGAGTATGGATAAGCCTATATAAATCGTGGGTAACCTTAACCAGGTCAACCATGAGTTAACGAAAAATATCGATGTGGATTTTCTGGGGTAAATCTACATTCGGTCTCAAGAGATAGAATTCAGGCATAGCAGGAGATAGTAGCATCGTAAACCAAGGATACAGAAGTCTTCGGTGAATCAATGCTTTTTGTAAAGAAGTTTCACCCCTTTACAAATCATTAGAATATTGGCGGGACCGCCAATTCATTAGAAAGATTATTCGGAGTGGAGTTATGGGACACTCGAGAATCAAATAGACACGAAGAGGGGAGGACAAGAATGGACTTTGGAACCGAAGGGAACGTTCCAAAATTCCAAGGAAACCGAATCGAAGAAGAAGGAATTCAATTTCGAACGAAAGTGATTCTGTAATTAAATTTACTCTATATGCTCAGTTTGCCTAAAACCAGAGCTCTGATACCACATGTAACGACCCGATATTTTCAACCATTCGCATTTAAAACAAATTATCATATTTCCCATTTTCCAAATAAAATAAAATTTCTATTTTATTTATATAACTTAATTTTCATCTTAAACCAAAATTTCAAGTTATCCAACTTAAGTTATATTTCAAAAAATTCACTTTAACTGGTCATTTAAATTACATTTTTAACTTCTAGAAAAATCCAAATTTCTTTATTTAAACATTAAATATCCAATTTAAATCAAATTTTCATAATTTTACACTTTTAAAAATATTTAAAATATTCAAAATACTTTATAAAAATAACCACGGGCCTGTATATAGTTTCTAACCTAGGTCAAGTGATACGGATATGTATCATTTCAATCCGCAGTTTAAAAAGCAAAAATCCGGGTTCTATTATTTCAAACCCGCAATCCCAAGTTAAAATAAAATAAATAAAAACCGTTCAGGCCTATCATTTCAGCCCATAACGATGTTTCCCTATTCTAAAGTCCGTTCGGTTATGTATCATTTCAACCCATAGTGAATCTAATCTATAGGGAACTTGCAGTGTGATAAACAGGTATAAATGAACAATTTAACAATAAATAACAGTAACAGATAATATAACAGGTAAAATAACAAGTTAACATTATATAATATATAACATAAGCAGGTATACCATAACATAATATTCTACACATTCAATTGTTGTCAATTCACATTTGCATAGGTATAAATGTCAGGTGAGATTTTCTCACCTTTTCAAGCAGGAGTTTGCGAATCAAAATACACAGATAAATTCTGGAAAGCACGGTACGACTTTAGATTCAAGCGGAGAGAGTGTCAAGCTATTGATCTTCAATACAACAATTAAAACAAAGCACAAATAAATATAAATACAATACCAAAATAAATTGAACAAAGATTGGAAATCAAAGGGAACAAGGACATCACCAAGCTTTCGAGCAAGTTTTGCTTGACCACAACTCAATGTATGCTCGACCATACATGCTTAGGCTTGGCTTTGGCATGTTTTCGGGTGGGAAATGGATCAGGTTTGGATCATATAGGCACAGCTTAGCTTAAGAATGCCAAGGTTTTGGGAGTTACAAGGCAAATAATGCTAAAGGTCAAGGCAAAGTGGTTTTGGTTGCATCTAGGCCCGGGTTTATGGTCCTATGGGGCTCGGTCATGCATGGTTCAGGTTAGGTCAGAGGAGTGGCTGATGGTTAGGGGTCAGGTCATGATGGTGGTGGAGCTAGGGAAGGTGGCCAAGGAAAACTATGAAGGAGATGGTGGCATATAGGTCAGCTAGGCATTGTTTTGTGAAGTTTTGCAATGTTTGTGTGGTGTTTTCATCAAGGGATGGTCACGGCCATCTATGGTCAGAGGAGAAGGGTTATTGGTCATGGAAGATGAGGGTAAGGAAGTGCTAGAGGAGATGGTGGAGGGTGTGGAGGTGTATGGCCGAATCAAGCAAGAGAAGAGGCAAGGCAAAAACAAGCAAAAGAGAAGAGAAAAGTGGAGAAAGGAAGCCATTGTTTGCATTTTTTTTTTCACAAAATGGAATAGCCATCCAAAATGAGGAGGATGGTATTTTCTCATGTGAATTCTAAGGAGAATTGATGAAGCAGCATACCTAGGTTCGAAGACCAGAAGCTCCGACCTAACTCCCACCTCAATCGCGACCTACGACCTATCCCCAACCTTCATGCCGACCTACGACCTATCTCCAACTTCCATGCCGAGCTACGACCTAAACTACAAGTTCCGACCTAATTCCCAAATACCGACCTATGACCTATCTTCGCGAATGAATTACCACACCTCCACTTCCATCTCCAGTCGACATTACCGACCTAACACCTCTTCCCAAAGTCGCGACCGACCTAAACCCCATGTCGCGGAAGCGCATCGCAAGTTCCGACCTAACCCTAAATCATTGCCAGATAACTCGCAAGCGACATTGTTTAAGTCGCGGCACTTGATTAAGTAGCGAACGAGATAAGTCGCGTACGACTTAATTATAAGTCGGAATTGAACATTGATAAGTCGGAGCCGAGCTAAGTACTTGTATTTTCTTTGAAGCTTTTGTATGTGTTGAGTTGTAAATGTTTCGGCTTAAGTCGTGTACGACTTATGTTAAGTCGGAGATGTTGCTAAGTCGGTTGCTGACTTAGGAGTTGTATTTTTTTTTCTGCTTTGCGTGTTGTAGCCTATAAATAGGCGAGTTGTTTCATTTGTAAAGGTTGTTGAATATTGAATAAAATTCTCTTTTGTTAGCTTTGTGCTTTCAATTTCAATTGGTAGTCGAGTGTATCTCCTATCTCCACTTACGTCATTCGAGTGCGCTCGAATCATCGTTTGCTGAAGCCAATTCACGGAATCTTGTGCGCAAGATCAACGTCGAAGAATCGTAGATCTCTTTCCCGGTATCTTCGGATCAACGAGTCAGAGATAGCTTGAGTTCGGTATCTTCGGATCAACGAGTTCGGGCATTTCAGTATCCATCAATCCACAGATTGCTATTTACGTCGATTGAAGATCGTTTTGAATTATCCGCTGCGTTCGAATCATCGTTTGCTGAAGCCGATTCACGGAATCTTGTGCGCAAGATCAACGTCGAAGAATCGTAGATCTCTTTCCCGGTATCTTCGGATCAACGAGTCAGAGATAGCTTGAGTTCGGTATCTTCGGATCAACGAGTTCGGGCATTTCAGTATCCATCAATCCACAGATTGCTATTTACGTCGATTGAAGATCGTTTTGAATTATCCGCTGCGTCAACTACTATCTCTTTTATTTCCGCTGCACTTATTACTCTGTGTCTGTGATCTGTGATTATTTATTTACTGTATATGTTCAGTTTTGCCAAATTTAAATTAACAACGCGGTATTTTGAGCAATTCAATTCCGGCATGAGTGTCTACCTATACACTTATAATGGATGCGAATGGTCCAAAATTTCGGGTCGTTACAGTTGGTATCAGAGCTTTGGTAGCTCTAGGAAAAACTCAGCATATAGGGTAAATGTATTTACAGAATCACTCTCATTTGAGTTTCAATCTCTTCCTTTTGACTCAATTCCTTTGAATTTTGGAACGTTCCCTCGGCTTTCAAAATTCATTCGTGTCCCTCACTATTCGTCTTCTTTCAATTCTGGAGCACCCATAACTCCATTTTGAATGTTATCTATAATAGATCGGCGGTCTCGCCAATCTTAGAACGATTCGTAAAGGGGTGAAACTCCTTTACAATAGGCATTGATTTACCGGAGATTTCTGTATCCTCGGTTTACGATGCTATCTATCTCCTGCTATACCTGAATTTTATTTCTTGAGATCGAATGTCGATTTACCTCGAAATTCTACAACGATCTTATTCTTGAAGTCACGGTTGACCCGGTTAAGGTTGCCCGCGATTTATATAAACTCATCTATCTTCTTATTTGTTATTTAAATCATCTTAACTTCTGTTTCGGACTTATCTTCGAATCAAAAATTCTCTTTGATTTGATTTCTATCAAAATTGAATCCCTATCCTTATTTTGAAAATTCATTCCTGTATCGTCGAGCAAAGAAGTGTATTTGCAAATTAATATTTAAAAATGTTTTAATATATACTGTGTTGTTTGAGTTGTTGATGTTGATTTGGGTTTCCGATCGGTTCGTCTGATCAATGCTATCGATAGGATTTCCAAAACACTTGAGCAGAGCAAACTGACACAATATTGTTTCAAACTTGGAAAATGAAATAAATTTGTTTGATTATATTGTGAAAATATAAGTAAAATTTTCCGGAATTTAATAGGTTAATTAAATTGTTTGTTTGAAATGATAATATTTGATTATCATTTATTGTTCTAAATAAATTTATAAATACGGTTTATAAATTGATTTGGAATTTGAAATGAATTTAATTCAGAAATTTGAGAATTTAGTTCCGGTGATTTCGAACTTTGGTTTTAAAATTTTAAAGTATATATTATTGGAAGTATTTTCGAATAGAAATCATTTCCAAAGAATTTTAAAATGTTGAAATCAGTGCTCTTCTCTTTGTCGCTGGAAAATAATTTTGGTGATGGCGGCCGCATCATCGACGTTCATTTTCGAGTTTCGAAGTGGAGATATTATTCTGTAGCATTGCTACGGTTTGTTTTGAAAAAGACTTTGATTTGAATTTCTTTAGTATAATTTGATTTATATATATATATATATGGGTATCTTATTTTAAAATTTAATTTGATTTGATATAGATATATTATAGATATTTCTAAATTGTTTAAAGTTAATCGGAAATCTAATTCTTAAATTTGGTTAAAGGATGATTTTAATTATAAATAAAACCAAAAATTTGGAATAAATATTTAAACTTGAATAATTAAATTTGGAAAATTTTATTTGTATATTGTTCAACTGCATTCTAATACAACTCACCTAAATCATTCAGAAGTTGAATATGTAATTTGATAATATACAATATAAGAAAATTTTATAAATTTGAGTGTTTATAATGAATGTTATACATTAAATTTTGATTATAAAGATGTAATAGAGTTAGATAGGATAATAAGTAAACTCAGTTAATAATGAAATAAATTTGTTTTGAAAGAATTAATAAATTGAAATTTGATCAACTTATGAAAATACCTTGAATTTAAAAGAAATTAATAGATGTAAATTAATTTAAATAGAAACTTTTATGTTTTAAATTAATTTATATGGGTTAAATATAGGTGATAAGATATATTAAGTAAAATAAAAGTAATAAGAATTTGGAAAAGAAGAATTTAAAAGTGTTGAAGAAAATATGATTATAATAAAAGACTATTCAAATTTAGGGTTTTAAGAATTGTAAATTGAAGAAATGGGATAATAAGATAATGAATTTAGAAATAGTTGAGATTGATTTTAGTGAAATCAAATGGATTAAATCAATTATTGAATATAAATTAATTTAAATTTTAATCTATATGGTTTAAATTAATTATTATTTTGTATTTCAAATCTGTTTTTCTGTCTGGTTGTTTCTATTCTCCTACCTCGTTCCTTTTCGAGGACGAAAAGTTTTGAGTGGGGAGAGTGTAACGACCCGTAAAAATTTCAACTGTTTAATAACGTAATTAGTTGAAATTTTGTGAAATTTTAAACGATAAAATTTTGAAATAAAATTTGATATTTGGAATACGTCTAGTTAAACATAGCGACTGGTAAATTTTCGTCCGAAAATACGAAAGTTTATTTCGCGCGTAAATTCACTTCAATTTAATCAGTTAAAAAGTAATGAAAATAAAATGTTTCCGAAACTTAAATATTTTACATAGAAAAAATTCTAAACCATCTTCTGAGCAAGATTTCAGTTTGTCGTTTTTCCAAATTCGGACATCTTTGGCTCCGTCGATCTTATTCTTCTGCGTTTTTCTTGCATTTTCCACTGGTAGAAAATTCGAATTTTTATAATTCAATCGTACCACTAATCTCTGTATACCGTTCTGATCGTCTCGTCGCGCTGATCGTCCTGGTATATTCATTTCTGTGTTTCGATGATTGGTGGGCGATAAAATCTCGAAAACAGTAGCCATATTGGTAACCGTAGTGAGTTTTGTTTGTTCTCCTGTCCATTCATTTCCAACGTTTAAACCAATGAACGTTTACGTTTCATATTCCAGATATTAATTTCAACTTTGATTTTTCCTATTCCCATCTATTCACGGAAATCTCTGGTTTGTTTATTTTATTTGGTTCACCTACTTTCATTTGTGAACGAAAATATATAAAATCTATACTACTTCCTGCTCTGTTCTTCTTCCCCCTCACACAAATTTCTCCATCACCCATCTTCATGCTTCGACCCAGGCAACACAACCCCCTTCTAGCCTCCGTTCCTCCAAATAGTCAATGGAACCCCAAAACTACTTTGCCTTCCCTACACTCCGCCTGTACCAACGTCCACCACCACCTCAAGCCCTCAGCGCCTGCTCCGAGGCCAGCTGTGCCACCGCTTGACCCCGCCACATCACGTGTGCAGACATGTGCGCAGACCACCTCGCCACCAACCCCGAGCCATCAACCACCCGAGTTCGGCCTCCCCTCTCTCTCTGCCATGCCAGCACCCAACCTATGCCTTCTCCTCCGCCCAAGCTGAGCGCGAGCCACAACCAGCTTTCGCCTGTTTCTTCCCTCCATAGCCGAGTTTTCTGTTGGGTATGTAAATGTATATATATATAGTTTAAAGGAATTTGCATATAGTATATTAAAGTTTACTTTATATATATGTTGATCTGAGAGTGTGATGCATATGTTGTTATATAAATTTTTATATCAAATTGTCAATTTATACGTATATTATAATTAGTATTATATGCTGCATATATTTTTGGTTTCGTTCACATTTTTGTCTGCATAGTTAATATATATGTAAGTATATGTATGCGTATAAATGGATCTATATATATCTTGAGTTGGGTTTGTTTTGGTGTTATAAGTGTTATCTTTTATATGACTGGGTTAGTAGTATATGTATATTTTCTAAAAGTTATATAATATATATTTTGATTAGTTGACGGAGGTGTATACATATTATATACATATATTGATGTTAGTAGATTTTATATGTCAGTATTTTATATAAGAAGTGTACTTTTAAGATTCAGTATTATATATGTTTGGTTGATATGTATATTTTTATAAAAAGTTGTACTACTTTGATTTAAATATAGTAGGCTTTAAAATATAGCGTGAATATGTGTACACTTTGATTTCATTATAGATATATGTTGTAGTATAGCAGCCCATTTTCTATTATTATATACATATAGATTCCTTTGGGAAAAGTGAAGTATATATTATATAGGTAGCTACTCGTTTGAATTCTGTTCGTTAGCCATTGTTTTGCTATGGGCAACCTTCAGTTTGATTTCATATTAATATTATTTTACAAATAGTGTTTTAAGTATTGTCTTTGAAATTATAAAATATTTTGATTTTGAGTTTTACAACTTTAAGATTTAATATGCGTTTGAAAAAAAATGATTTTATATATATAAACAGTTATATATAGTTATATATACGAGTTCTCTTATCCATTATTATCATCATCCAGTTCTGATTTGATTTCGTTAAATTTCTTTTACCAGCTTTGTTGTCAAACTCGTGCCAATTCTACTTTGCTTTGCTTGGATTAGTAACTAAATTTCAAGGTCCGTACCAGTGTGCGTATCCGTGCCATCTTCTCGTGCATCTCTAACCTTTAAAGGTGAGCACTCACTCATGATTAACGTTCTTTTATTTATTAAATTTGATTTCAATTGGAACGACAATTGAAATGCTGCTGTTAGTTAATTACACTGTTATATATGCTATTGCCTGTATCAGTTCACCTGTGACATCTGACACCATTATCTGTTAATTATTTATGCGTTGATAATACAGTTTGGTTGATAATTGATTGATTGTTGATGTTTATATTGGACGTTAAATTGTTAATGTTAAAATGATAAATAGTATGAAATTGAACTTGATATAGGATAATTAAATGTTAAATTTGATTAACTGACATTTGTATAATATGACCCCTTTAACTGTTAAATCCATTGACACGTATGATTTGCTTGATTACATTGTGAATCACTGAATGTATGTTGTTAAATTGATGATGTATGAAATTGTAAATAGATGACAAGTGAAAAACCGTAATGTAATAATCTTTAATCTACATGAAATGATAGTGTAGATTCTAGAAATAATTATATTAATTCGTACAAATAACAATGCGAATTAATACGGTTATTTCGGGATTATTTGAATTGATTATTGGATTGATATTGATTGTTGTTATTGCTTGTTTATTTACTTTGACACCATCCCAGTTATCACACTGCAAGTTCCCTTTGATATGTTTTGATTTTGAATTGAATTGGAATCGGGTTGAAATGATAAATACCCAAATTGAACTTTGACCTAGGATAGAAAATTAAATAAAACCCGATTGGTCAATTAATTTGATTTAAAAATAAACGAAGATTTTATTTGAATAAAAATAAGATTTTGAAATGAAGTTGAAATTTGAATTTTAATGATAGGAAAATGTTAATATTTAATAATCTGAAACAAAATGTTAACAATGAAATTGATGGAAGAATGTTGTTAAATTTGAGAAATGATTGAATTAAACTTTGAAATGATTTAAAAATTAAGTTGGAAATTATAATTAAGTTTGAAATTATTAAACTTTGAAATTATTTAATAATTATGTTTTGAACTATTTAATAATGAATTATTAAAGGATTAAATTGAATTGAAATTCTTTAATAAGAAAAATAGAACTTTTGAATAAGTGAATTTTACTTCGTAAAGAATTGAAATTGAGTTTCTTTATTAATTAAGTTTTGGAAAATTATTTAAGGAAGTAAATAAGTGAAATTGAATTTCTTTAACAAGAAATGAAAATGTGATTTTTGGAAATTAATGTAAGACTTGTAATTGAAAGAATTGATTCGACGAATTTAATTTAATAAAAAAATTGTAAGTTTTGATTTAATGAAGTTGAACTTAAGAAATTGATTTAATGAATTGGAAATTTAATAGAAAGTGTTTTGAAGAATAAGTAACTTAACGAATATTGAATGAAATCGATAAATGAATTTAAATTGATTTGAATGTTGAATTAAATTAATTTAAATGATTTCGGAATGAAACTTATATACGAATTTGAATCAATATTTGAATTGTTTTAAATTGAAATTGAAATTGAATTATAAGATTTTGAAATTGTGAATTTGGAAGTTTTGAAACGTAAATATTGGAAATTGGTTTAGAAAGACAAATGAAATGTTGATTTATAAACTCTGATTTAAATGGAAATTGATTTGGTTTTTGAAATATATAAACGACCAATCGGTGTAATAATTACGAAAGTTATTAAAGAGACCGGGATCGGTAATGGATATACTCTCTATCTGAACTGAAACCAATTTAATAACTAAACGCGGAGTGTTGATCCAGAACGAAGTGGATGGTTTTGATGAACGCGTTGACTGAAGAAAGAGAACGATTTTGGATGACCCTTGACATGACTAAAACAGGAGCCGCGCCGGGCCATTGAGGATCGCCATCTCTAGCGGACACACTTCTTCGATACCATATCTATTACTTTTGTGATTCGATTTGGGTGCACCCCTCGATTTGGGAGTGTTGTTTCGCGGTGTTGGGGTAGTAGCTGCTATGCCCAACATCAGCCCGGATCACGCAACTACTAGTATCCTAGTTGGTATCGCCTCATGTACCTTGTCATACTGATTATCCTATTCGCGACCACTACGATTTTGATTTGTACCTTTAGTATATGGATTGCCCTCTGGTGACTTCCGGTTTTGGGGAACTACAGTCTTGTATATGCTTTTGGGAATAAACAGGTTAAGAGGTGTATGGGCCCTGCTTAACCCTACTTTGATATCTTTATATTACTGATAGACATTATCTACTTAGCGTATATTACTACCTAGTATATAGTTTAACGGATCCTTAAAGGATGGTTATTCCAAACATCCTTTGAGTTACTTGTATTTCAATTGCTATTTCACTTGAGTTGGATTTATTAATATAAGAATGTTAATCCTGACTCGAGTGTTTTGTGTTTTGCTTTACGCTCGGGTCAGACTGAGTAGTTCAGCTTTCGAGACTCACCTTTGGAGTTGGAGCTTCGCTTGGAGATCCAGCTATCTACCCAGCTTTCAGATATTCGATGATTCCAGTGATGTATTCTGATTTGTATCTGTTACTCTTCCGTTGTATCTGGTTTAACTCTGATGTATCGTATTACTCTTCTGTTGTAAACTCTGATGTATTTTATATATTCATATAGTAGCTTCATGAACTACTATCTCTTTTATTTCCGCTGCACTTATTACTCTGTGTCTGTGATCTGTGATTATTTATTTACTGTATATGTTCAGTTTTGCCAAATTTAAATTAACAACGTGGTATTTTGAGCAATTCAATTCCGGCATGAGTGTCTACCTATACACTTATAATGGATGCGAATGGTCCAAAATTTCGGGTCGTTACAATTTTTAAATTATAACCACGGGTTATAATAATGATTGGTTGTTAAAGAGACCGGGATCGGATATGGACATACTCTCTGTCGATACCGAAAACCACTTTGACAACTGCGTATGCGGTTGAGTTTTCAGAATGAAGTAGGATGGTGACGACGATCCTAAGGTATATACGTGGACCCAACTCCCGTGAGTTGGCATAAGGTGGCTAAAACAGGAGCGATTGACGGACCAAGGAGGTAGCACCTCTTATCGGACACACTTCTTTGATACCATTCTATTACTTGTGATTGATTTGGTGCACACCCTTGATTTGGGAGTGTTGTTCGAGGTGGGCGGTAGTGGCTACTATGCGTCACCACCAGTGCGGATGCGTAATTGGTATATCTACCCTGGCATTGCCTTGTGTGCCGTGTCACCTACCATATCGAGCTTTACTACGAGTTTATATTTGTGTCGTACTCGTACCTATGGAGTATCTTCTCATAGCCTTGCGAGGTATGCAGGTACTGTGTAGACTATTGGCATATTACGTGTTAAGGTGGAAAATGTAAAGCCTTAACTCTATTTAAAAGTATGTTTATTTTATGATTAGACATTATTATAATAGTGAATATTACTACATAGTAGATAGTTTAACGGATCCTTAAAGAATGGGCGATCCCAAGCATTCTTTAAGTTACTTGTACCTTTATTACAGTTCACTTGAGTTGGTTTACAGTATATAAGTATGTATGTCCTGACTCGAGTGTTTGTATTTTTATTTACGCTCGGGTCAGCCTGAGTTATTCACAGATTTGGATTTCCACTCTCTTAGAGATTTGAATCGCTGGAGATTATCTGCTTGTCATGTCCTATCTATTTCAATTCCGATGTTCTACTCAGCTTGTACTTGGTTATTATAGTGAGACTTTTGTTGTATTCTACTTCTTCTGTTATATCTTATGTAACTCTGATATATTTATATAGTAGCTTCATGAACTACTATTTCTTTTACTTCCGCTGCATTATTTTACTCTGTGTCTGTGATCTGTGATTATATTTATTTACTGTATATTCTGAGATTTGCCAAATTTTATTTACAACGCGGTATTTTGAGCAATTCAATTCCGGCATGAGTGTCTACCTATACACTTATAATGGATGCGAATGGTTGAAAATATCGGGTCGTTACACAATGGAAAAGATTTCGAGTCCAAATTCGATCGTATGAAGAAGATAGCTTTTTGGTCCCAGTTATTATATTAAATTTTTGATATAATTTCAACGCATTTGTATACCGTACGGCCACATGATAACTCCAAACAATACGAAAATTTAAATCCGATAATAATACACTATTACGGATCCAATGGAACTGATTTCATCAAATTCTATGATAACCCTGATTTTTGTGATCAATTTCATGATTTTAATTAGTTTATGTTTGTTTAAAAATTGCATTGAGAAAGATAGGAATGGAAACTGATTGCAAATGTATGGTTTAAACATGTACATGTGCACAAGATAGTGCACACACATGCACACATTTTTCTGTATAATGAAATAGGCAGAAATCAATATATAGATTAGAATAAATAATTTAGAAATACATATGTATGAAAATATGATTATGTCTTTAGTAAGTTTGGCAAGAAAGAAAATAAGGACTTAGGAAAAATAGTGTAAAGACCCGCAAATCCATCTTCCGAAAACCCGACACTGCTACGTCCACTGTAGCAATTGCCGAACAATCGGATGGCGAAAACGCGAAACTTTAATATTTAAAAGAAGAGGAGGAAGAGAAGATAGAAGAAAAAGAGAAGAAGAACAACAAAACAACAACAGATACAGAACAGAGACAATATCAGAATCTCACATATCGCAGCGGAACAATATATAATAGATAAATGAATATCATTTAAAAACAAAGAATTATATCTGTTATTACATTACATCACATCATATCATCAGAGTCAATAAACAACAATGGACAGTTATATAAACTTGTCCTCATACAGAATACACAGCGGAATAAATACTATCAGATACAAATACTACGTCTCGCCATTCAGCTTGCTTCCAAAGCTCCAGAATATCCAGAATATCCTGATAACATAACTCTAGACTGCCCGTGTGGAAATTGGTGGGCACCCAGAGTTTAGAAGGGAAACAATAAACTCCGAGTCAGTCATGGTGACTGGTGTGAGATCGTAAAACAGTTATTCTTTATATAACAACAAAATAATTTTAAAGTCAATTCGAAATGCTTTTGGAAAATGAAACTACCATAAGACCTCCCACCACACACACAATGCAAACACAGAATTGGAGGAGATTTCTTCTTATGATAGTCAAAGATGCTTACTACGCAAAATCAAATCATTTTTGATATTATTATTAGTGCATAGTGTAGAAAACATTTCGAAAGTATAATATTAATCTTAGCCAACATACGACCAGTATCGTATGCCTACTATAGCTACCATCTAAACAGTGGTGACCACCGTACGTAAATGGCAGGTTCTACAACTAATACCGTACAAAGTTCGTATTGGAGTTTGGATTTCCAACAAATGGTCAGGCTAAGGAACTTCCTTTTCCACGATGGGTACGTCCCTGGAATAGACGACCCGAGAACCTAACCGGATCTCTGCCAACACAAGGTCGGGTTACCTCTGCAAAAATAGGTAACTACTGACACGCGTATGCCATCCCCCGATCGTCACCGATCTTCCCGAGGATCCCCGATTCGCAACAAACCACATAGAAAAATAATGCAGTAACCACAGAGGTTAAGTATCTGGGCTCCTTACCATGATACCACCTTTATCCAGAAGGAATGACATACACTAAGGGGCGCTACTCCCTAGAACCTTGCTGCATCCTTCCTGTTTCGACCATTTCCGGGGTGTGAGGCTCGACGAAGTCTCGTCCACAAAGCTACGCTTTCTCAAAAAGCCCTGCTTCGGGTCAAACAAAATGATCAACCTATGATCACAAAGATATAAGATCAAACAAATGATCATATCACAAATGATCAAACACTGATCATTTCACAGCAACACTCAGTATGCCACGTTACCAAATTGGGATATATCGCTGATAAATTTCAACTACATAACCTCTGAGCTCGTACGTCTCAGAGAAGGGTGTTAAGCTAAGAGAATAAATCCTCCGCCACCAACAGAAATGTATTTGAAAGAAATCAGCTTTATATCTCAAATTGTAACGTCAGACACACAATCCATACAAGTCTGTTCCGGGATCGAACAGAACCGAAGGCACTTCTCACGAAGCCCTTGCAATTCCGGATAATTTTCAATCACGTCAGGACTTCCCGTCACTAAGGGTGATAAAACCTCTAAATCGAAGATCAGTCGATGTAGAGTAACTCGACGGTAATCCTTCCGTTTTCAAAAATATCCGGTCTTCAACACCGGTCTTCAAATGCAATTCATAACGACGTATCACATATTCGGAATGGGTTATACGACCCCATGGTCCTTTCCCGGCTAACCCGAATAGTGAGCGCTTATTTAAAAATAAGTGTGGCATTCAAATTCATCCCATCACAACAAATACCTATCTAACGGTAATTATTGATAGTCGGTTATTTAACTATCAATAAAGATGCGCAACATCATCAGATTCCAAATAATTTTCCAAATTATTTATCTTCAAAAATATCTTTACTAGATATAATAATTTCCACACTTAATCATTTGAAAACAATTTCAAATATTCACTTTTCAATTTATCTTTAAAAGATAAAAAAACTCAAACAGTTCATTTCACATTGGAAAAACATTTCCATACTTATTTAAAAATAAGTAATTCACAAATCATTTATTTTCAACACTTAGAAAATATTCGATATACTTAAATCAATATTAAGTATACGTTTCATTCTTTAAGGAAATCATAAATTTTAACATCTATTTGAGTCAAAACGAATGTTGCGTAAAACATCGTTACGACGACTCAAAATCATTAGTATAGGGATTCGGAATTAAGATAGATATATAAATCCCAATACTATATAAAACATTTCCTTTTGGAAATCATTTACTATAACAATAGTGTTATAGTCCACAATTTCCTTATATTTCTCGAAAACGTCTATTTCAACAATAAATGTTGAAATCTATGCTTTCGATTCATAACACATTTTAAAACACCTTTAAAATGTTTAACTTCATTTTTAAAATATTACTTCTTCAAAAATGAATCCATTTTATTCAATAATATATTCACTGTCCAAAATCGTGAATATATCTTCTTTAAAAATCTTCCATATTGAATTTATCAAATTCAATCTATTTCGAATTTATAAGCACGTTTATAAATTCTGTTTCTCTTTTTAATAACAACTTCGACTTATAAACCTTCTTTTATCAACTTCTATATTTAACTTATTAAAATAAGTGACTTTGGGTTTATAAACAACTTTTATAAATTTCAATTCTATTTATAAAAACTTCAATATCAATTCAATTTCAATATTGATTTCAGAATTTATTTTCAACGTTAAATAAAAGATCCCATACTAATTTCTCAAAAATTCATTTCCAATATTAAATCAATTTCAGATTGATTTCTAATTTTATTTATCACTACTAAATAAATTCCTTATTTTTCTCAAATTATTCAATATTCTGTTTTAAAATGGATTCTTCAAATTGAAATCATTTTACATTGATTTCACAACTTATTTCAATTTACCAATTAAATTTCAAACTGAATTTCCAACTTATCTTCTTTTAAATAAATTCCTTTTTAAGAAAATAAATTTCAATCGTTTTCTTTCAATCTATTTTAAAAATCCAAATTTTAAATTAAATTCTTCAATCTATAATCACTACTTTACGAAATCCATTTATTTAACATTTTCACTTGATTCTGGAATTAATTCGATAAGATTATAAAAATTCACTTTTTATACTTTAAAATTCCTTTCTTCGAAATTTCTTAAATTTCAAAAATTGATTCACTTAGAAATTTTCTTCTTGAATTTCAAAATTCAATTTCGTTTATCTTTGGAATCCAATGATATCAAACATCCATTCAGCTAAATTTTTAGCTTTCAATCAATTTCCAGACATCGATATGATCAATAACATTAATATAATCATTCCCAGATTCATACCACAGTATAAATAAAATAAATCAATGTGAGGGGTCCAGTTGGATCCCTCCAACCTGTTTCCCTGCATCCAAAGATGTTAGCACAATACCAATTCCGCTCCAGTACGGAATTATCGCGGTATATAGGTTTTTATAAATCCGCTTACTAACGGCGCAATAGGGTCTCATCCGCTATACGAGGCGGGAATCAATCAATCCAATATATACATATGCCAATATGTATATACTGCTATATATATATAGATATATATCCTATTATATCTAATATCAACAATCCAAACAGTCAAATAATCAATCAATAACTGTAATCAAAATTTTCCTTCGAGTGAGAAAATCTCACCTGAGCTATTAATTTTGCCATCCCATTTCCAAATTGGATTGTTCTCTTGATTTATACCTTGTATAACAATTATATAAATTAATCAATATTCAAAATAATCGATCGATTAAATTTTCGTTTGGTAATTTTAATTATCCCAAGATTTTATTTTAAACCAATTTTCCTTTAAATAATTTATCTAACCAAATTTAAATTAGAACTAAATTTTCCTTAATAAAAATCATTTTCAGTGGACCAATCAAGTTTTTTCTAAAACTGTACATAAAATTTTTTTTTGTAAAGTAAAATTCTTTGATACCTCAACTTATAATTTTATCTAAACCAATTTCTTAAATTAACTAAGATTGGCATGGGTATATATTTTTTTCTTTTATTTCATATATATATTTAAATAGAAATCTGATTTTATGTAACTTTCAAGCCTCATTAAAAATCCATATATATATATACTTACTGTGAAGATATAAATTCATATACACATATTCATATATGCATTGTCTTCAAATTATTTATTGTAAACTGCATCTTGAAAATAAAATAAATTAAAATAAAGAAAATATACCTTACTGGCGAAAATCGTGATCGAATGAACACTCTCGCGATTGGGAAAAACACTGAACCCTAAGACCCTAACCTCCTCCATCGTTCACAGTTCGCGACCCACCAGAAAGTCTCGCGAAATCCACTAACGTTGCCGAGAAACCCCACTTGCCTCCACTATCTCGTCTACAACTCCCTCAAGTTCGCACGCGAATCCACCACCTACCGCTCCACGCGAGTTGCCCCATCCTCGAATTCACGAAAAATCCCTCGACCATCTGCATCGCGCTCCTCCACATCTATGTCGACGCCGCCGTCCCATGTCGCTCCACGTCGAGCCAAGACTTCCCCTCTCCCACGCGACAAATCTGCACCGAACTCCCATTCTCGCGAGTCGTCCTGCCTCGCGACGATGCTCTAGGGTGTCGCTGCCTTCGAGCTCCTCATGGCGACTTCGTGTTTCGTTCTGGAAGAGAAAGGCGCGATTTTTATTTTTTTTTTAATTTTTTTTTTGATAGATTCGATTTGCCTGCTGTTGGATTATTGAATCTCGGTTTGTTTTAAACAGAGGGAGCAGCTCTATGATCTCGAGTGATTCGAACGAACTGTCTTTTATTTGAGTGAAGGAAGAAGCCTCGTCTTCGAATTACAAAGGGAAGAAAAACTGTTCGGCCATTATTTGTTTTGAACGAGATCGCGTATTTAAAATCTGAAGGGGATGGGTTGCACGATTCACTTCCGTGATTTTGGGCGTGTTCAAAGGAAGATAACGTGCTGTTCGTTGACCGAATTTAAATATTAATTTAAATTGAATTTCGATAAAAATTCAATGCGTTTACCTATCGCATGGTCACATAACAACTCCAAATGCTACGAAATTTGAAATCCGGTAATAATTCAATATTACGGACCCAATGGAACTGGTTTCGTCGAATTCCGAGACTGTTTGAAAAATGACTATTTTCAAATATCGGTTAAACGATATAAATTTCAAAACTGATCAAATCAATTCGAAATTGGATTCTGAAGCTTCTGTTATCTTCAATATTATCAATACGAATTTTAAAAGCTTTTGAAATATTTTTCTTCAGCTTAAAATTGAAGATATAAATTTTCGTTCAACTTACAATAGATTAAATTTTGTAATTTTAATCGTCAATTTCAAAGTTAGATCGGGGATTCAAATTAAATTATCGTTCAAATATTTAAAATTAATTAAATACTCTCAATTTAATTTGGTCGAAATTCTGGGTCGTTACAGACTTCCCCCCTTAAAAGAATTTCGTCCTCGAAATTACAAGTTAGGAAAAATGGTCCTTAACTCGTCTACTATTTTTCAACATCTAATAGTTCTATCAATTTATCACAACAAATCTTCTACTAAAGATTCGTTATTACTTCAACTAACTTTCTAACTTCAATTTTAAGTTTTAAACAACATTGTTTACTTCACAATTCAAATTCGAATTCAAATTCAAATTTAAACTTCCAAAATTTTCTCAAAAATTTTCTAACGCCCTAAATTTTCGAAAAATTTCGCCAGCGTCTCCTTTGCGCGGCTAATACGGTACGACTACAAAACGTCCCTACGGACTCTCAGATTTCAAAAAGAAAAAGAAAAAGCCAAGCGGCTAGACAAGAAATCATCAAAAACTCATATTATAATTCAAATACGTACCTTTTCGAGCAATTCGAATTGTCTTTCAACATTAAAATCCCAATTCCTTGTATACCTGTATATCTACTAGCCATGATATCTAGTTACACATTCAAACTAACATTTTGCAATTTCTATTACAAAATTTTCAGTATATGCTTATATATTTACGGTTGAAGTTACATTCGTTTTTAAACAAAATGAATTCATATCCATTCTAGTTTATACCCAATTCAAATTGATACAAATTCAATTTATTTTAATTCTACTTTATTTGCAATTGATTCCATTCCATTTAATTTGCATTTCATATTTTCATTCGGTTTATTCTATTAACCAAACAACTTTCATTCATAATTGCTCTTTTAGCTTAGTTTCAATTACTAACTCATTACAAATTCCAATTCACTTACAATTTCAAATTTGTCTTCAATTTCATTTACAATTGCAAATTATCCATTCATTTTCAATTTGAATCTCATTTCTATCAAATTCCAAATATTCTATAAGTTATTAACTTATTTACATTTTGATTTATACAATCTTTTATACATTCACATTCACAATTCCATTTCATTTAGGAATTTTATTTTTAATTACCTTCTTGGAATTCTATTTTCATTTATGAATCATATTTACAATTCATATTCATAATCTTTGTTCATATATGAATTTATTTCCTTATACTTTCAATTCACATTTATAGATTTCATTTGTTAATGAACTTTAATTCCAATCACAATTACATAATTTACATTAACAATTTCTATTTGTATAAGTTATCAATTCAATCATATTCCATAAATATTCTTATAAAGTATTCCAAAGTCCATTCAACCTTTCAAAACCATTTTGAAAACAATTCAAATCATCCTTTGAATTTCTAAAACAAAAATCCAATTTTCCGAACAACTTCCATTTAAAACAATTTGGCAGCAATTCCTCTTTTGGAAACCCGAAAATGAATTCTAATGATGTGGCCACCATCATCAGGATTATTTTCCAGCGACCGAAAAGAGTTTAGAGCTTTTATCTCTCCAAAATACTTTTCAAAACCTTCGAAATTTATTTTCAAATCAAAAAGAATTTAAACTTTCCAAATCTCCAAAAATTTCAAATCCTTTTCAAAACATTTCCAAAAACTTCTCTGGAATTCCGTTTTAAATTACAATTCACATTTATAATTTACATTCTTTAATTCCACTTGTATGTGAATTTATTTCTTAACTTTGGAGTTATGATTTCAATTTCTTATTCAATTTCAGTGATGATAATAATTTACCATTATTACTTCCTAACATCCATGCAACCATATACTATAGTAGTTTATAGAAAAAACATTTCTTTTCTATACAAAAATAGTTTTGGGCAAAATTATTTCATTCACCCTATTTTAAAACAATACTGTGCCGAATTGTTCTATTCGAGTGTTTAGAGATCTCTATCAATGATCGTTAATTACTCGTATTGACCAGAATCCATATACCACTCAATAAATCAATCATCACAATATAAAACAATTTTTTTTTATTCAAATAACAAATACGCGCTCATATCTATTATTACACTCAACTCATTCTAGAGTACTGCTGACTCTATCTCTAATGAGTAACACCCAACAGAGCAGGGTTATCGCTTAACCATATGCTCTGATACCAACTGTAAAGACCCGCAAATCCGTCTTCCGAAAACCCGACACTGCTACGTCCACTGTAGCAATTGCCGAACAATCGGATGGCGAAAACGCGAAACTTTAATATTTAAAAGAAGAGGAGGAAGAGAAGATAGAAGAAAAAGAGAAGAAGAACAACAAAACAACAACAGATACAGAACAGAGACAATATCAGAATCTCACATATCGCAGCGGAACAATATATAATAGATAAATGAATATCATTTAAAAACAAAGAATTATATCTGTTATTACATTACATCACATCATATCATCAGAGTCAATAAACAACAATGGACAGTTATATAAACTTGTCCTCATACAGAATACACAGCGGAATAAATACTATCAGATACAAATACTACGTCTCGCCATTCAGCTTGCTTCCAAAGCTCTAGAATATCCAGAATATCCTGATAACATAACTCTAGACTGCCCGTGTGGAAATTGGTGGGCACCCAGAGTTTAGAAGGGAAACAATAAACTCCGAGTCAGTCATGGTGACTGGTGTGAGATCGTAAAACAGTTATTCTTTATATAACAACAAAATAATTTTAAAGTCAATTCGAAATGCTTTTGGAAAATGAAACTACCATAAGACCTCCCACCACACACACAATGCAAACGCAGAATTGGAGGAGATTTCTTCTTATGATAGTCAAAGATGCTTACTACGCAAAATCAAATCATTTTTGATATTATTATTAGTGCATAGTGTAGAAAACATTTCGAAAGTATAATATTAATCTTAGCCAACATACGACCAGTATCGTATGCCTACTATAGCTACCATCTAAACAGTGGTGACCACCGTACGTAAATGGCAGGTTCTACAACTAATACCGTACAAAGTTCGTATTGGAGTTTGGATTTCCAACAAATGGTCAGGCTAAGGAACTTCCTTTTCCACGATGGGTACGTCCCTGGAATAGACGACCCGAGAACCTAACCGGATCTCTGCCAACACAAGGTCGGGTTACCTCTGCAAAAATAGGTAACTACTGACACGCGTATGCCATCCCCCGATCGTCACCGATCTTCCCGAGGATCCCCGATTCGCAACAAACCACATAGAAAAATAATGCAGTAACCACAGAGGTTAAGTATCTGGGCTCCATACCATGATACCACCTTTATCCAGAAGGAATGACATACACTAAGGGGCGCTGCTCCCTAGAACCTTGCTGCATCCTTCCTGTTTCGACCATTTCCGGGGTGTGAGGCTCGACGAAGTCTCGTCCACAAAGCTACGCTTTCTCAAAAAGCCCTGCTTCGGGTCAAACAAAATGATCAACCTATGATCACAAAGATATAAGATCAAACAAATGATCATATCACAAATGATCAAACACTGATCATTTCACAGCAACACTCAGTATGCCACGTTACCAAATTGGGATATATCGCTGATAAATTTCAACTACATAACCTCTGAGCTCGTACGTCTCAGAGAAGGGTGTTAAGCTAAGAGAATAAATCCTCCGCCACCAACAGAAATGTATTTGAAAGAAATCAGCTTTATATCTCAAATTGTAACGTCAGACACACAATCCATACAAGTCTGTTCCGGGATCGAACAGAACCGAAGGCACTTCTCACGAAGCCCTTGCAATTCCGAATAATTTTCAATCACGTCAGGACTTCCCGTCACTAAGGGTGATAAAACCTCTAAATCGAAGATCAGTCGATGTAGAGTAACTCGACGGTAATCCTTCCGTTTTCAAAAATATCCGGTCTTCAACACCGGTCTTCAAATGCAATTCATAACGACGTATCACATATTCGGAATGGGTTATACGACCCCATGGTCCTTTCCCGGCTAACCCGAATAGTGAGCGCTTATTTAAAAATAAGTGTGGCATTCAAATTCATCCCATCACAACAAATACCTATCTAACGGTAATTATTGATAGTCGGTTATTTATCTATCAATAAAGATGCGCAACATCATCAGATTCCAAATAATTTTCCAAATTATTTATCTTCAAAAATATCTTTACTAGATATAATAATTTCCACACTTAATCATTTGAAAACAATTTCAAATATTCACTTTTCAATTTATCTTTAAAAGATAAAAAAACTCAAACAGTTCATTTCACATTGGAAAAACATTTCCATACTTATTTAAAAATAAGTAATTCACAAATCATTTATTTTCAACACTTAGAAAATATTCGATATACTTAAATCAATATTAAGTATACGTTTCATTCTTTAAGGAAATCATAAATTTTAACATCTATTTGAGTCAAAACGAATGTTGCGTAAAACATCGTTACGACGACTCAAAATCATTAGTATAGGGATTCGGAATTAAGATAGATATATAAATCCCAATACTATATAAAACATTTCCTTTTGGAAATCATTTACTATAACAATAGTGTTATAGTCCACAATTTCCTTATATTTCTCGAAAACGTCTATTTCAACAATAAATGTTGAAATCTATGCTTTCGATTCATAACACATTTTAAAACACCTTTAAAATGTTTAACTTCATTTTTAAAATATTACTTCTTCAAAAATGAATCCATTTTATTCAATAATATATTCACTGTCCAAAATCGTGAATATATCTTCTTTAAAAATCTTCCATATTGAATTTATCAAATTCAATCTATTTCGAATTTATAAGCACGTTTATAAATTCTGTTTCTCTTTTTAATAACAACTTCGACTTATAAACCTTCTTTTATCAACTTCTATATTTAACTTATTAAAATAAGTGACTTTGGGTTTATAAACAACTTTTATAAATTTCAATTCTATTTATAAAAACTTCAATATCAATTCAATTTCAATATTGATTTCAGAATTTATTTTCAACGTTAAATAAAAGATCCCATACTAATTTCTCAAAAATTCATTTCCAATATTAAATCAATTTCAGATTGATTTCTAATTTTATTTATCACTACTAAATAAATTCCTTATTTTTCTCAAATTATTCAATATTCTGTTTTAAAATGGATTCTTCAAATTGAAATCATTTTACATTGATTTCACAACTTATTTCAATTTACCAATTAAATTTCAAACTGAATTTCCAACTTATCTTCTTTTAAATAAATTCCTTTTTAAGAAAATAAATTTCAATCGTTTTCTTTCAATCTATTTTAAAAATCCAAATTTTAAATTAAATTCTTCAATCTATAATCACTACTTTACGAAATCCATTTATTTAACATTTTCACTTGATTCTGGAATTAATTCGATAAGATTATAAAAATTCACTTTTTATACTTTAAAATTCCTTTCTTCGAAATTTCTTAAATTTCAAAAATTAATTCACTTAGAAATTTTCTTCTTGAATTTCAAAATTCAATTTCGTTTATCTTTGGAATCCAATGATATCAAACATCCATTCAGCTAAATTTTTAGCTTTCAATCAATTTCCAGACATCGATATGATCAATAACATTAATATAATCATTCCCAGATTCATACCACAGTATAAATAAAATAAATCAATGTGAGGGGTCCAGTTGGATCCCTCCAACCTGTTTCCCTGCATCCAAAGATGTTAGCACAATACCAATTCCGCTCCAGTACGGAATTATCGCGGTATATAGGTTTTTATAAATCCGCTTACTAACGGCGCAATAGGGTCTCATCCGCTATACGAGGCGGGAATCAATCAATCCAATATATACATATGCCAATATGTATATACTGCTATATATATATAGATATATATCCTATTATATCTAATATCAACAATCCAAACAGTCAAATAATCAATCAATAACTGTAATCAAAATTTTCCTTCGAGTGAGAAAATCTCACCTGAGCTATTAATTTTGCCATCCCATTTCCAAATTGGATTGTTCTCTTGATTTATACCTTGTATAACAATTATATAAATTAATCAATATTCAAAATAATCGATCGATTAAATTTTCGTTTGGTAATTTTAATTATCCCAAGATTTTATTTTAAACCAATTTTCCTTTAAATAATTTATCTAACCAAATTTAAATTAGAACTAAATTTTCCTTAATAAAAATCATTTTCAGTGGACCAATCAAGTTTTTTCTAAAACTGTACATAAAAAGTTTTTTTGTAAAGTAAAATTCTTTGATACCTCAACTTATAATTTTATCTAAACCAATTTCTTAAATTAACTAAGATTGGCATGGGTATATATTTTTTTCTTTTATTTCATATATATATTTAACTAGAAATCTGATTTTATGTAACTTTCAAGCCTCATTAAAAATCCATATATATATATACTTACTGTGAAGATATAAATTCATATACACATATTCATATATGCATTGTCTTCAAATTATTTATTGTAAACTGCATCTTGAAAATAAAATAAATTAAAATAAAGAAAATATACCTTACTGGCGAAAATCGTGATCGAATGAACACTCTCGCGATTGGGAAAAACACTGAACCCTAAGACCCTAACCTCCTCCATCGTTCACAGTTCGCGACCCACCAGAAAGTCTCGCGAAATCCACCAACGTTGCCGAGAAACCCCACTTGCCTCCACTATCTCGTCTACAACTCCCTCAAGTTCGCACGCGAATCCACCACCTACCGCTCCACGCGAGTTGCCCCATCCTCGAATTCACGAAAAATCCCTCGACCATCTGCATCGCGCTCCTTCACATCTATGTCGACGCCGCCGTCCCATGCCGCTCCACGTCGAGCCAAGACTTCCCCTCTCCCACGCGACAAATCTGCACCGAACTCCCATTCTCGCGAGTCGTCCTGCCTCGCGACGATGCTCTAGGGTGTCGCTGCCTTCGAGCTCCTCATGGCGACTTCGTGTTTCGTTCTGGAAGAGAAAGGCGCGATTTTTATTTTTATTTTTTATTTTTTTTTGATCGATTCGATTTGCCTGCTGTTGGATTATTGAATCTCGGTTTGTTTTAAACAGAGGGAGCAGCTCTATGATCTCGAGTGATTCGAACGAACTGTCTTTTATTTGAGTGAAGGAAGAAGCCTCGTCTTCGAATTACAAAGGGAAGAAAAACTGTTCGGCCATTATTTGTTTTGAACGAGATCGCGTATTTAAAATCTGAAGGGGATGGGTTGCACGATTCACTTCCGTGATTTTGGGCGTGTTCAAAGGAAGATAACGTGCTGTTCGTTGACCGAATTTAAATATTAATTTAAATTGAATTTCGATAAAAATTCAATGCGTTTACCTATCGCATGGTCACATAACAACTCCAAATGCTACGAAATTTGAAATCCGGTAATAATTCAATATTACGGACCCAATGGAACTGGTTTCGTCGAATTCCGAGACTGTTTGAAAAATGACTATTTTCAAATATCGGTTAAACGATATAAATTTCAAAACTGATCAAATCAATTCGAAATTGGATTCTGAAGCTTCTGTTATCTTCAATATTATCAATACGAATTTTAAAAGCTTTTGAAATATTTTTCTTCAGCTTAAAATTGAAGATATAAATTTTCGTTCAACTTACAATAGATTAAATTTTGTAATTTTAATCGTCAATTTCAAAGTTAGATCGGGGATTCAAATTAAATTATCGTTCAAATATTTAAAATTAATTAAATATTCTCAATTTAATTTGGTCGAAATTCTGGGTCGTTACAAATAGCCATACATATATTATATATGTGCACAAGCAAACACTTGCTGGAAGAAAACAAAAATTGCATGGAAATGGCATGAACCCTTAAGCAAGCACTTTATCCATTTCCAGCAATCCTTTTACTTTGGAAAATAAGAGTCATGCATATAACATGACCGGGGTGAAGAGATAAGGCTTATTTCTGAAATAAAAACAAGGACCACATACCCTTTTCTCTCTTGAATTAAAATGAGAGGCAGATCATGTTTTATAGGGTAAAAATGACATTGGGTAATTTCACTAAACCCTAGTAGCAGTCAGGGTTTTGTATAAGGAGGCTTAGTGTAGTGAGACCTTGCACAATTGCTCTTCATTATTTAAAGAAAAATAAAAGATAAGCCAGAGAAAAATAAGGAGCACCGGCCATTAGAATTAGAAGAAGGCAGAAGACCAAAAGGGTTCAAAAAGCTTAGGAAAAAGAGGGATTAATGTGAGTAACCTCACTGGAAACTTTGGCAATAAGCCCTGAATATTGAGGCAGACTATTTAAATTTATATTTCACTTTTGCAACCTATGTTCATTTTTATGATTTGATAACTTTGGCTTGTCAATGATCTGCTCAAGTGTAAAACCCTTTATAGTGACTTATCCAGTATAAAAGAGTCATGGATTTCATGTTTTAATATGGTTGTCTGTGTTGTGGTTTAACTTTGAGATGAAGTAGATTTTTTTATGGGTTTTCTTTATACATTTATTTACTTAAAAACCCAGGATTTATGTTGTAGATATATGGTCTAAAAATGAAAGAAAATGTGGGGCTGCAACATTGTGTTGTTGCTTATGTCTCATATCAACTAAAATAAAGATAAATGTAGAGGTGCAATGTTATACATGTGCTGAGCTTCTATGTTTTATGAACTCTCCAAATCAAAGCATATACTTGTGGTTTAGCCAGATCTTAAAGATTAACAAAGGTCTGATTGAACCCGAGGTAAAAGGAGACAACTAGAAAACTATCTATGACCATATGTTTGTAACTCGATCCATTGAAACCCATAGACAAAATAATATGCTTAGAAATCACATCTGTTTGCATGATTAAATGCTTGCTTATCAGAACATGACCTACCAATCTCTGGATGAATACATGTTAGCTGAATGTTTATTTCTCTGATTGAAACATGATATGCAGAAGGGATTAGCATAGGAATGAGAAAGGGAAAGTAACACTTAGTAATTTAACTAAGGACTTTTGGATCTTAGGGCTACAAAATATGGCTTGGCAAGGTGAACATTGCAAGCTCACACATGGTATGCTTATACCCAAGGGCCTGAGTGTGCTGGGTTAACAGTGATATGTCCCAGGCAGTGTGTGGTTTAACAAGAGAAAGTAGCTAAAGACCATAATATACTTGATAGTGAACAATAGAAATAGGTTCATGAGAGGGCTTGGGTAAAATCCCTGATGGCCAGTAATCTGGTAGAAAAGGCTTGATGATTGAATTGATGAATGTGTTGATTGGTTTATGATGTTTTATGGATGGACCCTATTATTATTATCACTGAACTAAGCCATTGAATCATGTATAATTTGTTGTGCACTAATGTATATGCACATGTATCACAGGAACATGCACAAGAGTGGTATTGAGTTCCTTTATCCATTTTGAAGTTATTTGAATATGAATAAGTGTCATATAAAATCATGTTTTCAGTTAGATTACTCATACCAGACTTTAGTCTGACCCTTGTGTGTTTTATGCACCATTGGATGTCTCATGTTTATATGGGACAGTTCATGGTGATTTTGCAGGAAAGTAGGAACTTCTTTGATCAGGCTTTGGATGTTTAGCTGCTTAAGGAATTGGATGCTATATTTAAAGATTTTCTGAAGTTAAAATAGATGTTTATGCTGAATTATGTTAAGCTATTTTGTTTAAATTTGCTTAGAAAACTAATGTATTGTTAGAACTACTGTTTTGCAAGTGTTGAACCTACATGTGTATCAGCTGAAACATATGTGCTTTGTTTTGCAAATGTTTTGCTAAGAAATGGAATTTTTAAGCTTTAAGAACAGTTAGTTTATAATGGTAGAAAATCTGAGATTGAAAGGATTTATGGATTGAATGTACAATCAAGTATTTGACATAGGAAAATCCTTGTTTAAGTTGATATAAAAATCTGGCAGAATAAAGGTTTTGAGTTGCTTTGAAAAGAAAACAAAATGACATGTATTTTGCTTAAGAATAAGTGCAAGTTGAATATGGCTAACATGACCATTTTATTGAGCCTGGGTTAAGCCAGCACTAAAGAGTTTTAAGCTCAATTTTCAGTAAAGTGTTACAACCCAAATATAGGGTAGACTTAGTCATTTTTGCTAACAAGAAGAGGAAAAATTAGGCACTTAAATCTTCCACTGACACACACATGCACATGAACATGCACACACATGCACATGCAAGAGCACAGTTCATACAGTAACAAAATTATGGAAATACATGCAAAATGCTAAGTCTTGAGACATGAAACCAATAGTTATGCAATAATCTAAGTATGCTTGGAAAACCTTGTTTTTAGAAACAATATTGCTATGTAGGAATTATTTCTTTTCATGATTCCCAAACAGATTTCTACTTCCAAACTTTTGTACTCTGATTCAAGTAGAAAGTAACTTATATATCTTCACATATGTAAGTTTAAGATGATTTGAGCAAACCAATATATTTATATTGGCATAAAGATCCTGGATAGAAGAAAATTAGAGTGTAATATTTTCTTGATTAAATGACCACTGTATATATATATATATGTAAAAAAAATTTAGGAGCAGAAGGTGGGTCATTTCATTTGGTATAAGAGCTATGTTGTTAAATAACATAGCAAAATTTTGTATGAACTTGTTTGCATTGGATGTATGGAGGTGTTGACTGCCTTGGATGCTTTGTTTTGTTAGTGCTTATACTACTAATATCTATTATAACTGAATAGGGATAGATTGAAATGAATTAATCTATAGAGTATTAGGCAAAACGGACTAACCTAAGTGTCATATCCATAGAGCTATGGTAGGATCCAGACATCAAAATGTAGGAACAAGTGAACCACCCATGGTGAATGTGCAAGAATTCATGAGAGCCATAAGGGATGGAGTAGGCAATAGGCAGGAAAATCCACATGAGGAGCTTTCCAAACTACTCAAGACTTTTACCAACCTTGGAGGCAAAACTTTTGATGGCACAGAAGGAGTTATGGGAGTTCAAAATTGGCTCAGGATTTTGGATAGGATCTTTACAGACATGCAAGTTGAAGACCAAAGGAAGAGGCAAATTGCATCCAGGCA
Source organism: Allium fistulosum (assembly GCA_030737815.1). Classification (NCBI taxonomy): domain Eukaryota; kingdom Viridiplantae; phylum Streptophyta; class Magnoliopsida; order Asparagales; family Amaryllidaceae; genus Allium; species Allium fistulosum. The sequence goes on from CM060901.1 coordinate 1,034,709,107, forward strand.
ATTGAGAGGAGAAGCTTTGGATTGGTGGGAGGTTATCATAGCTGGTAGACCAGAAGGAGAAGTGACATGGGATCAATTTAAAGCAATGCTGGAAGGTAGGTTTGTCCCTACATCAGCCAAGGAGTCTTTGCTAGAGGAATTCATCAAATTAAGGCAAGGGACTATGAATGTCACTGAGTACACTCAGAGGTTTGAATCATTGGCAAAGTATGGTGCAGTACTCATCACCACTGAGGAGGCTAAGAATGGCAGATATATTCAAGGGCTAAACCCTAGCCTTAGTAGAGCCATGCTACCATACAAGGACAGGACTTTTGATCAAGTTTTGGACTTGACTTTGAGCATTGAACAACATGATAAGGCTAGAGAGAATTTCAGGGCATTCAAGAATAGCCAAAACAAGAAAGGAAAGGGCAAATTTCACCCTTATGATAAGAAGAAAGTAGACACAGCTTCCACCAAGAAACCAGAAGAAGCCAGCGCTGCAGAAATTAAGAAGAAGATTACTTGTTATAACTGTGGCCAAGAGTGGCATATGAAGAATAGGTGCACAAATGTTAGGCCAGCATCCTTCAAATGTCACCACTGTGGGAAGGAAGGTCACATAAAGAGGAATTGTCCAGATTTTAAGCAAGGAAAATTAGGGGCTTTGGAAGGAAAAGGCAAGGCAACTGAGGGATCAAATGTTGAGAATCATGGCCAAGTTGAAGGTACTTTGTTTATTCACTCAATACCTTTTGCAGTAGTGTATGATACTGGGGCTACACACTCATTGATCTCCCATGATATTGCACAACAATTAAAATTTAATTGTATGATTGTTGATAAGCCACTGTTTATTAGAAGCCCTATAGGTAGCTCATGTGTTCCGGGTATGATGTGTATGCAACTGGGGTTAGATATAGGGGGACATGTGTTTAACTCAGACCTATATGTGTTGCAATATCCGGGCATAGGGGTTATTCTAGGAGTTGATTGGTTGAGTAAATATAAGGCTATCATAAATATGGAGACATCCACCATATCATTGAAAATTTCTGATGGACAAAGGGTAGTTGTTCTTTGTGAGGCAGACAAGAATAGAAATATAGCCAACCTTTTTGCACTGTCTAGTGAAAAACCCATGCCTGTATTAGTAGAAATCCCCATAGTGAATCAATATATTGATGTGTTTGGTGAAGTTAGGGGAGTTCCAAACCACAGACCAGTTGAGTTTTAAATCAGAATAATTCCAGGAGCTAGCCCAGTGGTTAAAAGACCAACCAGAATGGGGCCTAAGGAGTTGATAGAATTGAAAAAGCAATTGGTTGAGTTAGAAGAAATAGGCTTTATTAGACCCAGTAGCTCATCATGGGTAGCACCAGTAGTCTTTGTTAAGAAACAAGATGGATCCCTTAGATTATGTATTGACTATAGGGAATTAAATAAAGTCACAATTAAAAATAAATATCCTTTACCAAGAATTGATGATCTCTTTGATCAATTGAGTGGTGCAAAAATATTTTCTAGGCTTGATTTAGCTTCAGGCTTACATCAGATGAAAGTAGAAGAGGAAAGCATTAAGTATACAGCCTTTAACACAAGATATGGACTTTATGAATTTTTAGTAATGCCATTTGGCTTGACAAATGATCCTTCCTATTTTGTTGATTTGATGAATAGGATTTTTAGAGAATACTTGGATAAATTTGTATTGATATTTATTGATGACATACTAATTTATTCTAAGTCAATTAGAGAGCATGAAAATCATTTGCATATGGTATTTGAGAAATTGAGGCAGGAAGACTTGAAAGCAAAGTTTTCAAAATGCACTTTTTGGCAAAATGAAGTGAATTTTCTAGGCCACCTTATATCAGAAAAAAGAATATATATGGATCCCAATAAGGTCATTGCAGTGCAAGCTTGGAAAAGGCCTACCAATGTTACTGAGGTCAGATCATTCATGGGAATGACTGGTTACTATAGAAGGTTTATAAAAGATTTTGCAAAAATTTCAATCTCATTAACCAGATTGACTAGGAAAAATCAAGTGTTTACTTGGACAGAGTGTGAGAAAGCCTTTGAGAAATTAAAGGAAGCACTAGTGCAAGCTCCAATCCTCAAAGTACCTGAAGGGAATGAAAACTTGGTGGTGTATACTGATGCAAGTGGACAAGGGATTGGGGCAGTATTGATGCAACAATATCAAGTGATAGCTTATGCTTCTAGGCAATTGAAGCCAAGTGAGGTAAGATATGCTACTCATGACCTTGAATTAGCTGCTATAGTGTATGCTCTTAAGCTATGGAGACACTACTTGTTAGGGGCAAGGTTTGAAGTTTACACAGACCATAAGCCACTTAAATATTTATTTTCACAAAGAGAATTGAATATGAGGCAGCAAAGGTGGATTGAACTCCTAGCCTCATATGACTTTGAAATATTATATACCCCTGGTAAGGCTAATAAAGTAGCAGATGCCCTAAGTAGACAACATGCTAAAGTGGCTAGATTAATGATAGAAGAGTTTAACACTTTATCATTGTTAACTGATTTAGAGATAGAAAGTGATAATGTAGAAAACATGAGCCTATGCAGTGAGCATGTAGAAATGGGAAAGTTAAGCTTTATCACTCTGGAGTCAGAACTGAAAAACAAAGTTGTAAAGTTACAAGACCAAGATCCATTTTTATTTGAAAAGAAAACTAAGATATTAAATGGTGAAGCAGTGGAAGGTTTTCAGTTGAATGATCAAGGCCATTTGAAGAAAGGAAAAAGAATATGTGTTCCAGCAATTGTTGAGTTGAAGCAAGAAATCTTGGATGCTTACCACAAAAGCAAATACACTATACACCCAGGAAGCACAAGGATGTATCACAACCTCAAGAGGGATTATTGGTGGAGTGGTCTGAAGAGTGCAGTGGCAACCTATGTATCTAAATGTATGGTTTGCCAACAAATGAAGGCTGAGTATCAAAAACCCTCAGGGATGCTTCAACCTTTGCAAATACCATAGTGGAAATGGGAGGATATATCAATGGATTTCATTGATGGTTTGCCTAGAACTAGGAGGGGAAATGATAGCATTTGGGTAGTGGTTGATAGGTTAACCAAGTCAGCCCAATTTATACCAGTAAAGTCAAAGAGAAATGCATGTATACTAGCCCAGTTGTTTATCAAGGAAGTGGTTAGACTACATGGTATACCAAAGACTATAGTAAGTGATAGAGATACCATCTTCAGTTCAAAATTTTGGCAGAGTTTTCACGAGGCAATGGGGACTGATTTATGCTTAAGCACAGCATACCATCCGCAAATTGATGGTCAAACAGAAATTGTGAACAAATTGCTTGAAGACATGTTGAGAGCTTGTGTATTGGATTGGGGAGGAAGTTGGGAGGATCATATCTTTTTAGCTGAATTTGCATACAACAATAGCCATCATAGTAGCATAGGCATGGCACCCTTTGAAGCTCTCTATGGGAGACCATGTTTATCAATCTCATGTTGGCTTGAATCTGGGGAAAAGTGGTCTTAGGGCCAGAGAGTGTGAAGGAAACTTCAAAGAAAATAGCTTTGATCAGAAAAAGAATTGCTTCTACCCAGGATAGGCAAAAGTAATATGCAGATCAAAAAAGGAAGGCAGTACAATATGGTGTTGGGGATTATGTATTTATCAAAATATCACCTATGAAGAAGGTTCTAAGGTTTGGGAAACAAGGAAAGTTGATTCCTAGGTACATAGGGCCATATAAAATTCTAGAGAGAATAGGAACTATAGCCTATAAGCTGGAGTTGCCAGAAGAAATGAGAGCAATGCATGATGTTTTTCATGTGTCTCAACTAAGAAGGTGGGTTCATGATAAGGAGGCAATCCTAGAATCCCCTAAGGATGTGCAGATTGACCCCAGGATGATCTAGGAAAAGGAGCCAGTGGGCATAGTTGCTAGAGAGATCAAGAAATTGAGAAACAAAGAAATTAAATTAGTGAAAGTGCAATGGAGTCTTGGCCCAAATGACTGAACATGGGAAGTGGAGGATAAAATCAGAAATGATTATCCACAACTGTTTGATTGAATGAAAGGTAAATTTATATATACTGATGAATGTTTTGATTGAATATGCATTGTGATTTTTGTTTTAATATGCATAGAGTTTAATCAAGTGATTGGCTTGAGAATGGTTTGAGATCAAAAAAGTTGATTTTCTGGATTGATGATACCTAAGTTAAGTATGAGAAAATTGTGGGACCCAATTCCTAAAAGGAGGGTATATGTGATAACCCTGATTTTTGTGAGCAATTTCATGATTTAAATTAGTTTATGTTTGTTTAAAAATGTAACAACCCGCATATTTATCGATTTTATATTTAAATATTTTATCGTTAGTCGGATGTTAGTCCGAAAAGCTACTTTTTGCATACGGTCAAATTAGGACTCGAGACCACCCCCATTGAGTTCAAAATGATGTTTGCGATCTTTTTGAGTGTAAACTTCGATATGTTTAGAGATAGTGAAATTTTCGTCACTTTTTGTGTTGAGCTTTTGGTTTGGGCTGCACCTCTTCTACCTCAGCCCAACCCCTTCCCTCTCTTCATCACTTCATCAACTTTCAAGCTTTGTCAAAAATGGTGGTGGGAAGTGGAAATTAAAACTCCAAACACAAATTCCATTGCAAATCCGAGATTCAACATCAAATTCACGTGAAGACCATTGATTCAAGCTTGTTGGTGTTCTTGCTTTGCTCCCAAATCTCCATCTTCATCAAATTCCATGAAAAGGTGAGATTTTTAGTCTCACATCTTGCTTAAATTGTCATTGGGCTGTTGGGAATGATCCCCTATTGCATTTGTATGAATATTTGCATTTGGTTTGGATTGGATTGGCGAAAAACACCATTTCTGAGCGTTTTGACGAATTTTCCAGCCCCCTAGAGCTGTTCGGCATCGTTGAGTCGTTCGGTTCGGCCTATTTAAGCTGTTCGGCATCATTTAGTCGACCGGCATCTTTAAGTGTTCGGCATCTTTGGACGTTCGGCCTCCTAAGTGTTCGGCATCTTTGAACGTTCGGCCTCCTGAGTGTTCGACCTCCTGAACGTTCGGCCTCCTGAGTGTTCGACCTCCTGAACGTTCGGCCTCCTAAGTGTTCGGCATCTTTGAACGTTCGGCCTCCTGAGTGTTCGACCTCCTGAACGTTCGGTGTAACGACCCGTATTTTTAACACTTTAAAAATACGAATTAAAATGAAAATTTTGGATAAAAATCTGAAGGAAATAAAATTTTGTGTTGTTAAATGTGAATTTCAAGTTGTAAACCAAATTGGTTATGATTGTAAACAAGAATAAATAAAATGGTAGATTTAATATTGAAGTTATAATATGGAAATCAACGTAAATGAATGTAATTTAATATTACTTTGAATTTAAATAAGATGATAGTTGAAGAAAATGAAAGTAAATGAATTATAAACTATTGATAATAAATATATAAGTAAATGGTTGATTCAATAATGAAAGTGTAAATCGAAATAAAAGAATTCATTTGGAATTAAATAACTTGAATTTGAATTACAATATAATTGAACGCTGAATCTAATATAATCTTTTATAGTGGATTTATAATGGAAAATTGCGTTGTAAAAGATTGTTAATTACTGTGAAATTAAAAATGGAATTTGTGAACAATTGAAATTTGATTTAAAATTTAATAATTTAAAATTGGGAATTTTATATTGAAATTAAACCGTCGAATAATTTATTTTTCGAATATTGGATTTAATTAGACAATTAAATCGATAATTTAATAAGTTAAATTTCAGAAATAATTGAAATCGAGTTGAATATGATTGAAAATGATTTGTAAAATTTTTTCTTATCATATTGGAGTTATAGTAATGTTATAGAACTTTTAAAATTGAATTTAAAGTTAATTTGTGAAAATTGAATATTTTAATATTTAATTATCGACTGAAAAATAGCCATTTTTCAAACAGTCTCAGATTTTGACGAAACCAGTTTCATCGGATCCGTAATGTCATATTATTGTAGAGTTTCAAATTTCGTGTCAATCGGATTTACCGTTTGTCCGGGGCGAGCCCAAACGCACAGAAATTTGATTAACCGATTTAATTTTAAATCGATCGTTTATTGCCGTAACTCGCACAGATGATCGAATTAGCTTCCGAAACCTATTCCATTGTGTTCGGAACGCGGGGTAAACCTTAGAAACGTCAGTCGGCACGCTTCGTTTGGAGTTTGGAAAATCCGGGATGAATAGTGTCGCGTATTTTTCTATAAAAGTCCCTCACTTTCTCTATTTTCCAAAAACCCTAGGGTTTCAGCCCTTAGCCGCCACTTTTAATTCAATGGCCAGAAAATTTCGAAACTTCTTTCCTTAATATCTCTCAATCCGTTCAACGAAATCGAAAAATTCCAAAAGCAAAAGTGTAGATCTCGGCGAGCTCTTCAAATCCATACGGAGATGATCGAAAACGGAGCAACGGATCAACGGGAATTTGCATTTAAAGTTTCGTGTTTGTCCTCGATTTGCGTGCAGCAGAGATGGCCGAGCTCCACCCTACTCTGGCCGATGGTAGCTCTTGCGAAGACGCTTCTAACGGTGGTCTCTGATCATTGTGAAGTCGAGTGAGTTGGTCGTGATAATTTGATGAAGATAGGCGGCTATGAGTTAGGGTTCACGTGAATTGAACGATGATGGAGAAGGAGGCAGGTGCGGCCCAGATCTGAAGATGCAGAAACGAACGGCCAGATCTGAAGCTAGGGTTCGAAATTTAAATTAAAAGCTGAAATTGTTTATTTAAATTTGTGTAAACTTTAAAATAGCATAACTTTTTCATACGAGGTCCGATTGGAACGAAACTTTTTGCGTTGCGATCGTAATGACGAGAGCTTCGAAATGAAACTGGTTTGGATGGATTTGGAGACGGTGGAAATTTGGGCTAAAGTTGGGCGTCGTCCAGTTTTAGTTCCAAACCGAAATGCCTCGGCGACAACGGAAGATCAAGGTGAGTGTTTATACGCTCACAATTGACTAAAATAATTTATGGTAGTTAAATTTGATATTGTGAAGTGATATGAATCTTATTTGTCGTTTTGATAAACAATTAATTGTCATATAGATTGTCATTTGAATTCACCGTTGAAAATTAAATTGACAGTCAAATTGAAATTAAAATTGAATTGCGATTAAATTACCTGACATGGATAACTATGAAATTGTCGTGAATTGTATTGTCTATTGGATGATTTATTTCGATAGATGCTATTGGTTGATATTTAAATGTTTGGATGTTTATTTGCTTATATGTATCCTGTTATACATACATATGACACTATGATTGGTTTATGTGATATATATTCATCCCTCACATTTAACTGGAATAAATAATTATCCACTTGGCCATAGGTTAGAAAATTATATACGGACACCGGGTTGGTTAAATTAAATGATTTTAAAAGTTGTTTTGAAATTATTTAAATGAATTGATTTTAAGAATAAAATCCAATTTATGGAGATTGAATTATTTTGAATTGAAGATCGAGATGTTGGAATTTAAACTTGGTAAATGAAATTGTTTAATTATTCAAAGTTTAGATTTTTAAGAAAAAGATTGAAATACGACGTAAATTTTCGAAAGTTGATTTGTTTTAAAAGATTGGACTTTTAATCGAACTCTGAATATTTCTAAGAAAATTTATATGAAATGATATTTCAAGTTTGAGTTTGGAATTGAAAATTAATTTGAAATTGAGATTTAATTAATTTGGAATTTAATTGAAATTCAAAGAAATTTGTGAATTGGACTAAATTGAAACTATTGAATTAAATTTGAAGATAAAATTGATCTGAATAGGATTTGAACTGAAATTGATTTGGAATGTAATACTTAAATGAATTCTTGAAATTCGAATGTTAATCTAAGTTTATTGAATTGGAATTGTTCCAGAAATTAAGTAAACTACTTAATACAGATGTGTAATTTGAAGTATATTCTAATTTGAATACGAAATGGTTTTAAAGCGAATCT